>CM050510.1:66058128-67405211 GCA_027563665.1 Antrozous pallidus | reverse complement strand
GTCTCCGCATTTTCACTGCTTCCCTGAGTTGGTAGAGTAGCTTTGTGTGCTAGGTGTCCTATAGGGCCCAGCAGCTCAGCCTCCCCAGTTACCTGAGGTGGACACTCTTGGTGCACCCCTTTGTGAACTGTGTGCACAACCTTGTTGTAGTTAAGTCTTAATTGTTGTTGGTATCACTGAGAGGAATTGAACTCCAGGCCAATTGGCTTGGAGGATCAGCTGTGTCTATGCTGGGAGAACTTATGTGCTGAAGACACCCTTACTAGACAAGGCTTGCAAAATTGCAACAGCCTCTGTGCTCAGCTTGTGTGGGGCAGAGTCTCAGGGCAGAGCAGACAGCCTTGGCTTCCTGTCAGTCCTGCTCTATAAGGCCCTTGGTCAGTGTCCTGTGGTAATCATTGCAAACACCTCTGAGAAAAAGCTGCCCTCATGTTTCGCCCACTGCCAGACAGTCCAGTTTCTCTCCAAATGAGTCTGGGTTCCCAGAGTCTTGCCTGGAACTGGAGTTCAGCGAAGTCATCTATTGATGGGTACTTGGATTGTGTCCGAGAGCCAAACTGGCTAGGGCAGCATATTACTCTTTTATTAGTATAGATAAATTATGTATGATAGGATTGCTTAAATGGGGGGGTGCTTTTTCAGCAGAAGGAGATGCTCTGTGCAGACAAAAATACAAAACCCCTACATCTGGACTGATAGCCAGCCATATGCACTATACTGACAAACCAGTTATTTAAAAATTGAACCACTTTCTTACATCTTACACCAAACAGCTGTTGCCCTTAAAACCCCCCTCCTCAGTCCCCACCTTAGGTTCTGCCTTCTCAGTTTACCCAGATTAGGTTCTGATTGGTTGGTTTCTATGCCAGTCAGCATCAAAAGCTCTGCCTCCCAGGTAGCCATTGGCTCCTTTGGGAAATCCAGAATGACCCCGCCTTCACATCAGAGCCAGTCCACTATCAGGTGTATTTCTGGCCATTCTGAGAAGTGGTGCCTCAGGTCTGTGCTGGTGGCAAATTTGAATTCTCATCCCTGACCTAACCTTCTTCCACTGAAAGCTCTATGAAGGCAAGCATTTGTCTTGTTCATTTTTAGTTCACTCGTAGACTATGTCTATGTATCTATGCTAGCACTGCATGCAGTTTAACGGTCATTTCGTTTGTCACAGTCACTGCCTTTTTATATATATATAGATGTTCAACCAGAGCCTCTATGAAAGGCACTCTAATTACTAAAAATTTAAAGAGAGACTGGAGGTCTCAGAAATTATGATTGCTTCTCTATAAGAATTTAAAGAGTAAAGAAATGCCTCCCAATAATAATATAATTTCTTGAAATCAACTGGTTTAATCTCTCAGTGACTTAGAAGTTAGTAGAAAGATTCAACTTTGACAAAGATCTTTGGTAAACTTAAAGTAATTCTACATGGTCTTGGTTTAAAAAGTATAGTGAACTAAACATATATCAAGCATATACTCCCTATGTATTCATATTAACTTATGGAATAAATACATTTTGGACTATTTTTCAGCAGCCTGTCCGTATAATAGAGTTCTTAGATTTTAATTTTCTAAAACACATATTGTCTTCAGAAGGGAGGAAAGGTTGAACTACTCAACAAAGATAGAAATTTTTTCATTAGCCTCTATAGCCTCCCATAAAACTATGCCATCACTCTGACCGGTTTGGCTCAGTGGATAGAGCATCAGCCTGAGGACTGAAGGGCCCCAGATTCTATTCTAGTCAAGGGCATGTACTTTGGTTGCAGGCACATCCCCAGTAGAGGTTGTGCAAGAGGCAGCTGATCAAAGTTTCTAACTCTCTATCCCTCTTCCTTCCTCTCTGTAAAAAATCAATAAAAAAATATATATATATATTTAAAAAAAACTATGCCATCCACCCCTGATTGTGACATTATTCCACTAGTTTTTCACCTTTTCTGTCTTGGAAATGTATTTTCTTCTTGCTCTGAAGTAACAGCTAGATATGCCTTCAAAAAGATGACAGCACCTTTCTCCATTCAACAGTCAATCTCTTACAGGAAGTAGAGTCCTTCCAGTTCATTCACTGAGGAAGAGTATTTTTGGAGCACCTAAATTAGCCTTCTAGTACCTCTGCAGATACCATTTGGGCTGTCTACCAGAGTTTACCAGAGTTCAGTATCACTTGCAACTAAGTTTCTATAAAGCTAGTAGCCTCCCAAAAGCTTGAGGTGTATATGTTACAATCTGGGGAGGAGAACATTTATTCCATAACAAAAAACTTTTATAGTGATAGTTATTTTTTCTAAGTATAATAAATAATTGATTTAGTGGTTTCCTAAAAACCCCTATTTAATTAAACTAATAAAATTGAAGCAGTAATAAAAAAAATTCCAACAACAAAAAATCCTGGACCAAATGGCTTCACAGATACATTTTACCAAAAATTCAAAGATGAACTAACACCTATCCTTCTAAAAACTATTCCAAAAAAATTCAAGAGAAGGGAAGAATCCTAGGCTCATTCTATGAGGCCAGCGTTATCTAATTCCAAAACCAGATAAAGACTCCACAAAGAAAGAAAATTACAGGCCAATATCCTGAAACATAGATGCTACAATCCTCAAATTATTACCAAATCAAATCCAGCAATACATTAAAAAGATCATATACCATGATCAAGTGGGATTTATTCTAGGGATGTAAGGATGATACATCTGCAAATCAATAAATGACATCACATACACAAAAATATGATAAAAACCACATAATTACATCAATAGATGTAGAAAAAGTACTTGATAGCCGAGACCGGTTTGGCTCAGTGGATAGAGCGTTGGACTGTGGACTGAAGGGTCCCAGGTTCGATTCCAGCAAGGGCATGTACCTTGGCTGCGGGCACATCCCCAGTAGGGGGCGTGCAAGAGGCAGCTGATCGATGTTTCTCTCTCATCGATGTTTCTGACTTTCTATCCCTCTCCCTTCTGCTCTGTAAATAATCAATAAAATATTTTAAAAAAAGAAAAAGTACTTGATAAAATCCTGCACCCATCCTATATAATAAAAGCCTAACATGCAAATCGACCGAACAGCAGAATGACCAGTTGCTATGACAAACATTTACCACCAGGGGGTAAATGATTGATGCAGGAGCTTCCCCCATCCCACAGGTCCCAGGGCAGCCAAGGCAGGTGCCAGTGGGGGCCCTCCGATCGCCCCACCGGTCACCCCACTGACAAGCCCTGATAGCTGGCCATGCCTAGGGACCCTATCCATGCACAAATTTTGTGCACTGGGCCTCTAGTCTATAATAATAAAAGCATAATATGCTAATTAAGCCAGATGGCCAAACAGCAGAACAACCATCTGGATGACCTTCTGGACACAGTTGGGGCTGCAAGGGCTGAGCTCCTTGCACGGATTTCATGCATCGGGCCTCTAGTTTATAATAAAAAGTTTCAGCAAACTGAAACTAGAGGGAACATACCTCAATATAATAAAGGCCTTATATGACAAACCCATGCCATACTCAATGGGCAAAAAGTACAGGTGTTTCCCTTAAGATAAGGAACAAGACAGGATTGTCTGCTTTCTCCACTCTTATTCAACATAGTACTGAAAATCCTAGTCACAGCATTCAGACATGAAAAAGAAATAAAAGGTATACAAATAGGAAAGGAGGAAGTAAAACTGTCATTTTTTGCAGATGATATGATACTGGACAGGAAAGCATTATGCTAAGTCAAAATAAGCCAATCAAAGTCAAGTACCACATGATTTCACTTATATGTGGAATCTAATGAACAAAATGACTAACAAGCAAAATAGAGACAGACTCACAGATAGAGAACAGGCTGACAGCTATGGGGTAGGTAAAGGGGGGAGGAGCAGAGGGATTAAGTGGAAAAAAACGCATTGACACTGACAACAATGTGGTGATTGGTGGTGGGGAGGGAGGATTGGGAGAGGTAGTGGAAAGTATGGGGTCAGGGGATAAATGGTGATGGATGGAGACTTGACTTGGGGTAGTGAATACACAATATAGTGCATAGATGATGTAGAATTGTGCACCTGAAACCTGTATATATTTGTCATCCTAATAAATTCAATAAAAAATATATTGTATATAGAGAACCCTAAAGATGCACCAAAAAACTACAAGAAGTGATAAATGTATTCAGTAAAGTAGCAGGATACAAAATAAATATATAGAAATCAGTTCCATTTTTATACAATGATCAGAAAATGAAACTAAGAAAACAATTCAATTTACAATTGTATAAAAAAAATAAAATACCCACAAATAAATTTAACCAAGGATGTAAAAGACCTGTACTTATAAAATTATAAGACACTGAAAAGCCCTAGCTGGTTTGGCTCAGTGGATAGAGCTTCACCTGCGGACTGAAAGATTCCGGGTTCAATTCCAGTCAAGAGCATGTACCTTGGTTGTGAGCACATCCCCAGTGGGAGGTGTTTAGGAAGCAGCTGATCAATGTTTCTCTCCCATTGATGTTTCTAACTTTCTGTCCCTCTCCCTTTCTCACTGTAAAACATCAATAATATATATATATATTTTTAAAATACACTGAAGAAAGAAATTGAAGATGATGTAAATAAGTGGAATCATGTACCATGTTAACATCATTAAAATGTCCATATTGAGAACCAAAATGGTAGCATAGGTAAACTTACTGTCTCCCACAACCACATAAAAATTGAAACGAAAATAGAGAACAATCATCATTCAGATCTGCCTTAAATCTAGCTGAATGGGAACCCTACAACTAGAGAAGTAAAAAAGAAAGCATACTAACACTGGTAGAGGGGCTGAGGCAAAAAATGGGTTGGCCTGACACCCACATGTTGAGTTTTTTTATCAGGAGGCATAACTTGGCTGCAGAGTCCTCCTGTGAGGAGCAAAGAGTCCCAGCCCCACACCAAACCCCCAGCCCAGAGTTCCAGAGCTGGGAATATTAAGTCCCCTTACCTTGGGGCTGTAAAAACCAGTGGGAATTGTGGCTGAGTGACCCAGGCAGTTCATCTTAAAGGGCCAGTACATGAACTGACTCAAACTCACTCACTCTGAGCTCCAGCCTTGGGACAACAATTTGGGGAGGATCCAGGCACATACTGGGAGGCACTGGTTTGTCTGTAATAGGAGCAAGAACTCGGTAATGGCTTTCTCCCAGACAGGGGTGCTCACAGGATTCATTGTTCCTATGCTAAGACCTCCCCCACATTGCAGAGCTGACTGACAGCCATAGCTGAGTTTCCATCAGTCTGGCTCAAACTGTTTTCTCCCCCCTGGTGATTCCCTGAAATCCTGCCCCATCCAATTTGTATCCTCACTCAAGCTGTTTGCATATGAACAGTCTGTCCTGGCTCAGGCCTCAGACTTTCCGAAAATCTCTCAAACAAGCAGCAGCTGGTGTCAGCAAGACCCAGCACTAACAGTAGTCTGCTTTGATTCACAGCTTGGCCTCTCCTGGGCACTTCCAAGCCCAACACAAGTAGCAGCCATCTGAAGATAGCTCTGTAGTCCCTGCCAGAGATCCAGCCACAGTAGCTGACTTTGCACCTTCCGGGAGGCCCAGGGCCATTGCACCTGATGGACAGCCTCAGATTATACCAGATTACAACTTTACACACCCATGAGTGACACACTCAAGGGGCATACTCAGTGAGCACCAAAGCCCCACTGAAGCAAGTTCTGCTCCATAGGGTGTTTCCTACACAGTAGCTCTCCCATTGTACTCACAGCTTGTTCTCCCAGCCAATTGGCCTAGAGGTCATTTCCTCCCAGTGATGCCAACAGCAATCAAGCCTCAACTACAACAAGAGTGTACACACAACCCACACAAGGGCACACCTAGAGTGCTCAGTTCAGGTGACTTGGAGAGGCTGAGCCACTGGGTCTTACAAGACATCTACTACACAAGGCCACTGTACCAATTCCCGGAGACATAGCAGTTCTATCTAATACACAGAAACAAACACAGGGAAACAGCCAAAATGTGGACACAAAGAAACATGTCACAAATGAAAGACGTCTTCAAAAAAAGAACTAAATGAAATGGAAGCAAGGAAATTACTAGACACAGAGTTCAAAACAATGGTGATAAGGTTGCTCAAGGATCTTAATAAGAGTTCAAGGGACTTAGTGAAACTTTTAAGGATCTCAGTGAGAATGTCAAAGACATGAAAAAGGAACAGTCATAAATTAAGCATACACTAACTGAATTCATCATTTACAGGGATTCAATAGTACAGCAGATGATTCTGAGAATAAAATCAATGATTTGGATATAAGAAATAAAATAACACCCAATCAGAAGAGTAAAAAAAAATCCAAAAATATGAAGGTAGTGCAAGGATCCTCTGGGAAAACTTCAAGCATACCAACATTCGCATCATGGGGGTACCAGAAGGAGAAGAGAGAGCGCAAGATACTGAAAACCTATTTGAAGAAATAGACGTACAAGTTCCTCAATCAAGAGGAACCAAAATAGGCCAACACCAAGACATATCATAATTAAAATGCCAAAGGTTAAAGATAAAATCTAAAAGCAGCAAGAGAAAAGAATTTAGTAAGGAGAAGGAGGAAAAGGAAGAGAAGGAGGAAAAAGAGGAGGAGGAGGAGAAAGATAAAAGAATATGAACAATAAAATGGCAATAAATACATATTTATCAATAACTGAATCTAAAAATTAAAATAAAGAACAAGGAATCTAATGAAAAAAATAAATGGATGAATAAAATAGAACCAGAGGCATGGAAACATAGGACAGATTGATGAATCTCAGAAGGAAGGGGTGGGACGTAATGGGAAGAGATTAACTAACATATAAGCATATATGCAATACCTATGGACACAGACAATAGTGTGGTGATGGCCTGGGGTGAGGTGGGAACAGGTAGAGGGGGACAATGGGGAGAATACTGGGGACATCTGTAATACTCTCAACAATACAACTTTTTTAAGAAAATAAAATCTCCAAACTATTATAAGCAATCTATAATGCTATGCAATTCCTATCAAGTTACCAATGGCATATTTCACATAACTAGAATATTCCAAAAATTTATATGGAACCACAAAAGACCCTGAATAGCCACAGATTCTTGAGAAAGAAGAACAAAGTTAGAGGAATCATATTCCTAATATCAAACTATATTACAAGGCTATGAAAATCAAAACAGCATGTTAGCTGACATAAAAATAGACATAGAGAGCCCAGAATATGGAACAGAATGGAGAGCCCAGAAATATACCAATGCTTTTATGGTCAATTAAAATGTGATAAATGGGGCAATAACATACAATGGGATAAAGATAGTCTATTCATTAAATTGTGTTGGGAAAACTGAACAGATAGTTGCAAAAAAGGAAACTAGACCACCTCTTACACCCTAAGAAGAATAAACTCAAAATGGATTAAAGGTTTAAATGTTAGTCTTAGAACCATAAAAATTCTACAAGAAAATATAGGCAGTAAAATCTCAGACATTTCTCATAGCAATATTTTTTCTAATATATCTTCTCTGACAAAGGTAATGATGGAAAAAATAAACAAATGGGACTACATCAAACTAAAAAGTTTTTGCACAGCAAAGGTAACCACCAACAAAATGAAAATAGAACCCATTGAATGGGAAAAAATATTTTCCAATGATACATGTGATAAGAGGTTAATATCTAAAACTTATAAAGAACTTAACAAAACAAACAATCTAATTTTAAAAATGGACACAGGACCTGAATAGACACTTCTCTGAAGAGAACATACAGAGATGGTCAATAGACATATGAAAATATGCTCAAGGTCACTAATCACGAAAGAAATTCAAATTAGAACCACAATGAAATGTCCCCTCACACTGTCAGAATGGTTACTTTCAGTAAATCAATAAGCAATAAATGTTGAGCACGATGCAGTGAAAAGAGAATCCTAGTACACTGTCAGTGGAAGTGCAAATTGGTGCAGCCACTGTGGAAAGCAGTATGGACTTACCTCAAAATATAAAAATGTAACTGTCAATAACCCACTTTAAAAACATATGCACACCTATGTTCACTGCAGCATTTACAGGTGCCAAGATTTGGAAGCAGTAGATGAGTGGCTAAAAAAGGTACAGCTGGTGTGGCTCAGTGACTTCTGAAGCAGAAGGTCATGGTTCAACTCCCAGTCAGGGCACATGCCTGGATTGTGTGGTCAGTCCCCTGTGGGGGCATTCAGGAGGTGAGCTGATCAATGATTCTCTCTCATCTTTGATGTTTCTATCTCTCTCTCCTTCTCCCTTCCTCTCTGGAATTAATAAAAATATATATATTTTAAAAAGCTCTAGTATATTTATATAGTGGAATACTATTCAACCACAAAAAAGAATAAAATTTTACCCTTTGCAGCTGTATTGATGGACCTGGAGAGTATTATGCTAAGTGAAATAAGCCAGTCAGAAAAAGACAAGTACCATATGATCTCACTTATATGTAGAAACTAGTGAAAAATAAACTGACAAACAAAATAGAAACAGAGACATGAATACATGGAACAGACTGATAGCTATCAGAGGGGAAGGGCTTGGGGGATTGAGTGATAAAGGTGAAGAGAGAAAGCAAAAAATAACTCATAAAAATTATTTTAAATAATCAAACTCATAATGAAATTTAATATTTATTTTAATTTCTCCTGGTAATAGCACTCAACATATAAGAAAAACAAAGCAAGTTGTGAGATTTTTGTTTTTCAAAAATTGAAAAGTTGGGTTCTGTATTTAATGGCAACAAGTAAGACATCCATTTTAAAACTACAATTCAAAAAGTAGTATTTTAAGAAATATGTACTATGATTAACATGATGTGTTTTATAGAATGGATACATATCCAAATGCCAATGTAAATATGGAAGGATTATATGTATTAAAAATACTCTGGAAAACCAAATGTTCTTTTTTATAAAAAGGAGTTTGAAATAAAAAGGAACTTGCTAGTGAACTGAATAAACTTTGACACATGGGATTTTTCTTTTAAAAATTCCCACCCACCCCACCCCCACAAAAAAAGTGGTCGATTTGAATAGTGCCATTACATGACAGGTCATTTCTGTACAATGTGGAAGACAGTTATGCAGTCAATGGTCACTTCATAAAGCGTGTCTTTTGAAGACTTGTCTAGTAAAATTGCAATATCAAATATATAAAATACTTAACATAAGACATGCAACAATAAAGCTAACTCATTTAAAGTTTTTAAAACTACTTTTAAAACTTTTGATTCACCAAAAAATAGAGATGTCAAATACAGTAGCATTCTCATTCTCCAACAGTGTGCATTGTATGCTTTTGTTATTTGGTAAATCTTTTGGTATGAAACAAAATTAATGCAGTCTGAAAATATTTCTTCTGGCTGTCACTGTAATACGATTCCTCGGGCAGAACAGTTAGGTGCAGAGCAAGAGTTATATTTTTGGAAGTTTTGGTGCATTAACCACAGGATTTGCCTCCTGTAAGTATCTCCTCCCTGCACTCTTGTAATCATAGGTGCAGCCATGAGTTTCTGCATAGCGATGAGATGCACAGAAGTTGTTTCCACATCTAAAGCACAAAAAAGTTCACATGAATAGTCACATTTTCATTCGAGGCTCATCTCTGGGATATCAGAGCTTGACTTCAGGTAGTCCAATAGGAGCCCCGGGGTTCTCTTGAGCAATTTCAACATAGGCATTTCCCTTCTGCTCATAAACAAACAAAAGCACCACCCCCCAAAGAACAAGTTAATTGTCTATAATTATGAGAGTTTATAATAAAGAATCTATTATGGAATGAAATAGGGTATAGACCTTTGTGAAGTAGTAAAATTGCAAAAAGTAGTAAGAAGTCCACTATTTAAGCCTGGGGGAATGATGAATTTCTGAGAAATTTGTCTAATAAAAAAATTAAATTATGTAAAAGCTAATTAAACCATGAATGGATATAAAAATATTTCTAGCAACAAGATAAGCTGCTCCCATTTGAATAAAATACACTCTAAAAAGCAGCAGTTATTTTTAATATCTGGCCTCAACCTAAGGGCAGATACCATCTTGAAGCATATTAATCTATGCTAATGAAAGAAATAATTATGTGTAGGAAGAAATTCATTAATTTTTGTAAATATATTATTCACCTGTTTTGAAATAAAAGCATTCCATATAACTGTTAAAATTTATACTACATTAATTTTAAATTTAGTCCTTTCTTGTTAAATTTAAAATAGAATTTTAGAGGAGAGATTCTTCCAAGCTATATTAAAACAAAAAAATAAGTAAATTTATTATATAAAAAAAGTGTACTCTCCCATTGGTTTAAACCTCCTAATTTAAAGGGCAGGGCAGGATCTCATGAGTTTGGAAATTCATGAGTTATCTAGTTGCTCTTTACTTCAGCCAATTAAAAAGAGTTAAACTGAGGGCTGCCATATGAACATCATCTTCATGATATTCTGAATAACCAACTTAAAGAACATTTTACATTGTATTCGCAAGTTGGGCTATCACAAAGAAAGCATCTCAACTTTTTCAGCTAGCCAACCTGCCTGCATTCGTAGCTAGTAGCCAGTCCAGTTTTCTTCCCACAAAGAAAACAATGTTTTGCTGTTTTCTTCTTTGTTTGAATAGGGGCTTGCACAGGTGGGAGAAGATGAGTACATTCTCCTGTGTAGAGAAAGGAAACCTTGATTAATACAAGCATAAAATTCTAAATGTGAGATACTATTTTAAGCAAAACACAAGCAAACTTTTATTTCATAAAAATTAATTTGTACTATTTTTATATCTAAAATTATTTGCAGAATCTGCAAGTGAAGATGCAATAGAACTGTTAAATGTTTAAGATGTGGTAGGTTTTAACTAACTGTGACTCATATTTTTAGAATATTTATACACACCAATACATTAGTGATTATTTCTAAGGACAATCAACATATATGAAGTGCACTAAACTTTGATAGCGAATCAAGAAAAACATCTGATTCAAAATCATTTTTATGAGGTCTCTGAAAAACAACGTAATATGTAGTATAGTACCCTGTTTTTTCACACTAAGAAGGAGCAGCAGTCTCATGAAATTGATTTTTTAGTCATAATTTGCCACAGAAATAAAATTTATCAAGCAAGTTACTTATTTTTTCAAAACTTCAATTTGTTCATTTTTAAGATACCAGAACATCTATTTTTCTCTCTAGACTTCTAAATGTTTTAAGGTCAACTCAGTTCTAATATGTAAAAAGCATTCTAGAAAATTTTAAACGTTCTAATTATATAAAACCTATTAGCAATAGTTACTAATATGGTTGATTTCACAGTACAACCTTCTCAAAAAATTTGCTAAATTATGTACTATTGTAACAACTTGATTTTTCACCTTAAAAATATGAACGTATCTGTTATGATATAAGAAAGAATAAATATATTTCTTTAATTACTAAGTGGGATGCTTTTAGAACTGAGCAAATTTCCAACAAACCCCTCCTAAGTAGAGAGGCTCAAAATCACGTTCGTAGTTGTACAATAATGCATATACATGTTGCTTGGTAGTACTCAAATTTCAAGAAGCAAGAGGCAAAGAAAACAAAAACAAGAGGAAGGAATGAGAAGAAAAATTGCTGTCAATGGACGGGTACCTATTTTGCATGAGCTACTGCGAAAGGTTTAGTAGGCTTGGGCTTAATGTTTATCTGGCAGCTAAAAGTCTCTTAAAAATTCTACAAGAGTTCAAAAAATTGTATTTACAAATACACCTTTTATCACAACAAAATCATGTCTGCTCTATTACCAGTCTAAAATACATGCCAGATCTTGTCCCAAACTGGAAACATTTGAAACAACTAACTGAATGATTCTAATAATGCTGGGCATCCACTCAGTTAGCATTCACTTTCTTCTTCAAGTGCACTTAGCTATTAAGGACATTTCCACGGGTTATGGGATATTTTCTGTTTCTTAAAAAATAAAAATAAGATATACATTTTCACAGCACACAAAGGAAAGGCACATACTACTGGATATCCTGTCTAAGCTCATCTTATGACACTGATCCCTGAAATTCAGGTTTAAAATGGTCTTCCCTAAACGAAGTAAAAAATCTACTGATGATAGCTTAGTTCTGTGGAGTTACACTTTCATTTTTTTCTTTTGTTAGGGGTGCTTAACTCAATGTTCCCCAAACTTTTTTCCTTCAAGAACTCTTTGTGAATGTGCTAAGACAGAGAACATCCTTGTGTCAGGAATGAAGTAGCACCAAAACATAACTGCAATCTTCTATGAGAACAGTTTCCATATGTCTTTCCACCCACCAGAGAAAACCACTCTTTAGTCATCTACACCAGGCTAATATACAGGTTTCATACAACAAATTGGGAAAAAAAGTCCAATTCCTTGGATTAGCATTCAAACTCCAGTATGTCCAATTTAATACCTAACTTTCCAAAGTCATTTATCACATCATATCCACTCTGAATGATGCACCAGACACATTACAATGTATGTGTAAAATGCTCTATTCTACTTTGCCAATCTAAGAAAACTCTACTTGTCATATAAGATATCAATCATCAACTCCTCTCTGAAGTTTTCTCTCAAATGTGTGTTGTACAAATATTTTAAAAAGTCAATAAAGTAATGTTGATGTGAAGAGTTGCTTTTGAGAAAAAGATTAAATGTGTTTGGATTAACTCACTTGTTTGGCATTTCCAAAGATTAAATGTACTTGGATTAACTCACTTGTTTGGCATTTCCAGGTCTACTATTTTACCTAGCATAATGATCTATAAAAAATTTACCCAACAGAAAATGCAGCCAACAAAGTAATAGAGTAGTGCTCAAGTGCAAGTTTGGTAATCATCTGCCTAAAATGGTAACTAAAACTATAAAGAAGAATAAAGTTTCCAAGGAAAACCCTATAGTAAAAAGCAAAGAGGACCAAAGAAGAATTTAGTAGGTCAATTAAATAAAACTTACACCAAAACTTTCATAGGTAATTCATAATGATACAGTTATTACTGAACGGAAATGGCAGCAAGTTACAGAGTTCTAATTGTAGGAAGCAACAGATGGCTTGACCTAAATGAAGTCAACCAAAAGAGTATATACCAGAGGGCTGGTAAAACAAGTACAACAGAAAAATGAGGTTAAAATAAAAATTTACAACAATGTGGTACACCAGAATGAGGGAAAAAGAGAGTTTGAGAAAGAGA
Organism: Antrozous pallidus; assembly: GCA_027563665.1. Lineage (NCBI taxonomy): Eukaryota > Metazoa > Chordata > Mammalia > Chiroptera > Vespertilionidae > Antrozous > Antrozous pallidus. The sequence continues at coordinate 67,391,996 of CM050510.1, read as the reverse complement.
CCAAAAAACAAAAACCCATTTCAAGAAGGAAAAACCATTTCAAGCAAATTTCAAAACAAAAACCCATCTCAAGCCAGTGTACCTTGGCTGAATGTTATCCTGTGCATAAATGTTGTGGGTTTGGTCCCCAGACAGGGGGCCTACAGGAGTCAACCAATCCATGTATCTATCTCTCTCTCCCATTCATCTTTTTCTCTTTCTCGCTCCCTCTCTCTTCCTCTCTCTTAAAAAAAAAAAGTAAAAACTTATTTTTTTAACAAAAAGAAGGATGACCTCAACAATCAGGATTAAAATACAAAAGCATCCACTGGATTTGAAATTTTGGAGATCTTTGGTAACCTCAGCAATAGCAGTTTCAGAGGAACAGTGTGAAGAGAAGTGAGGAAAGCACTCAGGCCTGACTTAAAGGTAAGAGAGAAGAAATAAATGAAACACAAAAGGCCAATCTGTAGATTAGGACTGGACAGACATGAATATGGATAAAAGAAAAATAAGTGTAACATTAAAAGTGAATATATTACAATAATCAAAACAGTGTGGTACTGGCATAGACAGTCATATAGATCAATGGAACACAATTAGAGAATCCAGAAATAAACCCTCACATATATGGTCAAATAGTTTTTGGTAAGTGTTACAATACCATTCAATGGGAAAAGAACAGTCTTTTTAATTTAACAAATGATCTGGTAAAAGTGAATATATACATGGAAATAAGTAAAATTAGACCCATACATTATATCATATGTAAAAATTTATTCAAAATATATTTAAGACCTAAATGTAAGACCTAAGTCTATAAAGCACCTAGACCACAAAGAAAAAATAGGCAAATTGGGCTTCATGAAAATTAATAACTATTGTGTATCAAAAGACACTACCAACAGAGTAAAAAGGCAACTTAAAGAATGGGAGAAAATATTTGCAAATCATCTGATATAATAAAAAGCTAATATGCAAATGGTCCTTGTGCCCTAGTGCCCTCACACCAGGGCTGGGGACCTGAGGCTTGACAAGGGTGGAGCCAGCCAGATCTGGGTCTCACGCGATTTTGAGGTGCTCGTGGGTAGGTGGGGACTTGACTCTGGGTCCCACTGCGTGCCCCAGACTCTGACAGAAGGAGGGTTTTCATATACATTTTACTAATTTCCTTTCATCTCTGACGCTTCTATCATTGCAAAAGGGCAAATAGCAATATTAAAATATTTCCTCTAATTAATTCCCTTTTAATGTGCATGAGTTTTGTGCACTGGGTCATTAGGCTATATAATAAAAGCCCAGTGACCATTATGGCAGAATGACAAGAATGAGTGGTCACTATGATACACACTGATCACCAGGGAGCAGATGCACAATGCAGGAGCTGCCCCCTGGTAGTCAGTGCGCTCCCACAGCTGGAGCACCACTCAGCCAGAAGCTGGGCTCACAGCTGGCAAGCAGCAGCAGTGGCAGGAGCCTTTCCCACCTCCATAGCAGCACTAAGGAGCAAAGAGCCAAGATGTAAGGAGCAAGCAGGTGGGCGGTTAGGAGTGAGGGATCCCAGATTGTGAGAGGGCTCAGGCTGGGCTGAGGGATATCCTCACCCCCATGCACAAATTTTGTGCATTGGGCTTCTAGTATATTTGATAAAGCATCAATATCCAGAATATACAGAGAATAGCTAAAATTTAACAAGAAACAATCAATCCAATTAAAAAATGGGCAAAGGATTTAAATAGACATTTCTCCAAAGAAGATATATGAATGGCTAAATATACATACAACACAATACTCAGCATCACTAATCATCACAGAAATGCAAGTTAAAACCACAATGAGATACCACCACACACCTGTTAGGATATCCACTACAAAAAAAAAAAAAAGGGAGGGAGGGAGGGAAAGAGGGAAAAAGGAAGGAAGAAAGGAAGAAAGGAAAGTAATAACAAGTATTAATGAGAATGTGAAGATATGGGAACCTGTATATATTGTTGGTGGGAATGCAACATGGCACAGCCATTATGGGAAACAGTATGACTGACAAACATGGTTAGGCTACACAGAAAAGCTATCATTTAGAATCAAAGGACAAATAAAGAGCTTCACAGATAAGAAAATACTAAAGGAGCTCATTACTGCCAAACCAGTATTATAAGAAACTAGAGGCCAGGTGTACAACATTCATGTACTGGGGGGAGGCGGAAGAGGGGAGGGAAAGGGGAGTCCCTCTGCCCGGCCTTTGCCCTCTCACAGTCTGGGACCCCTCAGTTGATATCTGCCATCCAGCTTAGGTGGACAATCCCCGAGGGGTCCTTAGTGCTGCCACAGAGGCGGGAGAGGCTCCCTCTACCGCCACTGTGAGCCTGGCTTCTGGCTGAGTGGTGCTCTCCCTGTGGGAGTACATTGACTATCAGCGGCAGCTCCTGCATTGAGCGTCTGCCCCTTGGTGGTCAGTGCATGTCCTAGTGACTGGTCATTGTGCTGTTTGGTTGATTTACATATTAGTCTTTTATTATATAGGATGATAAAAAGGCTTTTAAAAATATATATAAATATATAATATGAATAATAAAATGACAGTAACTACATTCCTATCAACAATAATTTTAAATGTAAATGCATTAAATGTTAAAATAAAAAAAAACATAGGGTGGCTGAATGGATAAGAAAACAAGATTCTTACATATACTATTGACAAGAGACTCAATTCAGATGGAAAGACACACACAGACTGAAAGTAAAGTGATGGGGAAAGATATTCTATGAAAATGGAAACAAACAGAAAAGCTGTGGTAGCAATTACTTATACCAGGCAAAACAAATTTTAAAACATAGGCTATAACAAGAGAAAAGTAGGACCCAGCAATTTCACCTCTGGGTATTTATCTGAAAAAAACCAAAACACTAATTTGAAAAGACATATGCATCCATATGTTCACTGAAGCATTATTTACAATAGTCAAGATATGGGAGCAACCTTACTGTTCATCAATGGATTAAAAAGTGCTACATATACGCAATGCAATATCCCTCAGTGACAAAAAGAAATGAAATCTTGCCATCTGGAACAACATGAATGGACTGGACCTAGAGGATACTGTGCTGAGTTAAATAAATCCAACAAAGACAAACACCATATGATTTCATTCATATGTGCAATCAAATAAATAAATAAATAAACAGACAAATAAACTCATATATATAGAAAACATTTTGATGGTTGCAAGGTGGAAGGAAGGTTGGATGGAATGGGTGAAAAGAAGAAAGGATTAAGAAGCACAAATTGAATGGACAGAGGAGGTGATAAAGGCAGGTCCTGACTGAAGCTGAGTTCACACTCTTAACAATGAACCCTGACGTGTTCTGGGCAATTAAAAAATTAGACTTGGAACTGGTGGAAGTCAGCCTTATTACACACTTGCACCCTCTCACATGCACCCACACTCAGAGAGCCAGCCACAAACTGCAGATCACTTGGTAGGTCCACACAGTACTCCAGTGTCTGACATTGAGCCGTCCTGGAGTTCTTCTCAAAAGTCCCCAGAACCAGTATACCCAGTAGCAGGCTTTAGACCACACCAGAGCACAATCCAATTAGCTTCACAAGTGGCACATCAAACAAGAGAACATAGCAGGCACCAGACACTGGGCCAATTCCCCTTTATGGAGTCAGCTATCAACAGCTGCTTGAACACTATTGTTAGGGTCAATCCTTATAATCAGCCAGCCTGACAGTCAACTCAGCCACAAAGAGCCCAACAGCAATCAAGACACAACTACAACAAGAGGGCTCACAAAATCACACAAGAAACATTTCTGGAACATCCAGTTCAGGTGACCAGGGAGACCATGCCACTGAGCTCCAGAAACATGTACTATATAAGCCACCATACCACAATTGGAAATCACAACAGATCTACCAAATACACAGAAACAAATAGAGCAAGGCAACTAAAATGGAGGGCAAAGAAACATGGCCCAAATGAAATAAGAAAATAAATCCCCATAAAAAGAACTAAATAAAATTAAGGCAACCAAGCTACCAGATGCAGAGTTCAAAACAAAGGTTATAAGGATGCTCACAGAATTTAGAGGAAGAATGGATGATCACAGTGAGAACTTAAACAAAGTAATCATAAAAAGGGATATATAAACCATAAAAAATAAGTCAGAAATAAAGAATATATTATCTCAAATGAAGAATACACTAAAAAGAATCAACAGTAGGTTAGATGAAGCAGAGGACTGAGTCAGCAATTTGGAGGACAAGATAGCAGAAAACACCCAAGCAAAGCTGAAAGAAAAAAAAAGAATTAAAAAGAAAAATTTAAAAAAAAGAATTAAAAAGAAATTTCTAAGGTACCTCTGAGACATCAAGTGTAACAACATCTGCATCATAGGGTTACCAGAAAAAGAAAATAGTGATCAAGGGATTGAGAACCTATTTGAAGAAATGACAGAAAATTTCTCTAACCTTGTGAAGAAAATAGGCATACAAGCTAAACAGCGCAGTCCCAAATAAGACAAACCCAAAGAGGCCCACACCAAGACACATCATAATTAAAAAGTCAAAAGTTAAAGACAAAGAAAGACTCTGAAAAGCAGCAAAAGAAAGAAAGTCAGTTACCTGCAAGGGAGGTCACCTGCTTTCCCAATATAAACTTTGCCAGAAGGGCCTGGCTCAAAATATTCAAAGTAAGAACTACAACCAAGTTTATTCTCCCAAGCAAAGCTATCATTTAGAATTAAAGGACAGATAAAGAGCTTCCCAGACAAGAAAAAGTTAAGGAACCTCATTACCAACAAACTAGTATTATAGAAAATGTCAAAGAAACTTCTAGAGAGATTTCAAATGGCTTCAGAGTAGTTGCAAACTACACTTACCTGCTCCTGGTAAAAACAGGATTTACATCTAATTATAAATCAATTAACCTGAATAATCAACTGAAGTCTTGCTGAACTGAAATATTATAACCAAGGATTTACCAAAAAAAGCCACATAGAGACTGGTAAGAAGTACAAAGTTCCAAAGAGAGCTAGACCCCACAACTATGTACGACAGCTGAAAAGCCAGAAGGTATCTTGGCTGCAAAACTCTCTCCTCCTGGGTGTGAGGAGTATCAACCCCATAAATAGATCCCCAACCCAGAGCAACAGAGACAGAAAGAGGAGCCCACAGAGCATCTGGTGGTGAAAATCAGTGAGGATTCAGCCCACCTGGGAGAAAAGGGAATCAGCTAGATACCCAGATGCCACCCTCGCAGGGTCTAGCACTCCTATTGTCACAGTACCAGCCTCATCCTCCAGCCAGTGATGATACCACTCTGTCAGAGCACGTCCTGCAGAGGAGTCTGCTGGCTGCAGCCAGTGTGGACCTTTGGGGAGCTCTTTTCCTATAGAAGTTCTTGGTGTAGATTCAGTCAGTGATTGAACTGTGTAACTTTAAAAAGGTGACCATTTCTTCCCACCTGAAGTGCACAACTGGCATATCCCTTCCCACCTGTTGAATCACTAGCATGCCCTACCACTTGTGGCACTGCCCTGCTGAGTTCAGTCTCCCAGGGGGATCTGAGGGCCATGCAGAGCTGGGACTTTCAAAAGGTTTCCCAAGGAGACTTTTTTTCCAGGAAACAGAAGGGGTGGTGCTAGGTGTGTAGCTACATACTGGCAAAAGGGGTGAAAGAGCAGGCGGGAGGGTGGGAGGCACACTTATCTCCTTTGGGAGCTCAGCCCCACCCTATCATGGGAGTGGGAAGAAGTGCTTGTGCCCCTCCTACAGGCTTTCCAGCAACACCCTCCACAGGAGAATGAATGAGCCCTCCCAAGTCCCAGCGTCCCCACCCCACTGAGCTCACTTCTGTGGGGGAAAAGTGTGCTGCTCAGAGCTGGGACATTCAGTGTGTCTCCCTCAGAGGCTATTGCCTGGGACCCGGATGAAGTACTTGGCCCCCACCTGTGGGAGACTTGATATGTTCTCCAGAACCCTGGTGGCTCTACCCTATTGAGCTTGCTTCTGCAGAGGGATGACTGGCTGCACTCAACCTGAAACTATGGTGTGCTCCTCCTAGGGAAGCCAGACTTGGAGACTCTGGCAGAGACTTAGTGGTTTGGCTCTGGAGTAGGGTACTCCCTCATTGAGTGCCTGACTATGTGGCTCTCAAGTAGGTGACCACTAGCCCTGTCCTCCTGATCCCAATTACCCCACCATACCAAGCTTGTGACCTGTGGAAGGGTCTGGGTATTATGGCCAGCATGGGCCCACTCTACAGTCTTGCTATGAAAAGCTCTGGAGGAAGACCTAGGAACTCGTAGGAGAAGAAGGAGGAAGGGAGAGAGGCTGACATATTTAGGCAGACCTCAGGGAGCCTAAGACCTTTTATAGATCTGCCCCCAGCTCTAAGCTGAAGGAAGATAACCCTTGTACACAGATTGGCCCCTCCAAGCACACCCAGGCCCAGTAGATGCAGACAAAAACAGTAAATAGCATGGTAGCTACAAATTGGTAGTCCAAGGCTAGTTATACACATCTGACATCAACCTGAACCTGAGCCCTGCCCAAGTAAAGTCAGAACCAACACAACCAGTGGTGGGCTTCAGACAATACCAGAACTTGACCCAACTAGCCACATAAACAGCACACCCAAAGGGGGATTCTGGCAGGTACCAGACTCTGCTGGAAACAGTTTCACCTTGGGGATCAGCCTCTGCACAATAACTCATACTCAAGGATTGAGATTTACCTTAATAGTCAGCTACCCTGAAAGGTTAGTTCCACACAAGAAAGAATTAACAGAATTCAAGACTCAATTACAATAGGAGGGTGCACATAGCCAACAAGGTGATCTGGAAGTTTATGCCACTACGCCCAACAAGACACTAATCATAAAAACCATCAAAACAAGATGGGAGTCATAGCAGATCTACCTAATGCAGTAGAATCTCTGTTCTTGAACTTAATTCATTCTGGAAGGCTGTTTGAGAAGCGATTTGTTCAAAAGTTTAATCATTTTTTCTCATTAGAAATAATGTAAGTTGAATTAATCCATTCTAGACCCCTAAAACTACAAAAAGGGGGTCACAAAAACTCACACAAGAAACATTCCTGGAGCATCCAGTTCAGGTGACCAGGGAGATTATGCCACTGAGCCCCAGAAGATTCCGTTTTAACATTTCTTTATATACAGATCATGTGTAATACACTATTTAATCTAACACTTTTTTTCTTAAATTTATCAAACCACCCTCTGCTGGCTTTAAAAGAATCACTTTTAGGCGCCTGCCGGGGGGTATCTTTTAGGTCAGCAAGCAGCCTCTTTGTGTTTTCATATATCATTGCCTCTGAAATGCTGTCAGTGTGAAATGATAACTGCTCCTTGTTTACCCAAATGAACAAGTTTTCCTACCTATTCAATTGCCTGTTATCATTGTTTCTTTCACACACTTAGCAACATTAGCACTCTTGATGGGCTCTTTGTGTTTTAAAATTGTGATGATTGATTGATTTCACCAGCATGACAAAAGCATTCTCTCCTTTGTTTGTTGTCTAAGAGACACTGTCTGTCATGCTGATGTATCAGCATGAAAGGGTTGTCAGGTTGAAACTCAAAGTTTGACTCAACAACTGAGACTTTTTTTCTGTGAACAACCTGGCGAAGAACCAAACTGTTCGAGATGGAAGATGTTCAAGAAATAAGATTTGACTGTACACAGAGACACAATGGAGAGACAAAGAAATATGCCCCAAATGAAAGAACAAGAGAAATCCTCAGAAAATGAATTAAATGAAATGGAAACATCCAAGATATCAGATGCAGAGTCTAAAATAATGGTTATAAGGATGCTCAATGATCTTAAGGGAAGAATGGATGATTTCAGTGAGAACTTAAACAAAGAGAAGGTAAACATTAAAAAGGACATAGGAACATAAACAGTCAGAAATGAAAAATACAATATCTGAAATGAAAGATACACAAGATGGAATCAACAGAACTTAGGTGAAACAGAGAATCAAATCAGTGATTTAGAAGACAAGATAACAGTAAACACCCAAGGAGAGCATCAAAAAAGAAAAGAGAATTACAAAAATGAGGAGAATCTAAGGGACCTCTGGGACAACATGAAGGGTAACAACATCCATATTATAGGTGTATCAGAAGGAGGGAAAGGGTGAGCAAATGATTGAAAACTTGTCTGAAGAAATAATAGCTGAAAATCTACCCAACCTAATGAAAGAAAAAGTCATATAAATTCAGGAAGCACCGAGTCTCCTAGCCAAGATAAACAAAAACAGATCTACACCAAGACACATCATCCTATCTAATAAAAGAGAAATATGCAAATTGCCCATACCTCCTATCTAGCCACACCCACAGCCATGTCCACCAGCCAATCAGGAGTAAATTATGCAAATAAACCCCAACCAAGATAGCTGCAGCCACTGAGAGCAGGAGGGAGGCTTGGGTTTCCCCAGCAACAGAGGAAGCCAAGCTTTCTGCCAGCCGCTAAATGCTGCAAAGTTTCAATTATAGAAGATATATAATCCCAAAAGAAATGGTGGCAGCCACGGAGCTGGAGAGAGCAGAGGCTAGGGTTGCTGGAGCGATGGAAGAAGCCACACTTCTGCAACCCTAGCTTGGCCTCCACACTAGGCTACAAAGTTTCAAACAGAAATGGCTGTCACCACGGAGCAAGCAGAAGGCTTGGCTCTGCTCTAGGCTACAAAGTTTCAATTGTAGAACATAAATTAATCCCAGATCCCAGGGCCTCCACTTGGGTCACTGGGGGGTGTGGCCGGCTTGAAAACCACCATAGGCCCCTCGCCCAGGCTGCCCCACACCCCAAGAGAACCCCCACCTGATCCAGGACACCCTTCAGGGCAAACCAGCCGGTCCCCACCCATGCACCAGGCTTCTATCCTATCTAATAAAATAGTAATACACAGATTGACCATCACTCCAACACACCAGAGGGCTGCCCCCATGTGGTCAAAGATCCTGCCCCCATGTGAACACAAGATGGCCACCACAAGATGGCCAACAGGGGAGGGCAGTTGGGAGGGACCAGGCCAGCAAGGGAGGGCAGTTGGGAGCAATCAAGCCTGCAGGGGAGAGCAGTTAGGGGTGACCAGGCCGGCAGAGAAGAGATGTTGGGGGCAAACAGGCTGGCAGGAGAGCAGTTAGACATCAATTAGGCTAGCAGGATAGTGGTTAGGGGGTGATCAGGCTGGCAGGCAGAAGTGCTTAGGGGAAATCAGGGAGGCAGACAGGCGAGCAGTTTGGAACTAACAATCTGGATTGTGAGAAGGATGTCTGGTAGGATCAGGCCTAAACGGGCAGTCAGACATCCCTCAAGGGGTCCCAGATTGGAGAGGGTGCAGGCTGGGCTGAGGGATACTACCCTGCCCCCCCCCATGCATGAATTTTGTGCACTGGGCCTCTAGTATAATTACAATAGCAAAGGCTAAAGACAAAGAGAGAATCTTTTTTTTTCCCAAAGAGAGAATCTTAAAAGCAGCAAAGTATGTTAGAGAGTAAAAATTTTTGCACATGCTTCCTCCTAGTTGACTTAGCCTTGAATCCCAGCTGTGCTTCACAAAATAGCCTTGCAAGATAGAACACTGGCAGCTTTCTGAAGAACAGGATGACCCTGTAAATAACATGGTAATCAATAACATGGCCCTGACATTACTTAAGAAAAACTGTTTTGTCTTAAATTGCTTGCTCTGCAAAAACAAGATGTGGTAAATGTGCTTAAAGGTGGTCCTGCACAAAGGGTCAGGGATACTCTCTGGACTCCCTGCATGGAGAAAGGCAGAGCAGTCACTGCTAATAAAGGCTCCTTAAATTTTAATTTGGTCTGGACTCAGTGGTTGTTCACTCAAGTTCACTCCACAACAGGGAGAGACACTTAGTTATCTACAAAGGAGCTCCCATAGGCTCTCAGCTGATTTCTCAAACCTGAAGGTATAGGTATGAAATATTCAAATTGATGAAAACCAATGACTTACAACCAAGACAACTCTATCCACCAAGGCAATTTTTTAAAATTGAAGAAGAAATAAAGAGCTTTCCAGATAAAAAAAAAAAAGTAAATGAGTTCATTCTATTAAAACTGATATTGCAAACAATGTTAAAAAGCCTGCCTTTAGAAGAAGAAAGAGAGTGGGGGAACATAGATATAAAGAATAAAATGGCAATAAATAAGTACCTATTAATAATAATCTTATATATAAATGGATTAAATGCTCCAATCAGAAGATATAGGGTAGCGGAATGGATAAGAAAATATGACCCATATATGTGCTGTCTACAAGAGACCCACTTCAAAGCAAAAAATACACACAGACTGAAAGTGAAGTATCAGAAAACAATGCTCCATGAAAATGAAAATGAAAAAAAAAGCTAAGGTAGCAATACTTATGTCAGACAAAATAGACTTCAAAACATGGCTATAACAAGAGACAAAGATTGTCACTATACAATACTAAAGGGTTCAAGCCAACAAGAAGCTATAACCCTTGTAAACATACATACACACAACATAGGAGCTCCTAAGTATATAAAAAATATTAGTTTTGAAACCGTAAAAATCCTAGAAGAAAACATTGAAGTACAACCTCAGACATTTGTCATTATAATTTTTGATATTTGACAACAGCATATTGTACAATTATCCCAAAGAAACTTACAAACTAATTATTTGAATATTTGACAGCAATTTTAAAAAGGACAGGAAAGGAATTAATCCCTTTCAGAAGGAATTAAGGCACTGGGAAGGCACTTGAGCATTCTATATTGGTCCCTCTTGCCCTTTTTGCCAAGAGGGACCCCCTTCTCACAATCCAAGTGCACACAGCTGTTGCCTGAGCTTTCAGTTCAAGCTGTGGTTGAAGCCTCTGGGTGGCTGCCACCATGGATCTGTCTCTTGCCCAATGGTGTGAGCTGGGCACTCCCTGGATAAGAAACCTGAGTCCCCCGAGGTATGTGATCAGTAACGAGACCCCGTCAGCAGGGTCATAGACTACCAATGAGGGAGAACTGAACCTCACATCACCCTGCTTGGCCCTGGAGGATGGCTGGTTAGCCAGAGATGGGTAAGATTCCTCAGGGAAGGAACAACCTAAGACAGGCACAGTCACAGAGGGGCCAACAGGAGAGAACTAAAAGGTCAACAGAGGTGGGGCACAGACCCTCATCCCCTAACCTTGCAGGGGCCTGAACTCTCATCCCTTCTGAGGGAGGTCTCCTGCCCCTGTGGCTGCTTCGCCTCCCACACACATCTCATATTGGGACCCAGTTAACAGACAGAGACTCAGCCAGCAATAGCTGCCCTATATCTAAACCCAGTCTAGTACCAGGAATGCTCAGGGCCTACTCAAGAATGCAAATAATCCTTTCCATTAATATTTACAGGGTAAACTAAGATTATTGCTTGAGTATTAAATTTGACAGTAAAATAGTAATCAAGTTTTCAGGTTAATTTAAATTGGCCAAGTGAAATAAGTGAATACTCAAGAAAATTTAAGTGTACTGGACAAAAAACTGTTCCTAAAATATTAACTAAAATTTCTATTAGTAGTTCATCTCATTTAAAATTGCCTAACATGCAAAGAACCTAAAGCAGTCATATTTTGTGCAAAAATTAAAATGTAAAATTACCAAGACTGCAATATAAATTTCCAAAAGCCTCCATTAATCAAAAAAAAAAAGAGTGTGTGTGGGGGGGGAGTGGGGTAATATTATGTAAGGAAAAATATCCTGTAAGTAAATTACATCTAGAAAATTTTTACTCCAGAAAGTTAATTTCCATTTGTAATGGAAATTACAACAGCAGGACACCCGTGAAAAACACACATGGTGTCAAAATAAGCCAAAGGAAAATAATTTGGGCAAAAATAAAAAGAATCCCAAGTCTAATTTATGGAAAAGATCTCTTTATTAACTTTTGGTTGAGAATATGTTTGTATATTTTCAGAAAACAATTCCAAGACCATATGGATTCCTGCAACAAAGAGGAACTGACAGGTCTGTTCCAACTGTGAAGACAGTCCAAAGATGGAAGACACTGATGACACCTTGCCATGCTGGCAGTCAGCAGCTGTGCATGGCTGCAGGTGGCCCAGGACCAAACCAGAGAGGGTGGAACCTGCATTGCCACCATATGTCCACCATCCAAATACCATTGCTGACATGTACACATAAGAAATTATTTGATATTGAAACTGGGACTCAGAACAGTTGGACATTGAAACTGAGACTCAAACATTTTTTTTGTTCTTATACATTTATTTCCAGTATGCAGATGCAAGATCTTTTTAAAGAAAAGAAATAGGGGGAAAAGATTGATACAGAGACAAAGAAGCATTGCACAGACTTTCAAACTACGGGGGAGAAGGCAGGGGAGGGTGGGGTGCAGGGGCTGTAAGTGATCAAACAAAGGACTTGTATGCATGCATATAAGCATAACCAATGGATACAAGACACTGGGGCGGGGGGGGGGGCGATGAGGACATGTGCTGGGGGATAGGGGAGGCTGGGGGGAGGACAATGGGGAAAAAAGGAAAACGTGTACTACTATTTGTAAAACTTAAAAGAATAAAAAAAAAAACAATCTCAGACATTTGTCTTAGCAATATTTTTTTCTGGTATATTTTCCCAGGCAAGGGAAACAAAAGAAAAAATAAACAAGTGGGACTACATCAAACCACAAGTTTTTGCATAGCAAATGGAACCATCACCAAATTAAAAAGAAACCCCAATGAATAGTAGAACATACTCACCAATGATACATCTTATAGAGGTTAATATCCAAACTGTATTATATTTTTCTTAATATCGAGGTTTTTTTGTTTTTTAAATATATTTTTATTGATTTCAGATAGGAAGGGAGAGGAAGAGATAGAAAACATCAATGATGAGAGAATCATTTTTCAGCTGCCTCTTGCACACCCCTTACAGGGGATTTTGCCCTCAACCAAGCATGTACCCTTTACCGGAATCAAACCCGAGCCCTTCAGTCTGAAGTCCAACGCTCTGATCACTGAGCAAAACCAGTTAGGGCGAATATCCAAAATTTATAAAGAATTCAGTCAGCTCAGCACTAAAAAAAACAAACAATCCAATTAAAAAATGGGCAGCAAACCTGAATAGATACTTCTCCAAAGAAGATATACAAATGGCCAATAGACATATGAAAAAAATGCTCAACCTCACTAATTATCAGAGAGATGCAAATTAAAATGACAATGAGATACCACTTCACACCTGTCAGAATGGCTACCATCAATAAATCAACAAACAACAAGTGTTGGCAAGGATATGGAGAAAAGGGGACCCTAGTGCACTGCTGGTGGGAATGCAGACTGGTACAACCACTATGGAAAGCAATGTGGAGTTTCCTCAAAAAAAAAAAAGAAAAATTAAAAGTGGAACTGCCATTTGACCCAGTGACTCCACTTCTAGAAATATATCCTAAGAATCCTGAAACACCAATCAGGAAGAATATATGCACCTCTATGTTCATAGCAGCATTATTTACAACTAGAGGCCCAGTGCATAAAATTCATGCATGCGTAGGATCCCTAGGCCTGGATGGCAATCAAGGCCAATCGGGGCCTTCCTTCCCCTGGCTGCTGGTTGGGGCCTTCCTTCATTCCATGCCACCCCCTGGTGGTCAGCACACATCATAGCAAGTATTTGAACTCCCAGTTGGTTGAACTCCCAAGGAGATAATTTGCATATTAGCCTTTATTATATAGAGAACTAGGATCTGGAAGCAGCCCAAGTGCCCATCAGTAGATGAGCAGATAAAAAAAGCTGTGGAATATTTACATAATGGAATAGTACTTAGCCATGAAAAAAAAATGAATCTTACCTTTTGCAATGGCATAGATGGACCTGGAAATTATTTTGCTAAGTAAAATAAACCAGTCAGAGAAGGACAAATACCATAAGATCTCACTCACATGTGGAATCTAATGAACAAAATAAGCTGACAAACAAAACAGAAACAGAGGCATGGATACATGGAACAGACTGACAGCTGTCAGATGGGAGAGAATTTGGATATGGATAAAAGAAGGTGAAGGGATTAAAAACTAAAATTTAAAAATCATACTATAGGACTTCATTTATAGTGGAATCTAAAGAACAAAATAAACGAACAAACAAAATAGAAACAGACTCATAGATACAGAAAACAGAGTAATTGTTGCCAAGAGGATTGTGGGATTGGGATAGTTGAGTTAAAAAAAAAAAAAAGAGATTAAGAAGTACAAATTGGGCTCTGGCTAGTGTGGCTCAGTTGGTTGGAGCATAATCCCGTACACTGAAAGGTTGTGAATTTAATTCCCGTTGTGAGCTTGAACCCATTTGGGTCACATATGGGAGACAACCAGTCCATATTTCTTTCTCTCCCCCTTATCCTCTCTCTAAAATCAACATGATGTTCTCAGGTGAGGATTACAAAAAAAAGAAGTAGAAATTGGTAGTTATAGAACAGTCACAGGGTTGTAAATTATAGCAGAGTCAATAATATTATAATAACTCCGTATGGGGCCAAATGGATACTCGAAATATCAGGGCAACCACTTTGTAAAGTATATGATTATCTAAGCACTATGCTGTATACCTGAAACTAATATAGAATAATATTGAATTTAAACTGTTATTAAAATTATTTTAATTTTTTAAAAAATTTAAAAGAAGTATAGCCCTAGCCAGTTTTGCTCAATGGATAGAGTGTCAGCCTGCAGACTGAAGGGTCCCAGTTCAATTCTGGTCAAGAACACATGCCCAGGTTGCAGGCTCAATTCCCAGTAGAGGGCATGCAGGAGGCAGCCAATCAATGATTCTCTCTCATCATTGATGTTTCTATCTATCTCTCCCTCTCCAAAATCAATAAAAATATATTAAAAATAAAATAAATAAAAGGAGTACAAAATGGTAGTTACAAAATAGTCATATAACTGTAGCTATATAATAGGGAATATGATCAATAATATTATAATAATTATTTATGGTGTAAAATGGGTACTAGATCTATTGGTCACTTTGTAAACTACATAAATGTGTAATCATTATGTTGTACACCTGAATAACTTGGATGTTAACTATAATTTAAAAATAAGAAAAGTATTTATAAAAAAGAAAGAAAATAGTATGGCATTTCCTCAAAAAATTAAGTACAGAATTACCATAAGATCCAGCAATTTCACTTCTACGTATATGCTCAAAAGAATTGAAAGCAGGGTCTCAAAAGGTTATCTGTATACCCATGTTCATAGCAGCATTATTCATAATAGCTAAAATGTGAACTCAACACAAGCGTCCACCCACAGATGCACAGATAAGCAAAATATTTTATGTATATACAAGGGAATGTTATTTAGCCTTAAAAAGTATGGAGATTCTGACACATGCTACAACATGAATGAACCTTGACATTATGCTAAGTGAAGTAAGCAGATACAAAATAACTTCTACTGTATTTCACTTATATGCAGTAGGTAGGGTAGTTAAAATTATAGAAACAGAAAATAGAATGGTGGTTTCCAGGGGCTGGGGAAAGGGGTAAATGAGGTAGTATTTAATGAGTTCAGTATTTCAGCTTTTCAAGATAAAAAGAGTTCTTGAGGTAGATGGTGGCAAGAATTGCCCAACAATGTGAATGTACTTACTGCCACTGAATTAGACATTTAAAACGACTAAAACAGTAAATTTTGTCATGTGCACTTTACCACAATAAAAATCATTTAAAAAAGAAGTGGATATAAGACTTTAGGACCTTGCGTTTTATATAGTGAAACAAAAACTCTAAGGATCTCTTTAAAGACATAAAACTCTCTTTGGCCATTGTGTTGCACAGTGGTTGGAGAATTGACCTATGCACCAAAGAGTGTCGGGTTCAATTCCTGGTCAAGGGCTCAATCAAGGTTGAGTTCTTGGGTTTCAGGTTTAATCCTTGGCCCCAGTCAAAGCATCTTCAGGAGGCAACCAATCTCTTTCTCTCTCTCTCTTTCCCCCTCCCTCCCTCCTTTCCACTCTCTCTAAAAAAATTAATGGAAAAAATATCCTCAGGTGGATTAACAAAAAGAAAAAAAAAAGACATAAAACTTACATAACAACTATAATATATAAGATATCCTTTGGAACCTTGGGGCTATAAGGATGGTATTTCTTTGTAATGAGTTTTCTATCCCTAGTCTGAGTATTAAAACACAAAAGATGATGACAGTAACAGCTGCCTTGGAAAGAGACCTGGCTGGTGACCCTTTAAGGTGTTACTGGTACAATGGGGTGCTAATGCTATAGTCAGATCTGCTACTATTCCTTGGAAAGGGCTGGTCCTTTTCTTTTATCCAGTTCATCAAAAGGAACTCTTATACGAAACCTTGATATTGGATCTTGATAATGTTTAAGAAACGACTTTCTAGGGCGTGTGTGTGTGTGTGTGTGTGTGTGTGTGTGTGTGTATGTGTGTGTGTATGTGTGTGTGTGTGTGTGTGTGTGTGTGTATGTGTGTGTGTGTGTGTGTGTGTATGTGTGTGTGTGTGTGTGTGTGTATATGAGTGTGTGTGTGTATATGTGTGTGTATGTGTGTGTGTGTATATGTGTGTATGTGTGCGTGTGTGTGTGTGTGTGTGTGTGTGTGTGTATAGCACTTTGTCACAACCCACCCAGCAGCCCAGCATGGCTCTGAAGTGTCTAGTGCCTGGGAGCATTGGGAACTACATGTTTATTCTTCACTCATCTTTTTCTTTTCACATAGACCATATTCCTTCCCAGGTAGCAGACATCTAAATTTCATTTTAGTTTTATTTGTCAAATACATCCTACAGTCAATTCTCATAGTCATTTTCTTAAGTGGAACAAAGTTTAGAAAGAGTTTACTCTGCACATACTACAGAGAAGGTTCTTCAAATTTTTTGAAATTCAACAATATGCATAATGATATGATTATTAGTCTTACATTATTTTAAAAATTATCTAACTTACCTACTCTTTTACCTGCTGCTGCATTATTTCCAGTCATTCCAATACCACGGGTAGACTACAATTAAAACAGAAAACATCTATGGTGTGAATTAATGGAGAACAGAATTAAAGATCACCAAGGATGGAATACTTTTATACTTTATTACAAAAATGCTATTGGACTTTCATTTAAAATTATCTAACCGAATTTTAATTAAATTAACTTGGAACCTGATTCTCATATCCAGCAATATTGTACTTATTACTTATGCTTAAAAGAGTATAATTTAATGGCTCAAATAAAAGTTCTCATTTGTATAAAAATTAATAAAAACAGCATTTAAAAATACAGTATTCCCCCCGCCGCCCCTATCCATGGTTTTGCTTGCCAGTTTCAGTTACTTGAAGTTAACCAATATTTAGTCTGAAAATATTAAATGGAAAATTCCAGAAATAATTCATAAATTTTAAATTGCATGAGTTGCAGAAATCTCACTCTATCCTGCCCAGGATGTGAATCAGCGTTTTGTCCAGAATATCCAAACTTAGTTGATCTCATGTGGGCATTATATCATCTCACATTATCACAAGAAGAAGGGCGAGCCCGATACAATAAATATTTTAAGAGAGAAAAAAATCATGTTCATGTAACTTTTATTACAGTATATTGTTATAATTGGTCTATTTTATTAGTCATTGTTATTAATATCTTACTGTGCCTAATTTATAAATTAAACTTTTATCACAAATATGTATGTATAGGAAAAATATAGTATATATAGAGTTGATATTATCATGGTTTCAGATACACACTGCAGGTATTGAAACATATCCCCCATACCTTGGGGCGGGGGGGGGGGGGGGAAGAAGGGGAGGAGCAGGGAACTACCGTAATAAGTTGTCTACACAAAATTATTTTAAAGTTACAGTTTGCAATTTAGGACTAAAAAATTATTTAAAAATCACCTATCAAAAAGATTTTCTACGAAGTAGATAACTATTAAAAGAAGTCAACCTTAGGCCTCCTTATTTATGTAAACAAAAAATAAACTTTAAATATGTTGAATCATTACAAAGACAACTACTAGAACATATTGAAAAGCATATACTTACTAGATAAAAATCTGTAGATTCTAACTGGGGAGAACTTTTCCTAATGCATTCTTCCTGAAAATGCTGGAGGTTTGTAGACAGCCCAATTCCAGAGGTCCGAAGCCTACCTACCCCACGCGTGCTCTGTAACCCGTCTCTGCTTGCGCTCCGGGCCAGCGAAGCAAGAAAACCTATATTATTTACACAACCGACAGGCTCTTTGGAAGCCTTGTTAGCCATTTCTGTGATATCTCGAGCCTCAACTTTAGAAATAATATCAGATCTTTTCCCAGGTGAATCAACTTTCACAGCTCGAAAGCGAGTAGTCCTAGAGAAAGAAGAGTCAGTTATGTTTCGAACATCCAATGACCGGAGCACATTCTGTGAAGCAGAAGACTGGAGATTCCGAGACTCAAAACATTTTGACTGTCTCTGTGGCTTCACCAGAGAATGATGGAGTGACATTGGTGTAGAACAGTGAAGAGGTGACAAGAGTCTGCTCTTGTGAGGACTTAATTCACGGTTGTTGAGAACTGTAGTCTCTACTGATTCACCATTCAACATTCTTGCAACATGTTTAAGATGCTGCTCTGTAGCTTTCAACCCTTTGTCAGGATTCACCTTCCGTGTGCCTTCTAAGCCACTGCTCTGTTCATCAACATTTCCTTCTGAAAGCAAAGGAAATGAACCCACTTCAGGTAGAAGTGATTTTTCAGTTACACACTCTTCAGAAGCTGGAAATAAAACAGTGTCATCCTCATTATTAGGTGACAAATTTCCTGAAAAGTGCTTTGTCCGTCTCGGCAGGGATGGTCCAAGATGGAGCACAGAATCAGCAAACTCTTTGTCATTGTCCAACTCCACATGGGTTATCTGAGGTGACAGTTTGGTGCTACCATTGGAATGAGGCAGTGTGTTACTCTCCCAGTTAGCATCTTCCTTCAAGAAATCACCAGTTATAGATGATATGGGTCTATCAGCAGGGGGAAGGGCTGTCAAACTTGAAATTACATTGCTGGATGTTTCTGGCAGACAGGCATTCCCAGGAGAAGGTAAACAAGACTGCCCAATGTGGGGGAGAACTCGTAACAATCTGTGCCGAGTAGCTGCTGTGGAACTACTAGAAGATCGAGGAGCTACAGGCGGGCGAGGTTTTACCTTGGCAGCTTTCTTAGGCTAAAAGAAAAGAGGGAATATATAATTCCTTTACATGACTTCATTATATTATCCATTTATATAATTCATTTCATGTAGCCATTAATAGAAATTAATGAAGGAAGAAAATATGATTTGCTGTAACACATTGGCATTTTGATTACCTTAATTTAAAATATTAAAATATGAAGCTTATGATGGAAAAGAATTTTGCTATCTTCATTAGGTATAATTTTCTGAGAATAATTTTATTTTCTCATTTCTAATTATCAGACTTTTGCTGTAAATAAACATCATTGATTATATAAGATATTAGAGGCCCAGTGCACAAAATTGTGCACTCAGGGGGCCTCAGCCTGGCCTGTGCTCTTTCACAGTCCAGGAGCACTTGGGGGATGACCAACTGATGGCTTAGGCCTGCTCCCCCACTCATCCCACCACCACTGCTGCACTTGCCAGCTGTGAGCCTGGCTCAGGGCTTCTGAGCTGACCACCAGGGGACAGCTCCTGCATTGAGCATCTGCCCCCTAGGGGTCAGTGCATGTCATAGCGACCGGTCGTTCCACCATTTGGTCGATTTGCATATTAGCTTTTAATTATATTAAACTAGTGGCCTGGTGCACAAAATTCATGCACATTAAAAGGGTATTAATTAGAGGAAATAATTTAATATTGCTATTTGCTCTTTCTCTATAATAGGAATATCAAAGACTAAAGAAAATTAGCAAAATGTATATGAAAACCTTCCTCCTGTCAGAGTCTGGGGCGCACCACGGGACCCAGAGTTAAGTCCCCACTCACTCACATGTACCTCAAAATCACGTGAGACCCAGACCCAGCCGCCCCTGCATCGGGGTACATCCAGACCTGGCCAGTCCTACCCTTGTCAAGCCCTGCAAGGCAGGGGGCGTCCTCGGGTCCCCTGGCCCAGCACCAGGATGGGGGAAGTGGCCTAAGGTGCCTCATCAAGTCCCACCAGGTGGGAGACATGACCTGAGGTCCCCCGTCAAGCCCCACCAGGCAGAGGAGCACAGCCTCAGGTCCCCTGGCCCAGCACTGGGAGGGAGGCACAGCCTCAGGTCCCCATCAATCCCAACTGGCAGGGGGGCGCAGGCTCAGGTCCCCTGTGAAGCCCCACTGGGTGGGGGACACAGCCTGAGGTCCCCTGTCAAGCCCAGCCAGGCAGGAGGTGCACAGCCTCAGGTCCCCTGGCCTGGTGCTGGGGCAGAGGATATGGTCTGAGGTCCCCCAGCCTGGTGCTGGGGTGGGGGTGTGGCTTGAGGTCCCCTGTCAAGCTCTGCCAGGTGGGGGCGCAGCCTGAGGTCCCCTGTCAAGCCCTGGCAGGTGGAGAGAACAGTCTGAGGTCCCCTAACCCAGCACCAGGATGGGAAGCGCACCTTGAAGTCCCCTGTCAAGCCCTGCCGGGTTGGGAGTGTGTCCTGCAGTCCTCTGTCAAGCTGCACCAGGTAGGAGGCATGGCCTGAGGTCCCCCAGCCTGGAGCTGGGGCAGGGGCAGCAGCCTGAGGTACCCTAGCCCAGAACCAGGGCAGAAAGCACACCTTGAGGTTCCCTGTCAAGCCCTGCTGAGTAGGGGGCGTGGCCTGTGGTCCCCTGTCAAGCCCTGACCGGCATGGGGAGCAGCTGGATGTCCTCTAACCCAGTACCAGTATGGGAAGTACACTTTGAGGTCCCTGTCAAGCCCCACTGAGTGGAGGACATGGCCTCAGGTCCCCTGGCCCAGTGCCGGGACGGGGGTCGAGGCCTGAGGTCCCCTGTCAAGCCCCTCTGAATTGGGGGAGGGTGTAGGCCTTCCATCCAGCTCACCGAAGTCACACCCCGCCGACCTCTTGTCCCGCTACCACGACCACCTCATGCTCTTCGTGAGCAGGTATGCATAGGGAAGGCTGGGCCAGGATAATTGGAGTGGGTGATGGGGAGCCAGCATCCTGTGTAAGCTGGGCCTCACAGTCTCTCTGCTTCAGCCCCCAGCACCCCGGACGTAAGGAGTAATGCTTTCACAGGGGCCTGGCAGGCACTGGATATGGTGATGCCTTAAAAACAGAAGAAGCTCCCTTTAACTCTGTCTGGAAGTGCTTTGGGAACTTATGGGGGAAGCAGCCCAACATCAGGGCTGAAATAAGACCTTGGGTAGCCTCTGGAGGGGTGACTTCTGTCCTTCACCTTGGCCATGCCACCCGCCGGCCTCCTGTCCTGCAACAGCCCGCCCTCCCGCATGCTGTGCTGCCCCACCCTCCCACTCCTGATTGATTGGTAGCTAGCGAGGGTACGGTAATTTGCATGTTTCTCTTTTATTAGATAGGATGACATTGCTGACCGATTTTAGATCCCAAACAACTCTTACTTGTAAGATGAGTGAGTGTTTGCCAAGGTAGGTATTGCAGAAAAGAGTTAACAGGACTAAACTGCTATCCTTGAAAAGCCCTGCTTGCAATGCTGGTCCGTGGCTGGTTCCGGAACTTGTATTAAAGAGGGTTCCCACCACCCTGAATGATAAGAGTGGCTCATTGTGCTTAACCAATTTGTGCAAACAATATGGTTTATGCCAAACACCACCTTTTCTTCTGGGAGTAATTTGGGAACATGCTAGGCAGAGGGTATCTATATAAACAGCCTCTAATAAAACACCTAAGCACAGAGTCTCTAAGGTACCTCCCTAATAGACAACATTCTACATGTGCTGACAAAACTGACTGATAGAGGAATTAAGTGCAACCTATGATACTCCACAAGGAAAGGATCTGGAAAGCTTGTGCCTGGTTTCCCTTTTCCCTCTGCCCGTTTTGCTTTGTACCCTTTCCCTGTAATAAATCTTAGCCATGAATACAACTATATGCTAGCCTTATGAGTCTTCCTAGCAATCCATTCAACCTGGGAGTGTCTATAAGTCCCTGATACAGTAGGTTTTAGATTTTAATAAAAGTATCACAACAATTCACAATGTTATGGATAAAGTTGAAAGTTAAAGATGATATGAGTATCCGAATGGAGAGGAATATCTGATGACATACCAATACTTTCATCCTAGAAATATAAGAAAGACTAGATAATTCAGTGGATATCATTTGAGGCAAGAAGTAAGAAGTTAAAATTCCCAAGAAAAAAGAACGTTGGAAAGATATGCTGGCTCCTATAACTACTTTTATCCTAGGGCCATTATCCTGCAAATTTGCAATTCTATACTCAGCACAAATATTCTTCAAAAATGAAGGTGGCCTGGCTTAATTGGTTGGAACATGGTACCATACATCAATATGTGGGTTCGATTCCTGGTCAGGAGGGCACATACTTAGGTTGCACATGGGAAGACAACAGATTGGTGTTTCTCATATTGATGTTTTTCTTTCTCTCTCTTTGCCTCTTCTCCTCTCTGTAAAATCAATAAGCATGTCCTTGGGTGAGGAATAAATAAATAAATAAATGCAGGTGTTCGCTTCAGGGCTGTAGAATCAATGGTGCTTGTCTAAATCTGAATTTCTCCATGAATTATCCAAAAAAAAAAACTATACAGATCAACAACGTAAGCAAATAAAATCACCCATAAGCCATACCTTCATCAAAACTAAAAAACAGACAAAATTAACTTAAAATTACCTGTAAGTAGGAAAATACTTAAATCCAAGAAGCCAATCTACAAAGCTTATGCCTATGGTGAGAGTATGGAACAAGACAGAACATAAGAAAGAAAGGAGGGAAGAAGGGGAGAGAGGGAGGAGAAAGGAGGGGGAAGGAAACGAAGGAAAGGAAAACAGGTGTGGATAAACTAGGGCTACTGACTGGAACAAATACAAAATAAACCCAAAAAGAGAAAATCCCACTTCATTGTGAAAAATGCTGAAAGCAGCAGGTATAATATCTGGGATACTAAAACACAGGCTACTAGGAAATAAAAAGAAAGTGACTTAAGATGTTCAAGACCTGAAGAGATAGCTTCAAGAAGGCACTTCTGTAGCAAGAAGGGATGAGCAGAAAGGAAAAAGCACCCATTTAATACTTAATAGTGAAGGTAAAAAAGGCAGCAGGAAAGTAGCAGAAAGAATCCTATACACACAAAAGGGCATCACAAAATCGTAAATACATCAACCCCACCTTTCACTAAACAGTGTCATTGGTTTAAAAAACGGCATTTCACTCTGCAGAGAAAAGAGGGTGTACTAAAATCAGTAATTTACTTTGCCATGCAAAATCCTCACTTTTGGCCCTAGCTAGGCAACTCAGTTGGTTGGAGCATCATCTGGTCCACCAAAAGGTTGTGTATTCGAATCCCAGTAAGGGCATATACCTGAAATGTGAGTTTGATCCGCCCATCAATGCATGTGGAGAGGAAACCAGGCAATGTTTCTCATGCTGATGTTTTTGTTTCCTCTCTCGAGAATCAATAAATGGGAGAACCAAGATAGCAGCATAGGTAAAGGCCTATACTTGCTACCACCCACAACCACATCAAAATTACAACTAAAATACAGAACAGAAAAAAATCAAGTTGAGAGAAACCAAGATGGAGGCATAGGTAAACACCTAAACTGCTGGCTTGCATAACAATTTCAAAACTACAACTAAAAGACAAAATAGACATCATCCAGAAAGACAGCAAGGCTGGCTGAGTGGAAATTCTACAACTAGAAGGAAAGAGAAAAGCACACTGAGACTCAGAGGAGCTGCAGGAGCCAGAGGTATTGAGATGCACGTGCAGAGAGGACTGGCAACTGAGTGCGCAGCTGGTTTTCTCAAGCAGGAGGAGACAAAAGCTCCTGAATGCGCTGAACTCCATTTCTAGGCGAGACTCTGGGGTCTCAGACTCATACAGGGTGAAACTGGACTGTCAGGAAAGAGAAAAGCACACTGAGACTCACTCAGAGGAAATGCAGAAGGCAGAGGTTCCGAGGCATGCATGCGGGGAAGGTGGGCAAGTGAGTATGTGGCTGGCTTTCTCAATCCAGAGGGAGACAAAAGCTCCCAATTGCACTGTACCCCAGTTCCAGGAGAGATTTTGGGTGTCCAGACTCATTTGGGGAGAAACTGGACAGTCTAGCAGCAGGCAAAACTCAAGGGAAGCTTTCTCTCAGAGGTGCATGCAGCCATAGCAGCAGGACACAGAGACCCAGGTGCCTCTTAGGGTGGGCCTGACGGGCTGTCTGTTCAGCTCTGAGACTCCAACCCATCGAAGCTGAGCACAGAGGCTCTCCCAGTATAGACACAGCTGATCCTCACAGCCAATTGGCCTGAAGTTCAAACCCCTTCCCTCCCCCGCCCCCCAGTGATACCAACAACAATCTAGGCTTAACTACAATAAGACAGTGCTGTCCATAAAAGAGTATCTACCTCAGGTAATTGGGGAGGCTGAGCCACTGTCCCCTAGAGAACACCTACCATACAAAGCTACTCAAGCAACTCAGGGAAGCAGCGAAAATGCAGAGACAAAAAGATCACAATTGAAAGCAATGGAGGGGAAAAAAATGACTGGACATAGAGTTCAAAACCACGGTTATAAGGTTTTTCAAGAGGTTCCTAGAAAAGGCCAATAAATTAAATGAGACCCTCGAGAATATGAAAAAGGACCAACCAGAAATTAAGCATACACTGACTGAAATAAAAAATATTATACAGAGACCTAACAGCAGACTAGAGGACCACAAGAACCAAGTCAAAGATTTGAAATACAAAGAAGCAAAAACCACTCAGACAAAAAAGAAAAAAGAATCCAAAAAATTGAAGATAGTGTATGGAGCCTCTGGGAAAACCTCAAGTATACCAACATCTGAATTATGGGGGTGCCAGAAAAAGAGAGAGAGCAAGATACTGAAAACCTATTTGAAGAAATGGTGACTGAAAACTTCCCCCACCTGGTGAAAGAAATAGACTTAAAAGTCCAGGAAGCACACAGAACCCCAAACTAAAGGAATAAAAAAAGGACCACACCAAGACACATCATAATTAAAATGCCAAGGGCAAAAGACAAGCAGAGAATATTAAAAGCAGCAAGAGAAAAGCAGTTAGTTACCTACAAGGGAGCACCCATATGATTGTCAGCTGTTTTCTCAACAGAAATTATGCAGGCCAGACGGGAATGGCAAGAAATATTCAAAGTGATGAACAGCAAGAACCTACAACCAAGATTACTCTACCCAGCAAAGCTATCATTCAGAATTGAAGGTCAGATAAAGAGCTTCACAGATAAGAAAAAGCTAAAGGAGTTCATCAATATCAAACCATTATTATATGAAATTAGTGGCCAGGTGCACGAAATTCGTGCACACAGGGGGTGGGGGTTGTCTCTCAGTCCGGTCTGCATACTCTCCAATCTGAGATCCCTGTGGGATCTGGCCTAAACTGGCACTTGGACAACCCCTCGCAATCCGCTCCTAACTGCTCACCTGCCTGACTGTTTGATCACCCCTAACCACTCTGCTTGCTAACCACTCTGCAACTGGTCCCCTCTGCTGGCCTGCTTGGCCCCAACTGCCCCCACCATCAGACTGATCACCCTCAACTGCCCACCCCTCCTGGCCTGATCACCCCCAACTGCCTTCCCCTCCTGGCCTGATCACCCCTAATGGCCTCTGCCTTGGCCCCTCCACCATGGCGATCTGGGACCCCTGTGCACACATGCCCTTCACGATCTGGGACCCCCAGTGCCCACATCAAAGCGTGGCGGTAGCCAGTCTTCCCTCCCAGCATCCCATGGCCCCGCCCTTCGCATGCGCACCAGTGATCTGGGACCCCCGCACTCACGCCCTTCGCAATCTTAGACCCCAGGCACCCACGGCAAAGCTTGGCAGTGGCCGGCCTTCCGGCCGTGCCTCCACGCGGCCTGGGAAACTGGCTCCGTGGGCTTGCCGGGACCACCAGTGCAGCGTCCACACCCCAGGCCCATGGTGCTCGTTCCCCAGGCCGTGCGGAGGCGGCGGGAGAGGCAGGATCGCGCCCTGCATGCCCCCCCTGCTCCTGATTGGCTGGTAGCATAGCCAATCATGAGCCAAGGTACAGTCACATTTGCATGTTACTCTTTAATTAGATAGGATGCTGAAAGGTATTCTGTAAGAAGAGGAAGAAGAAAAAGGTAAAAATTATGAACAACAAATACATGTCTATAAACAATGGAATCTAAAAATCAAGTGAATTAAAAATCTGTTGAACAGAATAAACTGGTGAATGTAATAGAAACAGGGGCATAGAATCGGAGTGGGCTGACAATTCTTGGGGGGAAAGGGGTGTGGGAGGTGCGGGAAGACACTGGACAAAAAGTGTATACCTATGGATGAGGACAGTGGGTGGGGGGGAGCTAAGGGAAAAGGGTGGGGTGGGAACTGGGTGGATGGGACCTATGGGTGGAAAAAGAGGAACGATTATAATAATGTGAACAACAAAGATTTATTAAATTAAAAAAAAGAAATACAAAATAAGTTATGGACTCCACAGATATACAAAGGATCATACAGAATACCCTAAAAGATTATATGCCACCAAATTCAATAATTAGAAAAAAATCACAATTTCTTAAAAATATGTAGCCAAGAACTAGAATCAAGAACTATCATAAGAGTGAGAACAAAATAAAAAAATGATTTTTAAAGGTTTTATTTTCCACAAAAGTAAAAATAAAGCCATTTTTTAAATGGAAAAAGAGTAAAATAAGTACATGATTTTAACTTAACAAGTGGAGTCAAAAGATATCTTTCAGAGATAGAAAATAAAAGAGTAGAAGGTTAAATAAGGAAAGGTCGATCAAGGCCATGATATGTGATATTAATATAAAGTTGAACAAAAGAAAAAGAAACAAAAGTCTTCTTCTGAAGAATTAAAAAGTACACACACATACATATCCATACACACTAAAAAACAAGACCATAAATAAACTATAAATATAACAGAATATATAATAATAAGACATTGAAACCAAATATAAAAGCCATGCCAATAAATGTCAAAGTGATAAATTAAGTTACCTATTTTTTTAAATTTCAAATTGGTTCACAAGCAAAAACCAACTCCATATTGTATTGAAAACACATTCCTAAAACAAAGTATCTCAAAAGTTAATGGAGCCCTAGCTGGTTTTGCTCAGTGGATAGAGTGTCGGCTTGTGGACTGAAGGGTCCCAGGTTCAATTCCAGTCAAGAGCACATTTCTGGGTTGTGGTTTCAATTCCACTAGGGAGTGTGCAGGAGGCAGCCAATCAACAATTCTCTCTTATCATTGATGTGACTTGCTCTCTCCCTCTCTCTTCCTCTCTGAATCTATATATATATCTATATATCTATATATATAGATATATTGATATAGATATATTTTAAAGAATATATTGTAATGAACCAATAGCAATTTAGATAAAGCAAAGGGTACAAATTACTGATTTGGAAGACAAGATAGCAGAAAACACCCAATCAGTGCAGAAAAAGAAAAAAGAATTTTTAAATGTGGATAGTTTAAGTGATCTCTGAGACAACATCAAGCGTAACAACATCCAAATCATAAGGATACCAGAAGGAGAATAGAAAGAGCAAGGGATTGAAAACCTACTTGAAAAAAATAATGACTGAAAACTTCCCTAACATAGTGACGGAAAAAGACACATAAGTCCACGAAGGACAGAAAGTCCCAAACAAGATGAACCCAAATTGACCCACACTGGGACACATGATAATTAAAATGGCAAAGGTTAAAGACAAAGAGTGAATCTTAAAAACAGTTAATAACAGAAACTTTGCAGGCCATAGGAGATAAGCATAAAATATTCAAAATTATGAAAATCAAGGACCTACAACCAAGATTATTCTACCCAGAAAAGCTATCATTTAGAATTTAAGAATGGATAAAGAGCTTTCCAGACAAGAAAAAACAAAAGAAATTCATTACCACCAAACCAGTAGTGCAAGACATGTTAAGGGTCTTTTTTAAGAAGAAGAAGGGGAAACACATGAATAATAAAAATGGCAATAAAGACATATCTATTAACAATCACTTTAAATGTAAATGGATAAGTGCTCCAATGAAAAGACAGACAGTGGCTAAATGGATAATAAAACAAGACTCTTACATATGCTGTCTACAAAGAACTCACTTCAGATTGAAAGACACACACAGACTGAAAATAAAAGGATGAGACAATTTATGAAAATGGGAACAAAGAGAAAAAAGTGGGTTAACAATACTTATACCAAAGTAGACTTCAAGTCAAAGGCTACAACAACAAAAGACAAAGAAGAACCCAGCAATTCTACTTCTGGGTATTAATCCAGAAGCCCAAAACACTAAAATAGAAAAAAGACTTGTACACCTAATCCTATATAATAACAGTCTAATACGCTAAGCATCCAGTCCTCCATTCAACCAATCAAAGCATAATATGCTAAGGCTGCTCAACTGCTTTCTCTGATGTGCACTGACCACCAGAAGGCAGACGCTCCGACCAGTTGGTTAGCTTGCTGTTGGGGGCTGGCCGATCACAACTGAGTGAGACAGGCCAGAAATGCCCTGGAGCCCTTCTGTGGTCCCTCTCTGACTGGCCAATCTCCTGCATACCTCTCCTACCCCAGTTGTGCACCTGTGGGGTCCCACGACCTGGCCTGCGCCCTCTCAAAACCTGGGATCCCTTGAGGGAGAGAGCTTGTTTCTACCCGATCCTGTAGAACCTCAGGTACCATTATAATCAACCCAGTTATTAATTAATTAATTAGTTAATAGTAAAGGAGAAAAAGAAAGGCCAGTTAATATAGCCATTTATTATTCATTTGTGCCAGAAAACTGCAGTTTAACAAGCTCCAAGTCTGTTCCCCACACTTCCTGGGGGAAGGGACTGGATAAAGAATGAACAGACACATGCCCAGTAAGGTCTGAATGACACAGGAAAGTGATTATCCTTAGGTCATACCTGGGAGCAGGTCATTAGCCAGAATAGGCACAGCCACTGTAAGGGCACAAAATATGAAATACATAAACTCCTGAATAAATGGATTTCTCTCTTGGCCCTCGTTCACTCCTGGCTCTCTTGTTGCAGGGGGCACACTCCCCTGCATTTACCCACATGGCCCAAGGCCATGAGGACCCCACACACAATAGTGTGATGGACTGGAATTAGCCTGATAACTGTGCTGGACTGATTCCCAACTGCATGTTTTCCAGGACTAGTTTAAGGCAAATGGGACTTTGGAAACCGAGGGATATAATTTCACTCAAATAAAACTTACTGCCACATATTATCCTCCCATGGGGGCCTCGGGAAATTCTTATTCTAGTGGTGCCCCAAGACCACACCCACTCCCACTAGCAATGGATGAATTCCCCTCACACAATTCTCCAATAACACATACATATGGTCATTGCAGCATTACTTACAATAGCCAAGATATGAAAACAACTTAAATATCTACCAACAGGTGAATGGTTAAAAAAAATAGTGGTGCATATACACAATGAAATATGACTCAGTGACAAATAAGAATAAAATCTTGCCATCTGAAACAAAATGGATGAATTTAGAGCAGTGGTTCTCAACCTTTCTAATGTCACAACCCTTTAATACAGTTCCTCATGTTGTGGTGACCTCCAACCATAACATTATTTTTGTTGCTACTGCATAACTGTAATTTTGCTACAGTTATGAATTATAATGTAAATATCTGATGGTCTTGGGCAACCGTGCTAGCGGTTCTCAACCTGTGGGTTGTGACCCTGCTTTAGTGGTTCTCAACCTGTATATTCCAGAGGTTATTGTGGGAAGTGAAATAAGTCAGACAAAGAAAGACAAATGACATATAATTTTACTTTTATATGTGAAACCTAAAAATCAAAATGAATGAAGAAGCAGAATAGAAACAGACTTATAAATACAGAAAACATTTTGAGAGTTGTACATGAGAAAAGGGGTGAGAGGATGGGTGGAAAAGGTGAAGGGATTAAGAAGTACAAATAGAGTATCCGCCCACATACCGAAGGGTTGTGGGTTTGATTCCCAGTAAAGACACATAGCTGGTTGGGGCATGTGCAGGAGGCAGTCAATGATGAGTCTCACATCAGTGGTTCTTTGTCCCCTCTCTCCTCCCTCCTTTCCACTCTTTCTAAAAGTCAATGAAAAAAATATTCTCTGGTGAGGATTAACAACAACAAAAAGAATGCAAATTGCTATTTATAGAATAGTCATGAGAATGCAACATAAACCATAGGGAATATAGTCAATCCTATCTAATAAAAGAGTAACATGCAAATTGACTGTACCTCTGCTATGCTACCAGCCAATCAGGAGCAGGGGGCGGGGCTGAGGGGTGGGGGCTGAGCAGGGTGAGGGCTGGGCCCCAGGGGTGGAGACGAAGCAGTGGTGGCAGTGAGTACCCGGCCCCCAGAGGCTGAGCCCAGAAGCCATGACATGGGGGCCGCGGCGTGGGAGTGCCTTGGCCCCCAGGCACTGTGAGCTGTGAGCACCCAGCCCCTGGGACCGGGTGGTCACAGGCAGCTGGGGCTAAGCAGAGCAGGGAGATGGCTGGGGGTGAGCCATTAGTTGGACATTCCCTAGGGGCTCCCAGTATGTGAGAGGAGGCAGGTTGGGCTGAGGGACCACCTACCCCCACTGCACTGGGGCCCTAGTAATATTATAGCTACGCATGGTGTGAGATGGGTACTAGAGTTAATGGATGATCACTTTGTAAGTTACATAAATGTCTATTCACTGGGCTATATACCTGAAACTAATCCTATCTAATAAAAGAGTAATATGCAAATTAACCATCACTCTGCTACACCCACAAGCCATGCCCACCAGCCAATCAGGAGAAGTATGCAAATTAACCCCAACAAAGATGGCTGCAGCCACAGAGCAAACAGGAGGTTTCCCCAGCAATGGAGGAAGCCAAGCTTTCCCCACACCTTGGAGGGCCCAGACCTCACTCAAGGCTACAAAGTTTCAATTATAGAAGATAAATAAATTCCAACAAAAATGGCTGTGGCCACAGAGCAAGCAGGAGGCTTGGCTCCACTCAAGGCTACAAAGTTTCAATTGTAGAAGATAAATAAATCCCAGATACCAAGGACTCTGCTTGGGTCGCCGGGCGTGTGTGGCTGGCCTGCAAACCAGCCCCTCGTGCAGGCTGCCCAAAGCCCCAAGGGAACCCCCACCCTGATCCGGGATACCCTTCAGAGCAAATCAGCCAGCTCCCACCCATGCACCAGGCCTCTATCTTACCTAATAAAAAAGTAATATGCAAATTGACTGTGACTCCAACACACAAGATGGCTGCCCCTATGTGGTCAAAGATCTTGCCCACATGTGGACACGAGATGGTTGCCGCAGGGGAGGGCAGTTGGGAGGGACCAGGCCTGCAAGGGAGGGCAGTTGTGGGTGATCAGGCCAACAGGGGAGGGCAGTTGGGAGAACCAGGCCTGCAAATGAGGCAATTGGGGGTAATCAAGCATGCAGGGAAGGGCAGTTAGGGGTGACCAGGTCAGCAGAGGAGGGAAGTTTGGGGCAACTGGGACTGTAAGGAAGGGCAGTTGGGAGGGGACCCAGGTCTGCAGGGGAGAGCAGTTGAGGGGGGACCACGCCTGCAGGGGAGGGCAGTTAGGGGCAAACAGGATGACAGGAGAGCAGGTAGTCATCAACCAGGCTGGCAGGGGAGTGGTTAGGAGGTGATGAGGATGGCAGGCAAAAGTGGTTAGGGGCAATCAGGAAGGCAGGCAAGCGAGCAGTTGGGAGCCAGCAGTCCTGGATTGTAGGATCGGGCCTAACCAGGCAGTTGGACATCCCTCGAAGGGTTTCCCAGGTTGGAGAGGGTGCAGGCTGGGCTGAGGAACAACCCCCATGCATGACTTTCGTGCACTGGGACTCTATATAATATTGCTCATCAACTGTAATTAAAAAAAAAGAACATTTGATGGAAAGGTAGAGAGCTAGAGCTCTCACAATTATCACATACCAGCCAGGGACCTTGGTCAAGTCTGGTCATTTCTCTCAATCTCAATATCATCACCAATAAAATAGAGGTAATACTTATTTTATTAATTATTCATGAGGAAGCACATAGTAAATAATGAAATAAAATGGTGAAAGTAAAAAGATGCAGTGATTTTTTAAAAATTGTTATTGTTTAAAGCCGTGGTCAGCAAACTGCAGCTCACGAGCCACATGTGGCTCTTTGGCCCCTTGAGTGTGGCTCTTCCACAAAATACCACAGCCTGGACAAGAATATTTTGAAGAAGTGGCAATAGAAGTTTAAGTTTAAAAAATTTGGCTCTCAAAAAAAATTTCAAACATACTGTTGATGTTTGGCTCTGTTGACTAATGAGTTTGGCACCTACTGGTTTAAAGTATTACATATAGTAGTACATATATCTCATTTTTCCCCCATTGATCTTCCCCCAGCCTCCCCTACACCCTGTGGCATGGCCTCATTCCAACCTCCACATTCCCTCCTACCCCGTGTCTTGTGTCCATTAGTTGTGCTTATATGCATGCATACAAGTCCTTTGGTTGGTCTCTTTCCCCTCCTCCCCAACACTACCCAACCTTCCCCTGGTGATTTTTTTTTATATAGGAAAAAAAATGTGTATTTATATCCCTATAAGGCAATACAGAATTTATAACAGAAAATTGTGTGAGAAAATGCAATCGGCCAAACAAGTGTCCATCACATATAGATGCTTTAAAAATCATGCACTGTGTCAACAAAGAGGCCATGTAATAATACACAACTTTTTGTTACCAGCCAGAATAATATAGTTCGGTGATTAGAATAAGAAAGCAGTGATTTAGGCATTTTATATTTTAACACAATAGTTACATATGTGCATTTTACTGTTACATTTATGTTTTACTAATTTGGTTGTGGTGTTTGGGTGCCATATTAAGCATTATGTTTCCCATTTAAATGATGAATTATGGTAAATTGGCTCCAAAATAAGGTTTTCAATAGGAAGTGACGCATAACTTCATGAGGGAGATGCCTGGTTACATCTGTACATATGTACAAATTTTCTTTAGTAGTAATTTAGTTAGGTTTCCTATGAGGCATTTCGTGTTCCTCATTCCCTTCCCCTTCGTGACATTTGAGTATCACCCCTTAGCCCATGTAACTTAGCTGGTTTTGGGGAAGCCATGGAGGCAGGTATGGTTGGCTGGACCAGGACATCTCACTGTTCCATAAAGCAATATACCACCTTATCATGTGTGGTTCAACAGATAAGTAAGCATGGTATTTGGAAATAGGCAGTCTCCCCGAGATGTAGACCTTTTGTTAACACTAACCCAAGCAGTAATTCTTTAGGGTGTAGTACAAGATAAAATTGTTCTTTCTATTTTAAAACAGATGGAAGGATTTGTACAGTCCAAGGACGATACATCTGGTTCTACAACCATTCAGCTGTTAATGATCTTTTTTCCTTTCAGCCTTGGAGAAATTAATCATGTTCATAAAGTCAAAATTTTATTTCTAAAATGCAACTCAATGATTTCACTATCCTTTATGAACAAAACTCACTAATCCTCTAAGACAGTGGTTCTCAACCTTTCTAATGCCGTGACCCTTTAATACAGTTCCTCATGTTGTGGTGACCCCCAACCATAAAATTATTTTTGTTGCTACTTGATAACTATAACTTTGCTACTGTTATGAATCATAATGTAAATATCTGTGTTTTTTGATGTTCTTAGGCTCTACAGTAGCGGTTCTCAACCTGTGGGTCACTAGCAGGGTTGCCTAAGACCATTGGAAAACTAGCATACACAATAAAACTAACATACTCATTAAAACTAACATATACAATATATTGCAATATAACAAAAGAGTGGCTGTTTCCTTTCTGTAAATCAAATGACCTGGTCTACTTGGTCCCTATTGACAGTGTCCGCAGATTCTAATTTAGGACTCAGGTTATAGTCTTGGCATCCAAAAGAGTTATCAACCACAATAGCTAATTAAAATATACAGTGATCAATTTTAGCTTATTATATGTTAAACAGAAATATTAAAAAAAATGGGCCTGGTTGGTGTGGTTCAGTGGTTGGGCATCAACCTATGAACCAGAACAGTTTGATTTCCTGTCAGGGCACATGTCCTGGTTTCAGGCTCCATCCCCAGTAGAGGGCATATGGTAGGCAGCCAATCAAGGATTCTCTCTCATCATTGATGTTTCTCTCTCCCTTCTTCTCTGAAGTCAATAAAATATTTTTCAGAATGCTATAAAACTCATGTTAGTAATAAAAACCTACAAACTTTATGACTATGCATCATATAGAATGACCTCATAATATTTTTATGTTTAAAGTAGTCCTTTTAAAATACAGTACTTACATGTTTCTCATTCACAGATTTATATTTGCCTTGGCAAATGCTTATCTGTATAAATCTATGACCACTTTTTAATAAATACAAAGAATACAAACATCTATGAAATTTGGACAAATACATTGCCAGTCAGTATAATCATCTAGATTCTTAGTTTAACTCATTCAGTTCCTACAAAGATCTCCATAGAGGTGAATCTGATATCGTACAACAGTACATCACTGCCCTCTGATGGTACCAGACTAATTTATAACTTTAAATTCAAGCAAAATAATTATTATACTATAAAATGTATGTTAAAGTTTATAAGCTACACAAGTCAAAAATAAATTGGGAGAAATTAAATATTTTCTACAAATATTCATTATAGTAAGTTATAAAAATTTACAGTGTCCCTTCACATAGCTGTTTCAAATGATTTTTCAAAGATTTTCCCTGATGATCAGTTTAAAGGCACTAAGTCAATACAGTTTAATGAAACGAAATATAAGGCTAAGCAGCACAACTATAAATAGCTAGGAAGAAAAATGAAATTGTAAATTTTAATATTTGAGATGTATGCAGAATCTTCACATGCAATGCATATATATTCACTATTTAAATTTAACTATTACCTACTTCTTGCAAAAGAAGCAAATGTAGGAAAATAAGTATTCAGTGAAAGTTCTGGCCATTTCTAAGTGTGAAAATCAAAATCATGTTTAATATTTCAATACTGAAAAAGCACTGTGTTTAATGGCACTAAAATTACAAAGTCTAAACCTCCATTTATTCAAAGAGAATAAATTAAATGGAGGATGTCCACTTGATTGCAGATACTTGTTATTGGCAGAAGACTCTCACCCATATTATCCTTTATGAAACTGTCCATCTAAGTCCACCTTCTGGTGGGGGCCCAGATATAGCGATTTGCTTTTCTATTTTTTCCTTTCGCCTTCTCTTTTGTTCCACAGACTGAGCAGCCAAAATGCCCCGAGATGCAGCCTCCTTCTGTCTTTTTTATGCAGCCTTTGCAAGCTTTGCTCTTTTCTCTTCAGGGTCCCGCGAGGGAGGCTCGGGCTCCCTGAGAGAGGGCAGGCACAGCCCAGCCAGTAAGTGCACACTCATTCCCGTTGTAATATGACAGTCTGTTCAGTGCTTGGATCATTTATCTTCCTTTTATTTTTATTTTTAAAATATATTTTATTGATTTTTTACAGAGCGGAAGGGAGAGGGATAGAAAGTCAGAAACATCGATCAGCTGCCTCTTGCACGTCCCCTACTGGGGATGTGCCCGCAGCCAAGGTACATGCTCTTGACTGGAATCGAACCCGGGACCCTTCAGTCCGTAGTCCGATGCTCTATCCACTGAGCCAAACCGGTCTTGGCCATTTATCTTCCTTTTATTAAGTTGTATAAGTTCCCTGTAGACACTGGAGACTAAACCTGTATCAGTGATAACATTTGCAAATATGTTCTCCTATTCAGCAGTCTTTCTTGTTTTGTTGATGGTTTTTTTTTGTTTTGTTTTTTGTTTTTTGCTGTGCAAATGCTTTTTATTTTGATGTAGTCCCGTTTGTTTATTTTCTCTTTAGTTTCCAGTGCCCTAGGAGCTGTATTGGTGAATAAATTGCTTCGGCATATGTCTAAGATTTCTCTGACTGTGGATTGCTCTAGTATTTTTATGGTTTCCCATTTTATGTTTAAGTCCCTTATCCATTTTGAGTTTATTTTTGTATATGCTGTAAGTTGGTGATCTAGCTTCATTTTTCCTGCATGTATCTGTCCAATTTTCCCAGCACCATTTATTGAAGAGACTGTGTTGACTCCATTGTATGTTGATGCCTCCTTTGTTGAATATTAATTGAACATAGTGGTTTGGGTCGATATCTGGGTTCTCTATTCTGTTCCATTGATCTATTTGTCTGTTCTTGTGCCAGTACCAGGCTTTTTTTTTTTTGTACAGTGGCTTTGTAATACAGCTGATATCTGGTATTGAGATATCAATACCTACTTTGTTCTTCTTTCTCGGGATTGCTGTGGCTATTCGGGGCCTTTTTTTTGTTCCAAATGAATTTTTGGAGAGTTATTTCTAGATCTGTGAAATATGCCATTGGCATTTTAATGGGGAGTGCATTGAAACTATAGATTGCTTTGGATAGTATGGACATTTTAATGACGTCGATTCTACCAATACATAAACATGGAATGTTCTT
This sequence comes from Antrozous pallidus, assembly GCA_027563665.1. Taxonomy (NCBI): domain Eukaryota; kingdom Metazoa; phylum Chordata; class Mammalia; order Chiroptera; family Vespertilionidae; genus Antrozous; species Antrozous pallidus. The sequence continues at coordinate 67,355,312 of CM050510.1, read as the reverse complement.
CCACCTGTTTATGTCTTCCTCTATCTCTTTTTTCAGTGTCTTGTAGTTTTCCACATATAGGTCTTTTACCTCCTTAGGAAAGTTTATTCCTAGGTATAATTTTTTGGTGCAACGGTAATTGAGATTGCTTTTTTAGTCTCTCTTTCTGTAAGTTCACTATTGGTGTATAGTAATGCCATAGATTTATTGGCGTTAATTTTGTATCTTGCTACATTGCCGAATTCATTTATTAAGTCTAATAGTTTTTTGATGGAATCTTTCGGGGTTTTTTTATGTACAATATCATGTCATCTATAAATAAGGACAGCTTTACTTCTTCTTTTCCAATTTGGATGCCTTTTATTTCTTCTTCTTATCTAATTACAATGGCTAATTCTTCCAGTACTATGTTGAACAGGAGTGGTGAGAGTGGGCATACCTATCTTGTTCCTGTTCTTAGGGGAAATGGTTTTAGTATTTACTCATTAGTATGATGTTGGCTGTGGGTTTGTCATATATGGGATTTCATTATGTTGAAGTATGAATCTTCTATTCCCACTTTGCTGTGAGTTTTTATCAAGAAAGGGTGTTGGATTTTGTCAAATGCTTTTTCTGCATCAATTGATATGACTATGTGATTTTTATCTCTCATTTTGTGATGTATCATGTTTATTGATTTGCTGATATTGTACCATCCTTGCATCCCTGGAATAAATCCTATTTGGTAATGAGTATGATATTTCTGATGTACTGTTGGACCCAATTTGCTAGAATTTTGTTGAGTTTTGGCATCTATGTTCATGAGGGATATTGGCCTGTAATTCTCTTTCATTGTGTCATCTTTATCTGCTTTTGGTATTAGGGTGATGTTAGCTTCATAGAATGAGCTTGGAAATGTTCCTTCCTCTTGAATTTTCTGGAATAGTCTGAGGAAGATAGGTTTTAGTTCTTCTTTGAATGTTTGGTAAAACTCCCCCGTGAAGCCGGCTAGCCCTGGGATTTTGTTTGCTGGAAGCTTTTTGATGACTGCTTCAATTTCTTCCATAGTTATTGGCCTATTGAGATGTTTAAATTCTTCCTGATTGAGTTTTGGAAGGTTGTTATTTTTCTAGGAATATGACCATTTCCTCCAGCTTTTCCATTTTGTTGGAATAGAGTTGTTCATAGTATTTTTTAACGATCCTTTGTATTTCTGTGGGGTCTGTTGTTATTCCTCCTCTTTCATTTTTGATTTTGTTTATTTGGATCCTTTCTCTTTGCTTCTTGGTGAGCCTGGCTACAGGTTCTTCAATCTTCTTATGTATCCTTTCAAAGAACCAGCTCTTGGTTTTGTTGATCTTTTGTATTGGTTTTTGTTGTTGTTGTTGGTCTCAATGTCATTTATCTCTGCTCTGATCTTTATTATTTCCTTCCTTCTGCTTACACTGGGCTTTTCTTGTTGCTCTCTTTCTAACTCTTTGAATTTAGGGTTAGGTAGTTTATTGCCATTGTTTCTTGTTTTTTGTAGTAGACTTGTAGAGCTATGAACTTCCCTCTCAAGACTGCTTTCATCGTGTCCCATAGATTTTGGATTGTTGTGTTTTCATTGTCATTTGTTGCCATGATGTTTTTAATTTCTTCTTTGATCTCTCTGATAACCCAGTCATTGTTTAATAGCATGTTATTTAGTCTCTTTGATTTTTGGGGATTGTTTTTATTGTAGTTGATTTCCAGTTTTATGCCACCGTGATCTGAGAAAATACTTGATATGATTTCTATCTTCTTAAATTTGAAGAGACTTTGCCTGTGATCCAATATATGGTCTATCTTTGAAAATGACCCATGGGCACTAGAGAAAATGTATATTCTGTGGCTTTGGGGTGAAATGTTCTGAAGATGTCAATTAATTCCATCTGCTCTAGTGAGTCATTTAGGATTGATGTTTCTTTGTTGATTTTTTGTTTAGAGTATTTGTCCAATGGTGATAGTGGGGTATTAAAGTCTCCTATATGATTATATTGCTGTCAGTCTCTTCCTTGATATCCTCCAGCAGTTGGTTTTTTTTTTTTATGTATTTGGGTGCTCCTGTATTGGGTGTGTATATGTTTATCAGAGTTATTTCTTCTTGTTGGATTGCTCCCTTTAGTATTATGAGGTGGCCATCCTTATCTCTTTTTATGTCCTTCACTTTGAGATCTAATTTGTCAGATATAAGTATTGCTACCCCAGCTTTTTTTTTTTTCATTTCCATTTGCCTGAAAAACCTTTTTCCATCCCTTCACCTTCAGTCTGTGTTCGTCTTTTTTTCTGAGGTGGATTTCTTGTAGACAGCAGATATATAGGTCATGTTTTCTTATCCAATCCATTACCCTATTTCTTTTGATTGGGGCATTTAATCCATTTACATTTAAAGTTATTATTGATAGGTGCTTATTTGTTGCTATTTTTATTCTTTACCCCTGTGTTCCTTCTTCATTTCCTATTTCTTTCTTTTATTTTTTTTCAGCAGAACTTTTAGCATTTCTTGCATTGCTGGTTTAGTGGTAATACACTCCCTTAGTTCTTTTTTGACTGAAACTCCTGATTTTCACCTCCAATTTTGATTGATAGCCTTGATGGGTACAGTATTCCTGGATTCAGAGCCTTCCTTTGCAGGACTTTGTATATTTCATTCCATTCCCTTCTGGCCTGATGTGTTTCTGTTGAGAAATCAGTCACTAGCCTGATGGGGAATCCTTTGAAGGTAACTTTCTGTCTCTCTCTGGCCGCTTTTAAGATTCTTAGTTTGTCGTTGGTGTTTGCCAATTTAATTATAATGTGCCTTGACATCGGTCTTTTAGGGTTCATTTTGCTTGGGACTCTGTGAGCTTCTTGAATTTGTGTCGGTTTTTTCCTCCCTATATCAGGGAAGTTTTCTGTCATTATTTCTTCAAACAGGTTCTCTATTCCCTGCTCAGTTTCCTCTCCTTCTGGCACCCCTTCCCTATTATGCAGATGTTGTTTTGTGTTTTGTGGCCCAAAATTCTCTTAGGTCAATGGTCAGCAAACTCATTAGTCAACAGAACCAAATATCAACAGTAAGATGATTGAAATTTCTTTTGAGAGCTAAAGTTTTTAAACTTCTTCTTTTTTAAAAAATATGTTTTACTGATTTTTTTACAGAGAGGGATAGAGAGCTAGAAACATACCCCCTACTGGGGATGTGCCCGCAACCAAGGTACATTCCCTTGACCAGAATCGGACCTGGGACCCTTGAGTCTGCAGGCCGATGCTCTATCCACTGAGCCAAACTGGTTAGGGCCAAACTTAAACTTCTTCTAACGCCACTTCTTCAAAATAGGCTCGCCTAGGCTGTGGTATTTTGTGGAAGAGCCACACTCAAGGGGCCAAAGTGCCTCATGTGGCTTGCGAGCCACAGTTTGCCAACCACGGCCTTAGGCTCTCCTCCTGCTTTTTTTTTCCCTAGAAGCTGCTATACTGGGGTATTTTTTCCTACCTTGTCTTCTAGCTCACTGATGCAGTCCTCTGCTACTTATAGTCTACTCTTGATACTTTCTATTGAGTTCTTTACAGCAGCAATGTCATTTTTCATTTCTTCTTGGTTCTTCTTCATTTCCTCTTGGTTCTTACACATATTGTCAATTTTGTTTTCCATTTTTTCATCCACCTTATGACCATTTCTCTGAATTCTATCTCTGACAGGTTGCGTGCCTTCATTTCGTTTACTTTCTTTTCTGGTGATGCCTGCTTTTTTTCATATATGGGCTGTTTCTTTGTCTCCCCATGATATCTCTTCTCCAGGTGTCTGGTTATGCAGTTCTCTCTCTCCTGAAGAAATCAGAGCAGCTCCAAAAACTTAATGGTGGGAAAAGAAACTCTTTTCCATTTGCCCCATGAATCTGTGGAACAATCCCTGGCCACAGAAAAGAGAACTACACACAGATTCAGGAAAGTGGATCAATGTTCCTGAAGCTGGGGTGGATGCCACGGGGCACATACAAATTCAAAAGCTGTGTCCTCAGCAGCCCAAAGCGGCAGCAGAAGTGGCAGCAGCTACAGCAGCTCTGCCCCAGAGTACCTGCACAGAGACTGCATGTCCTCGCCCTTCAGCCTGTGTCCCACAAGATGCAGTGATTAATCAATTCAGTTCAGATAATTAATGCAGGCCTAGCAGCAATTACACTAATAATTCCCTCATTCTTAGAAATGTCTTTATTTTTCAGACCCTGAGATTTACCCCTAAAGTCAGAGGTAAGTTCAAAGTTGCCAAAACAAACTAAGAAAGTTGCAGTCTGCATTTTGGAGGAAAATTCACCTGGACAAACAGTCCTAGGTCCTTTCTTCTCTATCCCTGCAATGAGACACAAGCACACACACAGACATGCACACACAAACATGCAAATACACACATCCATTCAAAATAATTCACACAGCCCCACCAGCGTGGCTCAGTGGATAGAATGTCAACCTGTGGCCTGAAGGGTCCCAGGTTCGATTCTGGTCAAGGGCACATACCTGGGTTGTGGGCTTGATCACCAGTGTGGGCATGCAGGAGGCAGCTAATCAATTATTCTCTCTCATCATTATGTTTCTACCTCTCTCTCCCTATCCCTTCCTCTCTGAGATCAATAAAACAATATATTTTTAAAAGTCACACTGAAAATCAGAGATAAAACACTTTATAACATCTGGAATTAGCAGTATAATTAAAATATAAACTTATTAATATTTATGCACCAAATCACACAATCACCTACCTAAAGCAAAAATTATGGAGGATAACAAGTAAACAGAAAGTCAAATAATAGACATTCATGTATCACTATTCTCATTCCAAGAGAAATCAAGCTGACAAAACATATGAAAATATAGGACCTAAACAACCAATCAATAATGTTCACAATATAGATACCTATCAAACTTTGCCCTGATGGTAGAGAATGAACTATTTTCTACAATATGCATTTAATAATCATAAAGAGTGATATTAGGTAAATTAAATTTACTAAGCAGAAATGTAAACAATATTTCCTTATTGCCATGCAATGAAACTAGAAATTAGAAACAATGAAAAATTAAAAAGTATCTCTCACCAGAAAATTTTAAATTCCTTTAAACAACTCTTGGGAGAGAAGCCAACATGGCAGCATAGGTAAACACCTAAACTTCTGCCTCGCACAACAACTTCAAAACTACAACTAAAAGACATATTGGACATCATCCAGAACCACAGGAAAGCTGTGAATTTTCTAGTTGTGAAAATTCTACAACTAGAAGGAAAGAGAAAAGCACATGGAGAATCAGAGGAGCAACAAAAGTCTGAGATACGGAGACACACGCATGGAGAGGACAGGTGGCTGAGTGCCTAGCTGGCTTCCTCTAGCAGGAAGGAGAAAAAAGCTCCCGACTGCGCTGAACCCCAGTTCCAGGGGAGACCCTGGGGACCCAGGTGCATATGAGGGGAATCTGGACTATCAGATGGAAACTCAGGGGAGCCGCGAAAGGCAGAGGTCTGGAGGCTCGCACGCAAGTGTGCACAGAGAGGACTGACTTTTGAGTGTGCCACTGGCTCCCTCTAGTGGGAAGGAGACAAAAGCCCCCAACTGCATGGAACCCCAGTTCTGACTGTGCTGACCTCCAGTTCTGGGCAAGAATCTGGGATAACAGATTCATTGGGGGAGAAACTGGACTGGCAGCAGGCAAAACTCGATGGTGGCTCTCTCTCAGAGGTGCTTGCAGTTACTACCAAGGGACACTGAGACCCAGGGACCCTTAGGGCAGGGCTGATGGGAAGTCAAGGCTGTCTGCTCAGCCCTGACACTCTGCCCCATCCAAGCTGAGCACTGAGGCTTTTGCAATTTTGCAAATCTTGTCCCATGAGGCTGTCTCCAGCACAGAAGCTCTCCCAGTGTAGACACAGCTGATCCTCACAGCCAATTGGCCTGGAGGTCAATTCCTCCCAGTGATACCAACAACAATTAAGACTTAACCACAACAAGACTGTACACACAGTACACAAAGGGGTGCACCAAGAGTGTCCACCTCAAGTAACTGAGGAAGCCGAGACACTGGGCCATAAGAACACCTAGCACACAAAGCTACTCTACCAACTCAGGGAAGCAGCTAAAATGCGAAGACAAAGAAACATATCACAAATGAAAGATATGGAGGAAAATAAACAACAGGATATAGAGTTCAAAACCACGGTTATAAGGTTTTTCAGGAGGTTCCTAGAAAAGGCTGATAAATTTAGCAAGACCCTTGAGTATTTGAAAAAGGACAAACTAGAAATTAAACATACACTGACTGAAATAAAAAAATATTATTCAGAGACCCAACAGCAGACTAGAGGAATGTGCAAATCAAGTCAAAGATTTGAAATACAAAGAAGCAAAACACACTCAACCGGAAAAGAAAAAAGAAAAAAGAATCCAAAAATTTGAAGAAAGTTTAGGAAGCCTCAGGAACAACTTCAAGCAAACCAACATCAGAATTATGGGGGTGCCAGAGACAGAGAAAGAGCAAGATACTGAAAACCTATTTAAAGAAATAATGACTGAAAACTTCCCCCACCTGGTGAAAGAAATAGACTTATAAGTCCAGGAAGCACACAGAACCCCAAACTAAAGGAATCCAAAGAGGACCACACCAAGACACATCATAATTAAAATGCCAAGAGCAAAAAACAAAGAGAGAATATTAAAGAAGTGAGAGAAAAATAGTTAATAAATTACAAGGGAGCACCCATACGATTTTCAGCTGATTTCTCAACAGAAACGATGCAGGCCAAACAGGAGTGGCAAGAAATATTCAAAGTGATGAATAGCAAGAACCTACAACCAAGATTACTCTACCCAGCAAAGCTATCATTCAGAATTGAAGGTCAGATAAAGAGCTTCACAGATAAGAAAAAGCTAAAGGAGTTCATCAATACCAAACCAGTATTATATGAAATGCTGAAAGTATCCTTTAAGAAGAGGAAGAAGAAGAAAATATAAAGATAAAAATTATGAACAACAAATACATATCTATCAACAAGTGAATTTAAAAATCAAGTCAATTAAAAATCTGATGAACAGAATCAACTGGTGAATATAATAGAATCAGGGGCATAGAAAGGGAGTGGACTGACAATTCTCGGGGTGTGCAGGGTGCAGGAAGAGATGGGACAAAAATAGTACACCTATGGATGAGGGCAGTGTGGGGGAGGTAAGGGGTGGGAACTGGGTGGGAAGGAGCTATGGGGAAGAAAATGAGGAACAATTATAATAATCTGAACAATATTTATTAAATTAAAAAATAATAAACAACTCTTGGATAAAAGGGAACATATCAACTTAAACTGCAATTTAAAAAAAAATTAAATACTACAAATTGATATTTTGTTCTTCCTGATATGTTGCACTGAGAATACATGACCTCTGTAATATTCTGCCAAAAATGTTTGACCTGCATCTAATTATGATTAAACAATCAAATTCAATTTGAAGATATTCTATAAAACAATTGTCCTATACTCTTCAAAAATATTTGACATGAATGTTCAAAAAACACTAAGAAATAGTTCTGTAGAAACATTACAACTAAATGCAATCCCAGATTGGGAACAAAAATAAAAAAAAAAACACAAAATGTTACCAAGTACATTACTAAGACATGGAGAAATATGAATACAGATAACATAATGTATAGCAACAAAAGCTACTTGTATGATAACTATAGAGTGGTTATGTAGGAGAAGGTCCGTCCTTGTGCTTGGGAGATATATCCTATATAATAAAGAGGTAATATACAAATTGACCATCACTCCAATACATAAGATGGCCACCACAAGATGGCCAGCAGGGGAGGGCAGTTGTAGGTTAGCAGGGGAGAGTAGTTGGGAGGGACCAGGCCTGCAAGAGAGGGCATTTGGGGGCAATCAGGCCTGCAGGGGAGGGCAGTTAGAGGTGACCAGGCCTGCAGGGGAGAGCAGTTGGGGGTAATCAAGCCTGCAGGGGAGGGCAATTAGGGGCAACCAGGCTGGCAAGGAAGGGCGATTAGGGGTGACTGGACCAGAAGGGGAATGCAGTTGGGGGTGACCAGGCTTGCAGGGGAGGAAAGTTGGGGGCAATGGGTCGACAGGGGAGCAGTTAAGCTTCAATCAGGCAGGCAGGCAGAAGTGGTTAGGGGTGATCAGGCAGGCAGGCAGAAGTGATTAGGGACAATCAGGCAGGCAGGCAGGCAGGCAGGCAGGCAGGCAAGCAGTTGGGAGCTATCAGTCCCGGATTCTGTGAGGAGTCCCAGATTGCAGAGGATTCAGGTTGGGCTGAAGGACACACACGCCCCCCCATGCGTGAATTTTGTGCACTGGACCCCTAGTACTAAATAAAATATTTAGGATAAAATGTTATGGCATCTGCAACTAATTCCCAAATGGATCAGGTGAAAAAAAATAGGAGAGAAAGCAAATGTGAAAAAATGTTTATTGGGAAATCTAGGGAAAGTGTACATAGGTGTTATAATTAATATAATTATTATCTGCATAATAATATTAGTGAAAAAATAATCATGTTGGCAATATAAAACTATTTGAGGGTTTCAAAATAAATGTAAAATTAAAATGTATGACAATGATACAAAAGGTATTTGGATGAAAAAATGGAGCTAGTGTTCTAAGATTCGGGAAAGTGGTAAAAATCACTTTTATGCCTGGCTGGCATGGCTCAGAGTGTTGACCTATGAACCAGGAATTCAGGATTTGATTCCAGTTGGAGCCTGATCCCCAGTGGGTGAAGGGAAGTGGCCAATTGATGATTCTCTCTTATCGCTGACTTTTATACCTCTCTTTCCCTCTCCCTTCGGCTCTCTGAAATCAAATAAAACACAGTTGTTATTTTTATTTATTTATTTTTTATTTTTTAAATCTTTATTGTTCAGTATATTAATTACATTGTTCCCTTTTTCCCCCCTATAGTTCCCCTCTACCTGGTACCCATCCGACCCTCCGCCCTCACCCCCCTCCACTGTCCTCTCCCATAGTTGCATGATTATGTCCAGTCTCTTGCTGCACTTCCCACACCCCCTTCTCCCCAAGAGTTGTCAGTCCATTCCCTCTCCGTGTCTGTGATTCTGTTACATTCACCAGTTTATCCTGTTCATCAGCTTATTAATTTACTTGATTTTCAGATTCATTTGTGGATAGATGTGTATTTGTTGTTCCTAATTTACACTTTTATCTTTTTCTTCTTCCTCTTCTTGAAGAATATCTTTCAGCATTTCATATAATATTGGTTTGGTGGTGATGAACTCCTTTAGCTTTTTCTTATCTGCGAAGCACTTCATCTGACCTTCAATTCTGCATGATATCTTTGCTGGATAGAGTAATCTTGGTTGTAGATTCTTGCTGTTCATCACTTTGAATATTTCTTGCCACTCCCGTCTGGCCTGCATCGTTTCTGTTGAGAAATCTGCTGACAATCGTATGGGTGCTCCCCTATAGGTAACCAACTGTTTCTCTCTTGCTGCTTTTAATATTCTCTCTTTGTCTTTTGCTCTTGGCATTTTAATTATGATGTGCCTTGGTGTGGTCCTCTTAGGGTTCCTATATATTGGGGTTCGCTGCGCTTCTTGGACTCCTAAGTCAATCTTTCACCAGGTGTGGGAAGTTTTCGGTCACTATTTCTTCAAATAGGTTTTCATTGTCTTGCTCTCTCTCTTTTTCTGGCACCCCTATAATTCGGATGTTGGTATGCTTGAGGTTGTCCCAGAGGCCCCTTACACTATCTTCAATTTTTTGGATTTTTTTGGTTTCTTGCTTTTTCAGCTGAGTGGATTTTCCCTCTTTGTATTTCAAATCTTTAACTTGGTTCTTGGGGTGCTCCAGAGCACGTTTAGGTCTTTGTAAAATATTTTTTATTTCAGTCAGTGTATGCTTAATTTCTGGTTGGTCCTTTTTCATATCCTTGAGAGTCTCCTTTATATCCTTGAGAGTCTCCTTCATTTCCACGTTGGTCTTGATCATTACCTTGCAGGTCTCGTTCATATCCTTGAGGGTCTCATTCATTTCCTTGTGGGACTCATTCATTTCCTTTGTGGTCTGGCTTATTTCCTTATAGGCCTCGACCTTTTGTTGGAGCCTCTTGAAAAACCCTATAACCATGGTTTTGAATTCCATGTCCAGTCGTTTTTTTTCCCTCCATTTCTTCCACATCTGATTTCTTTCCATGTCTCTGCATGGTGGCTGCTTCCCTGAGTTGGTCAATTAGCTTTGTGTGGTAGACTTCCTACTAGGGACAGTGGCTCAACCTCCCCAGTTACCTGAGGTGGATATGGGCTGCACAGTCTTGCTGAAGTTAAGCTCAGGTTAATCGTTGTTAGCACTTGGAGGGGTTGACCTCCAGGCCAATTGTCTGTGAAGCTCAGCTGTGCTCAGGTTGGATGGGCGGAGTCTCCGGGCCAAGCAGACAGCATTACCTCCGCCCTATGTGGCCCCAGGGACTCTGTGCTGGGAGTAATGGCTGCCAGCACCTCTGAGAGAGAGCCCCTGCCAAGCTCCACCGGCTGCCGAGGAATTCAGACTCTCCCCAAATGACTCTGCATGCCCAATGTCTCACCCAGGGTCAAAAAACAAAGCAGTCTGAGGGTTTTCTGAATGAGATAGCAAGTCGCAGATCACTCTCTGCGCCGTCACGTAGCCGAGCTGTTCGCGCAAGCTGCCTTCTCCACAAGCCGGGAGAGCCCTGCAGCGCCCGAGCTTCAGCGTGCCCTCCCACTGTCCAGTTTTCACCCTGTATGATAGTGGGTTCCCTGGACTTCGCCCAGAGCTGGAGCATCAGTCCAATGGGACGTCTTTGTCTCCCCGTTCGAGAAAGCTGGCCGGTTTTCAGCCGCCTGCCCTCTCCGCTGGCTCGTGCTCCAAACCTCTCTCCATGCGAATCTTTCAACGCTGTCCGCCGCCGCTCCTCTGAGTCACAGTGTATTATCTTCACTTTTATTTGTGGAATTTTCACTCGGCGAGCTTTTTGGTGATTCTGGAAGGTGTTTGTTCTTTCGTTAAGTTGTAGTATTAAAATTGTTGAGTATGACGGCAAGATAGGTGTTTTACCTATGCCGCCATCTTGGTTCTCCATTCCCATAGTTGTTATTTTTAAATGTATTCAATATTTCAGATATTTGGAAACTAAGGAGCCCACTTCTAAATAAATCATGAGTCAAAGTGATATACAGATTTAATATAACCCCTACCAAAATCCCAATGACATTTTTTGCAGAAATAGAACAATCCATCCTAAAACGCATGTAGAATCGCAAGATACTCCAAATAGCTAAAACAATTTTTTAAAAGAAGAACAAGTGTCTCATACTTTCCAATTTCAAAACTTACTACAAAGCTACAATAATTAAAACAGTGTGGTAGCCCTAACCTGTTTGGCTCAGTGGATAGAGCGTTGGCCTGTGGACTCAAGGGTCCCAGGTTCGACTCTGGTCAAGGGCATGTACCTTGGTTGCAGGCACATATCCAGTGGGGAGTGTGCAGGAGGCAGCTGGTTGATGTTTCTCTCTCATTGATGTTTCTAACTCTCTATCCTTCTCCCTTCCTCTCTGTAAAAAATCAGTAAAATATGTTTTTTTTTAAAAACAATGTGGTAATGGCATAAAGACAGACCTATCAACCAATGGAATAGAATAGAGAACCCATAAATAAACTTTCACATATATGGTCAAATGATTTTCAACAAGGTACCAATGGGGAAAGACCAGTTTCTTAAAAAAAAACTATTTGGGAAAATTAGATATTCTATACAAAAGAAGAAGAAGAAGGAGAAGGAGGAGGAGGAGGAGGAGGAGGAGGAGGGGGAAGAGGAGGAGGAGGAGGAGGAGGAGGGGAAGGGGGAGGAGGGGGAGGAGGAGGAGGAGAAGAAGGAGAAGGAGAAGGAGAAGGAGAAGGAGAAGAAGAAGGAGGAGGGGGAGGAGGAGGAGGAGGAGGAGGGGAAGGGGGAGAAGGGGGAGGAGGAGGAGAAGAAGGAGAAGGAGAAGGAGAAGGAGAAGGAGAAGAAGAAGGAGGAGGGGGAGGAGGAGGAGGAGGAGGAGGAGGAGGAGGAGGAGGAGGGGAAGGGGGAGGAGGGGGAGGAGGAGGAGGAGAAGAAGGAGAAGGAGAAGGAGAAGGAGAAGGAGAAGAAGAAGGAGGAGGGGGAGGAGGAGGAGGAGGAGGAGGAGGAGGAGGAGGAGGAGGAGGAGGAGGAGAAGGAGAAGGAGAAGGAGAAGAAGAAGGAGGAGGGGGAGGAGGAGGAGGAGGAGGAGGAGGAGGAGGAGGAGGAGGAGGAGGAGAAGAAGGAGAAGGAGAAGGAGAAGGAGAAGGAGAAGGAGAAGGAGGAGGAGGAGGAGGAGGGGGGGGAAGAGGAGGAGGAGGAGGAGGAGGAGGGGAAGGGGGAGGAGGGGGAGGAGGAGGAGGAGAAGAAGGAGAAGGAGAAGGAGAAGGAGAAAGAGGAGGGGGAGGAGGAGGGGGAGGAGGAGGAGGAGGAGGAGGAGGAGGAGGAGGAGGAGGAGAAGAAATTGGACCCTTACTTACACCAAAAAAAAATTAAATTAAATTAAAATGCATCAAAGAGCTAAATGTAAGACCCAAAACTATAAAGCTTTTAGAAGAAAACACGTGAGAGGCCCTGGCCAATGAGGCTCAGCATTGCCCAGCACACCGAAAGACTGCAGGCTTGATTCCCAGTCAGGGTGCATGTCCAGGCTGCATGTTCTAGCACCAGATTCAGCAATAATTTCTTTTGATGTGACACCAAAAACATGGGCAATAAAAATAAATTAACTATATTAAAATTTGAAAGTTCTGTGCATCAAAAGACACTACCATCAGAGTACAAAGGAAACATACAAAATAGGAAAAATTATTTGCAAATCATATGTCTCATAGAGGTTAATATCCAAAGTATATTTAGAACTCTTAAACTTCAACAATTAAAATATATAACCCAATTCAGAAATGGACAAAATATGGGGGGAAAAGGCTTAAATAGACATTTATCCAAAAAAAGATATTCAAACGGCCAACTAGCACATCAACATCACTAATCATTAGAAAAATGCAAATCAAAACTACAATGAGATATCAACTCATACTGACTAGGATGGCTAATAAAATAACAAAAAAATAGGTGTTGGTGAGGATGAAGAGAAATTGGAATCTCTGTACACCATTGGTGGGATTGTAAGATGGTACAACTGAAATGGAGAACAGCATGACAATTCCTCAAAAAATTAAATATAGAATTTCCATATAACCCTGAAATTCTGGGTATATATACAAAAGAATTGAAAGTGAGATCTCAAAGACATATCTACTAGTATATGCCCATGTTCATAACATTATTTACAATAGCCAAAAGGCAGAAGCAACACTGGTCTCTATCAACATATACATTGGTAAGTATATTAGAGGCCCAATGCACGAGATTTATGCAAGGGGCTCAGCCCTTGCAGCCCCAGCTTCATCCGGACAGTCATTTGGCCAGCTGGTCTAATTAGCACGTTATACTTCTATTATAATAAATACAATGGAATATGCAACCTTAAAAAGTATGGAAATTGTGACATCTCTATATATAAAAGCCTAAATAACTGAACGACCAGTTGACCAGTCAGTCACTAGGACGTGCACTGACCACCAGGGAGAAGATGCTCAATGCAGGAGCTGTCCCCTGGTGGTCCGTGTGCTCCCACAGTGGGAGCACCACTGGGCTGACTGACGGGCGTCAGATGCTGAGGTCACAGCTTACAAGCGCAGCTGTGACAACACGAGCCTCTCCTGCTTCCACAGCACTACCAAGCGGCAGCAGCAGCACCAGGCACAATGGGGCTGGATGAGCCAGAGTGGCACAGTGCCTGGCCGCCTGGCTGGGGCTCGGCCTCCTGCCTGACAGCCTACGGCTTAGCACACTACTGCATGCCTCAGGGGATGTTGGACTGCTGGTTTTGGTCCAGGCCTGTGGAGCTTGGGCCAAAATTGGCAGTCCAGCATCCCCTGAGGGGTCCTGGATTGCAAGAGAGCACAGGCCAGGCCGAATCCGTGCACTGGGCCTCTAGTATGCTATAACATGGATGGATCTTAAGGATATGGCTGAATGAAATAAGTCAGTTACAAAAAAACAAACACAATATGATTCCACTTATATGAGGCATCTACAGAGTCAAATTCATAGAAACAGTATAATTGTGGTTGCCAGGGGCTGGGGGCACAAGCTGGCTAAGTGCCGACAGCTTCACCTTTTTGCTGAGATTCATGTTCTCCATCTTAGCCTTCAGCAGCTTCATCTTATTCATAGTTATTGAATTTTCAATTATCTGTTGCCCAGAAGGAGAAGGCTCAATTTCTTCATCCTCATCAGTATACAAATTATACACTGAACCACCACTGCAAAGAAAACGATAATTACTATTGTTATGTGCCTGATACATGCCCAATGACTAAAAATACTCTATGTGCAATAGAAACTATAGATGCTGCTAATGACAAAGGAACAAATCCCATCTTGTCAATGTAAATTTAAGGCAAATTTATTTTTAAAAATATAGTTTAGGAGAAAAAAGTTAATGGGGCTAAATCTCACAATCTAGTATTACGAAAAATTCTAGTACAGCTGAGCTTTTCTGAAGTCAATATTGCATAAGTGAAGGTCTTTTGGGCTATACCATTCCCATAGGAACAAAAATCCACAAGAATGATCTGATTTATTTTGTCAGCCAAAGCCGGTAATTCTGCAACCCAGACCACAAGCTGATCAAATTGCCATTAACCAGAATGAAAAAGAAATTGACACAGAGAAGAAGTCCTGATTTTTATTCATCCTGAGAGAATTCTCAAATGTTAAAAGGAACTCATACATAAGTCATCCAAAACAGTTTCCGTTCTTAAAGAACAACAACAAAAAATGCAGATAACTTAAGATTTTTCTGTGTGTTTAGAACAGCATACATTTTAAATGAAAAAGACACCCCAGCCAATTCATGACACAAATTATTAAACATGTAAAACATTTCAATTATTGATTAATCATGACATTTGTTCATATCTTAACATAATTATTATTTGGGATCCCTTCTCTTTGACTACATAATGCAATGGCATTTATCACACTATCTTCATATTTATATTTACATATCTATCCCTCTTACTCCATCCACCATATGTATAAGTTGAAAGCAGTTGATAGGCTTTTTCATCTTCCTAGTCTTAGTACCTGGCACAATTCTTGGCACATATTCAGAAAATGTTTGTTGAACTGAACACAAACACTATTGGGATTCAGATTTTTTTCTTCTTTAAAATTTTTTAAATCCTCATTTGAGGATATGGTTTTATTAATTTGGGAGAGAGCAAGATGGAGAGAGGAGAGAGAGAGAGAGAGAGAGAGAGAGAGAGAGAGAGAGAGAGAGAGAGAGAGAGAGAGAGAGAGAGAGAGAGAAACATTGATCGGTTGCCTCTTGTACATTCCCGACTAAGGATCAAACCTGCAACCTAGATATGTGTCCTGACCGGGAAATCAAACCTGCAACTTTCTGGTGTAAGGGATGACACCCAGCCAAGTGAGCCACACCAGCCAGGGAGAAATTTAGCTTTTCAACAATGAGAAAATTAGGTTGGTAAATGTTTGGAAAAAAACAAAAACAAAAAACACCCACAAGCTCACCATGTTTGAAGAATGACTAAAGTTCTAAATGGAACAGAAAAAAAAAAGTGTGTTAGTCACTGTGGCTTGTTTACTTATATGAAAACTAATGTATCTGTGCTAAAGAATCTGAGGGTTAATAAGATTTCCTACTCTATTTGGCTATAATAATGAAAACTATTTGGGTAGCCTTGATAAGGCATATTCCATAGCCCTTCCGAAACACATACTACTCCCACACAAAGGCAAAGAAGAGGGTGAATAACCCGCTCCTAAACTTTATATGGTGAAAGAGATGACATTATGAAATTGAGGGCTGGTTACGTGCACAGCAGGCATGACTATTAGAAGGAAGAATGCAGGTATTAATCCCATAACCAATTCAGCTCCTAGTATGTGCAATGTGACCATTACTTCTACCTATTGTAGATGCCTTCTACCATATAAAAATCCACACAAGAGGCACAACACTAAATTAACAGTTATCATTTACTAAATGCCTATTCTGCCAGGTATTTTCCACATATTATTTATAATCTCCACAAAACTATATAAGATTATATTATATCACATTGTATAAATAAAACCGCAGTTGAAAGAAGTTAAGTAATTTTGTTGGCCAGAAAGCTAATAAATGGTGGACCTAAGATTCAATCCCAATCTACCTGGTTCCAAAGTCTACTATTTCCTGTTGCTTTCCTAGGCACCAAATAACAATACCCAAAAAAAGGAACAGAACTTGTAGTATGAGAAGGCTCTTGTCTTGAGGTTAACTATACCTGAAATAGAGGCTTGAGTGAAGATTTCTGCCAATTCACCCTTAGAGGTAGAAGGGAGGACTCAGTATACTCTGTTCTTGGTTACCCTGAAACAACTGAACTTAAAGCATTTCTATATTATATCCTGAGCTATTTTAGCTTCAACTTACCTATATTGAACATTGAAAGAGGTTTGTGACTCAATGTTACCAAAAATTTTTTAAATAAAAAAAAACTGGTGCTTTACTGTTTTCTTGTGTATGTATGTAAAAAAGGACAATTATGATAAATATTTCATTGGATACATTTTAGAGGATCAAAAACACTTTTACGTTCACCTAATATTTTTAAAATAATCACATTATCGTGTTGTGTTTTTCCCTCACAAAGCCTAGATTCATGAGATCACTTAGAAGTCAATCATAATTTTTTCTTCTACTTGGAAAAATATACATTAGGATAACATAGTAATTTATAAATTGAATCTAAAAATATCCTTCTTTATATTAAACTAGAGGCCTGGTGCACAAAATTCATGCACAGGGGGGCCAGGGGGGAGGGGAGAGGGCTGCCCCTCACCCCAGCCTGCACCCTCTCCAATCTCGGACATCCCTTTCACAATCCAGGACTACTGGCTCCTAACCACTCGCCTGCCTGCCTGATTGCCCCTAACCACTCTGCCAGCAGCCTGATAGCCCTGTAACTGCTCCCCTGTCAGCCTGATCGTCTCCAACTGCCCTCCCCTGCCAGCCTGATCATCCCCAACTGCCTTCTCCTGCAGGGGTGAGGGGACTGGGGGACTCCAGGTGGATGAGGTGGGGCTGAGGGGACTGGGTGACTCTGGCTAGATGAAATGGGCCTGAGGGGACAGGGGAACTGAGGTTGGATGAGGCAGGGCTGAGGGGACTGGGTGTCACAATCTTGTGGCTGTAGAACGCCACTATCTTATGAGGTTGTGGCAGTCAGCATATTCCCTCTTTATTGGCTGTGGGCACCGCCATCTTGTGAGGGTATGGTGGTCAATTAGCATATTCCTTCTTTATTAGATAGGATAGCCTAAGTATTTTCTGGAATTTCTAAACATTTTCTTTTTTACCAATAGAAAATCAAGGCATTCACAGTTACAAAAACAAATAGAGCCCCCAGGAAATAAATTATGACATTGTGACTGAGCTTGAAAGCAGATTCTCTCACCCAGTCAAGCCTCCAGAGAAGAGTGCACCTTTGCCAAAACCATGATTGCAGCTTGTGGAACCCTGAGCAGAGCACCCAGCTAAACTGTGCCAGGACTCAGACCCTTAGAAACTGTTCTCCAGACAAGGTATCCTTTCCATGAATGATTTGCCACTATCTTTTAATGTTGTGGACTAAATTTAGTTACCTGTAATACTGTTCCTTTCTCTGTTTGGTAAACTCCTACTTCTCTTTTACAGCTGCTTCTTTTCAGAGGTTGTCCCTAACTCCCCTCCTTTCAAGCAAAATGAAGCCCCTCTCATCTGGTTTTCCAGAGATGCTGATATCCTTTTCTAACAATTGCTAACAAGTGTATCATAGGTATTATTTATAGCAGATTGCATGTTCCAGGAAAGAGGAATAATCAATCATCTTTGTAACCTAGTGCCTAGTGTACAAACACGCTACAAAAAGTTCAGCAAATGTTTAGTTACTTAAGTCAGTGGTCGACAAACTCATTAGTCAACAGAGTGGCAAACTGCAGCTCACAAGCCGCATGTGGCTCGCAAGCCCAGTTTGCCGACCACTGACTTAATTGAAAGGTAGTAAAGAATCATAAAAAGACAAAGTGCACAAAAACCTATAGGTTACCTATTCTGATTTCTAAATGTTGTTTTGCCTAGCTAAGTACCTTTAGGTTGTATCCTTCTAATTTTATAAGTAAATAGTGGTCCAGTGCATGGAATTCATGCATGGGAGAGGGGGAGGTGTCCCTCAGCCCAGCCTGCACCCTCTCCAATCTCAAATCCCTCAGGGATTAGACTTAAATCGGCAGTCTGACATCCCTCTTACAATCCGGGACTGCTTGCCTTCCTGCCTGATCACCCCTAACCACTCTGCTGCTGGCCTAATTGCCTCCAAGGCTTTTATTGGTATAGATACTAGAGACCTGATGCACAAAATTTGTGAAAGGAGAGGTTTCCTCAGCCCAGCCTGCATCCTCTCAAATCCGGGATCCCTTAGGGGATGTCTGACAGCCAGTTTAGGACAGCCCTCTCACAATCTGGGACCACTGGTTCCTAACTGCTCACCTGCCTGCCTGCCGGATCATCCCTAATTGTCCCCGTACTGGCCTAGTCACCCCCAACTGCCCCCCAACCAGCCTGGTCACACTAACTACCCCTCCCCTGCCAGCCTGGTTGCCTCTTACTGCCCTGCCTGCCAGCCTGATCACCCCCAACTTCTTCCTCCTGCCAGCCTGGTCACCCCTTACTGTCACCCCATGCAGCCTGATGTTCAGTCATTTGGTCACCCCTTACTACCCCCCCCCCCCCCCCGCTGGCCTAGTCGTCCCACACAGCCTGTTCAGTAATTCATTTGGTTGCAATGGTCACTTATGCTTTAATATATAACTAGATGCCTGGTGCATGAAATTTGTGCATCGGGAGGGCAGGTGGTGTCTCTCCAGCCTGCACCCTCTCCAATCTGGGACCGCTCAAGGGATGTCTGACTGCCTGTTTAGGCCTGATCCTGGTAGTATCAAGCCTAAACAGGCAGTCAGACATCCCTCTCACAACCCAGGACTGCTGGCTCCCAACTGCTCACCTGCCTGCCTTCCTGATTGCTTCTAACCGCTTCTGCCTGCCAGCCTGATCACCCCCAACCTCTCCCATGCCAGCCTGATTGATACCTAATTTCTCCCCTGACAGCCTGTTTGCCCCTAACTTTCCTCCCCTGCAGACCTGCTCCCCCCACCCAACTGCTCTCTCCTGCAGGCCTGGGCCCTTCCCTGCAGGCCCAGTTGCCCCCAACATCCCTCCTCTGCTGGGCTGGTAACCCCTAACTGCCCTCCCTTGCAGGCTTGATTGCCTCCAACTGCCTCCCTTGTAGGCCTGGTCCCTCCTAACTGCCCTACCCTGCTGGCCATCTTGTGGTGGCAACTTTGACCACCTGGGGGCAGGATCTTTGACTACATGGGGGCAGCCATCTTGTGTGTTGGAGTGATGGTCAATCTGCATATTACTCTTTTATAATATAGGATAGAGGCCTGGTGCATGGGTGGGGCCTGGCTGGTTTGCCCTGAAAGGTGTCCCAGATCAGGGTGGGGGTTCCCTTGGGGCATGAGGTGGTCTGGATGAGGGTCCTGTGGTGGCTTGCAGACCTGTCATGCCCCCCAGCGACCCAAGCGGAGGTCCTGGTATCTGGAATTTGTTTGTTCTACAATTGAAACTTTGTAGCCTGGAGTGTAGCCAAGCCTCCTGCTTGCTCCATGGCCCCAGCCATTTCTCTTGGGATATGTACTTTCTGTAATTGAAACTTTGTAGCCTTAAGCAGAGAGCCTCTGCTCTCTCCAGCTCTGTGGCTGCTGACATTTCTGTTGGGATATATGTATCTTCTATAATTGAAACTTTGTAGCATTGAGTGGAGGCCTAGCCCACCCAGCAAGGGCAGGCAGAAAGCTTGGCTTTCTCCATCGCCAGAGAAACCCAAGCCTCCCTCCCACTCTCTGTGGCCAGCAGCCATTTTGGTTTGGGGTTCATTTGCATATCGCCCCTGACTGGATTGTGGGTGTGGCTTGTGGATGTAGCAGAGGTATGGTCAATTTACATATTACTCTTTTATTAGATAGGATACTTTTCCCTCCCTTTAATAGAAAAGAAAAACAAGACTGGAGAAGTAAGATTTATACACCTTTAAGCAGCAGAGTTAAATTTTGAAAAAAGCTAGCAATTTTAGATTCAACTCTTTCTATTATAATAACACTATTATAAGAAGACTAATCTAGTAGGCATCTTAAAGTTTCATAATGTTACAGAAATAAATCTTTTGTATGAAAAATCTTATTCCATAAAGAAATTTTAGCGCTGGCTTGTATGGCTGAGTTGTTGAGCATTATCCAGTGCACCGCAAGGTTGCTGGTTCAATTCCCAGTCAGTGCACATTCCCAGGTTGAAGGTTTGATCTTAGGTTGGGGCATATATAGGAGGCAGCCAATCAATGTATCTCTCTTACATTGATGTTTCTCTCTCTCTCTCTCTCTCTCTCTCCCTCTCTCCCTCCCTCTCTCTCTCTCTCCTCTCTCCTCCTCCTCCTCCTCTTTCTCCTCCTCCTCCTCCTCCTCCTCCTCTTCTCTCTCTCTAAAATCAATAAAAACATATTTAAAAATTTTTTTCCAGTTTTAAAAATTACTTTCTAAGTATCATTCATATAAAGGGCAATTTCAGAATCACATACCTGGGGCCACAGGAATAGAAGAGAATGCCTGAAATTTATCAGTCTTGTGAATATAAGATTATTTTGATAAAACAAGGTAAACATAAAGGTTTAAGGAGTGTATTGTATGATGTTATCCTTTTCTAAGTGAGACATGAAAACCTATTTATTTACCTTAAAGATTCAGATAATGGTGTTAAAGTGCCATCTCCCCTATCTACCACACGAAAGAAATTCAATTGCTCTCCTTCTCGGTAAACCAAAAATGTAACTTGTTTGTTGTAGGTCTTCTCCCAGACCTCATCTTGACTGGAATCCATGTACTCAGCCATCTCCCTAAGTGGGTCTTCCATAGGAACTACAAATGGAAAAATTGATAAACAAGCTTTCAATTTATATTTTTATGCATCTTGGTACAGGACATATTATTATTAATTTGAACAACCTTGTGCATACAATATAGTATATGTAATATTCTTCAAAAAGTTTTTGGTCTTTTATAGTTAATACAGCACTCCCTATGTTGTATTAATATGAAATAAAATGAAATGCATTATTGTGTTGTTAGGTACAAAGATACACAAGGTTTTTCCTATACCACTAGTCTGTATAGTTGCTGACTCTATTACATAATTATCTATGATTGCTCTTACTTGACACCTCTGCTTCCTATATTTTCCAATATTGGTTCCAACAATCAACAATTAAAAGCAATATAAATCCCAGTTACTTTATATTAAAAAATAAGCACACACATAATTAGGAGACATATTAGAAGTGAGAAGCAACTGGATCCTTCTTTCTGGTTTTATATAGAGGCTGAGACCTCTTAGAGCTGTTTCTTTATGTGCAGTCAGGTAATTAAAAGTACACAGTAATTCAGAAACAAGGGGGCCACTTAAGTACTGAAACCGCAATGTGTATAATGGTCAGAATGTTGTTTGTTAAAAGCATCTTCCCAGGAGCTGAGTTGTTCTAGAATAGAATACATCCATGGGCCCAATCAGAGCACAGGACTGGGGCAAAGCCCTCACCACTACTGATGGGGGATGAGGAGATGCAACAGGTGGTAGGGGAGGCTGGGGGAAGGTCAATGGGTAAAAAAAGGAGAGATATGTACTACTATATGTAATACTTGAAACAATAATTTTAAAAAATCAGTATGTTGAAAAAAAAAAAGTCAAAGATATCCTCGGGTTTGAATGATAATACAACCTACTCTCGTTCACAGCAGCCACGGATCCTGCTCCTGTGATGGGAATTGGCTTGAAGAGATTGCTGGCTCATGGGGTGAATGTTCTAAAAGCCCCTGAACTCCACACTTGGGTGTCTAAGTAATGGTTACAGGAAATAAAATAGTTCCCCAAAACATGCTCATGACAAGTTGAAGAAACATTTGCTCTTTCCTAAAAGAAGCAATAATTTCTCAAACTCCATAACTTTCTCTCATTCAAGTAGCTTATTTATTACCAGAATCACAGTGCTGTACTATTCTTTTAAAAAAATTATAATAAAAGTTGAACTCTGAAAGTAACAAGGTAAAAACATTAAAGATGGTCTCATATCCTAAATTCAATACCACCACTACTAAAACACAAAAATTTTAGAAATGTAATAGAATTTAGTTTATTTTATAAAAATGTTTGGGGCCCAGCCAGTGTTGCTCAGTGGTTGAGCATCGGCCTATGAACCAGAAGGTCACAATTCAATTCCCAGTCAGAACATATGCCCTGTTGTGGTCTCGATCCCCAGTGTGGGCTGTGCAGGAGGCAGTGATCAATGATTCTCTCCCATCATTGATGTTTCCATCTCTTAATCCCTCTCCCTTCCTATCTGAAATTAATAAAAATATATAGTTTTTAAATGTTCAGATGTTTTGATTGACTCTTTCATAGGCACAAAATACATAAATATTAAAAGACATTTTAAAACAAGTTCTTGCCTGTTTTAAGTTAATGATATATTTTCCACATGTTCATGAGAAATAAAAACCTATGCTATTGTCATTACTAACACCACATGAAAACCTTACTTAAATCAACATAGTGTGCCTTTCTGAGGGAAGCACTGGGATTTAATATATTTATACACATATACATATGTATGTACACACATTTTCATAACAGAAAAATCTCTTAGATTTTATCAGGTATAAAACATTGTATATATAGTTTAAAATAAAATTTAGTTTTAGGAAGGAAAGTATTTTCTATGCTGTTTTAATAATGGTTCATTAAAAAATTTTAAAGCTAAATATTACTGGAACTCAGATGATAAAGGTACTTTTTTATTATTTATTTTTATTTTTATTTTTTTTATTTTTTATTTTTTTAATCTTTATTGTTCAGTTTATTAATTACATTGTTCCCTTTTTTTTTCACCCTATAGTTCCCCTCCACCTGGTACCCATCCCACCCTCCGCCCTCACCCCGCTCCACTGTCCTCTCCCATAGTTGCATGATTTCTGTCCAGTCTCTTGCTGCACTTCCCACACCCCCTTTCTCCCCAAGAGTTGTCAGTCCATTCCCTCTCTATGTCCGTGATTCTGTTACATTCACCAGTTTATCCTGTTCATCAGCTTATTAATTCACTTGATTTTTAGATTCATTTGTTGATAGATGTGTATTTGTTGTTCCTAATTTACAGTTTTATCTTTTTCTTCTTCCTCTTCTTAAAGAATATCTTTCAGTATTTCATATAATATTGGTTTGGTGGTGATGAACTCCGATAAAGGTACTTTCTAAATAAGTTTTAAATAAGATTAAGTAGCTAAAAAACATGGTTTCTCAAATCCATATTGAGAAGTTTTAGATCTGGGTTCACAAATATTTTAATGATGTAAGGTAGATTACATCAAGCTTTTAATTTTAAAAACATTTATTCAATAAAGGCAAAATTATTAAAAACTTAATTTAAAATATTAAAATATAGATAATTTCTAAGAGCTGATTTTTCAATTTACAAATAAGGCACAAAATGTTGTTGGGGAAAAAAAGGTATTACAAAGCTTTAACTATCAAAGGGTAGTGATGCATCTCATTTTTAAATTTTTAAGTTTTAAAAATATATATATTTCTAACTCAGAATCTATAGCACTTACATTCCTCCTCATAAACATAAAATAATGTTAGTCCTAGTAAAAAATATAGATGCTCTGATTAAAACCGTGGTTTAAAGAAAACAGTATACAGAAATAACCAACTTTCAAAAATATGATACAATGGAGTTCACATGTCATTAAACACTGTATAATTTTATCTTACAATAATGGCCCAGGAAACACTTTAGGGTCTTGTATTATCTTCAGAATCGGTACTACAGACATCAACTTATGTCACATGTTAACAGACAGCCCCTGATATTAGGAGTGCTAATTAATCAGCTTTAACATTATTTTCATCTTTTCTAACTTATCCAAAATAGTTAAACAGCAAAAAGAACATATCTCTCAAAATCCTTTTGAAGTAGTTAGGAACAAGATGGTAATACCTTTATTTTTTTTTTATTTGAAGCATGGAGATAAATTTTTACTTGTAGAAGAAATAAGCCAGCAATAGACTCAATACTTAATTCTGTTTTCTAGTTAAAGAAGGTTCAAACAACTATGAAGTCCTTCCCAAAATGAGGACTGCTCTAAGCAGTCTAAGGGAGCCTCTATCTGGTGAGGTTCATGTGGCATGCCTGAATCAGGGACCAATGTAAACACTCTCAATTCTTCCCATGCTTAGAAGTTTCTTATTAATCAAGTCTCTGCTCACATCATCTCCTCCCAGGGCCCTTCCCCAATCATCCTCCTAACACCCTGCCTCCACAGGCTCTATCATACTACCCTGTTTCCTTCACAGCATTTATGACTGCTTAAAATGACATCCATTCTTTACACACTTATTGTGGGGACCTTCATGAATTAGGGACATCTAGTAGATGCTCCAAATGTATTTGCAGAATGAATGTATGAATGAATGAACGAACGAATGAATGAATTCCCAAGGACTGCCCACATTTTGAAAAAGGATTCAACAGGGCCATGATAATATCCATGATACCCAAATACATCATAGACAAGGATAACAGATATCCAGAAAGTTTCTACAAAAATCATTACCCCAGGCCTGCCTGGCATCTCTTAGTGACTGAGGGTTGGCCCGTGAACCAGGAGGTCACAGCTTGATTCCCCATCAGGGCACATGCCTGGGTTGCAGGCTTGGTCCCCAGTAGGGAGCATGCAGGAGGCACCCAGTCGATGATTCTCATCATTGTATCATTATATATCTCTCTCCCTCTCCCTTCCTCTCTGAAATCAATAAAAAAATATTTTTAAAAAACATTACCACAGGAATTAAAAAATCGGTGGATAAAAACAAGCAACAAGACTGAAATGAACCTAATTACAATAACAAAATATTTGTATTATGCCATTCCATTTCCCTTCCCTATATTGATGAGGTTTATTTTTAGTTATTTGTTTTTTAAATATATTTCTATTGATTTCAGAGAGGGAGGAAAGGAGGAAGGAGGGAGGGAGAGAGAAAGAGAGAGAGAGAGAGAGAGAGAGAGAGAGAGAGAGAGAGAGAGAGAGAGAGACATTAATGATGAGAGAGAATTATCGATCAGCCTCCTCCTGCACCCCCCTACTGGGGATTCAGCCTGCAACCCAGCACATGCCCTTAACTGGAATCAAAGTCGGGAGCCTTCAGTCCACAGCCCAATGCTATATCCACTGAACCAAACCAGCGAAAGCGATGAGGTTTATTTTTAAATCTTCCTGGATGGAATCATGAATCATTAGACTTTCTGGTATATGAGTTCCTGCCACTGTTGATTTAGGCTTTAAAGTAGTTCTTCTAAAACCTAAGAGCAGAAAGAGAACCTTACTACAAAACATAAAAATACAAACTGGCTTAAAGATTGTTATTGTGTAAGTGCTTAATATACAAAATTTTAACATATGCCTACCTCTTCTAGTATTTATAGGTCCACCACGCATAGCCAGTACCAGCTTCAAGGTACAGCCTTCTGAAATGCTGTGGATAATTAATACAAAAATAAACTACAATCATCAAAATATACTCACTATTAAATATGTACATAACTATTGCTGCTTTACCAGGCATAGTGCCTATCCTCTAAAAATAGTTATAGCAATGAATATAAATATAAAATGTTAACTTATTTACTTCTTAAATAATGAAAAAGTGAAAAGGTTATCATAATCCTTAAATATGACATTAAATCTCAGAATAAAAGTACTGGAAAGGATCTGTGACCATGTGGTTTAACCTCTTCATTTTACATGTAAGGAAAAAGAGGCCCTAAGAAAAAACAATTCTGATTCAAGACCCAAAGTATTAGAAAATAGCAGATATATTTAGTAAAATAGGAAACAGAAAAACAGCAAATCTATAAGGTTTCCCAGTGTCCTTCTAGCTATTTCATATTGCCTCTGTCCTATTGCTCTTAAGAGTGAAGATTTATGTGAGAAATGGGAGGGGGAAAAAGGCAAAATGTCAGACAGTATATCTGCAATCACTGGTATGCACAGTCTCACTTAGTAATGGAAGAAGGGCTTAATGAAAAATGAAAGACTTGGTGAAGAGCAATACTCTCTCACTCAATACTTGTGAAAATGGAAAGGAAAGAAACCTAATTAGGTGAGAATTGGGTCAATATTTAAAGAAAGAAGCAAAGAATGAAAGATCAGAAGAGAAAGATATAAAAAGGAAGGAGATTAATAGGTTAGAGTGAATAATGAAAAAATAAAACAAAGATTCAAAGGACAATGATCAGGTAATATAGGTTACTGAGCCAACACATCATCTTCTAATTGAATGTACTGGGATGACATTGGTTCCCCAAACCAAAAAGGTTTCATGTGTAAAACTCAATAAAATATCTACAATATTAGCAAATTGGATTTAACAATCCTATCTAATAAAAGAGTAATATACAAATGTGACCATACTTTTGCCACATCCACAGGTCACACCCACAGCCATGCCCACCAGCCAATCAGGAGCAGATTATGCAAATAAACCCCAACCAAGATGGCTGCCACCACTGAGAGCAGGAGGAAGGCTTGGGTTTCCCCAGCAACAGAGAAAGCCAAGCTTTCTGCCGGCCTAGGCCTCCACTCTAGGCTACAAAGTTTCAAACAGAAATGGCTGCCACCATGGAAAGAGCAGAAGGCTTGGCTCTGCTCCAGGCTACAAAGTTTCAATTGTAGACATAAATTAATCTCAGATCTCAGGGCCTCCACTTGGGTCACTGGGGGCTGTGGCCAGCCTGCAAAACTTCACAGGCCCTTTGCCCAGGCTGCCCCTCACCCCAAGGGAACCCCCACCCTCATCTGGGACACTCTTCAGGGCAAACCAGCTGGCCTCCACCCATGCACCAGGCCTCTATCCTATCTAATAAAAGAGTAATTTGCAGATTGACCGTCACTCCATCACACAAGAGGGTTGCCCCCATGTGGTCAAAGATCCTTCCCCCATGTGGACACAAGATGGCCACCACAAGATGGCCAACAGGGGAAGGTTGGTGGGAGGTTCCAGGCCTTGCAAGGGAGGGCAGGTGAGGGCCATTAGGCCAGCAAGGGAGGGCAGTTGGGAGGAACCAGGCCTGCAAGGGAGGGCAGTTGGGGGCAATCAAGCCTGCAGGGGAGCAGTTAGACATCAATTAGGCTGGCAGGGTAGTGGTTAGTAGGTGATCAGGCTGGCAGGCGAAAGTGGTTAGGGGCAATCAGGGAGGCAGACAAGTGAGCAGTTTGAAGCCAGAAGTCCTGGATTGTGAGAAGGATGTCCTATTGCTCGTTTAGGCCCAATCCTACTGGGATTGGGTGTAAACGGGCAGTCGGACATCCTTCAAGGGGTCCCAGATTGGAGAGGATGCAGGCTGGGCTAAGGGACATCCCCGTCCTCCGTGCACGAATTTCGTGCACCAGGCCTCTATTATATTAAAAAGATCATACACCATGATCAAGTGGGATTTATTCCAGGGGTGCAAGGATGGTAAAATATCCACAAATCAATAAATGTGATACATCACATAAACAAATTGAAAGATAAATATCACATGATCATATCAATAAATGCAGAAAAAAACATTTGACAAAATGCAATATCTTTTTTGATAAAAGCTCTTGGGAAAGTGGGAATAGAGGTGTATAAAATAATCAAGGCCATATCTGACAAACCTACAGCCAACATAATACTCAATGGTCAACAACTAAAAGCTTTTCCCTTAAGAAAAAGACCAAGACAATGATGTCCACTTTCACCACTCTTATTCAACATAGTATTGGAAGTCCTAGCAACAGCAATCAGACAAGAAGAGATAAAAGGCATCCAAATTGAAAAGGAGGAAGTAAAATTCTCATTACTTGAAGATGACATGATATTGTACATAGAAAACCCTAAAGATTCCACCAAGTAACTACTGAACTTAATAAATGAATTCGGCAAGGTAGCAGGATACAAAGTCAACATCTAGAAATCAATGGCATTTTTATACAACAATAATGAACTCTCAGAAAAAGAAACTAAAAAAAGAATCCCATTTACTATTGCAACAACAACAAAAATAAGATACCTAGGAATAATCTTAACTAAGGAGGTAAGAGAGCAGTACTTGGAAAACTATAGGACATTGAAAAATAGAGGAAGATACAAAAATATGTATTACATGTTCATGGATGGGAAGAATTAACATCATTAAAATGTCTATACTACCTAAAGCAATCTATAGATTCAATGCAATCCCTATTAAAATACCAATGGTACACTTAACAGAACCAGAATAAATACTCCAAAAATTTATATGGAACCATAAAGGTCCCAAATAGCTGTAGCAGAAAGAAGACAAAGAAGAACAAAGTTGGAGGGATCAGAATACCGGATATCAAACTATACTACAAAGATTATAACCAAAACAGTCTAGTATTAGCACAAGAACAGGCATATAGACCAATGGATCAGAACAGAAGCCCCAGAAACTGACCCACACCATTACGGTCAATTAATAATTGACAAAGGAAGCAAAAACATACAATGGAGTAAAGACAGTCTCTTCAACAAATGGTGCTGGGAAAACTGAACCGACACATACAAAAAGATGAAACTAGACCATCAACTTACACCATACACAAGAATAAACTCAAAATAGATAAAAGACTTAAATGTAAAACATAAAATCATAACAATCTTTGAAGAAAACATAGGCAGTAAAATCTCAGATATCTCACGCAGCAGAATTTTTGCCAATACATCTTTTAGGGCAAAGGAAACTAAGGAAAAAATAACTAAATGGGACTACATCAAAATAAAAAGCTTCTGCACATCAAAGAAACCACCATCAAAATGAAAAGGAAACCCACTGAATTGGAGAACATATTTGTCAATGACACATCTGGTAAGGGGTTAATATCCAAAACATTTATAAAGCACTCATACAACTCAACAAAAGGAAGACAAACAATTTAATTAAGAAATGGGTAGGAGAGCTGAATAGACATTTCTCCAAAAAGGAAATACAGATGGCCAAGAGACACATGAAAAAATACTCAAAGTCACTACTCATCAGAAGTGCAAATTAAAACCATAATGAGATATCACCTGTCAGAATGCCTATCATCAAAAAATCAACAAACAAGTGCTGATAAGGATGCACATAAAAGGGAACAATAGTTCATTGCTACTGGGAATGCAGACTGATGCAGCCACTATGGGAAAGGCAGTTAAAATACACTATAGTTTCCTCAAAAAATTAAAAATGGACTTCTGTTTGACCCAGTGATCCCACTTCTGGGAATATACCCTAAAAATCACAAAACATCAATCAGAAAGAATATATGCACCCCTATGTCCATAGCAGCATTATTTACAATAGCTAAGATTTTTTAACAGCCCAAGTGCCCATCAGTAGATGAATGGATAAAAAAAGCTGTGAGACATTTATACAATGGAATACTATGCAGCTATAAAAAAGATGGATCTCTTACCCTTTGGGACAGCATAGGGGACCTGGAAAATATTATGCTAAGTAAAATAAGGCAGACAGAGAAAGAAAAATATCACATGATCTCACTTATTTGTGGACTCTAATAAGCAAAATGAATTGACCAATAAAATAAGACCTGAAGCATAGTGGCATGAAACAGATTGACATATCTTGAGGTGGGGTTGGGGAACGAGAAGAGATAAATCAAAGAACTTATATACTTATATGTATAGCCTATAGACATGGGCAATAGGGTGGTAAAGACCTGGGGGGGCGGGCATTGGAGCTGGGAGGAGGCGGTAAAGGGGGGTAAATGGGAGACATCTGTAATACTATCAACAACAAACACACATTTAGTAATAATAATAATAATAGCAAAAATAAATTGGCAAAAAAAACACACAACATTATCTGCAAACTGTATTGTGTATCCATCACTCCAAGCAAAGTCTCTTTCTGTCCCCATTTTTCCCCCTTTGCTCCCCTCCATCTACCCCCACTGCTCCTTTCCCTCTATCGCTATACTCTTGTCTGTGTCTATATGGTATGTATATAAGTTTTTTTGGCTAATCCCTTCACCTTTTTTCAATCCAGTTCCCACTTCCCCTCCCCTCGAACAGCTGTCAGTCTGTTCCATACTTCTGTTTCTGTTTTGTTCAACAGTTTATTTAGTTCGGGATTAACACTGAAATCTAGAAAACAGAACTATTCAGAAGAAGAGACATGATCCAATAGACATATTGGTACTATATGAAGTCGCAATACTGAGCATCTATAAAACAATTAACATGCAATTACACTCACTTGTAATCATTCAAGCAATAATCATCTTCAAGTTCCACGTTATTCCAAATTAAGTGCTGCTGACAGATGGGAATGCCTTAGGGAAAGGTCATAAAAAATGGTTTAAAATGCAATAGAATCTTCTTAAAAGTATGATACAAAGCTATGTATAAAATGGAAATAATAATAACAAGAAATTAAACACACTTCTATATTGAATGCTGAGTACTTAGCTAAAATTTACAGAATCACAGGTAAAAGACATAGCTAAACGTAGATGCAATCCAATCCACTCCCTTTAGAAAAGAACAGTGTGTTTCAGTAACTCTCTGACCTTGAAACTGGAAGACAGTTCTAAATGCTGCAAAGTGCAGTCTCCATTCAGGGTTATATGCAAGGTTAAAAGTATAAATGAGAATGGGTAAAATGGGTAAAGGCAGTTAAAACATACAAATTCCCAGCCATAAAATAAGTCATGGGATGTAATGTATAACATGGGGACTAGAATTAATAATATTGTGTTGTATATCTAAAAGTTGCTAAGAGAAGTCTTAAAAGTTTTCATCACAGGAAAAAAAAAAACTTTTGCCCTGGCTGGGTAGCTTAGTTGGTTAGAGAGTTGTCCTAATATGACAAGGTTGCAGGTTTGATCCCTAGTCAAGTCACATACAGAAAGCAACCAATGAATGTATAAATAAGGGGAATGACAATTTTGATGCTTCCCTTCCCCCCTTCCTCTCTCTAAAAATCATCAATAAAATTTTTAATTAAAAAAGAAAAAACTTTTGTAACTTTATGCTGGTGGATATTGCCTGACTTATAATGGAGATCATTTTGCAATACATACAAATACTAAAACACTAGAGGCCCGGTACATAAAATTTGTGCACTTGGCGGGGGGCAGGGGTGTCCCTCAGCCTGGACTGCACCCTATCACAGTCCAGGAGCCCTCAGGGATGTTTAACTGATGGCTTAGGCTCACTTCCCATTGGCAGTCAGACAACCTTAGCACTGCCCCAGAGGTGGGAGAGGCTCCTGCCACTGCCACTGCACTCACCAACCGTGAGCCCTGTTGGAGTGCACTGACTACCAGGGAGCAGCTCCTGCATTGAGCGCACCATAGCGACCAGTTGTTCCACCATTGGGTTTATTTGCATATTAAGCTTTTATCATATATAATTATATAGCATTATGTGGTACACCTGAAACTCATATATGTCAATAATAGCTAAATAAAAAAATAGCAAGAGACAGAAAGGTGGTGGCCAAATAGGCAGATCTTTCTTGTACGTCCTCCCAGGACCAGGCTAGAAATATAGCTAAAGTGGGGAACATTCATCTGGAATTACCGACTGAGGTCCAGCTGAGGAGAAAGCTTATATAAAGAAAGGAAAGAAAACATCTGGAAGGTCAAGGTCATGAGAAAGGCTGACCCAGCTTTCACAGGAGCAGGCCAAGAGTGAAGAGGGAGTTCTCAGCTACAGGAAGGTTTTTCTCTCTGAGAAGATGAAGGCCTAGGACCCAGCTGGGACTCCTCATCCTAGAGCACTAGAGCCAAAACCTTGGTGACTCACATAACATCCAGCTATGAAAGGCATCAGGGCCACTGACCACCAGGGAGTGTGGAGGTGGTCAAACATAAAGCTACAGAGTTTTTTGTTTGTTTTTTAAACCCAGAGAACAGGATTTTCACTTTTAGTAACTTACCCCAGGCTTACTAAACTGAAGGTGCCTGAGGAGAAGCTGGGGTAGGAAACACTACGGGGAGGTGTGGAAAAGAGGTGGCTGAGAGACATGCATTTGGTTGCACCCCCACAAACTGAAATGGCCCATTCCAGTAGCCACAGCTCAGGAAAAGGAAAAAAACCCATCCTAGGCAATACATTCAGCCTCACTCTCAAGAGCCCTGCCTGTCTCACCCTGCATCAGGAAACATCAGTAATTGGGCGGGGGTGGTGATTTTAACCACCCCACTAACCCAGAAACCTGACTGGTGCTTTCCCCTCATGGGAGAGCTGATAGAAACTCCAGGTTTCCATGTTGAAACTGGTTTGGCTCAGTGGATAGAGCATTGGCCTGTGGACTGAAAGGTCACAGGTTTGATTCCGGTTAACGGCATGTACCTTGGCTGTGGGCAAGGGAGTGTGCAAGAGGCAGCTGATCGATGTTTCTCTCATCGATGTTTCTGATTTTCTATTCCTCTCCCTTCCTCTCTGTAAAAAAAAGAAAATCAATAAAATATATATTTTTTTAAAAAAGAATCTCCAGGTTTCCAGTTGATCCCACTGGATCTCTGCCCATCTGAGGACAGAGTAAGATTCTGAGTCACTCTCCTTCATAATTCTTCTTCTTTTGTGGCTGCATTTGTTGTTGTTGTAAGTGTAAGTGGATTGTGTATATTTTTATTTTGTTTGTTTTGTTGTGTTTTGCTTTGTTCTGCCAGCCCCTTACAACAGCTCACACAACTTGGTCAAGAGTGAGCCTAAACATCTATCAGCCTGAAAGGAGATTCCTCCCATGAACAGGCCAGCAGTGTTCAGGACCCAATTATAATGGGAGAACACAAATGACTCACAACCAGGGACATTCCTGGATCACCCAGCTTGGGGTATCTAAGAGATTGCATCACTGGGCCCCACAAAACACTTACTTACAAGGCAATCCCATGACAACTGGGAGGCATAGCAATTTGCTC
The DNA here is from genome assembly GCA_027563665.1 of Antrozous pallidus. Classification (NCBI taxonomy): domain Eukaryota; kingdom Metazoa; phylum Chordata; class Mammalia; order Chiroptera; family Vespertilionidae; genus Antrozous; species Antrozous pallidus. Next base: position 67,322,082 of record CM050510.1, on the reverse strand, counting down.
TAATACACAGAAAGAAGTACAAAGGGACAGAAGTAATGGAGAGACAAAGAAACAACTCCCAAATGAAATAAAAGGAGGAAACTCCAGAAAGAGAGCTAAATGAAATGGAAGCAAGCAATTTATCAGATATAGAGTTCAAAGTAATGGTTATAAGGATGCTCAATGAACTTAGTGAGGATTTCAAGAAACTTAGTGGGAACTACAACAGCATAAAACAAGAAATAGAAACCAGAAATTATCAGTTGAAAATTAAGAATAACATATCTGACATCAAAAATACACTGGAAGGAAATCAAAGTACATTAAATGAGGCAGAAGATTGAATCAGTGACTTTGAGGGCAAAGAAAAAAACACCAACATCTAATTAGAGCAGCAAAAAGAAAAAAGAATTGAAAAGCAAGAAGGTAGTTTAAGGGAACTTGGGGACAACATGAAATGTAACAACATTTGTATTTCAGAAGTTCCAGAAGGAGAGGAAAGTGAGCAAAGGATTTAAAGAAATAATAACAGAAAACTTTGCTAACCTGGTGAAAAAAAAGTCACACAAGTTCAGGAAACACAGAGTTCTAATCAAGATGAACCTAAAGAGATCCACTCCAAGACACATCATAATAAAAATGTCAAACATTAAAGAAAAAGAAAGAATCTTAAAGGCCACAACAGAGAGATAGAAAGTTACTGACAAGATAACTTTAGAATAACAATAGAATGTCAGCTGATTTCTCAAAAGAAACACTTTAGGCCAGAAGGGATTGACATTAAGTATTCAAAGTAATGAAAAACAAGGACTTAAACCCAATACTACCCTATACAGCAAGACTGTCATTTAAAATTGAAGGGGAAATAAAGAGCTTCCCAGATCAAAAATTAAGGCTAAAGGAGTATATACCACTAAATCAGGATTGCAGGTAATGCTAAAGAGAGTGGAAGAAAGAAGAAGAAGAAGGAGAAGGAGAGGAGGAGGAGGAGGAGGAGGAGGAGGAGGAGGAGGAGGAGGCGGAGGAGGAGGAGGAGGAAGAGGAAAAGGAAAAGGAGGAGGAGGAAAAGGAAAAGGAGGAGGAGGAGGAAGAGGAAAAGGAGAAAGAGGAGGAGGAGAAGAAGGAGGAAGAGGAGGAGGAGGAAGAGGAGGAAGAGGAGGAGGAGGAAGAAGGAAGAAGAAGGAGAAGGAGAAGGAGAAGAAATTGAGAGAAAGGAAGATAAGCATAAAGAAAAAAAGAGGCAGTAAATAAGTACCTATCAATAATAACCTTAAATGTAAATGCATTAAATGCTCCAATTCACTCCTGCTCATCCAGCCCTGCTGTGCCTGCTGCCACTACCACTCGGTAGACTCACTGCCACTCTGTTGTGGTCTCCGAGCTGCAGAAGCCAGCTGTGAGCCCTTCGTCTGGTGCCCATCGGTCAACTAAGCAGCACTCCCACTGTGGGAACACACTGACAACCAGGGACACTGAGTAGCTGACTGGGTAAGAAAACATGACCCATATACAGGCTGTCTACAAGAGACCCACCTCAAAACAAAAGGCTTACACAGATGGAAAGTAAAGGGATAGGAAAAAAATTTTCCATGAAAATGAAAAAGAAAAAAAAAAGTAGGGATAACAATACTTATACTTAGCAAAATTGACTTCAAAGCAAAGGCCATAAAAAGAGACAAAGAGAGAACCAAGATGGTGGCATAGGTAAAACACCTATCTTGCCACCATACACAGCAATTTTAAAACTACAACTTAATGAAGGAACAAACACCATCCAGAATCACTGGAAAGCTGGCTGAGTGAAAATTCCACAAATAAAAGTGAAGATAAGACACTGTGACTCGGAGGAGCGGCTGAGGATAGCGTTGAAGATAGGCGTGGAGAGAGGTTTGGAGGAGTGCGTGCGCCAGCGGATAGGACGGGCGGCTGAAAACCGGCCAGTTTTCTCGAACGGGGGAGACAAAGACATCCCACTGGACTGATTCTCCAGCTCTGGGCAAAGGCCAGGGAACCCACTATCATACGAGGTAAAAACTGGACAGTGGGAGGGCACGCCGAAGCTCAGGTGCTGCAGGGGTCTGCCAGCTTGTGGAAAAGGCGAGCTTGTGCAGAGTGCGCATGAAGTTGGGAACAGCGCAGCTGCCTGACCATGCAGAGAGAACTCGTGACTTGCTCTTTCATTCGGGAAATCATCAGACTGCATTGTTTTGCGACCCTGGGTGAGACGTTGGGTGTGCACATTCATTTGGGGAGAGTCTGAATTCTCCAGCTGCCAGTGGAGCTCGGCAGCGGCTCTCTCTCAGAGGTGCTGGTGGCCATTGCCCCCGGCACAGAGTCCCTGGGGCCGCATAGGATGGAGCTAACGCTGTCTGCTTGGCCCGGAGACTCTGCACATCCAACCTGAGCACAGCTGAACGTCAAAGACACTTGGACTGGAGGTCAACCCCTCCAAGTGCTAACAACAATTAACCTGAGCTTAACTTCAGCAAGACTGTGCAACCCATATCCACCTCAGGTAACTGGGGAGGCTGAGCCACTGTCCCTTGTAGGATGTCTACCACACAAAGCTAACTGACCAACTCAGGGAAGCAGCCACCAAGCAGAGACAAGGAAAGAAATCAAATGTGAAAGAAATGGAGGAAAAAAAACGACTGGACATGGAATTCAAAACCACGGTTATAGGGCTTTTCAAGAGGCTCCTAGAAAAGGTCGAGACTTATAAGGAAATAAGCAAGACCACAAAGGAAATGAACGAGACCCTCAAGGATATGAACAAGACCTGCAAGGAAATGAACAAGACCAATGTGGAAATGAATGAGTCCTACAAAGAAATGAAAAAGACCTACAAGGATGATCGAGACTCTCAAGGATGTGAAAAAGGACCAACCAGAAATTAAGCATACACTGACTGAAATAAAAAATATTATACAAAGACCTAAAAGTACTCTAGAGCACCCCAAGAACCAAGTTAAAGATTTGAAATACAAAGAGGTAAAATCCACTCAGCTGAAAAAGCAAGAAACCAAAAGAATCCAAAAAATTAAAGATAGTGTAAGGGGCCTCTGGTACAACCTCAAGCATACCAACATCTGAATTATAGGCGTGCCAGAAAAAGAGAGAGAGAAAGACAATGAAAACCTATTTGAAGAAATAGTGACCGAAAACTTCCCACACCTGGTGAAAGAAATTGACTTAGGAGTCCAAGAAGTGCACCGAACCCCAGTATATAGGAACCCTAGGAGGACCACACCAAGGCACATCATAATTAAAATGCCAAGAGCAAAAGACAAAGAGAGAATATTAAAAGCAGCAAGAGAAAAACAGTTAGTTACCTATAAGGGGGCACCCATACGATTGTCAGCTGACTTCTCAACAGAAACAATGCAGGCCAGATGGGAGTGGTAAGAAATATTCAAAGTGATGAGTAGCAAGAATCTACGACCAAGATTACTCTATCCAGCAAAGCTATCATGCAGAATTGAAGGTCAGATGAAGTGCTTCACAGATAAGAAAAAGCTAAAGGAGTTCACCACCACCAAACCAATATTATACAAAATGCTGAAAGATATTCTTTAAGAAGAGGAAGAAGAAAAAGATAAAACTGTAAATTAGGAACAACAAATACACATCTATCAACAAATGAATCCGAGGAACACCAAGATGGCGGCATAAGCAAACACCTATTGTTCTGCCCCGCGCAACGATTTGGGAACTACAACATAACAGCGGAACAGACAAGCACCCAGAATCGCCAGAAAGCTGGCTGCATGAAAACTCCACTAATAGGAGCGGAGGTGGGACACTGAGACTCGGGACCGGCGGGAGTGCAGCCTTTCAGACGGAAACAGGTTAGGAGTCGCCCTGGTCACGCGCGCAGGCTGGGGCAGGAGCAACGACCGGCTGGATTTCTCCGACGGGGAAGGGCGGAGGCGTCCCACTGCCCAGATTTCCCGAGCCAGGCGAGGTCCGAGATCCCGGGTATGGGGAGAGGTCCCCCTGCACAGATTCCCAGGAACTGGGCAAGGTCTGAGGTCCGGGGGATGCACCCTGGAAGCGGGGCGCGGCAGAGGCTCATAGTCCCAAGGGTCACGCAAACCCGCGACTTGCCCCCTGGAAACTTGTCTCCTGGTTCTGGAAACCATCTATTTTACAGCCCTGGGCTGGACTTTTGGTGTGCAGGCACATTTGGGGAAAGGCAGAGTTGTCTGGCAAGGGGAAGAGACTAGCGGCTTTCTCTTGGAGGAGTCTGCAGCCATCCCCACCCAACACAGACCCACGCGCGCGAGTGCCGTATAGGACCCAGCTGTCGCTGCCGCTGCCGCGCAGCTCAGAGACTCCGTCCATCCAACCTGAACACAGTCTCCCTTCACAGCCAATTGGCCTGGAGGTAAAACCCTCCTAGGGCTAACAAAAACAAACTGGGTTTAAATTCAAAAACACTGAATACAACCCATAAAGGATTGCAGTAAGAGTACCCACCTCAGGTAACCGGGGAGACTGAGCCACTGTCCCTTTGAGGATATCCACCACATAAAGCAGCCACATGGAATGAAATCAGGTGTGAAAGAAATGGAGGAGAAAAGACGACAAGACATAGAGTTCAAAACCACGGTTATAAGGCTTTTCAAGAGGCTCCTACAAAATGCCGATCAACTTAATGAGAATTACCAGGAAATAAACAAGACCAACCAGCAAATGAATGAGACTTACAAGGAAATGAATGATACTTACAAGGAAATGATTGAGACCCTCAGGGAAATGAACAAGACCTCTGAGGATACGAACCAGACCCTTACAGATAAAAAAAACGACCAACTAGAAATCAAGCATACACAGACTGAAATAAAAAATATTACACAAAGTCCTAAAAGCAGTCCAGAGGGCCACAAGAACCAAGTCAAAGATTTGAAATACAAAGAACCAAAATCCACTCAGCTGGAAAAGCAAGAAACAAAAAGAATTCAGATAATTGAAGACAGTGTAAGGAGCCTCTGGGACAACCTCAAGCAAGCCAACATCCGAATTATTGGGGTGCCAGAAAAAGAGAGAGAGCAAGTTAATGAAAACCTACTTGAAGAAATAGTGACTGAAAACTTTCCCCACCTGGTGAAAGAAACTGACTTAAAAGCCCAAGAAGTACACAGAACCCCAAAATATAGGAATCTAAAGAGGACCACACCAAGACATATCATAATTAAAATGCCAAGAGCAAAAGATAAAGAGAGAATATTAAAAGCAGCAAGAGAAAAGCAGTTGGTTACCTACAGGGGAGCACCCATACGATTGTCAGCGGATTTCTCAACAGAAACGATGCAGGCCAGACGGGAGTGGCAAGAAATATTCAAAATAATGAAGAGCAAGAATCTACAACCAAGATTACTCTATCCAGCAAAGCTATCATTCAGAATTGAGGATCAGATAAAGTGCTTCGCAGATAAGAAAAAGCTAAAGGAGTTCATCACCACCAAACCAGTATTATATGAAATGCTGAAAGATATTCTTTAAGAAGAGGAAGAAGAGCCAAAACCGGTTTGGCTCAGTGGATAGAGCATTGGACTGCGGACTGTAGGGTCCCAGGTTCGATTCCGGTCAAGGGCATGTACTGTGGTTGCGGACACATCCCCAGTAGGAGATGTGCAAGAGGCAGCTGATCGATATTTCTCATCGATGTTTCTGACTTTCTATCCCTCTCCCTTTCTCTCTGTAAAAAATCAATAAAATATGTTTAAAAAAAAAAGAAGAGGAAGAAGAAAAAGGTAAAAATATAAATTATGAACAACAAATACACATCTATCAACAAACGAACATAAAAATCAAGTGAACTGATAGGCTGATGAACAGGATAAACTGGTCACTATAACAGAAACATGGACATGGAGAGGGAATGGACTGACAATTCTTGGGGAGAAGGGTGTTGTTGGAAGTACAGCAAGAGATTGGACAAGAATCATGCAACAATGGGAGAGGACATTGGGGAGGGGAAGGTGAGGGCGGAGGGTGGGATAGGTACAGGGTGGAGGGAAGATATAGGGGGATAAAAAAGGGGAAACAATGTAATTAATAAACTGAATAAAAAAACAAATGAATCTGAAAATCAAGTAAATTAATAAGCTGATGAACAGGATAAACTGGTGAATGTAACAGAATCACAGACACAGAGAGGGAATGGACTGACAACTCTTGGGGAGAAAGGGGGTGTGGGAAGTGCAGCAAGAGACTGGACAGAAATCATGCAACTATGGGAGAGGACAGTGGAGGGGGGTGAGGGCGGAGGGTGGGATGGGTACCACGTGGAGGGCAGCTATAGGGGGAAAAAAGGGAACAATGTAATTAATAAACTGAACAACAAAGATTATAAAAAGAGAAAGAGACAAAGATGACCACTACATGATACTAAAGGGATTGACAACATGAAGAATTAACCCTAGTAAACATATATAAACCCAATCTATCCTCTCTAATAAAAGAGTAATATGCAAATTGCCTGTACCTCAGATCAAGCTATGCCCACAGCCATGCCCATCAGCCAATCAGGAGCAAATTATGCAAATAAACCACAACCAAGATGGCTGCAACCATTGAGAGCAGGAGGAAGGCTTGGGTTTCCCTGGTAATGGAAGAAGCCAAGCTTTCCACCTGCCCTTGCTGGCGTAGGCCTCCACTCAATGCTACAAAGTTTCAATTATAGAAGATATATCCCAACAGAAACGGTGGCAGCCACGAAGCTAGAGAGAGCTGAGGCTAGGGTTGCCTGGGAGGTGGAGGAAGCCAAGCTTCTGCAGCCCTAGTGCCTAGGCCTCTACTCTAAGCTACAAAGTTTCAATTACAGAATTTAAATAAACCTAAACAGAAATGGCTGTCGCCACAGAGCGAGCAGAAGGCTTTACTCTGCTCCAGGCTACAAAGTTTCAATTGTAGAACATAAATTAATCCCAGATCCCAGGACCTCCGCTTGGGTTACTGGGGGAGGGGTGGCTAGCCTTCCAACCACAACAGGCCCCTCGCCTAGGCCACCCCACGTCCCAAGGGAGCCCCCACCCTGATCTGGGACACTCTTCAGAGCAAACCAGCTGGCCCCCACCCATGCACCAGGCCTCTATCCTATATTATAAAAGAGTAATATGCAGATTGACCATCACTCCAACACACAAGAGGGCTGCCCCCATGTGGTCAAAAATCCTGCCCCCATGTGGACACAAGATGGCCACCACAATATGGCCATCAGGGGAGGGCTGTTGGGAGTTTCCAGATCTGCAAGGGAGGGTAGTTGGGGCGATCAAGCCTGCTGTGGAGGGCAGTTAGGGGTGACCAGGCTGGCAAAGGAAGGAAGTTGGGAGCAAACAGGCTGGCAGGGGAGCAGTAAGATATCCATTAGGCTGACAGTGTAGTGGTTAGGGGTGATCAGGCTGGCAGGCAGAAGCTGTTAGGGACAATCAGGGAGGCAGGCAGGTGAGCAGTTTGGAGCCAGCAGTCCTGCATTGTAAGAAGGATGTCCATCTGCCCATTTAGGCCTGATCCATCCTTTGAGGGGTCCCACATTGGAGAGGGTGCAGGCTGGCCTGAGGGACACCCCCTGTGCACGAATTTCGTGCACCGGGCCTCTAGTATAAATATATAGGCCTAAGCAAAGCAACCAAATGACCGAATGACCAAATGACTGGTCAACCAGTCACTATGACACACAGATGGCAGATGTTCAACACAGGAGCTTCCCCCTGGTTGTCAGTGTGTTCCCACAGCAGGAGTGCTGCTTAGTTGACCAACGAGTGCCAGATGAAGGGCTCACAGTTGGCTTCTACAGCCCAGAGACCACAGCAGAGTGGAAGCAAGTCTACCATGGGGCAGTGGCAGCAGGCACAGCGGGGCTGGGATGAGCAGGAGCAGCAGACAGAAACGGCATTGGCCTGTTTCAGCCCAATCCCTACAGGCTATGTCCAGGTACACCACCAGTGCACAAATCCACGCACTAGGCCTCTAGTCTATACTAATAAAAGGGTAATATGCTAATTAGACCAGGATACCTTCCAGATATCCTTCCAGACAAAGCCATGGTGGTGGGGCTGAAGTAGAGGCAGGTTGGAGCAATCAGGCCAACATAGGGTGGGGGTGGAGGATGTTGGGGGTGAGTAGGCTGGCAGGGGGGGACAGGTGGGAGCAAGAGGGCCAGCAGGGGGGTGCAGTTGGGGCCAGCTGGCTGACAGGAGGGCAGTTGGGGGCCATCAGGTCAGTGAGGGGGGACACTTGGGGGTGAGCTTGCTGGTGGGGGGGCAGTTGGGGTGAGCAGGCTGGCAGGGGGTACAGTTGGGAGCAAGCAGGCTGGCAGGGTGGCAGTTGGGGGCGAGCTGGCTGGTGGGTGGGCAGTTGGGGACAATCAGGTCAGTGAGGGGATAGTTGGGGGTGAGCAGGCCAGCAGAGGGGGACAATTTGGGGCAATCAGGCCAACACGAGGGGGCAGTGAGAGGTGATCAGGCTGGTTGGGGACAATCAGGCAGGCAGGCGAGAGGTTAGGAGCCAGTAGTCCCAGATTGCAAGAGCGATGCCCACAGGGATCGGGCCTAAACCAGGAGGCAGACATCCCTCAAGGGGTCCCAGTTTGGAGAGGGTGCAGGCGGGCTGAAGGACATCCCCATGCACGAATTTCATGCACCAAGCCACTAGTCCTATATAATAAAAGGCTAATGTGTCAATAGACTGAACAGCAGAATAACTGATTGCTATGATGGGCACTGACCACCAGGGGGCAGACACTTAACACAGGAGCTGCTCCCTAGTGGTCAGTGCACTCCCACAGGGGGAGTGCAGCTCAGCTAGAAGCTGGGCTCACAGCTGGCAAGCACAGTGGTGGTGGCAGGAGCATCTCCTACCTCCACTGCAGCATTAAGAATGTCCAACTGATGGCTTAGGCCCACTCCCTTAAGATGGCAATCAGATATACCCAAGGGCTCCCAGACTGTGGGAGGGCGCATGCCAGCTGAGGGACCCTCTACCCTCCAGTGCACAAATTTTGTGCACTGGGCCTCTAGTATGTATATAAATCACTTAGGTTACTGTCCTTAGGGGTTTGTATTGTAAAAATCTGTTCCCAGAGTAACACGTCCACATGGAATGATAACTGCTTATATTTAAATTTATTTAGCAATTAAGGTGGCATCTTTCACATTTCTTGTGAATGGAAATGTCAGTAACTTTGAAAAAAGGAAAGCAGATAATATAATTTCCAATAAAAACATTAATATATTAGAAAATCCTTCCATTTCAGTGTTTGCCTGTTACAATTATAGTTACAATTGTATATTAACACGCTTTTTTTTTTTGTAGAGCTTGAACACCAGTTACAGAATAACTCAGTCTTGGAGGGAAAAAAGTATATTATGAACAATTTTCAATGCTAAAAATACTAGTCTGAATGACAGTTTCTTAAATTTTGGTGATGTTAAAGAAATATTAAGGTAGATCCCATACTTCAGCATAATTAACCTCTTTTTTTGGGGGGGGGAGAGAAACTGCACATTTGAATGCCCAAAGATTAATTGCACTATACTTGCCAGAGAATGAGCATTATATACACAGACAGCATTTAATGGATACCAACATTGGTGACAATCTTTTCAAACATGTCATATACTGCCTTCTCTAATTACTTTTTCTTATGATACTATAAAATAAGTTTACTAGAATAGTAACAGTAAATGCTATTTGCAAATACAATGAATGGCACCCTTATATTACTTATCACAACTTTGTTTATAATAATGAATAATTAGATAGGTAAAAATATCTCTTAATAGAAGACTTGGTAAGTCAATTATGACAAATATATATTAACGTGCCATCTATTTGTTAAACACACACACAAGAAAATGTTTTAAAAGGAAATATACCCCAAATGTTATGAACAGATCCTATAATTCTAGAGGCAAGAAGTCCAAGATTGATGTTCTCGCAAAGTAGATTTCATTCTGAGGCCTCTTCTCTTGGCTTGTAGGCATCTGACATTTTCCTGTGTGCTCACATGCCTTCTTTCTGGCTGTACACAGAGAGAAGGGGAGCTTTCTTGTATGTCTTCTCATAAGGGCACTAATTCTGTCAAGAGGGGCCCATCATCATAACCTCATGTAATCCTAATAATTACTCAAGGAGGTTGCTTTGTCTTTTTTAGAGTTTTCACACAGATACATCTGTGTTTGACAACCTGTTCATATCTGCATTTAGAAAATAAACCAGAATCAGTAGGTTTTATGGGTAACTAAAGACAATGCTGAAACATAGTTCCCATCTCCCAATATCTCCTCCCAAAACAATACAGAAGAGAAATGATACAAAGAAACTATGCCTTTGGCCCTTATAACTTAAAGTCAGCTAATGTTCAAATTTCAAAATAACTGGAAATAAAAAGGGGCAATCACCCATTCCCAGTGCAGGATGTCTCATGCTCCTGCCCCTGCAGGGCTCACTGAGAAAAAAATTTGGAGCAGAAAGAGAAGCAAATGGCATTATATAAGTTCAACATAAAACCATCACAAAGAAGAAGAAGGTCATTCTAAGTCAGAAAAGTCTACAAAAGAAACTCAGGTAAATTAGAGCACTGGCAAAAGGAAGGGACTTTAAGCCAAGCAATTGAAGGAGCTTGGCAAAAGGGTTGTGGGGCAGTGAACACACACACACACACACACACACACACACACACACACACACACACACGGAAAGAACATCCTTCAGTAATCCAGCAGTCAAGGGGAAAAGGAACAAGAGATAAAAACTCAAGAATCCTAAAAGATAAAAGGACTTTAGGACTCACAACAACCACCATCACCACAAAATATAAAACATCTACTAAAATATCTGCACACTGCTCTACTAATGGAGAGCACCATTAAACACAATCTGTAAAACACCCCAATACCACAAAAATCAACAAGATAAAAATTAACAAGTCCATAGAGAGTTAATAGTAAAAACTAGCAAACAAAATTCCACACCTATCCACCAAGGTAAATTTTACCCTCCCTCCTCCCCCGCCCCCCAGAAAAGAGCTGGGCCACATCCAAAACTTACTCAAGCATTTGAAGATATTTAAGAAAATGCTTTGAATCAGAAGTTCAAAAATTAAGACTAGAGCCCTGATCAGTGTGGCTCAGTTGGTTGGAATGTTGTCCTGCACACCAAAAGTTTGCAGTATCAATTTGCAGTCAGGGCACATGACCAGGTTGTGGGTTTGATCTCTGATCAGCCATGTGCAGGAGGCAACTGATTGATGGTTCTCTCTCATATCAATGTTCATTTATTTCTTTTCTCTCTCCTTTCCTCTCTCTAAAATCAATTTTTAAGATATAATTTTTAAGTAGAACAGAAAATGTCCACACACACACATACACAAAATAGAGAAATAAAAATAGAGCTGACCAAACTTAGAAAAGAAATGAAGGAAAAAAATAAAATTACCTCAAAAATAAGAATAAATTACAAGAGATAATCAACTCAAATACACATTTACTATGGGGCAAGGCAGACAAACAACCAAGAGAATGAAAATTACATAAAAAAGAAAGAAGGATCAGAGAAAAAAGTAGTGGAAATAAAAGGCCAAGAAGGAATAATATTTATATTACCAAAGTCCCTGGAAAAGAAAAACAAAATAGTGAAATAGAACTAATATTTAAAACTATAACTCTGGAAAACTTCCAGAAATAGAAAAAGACCAAAAGACTTGCATTTGCAAGGTGAAAGAATCTACTAAGTACATGGGAAAATTCATCTGGAACTCTTTGATTTTGATGATAAAGATAAAAATCCTTAACAGTTATGTGTGTGTGTGCGCGCGCACACACACACACACACACACACACACACACACACACACACAGTCATTTATAAGGCAAACAAATTACACTGGACTCAATAACAAAAAGAATCTGATTTTTAAAATTGAGCAAAGGACTTGAACAGACGTTTCTCTAAAGAAGACATACCTGCTGAACCCGGTTTGGCTTAGTGGATAGGGCATCGGCCTGCGGACTGAAGGGTCCCAGGTTTGAATCCAGTCAAGGGCATGTACCTTGGTTGCAGGCACATTCCCAGTAGGGGGTGTGCAGGAGGCAGCTGATGTTTCTCATCATTGTTTCTGACTTTCTATCCCTCTCCCTTCCTCTCTGTAAAAAATCAATAAAATATATTTTAAAAAATAAATAAAATAAAGAAGACAAACAGATGGCCAATAAGCATATGAAAATATTAGAGGCCCGATGAATGCAATTCATGCACGGGTAGGGTCCCTAGGCCTGGCCAGCTAGCGATCAGGGCCTATCAGGGCCATCCTGCCCAGTCCCAATAGGGACCAAGCCAGCTGGGGTGGGGCCTGCTGGCTGCCAGACAGGGCCTGCGGGACGGGGGAGGCACTGCAGGAGATTTGCCCATTGGGGGTAGGGATGGGGGAGGTTGGCTGGCCATGGGAGGTTGGCTGTAGAAGCCCACTAACCACCAGGGGGCAGGTCCTGCATTGAGCATCTGCCCCCTAGTGACCAAGTGCATCATAGCGACTGGTTGACTGGTCATTCCAGTCATTCAGTCGTAAAAGTCACTTAGGCTTTATATGAAAAGATAGTCAACATCACTAATCATCAGGAAAATGCAAATCAAAATCACTATATGATATCACACCCAATAGGATGTCCTCTAGCAAAGAAGAAAAAAACTCAGAAAAATCACAAAATTTAGCTAGGATATGAAGAAATTAGAACCCTTGTTCAGTGTGTGTGTGGGGGGGGGGGGGGGGAAGGGAGGGATATAGAATTAGCCACAGTGTAAAACAGTAAAATTATAATTATTGTTCCTCAAAAATTAAAATTAGAATTATCATATGATCAGAAATTCCACTTCTTGGTATATATCAAAAGAAATCAGGATCTGGAAGAGATATTTGCATACCCTTGGCTGCAGGCACATCCCCAGTAGGGGGCGTGCAAGAGGCAGCTGATGGATGTTTCTGACTTTCTATCCCTCTCCTTTCCACTCTGTAAAAAAAATCAATAAAATATATTTTTTAAAAAAAGAAAATTAGTAAAATGTATATGAAAATCTCCCTTCTGTCAGAGTCTGGGGTGCACCATGGGACCTAGACTTAAGTCCCTACCTATCATTCGCACTCACTTTAAAAATGCAGGAGACCCAAATCCAGCCAGCCCCACCCCCACTGGGTGAGACCCAGACCCAGACCCGGCCACCCCCACCCCTGTCAAGCCCCTCTGGGCAGGGGGTACAGCCTCAGGTGACCTGTCAAGCCCCGCCCAGGCGGGGGGTGCAGCCTGAGGTCCCCCAGCCTGGCACTGGGGCAGGGGGCACAGCCTGAGGTCCCTCTCCCCAGCCAGGCACCATACAGCCTCAGGGCCCTACTGTTTGGTTGTGACTTTATGGTGTCCTTGCTAATTTGCAAATTCCTCTCTTATATAAATAGAATAGATAGATGGGTTAGTGATTATAAACTAATTTATGTGTATGGTAAGTTTGAGCAAATAAGTAAATATATTGTGGATAATGAGAACCAAGTTTCTCACTGTTCAAGAAAGAAGTTATAAATGAGGAAAGAGAAAAGGCTAGAATGAATACTATGGTGATGAACTGAAATTAGAGGTATCTGTATGAAATCCTGGTTTTTAATATATATATAAAATTTGGATAGATATAGAAGTATGGGTATACATGTGTAGTAAATATACATATTTCCTATCTCTGTCCATTATGAAAGCCTAGAAGCAATAATATCCCAATAGCCATGTGCGCACACTTAGCACTTGGATCTTGGTTTCTACCTACCTTTCCATTAAGTGACCTTAGAATTCCAATAAAAATAATCTTAAGAGAAATGCGTAATGGCAGAAGTGAAGCAGGAAAAATATAAGATTAACCTGGAATATTTTGTGGTATCACGCAAGGCAAGGATATGCCTAAAAAATAATGGAGACATTTCAAAAGGATATATGAACCAATTTGAAGGTACTCTCAATAGTTAAATTTGTGACAATTTTAGCAATGAAATAACAACAGTAATATAGCATAACCCACAGAATAAAATAAACACTCATGAGCCCATGCTGATATAAATAACTGGATAAATAAGTAATAAGGGCTAATAGGCAGCATTTCCTTACAGTAGAAAGCCAATAAATGCAGAAGCAATGATGGAAATAGAAAAATCATCACCAGGAAAATACTACAGTAACAATTGTTCCTGCAAAGTCATCAATGAATACTAAAATTATTGGTGAAAATGATAAGAACAAGATCAAGGTAGGACTCACCCTTATTTATAGATATTTATTAACTAGTGGCCTGGTGCACTGATTTGTGCACATTGAACAGAAAATAATTAGAAGAAATATTTTAATATTGCTATTTGTCCTTTCTCCCTCAGTGCCTGGGAGCGGGACAGCAACCCGCTAACCCCCACCACTACCGTTGGTTGCCACCTGCGGGCCCAATCCCGCACTGCCACTTGACTCCCAGGTGCTGAGAGAGCAGGGCAGCAGCTCCATTCCCCCGCCCCTGCCCGGCTTCTGGCTCTACCCCCCTCCTGCCCCAGCTGGTCACTGCCTGTGGGGGCCTGACCGCCCCACCAATTGCACCTCTGCCCCTGCACTGCCACTGTCCTCCACCGCAGCTGTTGCTGGTTGCCTTGCAATTGAATTGGCGGGGCAATCGGGCCTCCACCCGGCGACGAGTTGCTCACAGCTGCCTTGGCCCGGTGCTGCCCACTCACCTGCTCCACCATTCCACCCCAGTCCCGCTCTCATAGGGGCCCATTCAGGGCCTGCAGCACCTCCACTGCCACCTGCTGCCAGGACTGTGTTGCCAAAGTCTACTATGTTCTGCACCACCCCCTAGTGGTCAGCACATGTCACAGTAAGCAGTAGAACTCCTGGCAGAACTCCAGGTCGAGGGGACAATTTGCATATTAGGCTTTTATTATATAGAATTACAAAGATAAAAATAGTAACTTTACAGTGGAGATATCTGTCCAATACAAATTCAATTAAACAATCAAAGTCACCAATTAAACCCTATTTGCTAAATCCAATGATCAATTCTCAATTTTCTTTTTCCTGGGTCTATCAAAGCAACAGATCACTCCCTCCTCCTAGAAACATTTTATTCTTAAGATACAACACTTTTGGTTTTGTTATTACCTCTTTAGCCACTCCCTCTCAACTTCCCCCTGGCTGTTCAACTTCAACTCCCTGACCTCTTAATTTTGCAGTCCCCTCAGATCTCTTTTCTTTTTCAGTGTAGATCAAGCATGTCGAACTAACAGCCCAAAGGCCTCATGCAGTGCACAATAAATATTTTTGTGGCCCAGCCAATATAACAAACAGTATGTAAGAAACATTTTAATAAAAATTTTGTAACTTAATTTTTACATTATCCTGTTATACATAACTAGAGGCCCGGTGCACAAATTCATGTAGGGATCAAGCTGAAACTTGCAGTCCAACACTGCCTGTAGCTCCTAACTGCTGCTCCTGCTCATCCTGGCCCCACTGTGCCTGCCGTGGGTTCACACCCAATCAGTCCCCATTGGGAGAGGCTTGTGCTGCTGCAGCTGCATTCACCAGCCATGAGCCCTGTGTCCAGCACCCTCCCAAGGGGAGTGGCCTGCAGGATTGGGCTGAAACTGACTCTCCAACATCTCCCAAGGGGTCCCAAATTGCGAGAGGACACAGACCAGGCTGAGGGACTCCATCGATGCATGATTGGGC
Source organism: Antrozous pallidus (assembly GCA_027563665.1). Lineage (NCBI taxonomy): Eukaryota > Metazoa > Chordata > Mammalia > Chiroptera > Vespertilionidae > Antrozous > Antrozous pallidus. Next base: position 67,306,354 of record CM050510.1, on the reverse strand, counting down.
CAGGGAAGGTCCATGGGAGGGCTCCAGGTAGTGTCTGGCCCATCTCGTTCAGTCCAGATTCGCCAGACCTCAACAGCAAGCTAAACTACTAGTTGGAGTATCTGCTCCCTGGTGGTCAGTGCACATCATTGCGACTGGTCAACCAGTCGACTGTCTGGCCTCTGCTGGTCAGTGTATGTCATAGTGAGTGGTTGAGCAGCCTTAGCATATCATTAGCATATTATGCTTTGATTGGTTGTTCGATTGTTTTGCCATTTGGTCTATTTGCATATTATCATTTTATTATATAGGATTATTAATAACAAACTATAACATTTGCTAATGACTTATTACTATAATCATGTTGCATTCATTTCCCTTACACGCCTTATGCACAGGTGCACCATTTCGCTCCACTAAATACTAGCATTGAATATTTTAGCAGCTGATTGGTGTGCACAACTGGAAATAGTTCACTTTTGGAGAACAAGAAAAATAGGTTTATTTGTGTTATGCTTATTAATTTGTGTATTCAGTGTCTGGTAAGTTAATGTACAAGAAAAAGTATTAATTTTTATTAAAATATTCTATTATTTTATGTTAATGATTACTCATTTATTTCAGCCCTTTGTATTCAGCATGACTCTATCGAAATAAACTTAAATTTCTAGGAAAATTGATGCTTTTTTTTTTTTTTGCAGCCACATAAACTTAAACTTTGTTTATTTGGCCCGTGTTAGTCTTTGAGTTTGACATGCTTTATGTAGACTGTCTTTTGGAGAGCTCATCCTACTAGCTAAATATCAGCCTCTCAAATTTCTCTCCCTAGCCTAGATATCCTCCCTGAACCCTAGGCAAACATATCGAGCCATTCAACATGTCCCCAATCAATGTCTCTTCAATAAACGGTGCTGGAACAACTGAACGTTCACTTAAAAACAAAACAACAAAAAAATGTATCTCCACACAGATCTTATATCCTTCTCAGAAATTAACTCAAAATGGATCAAAAATCTAAATGTAAATAGCAAAACTAAAAAACTCCTAGATGATAACATGTAAAAAATCCTAGAAGACCTTAGTGGTGACTTTTTAAAAACAATACCAAAAGTATGATCCATGAAAAATTATAAACTAGACCATTAAAAATATTTTTTTAAAATATGCTCTATGAAAAACAATGTCAAGAGAATGAGAAGATAAGCCACAGACTGGGAGAAAACACTTGCGAGAGCCAAGACCAGTTTGGCTCAGTGGTAGAGCGTCGGACTGCGGACTGAAGGGTCCCGGGTTCGATTCTGGTCGAGGGCATGTACCTTGGCTGCGGGCATATCCCCAGTAGGGGGCGTGCAAGAGGCGGCTGATCGATGTTTCTCTCTCATCAATGTTTCTGACTTTCTATCCCTCTCCCTTCTGCTCTGTAAAAAATCAATAAAATATATTTTTAAAAAAAAAGAAAACACTTGCAAGAGACATAGATGATAAGGGATTATTATCCAAAATATATATAATAGAGAACACTTAAAACTCAACAATAAGAAAACAAACAACCCAATTAAAAATGTGGTCAATATCTGAACACCAAAAAGATGTGCAGACAGCAAGTAAACATTTGAAAAGATGATCAACATCGTATGTCATTAGGGAAATGAAAATTAATGTGTCAGTGAGATGTCACTACATACCTATTTGAATGGCCAAAATCCAAAACATTGACTTCATCAAATGCTAATGAGATATGCAGAAACAGGAAACGTCAGTCTCTGCAGGTGGGAATGCAAAATTACAGCCACTTTGGCAATTTCTTATAACACTAAACATATCTTACCATATGATCCAGCAATCATGCTCCTTCGTATTTGCCAAATGGGTTAAAACTTAAACCCAGACTAAAATCTGTACACAGTTTATAGTATCCTTATTCATAATCACCAAAACTTGATAGTAACCAAAAAGTCCTTCAGTAGGTGAATAAATAAACTATGATATATGAAGACAGTGGAATATTATTCAGTGCTATAAGAAACTAGAGGCATGGTGCACGAAATTTTTGCACGGGGGGAGGGGGGTGTCTCTCAGCCTAGCCTGCACCCTCTCCCATCTGGGACCCCTCAAGAGATGTCCGACTGCCCATTTAGGCCCGATCCCAAACGGGCAGTCAGACATCCCTCTCATAATCCAGGATTGCTGGCTCCCAACTGCTTACCTACCTGCCTTCCTAATTGCCCCTAACCACTTCTGCCTGCCAGCCTGATTGATGCCTAACTGCTCCCCTGCTAGCCTGTTTGTCCATAACTGCCCTCCCCTGCAGGCCTGGTCATCCCTAACTGCCCTCCCCTGCAGGCATGGTCACCTCTGTCTTTCCTTGCAGGCCATCTTGTGGTAGCCATCTTGTGTCCACATGGGGGCAGCCATCTTAGATGTTCGAGTGATGGTCAATCTGCATATTACTCTTTTATTAGATAGGACAGAGGCCTGATGCATGGGTGGGGGCCAGCTGGTTTGCACTGAATGGTTTCCAAGATCAGGGTGGGGATTCCCTTGGGGCATGCGGCAGCCTGGGCAAGGGGCCTGTGGTGGTTTTCATGCAGGCCACGCCACCTGGTGACCAAAGCAGAGGCCCTGGTATCTGGGATTAATTTATGTTCAGCAGCGATTCCTGATGGACTTTGTCTTCTATAATTGAAACTGTGTAGCCTTAAGCAGAGGCCAAGGCAGGCCAGGGCTGTGGGAACTGGCTTCCTCCATTGCCGGGGGCAACCCTAGCCTCCTGCTCTCTCCAGCTCCATTGTTGCTGCCATTTAAGTTGGGATTTATTTATCTTCTATAATTGAAACTTTGTAGCCTTGAGTGGAGGCCTGGGCCCACCAGGGTGTGTAGAAAACTTGGCTTCCTCCATCACCAGGGAAACCCAAGCCTCCCTTCTTCTCTCTCTGTGGCCACAGCCATCTTGGTTGGGGTTAATTTGCATACTCACTCCTGATTGGCTGGTGGGCATAGCATAGTGATGGTTAATTGCATATTACTCTTTTATTAGATAATAATTGGCTGGCGTGGCTCAGGTAATTGAGCATCATCCCATGCACCAAGAGGTCACCAGTTCACCATAACCTGTTTGGCTCAGTGGATAGAGCGTCAGCCTGAGGACTGAAAGGTCTCAGGTTCGATTCTGGTCAAGGGCATGTACCTTGGTTGCAGGCACATCGCTAGTCAGGGGGTGTGCAGGAGGCAGCTGATTGATGTTTCTCTCTCATCAATGTTTCTGTCTATCTCCCTTCCTCTCTGTAAAAAAATCAATAAAATACATTTAAAACAAAGAGGTCACCAGTTCGATTCCCGGTCAGTACACATGCCTGGGTTACGGGCTTAATCACCAGTGGAGGTATGCAGGAAGCAGCCAATGAATGTTTCTCTCTCATTGATATTTCTATCTTCCTCTCTCTCTCCCTTCCACTCTCTCTTTAAAAAATAAAAAATAAAACATATTTTAAAAAATAAACTATCCAATGGGAGAGAAGGACATATGTAATACTTTCAACAATAAAAAAATTTTAAAACAACATAAAAAGAAAAAAACTATCAAGTCATGGAAGAAATGTAAATAAAAATTTTAGGAGAAAGAAGCCAATGTGAAAAGCTGACATACTATATAATTCCAATTATATATCATCCTGGAAAAGAAAAAACTATGCAATAGATAGCAAAAAGACTGTGGTTGCCAGGGGTTGCACAGAAGAAGGACGGCAGGGCACAGAGGATTTTTAGGGCAATAAAATTATTTTCTATAATACAATAGGGATGAATACATGTCATTATACATTTGTAAAAACCCATTGAATGTACAACATCAACAGTGAACCCTAATGTAATCTGCAGACTTTAAGTGAAAATGATGTGTCAATGTAGGCTGATCAACTGTAACAAATGAACCATTCTGGTGTAGGGTGTTGAGAGTGGGGGAAGTTGTCTGTGGTATATCAAGTATATGAGAACTCTACTTTTTGCTCAATTTTGTTGTGAACCTAAAATTGCTCTTACATAAGTTATTAACTTAAATAAGAGGAAATCAATATACTGAAAATCATTTCCATTCCTGGATGCTTGTCAATTAGAGACAATACATATGTCAATTACAACAATGTCAATTACAACTTTACTTCTTAAGGTTACATTATGTGATAAGTACATACATTGTATACAAACTCTTAAAACAAAAACTTTGAAAGTACTTTTGAAAACACTCAGGAATGTAGTCACTTCAGGAAAAAAAATAATTGTAGGAAAAGAGTTTGGAGAATTGTAAGGTTTTAATCTGAGAAGTAGGATTGAATCTGACCGAAGCCAATAATTGACCAAGACAAGCAGGGTACCAGCGAAAGTTCGCGATTATTAAATGCGCTTGGGTGAGGTCCCACGGTCTGACAACACGAGCCAGGGGAGTCACACCTGTCTTTGCTTGGCAGGGTTTCTTTATGCTGCTGCTGGCACGTTCTGAGGGAGTTTGTGGCAGGTGATTTATGAGTGGGAAATTCATACAACTCCAACCTGGCCACCCTTGATAATAAGTCAGGGTGGTCGTTTATTGTCCAGCAGGATATCAGCACAGCTCTGATATGTCCTTGGGGGGTGCTATTGTTTAACTCAGTGGATGGGATAGGGGAAGTTCCTATCTTCACAGCCCCAGACCTTACAAGAATGAACTAGAGAAGGAATGGTATATAATAGAGGATTATATATATTAAAGTCACAAATAGAAAAATAATCTACACCAGATTAATTGAAAAGTAATCTATTTAAACTAGATATAGATAAGAACTGTTTATTAAACATTACTTTGATTACCTTGCTCATTCATTTGTCAAATATTTCAGTGCCTATTCTATATGAGGCATTATTCTGAGCTAAAAATATATTGGTGAATAAGAAAAAGACCCTGCATTATTGAATCTTAGATTTTGTTTAAGACAGATACATTCATTCATACACTTATCTATAATATAATGCTAGGTTCCTTAATGCAGTGAAAAGCAATACAGCAAAGATGGTGGTGGCATAGGTAAACACCTATTGTTCTGCCCCGTGCAAAGATTCAAAAACTACAACATAACAACAAAACAAACATCACCCAGAATCGCCAGAAAGCTGGCTGAGTGAAAACTCCACTAATAAGAGTAAAGGTGGGATGCTGAGACTCAGGAGCGGCGGGAGCGCAGCCTTTCAGACGGAAACAGGTTAGGAGCCATCCTGGTCGCGCACGCAGGCTGGGGTTGGAGCGGCAACCCCGGCGGGATTTCTCCAACGGGGAGGGTGGAGACGTCCCACTACACGGATTCCCCAGCGCCAGGACGTCCGAGATCCGGGGTACGTGGAAACGTCCCACTGCACAGATTCCCCAGTGCCAGGCGAGGTCCGAGGTCCGGGGGACGAACCCTGGAAGCGGGGTGCAGCAGAGGTCCCCTAGTCTGCAGAGAAACCGGGTAGCTGCGAAAAGAAATTTGCATGCAAGTGTCGCACAAACCCGCGACTTGCTCCCTGGAAACTTGTCTCCTGGTCCCGGAAACCATCTATTTTACAACCCTGGGCTAGACTTTGGGTGTGCAGACTCATTTGGGGAGAGGCAGAGTTGTCTGGCAAGGGGAAGAGACTAGCGGCTTTCTCTTGGAGGTGTCTGCAGCCACCCCCATCCAACAGAGACCCGCGCGAGCGCCGCATAGGACGTAGCTGACACTGAGGCTGCCTGCGCAGCTCAGAGACTCCGCCCATCCAACCTGAACACAGTCTCCCTTCACAGTCAATTGGCCTGGAGATCAAACCCTCCTAGGGCTAACAACAACAAGCTGGGTTTAAATTCAAAAATACTGTACAACCCATAAAGGATTGCAGTAAGAGTACCCATCTCAAATAACTGGGGAGGCTGTGCCACTGACCCTTAGAGGATATCTACCACATAAAGCAGCCACCATGCAGAGATATGGAAAGAAATCAGGTGTGAAAGAAATGGAGGAGAAAAGACGACAAGACATAGAGTTCAAAACCACGGTTATAAGGCTTTTCAAGAGACTCCTAGAAAAGGCCAATGATCTTAATGAGAATTACGAGCAAATAAACAAGACAAAACAGGAAATGAATGAGACTTACAAAGAAATGAATGAGACCCTCAAGGAAATGAACAAAACCTCTGAGGATATGAACGAGACCCTCATGGATATGAAAAGGGACCAACTAGAAATCAAGCATAAACAGACTGAAATAAAAAATATTACACAAAGTCCTAAAAGCAGTCCAGAGGGCCACAAGAACCAAGTCAAAGATTTGAAATACAAAGAAGCAAAATCCACTCGGCTGGAAAAGCAAGAAACAAAAAGAATTCAGATAATTGAAGACAGTGTAAGGGGCCTCTGGGACAACCTCAAGCATGCCAACATCCGAATTATTGGGGTGCCAGAAAAAGAGAGAGAGCAAGTTAATGAAAACCTACTTGAAGAAATAGTGACTGAAAACTTCCCCCACCTGGTGAAAGAAACTGACTTAAAAGCCCAAGAAGTACACAGAACCCCAAAATATAGGAACCCTAAGAGGACCACACCAAGACACATCATAATTAAAATGCCAAGAGCAAAAGATAAAGAGAGAATATTAAAAGCAGCAAGAGAAAAACAGTTGGTTACCTCCAGGGGAGCACCCATACGATTGTCAGCAGATTTCTCAACAGAAACGATGCAGGCCAGACGGGAGTGGCAAGAAATATTCAAAATAATGAATAGCAAGAATCTACAACCAAGATTACTCTATCCAGCAAAGCTATCATTCAGAATTGAAGATCAGATAAAGTGCTTCGCAGATAAGAAAAAGCTAAAGGAGTTTATCACCACCAAACCAATATTGTATGAAATGCTGAAAGATATTCTTTAAGAAGAGGAAGAAGAAAATGGTAAAAATATAAATTATGAACAACAAATACACATCTATCAACAAATGAACATAAAAATCAAGTGAATTGATAGGCTGATGAACAGGATAAACTGGTGAATATAACAGAAACATGGACATAGAGAGGGAATGGACTGAAAATTCTTGGGGAGAAAAGGGTTGTGGGAAGTACAGCAAGAGACTGGACAAAAGTCTTGCAACAATGGGAGAGGACAGTGGGGAGGGGGAGGTGAGGGTGGAGGGTGGGATGGGTACAGGGTGGAGGGGAGCTATAGGGGGATAAAAAAGGGGAAACAATGTAGTTAATAAACTGAACCATAAAGATAAAAAATAAAATTTAATTTAAAAAAAGAAAAGAAAAAAAGAAAAGCAATACAGCAAGGATAAAGAGTGATTGGCACAGGTGAGAAGTATATTTTTGAAAAGAATTGTCAAGGCAGACATGAGAAAATGACATGCGAGAATTTTAATAAAGTAGGGAAGGAACGATAGGGTATCTAGAAGAGGAGATTTCCTCAGGCAGGAAGAAGTTGGACTTACTGAAAAACGAGTAAGTGTGCCTCAAGTAAAATTATTAAAATGGAAAGTAATGACAGACAGGGTTAAAGATATGTGTAAGAAAGAATTCAAATGCAACAGTAATGTGTTTGGCATCCTTTAGCTATCCTGTTCTAGGGATTTTCCATTCATCTACTAATCCATGTAATATCTCAGCTTCATACAATCTGTATTAGTCAAAGTTCTCCGAAGAAATAGAACTAAAGGCTCTCTCTGTGTGTATGGTGGTGATGGTAGAGGGATGGGGGAAAGGGAAATTGAAAGAGAGACTTATAAGAAATTTTGGCTCATGGAGGCAGGCATGTCCAAAATCTGCAAGGTACGTTGGCAGGTTGGAGACTCCGAAGAGCTGAGTCTATAGTACCAGTCTGGAAGCCAGCAGGGTGGAGATCCAAAAGAGCTAATATTCCCATATGAGTTTGTCTACTCTAGAACCAGGAGCCAATGTTGGAAACGACGTCTAATTTCTGTCTTGCTCAAGGGAGGCTGGTCTTTTTATTCCATTAATACTTAAAACTAATTTGAGGAGGCTCACCCACATTATGGAAGGAAATCTGTTTTATCCAAAGCAGACTGGTTTAAATGTTAAAACACCCTTACAGAAACACTCAGAATAATGTTTGACCAAATGTCCAAGCATTCCATGGCCCAGTCAAGTTGACATACAAAATGAACCATCACACAATCTCACCACTTCTGCTTTCCACCTTAGCCTTGGAACCCCTCTATTTTCTAAAAAAAATTCTCCCATTTTCTTTCCACAGGAACAGCACATTCATCATTTAATATCACTGGGGGAATGAAGGCTGTGGTCCTCTTCTGATATTCATGCTTTAAAGACTTGCCTTCTATTCCAAGTAACTTATCTAAGTACTAGGGGCCTGGTGCATGAAATTCATGCATGGGGGGGCGGGGATCTCCCTCAGCCCAGCCTGCACTCTCTCCAATCTGGGACCCCTTGAGGGATGTCGGACTGCCCTATTGGGATTGGGCCTAAACAGGCAGTCTGACATCCTTCTCACAATCCAGGACTGCTAGCTCCAAACTGCTCACCTGCTTGCCTCCCTGATTACCCCTAACCTCTTCTGCCTGCCAGCCTGATCACCCCCTAACCACTACACTGTCAGCCTAATTAATGTCTAACTGCTCCCCTGCCATCCTGTTTGCCCCCAACTTCCCTCCTCTGCCAGCTTGGTCAACCTTAACTGCCCTCCCCTGCAGGCTTGATCGCCCCGAACTGCTCCCCCTTGCAGGCCTGGTCTCTCCCAACTGCCCTTCCTTGCTGGCCTGATGGCCCACAACTGCCCTCCCTTGCAGGCCTGGAACCTCCCACTGGCCTTCCCCTGCTGGCCATCTTGTGGTGGCCATCTTGTGTCCACATGGGGGCAGGATCTTTGAGCACATGGGGGCAGCCCTCTTGTGTGTTGAAGTGATGGTCAACCTGCATATACCTCTTTTATTATATAGGATAGTGGCCTGGTGCATGGGCGGGGGCCAGCTGGTTTGCCCTGAAGAGGGTCCCGGATCAGGGTGAGGGTTCCCTTGGGGAGTGGGGTGGCCTGGGTGAGGGGTCTGTTGGAGTTTGCAGGCTGGCCATGCTCCCCAGCCACCCAAGCAGAGGCCCTGGTATCTGGGATGAATTTATGTTCTACAATTGAAACTTTGTAGCCTGGAGCAGAGTAAAGCCTTCTGCTCGCTCTGTGGCGACAGCCATTTCTGTTTAGGTTTATTTAAATTCCGTAATTGAAACTTTGTAGCCTGGAGTGGAGGCCTAGGCGCTAGGGCTGCAGAAGCTTGGCTTCCTCCATCACCCAGGCAACCCTAGCCTCTACTTTCTCCAGCTCCATGACTGCCGCCATTTCTGTTGGGAAATATCTTCTATAATTGAAACTTTGTAGCATTGAGTGGAGGCCTAGGCTGGCAAGGGCAGGTGGAAAGCTTGGCTTACTCCATTGCAGGGGAAACCCAAGCCTCCCTCCTGCTCTCAGTGGCTGCAGCCATCGATTGGGGTTTATTTGCATAATTTGCTCCTAATTGGCTGATGGGCTTGGCGGTGGGCATGGCTTGATTGGAGGTATGGTCAATTTGCATATTACTATTTTATTAGATAGGATTCTTTGATAGGTACTCCCTCCTCCCAACTGGTGGGCGGAGTTATAATTGGCATCTGCCACAGAGACATTGAACCACCAATCAAGCCCTTCCCGAGTGCCCTGTGTCCCACCTCTCCCCTTTCCGCCCTGAGCCCAACCCCTTCCTGTTCCTGTTCTTTTTTTTTCCCATTTATCTTTGATGTGCTTAGCTACAGTCTTTATTTATTTATTTTTATTTTATTTTTTAATCTTTATTGTTCAGTTTATTAATTACATTGTTCCCTTTTTTTTTCACCCTATAGTTCCCCTACACCTGGTACCCATCCCACCCTCTACCCTCACCCCCCTCCACTGCCCTCTCCCATAGTTGCATGATTTTTGTTCAGTCTCTTGTTGCACTTCCCACACCCCCTTTCTCCCCAAGAGTTGTCAGTCCATTCCCTCTCTATGTCCGTGATTCTGTTACATTCACCAGTTTATCCTGTTCATCAGCTTATTAATTCACTTGATTTTTAGATCCATTTGTTGATAGATGTGTATTTGTTGTTCCTAATTTACACTTTCATCTTTTTCTTCTTCCTCTTCTTAAAGAATATCTTTCAGCATTTCATATAATATTGGTTTGGTGGTGATGAACTTCTTTAGCTTTTTCTTGTCTGTGAAGCACTTTATCTGACCTTCAATTCTGCATGATAGCTTTGCTGGATAGAGTAATCTTGGTTGTAGATTCTTGCTGTTCATCACTTTGAATATTTCTTGTCACTCCCGTCTGGCCTGCATCGTTTCTGTTGAGAAATCAGCTGACAATCATATGGGTGCTCCCTTATAGGTAACCATCTGTTTTTCTCTTGCTGCTTTTAATATTCTCTCTTTGTCTTTTGCTCTTGGCATTTTAATTATGATGTGTCTTGGTGTGGTCCTCTTAGGGTTCCTATATATTGGAGTTTGGTGCGCCTCTTGGACTCCTAAGTCCATTTCTTTCACCAGGAAGTTTTCAGTCACTATTTCTTTGAATAGGTTTTCATTGTCTTGCTCTCTCTCTTTTTCTGGGACCCCTATAATTCGGATGTTGGTATGCTTGAGGTTGTCCCAGAGGCCCCTTACATTATCTTCAATTTTTTGGATTCTTTTGGTTTCTTGCTTTGTCAGCTGAGTGGATTTTACCTCTTTGTATTCCAAATCTTGAACTTGGTTCTTGGGGTGCTCCAGAGCACTTTTAGGTCTTTGTATAATATTTTTTATTTCAGTCAGTGTATGCTTAATTTCTGGTTGGTCCTTTTTCATATCCTTGAGAGTCTCCTTTATATCCTTGAGGGTCTCGTTCATTTCCTTGTAGGACTCATTCATTTCCTTTGTGGTCTTGCTTATTTCCTTATAGGCCTCGACCTTTTGTTGGATCCTCTTGAAAAACCCTATAACCGTGGTTTTGAATTCCATGTCCAGTCGTTTTTTTTCCTCCATTTCTTTCACATCTGATTTCTTTCCATGTCTCTGCATGGTGGCTGCTTCCCTGAGTTGGTCAATTAGCTTTGTGTGGTAGACGTCCTACAAGGGACAGTGGCTCAGCCTCCCCAGTTACCTGAGGTGGATATGGGTTGCACAGTCTTGCTGAAGTTAAGCTCAGGTTAATCGTTGTTAGCACTTGGAGGGGTTGACCTCCAGGCCAATTGTCTGTGAAGTTCAACTGTGCTCAGGTTGGATGGGTGGAGTCTCCGGGCCAAGCAGACAGTTAGCTCCGCCCTATGTGGCCCCAGTGACTCTGTGTCGATGGCAATGGCTGCCAGCACCTCTGAGAGAGAGCCGCTGCCGAGCTCCACCGGCTGCCGGGGAATTCAGACTCTCCCCAAATGAGTCTGCACACCCAACGTCTCACCCAGGGTCGTAAAACAAAGCAGTCTGACGGTTTCCCTAATGAGAGGGTGAGTCGCAGAGCGCTCTCTGCGTGGTCACGCAGCTGAGCTGTTCCCAAGGTCACGCGCAAGCTGCCTTCTCCACAAGCTGGGAGACCCTGCAGCACCCGAGCTTCAGCGTGCCCTCCCACTGTCCAGTTTTCACCCCGTATGATAGTGGGTTCCCTGGACTTCGCCCAGAGCTGGAGAATCAGTCCAGTGGGACGTCTTTGTCTCCCCGTTCGAGAAAACTGGCCGGTTTTCAGCCGCCCGCCCTCTCCACTGGCGCTTGCTCCAAATCTCTCTACGTGTGAATCTTTCAACGCTGTCCACCACCGCTCCTCTGAGTCACAGTGTCTTATTTTCACTTTTATTTGTGGAATTTTCACTCGGCCAGCTTTCTGGTGATTCTGGAATGTGTTTGTTCTTTTGTTAAGTTGCAGTATTAAAATTGCTGAGTATGACGGCAAGATAGGTGTTTTACCTATGCAGCCATCTTGGTTCTCTCCCTGTTCCTGTTCTTAAAAGGTGTATTCAGTGCGCCACATGGCACCTTTTCTCCGGGACTGTTCTCCAGGTCTGTGGGCCGTTCTCCGCATCTGTGAGGCAGTCCGTCTGGGTTTTCTTCTTCTCCTCCCCCTCCCCTGGTCCGGTTTCTCTGCCTCCTCTTGCTGGGCCCTATCCCCTCCCCTCAAAGATGCCTTCACCCCGCAGGTGCACTCTTTCTCCCTTGAGAAGGGTCTTCTCCTCAATAAAGTCTGTATCCTGTTACCCTGGTGTCCGGCCCCATCTGTTTCATCTTTCATTCTTCCCAAATTCTCCCTCGAAGAAAAATTCCGGAGCCAGTTGTATGTTTTCAAATATCAGTAATAGAAAGACACTTCCTTAACTTTTAGAAAAGGAAATCTACCCAAAAAAATTTTAAATGTATTATTTTCACAAGGTAACAAAGGGTGTACATGAGAATTAAGAGAAGATAAAGGAACCATTTCCAGTAACTGAGGTCATTCACTGTTACATTTGCCAGAGCAGTAGTTGGAACTGGTTTGAGAGAAGTTCCAAGCCATGTAGAGGGATGGGAAACTGAGATGAATATCAGCAGACTCAGAGAGCTGAAAACGGAGCTGAGTCCAAGGACACAGGGTAGAGGAGATGGGGTCCTAATATATAGTGACAGGAGAAGATTTGCCTTTGGGTGTTGGGCACAGGGTGCAATATACCGATTTTGTAACAGAAATCCAGACCTAAAAGCTATATGATCATGTCACCCAATAAATTTAATTTAAAAAAGTACCAGAGAGAAAAAAAACTGCAAAACAGAAATATGCAGAAGGTGCTAGTCAAGCATTAAACAAAAACAGTGACCATATAAGTAAACTGCTGGAAACCAAGATCAACAATAGTTAATATGAATGCAAGGAGTGCATCAGAAGGCTGAGTGGCCCCTTTGAAATTCACAGGGTGAATTTGCATGTTATTACCTACTGCTGACTCAAAGCAAACACCCCCAAAACCTGATAATCTTACTGTTTACTATAAACATTACCATTGATATATCTGTTTGCATTCCTAAAAGGCAACTGTGTATTCTAGTAAATAAAAGCAACTGGGAAAAGGAGCCTTGATGGAACTTGACCTCTATAGTTGAGTTTGCTCTTGCTTCTCCCCATAAAATCAAACTAATCTTGTCTTGTGTGTATCATTTGTATGTCAGCTCTTTCTCCAAGCCTTTGAATCCAAAAGTCATGCCGGCCCTGGCCTTTCACAGGAAACTACCCCAAGGCAAGAAAAAAACATCAAAGAGAGAACAATGCCCAGCACTCACAAAGGAATAGAAAACAGGAAACCCACCAACCAGACTCAAAAATAATCTCATAATTCTTCTGATAATGGGCAGCACATTTAGGAAGATCTTGCCTCAGTAATAGGGAATGATTAGACCTAGACTGAATATTGCTCCAGTCCCATTTTTAAAAAAATTAATCATAACCCAGCTGGTGTGACTCAGTGGTTGAGCTTCGACACTTGAACCAAGAGTTCCCCAGTTCAATTCCTGGTCAGGGCATATACCTGGGTTGCAGGCTCCATCCCCAGTAGGAGGGTGCAGGAGACAACCAATCGATGTTTCCCTCTCATCAGTGTTTTCACCTCTCTATCTCTCTCCATCTCTCTCTAAAATATAAAAATAATTTTTAAAAGTCATAGCAATGGAGAAACTAAGAAAAATTAAACACGGAACAACAAAAAGTGTCAGAAGAAAACATTAGTGAGCTGTGGGACAATTTCAAGCAACCTATACTATACCAGTAACTTGAGTTTGCAAGAGATGAGACAATATAATCTCAAAAAGGAAGAATATAATCCCAAAAAGAACAAATGTGGAAGATTTACACTTCCCAATTTCAATGTCTCTGTGGCAGATGCCTTACAGTAATCAAGACAGTATGTTTCTGGCACAGGAAAGACATATAAATCAATGGAAGACAATTGAGAAACCAGAAAAAAACCTATATGTATGTGTTCAATTGAGTTTTGACTAGGGTTCTAAAATATTTCAAAGGGGAAAAAATAGTATTTTTTAAAAATGGTGCTAAGACAATAGGATATTGTCCCATATGAAAAGTATTAAATTTGGACCCCCTACCTTAAGCCACAGACAAAATCAGCTCAAAATGGATCAGGAAAAACAGGAAGTGTCTCAAAAACTGAAACATAAAATTATTATATGACTCAGCAATTCCACTCATAGGTATAACCCAGTGATTGGCAAATTCATTAGTCAACAGAGCCAAATATCAACAGTACAATAATTAAAATTTCTTTTGAGAGCCAAATTTTTTAAACTTAAACTTCTTCTAATGCCACTTCTTCAAAATAGACTCGCCCAGACTTGGTATTTTTGTGGAAGAGCCATACTCAAGGGGCCAAAGAGCCACATGTGGCTCGTGAGCCACAGTTTGCCAACCACTGACATAACCAAAGAATTGATAACAGGTACTCTAAGACTTGTACACATATGTTTATAACTTTATATATATTATACATAAAGTGGAAACAACATCAATGTCCACTGATTGAATAATGAATAAATAAAATGTAGTATATATCCATCCATACAATGGAATATAATTCAGCTATAAAAAGGAAGACTGATATATGATAAAATACAGATGGACCCCTTAAAATATTATGCTAAATAAAACAAGTCACATAAAAGGTTACATGTTATATAATTTCAGTTATATGAATAAGTAAGTCCATAAAGACAGAAAGTGTATTATTAGTTGTTGTTAGGGAATTGGAGGAGAAGGGTATGGGGAAAATGATTATTTAATGGGTATAGGGCAATGGTTGGCAAATTCATTAACCAGCAGAGCCAAATATCAACAGTATGACGATTGAAATTTCTTTTGAGAGGCAAATTTTTTAAACTTAAACTTTTTCTAACGCCACTTCAAAATAGACTCGCCCAGGCAGTGGTATTTTGTCGAAGAGCCACACTCAAGGGGCCAGCCAAACAGTCACATGTGGCTCGCAAGCTGCTGTTTGCCAACTACTGGTAAAGGGCTTCATTTGAGGTGATGAGAATGTCTTGAGCCTGTGGGTGCCATCTTCACACACTCCCTTCACTTTGCTCCAGGTCGTTGGTATCTCCTAGAAACAATCCTGTGCACTTGTTTGGCACCCTAGTGTTGTGGCTGCTGTCCATGGGATACCCTTTGATGGCCTGGCTTTGGTGGTCAGCAGGGCTTATGTTAATGTGTACACCAAGGGACTGTGACAAACAAACAGCTATCCTAGGACACACTGCGGAGGCAGCAGATAGAAACACACATCTCCTAGGCTTCTCTTGAAAAAGGTATATTTACATACCTTAAAGCTATTATCATTATGAAATGCCACTTTGTCTCTTGTTATGGCCTTTATTTTGAAATCTATTTTGTCTGACATAAGTATTCTGCCCAGCTTTTTGTTTTTTATTTCCATATACATGAAATATTTCTTTCCATCCCTTTATTTTTAGGCTGTGTGTGTTTTGCATTCTGAAGTGGGTCTCTTTTAGGCAGTATATTTAATGGTCTTGTTTTCTTCTCCATTTAGCCACCCTGTATTTTTTATTTTTTATTTTTTGAGAGAGATAGAGGGACAACTATGTGAGAGAGAAACATTAATCAGCTGCTCCTGCATTCACTCCAACAGGTGATCGAACCCCACAACCTGGTGACCAGAATGGAACCTGCCAGGTTGGTGCACAGGAGATGCTCCAACCGAGCTAGAGTCACCCTATGCCTTTTCATTGGAGCATTTAATCCATTTACATTTAAAGTAATTACCAATAGGTATGTAGTTACTGCATTTTATTCTTTTTTATTTTACATTTCTTCTCTGCTTAGTCTTGGTCTTTACATAGGTGGAATCATAGTGTATGTGTTTCTCTGTGATTTGCTTTTATTATTCACCATTGTTTTTAATTTATCCATGTCATGCATGGATCATTATTCCATTAGTTTCTCTGTTGTGAACTATCCCATAGAATTCAATTACACTATATGGCACATATATTTACATAAACCAGTGTACTCATTTGAGTTGTTTCTAGAATTTTGACATTACCAATAAGACTACTATGAATATCCCTCTTACATAACTTATTCACATTTCACTTTATAATGTATTTTATATAACTTTATTAATACAGAAATATCCACTTTCTTCAGGTTAGTATTTTACCAGTGTATCTTTCAATTCTTTACCTTCAACATTTGCTGTCCTTACATTTTAAGTCTCTTGTTAAAAAAAGCATTTCATATGAACTTTTTAAAAAAGCAATCTATCAGTTGTATTTCAATTAAAGAAATTTATCCATTTTATCTTATTGGAATTACTGATATATTTCTATTCATTTTCACTATCTTACTCTGAGTTTCCTAATTATCCTGCTTTATCTACCTGCCTCCTTTATGTACTAATTTAGATATATGGAAGAAGGTGAGGCACTTCTATCATCTAGAAATTATATAACTACTAGAGACCAGGTGCATGAAAATTCATGCACTGGAGGGGGTTCCTCAGCCCAGCCAGCTGCCTCTCACAGTCCAGGAGCCCTTAGGGGCAAGAGGTGACCAGGCGATAAGGGGAAGGCAACTCCCCATCACACCTCTGCTGCTACCACTGCTGGCAGCACAAACCTTGGCCAGCCCTGGTTACCTGAGCCTTGGGCAGCCCTGGGCAGGTGAGCAGCTGCCATCCAAGGCTTGCCTGCACCTTAGGCTGGCCCTGTGCGGCTGGGAGGCTGAGGGACTGGGGGACTCCAGAGGCAGGTGTGCAGACCAGCCACATGACTGCTACCCAGGCAGGGTTGAAGGAACTGATCACCACCTTCTTGTGTCTGTGAGCACCGCCATCTTTGCGAGCATGGCAGTCAATTAGCATATTCCTTCCTTATTGGCTGTGGGCACCACCATCTTTGCAATGGTATGAGGGTCAATTAGCATATTCCCTCTTTATTAGATAAAATTTCTAACCCTAACCCTACCCTCTTCATGAATAATACTAAGAGCCTTAGCACTCTCATTACACACAATTCTACCTTGAATAATACGTCATTGTTACCGGAATTTTAAATAGATTTCTTCTTTTTCTTTTCTTTTTTAAAGTATATTTTATTGATTTTTTACAGAGAGGAAGGGAGAGGGATAGAAAGTCAGAAACATTGATGGGAGAGAAACATCGACCAACTGCCTCCTGCACACCTCCCCATTGGGAACGTGCCCACAACCAACATACATGCCCTTAACTGGAATCGAACCTGGCACCTTTCAGTCCCCAGGCCGATGGTCTATCCACTGAGCAAAACCAGTTTTGGCTTAAATAGATTTTTTTCAAACTTTCATATATTATTGTTTTATTAATTTTATTAAATAAATATTTTTTTAGATTCAACCACAAATGTGCCATTTTGATAACTATTCCACATTGTATCATCAACTTCCTTTAAAGCTTATTTGCCTTCTAAGATATATATATATATATATATATATATATATATATATCCCTCAGAAATTCCTTTGGTAAGAATTTTTTGTTGGGAAATTCAAGTTTTGTTTTTCTGGAAATGTTTTTATTTTGTCCTCATCCTTGAAAAATAAATTTAATTTTAGGTTGAGATTGTTATTTCTCTCAGCACTATGAAGATAATATTCCAATGTCTTCTGGTTTCTATTATTGTTAAAAAGTCAATTGTCATGCCCAGATCTTGGTTTCTAATACCATGGTCCAATAAAAGGAACCAGGGCTCACTGAAGAAATGGCTGCTTTAGACAATTTGGCTCAGTGGATAGAGGGCTCATCTGCGGAACAAAGGGTCCCGAATTTGATTTTGGTCAAGGGCACGTACCTTGATTGCAGGCTCCTCCACAGCCCAGGCCCTGGTCAGGGCACTTGCAAGAGGCAAGCAATCAATGTTTCTCTGTCTTTCCTTCTCTCTTCAACTCTCTCTAAAAATTCAATGGAAAAATATCCTTGGGTGAAGATTAACAAAAAAAAACAAACAAAACAGAAATGGCTGATTCTAAGACAGGGGAAGAAATACACAAGATGATCCTAAATCACCTTGTAGTGCCACAAATTGAGAAAACAAAACAAAATAACCACAAACGTGGTGGTTCAGGGGCTTGGGGCACAAATATTTATCTCTGAGCATTGTACTGAAGTACCAGATTTTTTTCCTCCTTTCCCCATTGCCTCAAGCAAGATGCTTTTGGGACAAAATCTGCTATACTACATGTTCTTGAAGAATTATATATTGTCATCTCAGGCCTTTTTTATTTCTATTATATTAATACAAGTTGAAACAGACATTGAAAATGTATTTTAAAAAACCTTTACCCAGCCCAAACCAGTTTGGCTCAGCCGATAGAGCATCGGCCTGCGGACTGAAAGGTCCCTGGTTGGATTCCAGTCAAGGGCATGTACCTTGGTTGCGGGAACATCCCCACTAGGGGATGTGCAAGAGGCAGCTGATAGATGTTTCTCTCTCATCAATGTTTCTTACTTTCTATCCCTCTCCCTTCCTCTCTGCAAAAATTCAATAAAATATTTTTTAAAAAGACCTTTACCCAGAATTTTTATGTTCTGTTTTAGGAAATGTTTCTACCATATGGTCAGAATCAGACATCTGTTTGATTCTACTTTTGAAGACATTACATTTGAACTTGTCACATTAATAATAAATATATTTAGGTAGTGGTAATAGTAACATGACAGTAATGTTTTCCAATAATGACACAACTATATACTAGTTGTAGTATGTGTCCCCCAAAAGTCCCTGTATTGAAGTCCTAATCCTCAGTACCTCACCATGTGACCTTAGGTGGGGATAGGGTCTTTATAGATATAATGAAGTTAAAATAAGGTCATTAGGGAGAGCCCTACTCCAATATAAGTAGTGTCCTTATGAAAAGGGGGAAATTTGGAGACAGACACACACATACACAGGGAGATAATCATGTGAGAAAACTGGAATGATGCTTCTGGAAGCAAAGAAACAAGAAAGCAAACCACCAGAATCTAGGCAACAGCATGGTATAGATGTTCTCTAGGAGCTCTCAGAAGGAACCAATAATACCAACACCTTGATCTTGGACTTCTAGCCTCTAGAACTGTGGAATAATACATTTCTGCTCATTAAGCCACTCAGTTTGTGGTACCTTGCTTTGGCAGCTCTAGTAAATTAGTACAATATGAAAAATAGTGAATTTTATAATATGTAAATTAAAAATGGAGAAAAAAAGTTTGCTAAACTTCTGAAACATTTAGTATTATTAGTCAGAATATTGGGAATGTGAATAAAATACAGAAAGTGATTAAATCTATTTGATCCTATATATTTTTGTGGTTACAGAGCCCATGACCATTATAATTTTTAAATGATAAAAAAATATTTTTGGTTAAACAAACTCTTAGCATTTAACGACAATAAAATTCAACTTAAAAACTTGTAGGTTAGCCAAAACTGGTTTGGCTCAGTGGATAGAACGTCGGACTGCCGACTGAAAGGTCGCAGGTTCCATTCCAGTCAGGGGCATGTACTTTGGTTGTGGGCACATCTCCAGTGGGGAGTGTGCAGGAGGCGGCTGATTGGTGTTTCTCTCTCATCGATGTTTCTAACTTTCTATCCCTCTCCCTTCCTCTCTGCAAAAAATCAATAAAATATATCAAAAAAATAAAATAAAAACTTGTAGATTAGTCTGGCTGGTGTTGCTCAGTGGTTCAGTGGTTGAGGGTGGACCCAGAAACCAGGAGGTCACGCTTCAATTCCTGGTCAGTGCACATGCCTGGGTTGTGGGCTCAATCCCCAGTGGGGGGCGTGCAGGAGGCAGCCAATCATTGATTCTTTCTCATCATTGATGTCCCTATCCCTCTCTCCTTCTCACTTTCTCTCTCTAAAATTATTTTTTTACAACGTGTAGGTTATAACTATAACATAATTCTTGAAAGAAAATTTTAAATCATAACTTACTACAGTAAAAAGTTGAGATTTCCAGTTTTAATTACAACATGTGAAGAGCTTTTATGTTGCCACCATCCTTACAAAAAGAAAAAAGTGCATGTACCTGGGTTGCAGGTTTGATCTTCGGCCCACTTTGGGTACAAGTAGGAGGCAACCAATCAATATGTCTGTCTCACATCTGTCTCTTCCTCCCCCTTCCTCCCTCCCACTCTCTCTAAAATTCAATGGAAAAAATATCAGGTAAGGTTTAACAACAACAAAAAAAGAATCCCTGGCGGCCAATGTCTTAGGGAGCTTCCATACTTTTGATACTTTTATCTCTAGAAAAACTATCTGGTTATCACTGTGAAGAGTCAAGAAAGATGGCCTTGTAGCTCAGGAAGAGGAAGAGGAAACATCTATATATATAAAAGCCTGAGTGACTGGCCAACCATTCGACTGTTTGACCATTTAACTGATAGCTATGATGTGCACTGACCATCAGGAAGCAGATGCTCAACACCTAGGCATGGAAACATAGAACAGACTGATGAATCTCAGAGGGAAGGGGGAAGAGGGGAGGGAGGGGAAGAGATTAACCTAAGATCTTATATGCATACTAGAGGCCCAGTGCATAGATTCATGCACCAGTGGGGTCCCTCAGCCTGGGCTGCAGGGATCGGGCTGAAACCAGCAGTCTGACATCCCCTGAGGGGTCCCAGGTTGCAAGAAGATGCAGGCCAGGCCAAGGGACCCCAAAGGTGCACGAATCCAGTGATACTATATCTATGTATATGTGTATTTATATATACGTGATACTACTATATGTATCTATGTAAATACATGTATAGATATCCTCTATATATATAAAGAGGTAATATGCTAATTAGTCCTAAGGGTGTCCCAGTCACGACTGTTCAACAGGTTGTGTGTGCACAGGAGCTAGTGGGCAGGGACAAGGGCAGGGACTTGTGCCACTGGGACATGAGGTTGCCACTGGAGGCAGTCGCCCAGACAGAGGCGCACGCAGGCCCACCATACTGCCTCGCCTAGAAGGGGGCATCAGGATAGGTTGTAGCGCCCCCCCCCCCCGGTGGAGGCACACACAGGCCCATGGCGCTGCCTGTCCTGGAAGGGGGGGTGTCAGAATGGGGGCAGGGCTTCGGCAGAGAGCTCTCAGCACTATTGCACCAGGATCTGAAGGTACGAAGAGGAAGGGAGAGCAGATGAACAGTTAAGAGGATTAGGCCAGGAGGGGAGAGCAGTTAGAGACATCAAGCTGGCATGTGAGTAGTTAGGGGCATCAGTCAGGCAGGTGAGCGCTTAGGAGCCAGTGCTTCTGGATTGTGAGAGGGATACCAGATTGGAGATGGTTCAGGCCAGGCTGAGGGGACCTCCCCAACACCCATGCACAAATTTCATGCACCGGGCCT
The DNA here is from genome assembly GCA_027563665.1 of Antrozous pallidus. Lineage (NCBI taxonomy): Eukaryota > Metazoa > Chordata > Mammalia > Chiroptera > Vespertilionidae > Antrozous > Antrozous pallidus. The sequence goes on along the minus strand of CM050510.1, from coordinate 67,284,981 downwards.
CTAGTCCTATATAATAAAGAGCTAATACGCAAATGGTCATCACACCCTCACGCCACCACACCATAACAGCTCAGATACTCAACACCGGGGAGAGAGGAATAGGAACCAGCCAGGCTGTGGCCTGGGAGAGGGACAAGCCACCCATGGTCCCCTGCAGCTGCAGCTGGCCCAGGCGGAGCTGGCCCAGGTCCCAGGTCCCAGGTGCCTGCGACCAACCGGAGGAAGAAATCCTGAGTCCCGGGTGCGGGACGAGGCAGAGGCAGTTAGGGGCGAAGAGGCCAGCAGGGGAACAGTTAGGGGCAATCAGGCTGGCAGAGGAACAGTTAAGGGTGATCAGGCCAGTAGGGGAGCAGTTAGGGGTGATCAGGCAGGAAGGCAAAGGTGTTTAGGGGTGATCAGTCAGGCAGGTAGAGGGGTTAGGGGTGATCGGATGAGCAGTTAGGAGCCAGTGGTTCCAAATTGCGAGAGGCTGTTGGACATCTGCATATGGGGTCCCAGAGTGGAGAGGTTGTAGGCTGAGCTGAGGTTGCATGCACAGGGCCTATAGTCCTATATAATAAAAGGCTAATATGCAAATCAACCCAATAGTGGAGCGCCCAGACACTATGACATACACTGACAGGAGCTGCCCCCTGGTGGTCAGTGCATTTCCACAAGGGGAGTGCTGCTCAGCCAGAAGTGCTCAGGGCTGCGGCAGCACTAAAGATGTCCAATTAATGGCTCCCAAACAGAGGACGCAGGCCAGGCTGAGGAACTCCTCCCACCCCCTGCTCCCCAAGTGCATAAATCTCATGCACTGGGCCTTTAGTAAACATTATGAAAAGCCCTGAGCATTCTCTATATTAAACACCTATTGACTTTATCAGAGTCTTATCCCTCCAGGGGGAAGGATAATTCAGAGTGCAAACCCCTCTAGTTTTCCTATCATAAGTAATTATAGGATGGGAGAAGGGGAGAAACTAAGGAATACTTTAAAGGTCACAGCCCTGCAACACAGAACCACCAAAAGACTGAGATTTAACCAGATTATAGATGTTTTTTTCTCCTCAGTAGTTTACCACCACACTAACAAAGCTGTAGTATAATAGCAATTACAGGTGAAAAAACTATAAGACACAGACTCTTTCTAAGGAGGAGTTCTTAGGGAAACCCAAAAACAACAGGGAAGACAAAATAAGGAAAGTAGAGGAATTTGAAATCTCTGGCATTTATAGCTACAACAAACATTAAACATAGCCCATCTCCCTAGACACCTGAATACAAAAGGCCTATTTACCTCAGTAACTATTATCTGATATATCACATCCAATATTAAACAAAAAAAATTACAAAGCATGTTAAAAGACAAGAAAAATATACAGTCTGAAGAGACAAAATAAACATCAGTACCTGATTCAGATATAACAGAAATTTTGGAACTATCAGACAGGGAAATTAAAATAACTGTGATTGATATGTTAGGAATTTTAGCAGAAAAGAAGATGACATGCAAAAACAGATGAGTAATGAAAGCAGAGGGATTGAAACTATAAGAAAGATAGAAGTAGATGCTAGAAATTAAAAAAAAAGACACACACAAATAAATATTGCCATTGATGGGTTCACTCATCAGTAGATGGGATATAGCAAGAAAAGAATCAGTGAGTTTAAATGAATGTCAATACAAACTTTCCCAAACTAAAATGTAAAGAGAAAAAAGAATGGAAACAAAAACAGAGGATCCAAAAACTGTGGGAAAAATTTAAAAAGTGCAACTGGAATACTAGAAAAAAGATAAAATGAAACAGAAGAAATATTTTAAGTAATAGTGGCCCAGAATATTCCAAAATTAATAAGCTATACCAAAGCAGATTGACAAGAGTTCAGAAAATATCAAATAAGATAAAATTCATAAATCTACAGGGCCAATCAGGTTCCTTATCTCCCCGTCTCTCCATCTCCTTCTTCCCTCACCACCCACACACCACCACCGCATGGTTCATACCCTTCCCCCTGCCACTGCCTTTACACCTCCCCAGTAGGATCGGGCCTAAATGGGCAGTCGGACTCCTTCTCACAATCCAGGACTGCTGGCTCCAAAATGCTTGCCTGCCTGTCTCCCTGATTGCCCCTAACCCCTTCTGCCTGCCAGCCTGATCACCCTCTAACCACTACCCTGCCAGCCTAATTTGATTTCTAACTGCTCCCCTGCCAGCCTGTTTTCCTCCAACCTCCCTCCTCTGCCAGCCTGGTCACTCCTAACTGCCCTCCCCTGCAGGCTTCATCACCCCCAACTGCCCTCCCTTGGAGGCCTGGAACCTCCCAACGGCCCTCCCCTGTTGGCCATCTTGTGGTGGCTATTTTGTGTCCACATGGGGGCAGGATCTTTGAGCACAAGGGGGCAGCCCTCTTGTGTGTTGGAGTGATGGTCAATCTGCATATTACTATTTTATTAGATAGGATAGAGGCCTGGTGCATGGGTGGGGGCCAGCTGGTTTGCCCTGAAGAGTGTACTGATCAGGGTGGGGGTTCCCTTGGGGCATGGGGCAGCCTGGGAGAGGGGCCTATGGTGGTTTGCAGGCTGGCCATGCCCCCCAGCAACCCAAGCAGAAGCCCTGGGATCTGGAATTAATTTATGTTCTACAATTGAAACTTTGTAGCCTGGAGCGGAGCCAAGCCTGTTGCTTGCTTGCTGGCAACAGCCATTTCTGTTTGGGTTTATTTAAATTCTATAATGGAAACTTTGTAGCCTAGAGTGGAGGCCTAGGCACTAGGGTTGCAGAAGCTTGGCTTCCTCCATCACCTGGGAAACCCTAGCCTCTGCTCTCTCCAGCACTGTGGGTGCCGCCATTTCTGTTGAGATATCCTATCTAATAAAAGAGTAATATGCAAATTTGACTGTAGCTTTGTTACACTACCAGCCAATCAGGAGCAGAGGCAGGGCCAAGCGGCATAAGGGGCAGGGCCTCACGGAGGGGCAGAATAGGTGCCACGGGCCAGCTGGGACTGGTGGCGCAGTGTCCACTCCCCAGGCTGGGGCCTCGCGGAAGGACGGACCGGGCACCACAAGCCGTGTGGGACCACCAGCGCAGCATCCGCTCCCCAGGCCGGGTCTCTGTGGAGAGGTGGCTGCAGCATGAGGGGCGGGGCAGTGGCGCAAGGGGTAGGGCCACCGTGGTTAGGCCGCATGCCCTGTGGTCCTGGGTGCCTGTGGGTGCCTGTGGCTGCAGCTGGCCTGAGTGAAGCTGGCCCAGTCCTGGGTGCCTATAGCTGGCCAGAGGGAAGGAAGCCTGGATCCCAGGTGTGGGACAAAGCAGAGGCAGTTAGGAGCAATCAGGCCAGCAGGGGAGCACTTAGGCGATCAGGCAGGCAGGCAGAGGTGGTTAGGGGTGATCAGGCAGGCAGAGGTGGTTAGGAGCGATCACGCAGGCAGACAGAGGGATTAGGGGTAATCAGTCAGTCAGGCCGGCGAGCAGTTAGGAGCCAGTGTTCCTAGATTGCGAGAGGGATGTCCACTGCCAACAGTCAGACATCTCTGACTGCCAACAGTCACACATCCCCGAAGGGGTCCCTGATTGGAGAGGGTGCAGGCTGGGCTGAAGGAACCCCCCTTCCGTGCATGAATTTTGTGCATCAGGCCACTAGTATCTTCTATAATTGAAACTTTGTAGCACTGAGTGGAGGTCCAGGCCAGCAACGGCAGGCGGAAAGCTTGGCTTCCTCCATTGCCAGGGAAACCCAAGCCTCCCTCCTGCTCTCAGTGGCCACAGCTATCATGGTTGGGGTTTATTTGCTCCTGATTGGCTTTTGGGCGTGGCTTGTGAGTGTATCGGAGATGCGGTCAATGTGCATATTACTCTTTTGTTAGATAGGATAGCCCTAGCCAGGGTGGCGCAGTTGGTAGAGTGTTGCTCTGTGCACCAAACGGTTTCCAGTTTGATTCCCAGTCAGGGTACATGTTGGGTTGTGAGCTCAATCCCCAATGGGAAAGTGTGCAGGAGGGATGTTTCCTTCTCACATCAATGAATATATATATATATATATATATATATATTTCTCTCCCTAAAATATCAATAAAAATATTTAAAAAAAATAAATTTCCCTGTGTGGCTCAGTGGTTGAGCACTGATCTCCAAACCAGGAGGTTATGCTTCAATTCCCATGCCTGGATTGTGGGCTCAATCTTTAGTGTGGAGCATGCAGGAGGCAGCCAATGTTTCTCTCTCTCCCTCTCCCTTCCTCTCTGAAATCAACAGAAATATATTTAAAAATAAAAATAAAACATAAATTATACTATCTATATATATAAAAGCCTAAGTGACCATATGACCATTTGACAGTCTGATCGGTAGCTATGATGGACACTGACCATGAGGGGCAGATACTCAATGCAAGAGCTTCCAAGCTGTGGTGACTTGCTTGGCAGCTGAAGTTCTCAGGTGACACACCCGCAACCAGAGAGGAGGGAGCCCGATTCCAGGGTGCATCACCCAAGAACTGCCCTTTCACAATCCGGAACCCCTTGGGGTATGTCGGAGAGCTGGTTTTGGCCCTATCCCCGCAAGCCAGGCTGAGGGACCCCACCAGTGCACAAATCCATGCACCCAAATTCTAGTAATAAATAAGAATATAATATTGTCATAGGTAAAGCTAAACAAAGTGATCAAAAGAGCAGTGTATAAAAAAATGTTATACATGACAGATATGAAATTACTTCAGTGAGGAAAGACTAGATTAATTCAATAACTGGTTGTAGCCTCCTAAAGAACAGAATGACTGTCACTGTCCATGGGCTGCAAGAAGTTACAAGAAAGCATGGAGAATAAGAAGAAAGGAAATTTGGAAGGGTATGAGAATGAGGAATAGAAACAGGAATTGTGATCAACTGACCACTAGTGGTAGGTGCTGTGGACTGAACTGTGTCCCTCTCAAATTTATATGTTGAAACCCTAATTCCCAATTGTGACAGTACTTGGAGATAGCCTTTGGGAGATAACTGGGTTTAGACGAAGTCATGAGGGGAAAGGACCTCATGGTGGAATCAGTGCCCTTTAGGAAGAGACGTCGGAGTGCTCTCTTTTCCTCTCTCTCCCTCTACCTGCCTCCCAGGTGAGGACACAGTGAGAAGGTGGCCATCTACAGGCCAGGAAAGCCCTCACCTGAACCTGACCATGACAGCCCAAGCAGACTAAGACAACAGGCATTTTTATATATTATCTCATTTAATTTCCCATTTCTAATTATATAACCAAGGATTCAACTGTCTAATAACTATAAGCCATTTGTTTTACCCTGCCATTTTCCCCTCCTTCAGAGGATAAGAAGTTACTCAGATCAGATACCAGGATTCTTGACTTACAAATCAAAAATTCCAACCCTCCTCAGCCTTCTACAATTTTGTTGAACTTAAATGGTGCTGAAAAGCAATGACAGTTACTACCTTTACAATTTACAAGCAAATTCCAGTTGTCTCGAAAAGCAAAAATCCATTTAGTGTTAAATGGAGGAATTTAACATTCTAGTCAAAACTGGATTTTAACAACTATAAAAAAATCCATTTATTTCAGGAATTTGCAAAGTATAAAGAAGAGGACTCTAATTTTACTAAAGTAATTTCTGACACTTTACACAAATATACAAACCACAAAAGAGATATTGTACAATATTCAGTAACTCTGCTATAATGAGAAAACTTCAAATATGTGTAAGTGTAAGCCAAAAACTCTTCTCAGAAAAGTACATTAAAAAAAAAAGTAATGGCTCTTTTATACACCAATAATGAATTCTCAGAAAAAGAAACTAAAACAATCCCATTTACCATTGCAACAACAACAACAAAAATAAGATACTTAGGAATAAACTTAACTAAAGAAGCAAAAGACCTGTACTCGAAAAACTATAGGACGTTGAAAAAAGAGAAGAATCTATAAATAAGCGGAAGAATATACTGTATTCATGGATTGATAGCATCAACATCATTAAAATGCCCATATTACCCAAGGCAATCTACAGATTTAATGCAATCCCTATTAAAATAGCAATGGCATATTTCACAGAGCTAGAGCAAATACTCCAAAAATTTATATGGAATCAAAAAAGATCCTGAATAGCTGCAACAATTTTGAGGGGAAAAAACCCACAAAGTTGGAGAATCCAATACCAGATTTTAAGTTATATTACAAAGCCACTGTAATCAAAATAGCTTGGTATTGGCACAAGAACAGGCATATAGATCAATGGAATAGAACAGAGAACCCAGAAATCGACCCAAGCCATTACACTCAATTAATATTTGACAAAGGAGGCAAGAGCATACAATGGAGTCAAAACAGTCTCTTTAATAAATGGTGTTGGGAAAACTGGACAGCTACATGCAAAAAAATGAAACTAGACCATCAACTTACACTATACACAAGAATAAACTCAAAATAGATAAAAGACTTAAATGTAAGCTGTGAAACCATCAAAATCCTAGAAGAAACCATTGGCAGCAAAATCTCAGATATCTCTCGTAGCAATATGTTTACAGATAAATCTCCTAAGGCAAAGGAAACTAAGGAGAAAATAAACAAATGGAACTACATTAAAATAAAAAGCTTCTGCACAGCAAAAGAAACCATCAACAAAATGAAAAGAGAGCCCACTGTAGGAGAGAATATATTTGGCAATGATACATTTTATATAGGTTTAATATCCAAAATATATAAGGAACTCATAAAACAAAAGAAAGACAAATAATGCAATTAAAAAATGGACAAAGGACCTAGACACTTCTCCAAAGAGAACATACAGAAGGCCAAGGGACATATGAAAAAATGCTCAAAGTTACTCATTATCAGATAGATGCAAATTAAAACAACAATGAGGTATCACCTCACATTTGTCAGAATGGCTACCATCAACAAATAAACAAATGACAAGTGCAAGCAAGGATGTGGAGAAAAGGAAATGCTAGTACACTGCTGGTGGGAATGTACACTGGTGCAACTATTATGAAAAACAGTATGGAATTTCCCCAAGAAATTAAATATGGAACTGCCATTTGACTCAATGATCCCACTTCTAGGAATATATCCTAAGAAATCAGAAGCACCAATCAGAAAGAATGTATTCACCCCTATGTTCATAGCAGCACAATCTGCAATAGCTAACATCTAGAAACAGCCCAAGTGTCCATCATAGATGGTGGATAAAAGAGATGTGGTTCATTTACACCATGGAATACTATGTAAGCAGTAAAAAAAAGACTCTTTTACCCTTTAAGACAGCATGGAGGGACCTGGAGAGTATGATGCTAAGTGAAATAAGTCATTCAGAGAAAGATAAGTATCACACTCATATGTGTAATCTAAGTAACAAAATAAACTGATGGACAGAGTGGATCGAGAGACTTAGAAGCATGGACCAAAATGCAGAATCCCAAAGGGAAGGTGTGGGAGGGTGGGTAGTTGGGAGGTAATCAACCAAAGACCTTATATGCATATATGCATAGCCCATGGACACAGATCATAGGGTGCTGGAAGCCTGGGATAGGAGGGATGGGGGGGGGGGTAAGGGGTCAATGGGACCCCTTAAAAAAGGGGGTATGTGTAATGCTTTCAACAATAAAGAATTGTGTAAATAAATAAATAATTGTTTTAAGTATTTGCAAAGGAAACTCAATTACTATGTCCCATTAAAAGTAACTGTAAGCTCCCACTGCATGGGAGAACGTATTTGCCAATGTTATCTCTGATCAGGGTATAATCTCCAAAATTTACAGAGAACTCATACAACTTAACAAAAGATAAACAATCCAATCAAAAAATGGGCAAAGAACCTAAATAGATACTTTTCAAAAGAAGACATGCAGAAGGCCAAGAGACACATGAAAACATGCTCAATGTCACTAATCATCTGAGAGATGCAAATCAAAACTACAATGAGATACCATCTCACACCTGTCACAGCTATCATCAAGTCAACAAACAACAAGAGCTGGCCAGGATGCAGAGAAAAAGAAACCCTCGTGTACTGCTGGTGGGAATGCAGACTGGTAAAGCCACTATGGAGAAAAGTATGGAGTTTCCTCACAAAACTAAAAATGGAACTCCCATTTGACCCAGTAATCCTTTCTAGGAATATATCCCAAGAAATCAGAAACACCAATCAGAAAGGACATATGCACCCCTATATTCCTAGCAGCACAATTTACAACAGCTAAGATTTGGAAATAGCCTAAGTGCCCATCGGCAGATGAGTGGATTAAAAACTTGTGGTACATCTACACAATGGAATACTATGCTGCTGTAAAAAAAAGAAGGAACTTTCACCATTTGCAACAGCATGGATGGATCTGGAGAGCATTATGCTAAGTAAAATAAGCCAGTCTGAGAAAGAAATATCACATGATCTCACTCATTTGTGGCATATAATGAACATAAAATGATGAACAAAAATAAATCCAGAGACAAAGAAACACCAAATGGATCATCAAACCTCAGAGGGAAGGCAGGGGAGAGAAGGGAAAGAGAGGTAAGAGATCAACCAAAGGGCTTGAATGCATGCATATTAGCCTAACCAATGGATATGGACACTGGGGCAGTGAGGGCTTGTCCTGGGAGTGGGAGTGGCCAGGGAGGGGACAATGGGGGGAAAAGGAGACATATGTAATACCTTAAACAATAAAAAATGAAATAAAAAAGTAACTGTAAGATAGTTATGGCAGAATTTGCATGTCATCATAACCTGTTGGAAAACTATTTTTAAAATATTTCACACCATTAACATGGATTTGCTTCAAATTTCTCTGGGTAGAAGGAGACTGAGGTGGAGGGATGCAGAAATGGTAATAAGATAGCTCATGAATTGATAACTGTTGAAGTTGAGAAAGGGCCATATGGGAACTCATAATCCTATATTTTCTAATTCCATGTATGTTTGACATTTTCTCTGTAAGAAAAATTAAAGTTATTTATACACTCTTGATAAACAAATATAATCCTCATATCCTAAAAATTAAAGAAAGAAAAAAAAAAGAGGAGTACCTTCCAATCTTTGAATTTTTGCTTTCACAGAAATAACAGCTTCCAGTGGTGAAACTCTCAGTTCAAAACATGTTCCAGTCAATGTTTCAATGAAGAGCTCCATGGTATAAAAAAGAAGTTTGTAGTAAAATGGTCCCACATTATCTTCATTGAAGAATGGAGGATCTTTTCTGTTATCCATTACTTTGATTTTGCTAAATCCTTTGGAATATGTAGTAGGCAACTATATTCCAGTTCTAGCCAAATCAGCTTTGAACATTGGTAATATATTTCATTGTTCATGTTTTGAGTTTAGTACCTAAAAAACAAGAATTGTTTAAGAAGCCTATCTGAAAATCTCATTCCTCCATAAACATTTTCTGAACAACTATGGCCCAATCTTCCACACCCCAGAATTCATTTTAGTGCTTAATTTGTCTAATTCTAAACTCCTCCTCTTTGCCTCTGAAATCACTTCCCGCTCAATTAGACTACAAGGTCATTTTTAAAAGGTATATTTGCAATAATTTTCTGTGTCTTACTAGAGCTCAGCACAGTTACTTACAAATGTTTTCTTATTAATAAGATTTAAAGCAACAAACTCAACACATAGGTATACATTTGCAGGACATTGAAAAATTTATGTATATTCTTTTCTAAAATATATAAATTATGTTTTCTAACTCATACAAAGCATAACTTCATAACCACTATACATCTGAATCACACTAAATAAAAGAAATAGCAATCATCTTAATAGTTTCCTTAAAAATAGGAATCACTAAATAATCAATGAGGATTTGGATTTATAAGTTACCTATCAGTATAGCATTGGGATAGTTAATATTGATAATGGACATTAAACATAATCTCTACACACAAACAAACAATGACTAATAAATATGAGAGACAAACATAACCAACAGAAGTACTAATATAAATGAAGAATAGGATTAATTAGAAGAATAGGAATAATCAAATAAATTGCTATTAATCAGCAAAAACTTTGTAAAGTAAGGGGGTCTTGAACTTAAATTAGAAAACAAATGATATACATCTACCTGGAAAGGTAGGTAGATCCTATAAAAGCTTTCCCTAGATATGTAATTTACATCCCATAGAATTCCCCTAAAGTCTAAATAAAACTTACCGTATTTTCTGGCATATAAAATGACTTTTTAACCCAGGAAAATCTTCTCAAAAGTTGGGGGTCGTCTTATACCCCGGGTGTAAAAATACTGTAGTTTGCAGTAATGATGGACGTTGCTAACTCGCCAGGAACTTGCCCAGCCCTTGCTCTCTCTCTCTCTCTCTCTCTATTGTTTGTTATCTTCTTCCTATCATCATCAGTTCCAGTCGTCTTATACGCCGGAAAATACGGTACTAGTTTTTAGTATGTTCACAGAATTGTACAACCATCACCACAATCCTTGTTAGAACATTTTCATCACCTAGGAAAGGAACTCAGTACTCTTCAGACATCACTACCAAATTCTCCTTTCCCTCTCAAACCTAGGCAAGCACTAATCTACTTTCTGTCCCTATAATTTTGCCTATTCTGGACATTCATATAAATAGAATAATACATATATAATCTTTTGTGACTGGCTTCTTACACTTAACATGTTTTCAAAGTTCATCCATGTTTTAGGATGTATTAGTATTTCATTCTTTTTTTTAATTGATAAATAAATAGTTTACCTAATCATCAGTTAATGGGCATTTTGGGTTATGTCTAATCTTCGACTGTTATGAACATTCAATTACAAGTTTTTGTGTAGACATGTTTTCCTTTTTCTTCCATAGATATATCTAAGAGTAAATTACTGGGTTATGTGATAACTCCACATTTAGTAATTTGTGGAACTATCAAACTGTTTTCAAAAGTTTTAAAGTTTTAAACCATTTTACATTCCAACCTATGATGATGAGGCTGCTGATTTCCCTACATCCTTGCCAATACTTTTATTGTTTTTTTATTAAAGCCATACTAGTTGGTATGAAGTAGTATCTCATTGTTGCTGTGACTTACCTTTCTCTAATAACTAACGTCAAGCATCATTTTATGTGCTTATTGGCTATTTCTATACCTTCTTTACAGAAACATCTATTTAGAAAGTATATTCAGATCCTTTGTCCACTTTTTAAAAAAATATATTTTATTGATTATTTACAGAGAGGAAGGGAGAGGGATAGAAAGTCAGAAACATCGATGAGAGAGAGACATCGATCAGCTGCCTCTTGCACGCCCCCCACTGGGGATGTGCCCGCAGCCAAGGTACATGCCCTTGCCGGAATCGAACCCGGGACCCTTCAGTCCACAGTCCGACGCTCTATCCACTGAGCCAAACCGGTCTCGGCCCTTTGTCCACTTTTAACCGGGTTGTCTTTTCGTTATTGAGTTGTAAGGATTTTTTATGTTTTTTAAATAGAAGTCTCTTAACAGCTATATGATTCACTAAAAATTTAAGGGTTGTCTTAAATTAAAAAAAATTTTATTTTAATAAAGTTCAATTTGGCTATTTTTCTTTTGCTGTTTGTGCTTTGGGTGTAATATTTTAAAAGCTTTGCCTAATCTAGGGTAATAAAGTTTTACTTTACAGTTAACCCTTAAACAGCACAGGTTTGAACTGTGCAGGTTCACTTATATGCAGGGAGATTTGTGACAATTTGAAAAACTCACAAATTGTGGTGCCTTGAAATATTGAAGAAGAAAAAAAGAAAAAGTTTGGTATGTCATGACTGCAAAAAATTTATGTAGAAACTAGTTTATTTTGTAATTTATTGCCATAAAATATATACAAATCTACTATACAGTTAAAATTTATCAAAACTTAAACACACAAACCAGACCATACACACCATTCAGTTGAGAGAAATAAAAACAATGTAAATATATATTAAATCAACTGTAGTACATACTGTACTACTATAATAATTTTGTAGTTACCTCTTACTGATATTAGCAGTGAGCTCGTGTTGTAAGAATCTGCTTAAAATACCATGTGATGATCATCACCATGTAAACAGTTCATCTCTCCAGTAAATTGCATATTGCAATTAAAAGTGTTCTCTCAAGGATCTCACATATTTTTCATCATGGTCAGTATAATAACATAAACCTTGAATAACATCATAAGACCCATACAAAGTGCCATTAGTGATTCTAGAAGTGTTTCCAAGAAGTAGAGAAGAGTCATATTACAAGAAAAAAATGAATTGAAGTTGTCACCATTTCAAGATAAACGAATTCAGTATAAGGACCATTGTAAAAAAAAAAAAAGGGCGGGGGATAAAATTTGTGAACCAGTTGCTGTGGTTACACCATCAGGCACAAAAATCTTGCACTTTTTGTGAAATACCTTTTGATCTTGTATTGAAAATGTAGCTTTAATGTTGGGGCAAGATAGCTACAAGAAAGACATACCTAAAGCAAAAGGAAGGTGAAGGACCTAAAGCTGGAGAACTTAATGGCAGGAAAGGATGGTTTGATAATTTTAGAAAGAGGTTTGATTTTTAAAATGTCAAGATAACAGAAGGAGCTTCAGCTAACCAAGAAGCAGCAGACCAGTTCCCAGATACCACTAAGAAAGTTATTGAGAAGAACAAAAAAGAAAATCATTGAAAAGAACGGGTACCTACCTCACAAGTTTTTAATGCAGACAAAGGTGTCTTCTTCTAGGGGGGTGGGCCAAGGGGTTGCCAAAAACATTTATTAGTAGGGATGAAAAACAACCACCAGGATTTAAGAAAGGCAGGGATAAGCTAACTCTACTGTTTTGTGCAAATGCAATAGGGTTTATAATCAGGACTGCTTTATCTATAAAGTTGCTCACCCCAAAACACAGCTTCATGTTTTGATTGTACACCAGACAGCCTGGAAGAGAACCCTTTTTTCTGGATAGGTTCCATCGATGCTTTCCCTGAAGAAAGTACCTTGCCAGTAAGAGACTGCCTTCTAAAGTTCTTTTGATATTGCACACTGACTCTGACCGCACAGACTTCCATAAGTTCAACATCAAAGTGGCCCAGTCAGTGTGGCTCAGTGGTTGAAGGTCAATCTATGAACCAGGAGATCACAGTTCTATTCCTGGTCCGGCACATAGCTGGGTTGTGGGCTCAGTTCCCACTGGAGGGAGTGCAGGAGGCAGCTGATTAATGATGCTCTCTCATCAAAGACATTTTTATCTCCTCTCCCTTTCCCTTCCTCTCTGAAGTCAATTAAAAATATTTTTAATATTTTAAAAATAAAGACTTTCAACAATGTTTTATGCTTTTTAGACTACAAGTTTTGAATTTTTTTATAAAGTATTTATTCCAAAGAATTTCATCATTTTTGAAACTATTGAAATAAAATTTAGTTTCACTTTCAGGTTGTTCATTGATAGTATAAAGAAATAAAATTGCTTTTAATATATTGATTGTGTACACTGCAACTTTCCTAAAAAAACATTTATTAGTTCTAAAAGTATTTTTAGCGGTTTTCTTAGGGTTTTCTATATACAAGATCATGTGATCTGGAAATAGATTTCTTCCCTTCCAATCTGATGGCTATTTCCTTTTCTTACCTAATTACCCTAACAAGAATCTCCAACACAAAGTTGAAAACAAATGGTGAAATGATGATAGTAAAATAAATAAATTAAAATAAATAAAAATAAAAAAAGAAACTAAGGGGTGAGAGCAGACATTCTTGTCTTATTCCTGATTGTAGGGAAAAAGCATTCAGTCCATCATAATATATGATTTTAGCTATGGAATTTTCACAGATTATCAGGTGTTTATGTAATTGGGTGTTGTTTTTTTTGTGTGTTCGATTTTGACAAATGTTTTTCTTTCCAGTCTACTGAGATGATCATGTGGATTTGTCTCTTATTCTATAACACAGTGTATTACATTGATGTTGAACAAACCTTGTATTCCTAGGATAAGTACTATGTGTATATGGTGTATAATCCTTTATATACAGAGGTAGGCAAAAGTGATTAATAATAAATAATACAAGAATAAATAATACAAGAATAAATTCTGTATTTCACATACACCAACCAGTTCCATTTCTGCCTCTCCCATCAGTCTTGACCTGGCTGGTTTTTTTTTTTTTAATCTTTAATGTTGAGTATTACAAATGTCCCCTTTTTTCCCACCATTGCCCCCTTCCACCCAGTTCCCACTCTGCCCTGGCCTTCATCACCCTATTGTCTATGTCCATAGATAATGCATATCCTATCTAATAAAATAGTAATATGCAAATTGACTGTACCTCAATCAAGCCACGCCTATCAGCCAATCAGGAGCAAATCATGCAAATAAACCCCAACCAAGATGGCTACAGCTACTGAGAGCAGGAGGGAGGCTTGGGTTTCCCCGGCAATGGAGGAAGCCAAACTTTCCGCCTGCTGTTGCTGGCCTAGGCCTCCACTCAGTGCTACAAAGTTTCAATTATAGAAGATAAATAATCCCAACAGAAATGGCGGCAGCCACGGAGCTGGAGAGAGAAGAGGCTAGGGTTGTTGGGGCGATGGAGGAAGCCAAACTTCTGCAGTCCTAGCACCTAGCCCTCCACTCCAGGCTACAAAGTTTCAAATTTAGAACATAAATTAATCCCAGATCCCAGAGCCTCTGCTTGGGTTGCTGGGGGGCATGGCCACCCTGCAAACCACCACAGGCCCCTAGCCCAGACAGTCCCACACAACAAAGGAATCCCCACCCTGATCTGGGACACCCTTCAGGGCAAACCAGCTGGCCCCCTCCCATGCACCAGGCCTCTATCCTATCTAATAAAAGAGTGATATGCAGATTGACCATTACTCCAACACACAAGAGGGCTGCCCCCATGTGGTCAAAGATCCTGCCCCCATGTGGACCCAAGATGGCTGCCACAAGATGGCCAGCAGGAGAGGGCTGTTGGGAGGTTCCAGGCCTTTAAGGGAGGGCAGTGTGGGCGATCAGGCCAGCAGGGTAGGCCAGTTTGGAGGGACCAGGGCTGCAAGCGAGGGTAGTTGGGGGTGACCAGGCCAGCAGAGGAGGAAAGTCGGGGGAAACAGGTTGGCAGGGGAGCAGTTAGACATCAATTAGGCTGGCAGGGTAGTGGTTAGGGGGTGATCAGGCTGGCAGGCAGAAGCAGTTAGGGGCAACCAGGGAGGCAGGCAGGTGAGCAATTTGGAGCTAGCAGTCCTGGATTGTAAGAAGGATGTCTGACTGTCCATTTAGGCCTGATCCTATTGGGATTGGATCTAAACGGGCAGTCAGACATTCCTCAAGGGGTCCCAGATTGTAGAGGGTGCAGGCTCGACTGAGGGACAGTTCCCCTGTCCCCCAGTGCACAAATTTCGTGCTCTGGGCCTCTAGTCTACATATAAAATCTTTGGTTAATCTCTTCCCACTTTCCCCCACTCCTCTTCTCTCTTAGATTCATTAGTAAGTTCCATGTGTCCATAACTCTATTTTATTCATCAGTTTATTTTGTTCATTAGATTTCTTGTTCATTTAGTTTGATTTTTAGATTGAACTGTTGATAGTTAAGTATTTATTGCCATTTTATTGTTCCTATTTTTATGTCTTCCCTCCTCCTCTTTTTCCCCCTTCTCCTCCTTTTTTTTTTCATCTTCTTAAAAAATACCCCTTCAACATTTCATGTAATACTGGTTTGGTGATGACAAACTCTTTTAGCTTTTTCTTGTCTGTGAAGCTCTTTATCTGGCCTTCAATTTTAAATGAGAGCTTTGCTGGGTAGAGTGATCTTGGTTATAGGTCCTTACTATTTATCACTTTGAATATTTCTTGACACTTCCTTCTAGCCTGCAAAATTTCTGTTGAGAAATCAGCTGACACTTGTATGGACACTCCCTTGTAGGTAACTAACTGCTTTTCCCTTGCTGCTTTTAATATTCTCTCTTTGTCTTTTGCCCTTGGCATTTTAATTATGATGTTTCTTGGTGTAGGCCTCTTTGGGTTCTGCTTGTGTGGAACTCTCTGCACTTCCTGGAATTGAAAATTTAGTTCTTCACCAGGTGGGGGGAACTTTTCTGTCATTATTTCTTCAAATAGGCCTTCAATATCTTGCTCTCTCTCTTCTCCTTCTGGCACCCCCATGGTGCAAATGGTACACTTGAAGTTGTGCCAGAGGCTCCTACATTATCTTCATATTTTTGGATTCTTTTTGCTCTTCTGATTGGATTTTTTTTTTTGCTTCCTCATATTCCACATTTTTGATTTGATTCTCTGAATCCTCTTCTCTCCTGTTGAATCCCTGTAATTTATTTTTTATTTCAGTTAGTGCAGTGGTCAGCAAACTCATTAATCAACAGAGCCAAATATCAACAGTACAACGATTAAAATTTCCTTTGAGAGCCAAATTTTTAAAACTTAAAACTTTTTCTAATGACACTTCTTAAAAATAGACTTGCCCAGGCCGTGGTATTTTGCGGAAGAACCACACTCAAGGGGCCAAAGAGCCGCATGTGGCTCTCGAGCTGCAGTTTGCCAACCACTGAGTTAGTGTATGTTTAATTTCTGACTGTTCCTTCTTTCATGTCTTTGACATTCTCATTAAAATCCTTGAAAATCTCACTAAGTCCCTTAAAACTCTTATTAAGTCCCGTGAGGCTCTCATTAACATCCTTGAGTAACCTTCTAACCATTGTTTTGAACTCTGTATCCAGTAGTTTTCTTGCTTCCATTTCTTTCATTTGTAATATCTTTTTTTGTCTCCACACTTTGGCTGCTTCCTCATGTTTGTTTCTATGTATTAGGTAGAATTATGTTTCCTGGAATTGGTAGAGTGGCCTTGGGTAGTAGGCCGGCCCAGTGGCTCAGCCTCCTCAATTACCTGAGCTGGGCACTCTAGGTACGCTGCATCCCTGTGTGGGCTGTGTGCACAGTCTTGTTATAGTTAAGCCTTGATTGCTGTTGGAATCACTGGAGGAATTGACTGTGAAGACCAGCTGCATCTATAATGGAAGAGCTGCTGTGCAAGAGACACCCTAAAGAGCAGGATTTGCTTCAGTGGGACTTTGGTGCTCAGAGTCTATCCCTTGTGTGTCGCTTGTAGATGTGTAGAGTTGTAATCTGGTATGTTCTGAAGCTATCCACCAGGTGCACTGGCTCTGGGGCCTCCTTGGAGGGCTGCCTGTGGCCACTCAGCAGGAGCTACCAAGAGATCTGCAGATGGCTGCTACTTCCTCACTAAAAAGTGCCCAGGTGAGGCCCAGCTGTGAAGCAAGACAGCCTGGTAAATGGGTTTGGGGCACACTGACTCCAGCCTATTAATGGGTTTCGGGCACACTGACTCCAGCTGCTGCTTATTTAAGAGATTTTAGCTAAGTCTGCAGCCTTAGCAAGGACATTCATTCATATGGAAAAGTAGCTACAGCTTGGACGGGGCTGCAAATTGGATGGGGCAGGGTATTAGGGAATCACCAGGGTGGAGTGAACAATGTAGGCTCTGCTGATGGAAAATCAGATATGGCTGCCACTCAGCTCTGTGACAGGAAGCTTCCAGCACAGGAACAATGACCCCTGCTGGCACCCCTGTCTAGGAAAAAGCTGCCCCCAATTCTTGCCTTGATGACAGACAGTCCAGTTCCTCCCTGCATGTCCGTAGATTCCCCTAAATCTGTGCTTGGCACTGGAGCTCAGGGTAAGCAAGACCTTGCAAGTTTGTGCACCGCCCTTTACGAGGAACACTTGGGACTCCAGCAGCCTCCATGTCACTCAGCCACAATCCCTGCTGGTTTTTACAGCCTGAAGTTATGAGAACTTCTCTTCCCATTTCTTCTCTTCCAGGGTCTGGATGTCTGGTGGGGGGCTGGGGACCCCTGCTTCTCAAAGAAGGCCTTGAAGATATCCCTCCCAATTAAAAAACTACTACATATGGGTGTCAGACTAGCCCAATCACATTTCTGCCCCTCCTATCAATCTCAATGTGCTTTCTTCATTACTTCACTAGTTGTATGACTTCTATTCAGCCAGATTTCAGGCAGTTCTGAATGATGGTAGTTTTATATTTAGTTGTAATTTTGATTGGTTGTGAGAGGCTGTGAATACATTTACGTTCTCAGCCATCTTTACCAGAAGCTTGATCTAATTTTCTTGATATGCCTTTGTCTGATTTTGTTACCAAAGTGATATTGGCCTCATAGAATAAGTTGAGAAATATTTCCTAAGGGTGGATATATGTTTTAACCTATTCACTCATGTTATCTAAAGGCATTATTTGCAAATGAAGTATTCTTCCAATAAATATTTATTGAGATATCAATTATGTACCAACCACTAGAGATACAATGCTGGTATTTCTTTTTAATGGACTTTAAAAAAAAATTCACATCCCCTTTGGCAACCATAAGCTCGTTGTCTATATATATTATGATATCTATATTTTATGTCTTCTTTATCCATTCATTTATTGATGGATGTCTAGATTGCTTCCATATCTTGGTTATTATTAGTAATGCTGTAAGGACATAGAGGTGCATACATATCTTCTTGAATTAGTATTTTTGTATTCTTTGGATAAATACCCAGAAGTAGAATTGTTGGACTATATGGGGCCTCTATTTTTTATTTTTGAGAAATCTTTGTACTATTTTCCATAGTGGCTGCACTAATTTACAATCCCATCAAGAATGTATGAGGGTTCCCTTTTCCACACATCTTAATCAGCACTTACTTGTTGATTTAATGATAACAGCCATTCTGACAGGTGTGAGGTGATATCTCATTGTGGTTTTAATGTCCATTTCCCTGATTAGTGATACTGAACATCTTTTCATGTATTTTTGGCCATCTATATGCCCTCTTTGGAGAAATGTCTATTCAGGTCCTCTGCCCATTTTTTAATTGTATTCTTTAAGGTTTTTTTGGTGTTAAGTTGTATGAGTTCCTTATATATTCTTGATATTACCTCTTATCAGATGTATAAGTTTCAAATATGTTCTCCCATTCAGTAGGTTGACTTTTTGTTTTGTTGATGGTTCCCCTTCTTGCGCAAAAACTTTTTGTTTGATGTAGTCCAGAACTGAATAAACTTTTAAATGTATTTCAGAATGGTTAAAGCCTCAGAGTGGAAGAATATCAGTAAGTAAGCCTAGGTGAATAAAAAAATGAACACTAGGGAAGTAAAAGAGTAAAGAAAAAAAAAGGGTGATAAATTATTTACTTTTTTCCCCCAAGAATATGAGATATCACTGAAATCACTGCACTTTTCATAGAAAAGTGTCTAAAAGAGCAGTTATTTTAAAAGGCTGTGGTTTTATTAGCAACTTACATCTCCATTCTATAGGCATTATATCCCATAAGCATCTGCAATATTAACAATTGACAGACACCTGAAATCCAATATATTCAAAATTAATCATCTTTCCTATGAACATCTTTTTTTTTTTCCAAATATATTTTATTGATTTTTCACAGAGAGGAAGGGAGAGGGATAGAAAGTCAGAAACATCAATGAGAGAGGAACATCGATCAGCTGCCTCTTGCACACCCCCTGCTGGGGATGTGCCCACAGCCACGGTACATGCCCTTGACCGGGAATTGAACCTGGGACCTTTCAGTCCGCAGGCCGACGCTCTATCCACTGAGCCAAACCGGTTTCAGCTGAACTTACTTCTTGTTGTATAGTCTCCACCTTGGTAATTAATCATATACTTATTTCATCCCACCCTGTAATACCTCTGGTACCTCTTTCCTCTAATCATTTTCACCTGCAGTTTTGGAACACATAGCCTCTATATCATTCCTCCTGCTTTGCTCTACTCACTGCCATCAACACAATTGGCTAACTGACAATATCTAATCATCTTTCAAGACTCAGCTCAAGTGGCAACTATTCCACAAACCCTTTTATGGTTACTCTCCTTTGCACCTCTGTCATATACCTCTATCATATATTGCACCCATTACAATCAATTTCATTTTTTACATGGCTTTTTTATTCTACTAAATTGTATGCTACTTACCTGGGACAGTGTTTTGTACATATTGGTACTCACTAAAGGTTTGTTCAATGAAAGAGTATATAAATAGTCAGATTTTCAATTGATCCTAGAACCTGTGATATAGGAAATATATTGTCCCTGATTTAAAGATGAAGGAATGGTTGGATATGCTCCGAATATTTGTTGGTTTTCCATGGGAATCATGTTATGATTCACTACAAACTAAGTCCACCAAAGTTCATACAATTTATGACATACAAGCACATATAGTGATTTCTGCAATAGTGTGAATTTTTATAATACTAACAAAGTATAATTAATTTAATAAGGAACCTGAATTGCATTATGCAAACTGCTAATGGTCCTAAAGAGATGGCAACACAGGAAGAAAAGTTATTGCCAGCAAGACAGCTGTTTTGAGTGCAGTTATGTATTTATCAAAATAATGAGTAATAAATATAAGGATACAAAGTATTGTGCTAATAATACTGCTGATGACAGTAGAGAAAGATTATTCCTTTTATGTATAAGCCAAATAAATGGCCTTATCGCTCAGATTTTATTTTTTATATCTTTAATACATTGAAATGCCTTAAAAAAATTAACTTTATATGCAGCTAACCCCTGACCCTTTTTTCTCCTCACTGAAACTTTTAAAAATATTTTAGATAACATATGGATTCTTAAGAGCATTCTTACAATGATATGTTAAATAAGAAATGTACTTTAGAACTAGCAGTAGATGTTCCCCCAAAGCCAAAAGCATTCCTACCTATATGGTAGCAGCTCTAGCAACAGAAGTCAGGGGTCAGTAATGTTGAAATGAATGTTACAGAAATAAAGGAATGGGTGACCAGTGCCTGATCAAGGAATTTAGAGACAGAAGATATAAGGAGCACACCACAATACTCTTCCACAGCAATACCCTGAATGTAATCATGAACAAGCTGAGGATGGGAGAAAAGACAGATTTGGAAGTCCACCTACCAGGAGAATCAATAAAGTATGGGCTAAAAGAAAAACAGCAATCTAGAACAGCATTAATTGTGCTGGAACACACAACATAATTTTAGGCTCTAATCAATGGAGTAAAATCAATACCCAAAAGCAAGGTTGGTAACTAAATTAAAAACTGAAATGTCTGCCTCAAGAAAATAGATATATATCTCCTCAGCAGTAACAGAGGGCAATTTTAGGCCATTAAATCTTATTAAACTGACTAGAGAACTACATGATGATAGAGGTTCAAATAGAAGCACAACAGGCAAAGACCCAGCCAGCATTAAAAGCAGGGTCCATGGCAGTTTCTTAAAGTTCTATGTGGTCATGCTCAACTGAGCCTATTACAGAACTCTATGATGTTGGAAAGCAAAGGCCAGTAAAGATTCAAAGGATGGGAAATGATGCAAGAACAAGAAGGTAAAAAATGGAACAGGAAAGGAAGGCAGATAGAGAAAAAAAAGTTCTTCCAGAATTTTTACCAATAATTTAAAAAACAGACTTAGCTATTAAGAATAATGGAATCAGGAGAGAAACCAAGATGGCAGAATAGGTAAACACCTAAACTCCTGCCTCACACAATTTCAAAACTACAACTAAAAGACAAAACAGACATCATCCAGAACCACAGGAAAGCTGGCTGAGTGGAAATTTTACAACTAGAAGGAAAGAGAAAAGCTCACGGAGAATCAGAGGAGCTACAAAAGGCTGAGGTACAAAGATACACGCTCAAGAGAGGATGAGCAGCTGACTGGCTGGCTGGCTTTCTCTGGCAGGAGGGAGAAGGAAGTTCCTGACTGCACTGAACCCCAGTTCCGGGGAGACCCTGGGGGCCCAGGCTCATACGGGGGGATGGAGGGGGAACTGGACTGTCAGATAGAGAGAAAGGCACACGAAAACTTAAACTTGAGGAAGCCGTGGAAGGCAGGGCTATGGAGGCGTGTGCGTGAATGCGTTCAGACAGGACTGACTGCAGAGGTTGCTGCTGGCATTCCCTAGCAGGAGGGAGTCAGAAGCTCCTGACTGCACTGAAACCCAGTTCCAGGTGAGATCCTGGGGACCCAGGCTCATACAGGAGGGGGGGGGGATCTGGACTGTCAGGCAGAAACTCAGGGGAGCCTCAAAAGGCAGAGGTCTAGAGAGATGTGCGCAAGTGCACACAGAGAGGACTGGTGAGTGTGCCACTGGCTTTCTCTGGCTGAAGGGAACCAGAAGCTCCTGACTGTGCTGAACTCCAGTTCCAAGCGAGAATCTGGGAATCCACATTCATTGGGGGAGAAAATGGACTGTCTGGAAGTGGGTGAAATTTGAGGGCGGCTTTAGCTCAGAGGTGCTTGCACCAATTACCGAGGGACACTGAGACACAGGGGCCTCATAGGGCAGGGCTGATGGGAAGCCAAGACTGTCTGTTCAGCCCTGAGACTCCGCCCCATCCAAGGTGAGCACAGAGGCTTGTCTCATAAGGCTGTCTCCAGCACAGAAGTTCTCCCGGTGTAGACACAGCTGATCCTCACAGCCAACTGGCCTGGAGGTCAATTCCTCCCAGTGATACCAACAACAATCAAGACTTAACTACAACAAGGCTGTACACACAGTCCACAAAGGGGTGCACCAAGATTGTCCACCTCAGGTAACTGGGGAGGCTGAGCCATTGGGCCATATAGGACACCTAGCACACAAAGCTACCCTACCAACTCAGGGAAACAGCGAAAATGCGGAAACAAAGAAACAGATCACAAATGAAAGATATGGAGGAAAACAAATGACTGGATATAGAGTTCAAAACCACGGGTATAAGGTTTTTCAAGAGTTTCGTAGAAAAGGCCGATAAGCCAAAACAGGTTTGGCTCAGTGGATAGAGTGTCAGACTATGGACTGAAAGGTCCCAGGTTCGATTCTGGTCAAGGGCATGTTCGTTGGTTGCAGGTACATTCCCAGTAGGGGATGTGCAGAAGGCAGCTGATTGATGTTTCTCTCTCATCAATGTTTCTAACTTTCTATCCCTCTCCCTTCCTCGTTGTAAAAAAATCAATAAAATATATATATTTTTTAAAAGGCAGATAAATTTAGCAAGACCCTCAAGGATATGAAAAAGGACCAATGAGAAATTAAACATACACTAACTGAAATAAAAAATATTATACAGAGAACCAACAGCAGACTTGAGGAATGCATGAATAAAGTCAAACATTTGAAATACAAAGAAGGAAACAACTGGAAAAGCAAAAAGAAAAAAGAATTCAAAAATTTGAAAATAGTGTAAAAAGCCTCTGGGACAACTTCAAGCATACCAACATCAGAATTATGGGGGTGCCAGAAGAAGAGAGAGAGCAAGATACTGAAAACATATTTGAAGAAATATTGACAGAAAACTTCCCCCACCTGGTGAAAGAAATAGACTTAAAAGTCCAGGAACCGCACAGAACCCCAAACTAAAGGAATCCAAAGAGGACCACACCAAGACACATCATAATTAAAATGCCAAGGGCAAAAGACAAAGAGAGAATATTAAAATCAGCAAGAGAAAAAGTTACCTACAAGGGAGAACCCATACGATTGTCAGCTGATTTCTCAACAGAAACTATGAAGGCCAGATGGGAGTGTCAAGAAATATTCAAAATAATGAATAGCAAGAATCTACAACCAAGATTACTCCACCTAGCAAAGCTATCATTCAGAATTGAAGGTCAGATAAAGAGCTTCACAGATAAGAAGAAGCTAAAGAGTTCATCAACACCAAACCAGTATTACATGAAATGCTGAAAGGTATTCTTTAAGAAGAGGAAGAAAAAGGTAAAGATAAAAATTATGAACAAATACATATCTATCAATAAGTCAATCTAAAAATCAAGTGAATTAAAAAATCTAATGAACAGAATAAATTGGTGAATACAATAGAATCAGGACATAGAAAGGGAGTGTGTGGGAGTTGCGGGAAGAGACTGGACAAAAATTGTACACCTATGGATAAGGACAATGTGGGAGAGGTAAGGGCAGAGAGTGTGGTGGGAACCGGATGGAGGGGAGCCCTGGGAGTAAAAAGAGAAACAATTGTAATAATATGAACAATAAAGATTAAATTATTAAATAAAGATTAAAAAGATGAGTAATGGAATCAGCCCAGCCTGTGTGGTACAGTGGTTGAGGGTTGATCAATGAACCAGATGCTCACCTTTCCTGGTAAGAGCACATGTCCAGATTGTGGGCTCCATCCCCACAAGGGAGCGTGCAGGAAGCAGCAGATCAATGATTTTCATCATTGATGTTTCTCTTCTCTCTCTCCCTCTCTGAAATCAATAAAAAGGTATATATATATATTTAAAAGAGTAATAAAATCAAAAAACATTTCTAAATTCCAAAAACATTTCTTATTCCTTCTATGAAAGATCTTTTTAAAAAATTATAAGTTTTTATTGATTTTAGAGAGAGAAGAAGAGAGGAGAAAGATAGAAACATCTATGAGGGAACCATTCATCAGCTGCCTCCTGCATGCCCCTACTAGGAATCCAGGCATGTGCCCTGGTGACCTCTTGGTGCATGAGTCATGCTCAACCACTGAGCTACACTTGGCAGGGCTGAAAAAATTCTTAAAAATACAACCAAAGAACCCTAGTTGGTTTAGCTCAGTAGGCAGAGCATCGGGCCTGTTCTGGGTTCCATTCCGGTCAAGGACACACGCCTGCATTGCAGGCTCCACCACCAGTAGGGTGCATGCAGCAGGCAGCTGATCAATGATTCTCAACATTGATGCTTCTATTTCTCTCTCCCTCTCCCTTCCTTTCTGAAATCAATAAAAATATAACTTAAAAAAATACAACCAATGCCAGATAAGGCCACAATAGAGCCAAATAAACAATTTCAGTGACTAGGAATCAGCTTTATCCCGTCCTAAAGACTATTAGCCACATAAGAGCAGTTATCTTTTAAACTTTTCCCCCAACGTCAAGAGACCCAGATGATATGCAGTCATTAAAAATGGTGACTATTAATGAGCTGTTTTTACTAACCCCTAAGTTTTCGATAGAAGCTACAGAAATCACATGCCTACACTTCGCATTTGTATCCTAAACTCCAGCCTGTAGTAATTTCCTAGTGGCACTGGGAAATTCTTGGAGCCGCCCGGGAACAGGCACCGGAGTCACCTGCGCAGCCCGGCTCCTCCAGGAGTAGCTGGTTCCACAGACTCAGGACAGCGATCGGGCTCAGGTCAAGGCTGGCGTCGCGCCCAGCGGGAGGGACAGTGGAGGCTGTGACCTGGCGGAGACACCCGGCGCCGGTCTCCGGCAGCAGCGCAGGGGCGGCCCGCCTGCGCTGCGCCCGGAGGCCACACTGCTCTAGGGCCCCCGGCGGCAGCGGCAGCGGCAGCGGCAGCGGCAGCAGCGCGGCCGACTCAGCGGCCCGCGGCCCGGGGCGCCCTCCCCATCCGGCCCGCTCGCCCTCACCGGCTGTCGAGTGCGCTCGCTCGGTCGCCTGCTGCCACCACTGGGAGCACCGACGATCGCCGGGCGCCCCGCCCCTTTGTGACACCCACCCAATCGCTCGCCGCCGCTCACGCCGCCCTCCAATCAGGCCTGATCGCAGGCGCTGGCGGTTGCTGGGGAGCTGACTTTCTTTGGGTTTGGAAGTGGCCGTCAGTTGGGAGTGGCCCGGATGTTGACCCTTTGTTACTAAAGTAGACACCTACCTAGCGCCGGGGGCGGCCTGGCGACCGCGCACAGGCTGCCGGGAGCGGCACGCTGGCCTCTCGCAGGCTGGGGAGTCCCAGGACAGGGGTACGGGCCTTTTCAAGGCCCAGCGCTCCCAGTGCACCTGCCTGCCTTGAATATGCGCATTACATATTCGCTTCCCTCATAATCCTGCAAAGTTGGTACTGAAAGCACTTGACAAAGGACCAAATAAAAGCTAAGAAAGAAAAACAATTTGCCTGCATTCAAACAGCTGAGTGCAGAGTCAGATTTAAATCTAGGTCTCAAAAAGATCCAAACTTGGGTATGGAATGGAGGGGGGTCAGTGGGGAAAAACACAAAGGGGACATCTGAAATACTTCCAACAATAAAAATAAAGTTAAAAAAAAAAAAAAGATCCAAACCTGTTCCACCATTCTATACTGCTTCCAGATTTTAGACTTTTCTGTAAAATGAGGAATTTACCTACCTGAGTTATGGAGACCGAGTAAAATATTGGCCATGCTCATCACATGGCCAATCAATATAAGTTCCCTCCCCTTTCAAACTTCTCAAAATAGCAATTTGCCTATTTTCTAACTATATTTCTAACTCTCCTGAATTCCCTGGAATTAGTGGTAAGGGCAGATCAGATTTGTTCACTCCCAAAGAAAACCATATTTAACAAATGCTTATTGAGTCAACCACTACAGTGAGCTTAGACTCAGAGCAGGAAACTGTATATAAATAATCTAAGGGACAGAACGTTCATGTGTTATCGGATAATTGCATGGTTTGCTCTTCTCCATTGCTAGTGGAAGTGGGGTTCTTGAGGCAACTCTGGAATAAGAATTTCCAGCTGCCCCCACGTGAGGATTAGATGTGGCAGAAAGCTTTATTTGTATGAAATTATATCCTCATTTTCCAAAGTCCCTTTTCCCCCTAAACCAATCCTGGAAAATATGCAGGTAGGAGTCAGCAAAGCCAAAGCAAAGCCAGTGTCGTTTCCATTCCATGGTGGAGCTGAGCCCAGCATAGTGTCAGGCTAGTCACAGTCCATGTGTGTGGGGTCCACATGGCTATGGGCCATGTGGGGAGCACAAGTCAGGAGTCAGACCCCAGCAGCAAGAAGCAGACAAGAGCAAAAGAGCCCCTTTGGTTTTTAGGTTAAATATCAAATCTTCCTGAACTTGCAGTGGCCATTCCTACAGGCCTACTCTAGCCAATACCCTATTCCCAGATATGACAGACAGGCAAACACCCTCTACATCATTTAGACTTCATTGGGCATGCCTATATTTGCCTTTCCAGTTAATTAATAACTGGATTAAGTACAACAATATGCATAAAAGGATCGAGAAAAATAGGCAACTAGTAAGCACCCTCTCCTGACATAGGGTAAGCAGAGTAGAGCCAACAGCTGATCTGTGGCAGCTGTACAAAATCCTTGGCTATGAGATGAACAACTCCCAGTGCAATCTTAAAAATGGGCAAGAAAGAAGTTAGTGGTGTCAGGATTGGTGAAGCTAATCTTGCCTACAAGCTTGTGCTATTATTACAGGTTGACTTCTGAGCACCAAGATGGCACAGCATAGGAAAACACAGACTGGGAGGGACAGCCATCTATGTGGCTAGTAGCTACACTGGGCAACAATTCCCATAAGTGCTGTTCTATAGGCTGGCATTTCCACCCTTAGCACTTCTCCCTGGAATTACCTAAGTTCATTCTTCCTCTTTGATAAAATAATAAAAAGATCCAAGGAATGGAAATAGATGCCCAAGAGCAAGGATCAGCTAACGATTTCTGAAAAAGACTAGACAGTATCTTTGGCTTTGTTGGGCATTCAGCCTTTGTCACAACTACTCTGGCATTATAGATAGGATAAGAACCATAGACAATCTCTCTATATAAAAGGTTAATGAAGTGTCCCCTCAGAAGTTTGATTGCTTGTTATGATGTGCGCTGACCACCACGGGGCAGCACAGAACAAAGGAAGGTCCCAGGCAGCAGCTAGAAGGCCCCGATCAACCCTGATCACCAGCCAGGACTAGGGACCGTACCTGTGCACAAATTTCATGCACTAGGCCTCTAGTATGTAAATAAATGAGTATAGTTGTGTTCCAATAAAACTTTATTTTCAAAAACAGAGAGTGAAGGGCCATAGTCTGTCAAACCTTCCCTTAGAGGACTCGTAGATATATTAAAAGAAACCTCTCTCCTATTGCAGACTCATGAAATAGATAATCTCTCATCCCCTTCCTCTACCATCTGCCCAGACTCTAAGATAGACCTCCCATCCATGTATAAAGAAGACTCCTGGTCATCAGTCTGGCTTTTGCTTGCCACCTCTAAGATTCCTTGTCCACCCAGGAAAGGCACAAATAGGTTTCTTTCTTAATATTGTGGCTCTAATTATCTATATACTAGGGGCCCGGTGCACGAAATTTGTGCACTGGGGGTGGGTGATCCCTCAGCCCAACCTACCCGCTCACACATACTGGGAGCCCTTAGGGAATGTCCTACTGACCCCTCACCCCTGGCCAAAGCTTTAGGCCTTGGGCACCCAGTCATCACCCTGCAATGGGGCTGATGGCTGGCTCTGCCCTGGCCACCTCTGCCCTGCCCACCCGGCCCTTGCCTTAGCCCCGGTCGCTGGCAACCACCTGGCGACCGCCCAGCCTCTGGGGCCTCGTGCTTGCCAGACGCCTCCACCCCCCAACCCACCCCAGCCCAGGCCTTAGCCCCGGTGGCGACCACCCAGCACCAGGGCACCCTGCACTCGGCAGCTGCATGCGCCGGCCTCCCATCCCGCACACCGCACACACTGGCCTCCCATCCCGCGTGCCGTGGCCCCACCCCCAGCTGGCCTCCCGTGCACCACAGCCCCGCCCCCCACCTTGCGCCGCTCGGCCTTGCCTCCCACTCCTGATTGGCTGATAGCGTAGCGAAGGTACAGTCAAATTTGCCTATTACTCTTTTATTAGATAGGATGTAAAAGCCTAAGTGACAAAATGACCAGTCTACCTTCCGTGGCCCTGACTGGCACCAATTGCTGGCCAGGCCAAGGGACCCCACCCATGTACAAATTCATGCACCGAGCCTCTAGTATTAAATATAATTTTAAAAGAATAAACAAACAAACAAAAAACACTATGAAACCTTTATTTTTGTTTTGCAGTACTGAGCATGATTAAAACCAGGACAAAAAAATACTAAGTGCATTTGGTAAGAGGTGAGTACATTGTTTCAGTATTTGCTTCTGATAATTCAGTTAATACAAAAATGCATGAGACAGAATTATTAACTCAAGGATGTAGCTGAAGAGTGAGATGGCATACTTTGTATGCTCTACTGGCCTCCAAAGGCATTCAAAGGATCATCAAATATGTTGGCCACCTTCTGTTCAGATCTTGGTTCAGGTTCTGCCTGTGAAGAGTAACTTTTTGGTTTGGTTGTCTTAGCCTGGATGCCAGAGAAGATATCATCTTTAAAAAGAAAGAAAAAGAGTTGTTTAATAGGCAAAAGAAAGAAAGAAAGAGAGAGAGAGAGAAAGAGAGAGAGAGAGAGAGAGAGAGAGAGAGAGAGAGAGAGAGAGAGAGGAAGAGAGGAAGGAAGGAAGGAAGGAAGGAAGGAAGGAAGGAAGGAAGGAAGGAAGGAAGGAAGAAAGAAAGAAAGAAAGAAAGAAAGAAAGAAAGAAAGAAAGAAAGAAAGAAAGAAAGAAAGAAAGAGAGAGAGGAAACTACACAAATCACAAGACTCAAGTCTGGTAACAGAATGGGTTACCAAAAAAATGCTACAATAGAACCAAGCCTCTTAAGATTCTAGTCCTACTACTAATTAAGTTTTATGATCACATACAAGTCACAAGTTCTCTCTGAACACTATTTTCTCAGCTATGAAGGTATATTCTTATTTTGAAAAAAAGTATTTATTCAAACCTATAACAGTATCAGCATATCAGAAAGATTACAGCCTAACTCTTAATAATGGCCACCTCTAGGTTTGTTTTCCACTGTTTATATTTTCTGATTAGTATTAATCTATTACTATTACAAAAGGTATGAGTTACTTCTTTTGTAATATAAGTCTCTTTTGCACCCCATGTGATGGGAAGCAGGTGGAAATGGTAGCTCACAGCTTGCTTAGGGAACAGACCCAGTATGGCACTTTAGCACCAGCTTTCTACCAGTTAACCCCAATGTTTCAACCTGGAAGAGAGAGGGGAAGGAGGAAGAACTGTGTATCTGGCCTCAGGCCAAGTTCTATTACCAACACCAAGTCATTACATTTAGGGTTATGAGGCATTTGGCTTGCCCATTAATAAAGTAGATATTACACCATGGACAGAAAATGAGTATACTTACAAACACAGATCTTTGATGAGATGTAAAGTCTGAGTTATAACTTACTTTCCTATCTAGTACTGTTTTCCTGAATTGCCCTCTGGACACTGATACTCACTCTCCCCCTAGAACTCTGATTCAACCAA
This sequence comes from Antrozous pallidus, assembly GCA_027563665.1. Taxonomy (NCBI): domain Eukaryota; kingdom Metazoa; phylum Chordata; class Mammalia; order Chiroptera; family Vespertilionidae; genus Antrozous; species Antrozous pallidus. The sequence continues at coordinate 67,254,901 of CM050510.1, read as the reverse complement.
CTGCATCATGCTCAAGGCAGCAACCTCTGTCAACTTTACATGTGGTTGATAACTCTGATTCTCCTTTCATAGCATCACTATGCAGATTTTTCACAGATAATTGAAAGTGGGCATAATAAGATAAAATTTAAATTACACTTAAAGATCAAATTCTGGGATCCTTCAAATCCTTGATGTCCATGATACCTGAAAGCTATTTCACCATTTACCTATCCATCCTCAGCCTAATTCAGGATTATACAGCAAGCCAAAGAAACCCCACTAGGGAACATTTTCCAGGAAGAGGCCAAGATAAAGGTAGCAGGAGAAAAACCAAGTCATTGAATGGTAATAATCTCTATGTCATGTGTAGAAAACCCAACTTACCCATATCATCATCAAATATAGACTTAGCTTCCACTTTCTTTTTGGACTTTTCTTTTGGTTTTACAGTTAGGTCAGCAAAGATATCAATGTTATCATCGAACAAGTTGGGTTCAAATGTCCTTTCCTTCTCTCTTGTTTTTTGTAATGGTTTAATTGCTTCTGTAGCAAATATATCATCCTTGTTAAGGTAAAAAAAAAAAAAAGCAAAACAATATTAAATCAAAAACTTTTTACAAAAAACACTCAACAAGTTGCAGAAATGCAAACTTGCAGTGTTCTGGAACAACAACATGACCTGCCTCCTAGATTTCTACTTGGCCCAGTCCTTCTTATTCTTCTAGTCTCGGCTCAAATGCCAACTCCATAGAGAGGCCTTGTCTACCAGTCCTATCTGAAAGAGTGCCTCCCCCCATCCATCACTCTGCCTCACTACCCTAGGTTGTTATCTACATGACACTTAACATTATCTGTTGCCCTGTTCCAATTCCCCTCCCTGGGAACTCTGAGGAGCAGAGCACAGGTCCTATTTCACTGGTGTCTCTCCAGTACTCAGATGCTCAATGCACATCTTCCCAGAGTGCCAATGAGGGCCTCACAGTCTGTGCTCAATCATCAGCTAGGACCTGCTTCCCCAAGAACCAGGTTCAACACTCAAACTGCACCAATCCTGCCTTATATAGGCCATAGAGTGGCATGCCAAGGAAGCTGGCTGATAAAAACCAAGATCTATATCAATGGTTATGGCCAACCAGCAATTATCAACTATATGAAACAAAAAACTATTTCTGAGTAAGTTTCAGAGTTATTAAAAAGGGGACCCAATTATAATCACTAAACAAGTAGATACTGGGTAGCAACAAACAAACCTTATGTAATCTATAGCTCAAATGAGCCAACTGGTATTTTCCTTCATCTAGAACCAGGCATGGAAACATACTGTTATATCCTATTACCTCAAAAATATCTTGTGCTTTTGAGACAGCAGCTTGCTGACCACTGGATTTTGACTCGTTCCTCTTGCCTTTCCAATCTAGAAAGAGAGAGTCCTCACCTTCCAGGAGAGGGAAGGGACTTGCTTCCTTGGCTGGCTTTGTTTTAACAGACCGAAAGAGGTCATCATCACTACCTGCCTCAGCCAGAGCAGGACACACGGGGCTCTTTTCTCGACTCCCCCTTTGCATGCTGGTGGGGCTCCCTGCTGCCTTTGCCTTGGCTTTTCTTCTTCCTCTGGGCTGAGCTTCAGTGGCCTGGGAAAAGATATCTCCAGAATCAAAAAGGTCACCCCCAAGAGGCTGACCCAATTTCCCAGAGGGGCTTCTGTCCACTCCAGGCACCAGATCTCCTGTCCAAGTCAAAGTGGCAGCTGCCACAACCTCCTCAGAGCTATCTTTTCTACCAGCTGCCCTGAGTTGTGACTGATAGCTCGCTGGGGGAATGGCACCATCTGACAACTGTGCAATGGATCCTCCGGGGACACTCATGTCCTCAGCCTCACTGGATTCCTGGGCAGCCAACCGTCGAGCTGCACGGGTCTGTGGCCTGCGCTTCCCTCTCACTTTGACCCGGCTCTGCAAGGACAAAAGACCACATGTTGATCTAGTGATTAAAAAAAAAAGTATCCAATGCTAACACAGCAAATAATCAGAAATTATCTAAGATACAGAAGAGGTTATTTCTTAAGATTTCCAGAAGTCTAATAGCTCCTAATACTCCAAAATTAAGTCATTTTCATCCTTCACTATTCCCCATTTTTGTCTTTTGAAGGCAATTTCTATTCAATTTCATACAAAAGGCTTCATCTGCCATTGGAACCCAAACAGAAATGTTGGTGTTCTGTGTCCCATAACCCTTCCTAGTCCCTACTCAGCCTGTGGGTTTATTTTAAAACAAGAAAGAAAAGGAAAAGTTCTGGCACTAACCTTCAGTTTAGGGACTAAACTAAAATCACACTGCAAGAGCAGGGAGATACCAAAAAATAAAGATAATATAAGATAAGATACCAAAAAATAAAGATAATATAAAAGAGGTAATATAAGGAGCCCTTTTCTTCAAATCAACAAAAAGTAAAGTCAACTGGTAAATACTTTACATTTAAAAAGTGGCTTCCCCATCAGCCTGCGGACTGAAAGGTCCCAGGTTCGATTCCGGTCAAGGGCATGTACCGTGGCTGCGGGCACATCTCCAGCAGGGGGAGTGCAAGAGGCAGCTGATCCGTGTTTCTCTCTCAATGATGTTTCTGACTTTCTATCCCTCTCTCTTCCTCTCTGTGAAAAATCAATAAAAATATATTTAAAAAAAAACAAAACTTAATTAAAAAAAAAAAATAAAATAAAAAAAAAAATAAAATAAAAAGTGGCTTCCCCCCCCAAAAAAAAGTGGCTTACCAGTTGGAAAAGGTAAGTATTACATGACCTCACTCATTTGTGAAATATAACGAACAATATACCAGTAAAATAATGAATAAAAATAGATCCAGAGACATAGAAGCATCGAACAGACTGGCAAAACAGAGGGAAGGCAAGGGTGGGGAGGTGGTAAAAAGATCAACCAAAGGACCTGTATGCATGCATATAAGCATGACCAACAGACACAGCTAATGGGGGGTGGGGGGTAAGAGCAGGTTGGGAGAGGTCAATAGGGGATAAAGGAGATATATGTAATACTTTCAAAAATAAGAATTTTTTAAAAAAAGAATGTGGCTTATAATCAGTGATTCTCATCATTGATGTTTCTCTCTCCCCTTTACTCTCTGAAATCAGTATTTCTTAAAACTGGCTTAAAGAGATCACCCAAAGAACTTGTATGCATATATATGTAGACAATAGGGTAGTGGGGGCCTGTGGTGAGGGTCAGAGACAAGCTGTAAGGTGTCAATGGGAGAAAAAAGGGGACATATGTAATAGTTTCAACAATAAAGATTTTGTTAAAATGGCTTAGAAATCAGAAATCTTAATATAACCTCAAAATATTAATCAGTTATGATAATAATGGCAGTATTTGTGATATTTTCCAAAATATACAATCAACTCATTTTGAGAATGTATAAGCTACTTTGGGCAAAGTAAGTACTTGACTGTGCTTGCCTATTTTAAGGAAATATAACAAATGATTTGAAGAAGTAGCCATTTAAACTTAACCAAAATGAAAGCTAAAACACAGAACAAAAGAATGTTTCATTTTTCACAAGGAAAACCAATTTGGAAACACCTGAAATGAATGTATCTACCAGGGTTATCCAGGTACTGTCACTTACTCAGAGATCAGCTAAGACCTTCTGGAGAAGGAAGAAGACTAGATAAAAAAAAGAGAACCAACTCAAATGAAAGCAAAACCTCAGAGTACACAATCCACCCAGCCTAAGTCCGAAGTCCTGTGGAAGAGTGTGGCAGGCCTGCACTAGCTGGGGATCTCTGAGGAGGGAGCTTGGGACACAAGGCAGGAGAGAAACATCACAAAAGCAGTCAAGTCTGAGTAGAGCTGTCAAAAAGGGTGCAGCCCCAGCTGATGGCAGCTGGGAGGGAAGTGGGGGAGTGTATTCAGAGAACGGTGCTTGGAGTGACTGGAGTTTAGGCAGTGTGGGTGAGTGGTGGGGAAACTGGAAGCTCCAATTAGCAGAGACTAGAAAAGCTTTACTACCTATCCAAAGAGCTCTAATGTCCTCCTTTGGGCAGTGAGAGCCAGCAGAGGAGGGACACAGTCTACTCCATGCTTAGACCTCTGGTAGCAATGCAAGAACAGGTGGGAGGTAGCGAATTTCACTGTGGCTATTGAGCAGAACATAAATGTAACAAAAGCAGGCAGTAGAAAAGTGGATGCAGAATTAGGGAGGTGGAAAGAGGACAGAGACTGAAGGAAGAATGAGGTGACTCTTCCACATGGAAAATTGGCCTATTGTGTGTAACAGATGAACTAGAAAGAAACATACAAGCTGTTTGGCTAAGAAAAAAGCAAGCAAGCACAGGCAGCTTCATCACCTTGTTTGCACTGTGTAAGGTGTCGGCCTGAGCTGGAACATCAAAACTCACGCCAGCCTCCCCACTCCCTGGAAGAATGGGTATAGTTTCCAGACTCTGTATTCTTCCAGATTCAGATGAAGTAAAAGCCAATTCTGGCAAAACAGAATGCGTTCCAGAGATGTGGGGAGCCGCTGCAGGCAGCAGGGCTGCTGGGTTAATCGCTAAATTTGCCTAAAGAAGAAAAATAAAACTTACTCATATATTTTCTTAAACACAGCAGTCCATTACTATCACTGACACATGGCAAGAGACTCAGTGTACATAACGAACAATATGAGGGGAGAAATGCAAATCCCTCGTCAAGTCTTAGGATTAAACAGAACGTTATACACCTGTGCCCACCACTGGGCCAAAGAAAAGCTGTTACAGATGCAGCACACAAAAGCAATGACTGGAGGGTGGGGAAGAGATAACACCTGCAGCAGCTGACAAAAGTAAAAAACCAAGAAAGTGTACAGACGCCACAGGGTGGGCAATGAAGATTCCAGACATGTTATAATTACTTGTATTTTCCAGATCCGAGGGGATGGCTCTTTGGTTTTAAATGGAGCTGGACCTGGTGAGTCCTGTGTGAAATTACAGTCAGTTAAAAATCCATTTAGGAAATAGAAAGAATAGTGTCTCTTGGATTACGTTTATGCCTGTAAAGAAATCTGCACTTTGGAGCTAAGCCATCGCTCTCTGTAACTCTCCAATGGGAAGGGCAATCCGATGGGACCTCACAACATTTCACTAGCATTACTTCCATTATACCCTGTCATCCATTGTAAGTGACAGGCTGTCAGACTACATGGAGTAAAGAGATACAGATTATGAATAAGATGCATGAGAACCAGAGCATCCAAACCTGACCAGTTGGCAAAATTACATGCTAGTTATCCCACACAAAGATGACAAAGCACACATTCACCCACAGCCTGAGGCACTGCTTCTGGAAGCAAAAGAGGCTGAGACCTGGGAAGAGGCACTGGAGATGTGCTAGTCCTTGTTTCAAAGCTCAGCACGCTGAGGCCTCAGTAGACACCCAGGGACAGTGGTGAGCCAGAAGCAGAACTCCCTATCCAGTCCTGGCCTCTTCTCAGGAGGCCCCCCATAGGGAAGATGGCTGAGGACAGAGACCTAACAGCAAGGACCTCACAGGAGGTAACATAAGGGGGAACCAAAAAACTGGATGCAACATATATTAATTCAAATGTAATTCTATTCTAAGTTAGCCCAAAGGGAGAAATGGGGGTCCTACTGGGGAAAAGATTCTTCACCCCACCTTAACTCCATCTTAGACTAGAATTTGGAGATATTACAAAAATAACAATGATAAGTATGGATTCATGGACTGGACTATGGGATGAAAAAAGAGATAAGCAAGGATGAAGAAATACAATAAAGGAAGAGAAGTGCTCTTAGGTGTTATTTCCTCCCTAATTAAGAGCACTCAGCACCCCCTTGGCTCAGTAGAATGAAGTTCATCTAGACTAGGATACAAACAAGAGGTCAAAGTCCTTAAAGCAATCAGTTCTAACCTGAGTGGTTTCCGGTTTCCAAAGTCTTTTTTCTTTGATACCTTGAGTGCATTCAGGATGTTTCTGGTTCTTGAAAGAGGAAACAGAGTGATCTTTTTTCACTACCCTCTTCTTTTCTGACACCTTCAAATGAAAAAGAATACTAGAAGTCTGCCAAGCAGCTTAGTCATTTGAAAGAAAAGTCATAATGCAATAGAAGAATGTGGCTTCTTTTCTCAAGTGAAAGCTGAACTAACTCAAAGGCAGCATTTCAGAAATACCATTTTAAAGACTGTGACTTTCTCAGGAGTCCTCTCTGTGATAAAAAGAAAAGAGTACTTACAATATCTACTGGGACAGGGGCAAATGATACATATAGGCTAACACTCAGATTTAAAGATTTGCACCTGAAAAGCATGAATATTTAGTAACTACTGTATGCACTGACCTTTCAACAAACTTAAAAATCAAACAAATTTGTAATAAAAGAGCCTGGGTTAGTTAATGTTTTCATGTTAGCTAGGGAACAGGAGATGGGGACAACACCAACACTCTCATCAGCACATCATTTGTCATGCATTTATTATGAAGACCAACAATTCTCTGAGTCTTCTTAATCCTGTAACTAGACATTAATTTCTTTTCCCGGAAGCCTTCCCACAGACCCCAGTATTGAGAACAAAAGGCTGGTACCAAAGGCTGGGACTTGGCAGAACTGAAAAGGTCATCATCTTCATCATCCCCAAAGAGGCTCCCAACACTTGGCTCTAACAACTAGAACAGACAAAACTCAACTTCAATATCCTAACCAAAACAACTTACAAAGAGCTGGGTGAGTTGCTGAGATAGTGCCCAATACAATACCACAGCCATAACATGCAGAACCATTTGGCACTGACCCTGGTATTTCTGGTGCTGGAGAAGAGATCCACATCGGGGTCATTATCCTTCTGGAGCTTGTGACTAAAAAGGAGCTCTTCATCCTGAAAGACACCTGTGCTCTTGAGGTGGGCATCAGGGTTGGGACTCTGGGGGAAGAGGGAAGAGGATGTGTATTTAGGCTTCTAAGGATTTCTCTCAATGAAATCACACACAACTACAAAAATGGAACAACAAAGATAGCTCTGTGGCTTTGTTTACAATAGCTAAAGGTTGAACACAACCTAAGTGTCAATCAGAAAGGGAATGACAATTCACATAATGGAATACTATGCAGCTACCAAAAACAGTTGAGAATATATAAATTCAGATAACAGATACATAATCTGTAAAGATCCTCTTTCAACTTTTGTGTAGTATCTAAACTTTTTATGTAAAAAACAATCTATTAGTTCCATAATGAGAATAATTTTAGGGGTGAAAACACAAAAATTAAGTAAGTTCTCTCCATCTCATTGCCAAAGGGAAGAAGAGACAGCAGCTGACCAAACCAGAAACCACACAGAGTCAAGCATATATACCTAACCTGTCATCATCTTAGTCCAAAGTCCTGGCACAGGTATAACCAGCCATCCTGTCCCCATTCCCATCTACCTCCTAGCCCACTGCCTTCAGGTTTTAAACAAGTTCTTTTTGTTTGCTGGGATGTCTGACATTAAAAGTTACTATGTACATTATTTGGTTTGACATTTCAAAGCCTTAGATTCTAAAATCCTCCCTTATTTCTTTAGTATCACATCTACAAATTAAAACAAAAAAACTCACTCTTGACAAAATGTGTCATATTAAAAATTAACGAATAAGGCCTGGCCAGTTTGATCAGTGGTTAGAGCATTGGCCTATAGATTACAGGGTCCGGATTCAATTTCAGGTCAAGGGCATCTATCTGGGTTGTAGGTCAGACCCTGGCCTGGATCGGGGCATGTGCAGGAGGCAACCAATCAATGTGTCTCTCTCACATTGATTTTCTCTTTCTCACTTCATCTTCCCTCCCTTCCACTCTCTCTAAAAATCAATGGAAACAAAAGATATACACATGGGTGAGGATTAACCACCCCCAAAAGTTTTTGTTTAAAGTTAGTAATTATTATGGATTATACCAGTGTAACATAGAAATTAAGGCTACAATTTTCATAACTTAAAAAAAATCAGCCACAATAAGAGACTTGAAGAAATACAGTGCCCTATCCAGTTTCTCAGTGGATAGAGCATCGGTCCGCAGACTGAAGCATCCTGGATTCAATTCCAGCCAAGGGCACATACTTTGGTTGTTGGTTTCATCCCGTCTCTCATCTGGGTCCGTGTGGGAGGCAACCAATCAATGTGTCTCTCTCACATCCACATTTCTCTCTCCCCTTCCTGTACATTCTCTCTAAAAATCAATGGAAAAATATTCTCAGGTAAGAAAAATCCATAAAATATTTTTTTAAATATATAGCAGAAGTACTGGTGAGGATGTAGAGAAACTGGAATCCTCAGTTCTTCAGCAACTCACATGATAGGCTTGATACTATGAAATTAGATTCTTCTATCCTTCTAAAGTCTTGAGCCTTTGCTGCTTCTGCTTACCTTCCCTACTTCTTTCTTTAGATATTGGATGCCACAATGATCTTCTGTTTTATCCTCTTCCTCATCAAATAAGCTAAGAACAGTTTTGGTTCTACTTTTGGTTCTTTTATCCTGGGATGATGAAGAAAATAAATCAGAATGCTTGACTGCTTCCTGAGTAGATACAGTCAAAGGCCCTTCCTGAAAAATGAAAATAATAAGGAAAAATATAAGTAAGACTTGGAAATGCAAATTCTATTCTGGGGCCTTCCAAGCTCCTCATTAACCCAGTAACAGCCACATTTACATGCTTCAGGGCACTGCAGCACATCACATCTACTCCCAGGTAATAAAACATTGAGGCCAATTCTCAACCAGCTGCTCCAATGAAGAGTCTTGTGCAGATAATTTATAGCCAAAGATAATTTTTTCAGTCATTTTAAAGCCTAGGTTCCTCATTCCTACCAAGAGATATATGCCAGTTATTACCCTGATCCACATAGGTTGCTCAAGAGCTATTAAAAACAAAAGTCATAGAAATAACACAAATACTAACCATTAGGAGTGGATCATGTATTTCCTAATATTTACCTAACACACAAGTCTCAAGGCAAAACCTAATTGAAAAAAATTGGACAGTTAAATTATAGAAGACCCCCATTATATGCAATTAGAAGAATCTCTAAAATAATGCTAAAATGAAGCATTTATTCATTTCAGGTAAGTTACCATTGATTGTAAGAACAATTATTACTGTATGAACCGCCAAGAAAGAAAAAAAACTCCCAATTAAACATGCCTTTTATTGTGTGGTGCATCCTAGTTTCAGAATGGTTCAACTGTGAAAGATTATGCTTCTTTGAAGAAATGTGTAATTTGTAAAGTGACTACTATGTGCAAGGTAATATGCTAAGTATTGCAGATAAAATGGTGAACAAAAACAAACCTGGCCCCAATACTCAAGGAGTTCATACGCAAGCAAGGGAGACAGCAGTACAACAAGCAGTTAGAGTTGAAGTGTAGCATGGGCTGTGACTAGAGTAACTCAGGGATTGCGAGAACAAGAGAGGGCCACACTGAAATCACAGGAAGAGAATGTTAACGGATGATTCGGGTCCTGCTGCAGCCCCAGGAGCCTCCAGAGTAAAAGTGTACATGAGTTCTTCACACAGGCCCTAGAAGCGAGACTAAATCTCAGAGTTGAATACACAGAGGACAGAAAAGTTAGAAAAAAGGAAAAGGCATACAGAGATTGGTGGCAATTGCAGATTTCCAGCTACAGCCAGCAGCCTTATCCACAGGCCTCTCCTGCAGGAAATGACAGATCCAGAAAAAGGAAGCTCATGTTTTAGAAGAAAAACAAATTTCACTTTAATTCACAGCCAACATCAACTAAATGGGAAAAAATAGAGTAAACTAAAATCTTCTTAAGACAGTCATCTGAAGTATAGGTACTAGAAGGGAAGCGGAGAATAACAGAAAAGAGAACAAGTCAGAAAGAGCATACATGCAGAGAGAAAGTCAGCATAAAAAATAAGATGGGGAAGAACACCCTGAGGGAGAAAGGCCAAGTGGACACTGGCACAAAAGGACAGGGCACATCCTGTGTGCATGCGTGACTGGAAGAGTCTGAAGGCCAAGCAATGCAACGCTGAAGGGCTCCTGAAGGTTGGGACCAGAGATTCTCTACTTTACGCTTTTCAGTGTTTCCACACTTTTGACCAATGGCCATTTATTCTCTGTAGTAGGAAAATGTAAGGGCGTGTGTGTGTGTGTGTGTTGGGGGGGGGGGGGGGAGGTGCATGTTGATTATTACAAGAACATAAGGCAAACTATTGGAATATACAAGAAAAAAGTCTACCTTTTCTGACTCCTCCACCACATGAGTGCTCCCAAATTCTGACACCTCTTTGGCACTCTCAACCTTCTTGTCCACAGGCTTCTCTCCAAGTTGTACCTCCTCTTCTTCATTGCTGAACAGTGAAGGTGGTACCTCAGGGACAGTCTCTTTTTTCTACCAAAAGATGAGTAAATGACATCCTCATGAAAAATAATAACAACAGCAACACTTGGAAATGGAGTAGAGCTACCATCCCAAAGGGACTGCCTTGCATATCTTACTTCTCATCTGGGGGGGGTAGGGGGAGGGGAAGTGAGAGGAGGGAAATGACCTTTGGATGGGCCTACAGCAACAGGGAATCCCAAACAACTATTTGCAAAAATAACAAGAAAGCAGAGATTACAACTAGGACTGAAATATAAAAAACAGTCTTTAGAAATAGCATCACTATCTGAACTTATCTGCACCTACATAAATTCCTTTCTTAGATTATTAACACCATAGAAACTTCTTCCTTCTATTCATGTAACTGTTCCCCTTCCCTTTTTCGTAAATGCCCCATTGTCATTTGGGTTTCTGCCTGAATCAGTACTTCCTGAACAGTTATTATTTGGATCGCAAATAAATGTTTGTTGCCTTTCACGTTCGCCTTTTATTTTTAGGTTAACACTTAACAACAACAAAAGAAAAGTGTGCTGACTATCATTGCAATGTACAGAACAAGCTGAAACTATAGCCCTCTAAGGAGTTGGCTAATTGTTGTGGTGGGAGAGACAGCAAGACAGACTACCCCCTGAGCCCAGGTGGCAGGAAGCCAGAAACACACCCCTGGGTGGATATTTAACATGCAAATGAGACATGCAAATCATGAAGAAGCATGCAGTTCCACTGCTCAGGCCCCAGAGAGTCCCTGCCTCCACATACTCAGACATGATGCTCCGATGTCATCTTTCCTGCTTCTACTTCTTTAAAACGGTTCCTTGGGCTTGAACTGGGCCCTGTTCAGCAGCAGTAGCACTTCCTTTCTCTCCCTGGGTGCTGCTTCCTAGAGTGCTGGGGCTTTGTAATAAACCTCTCTCCTGAATACTATTTTTGTGGTGAACTCCCTTGATTTCTATCTCGAGAGTTCCAAAGAACCCCCTGGACAGGACAGTGAAGGGGGCACATGCAAAGAGAAGAAATAAACGCCACTGCCCCAGGCTTGCAGACGTGTCACCTCGGAGTTTCGGCTATCACATTGTCCTGCAATTGCTTAGATCCTTAACTCTTCCATTAAGACAACTATGAGTCTCTTTCTGCCTCTCTCCTCTCACATTTCAGCTGCATTACACCTTCCAGAGCTGTCATGCTAAACTAAAACACCGGATTATTTCATCTCCCACTCGAGATATGTACCATATACATTAAACAAATGCTAAATATGACAATGAACTGACACACATTATATCCCTTTACTCATCTGCACCCCATCAATCCTCATTTTTCTTTAAACCTGTTGCAAACTGTCACATGCCACACCTGCTCCTCACAGTCTATAGTGGCAAATCCTCATCTTTCTTTGTAAAATATATTTTTTTATTGATTTCAGAGAGAAAGGGAGAAGGAGAGAGAGTTAGAAACATCAATGATGAGAGAGAATCATTAATTGGCTGCCTCCTGCACACCCTGTACTGGGGATCGAGCCTGCAACCCAGGCATGTGCCCTTGGCCAGAATCAAACCTGGGATCCTTCAGTCCACAGGCTGACGCTCTATCCACTGAGCCAAGCTGGCTAGGGCTTTCTTTTCTTTTTTCTTTTCTTTTCTCTTTTCTCTCCCTTCCCCCCCTCCTCCCTCCCTCTCTCTCCCTCTCTCCCTCTCTCTCTCTCTCTCTCTCTCTCCCCACCTCTCTCTCTCGTATTTTATTAATTTTTTACAGAAAGGGAGAAGGATAGAGAGTTAGAAACATAAATGAGAGAAACACATCGATCAGCTGTCTCCTGCACACTTCCTACTGGGTATGTGCCCGCAATCAAGGTATATGCCCTCGACCAGAATCAAACCTGGGACCCCTGAGTCTGTAGGCCAACAGAGCCAAACCGGTTAGGGCAGCAAATCCCCATCTTTCAAGGTTTCCTATTCTCTTCAGTTAAGTATCAGCTGCTTCGCAGACAAAAATATAGCCCAGCCAGCATGGCTCAGCGGTTGAGCATCAACCTATGAACCAGGAGGTCATGATTCGATTCTCGTTCAGGGCACATGCCCAGGTTGCAGGCTCCATCCCCAGTGAGTGGGGCATGCAGGAGGCAGCCAATCAATAATTCTCTCTCATCACTGATGTTTCTATCTCTTCCTCTCTTTTCCTCTCTGAAATCAATAAAAATATATCTTTAAAAAATAATACACACACACACAAACACACATATATTACTTATATCTCTAGCCCTTGCTTTCTTCTTAATTTACGGTAATAGCTATCACATGTCTGTTTGTCCATTTACTTGAAAGAACCATACAGTGTAATATCAGTCATGGTATTTTTAGATCAGGCAGGGGCTCTACACAAATCTGTAAGCACTCTGCCTTGCCTCTAATCTGTCCATTACTTGGAGGCAGGAACTTCAGAGATCAGGAAACTGAGGTTATGTGACTTGACTAGAGTGATCAGTATTCTCAGAGCAAGTCACATCAGAAATTTTTGAGAAAAAACTGTAACATATCACACCACTGGACTAGATGGAATGAGCTTTGAAGCAGTAGCTAAACAAAGTTTAGAAGACAGATTTGGAAACTACAGAAGAATGTTACTAAGATAAGCAAAATTATGAATCAAGTAGGAAAGATTTTTAATTATTGTTAGGAAGAGATTCTTAAAATGCATAATCACTTGAATTTGAATAAAAAACTGCAAACCCACAAGAGTTTCAAAAGAGATAAGGCAAAACTGAAATAATTTTTAAAAATCTTGTGGATATGGATTCACCAAAAACTACATGTAACTTTGATGCAAGTTAATGGGGATAAAAAAATGAGAATTATGGTAAAACATATTCTCCCTTCATATAACAATGAACTTTAAACCAAGGAAAATGCTACCCAAACTACTGGGTAGTATTTTAAATAAATAATAAATAAAATACCACCCAGTAGTTTGGGTAGCATTTTCCTTGGTATATATTTTAATAGACGCCTGGTGCATGAATTCATGCACAGGTGGGTTCTCTTGCCCAGTCCCTAATCAGGGCCGATGAGGGCCAACCAGCCAGGGAGGGATGGCTGGAGATTGGCTGGCAGGCCAGGGAAGGACCATGGGAGGGCTCCAGGGTATATCCAGCCCTCTTGCCCAGTCCTGATCATCTAGACCCCAGCAGTAAGCTACTGGAGTACCTGCCCCTTGGTTGTCAATGCATGTCATAGCAACTGGTAAGAGCAGTCAACCAAACCATTGACTGATGGATCGGACACTTAACATATTACACTTTTATCATATAGGATGATTTCAAAGAGGAAGGGAGAGATAGAAACATCAATGATGAAAGAGAATCACTGATTAGCTGCCTCCTGCATGCCTCCCCCCTGCCACTGGGGATTGAGCCTACACCCAAGCATGTGTCCCTGACTAGGCATTGAACCATGACCTCCTGGTTCATAGGCCAATGCTAAACCACTGAGCAACACCGGCTGAGCAAATCTATTGGTTTTAAACTTGCCTAAAGATAAGCTGACCATCTTTGTCATGGTTTAATTTTCTTGATAGGTTTACAAGTCAGTCACATTTATCCTACTTTAAAATATTCTAAGATTTCTAAACAGAAAATCTTTTAAATATTGTGTCTAAAGGTGATTATCCTAATATATAAAAAGCCAGGGGCTGTCATGACTGAAACAACTGGATGGACAACTGAATATCAGGCTGTGTGGGGTGACCAGGCTGGCAGGGGAGTTAAAGAGGGACGACCAAATGATTGAACAGCAGGCTGTGTGGGGCGACCAAGCTGGCAGGGCAGTTAATGAGGGACAACAAAACAACTGAACACCAGGCTGGGGGGGGGGGGCAGTGAGGGGTGACCAGGCTGGTATGCGGGGGCATTTGGGGGCAACCAGGCCGGCAGAAGGGGCAGTAAGGGGTGACCAGTCAGCAGGGGGGCAGTTAGGGGAGATCAGGCAGGCAGGCTGGTAAGCAGTTAGGAGCCAGTGATCCTGGATTGTGAGGGGGATGTCCAACTGCCAGTTAGACATCCCCCAAGGGGTCCCAGATTGGAGAGGGTGCATGCTGGGCTGAGGGGACCGCCCCCCCCCCCATGCATGAATTTCATGCACCGGACTTCTAGCATTTCATAAATGGTAAAAGTCATGCAGATTGTTCAGCTACTTACAATGTGTATCCTTGGCCTGTGTCTTATTTAATAATCCTAATACTACAGGTTTTACAGTTTTACATTTCTAGGTCCTTCAAAATTCATTAGATTATTGCTCATTTATCTGGGGTACAAGTTACTATTTATAATTTACACACACACACACACACACACACACAAAAACAAAACAAAACAAAACAAAAAAAAAAACCCAGATCTCCCAACTCTTTTAACCATGGAGCCACTAGATGTCCTATTTAGGGGGCTGCAAGTACAGGCATTCGAGGAAAGGATTTTGAGCACCTGGAAGCACTGCAGAACCCATGCCAAGAAAACAGCATGCTCCCTGATGCTGAACACTTTTGGCAAAGCTGTGCAACCTTACCCAATGGGAAAATGGTTAGGAAAGAGTTACTCATTCGTTAACGGGCATGTGACTAGTCTGGGGAGCTTTCATAGGACAAGTTAACATTTATACTATGTCTGAAAACATGAAGAATTATTTCCGGACAAAAGAGACAACATCCTCTTCTGGAGTATTCTGGGACAGGATGAGTCACCTGACAAGATAGGTCCACTTTGAATGAGAGTACAGGAGCATGGTAGACTCGGCTAAGGCACTAATTGTAACCAGAAGATGGCAGAATCAGTTATCTTTAAGAACAGAACCAGAGCAATAGCAAGGAGAACAGATGAAGGGAAGAAGCACTGACAGAGGCCAGTAGAGAAATTATCTCAATAGTCAAGGCTAAAGGCGACAAGACAGAGGAGTAGGAAGAAACATCCCTAACATCCGTGCAGAAAATAGTGCTGATTACTTCAGCAGAGGAGAAAAAGTGGGCATGTGTCCTGGCATCGTGCTACTATTGGGCATAAACTGGCAGTCAGACAGTAACAATGGCAAAGAGCAAAATGATGAATATGCTGCAGGGCAAAAAAAGATGTACCAAAATGTACAGCATGCTCTTACTTAAATTTTTTTTAAAAGATGCACATGCTTAGAAACAGGCCTGAAAAAACTGACAGCACATTGTTCCAATGGTTACATCAATGGAGAAGTATGGAATGGGGACCTTCTTTATTAAAGCACCCACATATTTCTGTGTAACTTAAACTTTAAACAAAAAATATTTAAGAGGGAAGGAAGGAGAGCCAAGTACCAACCTGTAGAACAGGCTACTGCCATGTCCATCCTTCACTGCAGCCCCAAGGAGGAGCAATGCTCCTGGGCAGGTGCAGGCGTCAGGGATTTGGTCGCCCATCGCTGTGGTGGGCGGGGGAGGAGCTGCCATTTGGATTCTGTGGCTGCTCCCACATGGGAGGAGTGGCAGGGGGTCATCTCTTCTTCCTGGTTTTGCATGTCTTTCTGCCTCTAACACATGCCAAACTGGAGTGCTCTGAGGTTGGCCCTCCTGGCAGGTGGTGAGTCAGTCTGATTCCTGGCCATTTAAGGTGTTCTTCGCAGAGTGCAATTGAAGAAGTTCTAAGAGTCCCTTTGAGACTGGTGGCAATGGCTAGTTGCTATAACCACTGTTGGTCTTACTTTGTTCTAGGCGCACATACTCACTGAGGGAATGTGTGGGAGAGAGATGAGTGAGTGACAGGCCAAAACAGGACTCCAGTGTGGCTATGTTCCTGAACAAACATCATAATGCCACCTTCCTCACTCTTTCATACTCCTGAAATAACTAACTTCAAGATTGGTTAAATGGCCCTAGTTGGTTTGGCTCAGTGGATAGAGCGTCAGCCTGTGGATTGAAGGGTGCCAGGTTCGATTCCAGTCAAGAGCTTTAAATTCAATTTTAGCTAGTCAAGGGCACATGCCTGGGTTGTGGGCTCCATCCCCAGTAGGGACCATGCAGGAGGTAGCCGATCAATGATTCTCTCTCATCATTGATGTTTCAATCTCTCTCTCCCTCTCTCTTCCTCTCTGAAGTCAATAAAAAAATATTGAAATCAAACCAAGAAAAATTGGCTAAATGTTTTACCTTAGATGACTGGGATAGTGATGCCACTTAAATGTTATCACTGGAAGGGTATTTCTACCATGAACCACTGACTGGCAATTTTTTTTTTTTTTTTTACCACACACACTTTAAAAAAATTATTTTAAACTATAGTATTAAACACTTAACATAAAGTTTACCATTTTAACAATTTCTAAGTGTATCATTCATCAGTGTTAAAAATAAGCACATTTTACCCAACCAATCCTCAAATATTTTTATCTTGTAAAACTGATACTGTGTACCCATTAAACAATTCCCCACTTCTGCTATCCTAGCCCTTGGCAACCACCATTCTACTTTCTGTTCCATGGTCCAGGTACTCAGTGTAAGTGGACTTATACAGCACTTGTCTTTTTGTGGCTGGCTTATTTCACTCAGTATAATGTCCTCAAGGTTCATACATGTTATATCATGTCAGAATTTCCATCTTTCTTCATGACTGGCTATTAATATAAACCAGGACCAGAGTGTTAACACTTAAAATATGACCCGAAAAGGGAGAACTCATGCCTTAACTACCCTGGTCTAAGGCAGAACTCCATGCAGCTGATGCTATACCTGGCAATCCTTCAGAACCAGAGCAGTGCCCTCATCCCCCACATACCCATCCTCTAAACACCAAGATCTACACTGACAATGCATGGGCTGCTTGCCATGAGGAGTCCTTCTCTCTAAGCTTTGCACGTACATGCACTTCATCTGCGATACACCACTAAGCAGAGAGACCTCTTTCTAAAACTCTGCAAATGGATCTTCATTAGAGTTAGCCTCCAGTTCAGGTTTCAGGAACTGATTCAGGGAAGTATCACTATTTATGTAACATCACTTTGAGGATATTTCCCGAACCTAAGAGGCTAAGAATACCGTTGTTGCAGGAGGAATGGATGTGGGAGGAGAGCCAAACAGGGAGCTTCTACTATCAGCGTCGTCTTCAAAGAGGAGTGATGCTCTCTGGGTCTTCTTTTGGCTACACAAACAAACAAAAAGGCAAATGTGATGTTTAAAAAAAGTGCAGTATACTTTCTGAGCCACACCTATAGAAACCCACTTACCACTAAAACATCTGAGTCAGCTATTGAGCTTAAAACAGCTGAAAACAAACAAGAAAAAGCTGAAGGAGGTGCAGTTTGTAAACCAGCAGCCTCTGCCCCTCATCCTCACGTGCAAGGTCCAGGGCCTCGTTATCTTGTCCCTTTTCAATGACTTTTCACTCAGTGTAGTGCACTGGCTGTCGGCTTTGCCGAGTCGCACACACTCAGCACTCACAAACAAAGCTTCCTCTCTCACCACCCCCCATGGCACAGGAGGAGCCAGAGCAGGAGGCTCGTTTCCAGAGCGCTCAGGAGGCACTGTCAAGAGATGGCAGGGCCAGGGCCTGCTTTGGGCTGTGACCCGCAGCCTGGTGCCTTTTGCCCCCTCAACCCTGTTTTTCCAAGCACTTTTCTGCCCTTCCATACCTTCTCTTCACACCTGAAACTCATCCTATTTCATCTCTTCCATTTCACGCTCCATCACATCACCATTCACCCATCTCCTACCCCAACATGCAGCTAAAATTCTCCACACCACCTTCCTTAGCCTGTCTTCACCTATCTCCTTGCCTGCGGTTCTGGCCTGGCCCCTAGAGAAGGCCGAAGGTAAGTGTCTGCCAGAACAATACTGATCAGGACCTTTAAGGATAAGCAACATAAAAGTGGAGGCTTAGCATTGGACACATGCAATCCAGAATAAAAACGGTTCTAACTAGTAAAGGGTCAAGTTCCAGTTTCCACTATGTGATAAGCAATTGTCCAACTAGCATACTAGAGAATTACCAAATGAGAGCTTTAAATTTAATTTTAGCTAGATAAAAATAAGTAATTTCAGTAAATTGCTCACCATTTCCATCTACTTACATTACAACATAATTAGCATATACTCCAGTAAGGGTATTACAATCTTCTTAGTAAGTTTAATTATGAACAAGGTACAATCTATGTAGTTTATTCATTAGTTTAGTATTGATGTTTGCCTACATGTTTTAAACAAAAACCTAAGGATTACTGATTAGGAAATACAACTAACCAAATGGGTGAGTGCACTTACACTGAACATATGCACCTCAGTAAAGGACAGTTAAAATTAAATCCTTATCTTGAAGAAGTTTGAAAACAAAGAACCAGCTGGCCATTGTGGCTCAGAGGTTGAACATCAACCTATGAACCAGAAGTTCTCAGTTCAATTCCAGTCAGGGCACATGCCCAGCTTGTGGGCTCCATCCCCAGTGAGGGGTGTGCAGGAGGCAGCTTATCAGTGATTCTCTCTCATCACTGATGTTTCTATCTCTCCCTCTCCCTTCCTCTCTGAAATCAATAAAAAATTATATATACTAGAGGCCCGATGCACGAAATTAGTGCAAGGACCTTGGCCCTGGCCCCTATCCACCACTGCTGTGGCTGGGGGGCCTCTGCTGCCTCTGCCTCAACCCCCACCCACTGCAGCTTTGTCCAAAAGGAAGGATATCCGGAAGGACGTCCAGTCTAATTAGCATATTATTCTATTATTAAAACCACAAAGAACCAATTCATAATGACAGAGTAAGGTAATATCTAATATACCTTTAAGGATATATTCCAACTTAAATTTACACAAATAATAACCAAAATATTTAACCACAAGGTGATAAATAACCACAAACTATTTTAAAATATAACTATCTCAATTGCCAAAAAAAATACCAGATAATTCATTAAGCAGCTAGAACAAGAGAAAATCTTATGTATGATTTTTTGAACAAGTAATTTCTAAACAAACACACACAAACGAATATAAACCAACCCACAAAAATAATGTGATGGCCGAGACCGGTTTGGCTCAGAATGAAGGGTCCTGGGTTCGATTCCGGCAAGGGCATGTACCTTGGCTTCGGGCACATCCCCAGTGGGGGGCGTGCGAGAGGCAGCTGATCGATGTCTCTCTCTCATCGATGTTTCTGACTTTCTATCCCTCTCCCTTCCGTGCTGTAAAAAATCAATAAAATATATATATTTTTAAAAAAAATAATGTGATGGCAAGCTGAAAGTAAGCTGGAGAAGAGCTAGTTGTTTTCTGGATCTCGATAGCTGTACTAGGAAACAAAAGCCAGTCCCTGACCTTGACCCTCATTTCCCACTCTCAGCCTCTCATGCAGATGTGTCCTCATAAGAAAAACATGCTGCTCAGTGAGCTAGAGTATTTCTCACTATAATAACAGTTAAATGTTTTGATTTCTTTATAAAGTACAGATATCAGGAAACATGATGGTGACCACAGTTTATGGCCGACACCAGGACACCTTTACAGATGAAAGAGAAACTTATTAATCACTAGAGGCCTGGTGCACAAAATTCATGCACGGGGGAAGAGGAGAGTGTTCCTTAGCCCAGCCGGCACCCTCTCCAATCTGGGAACTCTCGAGGGATGTCCAACTGCCTGTTTAGGTCTGATCCCACTGGGCAGTCAGATATCCCTGTCACAATCCAAGACTGCTGGCTCCCAACTGCTCGCCTGCCTGCGTTCCTGATTGCCCCTAACCACTTCTGCCTGCCAGCCTGATCACCCCCTAAGCACTCCCTGCCAGCCTGACTGACTCTAACTGCTCCCCTGCCAGCATGTTTGCCCCCAACTTCCCTCCTCTCCTTTTATGTTGCTTGATCGCCCACAACTGCCTTCCCTTGCAAGCCATCTTGTGGTGGCCATCTTGTGTCCACATGGGGGCAGCCATCTTGTGTGTTAGTGATGGTCAATTGGCATATTACCCTTTCATTAGATAGAACAGAAGCCTAGTGCATGAGTGGGGGCCAGTTCTTTTGCCCTGAAGGGTGTCCCGGATCAGATTGGAGTTCCCTTGGGGGATGGGGCAGTCTGGGCAAGAGGCCTGTGGTGATTTGCAGGCCAGTCATGCCCCTCAGCGACCCAAATGGAGGCCCTGGTATCTGGGATTTATTTATCTTCTACAATTGAAACTTTGTAGCCTGGAGCAGAGCCAAGCCTTCTGCTCCCTCCATGGTGGCAGCCATTTCTGTGGGGTTTATCTTCTATAATTGAAACTCTGTAGCCTTAAGCGGAGGCCTGGGCTGGCCAGAGTGTGCGGAAAGCTTGGCTTCCTCCATCGCCGGGGAAACTCAAACCTCCCTCCTGCTCTCTCTGTGGCCGCAGCGATCTTGGTGGAGGTTAATTTGCACACTTGCTCTTGATTGGCTAGTGGGCGTGGCTTGTGGGTGCAGCTGAGTGGTGGTTAATTTGCATATTACTCTTTTATTAGATTGTACTAGAGGCCCGGTAGACAAAATTCGTGCACGGGGGATAAAGGGTATCCCTCCAACCAACCTGCACCTTCTCCAATCTGGGACCCATCGAGGGATGTCTGACTGCCCGTTTAGGCCCGATCCCACTCACAATCTAGGACTACTGGCTCCCAACTGCTCACCTGCCTGCCTTCCTGATTGTCCCTAACCACTTCTGCCTGCCAAACTGATCACCCCCTAACCACTCCCTGTCAGCCTCATTGATACCCAACTGCTCCCCTGCCAGCCTGATTGATGCCTAACTACTCCCCTGCCAGGCCTGGCTTCCTCCCAACTGCCCTCCCCTGCAGGCCTGGCTCCCCCACAACTGCTCTCCCCTGCAGGCCTGGGTCCCCCCAAATGCCCTTCTCTGCAGGTCTGGTTGCCCCTAACTGCCCTCCTCTGCCAGCCTGGTCACCCCTAACTGCCCTCCCCTGCAGGCTTAATTGCCCCCAACTTCCTCCCTTGCAGGCCTGGTCCCTCCTAACTGCCCTACCCTGCTGGCCATCTTGTGGTGGCCAACTCTGACCACATGGGGGCAGCCCTCTTGTGTGTTGGAATAATGGTCAATCTGCATATTACTCTTTTATTAGATAGGATAGAGGCCTGGTGCATGGGTGGGGACCAACTGGTTTGCCCTGAAGGATGTCCCAGATCAGGATGGGGGTTCCCATGTGGCATGGGGCAGCCAGGGCAAGGGGCCTGTGGTGGTTTGCAGGCCTGCCATACCCCCCAGCAACCCAAGCAGAGGCCCTGGTACCTGAGATTTATGTATCTTCTACAATTAAAAATTTGTAGCCTGGAGTGGACCCAAGCCTCCTGCTTGCTCTGTGGCTGCAGCCATTTCTCTTGGGATATTTACCTTCTATAATTGAAACTTTGTAGCCTTAAACAGAGGTCAAGGCAGGCCAGGGCTGCGGAAAGCTTGGCTTCCTCCATTGCCAGGGGCAGCCCTAGCCTCCTCCTCTCTCCAGCTCCATGGCTGCCGCCATTTCTGTTGGAATTCTATAATTGAAACTTTGTAGCATTGAGTGGAGGCCTAGCCCAGCAAGGTCAGGCAGAAAGCTTGGCTTCTCCATCACCGGGAAAACCCAAGCCTCCCTCCTGCTCTCTGTGGCTGCAGCCATCTTGGTTGGGGGTTAATTTGCATATCACTCATGATTGGCTGGTGGGCATGGCTTGTGGGTGTAGCAGAGGTGTGGTCAATTTGTATATTACTCTGTTATTAGATAGGATTATGCAGGAGTGCCAGGCACCAACTGGAGCAGGCAGCATTGCAAAAGTCTGTTAGGGTTGCAAACCTGTTTTTGTTTTAATGGTTTGGAGATATAATTTACATATCATAAAATTTACCATTTTATAGGGTAAAATCTCTGGTTTTTAGTATATTCAGAGTTGTACAACTATCATAACCTAAGTTCACAATAATTCCAACAACCAGAAATAAAACTCCGTATCTGTTAACAGTCACTCCCAATTCTCCTTTCCCCTGAACCCCAAACACTAATTCTGTCTCTATGGATCGATCCAGTCTTAACATTATATATGTGTGAAATCACACATGTGATCTTCTGTGACTGGCTTCTTCCAATTAACACAATACTTTCAAGGTTGATCCATCCATATTGTAGCATGTTGTTAGTTCTTTACTCCTTCTTACTGGTGAGTAAGTCCATTGTATGCACATAATATATTTGTTTACCTTTCAATCAATTGATGAACTTTTGGGTTATTTCTAATTTTTGGCTAGCATAAAAAATTCATGTACAAGTTTTTGTGTGGACATGTTTTCATTTCTGGAGCATAAACTTCAGAGTGAAATTAATTCATATAGTAACTCCACTTTTAACTTTTTAACAAACTGTTAGGCTCTTTCCCAAAGTGGTGGCACATTTTATATTCCTGCCAGCAAAATGTATGAGGGTCCCAATTCTTCTACATCATCTCCTCCACTGTCTATGAAAGCTTTTTCTTTTTTTAAATACAATTCTTTTTCAATTTTTAAAAAATTTTTATTGATGTCAGAGAGGAAGGGAAAAGGAGAGATAGAAACATCAATCATGAGAGAGCATCACTGATTAGCTGCCTCCTGCACACCCCCTACTGGGGATAGAGCCTGCAAATGGAGCATGTGCCCTTGACCAGAATCGAACCCGGGACCCTAAAGTCTGCAGTCCAATGCTCTATCCACTGAGCTAAACCAACTAGGGCTTTAAATTAGTTAAGAAAAATGCCCATACACTAAATTTTAGAAGACAACTTTTAGACCAATTAGAGATAAAATGAGTCTGGAGCAGAGAACAAATTACTGAAAGCCAGGGTTTGTAGCTGCTCCGGGGCCTACAAATAAGACATGTTTCCAGGTCTCTGACTTATGGCCCTGTGTGCAATAGGGGTGCATGTGAAAACAGTAACTTCTATACCATGTAGAAAACGCTCAAGTGCAACAGAGGAGGAACTTATATGAATGAAGCCATTTGTGCTCTAGACTCCAACCCTATTTATTTCTTCTCTCTCATCCGTTTGGGTTAGGAAAGGTTTTTTAAAAGAGGGGGCTTAAACTCAAGTCTTTCAAGAAGCTGGCCAAATAAGAAAGGAAGAAGACTGGGGCAGGGGAGAGGGAAGTGGAGGAGAGAATAAAGGACTGAAATGTTATTTCCCATATGTTCATGACAATAAATGCTTAACAGTTAGATGCTTACAGTGCTAAGTAGTCACGTATGATTTTATTTAATCCTCAGTGATCCTATGAAAAAAGTACTATTATTTTTGTTTTTAATGATGAGGAAACTCAGGCCCAGATAGATTAGAGCTGGGCCATAATTTATTACCAGGTCTTGGGATTCCAGAACCTATATTCTTAACCAGAGGCCAAGGACACATCCAGGGGTGAGGCCATATGGGCCAAACTTAGAAGTGGCAATGCTGAAAGATGTCACAATATTTAGATATAGAACATAAGGTGCTTTGGAACTATCAAATCTAAATAGGCCTCTCCCTTCTGCGAGCACACCCATGCCTTTTCCTTCCTCGTCCCGCAGGCACATTACCATTAGCTTCTACACTCCCAAGCTCCAACGGCCCTTCCTTTACCTCCATAACTTGTTTCCTAAGCCCATTTCTTCTAGGAATTACTTCTTTTATCTCTGTGATTTACCCAATAAATGTCCTCTTACCAAAAAAAAATCAAAACAAAGGCATAACCACACTAATGGATAAGATTTACATGTCCAATCAATTGCCTCTTTATGCTACTACCATTCAGCTGAATTTCAAAGTGATCATTAAGGCCCTCAAGAGAAAAAATATTTATATGCAGGGGATTACTCTGAATGCATAGCTCTTCTGGCAGCAGGCAACACCACCAGCCACAGCCATGCTCACTCCATACCCTGCAGTTCCAGTCCAAGTAGAAATGAATGTGAAGGACCTAGATCTGCTAAGGAGTACCAGCAATGGATGTAACTCAGCTCAGCTCTGAGAGAACCATCCTCCTAACAAGATGTTCAATGCTGGCCCGATTCCTATACAAATGACAAACTTAAATAACCTTGACCAAACTACACTTAGTATATCCAAGAGGAAAAAAAACTGTACTTAAACCCCTAATTAACTAAGAAAAACAATATTTTAAGGTAAACAAAATGAAAGGTGGAAGAAATTAAGGACCTATCAGAAAAGAAAAAAAAATCAGCAGTATTCCAAGTGAAAAGGAGAGACACATCCTTATTTGTTTGACTACCAGGGAATGAATGATGAGCAGCTCACCCAGCAACTGATGGCCTGCACATCAAATACCTTACTTGTTACCACAGTCTTGGATTGCACAATAACTCTCACCTGTCCTTAGCAATAGCAAACAGATCATCTTCATCATCTTCCTCAAAGAGGCTGCTGGTCTTTTGCACAGTCTCCTGGACCCGACTGGGCTCGGGGATCCTAAGTTCACCTTTAGACCTGTTGTCAGAAGCTGAGTTGGTCTGTGAATCAGCAACATTCCACTGGTCCTTAAAATATAAAATACATAGTAAAACCTAGTGGAAATGGTGTCTAAGGAACCTGGGAAATAAAATAAAATTTAAATTCATTAGACTAAGTTGTATTTAAACTAAGTATTATTTTAAGTGTATCACACCTGAAGAAAGCTCATGTCCGAGACTTTTCTTTGAACTCCAATCTAGACTGCTGGGTTCTTTGACTTCATAGACCTGCTCATACCCTCCTCCTCCCCCTTGCCTGCCTGATGCTTCTCCTCTCTAAGGTTCTGCTCTGTGTTGGGAAGGGAACTTGTCTACTTTAGAGGATCAACATTAATTAAAGAGGATAAAGAGGAATGCTAAAAAATAAATCAAGAACTCTTAACTTTGGCCCTAGCTGGTTTAGCTCAGTGGGTAGAGCACTGGCCTGCCGACTGAGGGGTCCCTAGTTCGATTCCAGTCAAGGGCACATGCCCAGGTTATGGGCTCAATCCCAAGTAGGGGGTGTGCAGGAGGCAGCCAATCAATGATTCTCTCCCTTCCCATTCCTCTCTGAAATCTATAAAAATATATTTTAAAAAAGAACTCTGAACTTTGGAGGAAAATATTTTAATTTAAAAATCCTGAAGCAGGCTAAAACAAAAATGTATAAGCAGCTCATGTTATGCACATGAAAACACAACACAATGAAAGCTGCAAAGGACTCTTTACTACCAACAGTCTCCATGTGGACTCAGCATTTAAGGAGACCTCACCTGGCTATGTTCACCCTTCAAATCACAGAACTCTTGAGCACTTGCTTAAGTGGTCCTTTGATCTCTAGAGCTTAGAGCTTCGCAAAGCAAAGTGGGGTTCATAGCCAGCAGCATCTGTTACTCAGAATCTCAGGTTTCACCACAACTTTGTGAATCAGACTCACACTCATAACCGATGCCTAGAGGACTGCTTCACATGTCATGGTTTGAGACATGCTCCTTTACAGCAGTGGCTACATGCTAGACTCCCTGAAAGAGCTTTAGAGAATTCCAGTAACCTCTATACCTCCAAACCAATTAGGTCAGAATCTAGGATTAGCACTTTTAGAGTTCCCCCCATGACTCCTATGGGCAGGTTGAGTCACTGTTCTAGAACACTAGTTATCATTACTCTGCAAGTAATATTGCTCCCAGTCTTAGCTAATATTTTCATTTTCCCTGAACCACTGTGGTAAGGAAAATTCCACTAATGTTTGGCCATTGCTTCAGGGAAAATGACTAACAATGCAAAAAAAAAAAAAAAAATCCATCATAAACTCCTACATTTGAGTAAAAACAGCAAATTATGTTATGTCAACTTTAAATTGTTTTCAATAAAAACACTAACATATCTGCGATTCAGCTATCCACATCATACCCTAACTTGCCTATGTTAAAATAAAGAAGAGCGGTTATTATAATACAGGAAGATTTTTAATGCTCAGGGTTTCTAATCCTATATACTAAAAGGCTAATATGCAAACAGACTGAACGGGGAACAACCGAACAACCGGTCGCTATGATGTGTACTGACCACCAGGGAGTATGCAGGAAACATGGTAGGCATCGGCTGCGATGGGATGGTGGAGGTGAGCAGAGGCATGCTGGTTGTTGTCACGGGTCAAGCCTTTGGTGATTACTGAAAATTCTTTGCTCCAGCCCTTTGCAGTCCCGCCTGGCACTTGCACCTGCTGCTGGCACTGGCACAACCCCAATCTCTCAGTGCCATCAGCAGATGCAAGTGGCAGCTGCTGGTCCTGATTGCCCCTGAGGGCTTCTCCATCTCCCCCTGCTCATGAAGGATGATCAGGGCAGCAGCTGCTGCTCACACCTGCTGCTGGCACCGGCCCCAATCGCTCTGTGAGATCAGTGGGTGCAAGCGGGGCTGGTACAATCAGTGCATGGGAGCAGCAATGGTGGGAGTGGGGCTGCCAGCAGACAGGGGACCGGGGGCCACAGTGGGAAGGCCTGAAGGTGGGGGGCGCAAAGGATGGGCTGAGACCCGCCCCTTTGCCCACCACAGTCTTGTGACCTACAGTTCCTTTCAAGGTGCACAAATTCATGCACTGGGCCCCTAGTATTATTATATTTAAAGTCTTTTTCTGTCCAGCTAAATCTGAACAGAGGCTAAACAATATTCACTACTGGTTTTGCTAATATGAATCTAAATAGTGAATGGAAATGTTGTTAAGACTCTAATAAAAAAGGAGTTAAACTTGCAAAGGATGTTCTTATCATGTCTAGATTCATATTCTTGATTAATGAGACATAGTGATCATGAAATAAGATAAAATAAGACCTCACTCGTTTGAATTAGCATTATTATTATTTGAGGCCCATACTTACTTTATTTCTAACCCTTTTTTAAAGATGCCCTTTAGTTTAATATACTGGACTAAATAGCTTTCTTCAAGTGCTGTGAACAGTCTCTAGTGGCTGAACTTCACTAGACATAAAGCAGGTGGAGAAAGAAAATGCTCAGGACAGCCACAACTCTTCCTCCAGCAGCGCCCGCTCCTGTGGGGAGACTTCCCACTCACCTCCTCATCACTGCTGAATAGCAAGGCAGACGCTTTCTTTTTGAGGGGCTCTGAGAGTTCTGCTTTCTCTTGGCTCAGAGTTGGTAGAGATGACACTTGCTTCTTGGCAGCTGTAGCCCCAAAAAGATCCTAGGAAAACAAATGGCAGAAGAGTATGACAACTTTATATATGTAAAACAAAAAGCTTATGATATTCTCATGTCAAATTGTTAGAGAATAAATCTCTAGTCAGGTACAAAAAAGACAAGCTCCACAAAAATGTCACAAAATAGACATTTTTTGGGGAAGGGGAATCACAAAATGCTAGTAAACCCCACTTGTCTCACATATAAGCTTACAACACATCTGTAATAGTCTCTCAGTTGCTCTCCACCCACAAAGGGAAACATTCCACAGAACCCAAGGAAAACACCTGGGAGGGGGCATTAGAGGGAATGACATTAGGCAAGGTCACAGAAACAGGACATGTAGCCGCACCCAGCAGGTAGGCCCTCTGGCTTCTAAGGAGGCCATGGCCGCACCTGCCAGGAGAGCAGGACAGTGCCTGCACAGCCAGCAATCTGCACCTTTCTTTCTATGATTTACAAACTGGAGCAATGAATAAAAGCAGAGAAACACAGAGCTTTCTCCACTCTTTTACACACACCTGGGATAGAGGGAAGGAACAACTGGGGTTTCTGGTTAATTTTAAAGAGATAATACAAACTTAAATAGTTTACTAAATAAATCACTGATCCACAAAGAGCTGACTCTTATAGGTTTAAAGGCGTTTGTAAATTTTTGTATCATCACACACTCCAGAGGTGCCTATTAAGGTACCTTTACATAGATAAGAATAACAAAACCATCAGAGGACCTGAGCCAGAGTCAGAGAGAAACAGCCTTAAGAATGTATACAGCAGGTGAACAGTCCAAAATGTAGAGATCAGTAAAGGGAGCCTGAAAAGAGAGTATGGGAAGGCAGGCTTAGCACCCAGTGGGGATACACATTTACGGCACACTTACTGTGCCAGGCACGGTGCTAGTGGCTGCACAGCAGTTGTGTCAGCTGTCACAATGACCCCACATACCATTAAGCCATGAGATTCAGAAAGGTCAAGTTACTTGACCGAGGCCCCTGACTTGCAAGTGGTGGAGCTAGGACATGGACACAGAGATCTAAGGCCAGGCCGAGGAGCTTAGCATCTCACAGAACTGCATAAGGATGAAGGTTCGCTTGGTCTTTCCTCTTACTTCCCCCCATTCGCTCTCATCCAGGGCAGGAAAGAAAAGCAAGATGAGGAGGACATAGCTGCCTTTAACTGCAACCTTTTTGTAGGTCACTGGGTATAATAAGTCCATCCTCTAAAAAGCATTTCCTGCCCTAGCCAGTTTGGCTCAGTGGATAGTGTCGGCCTGTGGACTGAAGGGTCCTAGAATTGATTCAGGTCAAGGGCACATGCGTGAGTTGCAGGTTCCATCACCAGTAGGGAGCTTGCAGGAAGTAGCCAATCAATGATTCTCTCTCATCATTGATGTTTCTATCTGTCTCCCTCCCCCTTCCTCTCTGAAATAATATATATAATATATATATATTAAAAAGAATTTCCTAAAGGCAGGGTTTTAAAATGAAATCTACAAAGCCTTCCATAAAAGCTGGATCAAGAATCGAATGTCCTTCCCATTGTATAGCTAAGAGAACTTAAGAAAGGATCACTGAAATCTGTTAGATGGCTTGATTGCTTCCCCATCACCCTGATCTATGCTGACTGAATCCTGGCCATAAAACTAACATTAGGAACAGTTTCCTAAAACAAAACAAACAAACAACAAAAAAAACTTGATTATATTGTGTTGCAGTAACAATGTTTACCTCTTCATCTTCATCATCAAAAAGCGAGACTGACGTGGGGAGTTTGCTAGGCAGGAGAGATGCATTTTTTGACTTGCTCACATTTTGAGAAGAAAACAAATCCTGTTGGATCAAGATGAAAGTTTCTGGTAAACAACATCCATAGTTTTAAAGCACTGGTTACACATGAAACATGAACGACTATGCCACTGCGGCTGCAGTGGTCCAGGTCTTTCTCAGACAGGAGCTCGCCAAGCCCATCCTAGAGGAACAGGCGTCCAAGTCTGCAAGTGTGTGTGCAGCACGAACACCTGGCTGTGAAGAGCAAGAGACCACACAACTCCAGGTGGCTCACTGGGCTCAGGGTTTTGGGTACCCCGACCCCTCACTTTGGCTTGGCCTCCTACAGGAATGACTTTAGGCAAGGAGAAAGTTTCCATCGATCTCCTATCATGCTAAAAATAAGAATGACTTATTTGGTTTGGTTCAGTGGACTGAGCGTCGGCCTGCAGACTGAAGGGTGCCAGGTTTGATTCTGGTCAAGGGCATGTACCTTGGTTGTGGGCACATACCCAGTGGGGGGTTGCAGAAGGCAGCTGATCCACGATTCTCTCTCATGATGTTTCTAACTCTTTCTCTCTCTCTCCCTCTCCGTCTTCCTTCCTCTCTGTAAAAAAATCAGTAAAATATATTTTTTAAAAAAGAAAAAATGACTTCCTTTTTCTGTCCAAAGAATCAGAGGAATTGAACAGATTCCATAATGGGAAGAAAAGTCAGGTTCCTAAATTACTGTATCTATGACTCTTTTTTATTTTAATCTATTGTTCAGTTTATTAATTGTTCCTCCTTTTTCCCCCTATAGCTCCCCTCCACCTGGTACCCATCCCACTCTCTGCCCTTACCTCCCCCGCACTGTCCTCTTCCATAGGTGTATGATTTCTGTCCAGTCTCTTGCTGCACCTCCCATACCCCCTTTCTCCCCAAGAATTGTCAGTCCATTCCCTCTCTATACCCATGATTCTGTTATAATCACCAGGTTATCTTATTCATTTTTTAAATTTACTTGATTTTTAGATTCATTTGTTGATAGATGTGTATTTGTTGTTCATAATTTTTATCTTTACCTTTTTCTACTTCCTATTCTTAAAGAATACCTTTCAGCATTTCATATAATATTGGTTTGGCGGTGATGAACTCCTTTAGCTTTTTCTTATCTGCGAAGCATTTTATCTGACCTTCAACTTTGAATGATAGCTTTGCTGGGTAGAGTAATCTTGGTTGTAGATTCTTGCTATTCATCACTTTGAATATTTCTTGCCACTCCCATCTGGCCTGCAGTTTCTGTTGAGAAATCCGCTGACAATTGTATGGGTGCTCCCTTATAGGTAACTGTTTTTCTCTTGCTGCTTTTAATATTCTTTGTCTTTTGCTCTTGGCATTTTAATTATGATGTGTCTTGGTGTAGTCCTCTTTGGATTCCTATAGTTTGGGGTTCTGTGCGCTTCTTGAACTTTTAAGTGAATTTCTTTCACCAGGTGGGGAAGTTTTTGGTCACTATTTCCTCAAATAGGTTTTGATTATCTTGCTCTCTTTTTCTGGCACCCCTATAATTCAGACGTTGGTATGCTTGAGGTTGTCACAGAGGCTCCTTACACTATCTTCCATTTTTTGGATTCTCTTTGCTTTTTGCTTTTCCGGCTGAGTGGATTTTGCTTCTTTGTATTTCAAATCTTTGACTTGGTTCTTGCAGTCCTCTAGACTGCTTTTAGGTCTTTGTATAATATTTTTTTACAGTCAGTGTATGCTTAATTTCTAGTTGGTCCTTTTTCATATCTTTGTAGGTCTTGTTCATATCCTCAAAGGTCTCATTAAGTTTCGGCCTTTTCTAGGAGCCTCTTGAAAAACCTTATAACCATAGTTTTGAACACTATGTCCAGTCGTTTTTTCCCCTCCATTTCTTTCACATGTGATTTCTTTCCATGTCTCTGCATTTTGGCTGCTTCCCTGAGTTGGTTGATTAGCTTTGTGTGGTAGATGCCCTCTAAGGGACAGTGGCTCTGCCTCCCCTGTTACCTGAGGTGGATACTCTTGGTGCAGTCCTTTATGGGTTGCACAGTCTTGTTGAAGTTAGGCCTAGATTATTGTTGTTAACACTAGGAGGGTTTGACCTTCAGGCCAATTGGCTGTGAGGGTCAGCTGTGTTCAGGTTGGATGGGTGGAGTCTCCAGGCTGAGCAGGCAGCCTTGATTTCCCGTCAGCTCCACCCTATGCAGCACCTGGGTCTCTGTGCCTGGTAGTAATGGCTGCACGCACCTCTGAGAGAAAGCTGCCGCCGAGCTCTACCCGCTACCGGACAATTCAGCCTCTCCCCAAATGGGTCCGCACACCCAAAGTCTCACCCAGGATTGTAAAACAATGCAGTCTGATGTTGGTTTCCCTACTTTCTTTTTTTTCTCCCGAACGAGAGAGCAAGTCATGAGTCCTCTCTGCACGCTTGCGAGCTTCTGCAGTTCCCAAGTTTACACACCCTCTCTGCAAGCTTGCAGACCTCTGTAGAGCCTGAGTTTCAGCGTGCTTCCTCCAGTTTCACCCCGTATGAGTGTGGGTTCCCAATCTCGCCCGGAACTGGGGAATCAGTGCAGTGGGATGCCTTTGTCTCCCTCCCCATTCGAGAAAACCAGCCGGGTTTGCAGCAGCCCGCCCTATCTGCTCGCGCGCGCATGGCTCCAAACCTCTGACTCCGTGCGTATCTTCAACTCTGCCCTCCGCCGCTCCTCTGAGACACAGTGTCCTATCTTTACTTTTATTTGTGGAATTTCCACTCAGCCAGC
Organism: Antrozous pallidus; assembly: GCA_027563665.1. Classification (NCBI taxonomy): domain Eukaryota; kingdom Metazoa; phylum Chordata; class Mammalia; order Chiroptera; family Vespertilionidae; genus Antrozous; species Antrozous pallidus. The sequence continues at coordinate 67,222,851 of CM050510.1, read as the reverse complement.
TTTCCGGTGATTCTGGATGACGTTCGTTCTGTCATTAAGTTGTAGTTTTGAAATTGTTGTGTGGGGCAGCAAGATAGGTGTTTACTTATGCCACCATCTTAGTTCCTCTCTGACTCTTTTATTTAGTAACAAATAAGAGTATAATATTTGCTACTCTTGTAAAAATATATATTATTTCTTTGAAATAAGTTCATATTCAATTTTTATTTTTAAATGTTTGGTATTCTATTTGAACTACAGTAGATATTGCAAACTATTAAAAAAATCTGGTAGATTTGAAGAAAATTTCAAAATGTTAACCTGTAATGCAAAGAAAGATCTGCACACGGAGCTGCATGAATTTAACATAAAACAGAACTGTTCCTTCTAGAAGAAACTTCAATACACAAGAGGCCAATTAAATGGGACAAGAACATACGTTTCTGAGACCTTTTCAGATAAACTTCTCGTTATGGAATCAATGTGCACTCCTCCAATTCAGGCCTATGACGTTCATTAACTGAGAAGAGCATGGCTCAGTCTAGTGGTTCTCGCCTGGGACCCATGGCGCCCCACGGGTCTGTTTAGGGAGAAGAGGCCTCACAGGGTGAGTTCCGGGCCTCCTACCTTCTCCTGCATTTTACACACTGGAGGATTCACTTAAGGAAAGGGCTCTGTTGCTTTCAAATTAAACAAGGAAATAAACTAAAACAGAACAAAAGCAAATTTCAACATCCTGGCTTTGGACCCTTGACTAACATCTTCCTTGGAGTTGGAAAAAGTGCTTTTCAATTACCTCAAACATATCCCTACACTTGGTCGAGCTTGAACTCCACACTTGAGACAGAGGCACGAATAAAAAACCCACCTTCTGGTCCAAGGCCCCATCTTCTATGTTTTACTTCTCCACGTCTCAGCACCCTGGCAGTACCCAGTAAAAATAATCTATGATGCTGCACATGGAACAAAGAATTCAGTGGTGGTTTTAAAAACCTGCCTGGCCCTAGCCAGTTTGGCTCAGGGGACAGAGCATCGGCATGTGAAACAAAGGGTCCCAGGTTCAATTCCAGACATGCCTAGGTTGTGAGCTCAAATCCCAGTGGGAAGGGCGCGGGAGCAGCTAATCACTCTCTCTTTCTCTCAATAAAAATATATTTTAAAAATAAAAATAGCCGAAGCCGGTTTGGCTCAGTGGATAGAGCGTTGGCCTGTGGACTGAAAGGTCCCAGGTTCGATTCCGGTCAAGGGCATGTACCGTGGCTGCGGGCACATTCCCAGCAGGGGGTGTGCAAGAGGCAGCTGATCGGTGTTTCTCTCTCATTGATGTTTCTGACTTTCTGTCCCTCTCTCTTCCTCTGTAAAAAAATCAATAAAATATATTTTAAAAAAATAAAATAAAATAAAATAAAAAAATAAAAAATAAAAATAAAAACCTGTCTGGCTCCTGCTGATGGCTCAGTTGGTTGGAGTGCTGTCCCATACATTAAAAAAAAGTTTTGGGTTCGATTCCTAGTCAGGACACATACCTAAACTGCAGATCCCTAGTCGGAGCACATATGGGAGGCAACTGATCGATATTTCTAACAAGGATGTCTCTTTCCTTTTCTCTCTCTCTCTCAAAATCAATAAAATATATCCTTGAATGAGGATTAAAAAAGAACCTGTCTGAAAATTATTTTATACTCTTACCATCAAGAAGTTAAGTCTGTGTCCTTACCCTGGAGCCTGGGTGGGCCTTTGTGATTGCTGCAACAGAACGCAGCAGAAGTGGCAACACCAGCTTCCAGGCCAGGGGACAGAAAGCAGTACAGTCTCAGGGCAGCTCCCAGGAACTACACTTTGAAGCTCTGGGCCACCACATAAGAAGCCAATTTTCCAGAAGCTGTTGCGCTGGAGACGGCACAGAGGGTGCCCGTGCTCCCAAAGCCCCCACTATCTGAGTCTTTCCCGCCCAGGCACCAGAACCAGGGAGCTGATTCTCAGCACAGCCACCTTCACACTAGGAACCACAGGTGACCCTAAATAAAAAGTATCTAGCTGAGCCAAGTCAACTTCTAGAACCATAAGAGGTATAAAATTTATTGATCTTTTACAAAATATTTTTACTGATTTCAGAGAGGAAGAGAGAGGAAAAGAGATAGAAACATCAATGATGAGATCCACTGATTGGTTGCCTCCTGCACATCCCACCCTGGGGATAGAGCCTGCAACCCAGGCATGTGCCCTTGACCGGAATCAAACCCGGAACCCTCCATCCCCAGTCTGGGCCAAACTGGCTAGGCCTTATTGATGTTTTAAGTCCCTACGCTTTGGAGCAATTTACTTCATAGCAATAAGTAAAGGGACACCTTTTAAGTCAATAAACGTGCACATGTTTTCTTTTTTCATGTAGTTGACAAATTTTTGACGGCTGACCAAGTGCCAATCACTAGTGTAGGTGTTAGGGATAAGGGCGGGAAGAAACCTTCTGTTCTCATGGAGCCTTCTAGTTGGGACAGAGACAATGCATGAGCAGATGTAAAATGTCACCTGGCAAAATATACTATGGAGAACGATGAAACAGAAGAGGGGCTCTCGAGTGGTATGGTATGTGCTGATGGGCCTGTGATTATGCCAAGGGTCATCCAGGGAGACCCACAGGGAACTGGGGAAAGTGGACACTAGCCATGTGAATTCTCGGAAGAATATTCCCAGAGGGGCAGGAGCCAGTGCAAAGACCTGGAAGTGGGAGCTCAGGATGAGACCAGAGTGTGAGGCCCCATTATGCTGTGCTCACATGTCAGGATTTGGCCTAACTGGATTTTGGCTGATTCCAATCTTCTGTCCATTGAACATGAGTGACTTACAACCCCCCAAAGGTTTCATTTGTATCTATGGTAACCACTATACTCTCAAAGAGCTGTATGTTCATTCTGGCCATTAGTGCAAAGTAACCACCAGAGTTTAACTCAAAGTTCACAGAATCCAAACTTAAATGCAAATTTCTGCCACGTCCACATATTTTTTTTGTGAAGGAGACTGATTACGGCCCATTACATTCTCATACAGGTCTCTGATCCCCTAAAAACCTGGCCTAAAATTCGTTCTCAAAGGACTAAGGCCTGTGCGAGTCAGAAGCAGCAGTAATGCCTCAGAGAACTGATGCTACTGCATTGAAAAGGGGCTTCCAGGAGCATGCCTGAAGGACTGAGGCTGTCTGCCAATAGTACCAGCCACAAACTGTGATTCACCACCTGGCACAGTAAAAAGCTGTGCCAGGATGCCCATCACTTCATCTCTAAACCCATGTTTTAGTGAAAATACCAAAAAAGGAAGCAATGTGTAGATTTGCATTCTGGTACAAGTTAAGTACCTCACTGCACTGAAGGTCAGCAAATAGCCTAAAATTTGAGCATCTAAAGACAGAGTATTTTCCTCCCAGAAGATGCGCTAAATTCAAACCCAAGAGTGAAAACTATTGTACATATATTACTTTCCAAAGACTGTATCCCCTGGCCAGGTGGCTCAGTTAGAGCATCATCCTGAAGCACCAAGTTTGCAGGCTTGTTCCCTGGTCAGAGCATATACAAGAGGCAACCACTGAATGCATAAATAAGTGGAACAACACAGTGTTTGTTTCTCTCAAATCAATAAATTTTTTAAAAGGGACTATGTATTCTCAAGAGATTAATTTCAAAGAAAGAACTAAGAAATATAATAAAAAGTCTTGTACCTCTACTGAGAAAATCCTGATTCAGAAATAGTTTCAAATGTAATATTCACGGACTAATTCCCAGAATTAAAAAAATAATTCCTTACCTCAGTGTCTTCCTCATCTGAAAATAAACCTTTTTGAGTCTTTGTTTCTGACAAGAGCTTAAGGTTTTTGTTGGAAGGCATGGTAACCTTTGTTAGGGGAAAAAAATTGAGAGTTAACAAACAAGATGCCTGGAAATGAGAGTGTATTAAATCATTCATTCATTCAGAAAATGTATTTAGTCTCTGTTAGAATAAAGCAGCTTGGGCTTATATCAAGTTCATACAAGTAACTCAAAATGAGAAGTGTCATGAGAAAGAATTTCCAAATTGGTTAAGTTAGGAAAGAGGAAAGAAACAATTCCTTGAAAAAGTAAATTTCTCAGGACAGACAAGACCTAGACATGAAATATGTCTACTAGTAGGTACAGCAAGGACATCACAGGCAGAGAGTACATGTGAGGGGACAAGAGCAAGAGGAAAGCAGTGGGTGGGAACACCTGGCGGATCAGAGAGTAGGACCAGCTGGCTGCCCATCTCATAAAGCACACAGTGGGATGGGCATAGATGGAACCAGCATAGGAAGGACCGTCCTAGGAGCATGCCAGGTTCTGAATGCTGGACCTAGGTGGCCGCCAGTGGGAAGGTCAGGGTTTCATAGCAAAGACATGGCACGAGATGTGCTTTAGAAAGGTCAAGGTGTGCAGGACAGCAAAGGGACGGGGAAGCAGCCAGAGGAGTTTAAAGACTGAGAAGGATGCATGCCACTGGCCAAAAATAGATCAATAATAAAACCTATGAGCATCAAAACTAGCTATGATGCTCATAGACTGGAATACATCCATGGTCCTACAGTGATACTAAAAAAGCAGGGAAGGAGGAGAAAATGCTCTTCTGTTCAGAAGAATGCCAGCTAACAAAAGTAGAAGAAATGCAAGAATTACAAAAACATTATTTTGTACCCCCCAACACATTGACGGGTTCAGGTAAAAGATCATCAATGGAGCCCTGGCTGGTGTTGCTCGATGTTTAGTGTCAACCCATGCACCAAAGGCTTGAGGTTTTATTTCCAGTCAAGGGCACATAATTGGGTTACAGGTTCGATGCCAGCCCCAGTCAGGCATGTGCAGGAGGCAACCAATCGATGTGTCTCTCTCACATCGGTGTTTCTCTCTTTCTCCCTCTTCTTCCCTCCCTTCCACTTTCTCTAAAACTCAATGGAAAAAATATCCTTGGGTGAGGATTCAAAAAAAAAAATTAAAAAGATCATCAATACTCTTTTGCTTCCTGCCGCCACGGCGGTGGGGGCAGAGGGCCAAGCCCAGGCTTGTAATCAAGGTTCTACGCTATTGAAAAAAAAAAAAAAAAAAAAAAGATCATCAATGGATGTCAAGACAACTGGTAAGGCAAAATCCTAACAACTGTTGAATCTTGGGGGCAGTTCTTTGGGTGTTCATTGTACTCTTCTTTCAACTTTCTGAAGTTGTTTACTATAAACATGAAAGAAACAATACTTCCCCTCTGGGTTCCATATGATTTAACAAGATGTCCCAATTAACACGACTATGTTCAATCTTCCCTCTTGCTCACCTTTTCTTCTACTCTTGCTTTATTTTCATCTGTCTGGTTAACAGTAGCTTCTGGCAAAGTCACTGCTTGCTCCTTGAACAGATCTCCTTCCTCCTCATCAAAGATGTTGGCAGTGGATTTGATTTTGTCTTTAAAATATATCAGAATTACAAAATTACATATAAAATTACAATAAAAGTAAAAATTACAATAAAGTAAAATATCCCACTATGAAATTCACAGATTAAAAATTCTTTCCTCACAAAGAATAAATTTAAAATGTTATTTCTTAGTTATGAAGAAATATTAAGAGGACTAGATTCGAATTTTTCAAAAAGCAGAACAGCAGCTCAAATGAAACACAGGATAGACAGTTTAACCATGTGGTTTACACAATGATCCAAGCAACAGCAGCTGATGCTTACAGTAGCTTGGACTGACATAAAAGGTAAAGAGAGTCCTACAGAAAGATCATCTAAAAGCCAATCACTCTAGTCCTGGATGGTGTGGCTTAGCTGGTTGAGCACTGTCCCATGCACCAAAAAGCTGCTTGTTTAAATTCTGGTCAGGGCTTGATCTCCATTAAGGGTGTGTGCAGGAAGCAGCCGACACGTTTCTCTCTCCCTCTTCCTTTCTCTCTAAAAATCAATAAAAACATATTTTAAAATTCCCCTACTTAAAAAAGTCAATCATTCTAGGAAGCTGAGAAATGAAGGTCAGCTCTTGCTTTTAAAAAATAAAATTATATAAAAGCAACTACTGAAATCTTCTCCATTAACTCTACCTTCCCACCCAAACACAACAGCCATTGGAAAAAGGGTATACATGCTTCTAATTCTCCCAAAGAATATACTAATGTATTAGCTCTAGTTATTCTCAAATAAGGCTAAAAATGATAGCATCATTTGAACAACACATCTTACAATTTGCATTTTTCAATTAACGAACCATGGCTATCTTGCTATGTCAACATGGATATCATTCTTTTAGCAGGTTCACAAAACTGCACAGAATGGAAGGACCATAATGCACCCTACTGATGAATATTTGGGTGGTTTCCAGCCTCACTCCCACAAGCACTGCTGCACTAAATGAGCTGAGTGTGACTGAAATGAGGGCACTGACTCATCAATGGTCCAGGACAGCAGCAGCTGACCAAGAAAGGGGCATCAACTTATTTGTGATTATTCCACATCAGTTCTCAATATCCACTACAGCAAGCATGTCAAACTCATGGCCCACAATGAATATTTCTGCGGCCCAGCCAATATAACAGTATGTAAAAAACATTTTAATAAAAATTTTCTAACTTAATTTTTACAATATCCTGTTATACATAATTATTAGTAACAAACTATGTTTGCTAATGACTGATTACTATAATTGAGTTGCAGTGATTTCCCTTACGCACCTTACACACAGGCACACCATTTCTCTCCACTAATATAGCAGCAAATGCTTTTAACAGCTGATGGCCACTTCATTAGTCTTATACTGACTTGTTTGGTGTGTGCAACAGGAAATAATTCACTTTCACAGAATAAGAAAAATAAGTTTATTTGCATTACACTTATTAATTTGTGCAGTTATTCAGTGCCTGATAAGTTAATGTTCAAGAAAATATATTTTTATTAAAATGTTCTATTATTTTTATGTTAACAATTATTCATTTATTTCAGCCCTTTGTATTTAGCATATCTCTATGGAAATAAACCTACCTTTCAAAGAAAATTGAAACTTTTGTTTTCTGTGGCCACATAAACTTAAACCTTGTTTATTTGGCCCGTGGCAGCCTTGAGTTTGACATGCTTGCACTACAGTGAGAGACCGCCCATGCCACGAGGAACTACTGCCTGCATTCACTGACATTTCAGGTGGCCTAGATCTGAGTGGATTATGCATCCGTTTGCACTCTTTCTACAATAAAAAAGAATTACTTCTCTCACTTTCTGCTTCTAACCTCACCTACCACATCTCCCACTGAAAAGGGGGCTAGTGCAACTCACAGACCAGCAATCTCTGAGCACCAGGGAGCTGGTTAGAAATACAGAATCGCAGACCCCATCCTACAACCCTAAATCAGAGCCTGCATTATGATGACGAACTCAGGAGATCATCTGCACATTAAAGACCTGATTTAGAGGAGTGATTTCATGAACATGTGGCTTAAATTTGTTGGGAGAAGACAGAAAGAGAGCTGAAGTGGCCACGGGGCTGGAAACCCTGTCATACAAGGAAAAGTCAAGTTACATGGGCTTTTGGAGCAAAAGGAGAAGCTGGGAAATAAACAGGTAGCTTGGCATTCTGTTTGGAATTTACTAAGGACTGCTGGAAGAAAGTGTGATTCCAAAGGTGAGGACTAAAACTCTCTCTAAGGAAGATTCCTAGCAATTAGTTCTCAAAGCAGAAAAGACTGGTTCATAAAACAGAGACCTCCCAGGTACTGTAACCACAAAAGCAGAGATGAAACAACTCTATGACAGGATTATTGGGGACAGGTTCTGATCCTACAAGAACTATGAACTAGAGTAACTTCATGCCTTTTTAGGTCATTATTTTCCTGGCAAAATCCAAAAACAGGCTGGAACAAGCACCTGACTTGGAGGGTTTGCTACAGGACGCTGCAAAAAAGTCATCGTCGTCTTCATCAAAGAGGCCATTGGGCGGGAGGTACAAGCGCTTCCCTGGAGTGGGCTGCTGAGGCTCCTTCAGTGACAGAGCAGATGCATCAAACATGTCAGTGTCCCCTGTGGGTAGAGAAACAAGAAAGCTGGCTATGAGCCAGTGTGGATGTGCCTTCTGACCCTACAGAAAAAACCACGACTACCACCACCAAGGCCTTTTTGTTTCAGTGCACCCACTAAATACAGGAACAGGACCCAATAACTTCCATCCTTTTCTGCAACAGATATTCCATAATGCAGAACCACCCAGTAACTGAAACATAAATAGATCCAAGGTCATTGACTTCTAAGAGGATAGGAGCTAACTCCACTGAATGAGCGCTTTCTGTAAACTGTTCCATGACTTCTGAAGCTCCTCTTACTCCCCAGCCTGCCCTTAAAAAACAGCAATTTTAAAAATGACAAAATAATTCTTATATAGTTTCTAAAAAACAAACCCTACAATGATACCTAAAAATACAGAAACTGCTCCAGCTGGAATTTTCTTTTCGGGTTTAGAGGATGAAGACACTAAAATAAGAAAGAATGAGATAATCATTTCAACAAAGAAAGTAACTTTTCTTATTAAATGCACCATCCTAAAATATGTGCAACACAATAAATAGCTACTAAAAGGCCCATTAAAGCTAACTTTTCCCAAAAGAGTCATTTTAAAATTCCTTAGTATCTTCTCTGCTGACAAGTACTTTCTTGATACTAATGCATTCTCAGCGGTGATTGCCATGGAAAATCACTGTGACTGGGCAGACGGGGTTGGCTGGAGAGGCCAAGGAAATGCAGAGCAGTGGGGGCACGGGCAGAGCAAGTGGGATCCTCCACAGTGCCCTCCACCCATTCCTGTTTATGAGCATGAACAAGGGGAAAAAAGCCAAAAATCTAGATATCAGAGAAAAAAATGAAGACAATACCAGGAACAAAGGAAAGAGGCAAGACACCGATGCCAAAAAATGGAGAGCAGGAGCGACGGCAATCAAAGCATTATGGTAGCAAGCCCCAAATCCAATAATAACTTGTGGCCTGAGGAGACCAAGTTGCTTAAAATAACTAACTCCCAGCCCCCAAGAACTACCACAGATCTAAAGGAATAGTTTGTAAGTTTTTAAATTTTTTTGTGCACTTTTTAGAAAGCCCAGATTATAATGCACACTCGGCTGGGGAATTACTGATCTCAACTTCCATGCAAAATTTTAGGAATGTTTCTTTGAATTAAGTTATTAAATTAAAATATCCTCAATACTGATAGAGATTCATAAAATCAAACAGGAAAATACTCAAGAGGCAAAATTGTGGTGAGGGTTCACAGGTGGTACTCTTGATTTTTTCTAAGGCAAGAATTAGTACAAATAAACTACTTTCAACTAGACCAAGGCAAACACAAGTTTCTTGCCTAACAAAACAGCAGGTTTGGGAACATCATCAGGGCTCCTGCCTTCTAACGGGAAGTAATCAGTTTTGGAAATCTGTACAAAGAAAAATAGGAGCCTCAGTCCAAGCTCACCTTCGTTAGCAGCAGCTCCAGCTTCTTGGCTCCGAGGGGCTTCCATGAAGAGGTCACTCTGGTTGTAACATGGATACAACAGAATTCAAAAGAGCAGTGGCATTTGAGGCTTTCTAAAGAAAAGCACCTTGTCAAGTTTAAAGATACACTTATACCGTTTTGCCAGAAAATCAGTTCCAAAGTGAAGACTATGGCAAAATCAGACCCTTAAATAACTTAGGTCTGTCCAGGAATTAATTACAAACATGGAAGAAGAATAGAGAGATAAGCCCTAGCCGATTTGACTCAGGGGATAGAGCATCGGCCTGTGGACTGAAGGGTCCGGGATTCCATTCTGGTCAAGAGCATGTGCCAAGATTGTGGGCTCGATCCTCAGTAGGGGGCGTGCAGGAGGCAGTCGATCAATGATTCGATTTTCTCTCATCATTGGTGTTTCTCTCTTCCCTTCCTCTCTAAAATCAATAAAAATATTAATAAATAAAATATTTAAGTAAAAATTTTTTTAAAAGAACAGAGATAAGAAACAACTGCCAATCAAGTAAATTTTTCACTATTAACACTCTCCCATCCTCACCCCACCTAACAAAGAGCACCAGGATACAACCTTTCTCTTGTGGTTCTTAGTCCAAAATCTCCCCAAATATAAAAGCAGAAGCAATTCCAACTAAGGAACCAAATGTATTTCTTCCATGACAGAGCTATGGAGCTTCAGATTAGCAATGACTCACCTCCTCATCCTCATCATCAAAAAGCCCCTTCCCTCCACTGAACAGGCCACCTCTAGAGCCAAATGGCGAGAAGTCCTCGTCAGTCAGCTTCGGGGGTGTGAACAAGTTATCTTCTTCATCTAGTCAACAGAAAGGAAGGTTTTGCAGGGAGAGTTTAAGCTAGGGTTATAACTCAAATTCCAGAAGTCAGCCTTTACAACTTCTCCGAAAGTGGCATGAAATTTACCTAACCATATATAACATGGGGTATCTGAGTGCCAGCAATCTGAGAAATTTCAAACAAAAACTCATTAAACAGTCCACTAAATCCCCCACCTCAAGTCTATAAACCTCTGGAGCAGGTAAGTTCTGTACTTGATCCCCTTCATCTATATTTACTTCTTTTGAAGCAAATGTATCATTCAATTGCTATTCAAGACCCATCCTACCAAGAATTTGAGGGAAGAGTCAGACTACACACCCACACATTACTGTTTAATATGAAAGAGCCTCATATATTCTTTGTTTTAAAAAATGCTAGTTTCCTTGTTTTTATATAATCCAATCTTCACAGCATTTTTCCTCCCCATCCATTTCTCTTCCAAAAGCATGCTTTTAAATGCTCTAAAAACAGGAATAGAGAGATAGACCACATTTGTTAAGCATTTAAAGTGCACTTCATGAATTATGTAACATTCCTGAGTTAAGAGACACCTAAAAAAACAAAATGGGGTGATGTTAGAAAAATGGCAACATGAGAGATCTCCTTAATCTCTCCCCTTAGAGTTTCAACAATTTGACCAACCATAATTCAGCAAAGGATTCCTTGTTCAATGCACAAATACATATGAAAGATCATGCATTAAAACTTCTAAAGGTGGACAATGGTAGCAAATCAAGAAGGTGGGAAAAGAAGAGAGCTAAGATGATTCCAAAGACACAGCCCAGAGCTCATAGCCCTGAGGTCTCTCTGCAGGACTCAGCCTAAAAGAGGAAAAAGAATCAGGTTGCCATTGGCACTCCCTTCAGCCAGGAGGAGCAGAGAGACACGGTGAGCATTCCTGAATGAGTGGTCTGTAGAAGCTGCAGCTGAACAAAATAGCCTGGCAGGAGTGAAGTACAGAGACAGTCATGGTTGTCTGGCAATTGGCTTTCAAGACAGAGAAACCAAGCCGTGGAGCCTGGCTGCCTCCCTTTACCCTCCCAGAGTTGGCAGCGGGCCCCGGAAGAAGCTGTAGAAGTGAGTGTCTGGTTGCAGAGTACATTGTCTGCAAACCAGAGAACCTGTACTACAGATACATGTTTCCCCTTAGCAACAGCTGCACTCTGTGACTCACCCCGGTGTCAGGTGCAGATACACAGGGAGGCTACTGAGGTCTGCCAGTCACCATTAGAGGACAGCAAAGCAACAAAGGCAGCAGCCAGCTTCCCTAGCTTACCCTACCCCACCCATCGGAGCTGCAATACTGGCAGCATCTGGGGACAGGGACAGCACTGGGATTTCACCCACCATATTCCTTCATGGGATTGGTCCCCTAAGACCCAGGCAATCTGAACACAGATGACACCCACCTTCCCAGGAAACATAGGACATTTTCCACCACCCCACAGAGATCTGGAAACCAAGAGTAGTACAAGAGAACTAAATAATTTGTACTTCAAGGTCACCTACTAGAGAACAATAGGAAGGCTTCTTATCAGTGTACTGAAGAAGTACCACCCATACATCAATGCCTAGACAGCAAAGAAATCCATCAAATACCATGAATAACTGAGGTTATGAGGCAGCTTGGAAAGAAAATGAAAAATCTCCAGAAAATAAACTTAAAGGCATGAAGATATGTAATTTAAATGACAGAGAATTCAAGAGTGCAGTTCTAAAAAAAATTAAGCGAGTTAAAGGAAAACACAGACAGGCAGTTTAATGAACTTAGAAATGGGATCAATAAACAAAACAAGTACTTTGCAAAAGAGACCACAACTTTCAAAAAGAACCAAATACAATTCTGGAGGTGATGAACTCAATAAGAGAGATAAAGAATGAGCTAGTAAGCTTAGGAAAACAGAGCTAACCAGATGAAGGAAAGAATTAGTGATATCAAAGATAGAAATCTAGAAATGACACAGAGAGAAGAGAAACCTGAGCATAAAAAAAAACAAAAATAACTGTATAAGAACTCTCAGACTCCATCAGAAAAAGTAATACCAGAATAACAGGCATAGCAGAAAAAAAGAACAGAGAACCTATTCAAACAAATAGTTTATGAGAACTTTCCAAACCTATGAAAAGAACCAGATCCACAAATCCAAGAAGCAATTAGAAAACCTATTTACATCAATCCAAAAAAGCCTTCTCCAAGACACACTGTATTAAAATTGTCAAAATTAAGAGAAAAGAAAGAACTCTCATGGCAGCCACACAAAAAAGAAGAAAGTTAACCTATAAATTAAATCCCATTACATTATCATCAGATTTTCAGCAGAAACCCTACAAGTTAGGAGAGAGTAGAATCAAATATTCAAACTATTGAAAGAGAGAAACTACCAGCCAACAATAACATATCCAGCTAAGTTAGACTTTAGATATGAAGGAGAAATAAAGGCTTTTCCAGACATGCAGGAACTGAGGAAATTTACTGCCAGAAGACCTCCATTACAGAAAATACTCAAGGGAATTATTTTACCTGAAACACAGAACAAAAGGTCACAAAACTCAAGTAAGATCACCAACAGGCAAACAGAAGCAGGATTACTAATGCTTTTTTAGAAGATGTGTTATAGTCCTGCCTGCTGTGGCTCAGTTGGATCGAGTGTCATTCCATGCACCAGAAGGTCTCAGGTTTGATTTCTGGTCAGGGTACATACCCAGGTCATGGGTTCAATCCCTGGTCAGGGCACATATAGGAGGCAACAGATGCATAGTTTTCTCTCTCACATCAATGTTTCTCTCTATATATCTCCCACACCCTTCCTCTCACTCTAGAATCAATGAAAAATATAGGGTGCCCTCCCAAAATAAACATACACACTTGATTATTTCATTTTCAAATTTGAGCTATCAGCTGTTAAAATGTGTATAGACATTCTGGAAACACTCTGTATATCCTCAGGTGAGGATTAAAAAACATATATCCACTATTTTACTATATAATAATGAAACTTCATTTTTAAAAAATTCCTTTTGCAACTGCAACAAAAAGAATACATAGAAATAAACTTAATAAAGAATGTGAAGAACCTACATATCTATAGTAATAAAAGGGTAATATGCTAATTAGCCTGGAAAACCTGGGAGACCTTCCAGACAAAGCCATGGTGGCGACGCCAAGGCAGAATTGGTTAGGGGCAATCAGGCCAGGAGGGGAGGGCAGTTGGGGGCGAAGAGGTTGGCCGGGGGGGGGGGGGTCAAGTTGGGGGCGAGCAGGCTAGCAGGGGTGGGAGGGCAGTTGGCAGCAGGCACGTTGGCGGGGGGCAGTTGGGGAAGAGTACACCAGCAGGCAGGTAAGCAGTTAAGGAGTAAGCAGTCCCAGATTGCGAGAGAGATGTCTGACTGCCTAAACCAGCAGTTGGACATCCCCCGAGGGGTCCCAGGTTGGAGAGGGTGCAGGCCAGGCTGAGGGACACCTCGCTGAGGGACACAAATTTCATGCACCAAGCCACTAGTTGGACCTATAAAGCATTATTAAAAGAGATTGAAAATGACACTATTGAAATGGGAAGATATTCCATGTTTTTGGATTGGAAGAATGAACACAGTTAATTATGGTCATTTTACCCAAAGCAATACACAGATTTAATGCAACCACCACTAAAATCCTGATGTGGCCCAGCCAGTGGCTCAGCACTGCCCCATGCACGAGGAGGTGGAAGTTCAATTCCCAGTCAGATTACATACCTGGCTTGCAGGCTCAATCCCCAGAAGGGGGTGTGCAGGAGGCAACAAATGGATTCATTGATATTTCTCTCTCTTTCTCTCTTCCTCTCTTCCTCCCTCCCTCCCTCCCTCCCTTCTTTCCTCCCCCTCCTTTCTCTGAAATCAATAAAAACATATTTTTAAATCCCAATATGATTTTCTTTAATCTTTATTGTTCAGTTTATTACATTGTTTCCCCTTTTTATCCCCCTATAGCTTCCCTCCACCCTGTACCTATCCCACCCTCCACCCTCACCTCCCCCTCCCCACTGTCCTCTCCCATTGTTGCTAGATTTTTTGTCCAGTCTCTTGCTGCACTTCCCACAACCTTTTCTCCCCAAGAATTGTCAGTCCATTCCCTCTCTATGTCCATGTCTCTGTTATATTCACCAGTCTATCCTGTTCAACAGCCTATCAATTCACTTGATTTTTATGTTCATTTGTTGATAGATGTGTATTTGTTGTTGCTAGTTTGCACTTTTACCTTTTTCTTCTTCCTCTTCTTAAAGAATATCTTTCAGCATTTCATATAATATTGGTTTGGCGGTGATGAACTCCTTTAGCTTTTTCTTATCTGCGAAGCACTTCATCTGACCTTCAATTCTGAATGATAGCTTTGCTGGATAGAGTAATCTTGGTTGTAGATTCTTGCTGTTCATCACTTTGAATATTTCTTGCCACTCCCGTCTGGCCTGCATCGTTTCTGTTGAGAAATCCGCTGACAGTCGTATGGGTGCTCCCTTATAGGTAACCAACTGTTTCTCTCTTGCTGCTTTTAATATTCTCTCTTTGTCTTTTGCTCTTGGCATTTTAATTATGATGTGCCTCGGTGTGGTCCTCTTAGGGTTCCTATATATTGGGGTTCGGTGCACTTCTTGGAATCCTAAGTCAATTTCTTTCACCAGGTGTGGGAAGTTTTCAGTCACTATTTCTTCAAATAGGTTTTCATTGTCTTGCTCTCTCTCTTTTTCTGGCACCCCTATAATTCGGATGTTGGTATGCTTGAGGTTGTCCCAGAGGCCCCTTACACTATCTTCAATTTTTTTGATTCTTTGGGTTTCTTGCTTTTTCAGCTGAGTGGATTTTACCTCTTTGTATTTCAAATCTTTAACTTGGTTCTTGGGGTGCTCCAGGGCACTTTCAGGTCTTTGTATAATATTTTTTGTTTCAGTCAGTGTATGCTTAATTTCTGGTTGGTCCTTTTTCATATCCTTGAGAGTCTGCTTTATATCCTTGAGGGTTTCTTTCATTTCCTTGTAGGACTTATTCATTTCCACGTTGGTCTTAATAATTTCTTTGCAGCTCTCGTTTATATCCTGGAGGGTGTTGTTCATTTTCTTGTAGGACTCACTCATTTCCTTTGTGGTCTTGCTTATTTCCTTATAGGCCTTGATCTTTTGTTGGAACCTCTTAAAAAACCCTATAACCGTGGTTCTGAATTCCATGTCCAGTCGTTTTTTTTCCTCCATTTCTTTCACAGCTGATTTCTTTCCATGTTGCTGCATGGTGGCTGCTTCCCTGAGTTGGTCAATTAGCTTTATGTGGTAGATGTGCTACAAGGGACAGTGGCTCAGCCTCCCCAGTTACCTGAGGTGGATATGGGTTGCACAGTCTTGCTGAAGTTAAGCTCAGGTTAATCGTTGTTAGCACTTGGAGGGTTGACCTCCAGGCCAATTGTCTGTGAAGCTCAGCTGTGCTCAGGTTGGGTGGGCGGAGTCTCCGGGCCAAGCAGACAGCGTTAGCTCCGCCCTATGCGGCCCCAGGGACTCTGTGCCGGGGGCAATGGCCGCCAGCACCTCTGAGAGAGAGCCGCTGTTGAGCTCCACCGGCTGCCGGTTGCCGGGGAATTCAGACTTTCCCAAAATGAGTCTGCATGCGCAATGTCTCACCCAGGGAGGTAAAACAAATCAGTCTGACGGTTTTCCGAATGAGAGGCAAGTCGCGGTGTGCTCTCTGCGCGGTCACGCAGCCGAGCTGTTCGCGCGAGCTGCCTTCTCCACAAGCCGGGAGACCCGGCAGCACCCGAGCTTCGGCGTGCCCTCCCACTGTCCAGTTTTCACCCCGTGTGATAGTGGGTTCTCTGGACTTCGCCCAGAGCTGGAGAATCAGTCAGTGGGACGCTTTTGTCTCCCCGTTCGAGAAAACTGGCCGGTTTTCAGCCGCCCGCCCTCTCCGCGGCGTGCGCTCCAAAGCTCTCTCCGGGCGAATCTTTCAACGCCGTCCGCCGCCGCTCCTCCGGGTCACAGTGTCTTATCTTCACTTTTATTTGTGGAATTTTCACTCGGCGAGCTTTCTGGTGATTCTGGAAGGTGTTTGTTCTTTCGTTAAGTTGTAGTATTAAAATTGCTGATTATGACGGCAAGATAGGTGTTTTGCCTTTGCTGCCATCTTAGTTCTCCCTCCCAATATGATTTTATAAAGAAATAGAACAAAATGAATTACCAGATTTGTATAGAACCACAAAAGATCCCAACTGGCCAAAGCAAACTGAGAAAAATAAACAAAGAGGGAAGTATCACACTACCTGACTTCAAACTATACTAGAGAGCTACAATAATCCAAGTAGCATGGGATGGCAGAACAAGAGACACAATGACCAATGGAATACAATTGAGAATCCAGAAATAAAACCACATGTATGTGGGCAAATAATTTTCATCAAAGAAGCCAAAACATGAAATGAGAAACAGAAAGACTTGCCTGGCCTATGTGGTTCAGTGACTGAGTGTCAACCTACAAACCAGGAGGTCAAAGTTTGATTACCGTTTGATTTCCAGACAGGGATGCAGCTCAATCCCTAATAGAGGGTGTGCAGAAACCAGCCAATCAATGATTCTCTCTGATCATTGCTATTTCTCTCTCTCTCTCCCTTCCTCTTTGAAGTAAAAAAAAAAAAAAAAAAAAAAGACCTTTCAATAAATGGTTCTGGGAAAACTGGAAAGCCACATGCAAAAAATAAAACTATACACAAAAATTAACTCAAAACAGATCAAAGACCTATGTATAACACCTGAGATAATCCTATATAAGAAAAGCCTAATATGCAAATTGTCCACCGGGGTGGTCGTTCAACCAGGAGGACTGCTTGCTGACACATGCTGACCACCGGAGGCGGCACAGAACATGGCGGGCATCGGCAGCAGGTGGCAATGGAGGCACTGCCGGCCCTGATGGGCCCTGACAGGAGTGGGACCACGGCGGATGGTGGAACAGGTGAGTGGGTGGTGCCAGGTCAAGGCAGGTGCAAGCAGGGGCCCAATCACCCCGCTGATTGCCTAGCAGACAGCAACCAGCGGCAGTGGTGAAGGCAGGGCTGCCACCTGGCTCCCAGGCGCTGAGGAAGCTGGGCAGGAGGCCTGGTCCTAATCGATTGCCCCACAGACAGGATGGTGGAGCCAGTGAGGGGGCAGCATCAGGCCAAGGTGGGATACCAGGCAGGGCTGTAAGGTTAGGGGCATGAGCTGGGGCCCGATCCTTGCAGCCCACACCAAGGAAGCCCATCCATGCATGAATTCATGTACTGGGCCTTTAGTAAATTACATTAGAAAAAACATAGGTACTAAACTTCTGGACCTTGGTCATAGAGAAGATTTTATGAATTTGACCCAAAAGGCAAAGGAAATAAAGGCCAAAAGCTTCTGCACAGCAAAGGAAGCTATTAACAAAACAAAAAGACAACCAAATGGGAGAAGTTGCAAACAGCAGCTCTGACAAGAAGTCAATATCCAAAATACAGGCATAGGCAAAATTAGGTTTACAGTTGTGAGTAAGCAATTTATTCTTGTATTACTTACTAATTGCTGTATTATATTCTACTAGAGGCCCGGTGCACGAAATTCATGCACGGGGGGCGGGGGCAGGGGATGTCCCTTAGCTCAGCCTGCACCCTATCCAATCTGGGGACTCCTCAAGGGATGTCCGATTGCCCGTTTAGGCCCGATCCTAGTAGGGTCGGACATCCTTCTCACAATCCAGGACTGCTAGCTCCAAACTGCTCAACTGCCTCCCTCCCTGATTGCCCCTAACCGCTTCTGCCTGCCAGCATGATCATCCACTAACTACTACCCTGCCACCCTGATTGATGTCAAACTGTTCCCCTGCCAGTCTGTTTGCCCCCAACTTCCCTCCTCTGCCAGCCTGGTCACCCCTAACTGCCCTCCCCTGCAGGCTTGATAGTCCCCAACTGCCCTCTCTTACAGGCCTGGTCCCTCCCAACTGCTTCCCCTGCTGGCCTGATCACCCACAACTGCCCTCCCTTGCAGGGCCTGGAACCTCCCAACCGCCCTCCCCTCCTGGCCATCTTGTGGTGGCCATCTTGTGCCACATGGAGGCAGCCCTCTTGTGTGTTGGAGTGATGGTCAATCTGCAAATTACTCTTTTATTAGATAGCATAGAGGCCTGGTGCATGGGTGGAGGCCAGCTGGTTTGCCCTGAAGAGTGTCCCACAGATCAAGGTGGGGGTTCCCTTGGGGTGAGGAGCAGCCTGGGCGAGGGGCCTGTGGAGGTTGCAGGCTGGCCACGCCCGCCAGCGACCCAAGTGGAGGCCCTGGTATCTGGGATTAATCTATGTCTACAATTGAAACTTTGTAGCCTGGAGCAGAGCCAAGCCTTCTGCTCGCTCTGGGGCAGCAGCCATTTCTGTTTGAAACTTTGTAGCCTAGAGTGGAGGCCTAGGACGGCAACGGCAGGTGGAAAGCTTGGCTTCCTCCGTTGACAAAGAAACCCAAGCCTCTGTTCTCTCCAGCTCAGTGGCTGCCGCCATTTCTGTATCTTTTATAATTGAAACTTTGTAGCATTGAGTGGAGGCCTAGGCAGGCGGAAAGCTTGGCTTCCTCTGTTGCCAGGGAAACCCAAGCTTTCCTCCTGCTCTCAGTGGCAGCAGCCACCTTGGTTGGGGTTTATTTGCATAATCTGCTCCTGATTGACTGGAGGGCGTGGCTGTGGGCGCAGCTTGTGGGTGTGGTGATGGTATGATCAAATTTGCATATTATTCTTTTATTAGATAGGATATGAACAACTATAAAACTATTTTTTCCCATCCCTGTATATAAAGAATTCATAAAATTCAACACCAAATAAACAGACAAGCCAATTACAAAATAGGCAGAGGATAGCAACAGGTTAATGAAAAAATGTTCAATCTCTTTAGCTATTAGGGATATACATATCAAAATTATGAAAGCCCTGGCTAGATTGCTCAGTGGTTAGAGTGCTGACCTGCAGACCAAAGGGTGTCAGGTTCAATTCACAGTCAAGGGCATGTACCTTGGTTGCAAGTTCAATACCCAATTCTGGTTGGGGCACATGAGAGGCAATCAATCAATGTGTCTCTCTTACATCACTGTGAGTGTGTGTGTGTGTGTCTCTTTCTCTCTCCCCCTCTGCCTTCTCTTCCTCCCTCCTTCCCTCCCTCCCTTTCACTCTCAAAAAATCAATGGAAAAAAATATCCTCAGGTGAGGATTTTAAAAAACACAACACAATGAGATACTATTTTACACCTGGTAGAATGGCCATTACCAACAAGACAAGTAATAACAAGTGATTGGAGAAGTTGTGGGAAAAAAGGAATGCTCATTCAGTGCTAGTGGGAATGCAAACTGCCACAGCCACTCTGAAAAACAATGTGGATGCTCCTCAAAAAATTAAAAATAGTGTTATCATATGACCCAGCAACCCCTCTTTTGGGTATCTACCAGAAAAACTTGAGAATATCCTATCCTATATAATAAAAAGCTAATATGCAAACTGTCCCCTTGACTGGGAGTTCAACCAGGGGGCAAGGCCAGCCTGCCAACTGCAAGAGGCCACTGCCCCTGGTCGGCATCCCCACCGAT
The DNA here is from genome assembly GCA_027563665.1 of Antrozous pallidus. Classification (NCBI taxonomy): domain Eukaryota; kingdom Metazoa; phylum Chordata; class Mammalia; order Chiroptera; family Vespertilionidae; genus Antrozous; species Antrozous pallidus. Next base: position 67,202,931 of record CM050510.1, on the reverse strand, counting down.
TGGGCGCGGGTCTGGCCGGCCAACCGCCTGTGTTCCTCCCCGCAGCCAGCCAGACCCCATCCATGCACAAATTCATGCACAGGCCCTCTAGTTAATTTATAAAGATACATGTACCCCTATGTTCAGTGTAGCATTTATTCATGGTGGTCAAGACATGAAACAACTGAAGTATTCTTCAACAGATGACTGGATGTGTTACATACATATTACTCAGCCATTAGAAAAGATGAAATATTGCCATTTGCAACAACATGGATGGATCTTGAGAATATCATGCTAAGCAAAATCATAGAAAAGTTAAGAACGTATGATTTTACTCATATGTAGGATATAAAACTGAAAGCAACAAATGAACAAAAAAACCAAAAACTTATAGACAGACAACAGTATGGTGGCTACCACAGGAAAGGGGGTTGGAGGCAGGTAAGGTAAAAGAGGTCAAATAAATATATGGTGATGGAGATGTGACTTTGGGTGGTGAACACACAACACAATATTACAGTGTACATCATAAGATTGTACACTTGAGACCTGTATAACCTTATTAACTAATTTCACTGTAATAAATTTAATTCAAAAAGATAAAATAAAGAGGACTCTCGAGGCACTTAGTTAAAAAAAAATGAATTGAGAGAAAAGGCCTACCATCTGAGGGAGTTCTTCTTTCCTTCTTCTCTTTCAGTGTCTTCTGAGGTTTTGCTTCTGTAGATAAGGCTTGAAGAATATGTCGCAGTGTTAACCATACTCCAACTATGCTTAGTACCTATCTATTGATCTTATACACATATATCTGTCATCCTCATGACTCCTAAGCTCAGAGCAAGCCATTCAACTTCATACATGAGCTCCACTTGACCACTTCAGGCAGTGCCTAACAAAGGTGCCTCTTTTTAAGCAAAAATCCTCAAGTTACATACTAGGGCCACATACATAACAAGTCTGCACCTACTGAAAGAACTGTCCTAACCTATTCCCACCCTGTTCAATCACTAGAATACACTGGGGCTCATGCTTCTCTGAAGTATCCATTGATCCCCTAAAATTGCATATATAATGTTATATAAATGCATATTTGTGCATTTGGGATGGGGGCCCACTGTGTTTAGTTATCAAAGATTATAAACCAAAAAAAGAATAAGATGCCCTAACTGGTTTGGCTCAGTAAATAGAACGTCAGCTGCAGACTGAAAGGTCCCAGGTTCGATTCCGGTCAAGGGCATGTACTTTGGTTGCGGGCACATCCCCAGTAGGAGGTGTGCAGGAAGCAGGTGATCGATGTTTCTCTCTCATCAATGTTTCTAACTCTATCCCTCTCCCTTCCTCTCTGTAAAAAAATCAATAAAATGTATATTTTTAAAAATAAGAAGTAGCGTGTGAGTCTCTTGTGCTTTAGTAAACCTAAACAGAAATCTCTGCCCTCAGAGTAGTTTCTGTACTTTCCACCACCACTGTGTTAACTCATCTCAGGCAGGGGAGGGAGGGGTACCTCTTTGTTCCTCTTCCATCTGGCTTGTGGCACCCCCTTTGATCCGAGCAGCCAGCTCATCAGCAAAGGATGTGGGTCTTTTCTACAGGCAGAAGAGACCAAAAGAATCACTTTTTGTAACAGACAAACTAGTACAGTTTACTTTTGAATATTTAACCAAATTTTCTAAATAATGGCAAAGAAATTGAAATAAGAAATTTGTATTTAAACAGATACTCTAGGTAATGAGCACACAATACAGTGTACAGATAATGTGTTGTGGAATTGTACACTTGAAAACTATGTAATTTTGTTAACCTAGGTCACCCCAATAAATTCAATAAAAAGAAAAATGATAGAGTGGTGAAGGCCTGGGCAGGGGAGCAGGGGAGCAGGGTCAGGCTGGAGGGGATCAATGAGGGGAAGAAGGGAACATATGTAATACTTTCAACAATAAAGATAAAAAATAAAGAACGCTATACAGATCACCTGAGATAGGTGTTCCATGAAGTCCTTGGGGTGGGGGGAAAGGAGGGATTATTAGGGTCTTAAAACTCTGGAACTGAATATATTTTAAATGATCTGATTTGTAAAATTGTAACATTTGAAACAGAAAGTGATACTGGCCAGGTAACCTGAGAAGCTCAACCATTGTTTTTAAAAGTGTAATTTAAAATACAAATATGATGTGAAATAAGATGGTTACAAATATAAACACAATACAAAGAATGAGGCTTAGGTACTACTTCTAAACCTTGACAAGAGATAGCAACCATATTTTCTTACAGGTCTAGGATTCTCTTCAGTGTCCTCGGTATCTTCCTCCTCCTTCTCAGAGTCAGCGAAGATGTCACAGCCATCATCATCCTCTTCATCACTTATTTGTGCAGTGTGCTAAAAGTATAAACCACCAGATTAGAACTGTTAGATAAAATCACCAAGCTGAAAAAGAGATACTGCTAATTAGCTTTTAGGCAAAACTGTAAGTTGGTTAAATTCAGCAAAAACTATGAAGCAGTATATGTGCCAGAACAAATAATACACATTTATTTTTAGCACAAGAATATAATAGTAACATGAGATATTAAAAATATCCATCACTAGAGAAATGATTAAACTAAGTATCATCCAATCTTAATAAGAATACCAATACTCAATAAGAATACTAAAGGAGTTAGAGAGCAGGACGTCTGGTTTCAAGTGGGAATCACCATGTCCGGTGCGACTAACAGAGCGATTTAAAAATAAGTGATGTTACCGAAACCGGTTTGGCTCAGTGGATATAGGGCGTTGGCCTGCGGACTGAAGGGTCCCATGTTTGATTCCGGTCAAGGGCATGTGCCTTGGTTGCGGGCATATCCCCAGTAGGGGGTGTGCAGGAGGCAGCTGATTGATGTTTCTCTCTCATCGATATTTCTGGCTCTCTGTCCGTCTCCCTTCCACTCTGTAAAAAGCAATAAAATACATTTTAAAAAATAAAAGTAAGTGATGTTGAGAAGGGCAGGAAGATTTTTGTTCAGAAGTGTGCCCAGGGCCATACTGTGAAGAAGGGAGGCAAGCACAGGACTGGGCCAATCTCCATGGTCTGTTTGAGCAAAAGACAGGTCAGGCCTCTTGATTTTCTTACATGGACACCAACAAGAACAAAAGGATCACCTGGGAAGAGGCTACACTGACGCAGTATTTGAAGAATCCCAAGAAGTACATCCCTGGAACAAAAATGCTCTTCGCTGGCATTGAGAAGAGTGCAGAAAGGGCAGGCTTGAAAGCTTACCTCAAGAAAGCTATTCATGAGTTATAGTTGGCCACAATCCGATTTATTAAAAAGGTCTCATGACCTTTTTCATGTGTACCACATTTAAATTGATCTCATACACCAGAATTCAGAGCATAAATGGCTAACAGAGTATTTCTTCCGGGCAGTCCTGATTTAAATAAGTCTGGCCTGTGGTTAAATGAATATGGTCAGCTTTTTTAACTCTGATGATAACTTTGGTTCAGCAAGCCCTGTCACTGTCCTCCCTTCTAAAAATATGATTGGACTTGATTCCTAGTGTTCAACTTTTCACAGAGATGGTGAGTACCATCTCAGAACCTGTAGGAGACTGGCTTATATTTAGATTTATGTGACTGGTTGTATTAGTATGTTTAAATTCTGAGGAAAGCCCTTTACTGTCTCTTAGACCTGCAAGACTTGCTAGTGTTTCAAATAGTGTTGGTTAGCCTGTTAAAAGGGCGGGCTGCAGATAAGCTGGCAGTGACCATTTTATCTTTTTGGTCCCAACTATGCCAATTTAATAAAATTCCCTGTATCTAAACTGCTGCCTTTACTGAATAAAAGGCATTTTAGTATGGTTTATGTATAATATCAAATAAAGAGTATCTAACACTTCTATGTTTTATAGGTGACCTTTAAGTTCAGGTGCTTTTAAAATTCAGCATGACAAGCTATAGTAGCAAACTTTGTGAATTATTTAAATCAAACTAAGTCATAATTCAGGATTGTCTTTTTTTCTTTATTAATAAGGTATTATATATGTGTCCATACCCCCCGCCCCCACAACTATCCCTCACCCACCCTTTCAGGATTGTCTTGGGTAGCTAGCTATTCACTGACAATACATGTGTGTGATTGGTAATGGTGCTTTTGCCAGCTCACTAAGATTAAAGTAGAGAATACTAGATCATCAACACAAAATGGTAAATTATATCATCATAAGGCTTAAGATAATTAAAAACAAATCCTATATAACAAAAAAGAAACTTGCAAATTTGACTGTACCTTCATTCCTGATTGGCTATGCTACCAGCCAATAAGGAGTGGGGGCGGGGCCAAGTGGCTCGAGTGCCGGCCCGGGGGGTGGAGATGAAACGGCAGTGGTGGGAGCACCCGGCCCCTGGGCACTGTGAGCGGAAGTGGTGGCAAGCACCCAGTCCCCAGGGCCGGGTGGTCGCAGGCAGTCGAGGCTGAGCTGAGCAGGGAGATGGCTAGGTGCCCAAGGCCTAAAGCTTCTAGTGAGGCTTTAGGCCTTGGGCAGGCTGGGGGTGAGCCATCAGTTGGACATCCACTGAGGGCTCCCAGTATGTGAGAGGGGGCAGGTTGGGTTGAGGGACCACCCACCCCCCAGTGCATGAATTTTTTGCACTGGGCCCCTAGTTCACAGATAAAAATAAATTACTGAAGGATAAGCTGCAACAATTGAAGAGCTATCCAAGGAATCAAGTGAAAAAACTGAATGATAAACCAAGTATTATACTCTGCACCCCCTCACACCTATGCCATCTGCATGGGCATAGATATACTTATAAAGACAAAGAAAAACACTTGGACATATACACTGCCAGATCGTAAGACCAGTTACCTCTGGAGGATGTGAGAGAATGAAGACTGGAAGGCTCAAACTAAGCTTTATCTGTTAAGCTCTAAATTTTATAAAAGTAGCTACTGGTGGCCGACTAGTATGGCTCAGCAGTTGAGCATCAACTTCTGAACCAGGAGGTCATGATTCGATTTGTGGTTAGGGCACATGCCCAGACTGCAGGTTCACAAGATGTGCAGGAGGCAGCTGATCAATGTCTCCCTCATTATTGATGTTTTTCTCTCTCTCCCCCCTCCTTTCCTCTCTGAAATCAATTTAAAAAATACATTTTTTTTAAAAACCAGCCACTGGTATAATTGCTTTAAAGAATGTCTAATGCTTAAATTAATTCAGATTAATGATATATTCTTTCTACTTTGCATTTGCAAGCATCTGGTGAATAAAAAACAGTAATCTAGTTACTAAAAAATAAAAAAATAAAAACTGCCAGGCACTATGCTAAAATCTTTAGAACTCTGAGGTTAACTGTGGGACACAGAAATATGAACAATACGAACAAATGGTTAAGCCAATGCTTTTGATCACTATATTGTATTGTTTGAAAAACTGTCTGAATTTACCAATCTCCACAGAAAAGAATGTGGGTTATCCTATATCAGTGGTCAGCGAACTGTGGCTCACAAGCCACATGCAGCTCAGGACTCTCGATTCCAATAATTACAGGCTGTTGTTCCTTGTGATTAAACCCTTATACCAGTGGTTGGTAAACTCATTAGTCAACAGAGCAGCAAACTGCACCTTGTGAGCTGCATGTGGCTAATGAGCTACAGTTGGCCGACCACTGTCCTATATATATAATCCTATCCTATAAAGAAGCAATATGCAAATTGACCATCAGTCCAACACACAAGATGGCCACCCCCATGTAGACACAAGATAGCCACTACCAGATAGCCGGCATGGAGGGCAGTTGTGGGCAATCAGACCAGCAGGGAAGGAGTTTGGGAGGAGTGGGGAGAAACTAGGCCTGCAGAGGAGGGCAGTTGGGGGCGACCAGGCCTGCCAGGGAGCGCAGTTGAGGGTGACCAGGCCTACAGGGAGGGCAGTTGGGGGCAACCAGGCCAGCAGGGGAGGGCAGTTAGGGGCAATCAGGCCAGCAGGGGAGCAGTTAGGCATTGATCAGGCTGGCAGGGGAGTGGTTTGGGGGTGATCAGGCTGGCAGGCCGAAGTGGTTAGGGGCAATTAGGCAGGCAGGCAGGTGAGTGGTTGGGAGCCAGCAGTCCTAAATTGTGAGAGGGTAGTCTGACATCCCTCGAGGAGTCCCAGATTGGAGAGGGTGCAGGCTGGGCTGAGGGACACACACACCCTGCCTCATGCACGAATTTCACGCACCGGGCCTCTAGTTAAAAATATAGAGACTAACCACACACAACTGGGAAAATACAAGTACCAACCAAAAAGCACTAAATCCTTCAATTGATAGCTGAAAATTTTTATAAACAAACTAGAGGCCCAGTGCATGAAATTCATGTACAGGAGGGCGAGGGTCCCCTCAGCCCATTCCTGCACCCTCTCCAATCCTGGACCCCTCACAAATATGGACTGCTGGTTCCTAACTGCTCATCTGCCTGCCTGCCTGATTGCCCCTTACTGTGCGCCCTCCTACCCCCGCCAGCCTGATCACCCCTAACTGCCTTGCCTGCCGCTACTTCTGCCGGTCTGATCATCGCCAACTGACCTCCTACCCACTGGCCTGGTTGCCCCTAACTGCCCCCCACTGCTGGCCTGATCACCCCCAATTGCCACCCCTGCCAGCCTGGTCACTCCACGCAGTCTGCTGCTCAGTCATTTGGTCGTTCCTCACTAACCTCCCTGTTGGCCTGGTTGCCCCACACAGCCTGTTCAATTGTCCGTTTGGTTGTTTCAATGGTGACAGTTGCTTAGGCTTTTATATATATGTGTATATATATGGGGGGGGGGGAGAGGCCCAGTGCACAAATTGGGGTCCAAGTCAGGGCACATACCTGGGTATGGAATTCAACTGATCCATATTTCTCTCTTTTTTAAAAAATATATATTTTATTGATTTTTTTACAGAGAGGAAGGGAAAAGGATAGAAAGTCAGAAACATCGATGAGAAACATCGATCCGCTGCCTCTTGTACGCCCCCTACTGGGGATGTGCCCGCAGCCAAGGTACATGCCCTTGACCAGAATCGAACCCGGGACCTTTCAGTCCAAAGGCCGACGCTCTACCACTGAGCCAAACCAGTTTCGGCCCATGTTTCTCTCTTAATGGATATCTCTCTCTCTCTCTCTCTCCCTCCCCCCCCCCCCCCTCTCTCTCGTCTCCATTCTCTTAGCATGTCCTTGGGTGAAGATTAAAAAATATATACACACGTATACAGGGGTGGGCAAAAATAGGATGACAGTTTTGAATACATGAAACACATAGTTAATAAAGCTCTTATAATAATCACAACCTCCATGTCTTTTTCCATACAAACAACTATAAACCTACTTTTACCAACCCCTGTATATAGAAGTTTACAAAGCAAGTTACAAAGACTATTTAAAGTGACAAGTACAAGAAAAAACTTATATTAATATAAAGTAGCAAAAAACAAATTATGTATATATGACAAAAAGAATACATCCTTAGTAAAACACACACACAAAAAATTTTTTAATCCTCATCCAAAGATATTTTCCCATTGATTTTTAGAGATAGTGGAAGAGAGAAGGGAAGACAGAAAGAAACATCGATATGAAAGAAATACATTGATTGGTTGCTTCCTGCATGAGCCCTGACCAGGGTGCAGGCCAGGGAGAAGCTGCAACCAAGGCATGTGCCCTTGCCCTGAATCGAACCCGAACCCTTCAGTCTGCAGACCGACACTCTCTCCTCTGAGCCAAACTGGCTAGGGCAGGATATATAAAATTAAGAAAATGATGTTAACACAGTAAGATTAGAAGACTCTTTTGCGCCTTATTGTTACTGCTATCCTGTCTCAAATTTTAAAATGGAGAGAGGAATTCAGTTTGGGTAACTGGGGCTATCTTTTAGAGGCTCTGCTTCTCAATTTTGTTTTTTGCTTCTTTTTTTTCCCTGAGAAAAGTTAAGATAAAACTATAAAGTAAATATATATGGAAATAATCTCAAAACATGAAATGCTTAAAGGAAAATTAGTTGTAAAAATATGAATAAATCCTTATTTTCTCATAAATCATTCAAAAGTAATTTTAATACCTAGTTAGTATGCTTCAACTAACTTCTAAAAGTAAAATCACTTTAATATGAGCCTTACCTGGGTTTGATCATTGTCACTGTGATTGGCAAAATCTTCCTCTGACTCCTTTAGGGGGGAAAAGGCTTTGTTGTTAATAGAGGTTTTACTCAAAAGCACAGAAGTAGTTTCGGGTCTAAGTCTTTGCGGCCTCTCAACACTGGGTGTCTACTGATACTGGTCACCTGAGCACCAGGTTTATAGGAGGTGGAGGGCTGACAATATCACCCAGGGCTGTTCCAGGCAACATGTAATTTTTTTGTGGTTAATTAAAACATCTCTAACCATTTGTTCATGTCCATCTGCACTATCCACTGGATTTAAAGTAAGAGTTGCATATTTAATGAACTAAATTATCCAAATTTGGTTTGTGTTATTTTACTTTTTATACTCCATTCTCTAGATTCCCTTCTAAACAGGATACAGGCCCAAGAAGGGAACATCAGTGTTTGCCACCAGCAATTAAGTAAGACTGTGTTCCTGGCTGAAAGCATTTATGGTGAGGTTACTTAAGAAAAGCTCATTTCCCACTGTTAGATGTTTTGTTTGAAGGGCTGGCTGAGGAAGAGCAGGGGAAGAGAATGAGAAAAAAAGAGGAGAAAAGTATATGCATACAAAACTGTTCCCTTTTAGAAATCTACGCTCAGACACCTCTAACCTTTGCAATAATGAATATTCTCTAAAGGAACAAAGCCAAATACAACAGTGGTCAAGGACCACAAACCCTGAGGCCCTAGAGCAGAGTCAGGTTACAGTCTGGATATGAAGATGCTAGTGGCAGCAACACAGCTAACACTAAGTGGATGCTCTAAGCATTACTCTGGTCTAGAAAGTTTTATAATAAAGGTTTTAATAATGTACATTTTTCCTGAAATTATTCACAGATAGAACTTACTCAAAGACTGTATGTCAGAAAGAGATCCCACCAAAATATCTAAGCTGCCCTCTCAAAACTTATTAGTATAAACAGTATTTGGTGAGGAAATGAAGAGAGAGAAATGGTAAAAGGGATTAAAGCAGTTTTCCTTGTTTTTATTCCCAAGACAAAAATGAAATCCAATCCCAAGGAAAAAACCTTCACAATATGGCTTCTCTCACCATTGAAAGATTTATGAAGACATATTGCTAATTCACAAACATGTTATTTATTTAGCCTACTAAACACACCCTAAGGTTCCTGCCAATGCTGACCTAGACACACTGAACAGTCCTTACCTGTTCTTCATTCTCTTCTTCGCTGTCCACAATGCTGCCACGATCACTGCCTACTGAACCTTCTGTTTAGAAGAAAGATAAGGTTATCACAAATATTCATAAGAAAATGTGCTTAGTTTCTTCTCAAAATCACAAACCACCATATAGCAGCATCACAGAAATACTTATAAAACTAGATATACCATTAACTGGAATTAAAAGTATCTATAGTGGGAGAAACCAAGATGACGGTACAAGGTATACACCTGTACGTGCTGCCTCTCACAACACACCAAAACTACAACTAAAAGACAAAATGTCTATCACCCAGATCCATGGGAAAGCTGGCTGAGGAAAAGTTCTACAACTAGAAGGAAAGAGAAGAGAGCATTGAGATGTGCACAAGGGTGAAAAGCTGAAGTGTAAGTGCCTCTGGGACAACGTCAAGCATACCAACACCAAATTATAGGGGTGCCAGAAAAAGAGAGAGAGCAAGATAATCAAAACCTATTTGAAGAAATAGTGACTGAAAACTTCCCCCATCTGGTGAAAGAAACAGACAAGTCCAGTAAACGCACAGAACCCCAAACAAAAGGAATCCAAAGAGGACCACAAGAAGACACATCATAATTAAAATGCCAAGGGCAAAAGACAAAGAGAGAATATTAAAAGCAGCAAGAGAAAAACAGTTTGTTACCTACAGGGGAGCACTCATACTATTGTCAGCGGATTTCTCAACAGAAACTCTGCAGCCCAGACAGGAATGGCAAGAAATATTCAAAGTGATGAATAGCAAGAACCTACAACCAAGATTACTCTACCCAGCAAAGCTATCATTCAGAACTAAAGGTCAAATAAAGAGCTTCACAGATGAGAAAAAGATAAAGGAGTTCATCAACACCAAACCAGTATTATATGAAATGCTGAAAAGTATTCTTTAAATAAAAGGAAGAAGAAAAAGGTAAAGATAAAAACTATAAACAAGAAATAGATATTAACAAATGAATCTAAAAATCAAGTGAATTAAAAATCTGATGAACAGCGAAGACCGGTTTGGCTCAGTGGACGGAGCGTCGGCCTGCAGACTGAGGGGTCCCGGATTCTATTCCGGTCGGGGGCATGTACCTTGACTGCAGGCACGTCCCCAGTAGGGGGTGTGCAAGAGGCAGCTGATGGATGTTTCTCACTTTCTGTCCCTCTCCCTTCCTCTCTGTAAAAAATCAATAAAAGTATATATTTTTTAAAAATCTGATGAACAGAATAACCTGGTGAACATAATAGAATCAGGAGCACAGAAAGGGAGTGGAGTGACAATTCTCAAAGGGGAAGTGGTGTGGGGATGCGGAAAGAGACTGGACAAAAATTGTACACCTATAGATGAGGACGGGAGGGGGAGGTAAGAGCAGAGGTTGGAGTGGGAACTGGGTGGAGGAGAGCTATGGGGATGAAAAAGAGGAACAATCATAATAATCTGAACAATCAAGATTTATTAAATTTTAAAAAGGTATTTATAGTGAAGAATTAAATACTTATATAGCCTCAAAGTATCTCCCCACAAGATACTTACTAATTACAAAAAATTATGAAAAAAAAAAAAAAAACTGGCTGGTACTCTTCAAACATGTAATAGAAAAAGCAAAGCTTTTTTTTTTTTCCCACCTAAATGCAGCGAGCAACCCTGGATCCAAATCAGAGGAAAGAAGTGACATAAAGGACACCATGGAGACAACTAGCAAAACTTGAACATGACCAAGGGTTAGCTAATAGTATTGAGTCCAGTAAAATCTCCTGATTTTGCTCATGATAGTTTGGCTGCATAAGAGAATGTCCTTGTTCTCAGAAAATATACACAGAAATATTTAGAAGTGACAGCAATGATGTCCTGCTTGCTTTCTCTCAAACAGGTTCAGAAAAAAATAGTTTGTATATACATAGAGAGAGAAAGGTAAAACAAATGTGGCAAAATGTTAACTGGTAAAGCTGTGCGATATGTGAGAGTTCTTGGTACTATATATACAACATTAATGTAAAGTTTGAAATTATTTTAAAATAAAATATATAAATGTTAAAAGTAACTAAAATACTTGGCACAAAAAATACCTTCACTGGATAATTCTCCAAGACCTACGTCTTCTTGCTCCATGAATAGCTTTGACCCAATTAAATAAGGTAAAGGACGATCAATGTACAGATCCTGTGAAAAATAGAAAATAAGCCATTAAAGCTGACCGGTTTTTCAGTGGTTAGAGCATTATCCTTTGCATCGAAGGATCATGGGTTTGACGCCCAGTCAAAGGTATGTACCTGGGTTGCAGATTCGATCCCCAGTCCTGGTTAGGATGTGTGTGGGAGGCAACCAATCAATGTGTCTCTCACATTAACATCTCTCTCTTTTCCACTCTCAAAAAGAAAAAAGAAAAAGAAAGAAAAAATATCCGTGGGTGAGGATATTTTAACAGCAGCAACAAAAAAAGCAGCATTGGTAAGCAAAAATCAATCTTTTATATTTTTATTGATTTCAAAGAGGAAGGGAGAGGGAGATAGAAACATCAATGATGAGGGAGAATCCTTGGCCAGCTGCTCCCTGCATGCCCCCTACTAAGGATTAAGCCTGCAACCCGGGCATATGCCCTCAACCAGAATTGAACCCGGGACTCTCCAGGTTGCAGGCCAACAGTCTACCCACTGTGCCAAACCAGCTAAGGCTAAGCCAATCGATCTTGAGAATCCTCAAAAAGAGACTAAAATCTGGAGAGAAGCACTGAGGAAATAACCCAAATGGTTTTCTATGACTACTAGAGGCCTGTGGCATGAATTTCTCCACCAGTGGGCTCCCTCAGCCTGACCTGCAGCATCAGGCCAAAACTAGCTTTCCAACATCCCCCCAAGGGATTCTGGATTGCAAGAGGATGCAGGCCAGGCCAAAGGACCCCACCAGTGCATTATAGGGGCCGGAGAGGGACGCAGGAGATTGGCCAGTAGGGGAGGGATCGTGGACGCATGTCCAGCACATTTCACAGTCCCGATTGGCAGGACCCCAGGAGCAAGCTAACCTACCAGTCAGAGTGTCTGCCCCCTGGTGGTCAGTGCACTTTATAGCAACTGGTTGACTGCTCCCTGGTGGTCAGTGCACATCATAGTGAGCAGTTGAGTGGCCTTAGCATATCATTAGCATATTATGCTTTGATTGGTTGAACAGATGACCAGACACTTAGCATACTAGGCTTTTATTATACAGGATAAGAAAGTAGGTAAGTATGTCCTGGTTTTAGGCAGGAGGTATGGACAAACAGGTCACAAACAAGGCACAAAGGGACTCAAGGCCTCCTTCACACTGCATCAGAGAGACAAGGAGAAGGCTCAGGAAGAGCACATGAAGCATGGGCTAGAGGGGAAAACAAGAACAACAAATATGCAAACATCTATAGAAAACATAATGAACACATGCGTAAGGTGGATGTGAACCTATCTGAAAGAAAAAAAAACTTAAAAAAAATATATATATCCCCAGGTATTATTCACACTTTATCACTGAGGAAAATGAAGCTGGTAAAATAAGACCAGAAGATAAAACATCAGAATGAAATGAAGAAGACAGTGTACATGGTAATATATGCTGGAGAACCACCCCTCACAAACATTAAAAATTTAAGGACAAGAAGGCACTCCATCCCTAGGACAATCTCCCACCTCCATTGCAGAAGGAAAAGCTGATTTGTCCTGAAAAACATGGCCCTTGGCCTACTCTTTTCTATGAAAAGACCGCAGGGAGGACCCAAGATGGTGGCATAGGTAAACACCTATCTTGCTGCCCCACACAACAATTTCAAAACTACAACTTAATGACAGAACAAACGTCATCCAGAATCACCGGAAAGCTGGCTGAGTGGAAATTCCACAAATAAAAGTAAAGACAGAACACTGTGTCTCAGAGGAGCGGCGGGGGGCAGAGTTGAAGATACGCACGGAGTCAGAGGTTTGGAGCCATGCGCGCGCGAGCAGATAGGGCGGGCGGCTGCATACCCGGCTGGTTTTCTCGAATGGGGAGGGAGACAAAGGCATCCCACTGCACTGATTCCCCAGTTCCGGGCGAGATTGGGAACCCACACTCATACGGGGTGAAACTGGAGGAAGCACGCTGAAACTCAGGCTCTACAGAGGTCTGCAAGCTTGCAGAGAGGGTGTGTAAACTTGGGAACTGCAGAAGCTCGCAAGCGTGCAGAGAGGACTCATGACTTGCTCTCTCGTTCGGGAGAAAAAAAAGAAAGTAGGGAAACCAACATCAGACTGCATTGTTTTACAATCCTGGGTGAGACTTTGGGTGTGCGGACCCATTTGGGGAGAGGCTGAATTGTCCGGCAGTGGGTAGAGCTCGGCAGCAGCTTTCTCTCAGAGGTGCGTGCAGCCATTACTACCAGGCACAGAGACCCAGGTGCTGCATAGGGTGGAGCTGACGGGAAATCAAGGCTGCCTGCTCAGCCTGGAGACTCCACCCATCCAACCTGAACACAGCTGACCCTCACAGCCAATTGGCCTGAAGGTCAAACCCTCCTAGTGTTAACAACAATAATCTAGGCCTAACTTCAACAAGACTGTGCAACCCATAAAGGGCTGCACCAAGAGTATCCACCTCAGGTAACAGGGGAGGCAGAGCCACTGTCCCTTAGAGGGCATCTACCACACAAAGCTAATCGACCAATTCAGGGAAGCAGCCAAATGCAGAGACATGGAAAGAAATCACATGTGAAAGAAATGGAGGGAAAAAAACGACTGGACATAGAGTTCAAAACCACGGTTACAAGGTTTTTCAAGAGGCTCCTAGAAAAGGCCGAAACTTAATGAGACCTTTGTGGATATGAACGAGACCTACAAAGATATGAAAAAGGACCAACTAGAAATTAAGCATACACTGACTAAAATAAAAAATATTATACAAAGACCTAAAAGCAGTCTAGAGGACTGCAAGAACCAAGTCAAAGATTTGAAATACAAAGAAGCAAAATCCACTCAGTTGGAAAAGCAAGAAGCAAAAAGAATAAAAAAAATGGAAGACAGTGTAAGGAGCCTCTGGGACAACCTCAAGCATACCAACGTCTGAATTATAGGGGTGCCAGAAAAAGAGAGAGAGCAAGATAATCAAAACCTATTTGAAGAAATAGTGACCAAAAACTTCCCCACCTGGTGAAAGAAATTGCCTTAGGAGTCCAAGAAGCGCACCAAACCCCAATATATAGGAACCCTAAGAGGACCACACCAAGGCACATCATAATTAAAATGCCAAGAGCAAAAGACAAAGAGAGAATATTAAAAGCAGCAAGAGAAAAACAGTTAGTTACCTATAAGGGAGCACCCACACGATTGTCAGCGGATTTCTCAACAAAAACTATGCAGGCCAGACAGGAGTGGCAAGAAATACTCAAAGTGATGAATAGCAAGAATCTACAACCAAGATTACTCTATCCAGAATTGAAGATCAGATAAAGTGCTTCGCAGATAAGAAAAAGCTAAAGAAGTTCATCACCACCAAACCAATATTATATGAAATGCTGAAAGATATTCTTTAAGAAGAGGAATAAGAAAATGGTAAAAATATAAATTATGAACAACAAATACACATCTATCAACAAAGGAATACAAAAATCAAGTGAATTAATAATCTGATGAACAGAATAAACTGGTAAATATAACAGAATCATGGACATAAAGAGGGAATGGACTGACAGTTTTTGGGGAGAAAAGGGGTGTGGGAAGTACAGCAAGAGACTGGACAAAAATCTTGCAACAATGGGAGATGACAGTGGGGAGGGGGAGGTGAGAGGGGAGGGTGGGATGGGTACCAGGTAGAGGGGAGCTATAGGGGAAAAAAAGGGGGAACAATGTAATTAATAAACTGAACAATAAAGATTTAAAAAATAATAAAAAAATAAAATAAAATAAAAATAAAAATCTGATGAACAGGATAAACTGGTGAATATAACAGAATCATGGGCATAGAGAGGGAATGGCCTGACAATTCTTGGGGAGAAAAGGGGTGTGGGAGGAAAAAGGAGGAACAATGTAATTAATAAACTGAACAATAAAGATTAAAATATTAAAAAAATGAAAAATAAAAGACCCCAGGATGAGGGAGAAAGAATAGTTTTGATGCTTCACACAATAAAAAGTTTGGGAAGATTAATGTAAAGGGTAGAGACACAACAGCAATCAATTCAATGGAGAGAAAAGAAAGTGATAATTGAGCCCTAGCCAGTTTGGCTCAGTGGACAGAGCATCAGCCTGCAGAATGAAAGGTCCCAGGTTCAATTCGGGTCAGGGGCACACGTCCAGGTTGCGGGTTTAACCCCCACTAGGGTGAATGCAGGAGGCAGTGGATCAATTACTCTCTCTCATCACTGATGTTTCTATCTTCCTCTCCCTCTCCCTTCCTCTCTGAAATTAAAAATTAAAATTAAAAAAAAAAGTAAGTGAGCCCTAGCAGGTTTGGCTCAGTGAATAGAGCATCAGCCTGCTGACTAAAAGGTCCCACGTTCAGTTCTGGTGAAGGGCATGTACCTTGGTTGCAGGCACATCCCCAGTAGGTGATGTGCAAGAGGCAGCTGATCGATGTTTCTCTCTCATCGATGTTTCTAGCTCTTTCCCTCTCCCTTCCTCTCTGTAAAAAAAAATCAATAAAATATATTTTATTTAAAAAAGTGATAATTGGGCAAATTGTTCACTGACTTAGGAGGCCTTTCCAAGTCCTCCTGTGTGGGACTTGGGATTAATAGTATAGCTAGGGAATACATTTCCCAGAGTCCACTGCTAACTTCTAAATCCCAACAATAAGAAAGCAAGGATCATTCCTGACTCGGTATGACACTAAGCTCAATCTGAAAGAGAAAAGTGCAGCTAAATGAATGACAAGAGAAGAGTTTCGTTTCACAGCATTTCAATTCGTAAGTCACTTGCATGTCCCAAGGACTCTCAAAATTAATTTAGCAACTTTTTTGTTTACTTGAGCCATTCTGATACTATCCAGTTGTCTCCTTTGACAATCTGAGAGAAAATAATAGCAAAGCAATAAATATGTATTGGGTTAGTAGTCTGTTCATGAACATGCATAGTTTTTTCATAATAGTCAAAACCTGAAAACAACCCAAATACCTTTCAACACTTCTGCAGTCTCCCGTTAGCACAAGCTACAGAATTCAGGATCCCAACAATCTCTACCTTTCACAAGCCTTCTTCTCATTCTTCAAAACAATTCAAGTCTTTTCTTTACCCAAACTTTCCCAGCGTATAAATCAATTCTCTCTCAGGGCACTTATGATGGTGACACTCATGTCTCCTCTCCCCCCCAGTCTGGTAACGCTGCGAGGAGGAAGTATGCCCTGAAACTTCGTACCCCCTAATGTGGCATGATGCCTTGTACACAGGTAAGTGCTCAACAAATGCTCTTGTAAAGCAAGTTTTTCTGATGGAGTCACTACAAGAACACTGAGTTACATGCTCACTTGCTTGAGTGTCCAAAACACAACAGGTGCAACAGTATTTGAACTGCATGTCTTTACCTTTGGTTCGAGGATCAGTTCCACCCGCTCATTAGCATCATCTTCCTCAGAGTCTGAGTTTCCTGCTTTAATATCTAGTTGCTCAAATGCACTGTCCAACACTTGTAAACCATAGTTCACAGCCTCCCGAACTTTAGGAATCAGATCTATTTCTTTCTGTTCCCGGGTCTTCTCCTACAAAAAAAATACCATTCAGCACAGATCTTCAATATATTGATTCCACCATAAAAAAAAACACACAAAAAACCTACAAATGTTCTCTCAAGTCTAGACTCAAGCTCCAAAACAACCCCAAAAACATTCAAAAGGCTAACATAATGCTAACAACAGACAGATTCTGAGGAATGCCTTGACGCTGACTTTGGAGTAAGTTTTAAATATCAAGTTTGTCACTTTCAGGGCAGGGATCAAAGTACCGAAGGTCCCAGGGCTCCAGATTCATCATCTTTAAAAACAAAAGCGCTACTGTGTGATGGTTGAGCAAGACAACTTAGGTGAAAGCACACTAACAGTTAATGGCACATCACAAGCCCTCAAATGGCACTTCGCTTCCCTGGTACCAGAGGAGTGAAGGGCCTAGACTTAGCTTCACCATAACTGTATCCCACTAACCTTGGTCAATGGTCCTCTGGTCAATTTTAGAGTAAAGACTGGGAAAAAAATACTCCACCCAGAGGTGTCATTTTTCAATGACAATTAAAAATAATAATAATGACCTATATCTAAATCCAGCCTAGCACCAGGAATGCTCAGGACCTACTCAGGAATGCAAATAATCCTTTCCACTAATATTTACAGGGTAAACTAAGATTATTGTTTGAGTATTAAATTTGACAGTAAAATAGTAATCAACTTTTCAAATTAATTTAAATTAGCTAATTGAAATAAGTGAATACTCAAGAAAATTTAATTGTATTAGACAAAAAGCTGTTCCTAAAATATTAACTAAAATTTCTATTGGTAGTTCATCTCATCGTAAAATTGCTTAACATGCAATGAACCTAAAGCAGTCATATTTTTGTGCAAAAATTAAAAATTTAAAGTTACAAAGACTATACTATAAAATTTCCAAAAGCCTCCATTAATTAAAAAAAGGGGGCGAGGATAGTAGGGTAATATCATGTAAGGAAAAATATCCTGTAAGTAAATTACATTGAGAAAATTTTTACTTTAGAAAATTAATTTCCATTTGTAATGCTAACAGCGAGACACCCATGAAAAACACACATGGTGTCAAAATAAGCCAAAGGAAAATCATTTGGGCAAAAATAAAAAGGATCACAAGTCAAATTTATAGAAAAGATTCCTTTATTAACTTTTGGTCAAGAATATGTTTTTATATTTTCAGAAAACCACTCCAAAACTATATGGATTCCTGCAACAGAGAGAAGTTGACAGGTCTGCTCCATCCACGAAGACAAGAGGAGAAACAGTCCAGAGATGGAGGATGCTGATGACACCTTGCCATGCTAGCAGTCATGCGTTGCTGCAGGTTGGCCAAGACCAAACCAGAGAGGGTGGGACCTGCATTGTAACCATTTGTCCACCATCTAGATATCATTGCTGACATTTACACATAAGGAACTCTTTGACATTGAAACTGGGACTCAGAACTGTTGGACACTGAAATTGAGACTCAAACATTTTTTGTTTTATATGTTTATTTCTAATATGCAAGACTTTTTAAAGAAAAGAAACAGGAGAAAAAATAGATAGAAGCATTGAACAGACTGTCAAACTACAGTGGGAAGGCAGGGGAGATTGGGGGCAGGGTCTGTAAGAGATTAACCGAAGGACTTGTATGTATGCATAAAAGTATAACCAATGGATACAAGACACTGGGGAGGGGGGCACATGTGGGGATGTGCTGGGGTGTAAGGGAGGCCGGGGGGAGGTCAATGGGGGGAAAAAGAAACATATGTACTACTATTTGTAATACTTTAAACAATAAAAAAAATATTTTAAAATAATAATAATAATAATGCCCAGCCAGGGTGGTTCAGTGGTTGAGTGTCAAGGTATGAACCAGGAGGTAGAGGTTAGATTCCTGATCAGGGCACATGCCTGTGTTGCCAGCTCCATCCACAGTAGGAGGCGTGAGGAGGCAGCCGATCCATGATTCTCTCTCATCATTGATGTTTCCATCTCTCCCTCTCCCTTTCTCTGAAATCAATAAAAATGTATTTTAAAATAATAAAAATAATAATTGGACAAATGCAGTTACTTTAATAAATTTGTTTCAAACCTGGAGGTCAGTTTCATCTCTCATCTACCCTGTTCCTCATCCTAGGAAAAGCTCCCCCACCTACCCTGGAAGTGTGTGTGAAGCACCAACCTGCTGAAAACAGTTCAGTCTTCATTTCCTACAATAGTAGCTCCCAACAACTGTTTCATCATACACTCAACTATGTCATCAATCTTTAGAAATATTGAAAAAAAAAGCAGTATCATTTCCCCTCTTCACAAATATTCTAGAAAATGATACATAATTATAGAAAGAACCAAACCACACAGTATTGTTTTGAGGGCCAAAGGGAAAACCCTATGAGAACTATACATTTTGATGTGAAATGGAAGTGTTTCTGATTTAGCTTTCTGTTTTGGCTGAACCTTTCTTCCAGTCTGGTATGGTTGGTGCTAGTAAATGGTTAACACAGTACTAAGGGTGTGAACATACGTTTGTGACATAAATATAGTGTCGCTGGCCAGTGTTCTAAGTGGTTAGAGCATCGGCCCGTGCACCAAAGGATCTCAGGTTTGATTCCCAGTCAAGGGTTGCATGTGTTAGGTTCGATCCCCAGCTGTCGGGAGGCAATCAACCAATGTGTCTCTCTCACATCGATGTTTCTCTCCCTCCCCCCACCTCCACTCTCTCTAAAAAATCAATGGGAAAAAAATATCCTTGGGTGACACTTAACAAAAAAACAAAATTAAACATAGTTCACTGAATACCTTCACTTTAAAACTGAGCCTGTCTTGGTGGAACTGGATACTATTGTACTTAAAGACTGAGCATATCTTTGAGTACTATTAAAAACAGTTCTATTAAAAGTAGTACTATTAAAAGCTTTTTATTTAAAACAAGGCTGGGAACAGGGTGAACTGTACCTGGTTTCTAATATCCTTTCCCATTCCAACAGTTTCATACACTGCAAGTCAGTTACTGATAAAGTAGAAAATGATTTATATTTTCTAAGTAAGTTAGAGCAGATTCAAAGCACCTCCCATAATAAACTTGGTCACAATGCACTGTGCCTTCCTGAGAGGGAGGAAAAGAGTACAGCTTCTGCCAGAGCGCTAGTGTCTAGGCTTTGGCAATGGCATGAGGACCCAGGAAGAACACAGGAAGCCACGGAGTTTACGAAGCCCTCCAGCATTCACCCGCCCCCATCCTTCCTCCTTTCTAACCTCCAGTATTTTCCACTGAGTCCACAAAATACCAGTTACACCTCCAACTTAGAACCTTAGCTTGTGGCATTCTTTCTTGCTGAAATGATCCTAAAACCTGGCCTTTCTTTTCTCAGCCAGCTAACATCTTATCCTTGATTAGCTCTTTTGCATCTGAGCTTCTGAAGCAGCAGTCACACAGCTCTGACATGCTACATTCTGTCACCCCAACCAAGACTATAACCTCCTGAAGGCAGAGCCTTTCCCCTAATCAGGAGCTCCCTACAATCTCCCCGAGTTAATATGTGTTCACCCACATCCTGCAGCACTTAGGAGGTGCCCCAGTGAGAACTAATCCCGTATCACCGTCCCACTGTTTTTCACTGGCAAGAGTAAGAATCAAAGGAGTCATCATGACAGGATAGGTAAACAGTCTTCAAAGAACTTACATTTACAGCCCAGCCTCTGGCCTGTTCATGGGTAGTCCTCAATGTAAAAATGGTTTTTATATTTTTTAAAAGAAGGAAAGAAAGGGAATAGGAGGATGAAAAGAAAAAAGACAAAAAAGAGGCAGAGACCAATGAGGCCAGCAAAATCTAAAATATTTCCTAACTGGCTCTTTACAGAAAAATCTCTGCTGAACTGGGCTCCATTCTTAAGCTGGAATGCTAGAACTTGACTATGTATTTTTTAACATAATAATTTCTGAAGTAACAGACTTCAATTGTTGGACTGATAGGAGCAGCCTTCCCCATTTCCCCCATACTGGCCACCTTACAAGTCTCCCCTACGTTCATCTCTCAGCCAGCAACTCCACGGAAGAGTGATTCATCCAAGTACCTGTTCTGCTTTTTCTGCCTCAGCCTTGAGAACCGGCTCCTCAACTTCTTCATCGTATACACGCTAAACATGGAAGCAAGTTCATTTTTAAATGGTTAAAAACATCATTTGGAATAAATCACAATGAAAGAATTCAATATGTAATAAAAAGGATAAATTCAATATACAATAAAGATAAGGAAAAAATTATCTTTAAATGGCTGAAACTACTAGTCAGGGACAAAAAAAAGCAAAGATTAATAGTCAATTCACCAAAACTAAATTTTAAAAGAAGAGAACCATTGATTGGCTGCCTCTTACAGCCCCGCTACGGGGGATCGAGCCCACACGTGGTGTGTTCCCTGACTGTGAATTGAACTGTGACCTCCTGGTTTATAGGTTAATGACCAGCCGACTGAAACCAAGTTCAATGTCATTGTTGACCAGAATCACAAAAACCATAAGATGCCAGTTTTCACACCTTTTTGCTTAACCTAACCCTTAAGTATTGATGAGGCAATGATACAGATAACAGGCTACTAAGAATGTCAACTAGCAGAACGTATCTACTAGGTAACATGAGCTTTAACATTTTGAACAATAGATATGGCAAAGTTAACAGTTATTGTCATTGTGCTGCTTCAAGTAGCTGGTCAATTTTATTATTCTATTTATATGAAAACAGACAAGCTATGCAGCCCACAAATGAACTGCCCGCAGGCTAGGCATCTGACTGGTCCATGGGCATGGAGACAAAGGCCTCTTTCCCAAAACAGAGCCATCACTTCAGCAACTCACTATCATTTTCTTTGTTACTTTTACAGTACTTATCATTTTATAAACTCCCAAAGTATAACAAGCTGTTACAAACAGTGGGATGATGAAAGTGTTCTGGAATTAGACACTGGTAATAGTTAAAAAATTTTGTGAATGTACCAAAATCTATTGACTTGCACACTTACTAAAGAGGTGTATTTTATGGAATATGAATTGTATCTCAATTAAAATTAAAACATCAATATACAGATACATGGAGCCTGGCCAATGTGGCTCAGTGGCTGAGCATTAACCTATAAACCAGGGGGTCACAGTTCGATTCAGTCAGGGAACACACCCCGTGTGGGCTCGATCCCCCGTAGCGGGGCTGTAAGAGGCAGCCAATCAATGGTTTTCTTTAATCATTGATGTTTCTCTTCCTCTCTGAAATCAATAAAATTATATAATAAGAAAAAGAGATATATTTTTAAATATTTTCTTTCCTACCTCCAACCTAACCCTTGGAATAACCAGTTTAAATGTGGTGTGTGCTCTACTGTTTCTGTGGCTCCTAAACAAATGCATACAGACAGCTGAACATACTCAGAATTCTCCCATCCTTCCTTGTTTTAAATAAGCACCCACTTGTAATATACTTGGTTCTCTGCCCCACTTTTTCACTTAATATTCACATAAGCCACTTTCTGAGTCAATGCACATAGATTTGACTCAATCTTCGTAATATCTGTGGTTTGAATTCAACAGCTCCCTATTGGTGAACATTAAGATTTCCAGTTTTTGCTTTTGTAAACAAACTTGCTGTAAACATATGCACACATAAATTCTTAGACCCCGGCCCTTTTATTTCTATACGTTTTCTAAAATTAGTTTGCCAAGTTCAAGGACAAAAATGTTTTTTAATCTTAGTAGCTTCTTCCAAAGTACTATACACAAATCTGTGATAACTCACACTATCACCAATACTGTGTCAAGTGCTTGTTTCCTAAGCCTTTTCCAACAGATATTATCTGTCTTTTTAAGATATCTGCCAAGCCTGGCTGGTGTGGCTAGGTGGATGAGTCTCCACCTAGGAACCAAGGGATCACGGTTCCATTCCCAGGGCTTGATCCTAAATAGCAGGCCTGCAGGAGGCAGCCAACTGATGATGTTTCTATCTCTCTATCCCTCTCCCTTCCTCTCTCTAAAATCAATAAAAAGATACTAAAAGAAAAAAGACATGTCAATCTGATAAAACAATATTGTTTTTAAATGTCCAGATTAATTCTCAAATACCAAATTTGTAATTCTAAGCAACTCCAATCAAAATACTAATAGGATTTTCTGTGGAATTTAACAGGATAATTCACATAGGAGAGTAAAAAGCCAAGGATAACCATGGAAAATTCTGAATCAAAAAAAGCCATGTGGCCCTAGCCAGTTTGGTTCAGTGGGCAGAGCGTTAGCCTATGGACCAAAGAGTCCTGGGTTCCATTCTGGTCAAGGGCACATACCTTGGTTGCAGGCTCTTCCCTGCCCCAGGCCCTGGTCAGGGTGCATGCAGAAGGAAACCAAACAATGTGTTTCTCTCACATCGATATTTCTCTCTGTATTTCTCTCCCTTTTCCACTCTTTCTAAAAATCAATGGAAAAATATCCTCAGGTGAGGATGAAAAAAGAAAAAGAAAAGAAGTCATGGGGACTTGCCCTACTAAGACATTAAAAATATATGGTATTTAAGATTGTGATACTGGCATATAGCAGATAAACATAATAAAAGACAGAGGCCAGAATTACATGTACACCTGATCTTATTTTCACATAAACACATATGCACACACATGCATTAATAGACATAAATCTGCCAAAACTAGTTTGGCTCAGTGGATAGAGCATCAGCCTGCAGACTGAAAGTCCCAGGTTCTATTCCGGTTAAGGGCATGTACCTTGGTTGCGGGCACATCTCCAGTAGGGGGTGTGCAAGAGGCATTTGATCGATGTTTCTCTCTCATCAGTTTCTGACTTTCTATCCCTCTCCTTTCCTCTGTGTAAAAACTCAAAATATATATATTTTTTAATAGACATAAATCAGTGAGCTCAACCACATAGAAAAAAACAAGATGAGATCTCTACTTCATACTACATGTATGGATCCATATACATTCACACATATGTATTTTCCAGGTAAGAACAAAAAAGGCAGAGATACAAAAGCCCTCACCTAAAATGTTTAGAGTTAAGGAAAAAATGGGAAGTTGGTACCTTTGAACCAAATACGGAAAAATATTAAAACCTGTTAATGCAGGATAGTGCACATAGTTAGTATCTATGGTTATCTGTTCTTTTCTAGGCATATGAAGCACTTCACTAAAAATTTTGATTTTGAAGGATTATGAAATAAATGATGATCTATTGTTCTAGAATAAGAAAAGTAAAATTAAGTTCACAAAACTTCTATAGATGTGTTAAAATGCTTATAATAAATTAGCATTTAAAAAAATGAAGGTTGCAAATACACACACACACACACACACACACACACAGGATAACCTAGAAAAGGTTAAAGTTAAAAAGAGTAGAAAGAAATATGCCAAATGTTCCAGGTTTGTTCACTGGAGTGCCAAAATTATAGTTGATTTTTTAAATTACTTTTTTACACTTTAATATTTTTTAGTTATGCCAATCTCTTCTACAATGAGTGTCCATTACTTTTATAACAAGAAAGAAAATTTAACGCCCAATGTCTGCATGGGAAATGAATTTGGAATATATACCACGGCTCTGCTCTAGCTGACAAAGTTGGAGATACTTCTTCAGTTTCCATATCCTTTTTCTAATTGTTCTATAAAGTTCAGAAAATTGGGAATTTTCACACACAAAAACAAAAAATAATTTTTGAAATTGATATTTTAGAGAGGAAGGGAGAAAGAGAAAGAAACATCAATCTGTTGCCTCCCGTACTTGACAAACTGGGTATGTGTCCTGACCAAGAATCAAACCCGCCACCTTCTAGTGGTGTACTGGACAACTCTCCAATCAACTAAGCTACACCAGCCCCAGCAAGTAAGTAATTATTAACATTGAAACTTTAAGACATGGCAGCTTCAGAATTCAAATCATGAGAACATTTTCCCTAAAAGGTTGAGGTTCATGCTGAAGTCTGAACAGCACTATCATCCTACCTTTTTCCTGCCTGTCATTAAAAGCTACCTTCCAAGACATCAACAGCCTGCAGCTGAAAGCCAAACATGACATCTCAGAAACCAGCCAGCAAATACATAAAACCGAGGGAAAATTTTAGAGTAACCAAGACTGTACAACTCTGGTCACCAGACACAGCAGATACCCTACCAGGTAGAGTTCACAGGTTCATGTGTGTCTTGATCATTTTCAAGTCAGTTAGTCTTACCCAGATTTTAAAATATCTTGGGTATTTCCAGAGGATCTTTTCCTCATTTGGGGAGACTTGGTAAAAGGTGAAGATGGGAAACTGGAGAAAAAGGGACCAGGGGAAGGGGATTTCTGAACAGACTATACACAGTGCTGGTCCTTTTTCATGTATGTGTTCTCTCATTCACTTAAATATTCACTGAGTCCCTACATATCAGGTCTGTGCTAGGCCCAAGGAATAAAACAGTTTGCAAACATATGGGGCTTGATTCAGCAGAGGAACTGCATATCAATAAATGTAAAATTATAATCTCGGGACATACTATAAAGAAGTCATTAACAAAAAATGGTATTAACCAGGTCAATTAATGTTTCATGACAAAATTCCTAAATTAACAAACTAATAATTAAGAATTGTTCTCCTTTCTGATAACACACTGAAGCATTTAATTAGCATTTCTCCTCCTTCAGAGTCGTCCCTGGAGCCTTTACTAACAATACTGATTTCTCTTGACCTACAAAGGCCAAAATGCTTTTGTTTCACTAATTCCATAATGCAGTTTGCAACCTTGTCCCTGCCAAAGGTTAATTATTACAACCCAGAAATGACTTTGAATATCTTTCTAATAAAGCATGAAACCAAATGGCACCATCACGCAAACTAGAGTTATGTCAGGATTTGAGGAAACTATATAGAGAGCCAAATCACTGACAAATATATTATCAGCCTACAGATACTTTTAGCTGTACTCTCAACATCATCATGCTCTGCCATGAATGGAAAGGACATGTACCACATGCATTATAGGGGTCTGGGAAGCAGTTAAATTTGGCAGTGCCAACAGTCACATCCAGAGACAAATTCTGGCTGCAGACTGAAATGGGAAGACATAAAGAACTAAGGACAGATGGATGGGAAACAGGGAATCCAAGAAGTGAACAGTAATACAGAACTATTACACATACACACAAAAAAAATCTTCAAAAACAAAAACCTAGCACTTAAACAGATAAAATCACACCTGGTGTATAGCTCAGTAATCTGTTTAGGATTGATTCTGTGTCATAGGTTCAGCCATCATAACAAAATGCTAGTAGAAAATATTTCAAGTGGACACATGCATGCCTTTAATATAATTTATCTGAACATATGGAACATTTTATAACTATAGTCACATGCTGGTGGCCCAGACGATCTTTACAGAATATGCTAAAACAAGGCTTATTTGAGGACAATTCAGCACAACTGGTGACTACTCTCAAAACTAAAAAGGAATGAAACGCCTAGAATATGAGTTTTATAATTAATTTTTTTAAAGGCTTAGGAAATTTTATTAATTTTTTAGAAGACATTAATCCTAGAGAAAGAAGCTTTAAGTACCAAGACCCGCACTTTACTCAAAATTTAGAAAACTAGTAATAGATCCCTTGCTACTCCAGAAAGCATTATTTACAAGTCTGATGTAGCCAAGTAACTCACATTCTCAATGAACTGGGTATTTGAAAGCATAAGGAAGTCATTGAAGACATTATGCAGGCGACAATCTGTGGCTTTAGTTTCCCGAATTAGCCCATCCACTTGTTTCTTGATTTCATGGGTCCTAGAGATAGTCTGCTGTGAAAATTCCTGCAGAAACTGGAGTAACTATTTAAAAAATAAACGTACAGAAGTATCAATATTATATGCATCTTTTTTGTTTCAAAACAAAAAACCCATTTCCTTTCATCTTTGTGTGTGCGCGCTGGAATGTACAAGGGATGCTGGTTTTGTGAGGGCTAAGGCCAAGTGGCATTGAAGAACACTCAGAAAGTGCATCAAGCCAGTGGCAAGTAGTCAGTGGGCACTCGCTATTCATTTTCTGTAGGAATTTTAAAGTCCTCTTTGGTTGTCATTCTACAGGGATTACAGACAAAGGATAAAATAACTAATCACTTCTTTTTAAAAAGTCCTATTCACATGCGACTTTGGAGTCACAGTTCTGAACTTGAAGAACCCCTCACGGATAACCTCATGCTGGCCTGCCTAGCGCCTCACGGCCCGGGGTCCAACAACGAGTCGCCTCACTGGTGCCACTGCAATGCTGCGGGGCAAGGATGAGCATCTGCCCCTTCAGCAAGAGAAGCCCGACCCTGGCCAAGTCCAAGGGGCAGCACTATGAGCTACGATCCCCGGGCCCACCCTCTCTCTCCAAGACGACTGGGCCCTGCGAGGGTGGAGATTTCCGAGCGCGTGAGTCATGGGTTTTATTAAGACCGCTGACAGCGAGACGGACTGGGTGGAGGGAGAATCGGGGTCCCCCAGGCGGCCTCCTCCCCTGACTCCCTCCCGGACAGCCCGGGGCCCGCCTCTCACGCCCGCGTCGGCCGCCAGCGACCAGGTCTGGCAGCTCCTGCGGATCTCCTCCACCGACCAGGGCCGCTGCCACGCTGGCTCGGGCTCGGGCTCGGGCGCCCGCTCCTGGCCGGGCGTCGTTGGGTTCATCTGCAGCGGAAGGACAAGCAGAGGCTGAGCTCGGGCGGCGGCGCCATGGCCCGCCCGTCCCTACCAGCCTGCGGCCGCCCTCACCATCCCCGCAGTGCGCCTCGGAGGGACCACAACCGAGCAGACCGCGTCCGCCCCGGCCCGCAAACCCCGGAAGCCGAGCCCCCAGCCTCGCTCCTTCACACGTGACCCGTTTCACGTGCCCTGGCTGCACGTGACCTGGCCCTCACGTGACTGAACTTTGGCGCCGGAAGGAAGCTGGGTACAACTGCTGGAGAGATAAATAGGCGGCTGGCATCTGGGTTGGAGTAGAGGGTTGGGTTGGAGTGGGGGGGACCAGGAGTTAAGGGAAGGGGGACCGGGGCCCCGGGCTTGCTCTTTGACGGGAGGGCCCAAACGGCGCGGTTGCCACCCTGGAGCTCCCCGCCAGCCCCTCGTTCCAAAGGAGGTTGTGTGGAGCCAGGGCCGCGGGCTTTAGACGGGGATGTGAGCAGAGGGAGGGCGCCCCTTTGCGGGTCAGCACACAGGTGCTCAGTAAATGGGGAATAACCTACCTTTCTGTCCACCGCAGGTCTTTTGATGGCATGCTGGGTTTCAACTCACTGCGCAGGACCTACTTAAAATCCTTTATGTTAGGTCTGATCAAATAATGAAATGGATATCCCCTCCCATGGGAAACTGACCTTTAGATCATTTCCCAAGCGGCATTTCCTTTCGCTTGGACCACATTCCATTTGCTGAAATTAGTAACTTCCCCTGCGGACTTGCCCTGGATCCCCACGCCCAGCTGAAAAAGCCTGCCAACATCTTTAAAATCTCTGACTCCTCGTGCGCGGGCCATTTGGGGGCTCAGGCCATCTGGTTCCCAGATGATCTAACAAATTTATAATTGTTTACCATTTTCGACCTTTGTGGACCTCTTTCAGTGACCCAGACACTTGACCCTGGACTTTGTACTCAGATTCAAGTCCAGTCTAATCATATGACAGGCAAAATCCCTTATAATCTGATTCTTGTCTTTGAATGTATCTTCAACTCAGTGATCTGGCCATCCTTTCTCACACTTATCTGACCTCTTTGCTGAGTCCTTCCAGTGACAGATTAACTTACTTTTAATATGATATATTTTTAGAGAGAGAGGGAGAGAATGCAATATTGATTGGCTGCCTCCAGGATTGAGCCTGTTACCAGGCATGTGCCCTGCACCAGAGGATGCCCAACCAATGGAGCCACACAGCCCACAACTAGATCACTTACTTTTAAAAACGAAGATCCCAACATCTTTCCATTCCTGTGTGCCTAGAGGCCAGTAATTTAACCTCGAGTCGTTTTATCCTCAGTAAAAGTTAATGATATTGCTCAATAACTAGCATGGTGCCTGTCATATGGTGACCATTAAACAATAGTAGACACACACACACACACACACAAAGAAGGGAACCTTGCCATTTGCAAGAAGAATAGACCTGAATTGTATTATGCCAAGTGAAAGAAATCCAAGAGAAAAAGACAAATATTTGTGAATAAATGAGCCAACAACAACAAAACAGAAACAAACTCATAAATACAAAGAACAAACTAGTAGTTGCCAGATAGGATGAGCTTGGAGGTTGGTGGGAAAGGTGAAGTGGATTAAGCGGTATGAAATGCCAGTTACACAATAAGTCATAGGGATGTGATGTACAGCAAAGGGAATAGAGTCAATAATCCTATCTAATAAAAGAGTAATATGCAGATTGACCATGACTCCAACACACAAGATGGCTGCCTCATGTGGACACAAGATGGCAACCAAAAGATGGCCGGCAGGGCAGGGCAGTTGGGAGGGACCAGGCCTGCAAGAGAGGGCAGTTGTGGGCTATCAGGCCAGCAGGGGAGCAGTTAAACATCAATCAGGCTGGCAGGGTTGTGTTTAGGGGGCAATCACAGCTGCCAGGGAGGGCAGTAAGGGATGACCAAGCCAGCAGAAGAGGGAAGTTGGGGTCGACCAGGCCTGCAGGGAAGGGCAGTTGGGAGGGACCAGGCCTGCAGGGGAGAGCAGTTGGGGTGGGACCAGGTCTGCAGGGGAGGGCAGTTAGGGGCAAACAGGCTGGCAGGGGAGTGGTTAGAGGATGATCAGGCTGGCAGGCTGAAGTGCTTAGGGACAATTAAGAAGGCAGGCAAGCAAGCAGTTAGGAGCCAGCAGTCCTGGGTTGTGAGAGGGATGTCCAACTGCCCGTTTAGGTCTGATCTTATGGGGATTGGGTCTAAGCAGACAGTCAGATATCACTCGAGGATTCCCAGATTGGAGATGGTGCAGGCTGGGCTGAGGGACAACCCCTGTCCCCTGTGCACGAATTTTGTGCTCTGTGCCTCTAGTATCATAATAACTATGTATGGTGACAGGTAGATACTAGGCTTATAGTGGTGATCACTTATTAAGGCATATACGTGTCTCATTACTATGTTGTACACCTGAAAAAATACAATATTGTGTGTCAACTATATTTTTTAAAATAAATGTTTACAAAACATAGATGTTGCCACCTCTCCTATGTTCTTCATTTGTCCACCTCTTGGACTTTTTTTGTTTTCATTTGTCATTTCTGAAGACTTCTCTGATTACCCCAAGTAAAGTTTGTGCACCCTCAGTTATTTTTATACATTTGTAAAAATATTCATCATGAAGTATTACATTGTATTGTAACTTTTATGTAGCTAAAATTTATGAAGTGCTTAGCATTTATCAAACACCTTAATACATATTAATTTAATTCCCTCAATGACTTCATGAGGTAGGCACGATTTTTCCCTTGTTATATTTAAGAAAACTGAAGCACGGGGAGGTAAAGCAACTTACGGATTAGAAAACCAGCAAAGAATCAGAATAGGGAACCCACACAATTGGCCTCTATTTTACACTATAGCTAGATTTATACTGTGCTGTACATAATTGATTGCTTATGTCTATTGCTAGGTGAAAATTTTTACTTTTTTAATATAGAGTTCAGTGATGCAGAGTCAGTCCCAGGAACTGTGTCAGGATGTAACCATTTGTGCTTTAGCACAGTTCAAAAGTTCAGTTTTACCTGGAGAAGGAAGGGTTTAGTTCAGCTTCCTGGAGGCCCCCAGCTCCATTTTATATTGCTTTTTCCATGATATTAACTCCATATTGCCATTTTTTAATGTTTTTATTGATTTCAGAGAGAGGAAGTGAGAGGAAGAGAGGGCTAGAAACATCAATGATGGGGACCAAGCTCACAGCCCTGGCACACACCCTAATGGGAAATTGAATGGTGACCTCCTGGTTCATGATCTCAACTACTGAGCACACCGGCTGGGCCACATTACTATTTTTTAAAATAGATATTTTTTATTTTTTTACAGAAAGGAAGAGAGAGGAATACAGAGTCAGAAACATCAGTGAGAGAGAAACATTGATCAGCTGCCTCCTGCACACCTCCTACTGGGGATGTGCCTACAACCAAGATACATGCCCTTGACTGGAATCAAACCTGGGACCTTTCAGTCTGCAGGTGGATGCTCTATCCACTGAGCCAAACCAGATAGGGCACACATTACTATTTTTTTTTACATTTCCTCCTTTTGATTGAGATTCTTTATAGAAAGCATCAATGATTAATCATTGGGAAGCATCATAGGTCTACCATTAATAAAGCAATACATGCCCTAGCTGTATGGTTCAGTGGATAGAGCATCAGCCCATGTCCCAGGTTTGATTCTGATGAAGGTCACATGCCCAGGTTTTGGGCTCCATCCCCAGTAGGGGGCTTAGAAGAGGCAGCTGATCAATGATTCTCTCTCATCATTGATGTTTCTATATCTCTCTCCCTCTCTCTTCTTGTTTGAAATAAATAAAAATATTTTTTAATAAAAAAGCAACATATATCCAGGCCAGTTTGAAATAGTGGATAGAGCATCAGCCTGTGAACTGCAGCATCCTGGGTTCGATTCCAGCAGGGGCACATGCTCAGGTTGTAGGTTCAATCCCCAGTGGGGGGGTATGCAGGAGGCAACCAATCAATGATTCTCATCATTGGTGTTTCTCTCTCACTCTTACTTCCTCTCTGAAACCACTCTATACTAATGAAAGGGTAATATGCTAATTAGACCAGACATCCTTCTGGAGAAAACCATGGTGGCAATGGCTGAAGCAGAGGCCGTTAAAAGTGATTAGGACTGCAGGGGGGAGCAGTTAGGGGGCGATCAGGCTAGGAGAGGAGGGCAGTTAGGGGACAATTAAGCCAGCAGGCAGAGGGGGTTAGGGGCAATCAGGTTGGCAGGCAGAGGCAATTAGGAGCAATCAGACCATCAGGGGAGCAGTTAGGGCATCAGGCGGCAGGCAGAGGTGGTTAGGGGTGATCAGGTAGGCAGGCAGGTGAGCAGTTAGGAGCCAGTGGTCCCAGATTGCGAGAGGGATGTCTGACTGCCGGTTTAGGCCCGATCCCACAGGATCAGGTCTGTGGGATCCATCCTAAACTGGCAGTTGGACATCCCCTGAGGGGACCTGGATTGGAGAAGGTACAGGCTGGGCTGAGGGACACTCCCCACTACCACCCCATGCATGAATTTCATGTAAAAAGAAAAAAAAGCAACACATCCCTCATCGCCAGGAAGGTTTATTCCTGGAATGACATATACCCTGAAAGAGAAAGTAGTCTCCTGATCACACAGTAAGAGAGCTTATGGCCATGTTTGAGCAAGAAGGAAGCTTATCAAAAGCAGACCTAAATCTCATATTTGTCAGATCAAACAAATTTTTTGTAGATATGGTCTCAATGGATTTATTTATTGTAACATCTTCAGGTATTGGGCTAAGATTATTTGAGTGGTGGCTGGTAGTCAATTGATGTACTTGGTAAGACTTATAATTAGGTAGAATCACAAAAACCAATATGATTAAAGTCTGTAATATAGAATTAAGCCAGGTTGCTATTCCTGTAAGCATCCAGCTAAATAACTCTGTCCAATCCCAATCTATAGGGTAACTAGAGGCCCAGTGCACAAAATTCGTGTACTGGGGGGACAGGGTCCCTCAGCCTGGCCCACACCCTCTCACAGTCTGGGAGCCCTCAAGGGATGTCTGATTGCTGGCAGTTGTAAATCCTTAGTGCTGCCATTGGGCTCACCAGCCGTGAGCCTGCTCAGGGCTTCTGGCTGAGCAGCACTCCCCCTGTGGGAGTGCACTGACCACCAGGGGGCAGCTCCTGCATTGAACATCTGCCCCCTGGTGGTCAGTGTGCATCATAACAACTGGTTATTCCACTGTTTGGTTGATTTGCATATTAGCCTTTTATTATATAGGATCTTTGTTCAAAGATTTTAATTTTTTGTTTCAGAACCTCAAGTTCTTTTATCACTAACTGTTTTTATTGACATAGAAATAACATCTCTCTCCCAATATGGCATAGATATCATCTTGTTGGGTGGGGAACACATGTGGAGCCCTGTGGTTTTGTAGTACTACCCCAGCCAGACTATCAATTATTCCTTGTTGTCAAGAGCACTTGCAGTAGTGTTCTGTGATTGTGCTACAAGAATGAAAAGATTTTCTTAAAAAATAATTATTGTTGAAAGTATTACTTCTTACCCCCATTAACCCCTCCTGCAAGCCCCCACCCCCGCCCCAAATCTTCACCACCCTTTTGTCTGTGTCCAAGGGTCATGCATATATGCATACAAGATCTTTGGTTGATTACCTCCCACCCACCCTCCCCCACCTTCCCTCTGAGATTCTGCACTCTTTTCCAGGCTTCCATGTCTCTGAACCCACTCCATTCATCAGTTTATTGATAATAGAAAGATTTTTTATAGACTTCTCATTCAGCTACTCCATATCAAGGAACAAAAGCTCTAGCAAAGGCATGCCTAAACCTTGCTTATCTATTATGGAGTTTCAGTTGAACAGAGGACTGAAAACACCATACCCCAAATTCCAATTGTGTTTGCTTTGTTTGGTTGAACTTTACAGACAAAGGAGTCTAGTTTAGGGATAATGGCAGAGGAAGGGTGAGTTTTTGAGTGGCAGTGTTAGTACTAGCATAATATCACATTTGCCTCACTATTGGGTTGACAAGGTAGCATATATTTGGACCGCACACAAGAAGAAACATTCCATGTCCTCTAGTGATAGCATGCAATTCAGTCCTTCAACCCAAGACTCTGAGAGAAGTACTAAGTCCTATTTCTAAAGCAGGGACGTCACATCCTCCATATGTTAGGTGATCATAATAGTCATCATCACAGAAGACCTTAACAGCATCATGCTCAGGGATTACCTGAGATTTCTATATATTTGCATCAGGATTGACAGATTAGCATGGGTTTGGTTGTTTTAAGTTTTTGTGCTGGGATTCCCCAAGAGATAGATTTTATTTGTTTTTAACCAAATACCAATTTTCTAAATCTTGTGCCCAAGAAGTATTTGGGAGTGGAAGAACATGAGCACAATGGACTTATTGCAAAATCTGACTTTATGAACAGGTTGTATAATTTGTCCTGTGAAATGGGTTCTCCAGTTGCTATGGGGCTCTGAGGGAAGTGCCCCAGAGGACAAGCTCTTTCCCGGGAGCATTTACTGACTGCAGAGACTGTGGCTCTGAGGCCTGGGAGTGTTTCTACCCAAGAAGGAAACACACAAATCACCATGAATACTAACAAGGACCCTTGATGTGGGGAAACTGAGTCAAGTCCATTTGCTGGACCTTAATGGGGCCTAAAGGCAGGGGAAATACCCTCTAGCGGTAGGACTGGGTTTCCCAGCTTTGTGCTTTGGGTAGGGTTGGTATTTTTGGTATACATGGGAAGCTATCTTTGGAGAGATTCCAGTATTATTATTATTATTATTATTATTATTATTATTATTATTTCCTTTGTTTTTTTATTTTTTTAATCTTTATTGTTCAGTTTATTAATTACATTGTTCCCCTTTCTTATCCCTCTATAGCTCCCCTCCACCCTGTACCCATCCCACCCTCCACCCTCACCTCCCCCTCCCCAATGTCCTCTCCCATTGTTGCAAGATTTTTGTCCAGTCTCTTGCTGTACTTCCCACACCCCTTTTCTCCCCAAGAATTGTCAGTCCATTCCCTCTCTATGTCCATGATTCTGTTATATTCACCAGTTTATCCTGTTCATCAGTCTATCAATTCACTTGATTTTTATATTCATTTGTTGATAGATGTGTATTTGTTGTTCATAATTTATATTTTTACCTTTTTCTTCTTCCTCTTCTTAAAGAATATCTTTCAACATTTCATATAATATTGGTTTGGTGGTGATGAACTTTAGCTTTTTCTTATCTGCGAAGCACTTTATCTGATCTTCAGTTCTGAATGATAGCTTTGCTGGATAGAGTAATCTTGGTTGTAGATGCTTGCTATTCGTTATTTTGAATATTTCTTGCCACTCCCGTCTGGCCTGCATCGTTTCTGTTGAGAAATCCACCGACAATCATATGGGTGCTCCCTTATATGTAACTAACTGTTTTTCTCTTGCTGCTTTTAATATTCTCTCTTTATCTTTTGCTCTTGGAATTTTAATTATGATATGTCTTGGTGTGGTCCTCTTTAGATTCCTATATTTTGGGGTTCTGTGTACTTCTTGGGCTTTTAAGTCAGTTTCTTTCACCAGGTGTGGGAAGTTTTCAGTCACTATTTCTTCAAGTAGGTTTTCATTACCTTGCTCTCTCTTTTTCTGGCACCCCAATAATTCAGATGTTGGCATGCTTGAGGTTGTCCCAGAGGCCCCTTACGCTATCTTCAATTTTTTGGATTCTTTTTGTTTTTTGCTTTTCCAGCTGAGTGGATTTTGCTTCTTTGTATTTCAAATCTTTGACTTCGTTCTTGTGGCCCTCTGGACTGCTTTTAGGACTTTGTGTAATATTTTTTATTTCAGTCAGTGTATGCTTGATTTCTAGTTGGTCCTTTTTCATATCCGTGAGGGTCTCATCCATATCCTCAGAGGTCTTGTTCATTTCCTTGTAGGTCTCATTCATTTCCTTGTAGGTCTCATTCATTTCCTCATTGGTCTTGTTTATTTCCTGGTAATTCTCATTAAGTTGATCGGCCTTTTGTAGGAGCCTCTTGAAAAGCCTTATAACCGTGGTTTTGAATTCTATGTCTTGTCGTCTTTTCTCCTCCATTTCTTTCACACCTGATTTCTTTCCATGTCTCTGCATGGTGGCTGCTTTATGTGGTGGATATCCTCAAGGGGACAGTGGCTCAGCCTCCCCAGTTACCTGAGGTGGGTGCTCTTACTGCAATCCTTTATGGGTTGTATTCAGTATTTTTGAATTTAAACCCAGTTTGTTGTTGTTAGCCCTAGGAGGGTTTGACCTCCAGGCCAATTGGCTGTGAAGGGAGACTGTGTTCAGGTTGGATGGGCGGAGTCTCTGAGCTGCGCAGGCAGTGTCAGCGTCAGCTGCGTCCTATGCAGCGCTCATGCGCGCGGGTCTGTGTTGGATGGGGATGGCTGCAGACACCTCCAAGAGAAAGCTGCTAGTCTCTTCCCCTTGCCAGACCACTCCGCCTTTCCCCAAATGTGACTGCACACCAAAAGTCTAGCCCAGGATTGTAAAATAAATGGTTTCCGGAACCAGGAGACAAGTTTCCAGGGGGCAAGTAGCGGGTTTGCGTGACCCTTTTGCGGAAACTCGCAGTTCAGGAGCCTCTGCCGCTCTCCGCTTCCAGGGTGCGTCCCCCGGACCTCGGCGGACCTCGCCTGGCGCTGGGGGATCCGGGCAGTGGGACGGACCTCGCCTGGCGCTGGGGAATCTGGGCAGTGGGACGGACCTCACCTGGCGCTGGGGAATCCGGGCAGTGGGACCGGGGTTGCTGCTCCAGCCCCAGCCTGCGCGCACGCGTCCAGGACGGCTCCTAACCTGTACAGTATTTTTTAATTTAAGCCCAGCTTGTTGTTGTTAGCCCTAAGAGGGTTTGACCTCCAGGCCAACTGGCTATGAAGGGAGACTGTGTTCAGGTTGGATGGGCGGAGTCTCTGAGCTGAGCAGGCAGCCTCAGTGTCAGTTATGTCCTATGTGGCCCTGGCGCGCGCAGGTCTCTGTTGGATGGGAATGGTTGCAGACACCTCCAAGAGAAAGCCGCGAGTCTCTACCCCTTGCCAGACAATTCTGCCTCTCCCCAAATGAGTCTGCACACCCAAAGTCTCGCCCAGGGTTGTAAAACAAAGCAGTCCGGTGGTCTCCCGAACCAGGGGGCAAGTCGCCAGGGAGCAAGTCATGCACAAACTGCTTTTTCCAGGCAACCCGGCTTCTCCTCAGACTAGGAGACCTCTGCCGCACCCGGCTTCCAGGGTGTGTCCCCCCAGATCTCAGACCTCGCCTGGAGCTGAGGAATCCTTGCAGTGGGACATCTCTGCCCTCCCCGTTGGCGAAATCCAGCCGGGGTTGCTGCTGCCAGCTACAGCCTGCACGCGACCAGGACGGCTCCTAACCTGTTTCCGCGCGTGTCTTCGAGGCTGCGCTCTGCCGCTCTTCTGAGTCTCAGTGTCCCACCTTTACTTTTATTTGTGGAGTTTTCACTCAGCCAGCTGTCCAATGAGTTTGGGTGATGTTAGTTTTGTTGTTTTGTTGTAGTTTTTGAATTGTTGCACGGGGCAGAACAATGGGTGTTTACCTATGCCGCCATCTTGGTTCTCTCCTCCAGTAGTATTATTTTCCCCATAAAACCATTGTCAGTGTTCCAGTGAGTTAAGTCATATACATATTGTAATATATGATATAGTATACAGTAAGGGGAAAGTGGCCAGTTATTCCAACCTGCTCATAACTTTGTTTTAGGGTCAAATTTATAGCTTATTGTAACCATTTCTTTCTTTTTTATTGAACATCTAAATGCTGTACTTCCAGAAAGCTATCATTTTTTTATCCTCATCTGAGGATATTTTTTGTTGTTGATGATGGGAGGGAGAGAGAGAGATAGAGAGAACGAGAACCACCTGGAGTATACGGAATGACACTCCAACCAACTGAGCTGCTCAGCCAGAGCCATAATGTTATCTTTTAAATACCCTATTATAGCTACAGCGAGTAGTGTCTCAGGAATGGGCTTGAGCGGAGGCAAGTCCTGCCCCAGCACAGTCTGAGCCATGCAGGGAAAATTTCAAGACACAAGGCCAGAGGAAAGTGAATGTACCTTTATTACAGTTTGGGACAGTGAGGCAGAGGAAGGGCCCCTGGATAAGCCCAGAACAAGCCACGCTGCTCACTGCCCCCTTGGGTACAAGTCTCATTGGGCCCTTATAGTTTAGGGAAGAAGCAGAGTACACGCCTGAGGAAAGGGAGCACAGCTGCTCACTGGCATCCTTTGTCTTGAGAGTTGTTATCTATTTCCCAGTGGCAGGAATTTTAGGGGAGTTGCCAGGGGAAGACCTCAGAATATTCATCAGACTATTCACTAGGCGTGTCTGTTAGTTAGCCTAGGCATCAAAATAACCGCATTATGGAGCCAGGGGTCATTCTCTGGTCAGTTTCACCTCCATCTTGGGTTAGTCTGGCTCTAATTAGTTTTCTGGCTCTAATAGTTCTTGTTTTAATCTGTTCTCCTGAAGATAGATTGGGAATGTTATGCCCAGATTTCAAGATCCTCAGAGACCACCAGGGAACCGAGTCTGATGCAAAAGCAAAAGAGCCTTTATTCAGGCTCGAGCTTGGCCCTCTGCCCCTCACTGATGCAGCGGCAGGATGCAAAGGAGGGGGGAATATCCAAAACATGATGATTTGATAGGGAGGTGGGGCCAGACTTGAACCGCGGAGTTGGCAGATTCCAATTGGTTGGGTGAGGGCCGGGGCCAGTGACTCAAAGGCAGGGTGTGGCCAGGGCCCAGCCACACAAAGATAGGACATGACCAGCATACCCCTGCATTCCCACTGGCTGACACGGTAGTCAATCCCGCTCTGCCCTTTCAGGAAAATAGATTTAAACCATCTGTTTAAATCTAGGTGTCTTTGGTTAAGGAAGACACAGTGTTGTGATTTTTTGGCTAGCTGCTAATTACTCAGTTGTTCCAGCCATTTGTTCAGCTATTTATCTCAGCTTCCAAATTCCACTTGCCAGGGAATTTTCCTAGTTTCTTACTAACCTGCCTCAGTAGCACAGGTACTGCCATTTGGTGCTGAAATTGTTTTAATGCTGCTAACTTACAGCAGCTAGCCAAATGATTGCTTCTGTCTTCCTCTATGTCTGCCTTTAAATGTCCAGGGATTTTTGTGATTGCTAAATATTTAGATAATTGAATAAATCTATGAGCTCTAAAATATAAGAACTGGCCCTGGCCAAGTGGCTCAGTTGGTTGTGTTAAAGAAAACCAGAGAAGAACCAAGCAACACTTAGAGAGAGGGGCCCCAACATGGAGGAATTTTCCCTATTTATATGTTTTTACCTTCTTTGTCTCCCAAATATGGGATGTTTCCGGCCCCCTTTGCAAGTTCTTAAAGAACCCCTATGTGCTGGGCCCTTGAGACCTCAACCAAAGGCTTGGCCTGGTGCCAGCACTGATAATTTTGTCAGGGAAGGTTTAATGGCTTCTCTGAAGTGAGAGTAGTCTTATTTTCCTTATTATGTAAGCAAGCAAGCATTTACAGAAGCCAAATAGCAGGGTTAGAATTTCAAACAGCAGTTTTTATGTAAGATGGATGCTTAAGTTGGAGCATCATGTCATGCACCAATAGTTGCAGGTTTGATTCCTGCTCAGGATACAGCCAATCTCCAGTCCCAGGTGCATGCAGGAGGAAACTGATCCACCTCTCTCTCTCTCTCTCTCTCTCTCTCTCTCTCTCTCTCTCTCTCTCTCTCTCTCTCTTCTCTCCACACACACACAAAATATAAGAACTGTGGGGTTTTTTAATTTTATCTTTTATTGAGAAGAGGTCAGGAATCCTCTCTACTTCCCTAGCATACCAAAGGCATACCTGCTGTCAGTATCAATGTTAGCCACTTACCTTTGACCAAACTGCAAGTTTCAGTTAATAAACAGAGCTTTCCTTTTGAGAAGAAGTTGCCTGAGGCATTGGACTGTCCTCAATGGTTTATTTAAAGAAATAATTACACAATCTGCTTGATAGTGGCCTGTCTCATTTTTTAGGTAAGAACTATAACTAAACTACACTAATTCAGCCTTTTTAGGAGGTATTTCCTATAAATCAATTTGAGGAATTAGGAGTAGGTCTGTTAATGTCAGGTAGTCTTGAGGGGTTTCTCAAGGACACAGGAAGGGGAGTAGCAAGGTTCAGAGCATTACAGTGAGCAATATCACATTGGATGACAGGAGACAATAAAGAATTTTGCAGGAAGGTCAGTCTGCTAGCAGAGAAGTGCTGATTATCATGAGAGTTAAGTAAGGCTTCCCTTTAGGGAATTAACCAATCTCTAAAAAACATCAAGAAGGACATGAATTTGGTTCAAAAGACCTGGCTTTCCAACCAACTCAGGCAGTTTCTTTAACAATAAAACAGATAATATCTTTACCTCAAATAAAAAAAATATTGAAGCTATTTATGAAAATATATACCTTTAAAGATTGAGATATTGGTATAGATACATTGAGTTTGTATCAAGGCAAAATCAAAGAAAACATGATTTTTTTTTAAAGTACAAGATTATGACATAAAATTTCTAGAATCATCTCTTAATTAAAGCCAACTGCAAACATAGTCCTATATAATAAAAACCTAATATGCTAAGTGTCCAGTTGGCTGTTCAACCAATAAAAGCATAATATGCTAATGACATGGTAAGGCCGCGCAACTGATTACTGTGGTGTAATTGACTACCAGGGGGCAGGCAGGCCGAACACACCCTGAAGTCCTCCTGCAGTCCCTCCCTGGCTGGCCACCCTCTTGTATCCCTCCCCAGCCCAATTGTGCACCAGTGAGGTCCCTTGGCCTGGCCTGCACCCTCTCCCAATCTGGGACCTTTCAGGGGATGTCAGAGAGCCAATTTTGGCCCCATGCAGAATGACTGGTTGCTATGATGTGTGCTGACCACCAAAGGGCAGGCGCTCAATGCAAGAGCTGCCCCTAGGTGATCACTATGCTCCCACAGGGAGAGCGCTGTTCAGCCAGAAGCCAGGCTAACAGCTGGCAATGTCCGACTGCTGGCTTAGGCCTGCTCCCCACAGGGAGTCATCAGTCGGAAATCCCCCAAGGGCTTCTGGACTGTGAGAGGGCGCAGGCCAGGCTGAGGGACCCCCTGAGTGCACAAATTTTGTGCACTGGGCCTCTAGTATAATAATAATAAGGCTTCCACAGAATGAGACACATAAAGTAGGAAGCCCAGAATTGCCTCTTCTACTTGCTGTAGTAGATTGCAGTGGCCACAATAATTCTCATAGAGGGAGGGAGACCTTTGGCCACTAGATCTAATTGTTGACTATATATCTAATGGACCTACTTTGTCTTCCAGGTCATGAGTCAAGACACCTAAGGCATTTCCCTCTCTTTCATGGACAAAAAGGAAAAAGGGCAATTGATAATTAGGATGTCCTAAAGCAGGAGGATCATAAAGACTGCCTGCTTATTTCATTGAAGGCTTTCAGAAATTCCCCTGTCCATGTGAGGGGCTCTGTCTCTTCAGCCTTGAGAAGGGAGTATAAAGGCTGAGACATGATAGAAAAATTAGGAATCCAGTTCCTACAATAATTTGCCAAACCTAAGAATCCTCTGAGTTGCCTTTTTAATCTTCAGAATCAGAAAAGTGGAAGTGCCCTGAATCCTATGGGAATCAAAGGGACATTTAGTTAATGTCCAGAGGTCTCTTTGGACATTAACTAAATGTCCCAGATATTTAATCCAAGTTTTACATAACTGAAATTTCTCTTTAGATACCTTATGTCCCTTTTTTGCTAGCTCACAAAGGAGGTAGAGGCTCTCTTGAAGGGATGCTTCCTCAGAAAGTAAGTAGAGGAGGAGGTCACTCACATATTTTAAAAGAGTAGACTGGTTGCCCAGCCAGTGTGAGTCAGTGGTTGAGCATTGAGCCAAAATCCAAGAAGTCATGGTTCCATTCCCAGTCAGGACACAAACCTGGGTGGTGGGCTTGTTCCTCAGTAGGTTGCAAGCAGAGGCAGCCAATCAATGATTCTCTCTCATCATTGATGTTTTTATCCCCCTCTCCCTTCCTCCTCTGAAATCAATAAAAACATATTTTTACAAAAGAGACTGTGGTCTGGTAAAGGAATTCTATATTGACAGTATATGCCTTTAAAACTTGGGAAAAGTAAGTTGGGTTTTCAGTGTCATCCACAGGCATTACTGTCCAACTACATAGTTGTAATTCTGACATGAAAGTAAGTAAGAATTGGCTTTCAGGATCAACAGCGTTGCTAACGAAAGCACTACAAAGATCTATCCCTGGACGTGACTCAATGGTTGAGTGTTGACCTATGAACAGGAGGTCACAGTTTAATTCCTGGTCAGGGTACATGCTCCAGGTTTGGGTTCAATCTCTAGCAGGGGGCATGCAGGAGGCAGCCAACCAATTATCCTCTGTCATCATTGATCTCTCTCTCTCTCTCTCTCTCTCTCTCTCTCTCTCTCTCTCTCTCTTTCTCTCTCTTTTCATCTCTGAAATAAATACAAATATTTTTTAAATCTATACCTGAAAAGAATTTACTTTCTAATGGTATGGCTGAGAGTAAGGTTATGTACAACTGGATGCCAATATATGATTACATTATTTGTGGCTCTTAGATCTTGAACAAATCTTCATCCTCTTCTATGAGGCTTTTTAAATATGGAGGATATGATATGAGTATGCATGATACAAGGGTTCATGCAAGAAATGATGAGGCCTTGTTTGCAATATTCCTCAATTATAGATTTAATTTCCTCAATGGCCTCTGGATTGGTTTATTTTTGTCTATAGCATTTTTACTAGCAAAATTTATTTGGAATGAAATCTAAAAGAGGGCTTGGCTAGGTCAAAGTTTGGCTGAAATAAAATGAAATAGCTATGGACACGTCCTCTTGAGGATCATTAGTTAGAAGTTCAAGATGTAAGAATATCCCTGCCCCCTTTCTAAAATATGTTTTATTATTTTTTTTAGAGAGAGAGAGAGGAAGGGAGAGGGATAGACAGAAACATCAATGAGGGAGAAACCTCACTGATTGTCTTCCCCCTGCACACCTCCCACTGAGGATCGAACCCTTAACCTGGGCATGTGCCCTGACCAGGAATCAAACTGGTGACTCCTGGATCTGAGTCAATGCTCAACTGCTGAGTCACACAGGCTGGAATATTTTGAGAAAAGGAAATTTGGGCTTTGTGAGCTTCAAGAAAGTCATATCCTAGGAGATGAATAGGAGCAGAGGGAACCAAAAGAAATTGCTAAATTCCTTGCATAGGTCCAAGATGAAAAGAAATTTGAAGAGATTCAGAGAGTCATGGATTGAATGACAACTCCCACTATTTATATGGTTTAGTACTTTGAGGAAGAGGAATGAAGAGATTGATAACTTGACTCCAGAGTCTACAAGGACTCGAGTTACCACATTCTCAGTAGTTATGTCAATTCCTCCTTAGGAATTAGTTAGAAGCACGAGGGAAATCCCTTTTTGATCCTCAGAGCAACTCCATTGCTGAAAAAACAGATTGGAGTCCATGAGGACTTACAAATTTTATGGGCTCTTGGACTTTGTAACTGCCTTTTAAGATTTGAACAATCTTTTTCCAAATGTCCAGGCAGTTTGCAGTTATTATAAAACCCTTTGGTGCTTTGCATTGGGGACCTTGAAAGGCAGATTTAACTGTCAATTGCTGTATTTATAGGCTCATTACTTGAGTTGCCTGAATTTGGGCATTTAGGACTTGTGTAGTTTTATCTTTTGTATCTTTTTTGATAGCTTGGGAGAGCTGCTCAGGATAGTTTACTAAATCATGGGTTTGCATGGTGGCCCAATTAAGTTGTAATATTTTAAAAAATATATTTTATTGATGTTTTACAGAGAGGAAGGGAGAGGGATAGAGAGTTAGAAACATCAATGAGAGAGAAACATCCATCAGCTGCCTCCTGCACCCCGCTACTGGGGATGTGCCCACAACCCAGGTACATGCCCTTGACCGGAATCAAACCTGGGACCTTTCAGTCCACAGGCCAACGCTCTATCCACTGAGCCAAACCGGTTTTGGCAAGTTGTAATGTTTTTATCTGTTGTTCAACTTTGTTTTGCAGACCTTCAACAAAGGCTGGATTAAAAAGACTTCAGATGTCATCATTGACTTCATTTATGCTAAACTACTGTTTAAAAACATTTTCGAGCCTATCATCATAATCCAAAACAGTTTCATTAGTTTTTTAACACATTTTTAAATTTTCTTCTAATCAATAACTCAAGTAAAAGCCTGTGTATCTAGCCCAGCT
Organism: Antrozous pallidus; assembly: GCA_027563665.1. Taxonomy (NCBI): domain Eukaryota; kingdom Metazoa; phylum Chordata; class Mammalia; order Chiroptera; family Vespertilionidae; genus Antrozous; species Antrozous pallidus. Next base: position 67,158,908 of record CM050510.1, on the reverse strand, counting down.
GGTGTGACTCAGTGGTTGAGCTTAGACCCATGAATCAATTTCTGGTCAGGGCACATGCTCAGGTTATGGGCTCAATCCCCAGCAGGGGGCAGCAGATGAATTATTCTCTCTCATCAACTCTCTCTCTCTCTCTCTCTCTCTCTCTCTCTCTCTCTCTCTCTCTCTCTCTTTCTTTCTCTCCCCGAAATCAATAAACACATTTTTAAAGCCTTGGGTATCTTTTTATGGAAGCCATTTAGCCAGTTTTATAACTTCTTGTCCTCAATGAGAAAAGTCTTTCATAAAGTTTTGCCATCCTGGCATGTCCTTCTCCTATGAATATATGAATAAGCTTCTAGAAGTCAGATAACCCTGGCCCCTATGTTTGAGTAGTGAGCAGAAATTCTCTAGCAAACCCAATGAGGTCCTATTTGGGATTAGGGAAATCTTTAATAATGATATGGAGCTCAGCTTAATTTTATGGGGTATAAAAAATAAGGGGTTATTGTCCTGGGTAAGGCTCATCTGACATTTTAATTTTAAATGGATAGTGCATCTAATGGAGCCTCGGATTTATTGTTATCAAAAGGGAATGGAATTGATCAAGTAAAGGGTAAAGAGGGAAAGGACAAGTAGATAGCAAAGAAATGAGAAGTGCAGATAATGAGACATCAGAAGAATATTTAGAATTCTTCTCAAGTTTAGTAAGTTTGTGAGAAACTCAAAATTTTCTTTGGTTAATTCAGAATTTGTGTTTTGGAGGGAAGCAATTTTGGAATCTCTTATGTTTTGGAGGCCATAAAATGCCAATTAAAATATGCTTCCCATCAGGTTGCTTAGTTTTGTAATCTTTTTCTAATTGATGACTCAAATAGACTAATTTGGGGATTTGAAAAAAGAGTCTCAAGTTGGCCAGTTCAACTGTAATCCTCCCAGGTAATTATGGTCTAGTGAGAAAGAAATTTGCAGGATAAGAACCCAGAATTTTTGTACATAAATATTACAGTGGGAATTCCAGAAGGTGGCTATTGAGCAGCCATTTCCTTAGAAAGTGAAATTCTCATGTTTCAAAAGAGTGACTACTCACCAAACAGACATTTTAAGACCCATAGACAAAGAGCTGGCAACAGAGGATGCCCAAATAGAGCCTGAACCCCAACCAAGGCAGGAGGTTTGGGTCCAGGAGGCCTTACTACAACAATCAGGACCACTGAAAAGATGGTAAAGCGCAATGGACACTTGTGGGTACCTTACTTGAATTACTGGACAAGGAAGAAAGTCACTCTAGATCCTACTTCTGACACTATGTAATTGTTAACGGAGAGAAGGGGCTTTTTATTTGCATGAAATTAAATCCCTGCGTCCCATTTCCAAGGTCCCATTTCCCTTAGTCCAGTCGTAGAAGTGTACCTAGGGTTTCATCAGAGCTAAACTCAGAGCCAGTGTCTAAAGTTTCCTCACCATGTTGGAGCAGAGTCCAGTCCAGTATCAAGCTAGCTTAGCTTGTGTTTCCCTCTACAACCCATTACTCCATTACCATGGGCCAGTGTTTGCCAAACTGCGGCTCCCGAGCCACATACGGCTCTTTGACCCCTTAAGTGTGGGTCTTCCACAAAATACCAGGTGTGGGCGTGCAAGTAGAGTGCAATTGAAACTTCGTGGCCCATGCACAGAAGTAGGTTTTCGGCTCTCAAAAGAAATTTCAATTATTGTACTGTTGACATTTGGCTCTGTTGAGTAATGAGTTTGCCGATCACTGCCATGAGCCATACAGGCAAATTCAAGGAAGCAAGAATGAAAGAGCCCCACTAGCCAAGAGTCACAAGCCAGAAGCAACAAGAGCCAAGGGTCAGTAGTCCTGAGGCAAATGCAGCAAGAGAGTGCTTGCTTCGAAGATTTTGTATTCCCAAATTTTCATGCGCTTGCAGTGGCCACACTCATTCTGACCAATGATCGCTGTTCCCAGGGGTCTCTAACTGAATGCAAGCAACTTCCCTATGTCACCCCAAATTTACTAAGCAAGCGGCTATCTTCCTTTGTGCAGTCCCCTTCCCCCGTGTTTTCGGGGAATAGACCAGTGGTTCCCGGGGAGTGCAAAGCTGCCGCTTCCTGGTGAAGCTGCCCAAATGGCATGCCTATCATGTCTGGCCTCCCCCTTTGCTCCTTTCCTATGATTAATAACTGGCTGATTAAAATGGTATCGTAATGTCGATTGATTTTGATAAAGAACTGCAAGGTAAACAGAGCTTTATTTGGGAGTATTTAGAAACTGCAATTCTGGACACAGATTTGGAAAGAAATCCAACTGTGTTCCAAAGGGAAAAAGAAAGAGACAGGGTGTTTAAAGACCGAAAAATGAGAACTTCAAAGGAAAGCTGTTTTGAAATAAGTTGTTTTGAAAGAGCTGTGATTGGTGCCAACAAGCAAACTTACATTGTGCTATTCTGATTGATTGCTATGTCTATTGTCAGGTGAAATGTTATGTATTTTAATACAGATTTCGTGATTCAGTCAGTCCCAAGGACTATATCAATATGTGGCAATTTGTGCTTTAGCCCAGTTCAAAAGTTTAGTTTCTTGCGGAAGGTGTTAGCTCAGAGTTCTAGAGCCTCCTGGCTCCACTTGAGATTGCTCTTTCAACAATATTGATTGCTTTTTGCTACTTTTCTTTCACAGCTGGCTACTAACTTTGAATCAGTCCAACTCTGCCCTTTTTCCTTTCCTACACCTAGGTTACTGGAGGAAATCACTAAAACTCATGTCCTACAAAGTTAGCTAGACCTGTAGCACTAATTAGCAGTCCTTTTACTTATCCTTGATCAGTTTCACATTGTCCAAACTATCCCTCCACTTCCCTCAGAGAGAACAGACTTTCCTTTCCTGCTTCATACTTATAATGCTTCTATGTCTGTATTTTGTGTAGCTCGTTATTTGCACACCACTGAATTCGGCTGGCAAACTTAAGGAAAATAGAATTTTTGGGAAAGATACTGCAGAGATCAAAGAACTTTAGGAGAAGCTAAGCAGAAGGGTCTTAGGAAGATCATAAACCAGAGGTTACCCAGGACAGCCTCCTCTGAGCTACTGCCATCAGAATGACTCAGCTTTAATCATTTCCCTTGTTATGTTTTGCCCAGGCTGGCCAGCAAACCCTGAATGATGGATAAATGATTATTCTGACAAATGTTTCTGTGAAAAAGAGGCTAAGGCACTTCTTGGCTATCGCCACCAAGTAGCACTTGTTTGCCTGCCTCCTAGTCTTTTATTTTATCACAACAACTCGAACTAAAATTAACCCTTAGATACAATCAGCCAAATAAGTATTCTTGAGAAAGCACATGCTTCCACAAGGTTGGATCTAAAAGACTAAACATAGAGATTCTAGCGAAACGCCCCAGTGATCGGACTTATTTGGAGAAGTCAGAGCAAGGGCTGCTGCCTTCAGCAAGGCCCCCCTCAGAGGCCAGCCTTTCCGAGAACCCTCCTTTCTGACACTCCAAACAAGGCCCATGCTTCTCCACATCTTTCCCTGCTGACGCTTCAATTTCTTGAAATAAATAGGATCTGATTGGTTCCCTTAGGTCATATTTCTACTTCTTTAATTGGCACCTCTACCAAGGCCTCACAGAATTACCATACAAGTGGGTCTGAAAACAGAAATTGAGGACTGTTAACCATATGAGGGAGAAGAGATGTTAGGCGAACAGAAGCAATACCCTACATGCTCCTTCAGCCCCTTTCTTCCAGTCTTTGAAAAAGCCATCCCCACTGCTGCCCCAGGTCAGTCACCACCATATTCTTGATTGAACACTTCCTGCCCCGCTGGGGATGGTGCTGTCTTTTTAACTCCCCTTTTTCTGTGCTCAATCTTACTCCCTTTACTAACATTTCTTCCATAGACTTTGAAAAGGTTTTTGAGTCATACTTCTTATTAAATTTGTTCATGTTATTTATTTATTTTTTTGTTAATTCTCAGCAGAGGATGTTTTTTCCATTGCTTTTCAGAGAGAGTAGAAGGGAGGAAGAAAAGGGATAAGGGAGAGAGAGAAAAAAAAAACATCAATGAGAGAAAGAGACATATCTACTGGTTGCCTCCCATACCGGCTCCAACCAGGGGACAGGGAGCGAATGTGCAACACAGGTATGTGCCCTTGACCAGAAATCAAACCCGGGACCCTTCAGTGACAGGGCTGATGCTCTAACCACTGAGCAACACTGGCTAGGGCAAGGTATACAAGTCCTACTTTGATACATTTACATATTATGATATGATTACCATTGTATCAACATTTATCACATTACATAATCATAGTTAAATATTGCTGTCTATAATTCCTTATAGTGTGGATTAGATTACTATGACTTATTTACTACCCACTGCATATTTATAGCTTTAAACAACATCAGTTTTATTTTCCCACCACCCCATCCCCTGGTAACCACCATGTTACTCTCTCTCTCTCTCTCTCTCTCTCTCTCTCTCTCTCTCTCTCTTTTTAACAAGTTTGACATTTTTTATATTCTATATAAGTGATATCATCCAGTACTTATCTTCCTCTGTCTGACTTACCTCAGTCAGCATAATAAGCTCAAGCTCTATTCATGTTTTCACATTGCTTCAATCTTGCCAGTAGCAAGTCTGCAACTCCTGCATTTGGCAAAGAATATTGATTACATGTAAACTTTAAAAATTCAATTAAAATTATAATATATATTTATTACATAAAATTTCTTCATCTTTTTAAACATAGTTCTATTGATTTCAGAGAGGAAGGGAAAGGGAGAGATAGAAACATTAATGATGAGAGAAAATCATTGATCAGCTGCCTCCTGCACACCCCACGCTGAGGATTAAGTCTGCGACACAGGCATGTGCCCTTGACAGGAATCAAACCTGGGACTTTTCAGTCCACAGGCCAATACTCCATCTACTGAGCCAAACCAGCTAGGACAAATTTTCTCATCTTTTAATGGTTTCACTTTTCATTTAGAAATCATTTCAAGGTTATAAAAAGTCAGAAAAATAGTACAGAGAATTCTTATATATTCTTTACCCAGCTTCTCCAAGAGTTTATAATTTATATAAACACAATACAATCAAAACCAGGAGATTAATATCAATATATTTTTATTACCTAAATTAGAGACTTCATTCAAATTTTGTTACTTCTCATATGTCTTTTTATGGATAAGCACTCATCCATGACTACATGGTATTTTTGTCATGTCTGCTTAGTCCCCTTTTATCTTATACAATTCCTTTACCTTATTTTTTCATTCATGACCTTAGCTCTTTTGAAGACTATCAGCCAATTGTTTTATAGAATTTTCCTCAATTTAGGTTCGTCTATTTCCCTATGAGTAAATTCAGGTTGTGAATGTTTTGGCAAGAATACAATGTGGAAATAAAACAAATATGCAAGAGTATTTAGGAAAACACTAAAATGGAAAAACTGAGGGGAAATAGCCTTACAAGACATGGAAACATACTTATTGTACAGCCTCTATAACTAAAACAGTACAGTATCAGCCTGAGTAGGCAGACCAGTGGAATAAAGGAGAAAGTTCAAAAATAGACTTAGTATGTTAAGTTTCCATTTATATATGGAAACTTAATATATTAATCAAAGTGGCATCTCAAGCCACTGGGGCAAAAATGAACTTACTAAAATACAGTGCTGGAATAACTTCATAACCATTTGGAAAAAGGTAAACATAGAATCATTCCTATCATTTTCCATAAAAAAAAAGCTCGAATTGGATTAGATGTCTAAATGTAAAAAAGGAAACCATACAAGTATTAACAAAAAATATGAATGACTTCCTCTTTAAGCTCATTGTAGAGAAAGTCTAATTATGACTCAAAATGCAGGAACACCTGATATAAAGTAAAACAAACAATGGATAACCCGGACGGCATTGCTCAGTGGTTGAGCATCGATTGACCTATGTATGAACCAGGAGATCACGGTTCACTGTACTGAGGTTGTGGGCTGATCGGCAGTGTGGGGTGTGCAGGAGGCAGCCAATCAACGATTCTCTTTTGTCATTGATGTTTCCATCTCTCCTTCTCACTTTCTTCCTCTCTGAAATCAATAAAGACATATATTTTTAAATGGATAAATTTTAATGCATACAAATAGTAGTGGATCCTAGTTGGGGGTAAGGATGTTTTGGTTACCCTCCCTGGATGGTAGAGAAAAAAAGAAAAGTGTTAGGGTTAGAAACTGCAATTGCCTCTCTTGGACTGCTGGCTTTGGGGAAGCCCAGAGCTAGCAGGACTTTGCAGGAATCCTGAGCTAACAGACCACAGGGAAGGTGAAGAGTCTGTTCTGAGGCTGGCCCAGGCATCAAGCCACTGCTGGCTTAGAGAACCAAGGGTTAATGAGGGTTATATACCAACCACTTCTGGATTCTACTCAATCAAGTAGCCAATCAACCACTGCATTAGGAACTTAAAGTAAAGATAAAAATAGAAAGATAGAAAGAACCAGTGGTACAATACAACACGCAATACTAAAAGAATTCAATATTGTAAATTCCAAGTGGATCCTATCTACACTAATAAAAGAGAAACATGCAAATTGGCCATACCTCTGCTACACCCACCAGCCAATCAGGGGCAAGCATGCAAATTAACCCAGCAAAGATAGTGGCAGCCATGGAGCTGGAGCGAGCAGGAGGCTTGGGTTGCTCCCAGCAATGGAGGAAGCCAAGCTTCCCACCTGCCCTGGCCAGCCCTGGCCTCTGCTCAAGGCTGCAAAGTTTCAATTATAGAAGATAAATAAATCCCAGATACCTGCTTCCAGCCAGCCCTGGACTCTTCTCAAGAAGGCACTGAAAAAAAAAGAAAAATAAAAAAGGAGGGACTGGGAGCCTGGATCACTGAGGGACATGGCCAGCTTGAAAAAAAGCCATCAGCCCCTCACCCAGGCTGGCCACACTTCCATGGGCTGAGGGTTCCCATTGGGGGGCTTGACCAGCCTGGAAACGACCCTCAGCCCCTCACCCAGGCACCCCATGCCCCAAGGGAACACCCACCTGATCCGGGACACCCTTCAGGGCAATTCAGCCAGCCCCCACCCATTCACCAGGCCTCTATTTACAATAAAAGGATAATACGTTAGACTGGGAGAGCTTCCAGGAGACTTCTGGACAAAGCCATGGTGGTGGTGCTGAGATTGAGGCGGTTAGAGGCCACAAGGGGAGGGCAATTGCAGGTGATCAGGCCAGCATGGGACAACAGTTGTGAGTGATCAGGCTGGTGGGGGGGCAGGGCTGTTGGGGGTAAGTAGACCAGCAGGGGGTCAGTTGGAGGTGATCAGGATACTGGGGAGCAGTTGGAGGCAAGCAGACCAGTGGGGAGGGAAGATGGGGATGAGCAGGCTGGCAGGGGGGTTGTTGGGGGTGAGCACACTGGCCCGGGGGAAAATTGGGGGTTATCAGGTAGGCAGGGGGTGGGGGATTTGGAGGTGAGAAGGCCAGCAGCATAGTGGATAGGGGCAATCAGGCAGGCAGGCAGGCAGGCAGGTAAGTGGTTAGGAGCCAACAGTTCCAGATTGCGAGAGGGATGTCTGACTGCTGGTTGAGGCCTGATCTCTGTAAACTGACAGCAGGACATCCTTTGAGGGGTCCCAGATTGGAGAGGGTGCAGGCCGGGCTGAGGGCCTACCCCCAATGCACGAATTTTGTGCACCAGGCCACTAGTAGATTATAATTCACTACTGGGGTTTCAGAGTATGGCGAAGGCTCATGGGGCTGTGGGGGTCGGAGAGAGAAAGAAAGGACACACACTGGAGTTTGTAGTATGGAATTGGGATAATCAGAAAGGATCATTGTGGGGACTTTGACCAGAGTATGCTGGATGTTCAAGGCCCATGTGCCAATACGCATGTGCAAAGGCAATGACACAGCAGTTTTACTGTGTGCTCTGCGCAGGCGCACCTTTCTATAACCCAAATACTAATGTCACCATTTGGCAAGAAGTCTCTTTTGTCTGAGTTGGTGTAAAAATGTGTTACTGACCAGCTGGTGGGTGACTGCTTTGTATACTGTGTTAGCAAGAACTGCTGTGTTTGAAAAGACTTCCTGTGTGCAATGGCTGCTTGGTCTACAAAAAGTCTCTCCCCTCTGCCTGCAGCAACTCATTTCTTCCGATTTCCAGCATTGGAAATTCAGCCCCTAGTAGAGGGGCTGTGACCCAACAATCATTGTTTTTGATGTTGCCATGAGTACTTTACTTTTACAACATCACTCAGAGGACTCTAATTAAAGTGTTCCAGTTTACAAAATAGAAAGTTTTATAAGCAGTTGCTTTGAAACAAAAGATAATTTTCAAATAGAAAAATACATAATCAGGCCCTGGAGGATGGCTGGTTAGCCAGAGACGGGTAAGATTCCTCAGGGAAGGAACAACCTAAGACAGGCACAGTCGCAGAGGGGCCAACAGGAGAGAACTAAAAGATCAACAGAGGTGGGGCACAGACCCTCATCCATAAACCTTGCAGGGGCTTGAATTCCCACCCCTCCTGAGGAAGGTCTCCTACCCCCACGGCTGCTACGCCTCCCACACACAACTCACACTGGGACCCAGGTGGTAGACAGAGACTAGGCCAGCAATAGCTGCACTATATCTAAATTTAGTTTATTACCAAGAATGCTGAAGACCTACTAAAAAATGCAAATATTCCTTTCCACAAGTATTTACTGGGTAAACTAAGATTTCTGCTTGAGTATTAAAATTGACAGTAAAATAGTAATCAAGTTTTCAGATTAATTTAAATTGGCCAAGTGAAATAAGTGAATACTCAAGAAAATCTAACTGTACTGGACAAAAAGCTTTTCCTAAACCATTAACTAAAATATCTATTAGTAGTTCATCTCACTGCAAAATTGCCTAACATCCAAAGAACTTAAAGCAGTAATATTTGTGTTCAAAAATTAAAATTTAAAACTACCAAGACTGCAAGATAAAATTTCCAAAAGCCCCTATTAACCAAAAAAAAGGGGGGGGGGACAGTGGGGTAATATCATGTAAGGAAAAATATCCTATAAGTAAAATACATGTAGAAAATTCTTACTCCAGAAAAGAAAATTCCATTTGTAAAACCAACTTCAGGACACCCATGAAAAAACACTCATGGTGTCAAAATAAGCCAAAGGAAAATCATTTAGGCAAAAATAAAAAGAATCCCAAGCCTATTTTGCAGAGAGGATCTCTTTGTTAACCTTTGGTCGAGAATGTGTTTGTGTGTTTGCAGAGAACAACTCCAAGACCATATGGGTTCCTGCGACAGTGAGGAGCTGACGGGTCTGTTCCAGCCACGAGGACAGTCCAGAGATGGCAGACGCTGATGACACCTTGCCATGCTAGCAGTCGGCAGCTGTGCGTGGCTGCAGGTGGCCCAGGACCATACCAGAGAGGATGGATCTTGCATTGCCACGATGTGTCCACCATCTGGATACCATTGCTGACATGTACACATGAAGAACCTATTTGACATTGAAACTGGGACTCAGAACAGTTGGACATTGAAACTGACACTCAAACTTTTTTTGCTCTTATACGTTTGTTTTCAGTATGCAGAGGCAAGATATTTTTGAAGAAAAGAAACAGGGGGAAGTGATTGATATAGAGGCAGGGTGGCTTCGAACAGGCTGTCAAGCTACAGGGGGAAGGCTGGAGTGGATGGATGGCAGATGCTGTGGGAGATCAACCGAAGGACTTGTATGCATGCATATGAGCATAACCAATGAATGAAAGACACTGGGGCGGGGAGGGGGACAGGTGGGGACATGTGCTGGGGGGTAAGGGAGGCTGGGGGGAAGAGATTGGGGCGGGGAAGGAAAACATATGTACTACTATTAAATATAAGTTATATTGTAAAAAAAAAAAAAGTAAAGTACCTTGCAGCCTGAGTTTTCCCTAAGTCATGTTTAGTTATGCTAACCATTATCATTTCAGGATTAAGTGGTGTCCGTGATTGGGTTTAACCAGCATTTCACCCAAGTGAACACTGTAATTTCGTGATAAGAATGTAGTTACAATAGGTCGTAGTATCTACATGACCCTTGATATTTGCTAAGATATGTCAGAACATTGTACTAGGGCTAAACAGTGTACTTTGCACTTAAAAAGAAAGTGTTTTCATAATATTTTTCAGAAAAAATGTTTATTAATGTAAGCTGTGCATTTAATAATCCTATACTTTGTTGTCTATGTATACTTACACGTACATACATAAAATTGTTTTGTGAACATAAATGAGTTGATGGAAGAGAACTTAAGATTACATATGTCATTACCTAGCCCATTCCTGGACTTATATTTAGTAAATATTAGTTTATTTCTTTCATCTTTTACATGTCAGGTACTGGATTAGAAACTTTATTTGTATCTCACATAAGACAGTAAATTTATTTAATAAGTATTTTTAAATATATTTTTATTGATTTTTTTACAAAGAGGAAGGGAGAGGGATAGAATTAGAAACATTGATGAGAGAGAAACATTGATAAGCTGCCTCTTGCATACCCACTACTGGGGATGTGCCCACAGCCAAGGTACATGCCCTTGATTGGAATCAAACCTGGGACCCTTCAGTCTGCAGGCCAAAGCTCTATCCACTGAGCCAATCTGGTTTCAGCAGTAAATTTATTTTATTTTGCCTTCAAACACATAAGAATGGGGAATATAAAATTATTTTCAAGTCTCACAAGTAACATTATTTTATACTATAAAGGGAAGAGTCTAAAATACCCTGGAAATATAAGCTAAAATGAAATACATAGCAAGAAGATTTTATAACTTTCTTTAGGAATGCTATGAACAAATGTATGCCAGTAATTTAGATGATTTCCACAATTGGTGTAAATTATTACACACAGAGGGGCAGTAAATTATTGGTGTAAATTATTACACACAAAGTAGGCTTACAGTGGTTCATATGGAAAAAGACATGCAGGTTATGATTATTACAATAGCTTTATTAACTGTGTTTTGCATATTCACAATTGTAAATCTACTTTTGCCCCACCCTATACATAGGAGGTTTTTACAACAGCCTGGTAACACAGCCAGTTTTTCCCTACCTACAACCTCTTGGCTGTCACCTGAGGCAAGGGCGTTCAACCTTGGCTGTTTTCTTTTTTTAATATATATTTTATTGAGTTTTTACAGAGAGGAGAGAAGAGGGATAGAAAGTCAGAAATATCGATGAGAGAGAAACATCGATCAGCTGCCTCTTGCACACCCACTACTGGGGATGTGCCTGCAGCCAAGGTACATGCCCTTGACTGGAATCAAATCTGGGACCTTTCAGTTCACAGGCCAACACTCTATTCACTGAGCCAAACCGGTTTTGGCAAACTTGGCTGCTTTTGAGGATCACCCAGAGAGCTCTTAAAGTCTCCTTGACCAGGCCTCTTCTGAGATCAAACAAACTCTAATCTCAGGGGGAGGGTCCTGGCATGACTGCATTGAAATCTCCCTAGGTGGTTTCAGTTGGGCAGGCCAGGGTCCTCTGTGTAGCAATGGAGGGCTATCTTCAAAAATGCATGCACTTGGCTTTTCAAAAAATGACCGTCCCTTTTTAAATCCTACTCTGCTTTCAAGTCTTCAAAGGTTTGGCAGCTGCATTGTGAAGCCTTCCCATTTGACACAGCCTTTGATATTCAATCTGCTCTGTGCATAGCTTTATTATAGCTCATACAGAAATAGTCACTCCTTGATAGAAGGAAAAATGAAATGTTAAACTGAAGGCAAGTTCCTTACAGATTTGGATAGATGACAGATAGGTAGATAGACAGATAAAGGTATCCTATCTAATAAAAGAGTAATATGCAAATTGATCGTACCTTCGCTACGCCCACCAGCCAATCAGAAGCAATATGCAAAACAACCTCCAACCAAGGTGGCTGTGGCCACAGAGAGCAGGAGGGAGGCTTGGGTTTCTCCTGCAATGGAGGAAGCCAAGCTGTCCACACACCCTGGCGGGCTCAGGCCTCCACTCAGTGCTACAAAATTTCAATTATAGAATCCCAAAAGAAATGGTGGCAGCCATGGAGCTGGAGAGAGGAGGAGGCTAGGGTTGCCCCTGCTTATGGAGGAAGCCAAGCTTTCCGCAGCCCTGGCTTGCGTTGGCCTCTGCTTAAGGCTACAAAGTTTAAGTTATAGAAGGTAAATATCCCAAGAGAAATGTCTGCAGCCTTGGAGTGAGCAGGAGGCTTGGCTCTGCTCCAGGCTACAACGTTTCAATTGTAGAACATAAATAAATTCCAGATACTAGGGCCTCCATTTGGGTTGCTGGGGGGCGTGGCCGGCCTGCAAACCACCACAGGCCTCTCGCCCAGGCTGCCCCACACCCCAAGAGAACCCCCACCCTGATCCAGGACACTCTTCAGGGCAAACCAGCTGGTCCCCACCCATGCACCAGGCCTCTATCCTATCTAATAAAAGAGTAATTTGCAGATTGACCATCACTCCAACACACAAGAGGGTTGCCCCCATGTGGTCAAAGATCCTTCCCCCATGTGGTTAAAGATGGCCACCTCAAGATGGTCAGCAGGGGAGGGCTGTTGGGAGGTTCCAGGCCTGCAAGGGAGGGCACTTGGGGGCAATTAAGCCTGCAGGGGAGGGCAGTTAGAGGTGACCAGGCTGGCAAAGGAGGGAAGTTGGCGGCAACTGGGCCTGCAGGGAAGGGCATTTGGGGGGGACCCAGGCCTGCAGGAGAGAGTAGTTGGGTGGGGGGGGACCAGGCCTGCAGGGGAGGGCAGTTAGGGGCAAACTGGCTGGCAGGTGAGCAGTTAGACATCAATCAGGTTGGCAGGGGAGTGGTTAGGGGGAGATCAGGTTGGCAGGCAAAAGCATTTAGGGGCAATCAGGGAGGCAGGCAGGTGAGCAGTTTGGAGCCAGCAGTCCTGGATTGTGAGAGGGGTCCCAGATTGGAGAGGGTACAGGCTGGGCAGATGGACACCCCCTTTCCCCGTGCATGAATTTCTTGCACCAAGCCTCTAGTCCTATACAATAAAACTCTAATATGCAAATTAATCAAATGACAGACTGACTGGTCGCTATGAGCGGGGCCTAAGCTGGAAGGCAGACGTCTCCTGTGGGGTCCTGGACTGAAAGAGGGTAAAGACCAGGCTGAAGGACACCCCCCCCCAACCCCAGTGCACAAATGTTGTGAACCGGGCCTCTAATCACAAATAAAGCTAAATTACTCTTTTCATTTTTTAAATATATTTTATTGATTTTTTACAGAGAGGAAGGGAGAGGGATAGAAAGTCAGAAACATCGATGAGAGAGAAACATCAATCAGCTGCCTCTTGCACACACCCTACTGGGGATATGCCTGCAACCAATGTACATGCCTTTGACCGGAATAGAACCTGGGACCCTTCAGTCCGCAGGCTGATGCTCTATCCATTGAGCCAAACCAGTTTAGGCTAAATTACTCTTTTTAACTACTGCAAATTATTCCACACTATGAACATGCTATAATTTATCTAATCATTCTCTCATTCATGAACATTTATATTATTTCCAATATCTCACTATTACAACTAATGCTGCTAGAATATCCTTGATTATACTTCCCTGTATATACATGCAATTTTTTTTATTTTAGTAGATATGTTAAATTGCTCTTTAACTTCCAATGGTAGGACATGAGGGTAACTGTTTACCCAACTTACTTATAAACACAAATTAAAATTTGTCAATCTGACCAGTAAAAATTGTATCTCCTTGCCATTTTATTTGTATTTCCTTAATACATGGTGAGACTGAGCATGTTTTCTTATGTTTATTAGCAATTTTAATTTTCCTTGAATGGCATTTTTACATGTATGAGTCTCTCATTTTCTACTCATTTAAAAAACTTTCCTAATGTACATTTATTTTATACACTCATTTGTTTGGACTTAACCTTGTCATCTTACTTTGTGTTTTTATTTATGTTCTGTTTTTGTTTATTTTTTACCCCATTCCTGGTTTTTCTTAGGTTGATTGAATTTTCTTTGTTCCATCATTTTTCCTCTATTACTTTAAAATGTATACATTCCATTGTTGTTTTTAAGGCTGTCTCTTAATTTTTTATATCCACACGTACAGTTATATTTGCCTAACAAAATCTAAAGATAATTGATACGTATACCAGGAGACTGTTTCCAAATAGGACAAGAAATTTTCACCTACCTCTGCTCTCTCTTCTGGCCAGCTCCCCTGTTGAAGTCATCCAGAATCCTTGTCCCAATTTGTTATTTTAGACATTTTTTGGCTATTAATACTAATTTTATCTTAAACAATAAGATTGACTGATGACTTAGATAAGTATATTGCTTATTTCATAATTGTTTCTACCTCTGCATTCCTTCAGCTTTTTTTCCTTGTAGGAATACATCTTAAGTAGCTCTTTCTGTTGATGATAAATTTAAACTCTGAATGCTCAAAAGATGACTTTGTTTCACCCATGCTTTTAAATTATATTGCAGCTAGGTATAAATTCTAAAATGAAAGCTATTTTTCAACTGATCATTGAAGATATTGTCTCAGTTTTCCTATATATAGTGTTGCTGATGAAATTAACAATAAAAGCCTGATTCTTTGTTTTGTGTTGTTTTGTTTTGTTTTTGTTTTTGTTAATCCTCACCTGAGGATATTTTTCCAATGATTTTTTTTTAGAGAGACTAAAAGGGATCGGGAGAGACACACAGAGAGAAACATTCAATGTGAGCGAGACATATCAACTGGTTTTCTCCTATACCTGTCCCAATCAGGGCCTGAAACCGAGGTACATGACTTTGACCAGAATCGAACCTGGGACCTTTCAGTCTGCAGGCCAACACTCTATCCACTGAGTCAGACTGGCTAGGGCTCTAATTGCCTTTTTAAATAATTATTTGATTTTGTTTTGCTTTATATTGCTGAAGATATTAAATTTGTTTTAACTGATCTATTAATCATGCATAAGATCTTCCATTTCCTTAAACATCTGACACTTCTTTCTGTACACTAATTTTCTGGCTTAGAGTTCTCACATCTGACTCAGGATTAACAGCACTTCCATGTACTGTAGATATAAATGATACATAACATTACTTTGGGATGTACAAGAATGATTTGATATTGGTATATATGCAAAATGATCAACATGACAAGTTGAATTAACATCCACACCACATAGAACTACAATTTTTGTCCATGTGATAAGAACTTTTAAGTTACACTCTCTTAGTAATTTTCAAATATACAATACAGTATTACTAATACAGTTAACATGCTGTACAGCACATCCCCATGACTTGTTCGTTTTATACCTGGAAGTTTGTACCTTTTTAATTTCTTCACCAATTTCACCTGTCTATCCCCACCCAGCCCCACAAAAGGCACTATCTCTGGGAAATCCCCAAAATCTATTCTCTGTGTTTACAAGCTGAGGAGGGTTTTTGTATTCTTTTCTTGTCATTGTTTTTGAGACATCACATATAAGCTAGATTATATGGTATGTGTCTTTTTGAAGAGGAATCTTTTAAAAATTGTTTTTGAGAGAGAGAGGAAGGGAAAAAGAGCGAGAAAGAAACCAATTGGTTGTCTCCCAGAGGTGCCCTGACAGGGGACCAAGCAGGAAACCTGGGTATGTGTCCTGACTGGGAATTGAACCTGCAATCTTTTGGTACATGGAATGATGCTCTAACAACTAAGCCTCCTGGCCACGACTGAAGAGGAATTTTTATAACCCATTTTGATATTATAAGATAAAAAAGTCTTTATTTCTGTATTAATCTTTTTTGTTGTCTCTTATTTCTTTTGATCTCTTCTTTGATCTGTGTATACTATACTATTTTCATCCCTGGGCTAACATCAAGGCTGGCACTCAGAGGGTCAAAACTGGATAATTGCCCTACAGCAGGAAGCCAGCACAACTGTCTTTCTTTACAAAGAAAACACATTGCATTGTTAATATGAACTTCAACTACGATTAGTCAATGATTAAGGAAGGAACAAATATGTACATGCCATGATTGAAATCTAAAATATAAACATCCAATTTTAGTTAAACAAACAACAACAAAAAAGAATTTCCTTCTTCGTTATTAAATTCTGTTTGCCCAATGCCACTAGGATAAGAAATCCTAAGAAGCCCCTAAGCTAATATTATGGCTGACAAGATTGGTAAGATGCCAGCAATTACATGTCATCATCTACTCGTATTATAGCTACAGGATAATGGAAGTTGATTTATGGGAAATGCAAATACAAATTACTATTTCTAATGACTCATTTTATTTTAGTAATGCCAGTTCATTCTTTGAATTCAAAGCACTGTGTCCATTTCTGGTTCCACAATATTACAGAATCTGAAAAGGCAATACTTTTTGCTTTCAAGTGTGTGTGTGTGTGTGTGTGTGTGTGTGTGTGTGTGTGTGTGTTTTAAAGAGATTTATTTGTAGCTGAAAGTTATCTGACCCTAACAGCAAAAAGTGGAAGTTGCTAGCCTACACAGGACAGGCATCAACAGCATCTGCTATAATACTATTGAAGAAAAAGTTGTTATGGATGCATGGAACAGACTGACAGATCTCAGAGTGGAGAGGATGGCGGAGGTGGAGGGGGACGGGAAGATATTAACCAAAAAAATATATCTGAATATATGCATAACCGCCGATACAGAAGTGTGGAGAAGTCCTAAGGTGGAAGAGGAAAAGGGAGAAAATGGGGGACATCTGTAATACTGTCAACAGTTTTTAAAAAAGAAAAGGTTGACCTAGGGAACAATGTTTTGGGGGAGCTTTCAAGAACCTGGGTTGAGGCCCATGGTTAACATGAAATTGCTCTGTCTCTTATATCCCCCAATTGCCTCCACCTTCTCTGTACTTGTCACTCCCCACCCCCATAATGGAAGTCCCAGCTGCAGGGACTATAATCCGTGGAGCGTCTACAACTCTCAGCTCCTTCAGGCTCCTTGGTTTTCAGGGTGAGCTTGGGTTCCTTCGAAGTTGCCACCTTTCTCCAGCAACTGAGTGAAGCAGAGTGCAAAGGTCTGACAAGTCCAGTCTAAAGTGGACACCCTGATGGGTACTAGTTGCTCCAGGGTGGCCCCAGGTGGGCTGAGGCTTTGCAGGGCCTGCACTGCAGTTCAGGTCTTCCTCTGCTCCATCTGCTTTCTTTCCCTTCCTCTCACAGGGGTTAAACTCTAAAAAACCATGCACCTCAAGTTTCATCTGTGGTTGCTTTTGAAGAACTCCACCTCCACAAAGCCCCCAGATACCTCTCCTTATCTTTAAATAGAATTCAAGGAAGGCAAGTGTTCCCCCAAAAGACCTTCCCGCTTACAGGCACCTGACTTCTCCAAGATCAGACACTTAGTTAATTGCATTCTTTCCCCCTCCTTCTGCCCTGCCTCACCTTTTAAATGATCTGTGGGGTTTTTTAATTTTTATTTTGTGTGTGTGTGTGTGTGTGTGTGTGTGTGTGTGTGTGTTTTAACTGTGATAAGATACACATAACATACAATTTACCATTGTAAACATTTTAAAAAGTACAGTTCAATGGCATTAAGTACATTCACATTGCTATGCAACCATCACTACCGTTCATTTCCAGAACTCTTTCATCTTGCAAAACTGAAACTCTGTGCTCATTAGACAGCTCCCCATTCAGCCCTTGGCAACCATCATTCTACTTTTTGTCTGTACAAATTTGACTATTTTTGGTCTATTATATGGGTGGAATCTAACAGTATTTCTATTTTTGTGATCGGCTTATTTCATTTAGCATTATACCCTCAAGGTTCATCTATGTTGTAGCAGGTGTCAGACCTCACTTCCTTTTTAAGGCCGAATAACATTCGATTGCACACAATAGTTCTGATCATATTTATCAGTTCTAGCTAGTAGAACTCAGTAGATTTCAGTTGACCCCTCATTAGCTATATTGTTGCAGATAAGTGGCTAGGCGGGAAACCGATCAGCCAGGCTCTCAGAGGATTCAGAAAGAGCACCTTTATTTGCAGAGGCACAAGTGTGGTGACTCAGGGAAGTCAGTCTCAGAAGACTGAGGTTGACTGTAGAGTGTTCTCAAGTTAAATAGCCCTGAGTTCTTTGTTTCTTAACTTTCAGGTTCTGTGACAGGCTTTTAAGCCCCTGGGGGTTGGAATGGGGATAGTGAGATTACATCCAAAGGGCTGGCCTGGTTGGTGCCAGCACTGCCAACCCCCTTGGGTTGTGTATAGTTCATGATTTATGGCCTCTGTAAAATAGAAATATTCCAGAAAACAGGTTCTGCAAGGCAGGATAAGCTTTAATGATAAGAATGGGACTTAATTATATACTAATAAGAATGTGCATTGTAGTGTCCCATGTATGGGCTCCAGTTTGTAGTGAACCCCTTGCACATCGCGCATGGTTCAGGGTTCAGGTTCAGGATTCGGGCTGTGGAGGAGGCCGCACACAAATGAAAGACACTAGAAAATATTAATTTGGAAATATTGGGGGCCAGGCAGGAGCCCAACTCAAGGGGAAGGACTTCACCCCCCCAATTTCCCCTCTCCCTCATCCTCCACCCCCGCTCTGGGATTGCAATCCTTTTTATTAAGACAGGATACACTCATAGCCTCAGGCAGGGAATTCCAATAACAGCCAATCAGCAAGGATTTACATAAGATTTTTTTAATCTTTTTTGTTCAGTTTATTAATTATATTATTCCCCCTTTTTTGTCTCCCTATAGCTCCCCTCCACCCGGTACCCATACCACCCTCCTCCTTCACCTCGCCCCCCCCGCACTGTCCTCTCCCATTGTTGCATGATTTTTGTCCAGTCTCTTGCTGCACTTCCCACACCCTTTTTCTCCCCAAGAATTGTCAGTCCATTCCCTCTCTATGTCCATGATTCTGTTATATTCACCAGTTTATCCTGTTCATCAGATTATTAATTCACTTGATTTTTAGATTCATTTGTTGATAGATGTGTATTTGTTGTTCAAAATTTATATTTTTACCATTTTCTTCTTCCTCTTCTTAAAGAATATCTTTCAGCATTTCATCTAATATTAGTTTGCTGGTGATGAACTCCTTTAGCATTTTCTTATCTGCAAAGCACTTTGTCTGACCTTCAATTCTGAATGATAGCTTTGCTGGGTAAAGTAATCTTGGTTGTAGATTCTTGCTATTCATCACTTTGAATATTTATTGCCACTCCTGTCTGGCCTGCATCGTTTCTGTTGAGAAATCCGCTGACAATCGTATGGGTGCTCCCTTATAGGTAACTAACTGTTTTTCTCTTGCTGCTTTTAATATTCTCTCTTTATCTTTTGCTCTTGGCATTTTAATTATGATGTGTCTTAGTGTGGTCCTCTTTAGATTCCTATATTTTGGGGTTCTGTGTACTTCTTGGACTTTTAAGTCAGTTTCTTTCACCAGGTGGGGGAAGTTTTCAGTCACTATTTCTTCAAGTAGGTTTTCATTACCTTGCTCTCTCTCTTTTTCTGGCACCCCAATAATTCAGATGTTGATATGCTTGAGGTTGTCCCAGAGGCCCCTTACACTATCTTCAATTATCTCGATTCTTTTTGCTTCTTGCTTTTCCAGCCGAGTGGATTTTGCTTCTTTGTATTTTAAATCTTTGACTTGTTCTTGCGGCCCTCTGGACTGCTTTTAGGTCTTTGTATAATATTTTTTATTTCAGTCAGTGTATGCTTAATTTCTAGTTGGTCCTTTTTCATATCCTCGTAGGTCTTGTTCATTTCCTCATAGGTCTTGTTCATTTCCTCGTAGTTCTCATTAAGTTCATTGGCCTTTTCTAGGAGCCTCTTGAAAAACCTAATTACTGTGGTTTTGAACTCTATGTCTAGTCGTCTTTTTTCCTCCATTTCTTTCACACCTGATTTCTTTCCATTTCTCTGCATTGTGGCTGCTTTCCTGAGTTGGTCCATTAGCTTTGTGTGATAGATGTCCTCTAAGGGACAGCGGCTCAGCCTCCCCAGTTACCTGAGGTGGATACTCTTACTGCAATCCTTTATGGGTTGTACAGTATTGATGGAGTTAAGCCCAGCTATTTGTTGTTAGCACTAGGAGGGTTTGACCTCCAGGCCAATTGGTTGTGCAGGTAAACTGTGATCAGGTTGGATGGGCGGAGTCTCTGGCCTGAGCATGCAGTGTCAGCTCCGCCCTATGCAGTGCGAGAGTCTCTCTGCCTGGTGGTAATGGCTGCGCACCTCCGAGAGAAAGCCGCCACCAGTCCCCACCTGTTGCCAGACAACTCTGCCTCTCCCCAAATGAGTCTGCACACCAAAAGTCTCGCCCAGGGTTGTAAAACAAAGCAGTCCGATGGTCTCCTGAACGAGGTAGCAAGTCACCAGTCCTCTGTGCACAACCCCAAAGTTCTGTCCCCAAGTTTATGGGCAAACTGCTGTTCCAAGTTTAGCGCACTCTCCTCAAACTTGCAGACCTCTGCCACGCCCGGTTTTAGCGTGCGTACCCTGGACCTTGGACCTCGCCTGGAACTGGGGGATCAGTGCAGTGGGGCACCTCCGCCCTCCCCGTTGGAGAAATCCAGCCGGGATTGCTGCTGCCCACCCTACAGCTCGCACGCTCACACAGCTCCGAACCTTTCTTTGGGCATATTTTCAAGGCTGCGCTCTGCCGCTCCTCTGAGTCTCAGTGTCCCACCTTTACTTTTATTTGTGGAATTTTCACTCAGCCAGCTTTTCGGTGATTCTGGATGATGTTTGTTTTGTTGTTATGTTGTAGTTTTGGAATTGTTGCATGGGGCAGCACAATAGGTGTTTACCTATGCTGTCATCTTGGTTCCTCTCCAAGGAGTTACATAAGATTAAAAGGTGGAGGCTGCTTTAGCTACCATTGTCTCAACTAGTCAGTGGGTGGTTGGCTTTGACCTTTCAGAGCTTCAAGGTTGACCAGCCTTCTGGGTTCCTTGTCCACACCTCTCTGCTAGTGAAGGCAATGGGCGGTTTCCAACAATGCATCAGAATACTAGGCATAGATTCAGATTGCTAGCCCCCCAATTGTCTTATATTCCCCCTCAATATAACCTAGAGTCACCCACTTAAATCTTTTTGAGAATTTGTTTCTCGATGTAATGTCGGAATAGTGATGTTTGACTTATAGGTCTGTGGTGAGGCTGACATGAGGTAATGAATTTGAATGCCCTGAACAGATCCTGATAAATTATAGGCATTCCAAGAAGGACAGCTGTAACACTGTAAATTGTTTGGTCTTCATTCACAGTTTCTGGTTCACAGCTACCAAACACTAAAGAGTGTTAAAGATGGTTATTTCTTTTATAAATGAGGTAATTTGGGGACCTCACCCAAAAGTGGAGGCTTGTTGCTGGGAAAACCAACCATGTGACCAGAAGATTGGAGCCTTCAGTCCTACTTGCCCCTCATTTCTACGGAAGAAGAAGGAAAATGGAGATGATTTATCACCAATGCCAATGACAATCAGTCATGATGACACAACAGAGCCTTCATGGAAGCCCAGGAGGACAGTCTCTGAGAGAGGAGCTTCCACATCAGAAAACCAGAACACTTTAATGTCCACTGAGCACTTTTGTTCAGGACTTTGTCCTATGTATCTCTTTACCTGGATGTTGAATTTTACCCTTTAAAATCCTTTGTAAGAAATTGATATTCTAGACCTACCTGGTTTGGTTCAGTGAATAGAGCCTGTGAAATAAAGGGTTCTGGGTTCAATTCCAGTCAAGGGCACATGCCTGGGTTGTGGGCTCAATCCCCAATAGGGGCATGCAGAGGCAGCCAATCAATTATTCTCTCTCATCATTCATGTTTGTATATCTCTCTCACTCTCCCTTCCTCTCTAAAATCAATACTATATAATAAAAGAGAAACATGCAAATTTGACTGTACCTTCACTACACTACCAGCCAATTAGGAGCGCGGGTGGGGTTGAGGTGCGTGAGGCGGAGGTGGCATCGCCGGAGTGGGCGGCGGTGGCGCCAGGGCACAGGCGGTGGCGGAGGTGGGTCACCACAGCACCAGATCCCTTGTCATCAGGACGGGGGGCCTGAGGGCAGGCCAGGGGACCTAAGGTTGCGCCCTTTGCTCCTGCACCAGGCCAGGGGACCTGAGGCAGCACTCCCCGCCCAGAGGGGCTTGGTGGGACACCTGAGGCCACATCCCCCACCTCAGCACTGGGGGACCTGAGGCCAAGCTCGAGGTCCTAAGGCTGCACCCCCTGCCCTGATGTCAGGGCCAAGGGACATGAGGCTGGGCCAGGGGACCTGAGGCTGCACCCCCAGACCTGGCGCCTGGACAGGAGACCTAAGGCTGTGCTGGGGGACCTGAGGCCATGCTCCCTGCCAATAAGACTTGATGAGGGTTCTGGGGCTGTGCCCCCCACCCAGTGCCAGGCCAGGGGACCTGAGGCTGTGCTCCCTGCCCTGTGGGGCTTCATGGGGGTGGGGCTGCTGAGTCTGGGTCTTGCGTGATTTCAAGGTGAACACGGGTGGGCGGAGACTTGACTCTGTGTCCTGCGGCATGCCCCAGACTTTGACAGGAATGGAGATTTTCATATACATTTTATTAATTTTCTTTCATCTCTGACACTTCTATTATAAAGGGAAAATAGCAATATTAAAATATTTCCTCTAATTAATTCCCTTTTAATGTGCATGAATTTCATACACTGGGCCACTAGTCATAATAATAAAAGGCCAAGAGGCATCACAACCAAAATGACCAAACAACTGGTCTCCATGAGGTGGCATTGACCACTTCTTGGTCCCTCCCCTCCCCTTACTCAGGAGCAGGGATGGGGCAGGACCGGGGTGGGGGGGACTGGTGACTGGTGAGCGGGCTGAACTGCTGATCTCTTGGTCCCTCCCTGCCCCCTCCTGGCCCACAGGATCCCATAGATCAGCGATGATGAATGGGAAAATCGGGGTGGGTGGAAGGTGGACCGGGCTTGGGCTGGCTGTCAGGCCGTTGGGGTCACCAGCTCATTCCTGCCTGCTCAGAGGCTCAGGCCTGTGGGAAAGCGGGCGCCAGTAACTTCACCTCCATGTGTGTGTGCCGGGCCGGCTGCTGATTGAAAATGCTGCCCATTCGGGGCTGCTCATGCCAGGATGGGTAGGTCATGGGCGAGCCCCGCAGCCTCCATCAGGGCCTCAAGCCCCAGCAGCAGTGGCAGCAACAGCACCCTTGTGAGCATTCCTGAGCAGGCAGCACATTCCATCAGCGGCTGGCCCAGCGCACACGTATGGAGGTGAATTCTCCAGTGCTAGCTTTCCTGCAGACCTGAACCCTGGAGCAGCAGGGGATGAGCTGGTGAACCCAACGGCCTGACAGCCTGGCAGCAGAAGTGGCATTCAGCCTGGGGACTGGTAAATGAGCAGAAGATGGCCCTGATCACAGGAGGCGAGGCCTAGGGACCCTACCTGCATGATTTTATTGTGCGCTGGGCCTTTAGTAAAAAAAAATATTTTAAGAAAAAGAAATTGGTATTTTAGCCCGAGGCCTATTCATGATATGTGGGCTGTCAAGATGATAAAGGAGTCTAAGACTGCGATGGATGGATGGATGGATGGATGGATGGATGGATAGATAGATAGATCTTATGTTAAAAAAAAAAAAGAAAGAAATTGGTATTCTAGTGAGTAAATGGGTTTTCTCTAGTTCTCTGAGACATTCTAGCAAGTTAATTGAGGTGGGAGGGGACACTGTTCCATCTGTGGAATCTGATGTCATCTTCAAGTAGAAGTGTTAGAATTTGAGTTTAATTCTTGAACACTCTGCTAGTATCCAAGAATTTCTATGTGAGAAACTGGGTCCAGGAATCTCATTCAATAGCTATCACGTTCCTGACAGATGTTGTACCAGTACAGTATCTTGCCTCTTTCGGGTAATTGATAATTGAGAGTATTACAATGCTGAGTTCACAAAGTCTTGGGAAGCTTCATTGGCCTGATGATGCCCACCTGCTTGATGGTGAAAGAGGAGCAGCTCAAAGGAATAAACATTCATAAAATTCATATGAGAATACCAGAGGCCCAGTGCATGAAATTCATGCACTGAGGGGGGGTCCCTCAGCCTGGCCTGCACACTCTCACAGTCTAGGAACCCTTGGGGGATGTCTACCTGATGGCTCAGGCCCAATCCCATGAGGATCAGGCTTAAGCTGGCAGTCAGACATCCCTCTTGCAGTTCAGGGCTCTTGCAGTCCAAGACCCCTTGCTCCTTACTGCCCGTCTGCAGCAGAGGTGGGAGAAGCTCCTGCCACTGCCACTGCACTCGCCAGCTTTGATCCCAGCTTCTGGCTGAGTGGTGCTTCCCCTGTGGGAGCATACTGATCAGCAGGGAGCAGTCCTGCATTGACCGTCTGCCCTCAGGTGATCAGTGCATATCATAGCGACCAGTCATTCTGGTCCTTCTGCTGTAATAGTCGCTTAGGCTTTTGTTATATAGGTGTCCATCCAGATCTCAACATCTGTCCCAGTCTTAGTTAAGCTCCTTTCATCATCTTGACAGGCCACATTCGATGAATAAGCAGAGGGTACTGTTATCAAGAGAGATGGGCCCTGGCTGGTTTGGCTCAGGGATAGAGCATCAGTCTGCAGACTGAAGAGTCCAGGGTTTGATTCTGGTCCAGGGCACATGCTAGGATTGCAGGCTTGATCCCAAGTAGGGGACATGCAGGAGGCAGCCGGTCAATGATTCTCTTGTCATTGATATTTTCATCTCTCTATCCCTCTTCCTTCCTCTCTGAAATCAATAAAAATATATTTTAAAGAGAGAGAGAGAGAGAGATGGAACAGTTCCCTAGCCAGTTTTGCTCAGTGGGTAGAGCATCAGACTGTGTACCAAAGGGTCCTGAGATTGATTCTGGTCAAGGGCATATACCTTGGTTGCAAGGCCCTGGTTAGGGTGTGTGCAGGAGGCAACCAATCAATGTGTTTCTCTCACATCAATGTTTCTTGTGGAGGCTGCCCCCAGAGAAGACATCTGAGCATTCTTTAAATCATTATCAGCTGAATCCAAGGCGCCAGGCAGAGCCATGTCTTAGAAAACACATCCACCAAGAAGGCTAGATGCATTATCAGTACTGACTCTTAACTTTGTCCCAGGTGTTGGGGAGAGGGCCTTGAAATGTAAATCTAGTTTAGCCCTGAGAATGGGGGAATGAATAGGGCCTGGGCCCACTAAAACTCCTTTGATCCTAATTTCGGTGAAATCCCTTTGTGTTTTGGAATATAAATAAACTGCTGCTGTTGGGTTTGAGATCTTGTCTCTCCATCAGAGAGAAAAGAGATTCCACCAGCCCCAGCTATTATTTCTATTACAGCATCTTCTCTTCTATTCTTTTATTTCTCAATCCCCAGCTCCTCTACTCAGAAACTGGACCTAGTCTCTCTCCACACTGGACGTGGAAAAGAGAGAAAACCCCTACAATTGGCACGCTGGACAGGGACTGAGAACAGAGGATGGAAGCTAGGGGGTCACTCTGAGAAGTATGCACACCACGGATTAAGGTAAGGTAAGGTAAGGAGTGGATTGTTGTGAATTTGATTTAGCTGGGTGTAAAATATGGGTAATTCTCAAATGCTTAAAACTATGTTCAAAGCTCAAAGATACTCTGTTTAGCATAGTCAGATTCTTGAATTCTTAAGTCTTGTTGAAGAAACGTGGAAAAACTTCAGAAAGCAGTTGCGTGACCGATATTCAGCCAAAGGTCCAGAGAAGATTCCTATTCCTAATTTAATTTGTGATCTAGTACAGGAGAATTTAAGAATGTCTAAGCAGGAGCCAGAGTTTGAGGAAAAGAGAGGCAAGCATCACTGTGAGTAGGATAAGAAAAGTTTTGCTCACAGCTGCCCAGCCTTTATGGCTGGATGCAGGCACTTGGCCGAAAGTGACTTCTTTTGTTGGAGGTTCAACCTACTTGTAACCAAATAGAAAAGATTAAAGGAATTTCTCAGCAACTGCCAATGATTCTTTATTTTTAAAAAATCTTTTCTTTCCTTAAAAAATAAAAATAAATAAAAATTGGAAAAAAAAATAAAACCAGTAGATGCCAGACCATTACTGAATTTTTCCCCAAAGCAAGAAGGAGGTGGGGGAAAGGAGACACCTGGAGATCCAATATGGATACCCTTCCCCCAAAGAACAGGTAATCCAGTTTCCCCACCAGCAGCCACCTTAAAGGAAGAATGTGGTAATCTGCATTTGAATATCTGCAAACTTGCAACTCAATTTCCACAGGCAGAGAAAAAACATGGTCAGTTTAAAGTCAATTGATTAAGCCCTTGTGGAACCTATTTTGCCATCCATAAATGTGTGTTAAAATTTTGGAAGTTTGCTTCCTCATGAGAAAAACCTAGAAGACAGAATTAAAGCTGTTAGAAATAAGGTGAGCCCCCACATCAGAGGTTCTGGTAGAATACAAAACACTCAGGAGCCAGGCAGCAAGACAAACATATTTACTTCTACATAGAAGGGTGCACACACATGATCTGGAACTGTGTGCACACCGAGCAGATGGTCTGCTCGGCTTTATAATCCCTGATGCATGTGGCCTGTCCTTTGCTCTTGATTGGAGCTCAGGCACACAGTCTTTCACGATTAGTTAATTCAAAGGGAGGGGTTGGCCTTTGTGATTTAAAGATGGTGGCTCCCAGGTGAGTTTATATGCCATGCAGCCTACATGGTGGCTGCCAAGTCACACAGTCCAAAATGGTGGCTGTCTAAACTGTTCTTTGATAGAAAAGATGGCTTGTTTATTCTCACAAAGCTATTGATTGATTATGTCTTATATTTTTAAAATTTACTCTTAGAAATGTAAAGTGTTATTAATCTAGGAACTGCTAAATATTTGACTTTCCAGCTCTAAAAGTTTAAAGATTCAAATTAAATTAAATTAGGAGAAATTATATAGTTGTGGTAATTAAATGCCTAAAGTATAACTTGTTTTTTGAGAAAATAAAATACTGTGTTTTCTCTGATAATTAGGAATTCAACATATGTTACTTATTGGTCTAATTTAATAAAGAGGATTAACTCTATGATCCAGTTTAAATTTAATTGATTTTCTTTAAGATAATGTAAGTATATAATCTTTAAATCACATATATAAATATATATATACTAGAGGCCCGGTGCACAAAATTCATGCATGGGGGAGGGCATGGGAAGGGGCGTCCTTCAACCCAGCCTGCATCCTTTGCAATCTGGGACGCCTTGAGGGATGTTTGACTGCCTGTTTAGGCCCGATCCCAGTAGGAAAAAAAAAGAGAAACATTGATAGGCTACCTCCTGTAGCGTTGCTGAAGGAGAAATGAATGAGGCCAAAAAAGGTAAAGAATTATGAAATTACTAGAAGCCCAGTGCATGAAATTCAGGCACAGGGCACAGGGGATGTCCCTCAGGCCAGACTGCACCTTCTCCAATCTAGGACCCTTCCAGGGATGTCTAACTGCCTGTTTAGGCCCAATCCCAGTAGAATCAGGCCTAAAGGGGCAGTCAGACATCCTTCTTACAATCCAGGACTGCTGGCTCCAAACTGCTCACCTGCCTGCCTCCCTAATTGCCCCTAACCCCTTCTGCCTGTCAGCCTGATCACCCCCTAACCACTACCCTGCCAGCCTGATTGATGTCTAACTGCTCCCCTGCCAGCCTGTTTGCCCCCAACTTTCCTCCTCTGCCGGCCTGGTTACCCCTAACTGCCCTCCCTTGCAGGCTTGATTGCCTCCAGCCTACCTTCCTTGCAGGCCTGGTCCATTCCAACTGCCCTCCCCTGCTGGCCTGATGGCCCACAACTGCCCTCCCACTGTCCTCCCCTACTGGCCATCTTGTGTCCACATGGGGGCAGCCATCTTTGACCACATGGGGGCAGCCCTCTTGTGTGTTGAAGTGATGGTCAATCTGCATATTACTCTTTTATTAGATAGGATAGAGGCCTGGTTCATTGGTGGGGGCCAGCTGATTTGCCCTGAAGGGTGTCCAGGTCAAGGTGACAGTTCCCTTGGGGCATCGGGCAGCCTGGGCAAGGGTCCTATGATGGTTTTCAGGCTGGCCATGCCCCCTGGGTGACTCAAGCAGAGTCCCTGATATCTGGGATTTATTTATCTTCTAAAATTGAAACTTTTTAGTGGAGGCTAAGGCAGACCAGGGCTACAGGAGCTTGGCTTCCTCCATCCCTTGAGGCAGCCCAAGCCTCCTGCTCTCTCCAGCTCCATGGCTGCCACCATTTTTGTTTGGATTTATTTATCTTCCATAATTGAAACTTTGTAGCCTTGAGTGGAGGCCTGTGCCCACCAGGGTGTGTGGAAAGCTTGGGTTCCTCCATCACTGAGGAAACCCAAGCCTCCTGGTCGCTCAGTGGCCACAGCCATCTTGATTGGGTTAATTTGCATACTTGCTCATGATTGGCTTGTGGGTATGGCTTGTGGGTGTAGCAGAGTAATGGTTAATTTGTATATTTCTCTTTTATTAGATAGGATTTGATCTTTTCAAGTATATTTCAAGACTTTG
This sequence comes from Antrozous pallidus, assembly GCA_027563665.1. Lineage (NCBI taxonomy): Eukaryota > Metazoa > Chordata > Mammalia > Chiroptera > Vespertilionidae > Antrozous > Antrozous pallidus. The sequence goes on along the minus strand of CM050510.1, from coordinate 67,130,424 downwards.
TGAGAATAACTTTTGGACGTTTCATGGGCCCAGAAATGTTTTCAAAAGTCTGTTCTCTCTTAAAAGCAATATTTTTAAAACTGATTGATACTTGAAATTGCATGGAAAGTTTTATCAAATAAAATTAATCAATATATTTTACTTATATACATATACTAAATGTTATGAAAGTTTTGCCTCTAAGAAGGGCAAAATAAAGTAACAATATATTTCTTTTTTTTATATATATTTCTTATATATAGCAACATTTTTCAACAGCAGCAGAATTTTAAATCAGACCAATAAGTATTAGACCTCTAAACTAAGTTGACTGAATAATTTCCTTTGCTTTTTTAATTAAAGATACCTATTTAAGTTACTTTATAAATTAGCCTTTTAAAATATAATCAAAGTCTCATATAAATTAAGTTACATTGAAAAGCCAATGTTTTTTTAAGTAATTGAATTTAAGTTAAATCTAAGAAACAGATTAGAAGCCACCATTTACTGCCTGACTTTTGTAGCCGCCTGCATTCTTAATTAAGCCAGAGGCAGGGCAATATTTTTGGCTTGTGAACTAAACATTTACTAAATTTGATTTGTTTTTAAATGAAGATGCCTACTTTAATTACTTAAATAAATTAGCTTGTTAAATTTATAATCAAGGTTTTCAGCTAAATGAAAAGCCAACATTTTTATAAACAATTCTAATAAAGACCAAAAACAGCTAGTGAGATTTCTGTTTGTCTGCAATGTGATTTTGACTGTCTTTTAAAAGAATGGATTAGACAGCTGCCATGATGGCCACATGGTTGCTGATCACATGGGGGCTGCCATCTTGAAATAACAAAAGCCAACCCCTTTCCTTTGAATAAGCCAATGTCTTTGTAAGCAATTTAAATGAGTTTTCTAAGAAAGTTACTGAAGCCTTCCCAGAATCCTTCTGTATATGCAAATAAGCCTAAGAGGATACCATAAAATATAATTATATTTTAACAAAAGGAGAAATTTCAAAATTTTGAATTATCTTTCACTAATATTTACAGTGTAAACAAAGATTGTTGTTAAAATGTTAAATCTGACAGTAAATTAGTAGTCACCCTTACTGTAAGAGTGCTTGCAATATGGGTAGCTACTTGGCTGTAGCTTTGAACTCAACTACAGCCCTGTGGAATGTTTTAGGATAAAAAAAGACAAAGATTCTTAAGTGAAGCTCTCTGTATCCTGGAAGTTATTTTGGAAGAGAAATAAAGACAGGTTTCCTTCAAACATGTTAAGAACTAATTAAAAGTCTATATATTTGGCCTATTAAACTAAGGTAAATAATTTGTGGAGTTGCCTCCCTGATAAAATTTTGTGTAAAGTTAAATTGCAGAAACTTAATGTCATTTATTGTCCATAACCTAGGACAAATGGAGTTAAAGTTAGAAATTAATAAGCCTTATTTCTAACATATTAAAAGAAATGTTTTACCTCAGGCTTTAACCATTTTTACAGATGGATCCAGTTCTGGAAAGGCCGGATCTACTGCAGCAGGAGAGCAAAGGTCCTTCAAACCCCTTGTATTTCAGTAAAAATACAAGCTCTTATTTATGCCTTAACAGATTTTACTATGGAGTCCATCAACCTATAGTAATAGTGATTATGTGGTAAGCATGGCCAAAATTATTGAAACAGCTACTGTAGGTACACTAATTCAGAGGAACTTTTCATTTATTTTTCAGCCTTTTGAAATTTTATTTGATAACAACAATTCCTATGTTTTATTGAAAGCAATGTCCTCAGTGTGTTATCCACCTCCCTGTGCCAACTTTAGGGGTAAAGGCCCGAGGATTGAAACCTGATCAAATCTGGCAAAATAGATGTCACTCAATAGTGGAAAAAAGCCAATTGTACTATTAAAATCAATTACAAAAACAAAAAGGGGGAGACGCATGTTATGTGTCACCTCAAAAAAAGCTCAGTCATGCTATTCATATTTTAAATTTTTTGAATTGTGACGCAAAGGTCATACAGCAGTTGAAAGGCATCAAGCCTCCTGTACAAAAGGCTCCACTGAGTTAGCTAGGTGGAAGGAAGCACAAACCAGACTAGAGTTTTTATCAGATTCAGTAATAATGTGGGGAAGTTTGTGTTTTATATCTTTCCGGAAGGAGCAGTGCAGCCAATTTGGGTGCCAGAGCATTAAGTGTACCACCACAATGGACTCAGACAAGCTCCTTGTCCCTTCACTCAAATGGACTGTTGTCTGATGACAGCAAAGTTGGAGGAAGAAGAAGAAAATTGAAAGCTACACAAGGGCCTGGGTGCCAATATGCAGTCATCTGAAGAAGTTAACAACTGAAGCCTAACAGATCGTGGAAAAGCAAGAAGTTGAAGCTACTTCTTCAACCATGTTCCTGCTCATGCTGCAAATGTTAGCTGCCAGTCTTTTGCAAAGTCTTATGCAGCCAAGTCCAAGGACTCTGAGTAAATATAAAACAGCAGAAAAAGAAACCTTTTCATTCAGTAGCTAAAAAACGTTAACATGTCTAGTTTTGATTTCTCTCATATTGTTGTTTTGCATTGGCATTGTTTGCAATTGTTTTAATATTAGAGCTTTGTTCTTGATGTTTAAATTTCACTTTCATTATAGTAGCTTAAAAACAAAATAAAGGGGGAGATGTGGAGGGCACCCCCAGGGAAGACACCTGAGCATTCTTTAAATCCTTGTCAGCTGAATCCAAGGCACCAGGCAGAGCCGAGTCTTGGAAAACACATCTACCAAGAAGGCTAGATGCATTATCAGTACTGACTCTTAACTTTGTCCCAGGTGTCCGGGAGAGGGGCTTGAAATGTAAATCCAGTCTAGCCTTGAGAATGGGGGAATGAATAGGGCCTGGGCCCACTAAAACTCCTTTGATCCTAATTTCGGTGAAATCCCTTTGTATTTTGAAATATAAATAAACTGTTGCTGTTGGGTTTGAGATCCTGTCTCTCCATCAGAGAGAAAAGAGATTCCACCAGCCCCAACTATTATTTCTATTACTGCGTCTTGTCTTCTATTCTTTTATTTCTCAATCCCCAGCTCCTCTACTCAGAAACTGGACCTAGTCTCTCTCCACGCTGGACGTGGAAAAGAGAGAAAAACCCCTACAGTTTCTCTCTGTCTTTCCTTCTCTCTTCCACTCTCTAAAAATCAATGAAAAGAAAATTTTTAAAAAGGAGAGACGAAAGGGAGACTTTGCTGTGTTCTGCTGGGCTCTTTGTTTGTCTTGTGGATATTTGTCATTTGTGGTTCCAGGCACTTGCCAGTTTGCTTTCTAATAGTTTCATGTGGCTCCAAGTGTTTCAGCACTCCAAGCAAGTTTCTTTAAATGCTACGTAAACCCACATACCTTTTCCCTGTCTTTGAGTATAGCTAAAACAAGTGATCACTTTATGTACATCTTTCCTGGGCCAGAACAACAGCGATAGTTATTTACACAGGCTCTAAACCAAACACACAGGCTCTAGTGTTCCAACACACAAGGGAACAGGGAATGTAGACATAACAGGAGGATGTTGCCCTCAGAGAGGGTCATAAAGAAACTTTATAAGAGCAAAGAACCCAAGCACAACCAAACAAGTGACTTATAAATGCTCCCCACTCTAAATGTGAGCCTTTGGAGAAACAGAGAACATGGACAACTAGAAGGCCTGGCAGGTGGCAGCATGTTTCTGACACGTAGGAGGCCTGGTGCTGTGTCAGTTCACTTTAAAAGCATATGCACCAGTGATCACATGCCTAACTTCCTATTTTTGGTAAGTGTCTCCCATATGACATAGGGATAGAAATCCAGTGTATGCTAGTATTACTTGTTTCCTCCTGAGTTTATATTTTAATATTTTAAATATATTTTTATTAATTTCAGGGAGGAAGGAAAAGGGAGAGATAGAAACATCAATGATGAGAGAGAATCATTGATTGGCTGTGTCCTGCAAGCTGCCCACTAGGGATCGAGCCCACAACCTGAGCATGTGTCCTTGACCCGGGTTGAACCCGAGTTTACAGTCCGATACTCTATCCACTGAGCCAAACCAGCTAGAGCACCCAGTTTATTTTTAACAGCAGACTTATGTCATCTGATTCACTAGTTGTCAGTATTTTGCTACATTTGCTTTGTGTATGTATCTTTTGAGGGGAAGCAATTTGATGCAAATATTATGTCACTTAACCACAAAAATCCAAAAACAAGGATATTTCCCCACAGAAGCATAATGTAATTATCACATTCAGGAAACTTAATACTGATACAATACTATTTCTTAGCATGGTGCCCATATTCAAAATTGCCCAATTGTCCCAATAACATTCTTTTTAAAAATGTATATTTTATTGATTTTTTACAGAGGAAGGGAGAGGGTTAGAAAGTCAGAAACATTGATGAGAGAGAAACATCGATCAGCTATCTCTTGCACACCCCCTACTGGGTTTTGCCTGCAACCAAGGTACATGCCCTTGACCGGAATCGAACCCAGGACCCTTCAGTTCGCAGGCCAATGCTCTATCCACTGAGCCAAACCGGCTTCAGCCCAATGACATTCTTTATAGCAAATTTTCTCTAATCCTGGATACAAAGGTCATGCATTGCATTTATGAGAAATGATTCCTGGTAGTAACTTGCTTGATTTCCAACTTAGAATTGAACCATATAAGAAAAAGAAAAGAATGGAACAATATAAATTGCCTGATGACAACTGCATATCACATTTGCTACAATTCTCCTTTTCCATGTGGGTCACTGTGATCAACCCTGACCCCTGTGTCCACTCCCACGCAGCCAGCCAAGGAAAGCCCCAAGCAGCCCAGACTCCTTCACAGCTGTTTCTTGAGGGCTTCCCTTCCTTTATGCCCTGCCTGCTCCAGTTCCACTCCCATTTCATCAGCTACTAATCACAAAGTACATATCTGAGTTTGGAACCAGTTTTAAGGCTCTTGAACGTGTATAGTTCTTGGTTTACTTGTCTTTGATCATTGACAAAAAACTTTGACTCAGATTCTCTGATTTTTCTCTAATTTGGTTGAACCGTATGTAACTGCTGTTTTTGTAGATCAAAAAACAGACAAATATTTCAATGATTCAACATAAAAAATTACTCTCTTGAGTGATTCAAACACCTAGAGAGCCAAAAGCTGGCACGAGTCCACTTGGCCAGCACTGCAGCAAAGCTGGTTACAGGTCTATACACTCTGTTTTAGCTTTGCTTTTCCAAAGGTCAAATTTTTTATACTCTCTTTGGATGCATAGTAAGTCCTTTTTTTTTCTAAAAAGAAAGATCCTTTTAATTTTTGGACACAGGTTACTTAGAGAAAGGGGAAAGTGCTTAAAACACTTTGGAACCAGGCATTTGCATTTCAAATAACTTAATGAAACATACAGTCAAATGGCACTTTATCATATATGATACTTTCACATGGAAATAATTTCTTGATGCCTTTAAAATTCCCAATTCCTATAAATACTTCAGTTATTAAGATACTATAAAAGAGCAAGAAAGATTTTTTGAGATCTCAATGTAAGAAAAAGCTGGAGAAAAGTAAGTCCCTTCTTGTTCTTTTTCAGAATTATTTGGACTACTGTTGCTTGTTTTCTCCCCCATGTGCATTAGAATCAGCTTGTCTACTCCAAAAATAGATTTATAGATCAACTTAGGAAAAACTGACATCTTTATGATTTTGAATGTTCCCTATTCAAGAACAGAATATGCCCTTCCATTTACTCAAGTTATCCATTTATTCCTTGGTAGAATTTATTCTTATATAATCATAGAGTTGTCTAATTATTGCCACAATTAATTTCAGCACTTCCCAACACCTAAAAATAAGAAAGGAAGGAAGGAAGGAAGGAAGGAAGGAAGGAAGGAAGGAAGGAAGGAAGGAAGGAAGGAAGGAGAAAGAAAGAAAAGCCATGCCCTGGCCAGGTGGCTCAGTTGGTTGGAGTGTTGTCCCTACACTAAAAGGTTTGTGGGTTTAATTCATAGTCAGGGCACATAACTAGGTTGCAGGTTCCATCCCTGTTCAGGGTGTGTAGGGAAGACAACCAATTGATGTTTCTCTCCCACATTGATCTCTCTCCCTCTCTTTCTGTTTCTCTCTTTCTCTCTCTCTCTGTTTCTCCCTCTCCCTCCCCCTAAAATCAATAAAGCAGTCCTAGCCAGTTTGGCTCAGTGGATAGAGTGTCAGGGTCCTGGGTTCGATTTTGGTCAAGGTCACATGCCCTTGTTGTAGAGTCGATCTCCAGTAGAGAGCATGTAGGAGGAAGCCGATCAATAATTCTCTGATCTTTGATGTTTCTATCTCTCTCTCTCTCTCCCTCTCCCTTCCTCTATAAAATCAATTAAAATGTATTTAAAAAAATAAAAACATCCTTGGCTGAGAATTAAACATAAAAAAGAAAACCCATACCCTTTAGCTATTACTCTTCAGTTCCATATTCTCCTACCTACCCCCTAGCAACCACTAATTTACTTTCTATCTCTATGAATTTGCTTACTTTAAATATTTCCTGAATAGACATTAAATATTTGTGATTAGCTAGTGGATCAGTACTTTTGAAACTGCAAAAATTACCATCAAAAACTGAAAAGATAGCCCAAGGAATGGGAGAATACATTTACAAATTATATGTCTGTTAAGGGACTTGGGTCCAGGATATATAAAGAACTAAAACTGAGCAGTAAAAATTCAAATAACTCAATTAAAATGAGCAAATAACATGAACAAACATTTTAAAGAAGACATACAGAAGAGGAACCAAGATGGAGGCATAGGTAAACACCTATTGTTCTGCCCTGCGCAACAATTAAAAAACTACAACATAACAACAAAACAAACATCACCCAGAGTCACCGGACAACTGGCTGAGTGAATATTCCACAAATAAAAGTAAAGGTGGGACACTGAGACTCAGAGGAGCGACGGGAGCACAGCCTTGAAGATACACGTGGAAACAGGTTAGGAGCCATTCTGGTCGCGCACAGGCTGTAGCTGGCAGCAGCAACCCCGGCTGGATTTCGCCAATGGGGAGGGCAGAGATGTCCCACTATATGGATTCCCCTGAGACAGGCGAGGTCCAAGATCCAGGGATGCACCCTAGTCTGAGGAGAAACCGGGTTGCTGGGAAAAAGCAGTTTGCGCGCAGGGGACACACCCTGGAAGCTGGGCGCGGCAGAGGTCTCCTAGTCAGAGGAGAAACTGGGTTGCTGGAAAAAGCTGTTTCCGCGCACGTAAACTGTGCGACAGCACAGACGCGCGGCTTGCCCCCTGTTCCCAGAAACCACTGGACTGCTTGTTTTGCAACCCTGGGCGAGACTTCGGGTGTGCAGACTCATTTGGGGAGAGGAAGAGTTGTCTGGCAAGGGGTAGAGACTAGCGGCTTTCTCTTGGAGGTGCCTGCAACAATTGCCACCCAACAGAGACCTGCGCGTGAGCGCCCATAGGACGTAGCTGACACTGAGGCTGCCTGCTCAGCTCAGAGACTCCGCCCATCCAACCTGAACACAGTCTCCCTTCACAGCCAATTGGCCTGGAGGTCAAACCCTCCTAGGGCTGACAACAAAAAGCTGGGCTTAAATTCAAAAATACTGTACAACCCATAAAGGATTGCAGTAAGAGTACCCACCTCAGGTAACTGGGGAGGCTGAGCCACTGACCCTTAGAGGACATCTACCACATAAAGCAGCCACCATGCAGAGACATGGAAAGAAATCAGGTGTGAAAGAAATGGAGGGAAAAAGACGACTAGACATAGAGTTCAAAAGCACAGTTATAAGGCTTTTCAAGAGGCTCCTAGAAAAGGCCGATGAACTTAATGAGAACTACGAGGAGATAAACCAGATCAAAGAGGAAATAAACAAGACCTATGAGGAAATGAATGAGACCTACAAGGAAATGAATGAGACCCTCAAGGAAATGAACAAGACTTATGAGGATATGAATGAGACCCTCACGGATATGAAAAAGGACCAACTAGAAATCAAGCATACACTGACTGAAATAAAAAATATTACACAAAGTTCTAAAAGCAGTCCAGAGGGCCACAAGAACGAAGTCAAAGATTTGAAATACAAAGAAGCAAAATCCACTCGGCTGGAAAAGCAAGAAACAAAAAGAATCCAGAGAATTGAAGATACTGTAAGGGGCCTCTGGGACAACCTCAAGCATGCCAACATCCGAATTATTGGGGTGCCAGAAAAAGAGAGAGAGCAAGGTAATGAAAACCTTGAAGAAATAGTGACTGAAAACTTCCCACACCTGGTGAAAGAAACTGACTTAAAAGCCCAAGAAGTACACAGAACCCCAAAATATAGGAATCTAAAGAGGACCACACCAAGACATATCATAATTAAAATGCCAAGAGCAAAAGATAAAGAGAGAATATTAAAAGCAGCAAGAGAAAAACAGATGGTTACCTACAGGGGAGCACCATACGATTGTCAGTGGATTTCTCAACAGAAAAGATGCAGGCCAGACTGGAGTGGCAAGAAATATTCAAAGTGATGAATAGCAAGAACATACAACCAAGATTACTCTATCCAGCAAAGCTATCATTCAGAATTGAAGGTCAGATAAAGTGTTTCACAGATAAGAAAAAGCTAAAAGAGTTCATCACCACCAAACCAGTATTATATGAAATGCTGAAAGGTATTCTTTAAGAAGAGGAGAAAGAAGAAAAAGATAAAGATAAAAATTATGAAAACAAATATATATCTATCAACAAGCAAGTCTAAAAACCAAGTGAATAAAAAAATCTGATGAACAGAATAAACTGGTGAATATAAAAGAATCAAGGCATAGAAAAGGAGTGAGCTGACAATTCTTTGGGAGGAAAGGGGTATGAGGTGTGAGGGAAGAGACTGGCCAAAAATCCTACACCTGTAGATGAGGACAGTGAGGGGGGTGGTAAGAGCAGAGGCTGAGGTGGGAACCTGGTGGAGGGGAACTATTCGGGGGGAGGAGGGGGCAGAGGAACTATTGTAAGAATCTAAACAATAAAGATTTATTTTAAAAAAAACCGCCCTAACTGGTTTGGCTCAGTGGATGGAGTATCGGCCTGCAGACTGAAGGGTCCCAAGTTCAATCGCAGTCAAGGGCACATGCTTAGTCCCCAGTAGGGGGCATGCAGGATGCAGCCCATCAGTGATTCTCTCTCATCATTGATGTTTCTTTTTATTTATTTATTTTTATTTATTATTTTTTAAATCTTTATTGTTCAGTTTATTAATTACATTGTTTCCCCTTTTTTATCCCCCTATATCTCCCCTCCACCCTGTACCTATTCCACCCTCCACCCTCACCTCCCCCTCCCCAATGTCCTCTCCCATTGTTGCAAGATTTTTGTCCAATCTCTTGCTGAACTTCCCACAACCCTTTTCTCCCCAAGAATTGTCAGTCCATTCCCTCTCTATGTCCATGATTCTGTTATATTCACCAGTTTATCTTGTTCATCAGCCTATCAATTCACTTGATTTTTATATTCATTTGTTGATAGATGTGTATTTGTTGTTCATAATTTATATTTTTACCTTTTTCTTCTTCCTCTTCTTAAAGACTATCTTTCAGCATTTCATATAATATTGGTTTGGTGGTGATGAACTCCTTTAGCTTTTTCTTATCTGCGAAGCACTTTATATGATCTTCAATTCTGAATGATAGTTTTGCTGGATAGAATAATCTTGGTTGTAGATTCTTTCTGTTCATTATTTTGAATATTTCTTGCCACTCCCGTCTGGCCTGCATCGTTTCTGTTGAGAAATCCGCTGACAATCATATGGGTGCTCCCCTGTAGGTAACCATCTGTTTTTCTCTTGCTGCTTTTAATATTCTCTCTTTATCTTTTGCTCTTGGCATTTTAATTATGATATGTCTTGGTGTGGTCCTCTTTAGATTCCTATATTTTGGGGTTCTGTGTACTTCTTGGGCTTTTAAGTCAGTTTCTTTCACCAGGTGTGGGAAGTTTTCAGTCACTATTTCTTCAAGTAGGTTTTCATTAACTTGCTCTCTCTCTTTTTCTTTCACCAGGTGTGGGAAGTTTTCAGTCACTATTTCTTCAAGGTTTTCATTACCTTGCTCTCTCTCTTTTTCTGGCACCCCAATAATTCGGATGTTGGCATGCTTGAGGTTGTCCCAGAGGCCCCTTACAGTATCTTCAATTCTCTGGATTCTTTTTGTTTCTTGCTTTTCCAGCCGAGTGGATTTTGCTTCTTTGTATTTCAAATCTTTGACTTCGTTCTTGTGGCCCTCTGGACTGCTTTTAGAACTTTGTATAATATTTTTTATTTCAGTCAGTGTATGCTTGATTTCTAGTTGGTCCTTTTTCATATCCGTGAGGGTCTCATTCATATCCTCATAAGTCTTGTTCATTTCCTTGAGGGTCTCATTCATTTCCTTGTAGGTCTCATTCATTTCCTCATAGGTCTTGTTTATTTCCTCTTTGATCTGGTTTATTTCCTCGTAGTTCTCATTAAGTTCATCGGCCTTTTCTAGGAGCCTCTTGAAAAGCCTTATAACTGTGCTTTTGAACTCTATGTCTAGTCGTCTTTTTTCCTCCATTTCTTTCACACCTGATTTCTTTCCATATCTCCGCATGGTGGCTGCTTTATGTGGTAGATGTCCTCTAAGGGTCAGTGGCTCAGCCTCCCCAGTTACCTGAGGTGGGTACTCTTACTGCAATCCTTTATGGGTTGTACAGTATTTTTGAATTTAAGCCCAGCTTGTTGTTGTTAGCCCTAGGAGGATTTGACCTCCAGGCCAATTGGCTGTGAAGGGAGACTGTGTTCAGGTTGGATGGGCGGAGTCTCTGAGCTGCGCAGGCAGCCTCAGTGTCAACTAAGTCCTATGCGGCTCTCGCGCGTGTGGGTCTCTGTTGGATGGGGATGGCTGCAGACACCTCCAAGAGAAAGCCGCTAGTCTCTTCCCCTTGCCAGACAACTCTACCTCTCCCCAAATGTGTCTGCACACCCAAAGTCTAGCCCAGGGTTGTAAAATAGATGGTTTCCGGAACCAGGAGAAAAGTTTCCAGGGGGCAAGTCGCGGGTTTGTGCAACCCTTGCGCGCAAACTTCTTTTCCCCATCTCCTGGTTTCTCGCAGAGTAGGAGACCTCTACCGCGCCCCGCTTCCAGGGTGCGTCCCCCGGATCTCGGACCTCACCTGGCGCTGGGGAATCCATGTAGTGGGACGTCTCCACCCTCCCCGTTGGCAAAATCCAGCCGGGGTTGCTGCTCCAGCCCCAGCCCGCATGCATGACCAGGATGGCTCCTAACCTGTTTCCGTCTTCAAGGCTGCACTCCAGCTGCTCCTCTGAGTCTCAGTGTCCCACCTTTACTCTTATTAGTGGAGTTTTTACTCAGCCAGCTTTCTGGCGATTCTGGGTGATGTCTGTTCTGCTGTTATGTTGTAGTTCTTAAATTGTTGAGCAGGGCAGAACAATAGGTGTTTACCTATGCCGCCATCTTGGTGTTCCCATCATCATTGATGTTTCTATTCCCATCTCCTTTCCTCTCTGAAATCAATAAAGTCCTATCTAATAAAAGAGAAACATGCAAATTGACCATACCTCCGCTACAGCACACAAGCCATGCCCAAACAGGAGTGGATATGCAAATTAACCCAACCAAGATGTCAGTTAATTTGCATATTCAGGGGCAGAGCAAAGACTGAAGATGGCATAAAAGAAAGCCAAACACTGCAGAACGGAGTGAAGCTGCAGAGAAGCAAGCGGAGCAGCGGAGACTGGAGGGAAGCAGGCAGGGCAGGGGAGAAGTGAGGAAATCAGGCGTGGCATGGAGGAGAAGAGAGGGAAACAGGTGGGGCAGCAGAGACCGCCACAGGAAGCCCTATTACAGGAATCTTCCTGCATGGGGTCTCTAGTATATATATAAAATAATAAAAACAAACCAACTCTTGGGGCCAGTCATTGTCATTGGAAAGAAATGCTCACTGCTTTAATAGCACCACCACGTCTTCTCATCACTGTAGTGACCATTATGAGGACTAGCTCAGATTCATACATGATATAAAAATGGGAGTTACTTTGAGAACTTCATCGAAGGAGAAATGAAATCAATCTGACAACTCCCTTAAATACATTAGTCTGCTGAAGGCTGTTAATTTGTTATTGAGAAATGAAACCAACCAAACAAAAAAACCTCCCAAATATAAGCCAGTTATTTTATCTTTTTATAGTAGCTAATCGATTCGTCAGTGAAGAAATGAAGTTAACCGACCAACCAACTAAATGAACAAACAAAAAACAAACAGTCAACCAGATAGTCGATCCTTTTTACAGCAAACTTGCCTTATAGCAAGTTAGTTATTCAGTGAAATTCTGTGCAGCAAAAATGCTATGCAAGGTACTACACATGATTCATATTAGCTAAAAAGCAGAAACAACCCATTTCTTATCAACTGTGAATGATAAAAAAGATGTGGATATCCATTAAATAAAGTATAATTAGTCAGGAAAAAGGAATAAAGTGAACCACAAATTAGCATCCCAATTAAGTGAAAAAAGGCTCTACATTCCATTTGTTTTAAGGCAGCAGCCAACTTTCTGGTATCTTAGAGTGTGCAAACAAACCCTGCTATTCTTTCTCATCTAGATTCATTCTACAGCTTAAAAGAAGGCTGCTGCTGCTCGGTCAGTGTGGTTCAGCGATTGAGTGTTGACCTATGAATTAGTAGGTCACAGTTTGATCTGGTTAGGAGTCAGGACACATACCCAGGTTTTGGGCTTGATCTCCAGTGGGATTTCTCAGCATTGATGTTTCTATCTCTCTCCCTCTCTTCCTTCCTCTCTGAAATCAATATAAACATATTAAAGAAAGAGGAGGAAGAGGAGGAGGAGAAAGGGGAGAAGGAGGAGAAGGAGGAGGAGGAGGAGGAGGAGGAGGAGGAGGAGGAGGAGGAGGAGGAGGAGGAGGAGGAGGAGGGGGAGGAGGGGGGGGGAGGAGGAGGAGGAGGCTGTTTTTGCGGAGCAACTGGGAGAAGGGGGAGGAGGGGAAATGCCTTGTGCCGGCCACCAAAATTCACAGATGCCCATAATAAAAATACTGCTTTCTGTTTAGGACCAGGAGAGAAACCTTGGGAAATGGCACTCCATCAGCTCTCTCTCCTTCACATCCATGACAGAAGGCTAGCCTGAATCCTTTTCCTGGTCTCTTTGTTCTGATTTCACTCTCCCCTTAATAAAAACCCTGCCTGCATTAAAGGGGCCAGATTCCGAGGGGAGTGGGGGGGACATGGGAGTCTGTATGTGTTGTTCAATAAATTTCCACCTTTGCTAAAAAAAAGGGGGGGGGGCAAATGGGTTTCTTCAGGACAAGAAAAGTTTCCCATCTCCCCACTTGCTGGCAATTGGAATAGACTCCTTTCTTTCACCTCACCACGAGCCTCTAACCTATTGAGCTACCCGGCCAGGCTATACTAATATCCTTTTAAGTGGGGGAAGCATGAGTCCTCCAATTCATTCTTCTGGTTCAAAATTGTTGCCAATTCTGTACGTAAATTTGTGAGATTGCCATTTGAACAATATTAAGACTTCTGATCCATGAATTATATCTTCTTTAATTTCTTTCAATAATATTTTATAGTTTTAAATATAAGTTTTACAGTCTATTATTAAAAAACAATGTTTTACCAAACATAAAATATCAATAAAGATATTGAAATATTAAGTTAAACAAAATAGAAATTCTAGAATTTAAAAGTACAATCAGAAGGGCTGATGCTGGCAAACACTCTGGGGGCTTCGTCCCATCCTTCTGTAAGAACAACTCCAGATTACCCCCAACAATAAAGCCGGTTAACTTATACAATTCTGCTTAAGAAACAAGCCTGATGGGACGTTGGCAGACTTTCCTCTGCCAAGCAAGAACTACTGTGGGCAGCCGCCAGCTTCTCAGGATTTAAGCCCATGATGGAATGAATGGTAAACGAGGTCCAAAAGGCCTCAATCAGCAATTCCCCTTGAAGGTGGAGTAAAGAGATACTTCAAGTGAAATCAGCACTACAGCAGCCAGGAATCCCGAGAAGCATGTGGTCTCGCCCACATGAACCACCACAGGTGATGCACCTTGCTGTCCTCCTATTAAATGGGGAAAAGCAAGAACAGACCGTCTTCTGCGTAGAGCCCAGTTATGGTTTCCAACAAGGCAGCCAGCTAAGGGCTGTGACTCCTTTCTGCTATCACTGTGGCAAGAGTTGCTCCACAAATAACAGAAAGGCAGGCTCCCTGGCCCTGGGTATTCAAAGGTCTCTGAGAACTAGGATGAAGTAGTTTCTAGAAGCTGCTATGTGAGTTGAATAATTTCGTGGTGCCTGTTAGCCCACACCATGACTAACTGGGCTGCCCTATAAAGCAGTCCAAGTTTGGGGAAGAAAACAAAACAAATTCCCCCCAAAAAGCCCTGAAATGTCTTATGGAACTTAATAAAACCTAATGATATTTTAGCAGAATAAATTGAGTAGCACGTGCAGGAGACATCTGATTGATGTGTCTCTCACCTAGAATTTTCTCCCCTTTACTCCCCCCATTCCCTTCCTTTCTCTCTAAAAATCAATGCAAGTGAGAATTAACAACAGAAGCAAATATATATATATATACACTAGAGGCCCGATGCATGAAAATTCCTGCAAGGAGCTCGGCCCCTGCCACTGTGGCTTCATTTGGAAGGTCATCCAGAAGGACATCCAGTCTAATTAGCATATTATGCTTTTATTATTATACTATGAATACCATCTATAATGCTAACTTGGTGTCAGTTTAGATCCGTACCTTATTTGGTGTGTATATAGGTCTGTATCATTAAAACTGTGTAGACTTCCACTGGGGTAGATACACCAAAATTTACGCAATTTCCTGTCACTAGACATTTTTGGTTCACTAACATATAGATATTGTAAACAATGCCTAGAACAACATCTTTGAACCTCTTTCTCTCTGGTATAAGGATTCTCTTAGGATACAGTTCTAAAAATGAAATTGCAAGGTTTAAGTGAGTGTGCATTTTTAAGGCTTTACAATGTTGTCTTTCAGGCATGTCTGTTACATCTTGCTCCAAATAAGTGCCTCTAGATAGCCAGCATCCAGTCTGCAGCTTTCGGCACAGGGAGGACGGCCAGGATGCCCCATCGACACTCCTGCTCAGCGCTGTGCCTGTGGGTCGTGGAACAGCTGACATATTGCTGTTGGTGAACGTCAGGCTCTTCCACGGCATCGTGAGAAAAGCATTCTCAGACACACACAGGGAGACTGGTGTGTGGCAAAGTCGATATAGTCCTACTTATCGGGAAGTCTGCCCTGGGTTTCCAATATCCCATCTCCTTCCCTAGAAAAAGTCCAACTATGTCTCCAGGAAGGCCAAAACAAAGGCCAGTGTCCAGCGTGTCTGCTTCATACCCAAGTTCAGTCCTTTGGAGCCAATGTGGACTGCCGCAACCCCAGGCGGCTGCTAGACAATTTAAATTATATTATGTGGAAACTCTGTAAATCAGATACCTATCACCCAGGATTTATTATTGTTAATGTTAGTTGTAGTTTTTATTATTTGTTTGTGACTTTCCTGTACTAATTCTGTGAAGTCTATTTTCTTTGTAATGTGTGACCACTAAGTCTCTGCTCAATAAGATTAGTGATTAGCCACTGACTGGACAGAGTCTTAAATGCCTGAAACTAAGAAGTTTTCCAAGGGCCCTGTGTCTATGTTCTAGGCACACTTAATTGCTCTGTCAGCTTACAACTCAGCCTTAGCCTCAGCCTGCTTACATGATGCCTCAACATTAACCAGACGTGAGAGATGAGGGCTCACTCAGGTTGTTCCTGGGTGTGTGCACTGCCTTACACGTGACATGGCCTTTAAATCTCCAGGAACGCACTGGAAACTTTCAAAGTCTTCTATGAACATCTTTCCCCAAAACTCTTCCTTTTAAGTTCTTGGTCAGTCTCTTCTTTGCTGCAGCTGTTATCCTTATTTCAGGTACCTGCAATATTACTGATTGTTTAAAAACAAACACTTATCCTATCTAATAAAAGAGTAACATGCAAATGTGACCGTACCTTGGCTCCTGATTGGCTATGCTGCCAGCCAATCAGGAGAAGGGGTGGGGCCGAAGGGCGGGGCCAAGCGGCTTGAGGGCTGGGCCCCAGGGGTGGGAATGAAGCAGTAGCAGCTGCGAGCACCACGGTGCCCTAGCCGCCCGAGCTTGGAGGCGGCGGGGGGTTGGGGCGTGGGGCGTGGAGGCAGCCAGGGGGTGGGGCAAGCGGCCGGGGTGCTGGAGCCGGGTGGTCACAGGCAGCTGGAGCTGAGCTGAGCAGGGAGATGGCTGAATGCCCAAGGCCTAAATGCCCTGAATGCCCAAAGCCTCTGGTGAGGCTTTAGGCCTTGGGCAGGCTTGGGGTGAGCCATCAGTTGGACATCCCCTAAGAGTTCCCAGTATGTGAGAGGGGGCAGGTTGGGCTGAGGGACCACCCCACCCCCCCGTGCACGAATTTTGTGCACTGGGCTACTAGTAGTGAATAAGCTCTGAGTGAGATCAAATAAAGATGAGCCCTTCAAGTGTGGGTTTCCAGGAACCTCCAAACAGATCAAATTATATAATTATCTGAAAATGGGGATTTAAACCCGTTCTCTTCTCTCCTGGTCTGCTTGGCTGCTGGCTTCCACAGCTACCATGCTAGTGAGGCTGCTGGTTTTCAAGGCTATTGCATAGCTCCCTCTTCTTATTGAGACTCAGCCATTTTTCTTGAATGAATGTTTATTGGATTGTTGCAAGCTTTTGGTTCTTTTTCAGAATTCTGAAAAAGTTTATTATGACCATTTTTATGAGAGTTATGATTGCTTTTATGGAGGAATAGAATTTTGGAGATAGTCTGCCATTGCATTCTTGTTGAATTGTTGTATTGCTTATAATAGTTAGTGTTGCTGGTTCTTATTTGTTTAGAAGAAATAAAGGGATTTTCTACAAATAATACTTTACCATTCATTTTCCCTCCCATTTAAAACATTTTTCATACTTAAATACACTTAATAATAACTTCAGAGGACATTCACAGTAGTGAGAATGAGCGTTCTTGTATTATTCCTGACGTAAGTGGATAGTCTTTCATTGTCTTACCATTAAGCTTGATGCTACTTTTTTTTAAGTCACCTTCATAGTTTTTAAATATGTACAGATGATCTGTGCCCTCTGTCCAGTAACCTTCATTTCAAGGCAAATCTATCCCAGCCTGTTCTTGTCTAGGCTGGGGTCCCCCTAATCACAACACTCTCCCAAATCTCTACCCTAAAGCAGAGGAACCAGTATTTCATCCTCTGGAGGAATACCCCAAACAGAGAAATATAGCACAGAAAGGACATGGCAATAGTATGCCAGAGGGCAACCTTTGAGGGTATTCAAGTGAATATCTTAAAGTAACATTAGTGAACAGAATCCAGAAGCACATTGAAATAATAATATGCCAGCAAGGTTTTTTTTTTAAAGCATGTACTATTCTTCCAACAAAAGGGAATCTAATGATAATTTGGCATTTTAAAAAGTAAAAAAATATATAACTTATTATCTTACACCATACACAAAAACTAACTTAAAATGAATTAAAGACTTGAATGTAAGACCTGAAATCATAAAACTAAAAGAATACATAAGCAGTAAGCTCCTTGACATCAGTCTTAGTAATAATTGTTTGGATTTGATAACAAAAGCAAAAATAAGCCAGTGGGCCTGGCTGGTGTAGTTCAGTGGTTGAGCATTGACCTATGAATCAGGAGGGCATGGATCAATTCCAGGTCAGGGTACAGGCTTGATCCCCAGTAGGGGGCGTGCAGGAGGCAGCAAATCAATGATACTTTCTTGTCATTGATGTTTCTATCTCTTCCTCTTCCTTCTTCCCTAAAATCAATAAAAAATACATTAAAAAATAAAAATAAATAAGCGGGACTATATCAAACTAAAAATATCTGCACAGCAAAGGAAACCATCAACAAAATGAAGGGCAACCTACAAATGAGAGAAAATATTTGCAAACTATATACCCATAAAGGATTAATATCCAAAATATATAAAGAACTCATAAAATAAAATAGCAAAAAAAAAAAAAAGGAAAGGAAAAACAAATAATCTGATTTTAAAATGGCCAGAAGATCTAAATACTGAAAAAGTTGATTGTGACCATTTTTTCCAGAGTTATCATTGCTTACTGCTTATGTATGGAGGAATGGAATTTTGGAGATATAAAGTTGGCCAACAAGTATATGAAAAAGCTGCCCAGCATCACTGATCATCATGGAAATGCAAACCAAAAGCTATGATGAAATATCACCTCATCCCTGTTCAATTGCCTTTTATAAAAAAGACCAGAAATAACAAATATTTGTGAGGATGTGGAGAAATGGGAACTCTTGTGCCTTGTTGGTAAAAATGTAAATTGGTATAGCCACTTTGGAGAACAATATGGATGTTCCTCAAAAAACTTTTAAAAGAACTATTATATTATCCAATAATTCCATTTCTGGTTACTTATCTTAAGAAAATGAAAACAATAACTTGTAAATACATATCCACCCCTAGGTTCATTGCAGCATCATTTACACTAGGCAAGAAATGGAAACAACCTAAGTGTTCATCGGTGGATGAATGAATAAAGAAAATGTGATGTACACACAAAGGAGTATAATTCAGCCATAAAAAAGAATGAATATTGCCATTTGAGACAACATGGATGGGACATTAGGGCATTATCCTAAGTGAAATATGTCAGGAAGAGAAAATCAAATACCAATATCTTAACATAGGTAGCTATATATTAATAAAGAAAGGGACTAAAGGGAATCAGACATTAGTAAGCATAATAAATTATGGAGTTAAATGGGATAATAAGCCTGCTTTGCTAGGAAATTGCAGCATTCACAGACAACGTGGGGGATCACAGCATTGCCCCGCTACAGGGAATTAACATTGCTCAATCCTCCCTGTAGAAAGGAAAGACCAGTTTTACAAACTCCCCAGGGAACAGCCAGTCCACTCATCTGGTCTATGGGGAGAAGGAATAACAATAAAGGGGAAATTCCTCTGCTGGGCACAAACTCTGTAGAAGCCTAGAAGCTATGATGGTGATGGTGCAGGGGGAGGTGCTTCTACTATGAGCCATGCCTAGTAGGTACTAACGTGGCCACCATAAAGAGGTGGTGCTTAGTCTAGGGAAAGGATCAGATTGGATAAGAAACACAGTACCCTAGAAGATCTAGGATATTGATTGGTTAAGGAAAGGTCCCACCACCAGCCTGTAAAAAAGATTGGGAAATCTATTGATTAGTTGAAAAAGCACCTAGCCTTTTTCAAGCCCAAAATAATATAATCCAAGTTTAATAATTCTCTTCCTCCCCCTCTCTCCCTTTTCTTTTCCCTCTCCCTCTCCCTCCTCCTCTCCTTCTCTCCCAGTAACATTCGCTCCCCTTTTTGACTTGGGTGTTCTTTCTCTGTGGAAGCCAAGCTGAGCCTGAGTACAGAAACATAGCATCTGCCAACATGCAGCTGTGAACAGAGATGGAGCTAGCCAGGTGGGGACAGAGACTGAACTAGACTGAACACATGGCACAGAATGTCTGCACACTGGCCTTTCTTCTGGGCTTGATGAAGGTCAGAGACAAAGCTGGACTTTCCCACAGCAGGATGGACAGAGATGAGACACTGGAAAACGGAGGGCAAACTTCTATTTCTATCCCAGTAAACCTTGCTACTGTAACCAGACAACCAAGGGGTCTGAGCTGCCTGTCACTACTTGAGCCAATTAAGCAGAGACAGGATTGAATCATATATGAGTGTTTACTCTAATCCTGCTGGCAGCATGGGAGAGCAGCAGGTCATCCACAAAAGTCTGCTCTGTGGCCTCCCATAAACCAGCTGCTTGTATTGGGGAGAAGGACAAGATTACATGGGGAAGTAGGAATACAGGTATGGGAAAGTGGCTTGGGATAATCACTACAGATTACAAGTCAAGTGGGCGGGGATCGGGGATGGTGGTGCAGAGAGATTATGGGTAACAGAGGCTGGGGGTTGTAAAGAACAGGTGCTTCTAGAACTAGGTGCCACGAGATTGTAAATCTTTCCATAATGACAGGCAGTTCTCGGAAGGAGGACGGACAGCATTTGATGTTAGCTCCCATGTCCCAGGGCATACATCTCTCAGAAAGGTTAGAATATGCTTTCTCTAATCAGAAAAGAACCATCACGGTTAACAGAGCATGATTAATAATTCTTATAATTACAGTTAATATCTTTTATAATTACAGTTAATTTCTAATATTCTATTTCTGCCCCTAACACCATTACACCACAACTTTCCATGTATGGAAAGTTTCTTGTAATTCTGTAAAAGGACCCCCTTTCCACCAGCAACATCATTATTTCACATATATGTAATCTAAAATAAAAACCAAAAACAGAAATTAGAACAATTGATGGTAGCCAGAGGTGGTTCGGGAAAGGGGTTAGTGGAGGGGTGTGAAATGGATGAAGGGGATCAAAAAAAGAAAAAAAAAGTCTCAGAGAAAAACCTTATGATTATCTCATAGCTGCCAAAAAAGATCTGAAAAAATACAAAATCTATTCTTAATTTTAAAAACTTAGTAAAATTAGGAAGATATACACCCTTTTCAGGGCTAAGGTCTTACTAAAAAAACAAAGTTTGGGTGCTTACTGCTCAAAAACCAATATTTGAGAAATAGTGTTGGGAGAAAAGAAAAGGTTGCTTTCTTCAGGAAGCAGACAAACATCCAAAGACTATCTCCAAATTGACCAAACAGACAAGTTTTAAAGGAGAGGAATCGAAGATAGCATCACAGATAATGCTTTTCTGCATCAGACTCTTGGCGCCAGCAACTGGTTGCAGCTACCTTAAAGATATTCTTTTCTTCTGCAAAAAAAAAAAAAAAAAAAAAAAAAAAAAAAGCTCATACATTCTCCTCCAACCCTGAAATTGCCTCCTCCTGCTTGGTAAACCACATCAGCAACTTATGATTACATTGCTGAGAACAACAATGGAGCAGGAAAAGTGGTTAATGTAAACAAAGGCCTAATTAAGAATGAGGTTATTTAATTCTAACTGCCAAGAATACTAGGGGTATTAAAATCACAAGGGGTTTTGGTTGCAGCTTAAATGAAACCTTTGGACTTTTTCACTTTCCTATTAGTCACCAAATGTGTATGTGTTTGGAGTGAGGGAATTTCACTCACTAAACAATTCTCTGATTCTTGCAGCACCAGCTAGATGTCCTAGAGTTTAACTCAATCCTGACTCGATTGAACTGTAGACAGCTTTAGACACCACAGATTAAGGTCTCAGTCTCTCAAGACTGCACTCCCACCCTACAATTCTGATGCCAATGGCAAGTCCAGGTTGTTACCTGTGCTTCTAAAATGTATAAATTGAAAGCCCCCCAAACCTTCTCCTCTGGTTTGCTAGAGAGGCTCACAGAACTCAGGAAAGCAATTCACTTTAGCCAGATGGAAGAGATGCATAAGGCCAGGTTTGAGGGAAGGGGCATTGGGCTTTTGGGCCCTTTTTGGGCCTCCTGCTGTTCACTAACTCAGAAGCTCTCAGCACTACGTCCTTTCAGACCTTACTGGCAGCTTCGTTTCTCAGGCACTACTGATTAAATTGTTGGCTGCCAGACATTGGGTGCCATTTAAGACTAGTAATCTTGATCAGACATCTAGAAGGGTTCAGCAACCTGGAGAAGGGGCTGTGCATAAATTAAATAAGAGTCCAGAGACAAAACATAATTTTGAAAGGCATTTGGGAGGGGCAGAGGAGCTTGGCTGAAGAAACCAAGTTCTCCTTGTCTCAGGACCCCTTGCTTTTTATTAACCCAAATTGTCCTAAAACAAGGTGGAGATATACACTTCAAAGGGTAGGGTTTTGTACAGAAACTTTGCCAGATTGGGGAATTGCCTTTGGCTGTTCAGTTGTTTGGCCAACAAGAGGCAATAACATATAGATTAAGATGCCCTGCGCTGTCTTGCAGCAAACAATCATCCTTTTCAGGTTTGGGGAAATGCCTTTAGCCATTCCCAACAGGTGCAATATATGTGATTCAGCCCTTGTTGAGTCCCCAAGTTCCATGACCTCTTGATAAAACTCTTGCAATTATGACATGCTGAAACTTGCTTCCAGCAGTTGACCATTGGTGATTGACTCACCTTCAGCCCTTTTTCCTCCCCTGAGATCCATGGGTGGGACTGAAGTTTCAACCCTCTAACAACAGGGTTGGTTTCCCTAGCAATCAATCCATGTTCCTAGGGGCTTTCCAAAAATACTGCATTAATATAAATGTAGGCTTGGTGGAAAAGGGCTTGTTATGAATAACAAAAGATACCTTTATCACTGTTATCACTTAGGAAATTCCAGTGTCTAACTCTGCCAGAAATTGGGATAAAGGCCAAATATATATTTCTCATCACAAACCACAGTATTATAGTTTCCAAAATGAGGAGTAAAAGAAATGAAATTATTCCATACAAACTTAATTTTTAGTTCAAGCCTCCTTTCACTGGGATGATAGAGAATTCTGTCTGCCCTTTGGCCAAGTTTCCTCTTGTTCTCCAGGGTATGTCAGAATTATGGGAATTGCAGAGTCAAGATTTTTGAAAGAGCCTCCTCCTATTCCTGGGGAGATATTCATCGTCCCTGGCGATGTGGTCTCTTTGGATTTAGTGACTCAAAGAAAATTCTTTTGAGGCAGGATAGTAAGAAGCTAGGAAAATTCCTTGGCAAGCAGAATGAGAAAACAAACAATAGTGCAACAAACTGGACGAGCAATTTACAGCCAAATACAAAAGGTCACCGAGGCAAAAAGCCCCAGGTGCCTAGCAATGGGCAAAACCGGCACCAGACTTTACCCACATCTGGCCTTTCCTCCTCTAGCCTATCACTGATCATGAAGTTAGACTCCCTGACTTTTCCTCCCTAGAGATAACATTGAGGCCTCAGTTGTTACTTAGCTGCAGCCCAGAAAAGCAGCAAAACCAGGCAGGTGAAGTCAAGAACAGCTGCAATGACTTATGACTACCTTTCCTTCCACTAACCAACCAGTAGAGACCATGACCTGATTGGAAAAACTGATGAATATTTTAGTGAGATCCTCCCCTAAACTCCCAGCCTTTAAAAACCCTCCAAACAAAGGACCCATGTTTCTCCTAGGAGCATGCCTGCACCTTTTACTTCCCTCTTCTTCCCCACAAGTGTGCATCTCCTAAACTCTAAGGGTTCCCATGAGACTTGCAACCAGGGGAGCAACAGACAGTAGCAGCTCATTCTGGGATAACCCCCTGAACCTGCTTCCAAGGCTCCCTTTCTCTGACTTCTTGGTGTTATAGGACACCAGAAACACCAGAAAAGATGTTAAGGGAGAGCCCTCTAAGTCTAAAGGAGAGGGTTGTCTCCTCCTCAGTTCTTGTCAGTCTTGTAAGAAAGATTTCAAACAAACGACACCAGACAGCAGCGTGTAGTAAAGCAAGTGAATTTGTTAAGGAAGCAAATTTATCAAGATACCTCTGGCATAAAGCATAGCTGGGAACTCAGCTAATCTGTGTGTGAGCCTGGTGGAGATTCGAGATGTTTTATACTCCTCTGTCTACAGATTTCAAGGTTCCTCTGCCAGATATCTTGGGCACAGATTAGGTTTCAAGGCCCCCTTTTACTTTGCTGTGGCTTTCCCAGAATTTATGAGAACATCTGACAAGTCCCAAGACTGCTGACTTCTTTGTTTAGTGAGTGAGATAAAATTCCTTTTTTTTCCCTTTCCCTTTCCCTACTTCTGCCTTAGAAGTTCCAGGATGACTTAAGCTATGCATTCTCTATTTGGGGAGGAGAGGTATTAACCATTTTCATTCAAGTGTCCTTGGTTGGGGAAGATAAAGGTCATGTGATTCACAGGCTGGCTGCAAGCTGCCCAAACAGTTTGGCTTTGTTTAATTTTCACAAGGTACAAGAGCAGATGGCATCAGGAGTGGTGTGGTAATTCAGTGATGTCATTTCTATTTTTTTCTCTCTGTTATCCTTAGTATATATATTTTCTATTCTTGTTATCTAATCACCATAATATGACTGCCTCAGCCCCAGACATCACAGGTCATATGTAAGGAAGAAATCCTATAAATAAAGAGTTAATAGGCAAATTGACCCTCACACCCTCACACAAGATGGCCACCCCCAGCTGGTCAAAGATAGTCACCCCCATGTGGTCAAAGATAGCCACCACAAGATGGCTGGCGGGGGAGGGAATTTGGGGGTGGAGTGGGGACTAGGCCTCCAGGGGAGGGCAGTTGTAGGGGACCAGGCCTGTAGGGGAGGGCAGTTGGGGGTGACCAGGCCTACAGAGGAAAGCAGTTGGGGGTGACTGGACCAGCAGGGGAGCAGTTAGGCATTGATCGGGCTGGTAGGGAAGTGGTTAGGGGGTGATCAGGCTGGCAGATAGGCGAGCAGTTGGGAGTCAGTAGTCCAAGATTGTGAGAGGAATCCCAGATTAGAAAGAGTGTAGGCTGGGCTGAGGAATAACCCCCCGCCCCAGTGTATGAATTTCGTGCACTGGGCCTCTAGTAAGTAGACTTAAGGAAAAAACACACACACACACACGCAAACCAACTACCAGTATCTCTCTTCTTGTACTGGTCCCTTTAATGTGAAGACAAAATATCTTTCTCAGAGGCCCAGCCAGGTGCTTGAGCATTGAGCCAGGAACCAAGAGATCATTGTTTCAATTCTGGGTCAGGGCATATGCCCTGGTTGCAGGCTCTTTCCCCAGTGGGGGGCATGCAGGAGGCAGCTGATTGATGATTCTATCTCATCATTTATGTTTCTATCTCTTTCTTCCTTTCTCTTCTTCTCTGAAATCAGTGGCTATACACACACACACACACACACACACACACACACACACACACACTAGGGACCCAGTGCATGAAATTCGTACACTGGGGGTGGTTGATCCCTCAGCCCAACCTGCCCCCTCACACATAATCGGAGCCCACAGGGGATGTCCTACTGACCACTCACCCCCAGCCTGCCCAAGGCCTATAGCTTCTGGCCGAGGCTTTAGGCCTTGGGCACCCAGCCATCGCCTTGCAATGGGGCCGATGGCTGGGTCCGCCCCAGCCCCACCCCAGCCCCACCCAGGCCTTGTTCCTGACCAGCACACGCTGGCAGCCTCAGCCCTACCCCACCCAACCCCCCAGCCCTGGATGCCTCGACTCCGCCCCCCCATGGCCCCTGGCCACCTCTGCCCCACCCCCAGCTCAGGCCATGCCCTCACTGGCTGGCTCCACCCAGCTCCTGATTGGTGGGTGGGCATGGCGAGTGGGCGTGGCTTGGTCAGAGGTGCAGTCAATTTGCATATTACTCTTTTATTAGATAGGATATATATATGAAGCCCAATGCATGAAGATTTGTGAAAGAATAGGCCTTCCTTTTCCTGGCTGCCAGCACTGCCTTTGCTACAGATGTGAGCCACCTTTCTGCCTTTGCTCCATCCCAGAGCTGCCTTTCCACCTTCCCATGCTGCCCAGAGGCCCAGAGCACCACAATGGTGGTGACACAAGCGTCCCTGCCCTGCCCCTAGCAGCTCGGGCGCCTGGATAGGCAAATTAAGCCACCTTTGTTGGGTTAATTTGCATACTGCCCTGATTAGCTGGTGGGCATTATGAAGATACAATCAATTTGCATCTTTCTCTTTTATTAGTGTAGATATATATACATATATATGTGTATATGTATATATATATTTTTTTCCTCAGAAGTTCTAGAGAAAACTTATACTTGTCTTTAATTGGCCAAAATGACATCACATGTCTACCTTTAGCTTCAAGGAAGACTGGAAAAGACAGGCTTTTCAGCCACACCAAGATGGGATTACCAGGGAGAAGAAAGTTGGGAGTGCATGGTGAGTAATCACCCAAAATGTCTTATACCCATCTTCCCCTTCAGAAACTTTGAAGTAAAAGTGAGATGTTGGGAACCATGTTTGGCCACTGCTTTATCTGGGAGCATAGGAAATGTGGGCATAATGCTAGGTTTGGTTTTCTCATATGAATGTTTTAAGAATCAAAGAATAGTCTGAAAATGAAATGCTTTGAAAATAGTCTGAAAGCTCATAACTCAACAGCTGCAGTTAGGTTCAGAAGGAAACTTACCCACAAAATCTGGAGACAGTGAGAAAGCAGTGAGCTCGAGGAGCTCAGCAGATAATGCCACTACATTCTGCTGTGAATAATCCTGCATGCTGCCTTCTTCCTTATGTCTCAGTGGTGGATGATTAGGTGAAAGCTACACTTACCACCAACCAGGACCAAAATGGAATTACAGCTGAAGTACAGAAAAACCATCCTAAAATGACCAACTGAAAACTGGCTGAAGAGAAGGCTTAAAACAAAGGCTATACAGAGGAGCCACATAGAGATGGGTAGGAGTGTGAAAGCACAAGAGGGCTGGCCAGGCACTCATAAGCAGTAGCTGATTTTCCAGAGGGATATATAAGAAGTGTGGGGAACCCCAATCTGGGCTCCCGAGCACAGAACACTAGAACCAGGAAAGGCACCCACATATCTGATTGTGAAAAGCAGTGGGGTTCTGTCCACCAGGGAGAGATGGTGAGAAATACAGGCACCCTCTTTAAAAGACCAGCACACAAAATGTTGTTCACAATCACTCACCCTGGGCTCCAGAGCAGGAGAGCAGCATGAACTAGAGCTACATGAGGAGAGTCTAGGGTTGGATATCTTTAGAGCATCTTACCACAAAAAACCCCACAACAAACACACAGAATATAAATTATTTTCAAGTGTCCATGAAACATTCTCTAGGATAAACCACACGTTAGGACACAAAACAAGTCTCAATCAATTTAAGGAGACTGAACTCATATCAAGCATCTTCTCTGACCATAAGGTATGAAACTTGAAATCAAGTTCCACTTATTGATGCATTCATTGGTTGATTCTTGTATGTGCCCTGATCAGGGATCAAACCTACAAGCTTGGCCTGTCAGGATGATGCTCTAACCAACTGAGCTCAGCCAGGCCTACAGTTCCTGTAGCTTTTATCAGTTGCAGCCATTTCACCACATATCCTGTCTCAGAATGGGTTTGTCTGCTGTTTCCTTGTGATTAGATCAAGTTGTGCATGTTTTGTGTGTAATGAAAACTCCACAAAAAAGATCCTTAAGGCATCATAACAGGAGGCCCATGTTTGCCCCATCATTAGCCTTAGCTTTGATTATTTGGTTAAGGTGGTACCACTCAGTCTCCATTGAAAATTTCTATTTTTCCTTTGGTAATTAGTAAGCAATTTGGGCGGGGGGGATACTTCAAGATAATATTCTTGTCAACAGAAGAATGTCTAGCCTATGAAGAGTCTTATGAGACTTTATTTGAACCAAACTGATAACAGATGCTGGGAAGCAAAATCTCAATCGAAAGAGAAAATGGAGAGTGTCAATTTTGCAGCTTATTTTATACATTAGAATCAAAGGAGAAGACATAAGGAGGATTACATGAAATTCATTGGTGGTAGATTTAGAAGCGCAGGAGACAGCCAAGTGGGGGAAATCTCTGAGATAGGATAAAAAGTAAAACAGAGAGACACATATTTCTTTTACAGGGAGAGAGAGATTGAAGCATCAATGATGAGAGAGAATCACTGATTGGTTGCCTCATGCACAGGACAGAGAGATGGTTGGTGGCAAAAGATAACAATGTGGTTCGTGCTCTGGTGCCAGGCTTGTGCTTTCCTGGGGTCTGGAAAAGAAAATGGCTCTGACCTTGCAAAGGTATGTTATCTGAGATGCACAAAACATAAACAATTTCAAGGGTAAAGATTGACCTTTGTCAAGAAATCTGCAGGCCTAGGATGCTATGACCCACCATGGAATTTCAGTTAGAAATTTTTACATTCAGACTGTTACTGGTAGACCCCCTGATGCTGTGTCCAATAATGAAGGCAGGGTTGAATCATATAAGGCATTTATTTTATTTTTTATTTTAAAATATATATATTTTATTGATTTTTTACAGAGAGGAAGGGAGATGGATAGATAGTTAGAAACATCGATGAGAGAGAAACATCAATCAGCTGCCTCCTGCACACTCCCTACTGAGTATGTGCCCACAACCAAGGTACATGCCCTTGACTGGA
Source organism: Antrozous pallidus (assembly GCA_027563665.1). NCBI lineage: Eukaryota > Metazoa > Chordata > Mammalia > Chiroptera > Vespertilionidae > Antrozous > Antrozous pallidus. Next base: position 67,102,242 of record CM050510.1, on the reverse strand, counting down.
ATCGAATCTGGGAACCTTGAGTCCACAGGCCGATGCTCTATCCACTGAGCCAAACTTGTTAGGGCATGTAAGACATTTATTAAGAAGGCCAGCCAACCAAGAAGACAGGGCCCTTACAAGCATCAAATCCTGTCTCACAGCAAGGTGCAAGGGACAGGATTATAAAGAGGAAGGGGCTGGGGTGAGGCTGGGAATGGATGTCAGCTATTATCTTTAGTCATCAGGCAATAAGACTCCTGGTGGGTAGGTCCGACCCTGCTTATCGGTTTGGCTAGCTGGGTTCACAGCTGAGTCACCTCCTCAATCGCTTTGCACAGGACTTGAAAAGGAAACTTAAGAAAAACTTAACCCCTATTCACATAAGTATATGTGATCTAAGATTTAAAATATGATTATTTTTCAGATTAATCCAGGTGCTCTATCAGATTATAAATCCCCCTATCAAGACTACCTTGTGTTTGTTTACTCTCAGTTTCTAAGTTTGTAAGGCCTGCCATGTGGGACTTCCCTAGCTTGTCAGGTTTAAAATGTGGCCCTTTTTTAGTCCTCATTTAAGTTGCATTCACTATTTTCGGCAACCTATGTCTTTTTAAAAATCTGTTTTAAGTTTTGATTTACATGAGTTTTGACAAATACTCATGTAACTGTCAACATTGTAGTCATCTAACTGTCAACATAAGAAACATCCAAGCCCTGGCCAATAATGACTCAGTGGTTAGTATCAGCTACCGAAAGATCATGGTTCAATTCCCAGTCAAAGGCATGTACCTAGGTTGCAGGTTTGATCCCCAGCCCTAGTTAGGCTCGTGCAGGAGACAACCAACTGATGTGTCTCTCTCTCATGTCAGTGTTTTTCTCTCTCCCTATCCCTCCCTTTCACTCTTTCTAAAAAAAAAAAAAAAAATCAATGGAAAAAATGTCCGCAGGTGGGAATAACAACAAAAACAAAACCCATGAGAGTTTATTTGAACCCAAACTGACTTGACGGGGAGCAAGATCTCAAATGCTTTGAGAATAACAATTTTGTAATTTCTTTTCTGCATTTGAAATTTGGGAGGGAACATAAGGAAGACTATATATAAGTGGGAGAAAACAAGACAGGGATTGGATTACAGCAAGCATGTCAGACTAAAAGGCTGACATGGGCATCTGTCCTGGCGCCCAAGCCATTTGGTTGTGCCTTGAGGTGTCTGGAAAAGGGGAAGTTACAAGTAACCTTGCCATTTCTTTCTTTCTTTCTTTTTTTAATCCTCATCCAAAGATATTTTCCCATTGATTTTTAGTGAGAATGAAAAAGAGGAAAGGACAGAGTGTTGTGGCAGCAATTCTTTAAATGATCCAGCACTCAGAGGAATCTGGAAAGAAAACCTTTGTTACGCAGCCAGCACTGCCAGTCCAGGGGATTCTGATCCAAAGCCTGAACTGCCAATGTGGGAGGTTTTGATATATATATACATTTTTTTCTTGTGGTAGGCCCCTCAAGTGGGCTTTGTAGCTCTGCCCAAGTCAGTTAGAATGGGACTTGTAAGATTACTGTTTAACTAGATACTGAACTAGGCTGTAAGCCCCCAAAGTTGCTCTCTTATTTTCCTTCTCAAGAGAAACATTAATGTGGAGGCGGACCACGACATCTTGAAGGAGAGGAGCCGGAAAATATACAGCTGCCGTACGCGGTACCGGCTGGACCGCTGGGGCTCCCGGAGCACCGGCGCCCAGTTGGCGCGGAGGCGCGCAGAGCCGCGCAGAGCCCAGGGAGCTCTAAACTCCAGCACGGAAAGGTCAGATTTCCCTGGGGGTACTTTGGGCGCGAAACTGAGGGGGCTGGCAGTCTGGGGGATCTGCACCTTGGAACTCAAAACCTGGAGATCTGCACCTGAAATAGAATCTGTGGCTGTTGAAGTTGGTAAACGTGGGAGAGGGCCCTTGGAGCTGGTGGCAGAGTTGATCCCTGGAGCGCAATCGGTTTGGACCTGACAGAGGGGGGAAGCCGGGAAGATTTTGGGAGGGTTCTGGCTGCTAAAACAGCAGTCACCATTAGAGAGGCAGTATTGTTTAGTTCAGGATAGAGAGGACCAATAGACCCAGAAGTCAATCTAGAAACACTGCCACCCAGGGGCCAAATCACAAATTGATTCTTATGTGACAGGGAATTGATTATATTTTCTCTTCGACCTTGGGAATACAGTCTATTTTCATCTACACTTTAGTATCTTTTACTCTACCTCAACTTCACCTTTATACCACCACTCTCTGGCTAACCTTTCCCTATTTAGTGCCTTGTTTCCCTTACACTTTTCCCGCTTTAGATTTACCTAATTCTTTCCCCTTACCCCCTGTTAAAATTTCACCCCACTGATATATCTAATCTCTAACCACCTAATCCAAGTGCATATATACCTCTAGCTTCTCTGACTTCACTATCTTAAAGAGTTTTTAGCCCTGTCCTGTTGTTGTTGTTTACTTGACTGTTGATTATATTGATTTTTTTAAGCAGGTTTATGAGATTGATTTGCTTATTCTGTTATTTTGGTTTGTCTTATAGGGGGGGTTATTTTTATTTTTGGTGTTGTTTCTTGTTTTGTTGTCCTCATCTGCATTGTTTTTGAGATAGATTTTTGCTTCTGTGTTCCCTCACCTCTCTTGATATTAGTAGTTGTATGTAATTTGTATCAATCTCCAAGTACTTGTTGCAGGTTTTGGTTCGGATTAGGGGCTGTCCTATAGGAGTTTTCACCCCACATTTATAATTTACTGCTTTTATTTCTTTTTTTTTCTTCTTCTCCCCCTTTTCCCATTATCATTTTGGCATTCCTGTCTTTCTTTTTTGTGAGTGTATGTGTGTGGGGGGGTCTCTTTCTTTTTTGTGTGAGTGTGGGTGTGCGAGTGTCTGTGTGGGTCTGGGGGAGGTTCTCTTTCTTTTTTCCCACCTATCACCGAATTTGCCTTTCTCTGGTGGTCACCTTTATTTGGAATTACAATTACTTTGACTACATTCCGGTTCAGTGCCTGGTGCGTTGCACCTGGTTGTGTTGTATTTTGTGCCTTTAAATCAACGCAGGAGAGTGAGAACTACATAACCAGATACACAGAGAAGAGAGACCATGGGAAGACAAAGAAATAGCCCACATATGAAAGAAAAGCAAGGCTCGCCAGAAAAGGAGGTAAATGAAATGGAAGTTAACAACCTGTCAGAGGAAGAATTCAGAGAAATGGTCATAAGGTGGCTGAAAAGAATGGAAGACAAATTTGATAATATGAGTAAGAACCAAGAGGAAATGAGGAAGACCCAGGAAGAAATGATGAAGAGCCATGAAGAAATGAAGAGGAGCCACGAAGAAATGAAGAGGAGCCAAGAAGAAATGAAAAGTGACATTGCTAAAGTAAAGAACTCAATAGAAAGTATTAAGAGTAGACTAGAAGAAGCAGAGGATCGCATTAGTGAGCTAGAAGACCAGGTAGGAAAAAATAACCAAGTAGAGCAGCTTCTAGAAAAAAAAATTAAAAAGCAGGAGGAGAGCCTAAGAGAACTTTGGGACAACATGAAACAAAACAACATCCGTATAATTGGGCTTCCAGAAGGACAGGAAACTGAGCAAGGAATAGAAAACCTGTTGGAAGAAATAATGACAGAAAACTTTCCTGGTATAGGAAAGGAAAAACCCACACAAATCCAAGAAGCTCACAGAGTCCCAAGCAAAATAAACCCCAAAAGACCTACGCCAAGGCACATTATAATTAAATTGGCAAACACCAATGACAAAGTAAGAATCTTAAAAGCTGCCAGAGAGAGACAGAAAGTCACCTACAAAGGAACACCCATCAGACTAACAAGTGATCTCTCAACAGAAACCTATCAGGCCAGAAGGCAGTGGACTTTGCATTACAAAGTCATGCAAAGGAAGGACCTGAATCCTAGAATACTGTACCCAGCAAGGCTCTCAATCAAAATTGAAGGTCAAATCAGGAGCTTCACAGATAAAAAAGGACTAAGGGAATTCGTCACCACCAAACCAGCAATGCAAGAAATGCTAAAGGATCTGCTGTAAAAAGAAATAGGAAGCGAAGAAGGAACACAGGGGCAAAGAACAAAAATGGCAACATATAAGCACCTATCAATAATAACTTTAAATGTAAACTGTTTAAATGCTCCAATCAAAATACATAGGGTAATAGACTGGATAAGAAAACACAACCCATGTATCTGCTGTCTACAAGAAACCCACCTCCGAAAAAAAGACGCACACAGACTGAGGATGAAAGGTTGGAAAAAAGTTATTCAGGTGAATGGAAATGAAAAAAAAAGCTGGGGTAGCCATACTTATATCTGACAAATTAGATCTCAAAGTGAAGGACATAACAAGAGATAAAGAAGGCCACTTCATAATACTAAAGGGAGCAATTCAACAAGAAGAAATAACTCTTGTAAACATATACGCACCCAATACAGGAGCACCCAAATATATACAAAAACTCCTAGAGGACATCAAGGGAGAGATAGACAGCAATACAATCATAATAGGAGACTTTAATACCCCATTATCACCATTGGACAGATCTTCTAAACAAAAAATCAGTAAAGAAACATCAATTCTCAATGACTCACTGGACCAGATGGAATTAATTGACATCTTCAGATCATTTCACCTCAAAGCCACAGAATATACATTCTTTTCAAGTGCCCATGGGTCATTCTCAAAGATAGACCATGTGTTGGGTCATAGGCAAAGTCTCTCCAAATTCAAGAAGATAGAAATCATATCAAGTATATTCTCAGATCACAGTGGCATAAAGCTGGAAATCAACTACAATAGAAACAATCCAAAGAAATCAAACACATGGAGACTAAACAGCATGATATTAAACTATGACTGGGTTACTAGAGAGATTAAGGAAGAGATAGAAAACATCATGGAAACAAATGACAATGATAGCACAACAATCCAAAATCTATGGGACACAGTGAAAGCAGTTCTGAGAGGGAAGTTCATAGCACTACAATCCTACTGTAAAAAACTAGGAACAGCGGCAATAAATTATCTAACCCAACAACTCAAAGAGTTAGAAAGAAAGCAACAAGAAAAGCCCAGTGTAAGCAGAAGGAAGGAAATAGTAAAGATCAGAGCAGAAATAAATGACATAGAGGCTAAAGAAACAATACAGAGGATCAATGAAACTAGGAGCTGGTTCTTTGAAAAGGTAAACAAGATTGATGAACCTTTAACTAGACTCACCAAGAAAAAGAGAGAGAGGACTCAAATAAATAAAATTAGAAATGAGAGTGGAGAAATAACAACTGACACAACAGAAATACAAAGGATTGTAAGAAAATACTATGAAGAACTCTACTCCAAAAAACTAGACAACCTAGATGAAATGGATATGTTTCTAGAAAAATATAACCTCCCAAAACTCAATCAAGAAGAATCTAAACAACTCAATAGACCAATAACTGTGGAAGAAATTGAAGCAGTCATCATAAAGCTTCCAGCAAACAAAAGCCCAGGGCCAGACGGCTTCACAGGGGAGTTTTACCGAACATTCAAGGAAGAACTAAAACCTATACTCCTCAGACTATTCCAGAAAATTCAAGAGGATGGAACACTTCCAAACTCCTTCTATGAAGCTAGCATCACCCTAATACCAAAACCAGATAAAGATGACATAATGAAAGAGAATTACAGGCCAATATCCCTCATGAATATAGATGCCAAAATCCTCAATAAAATTCTATCAAATCGGATCCAGCAGTACATCAGAAAGATCATACACCACAACCAAGTAGGATTTATCCCAGGAATGCAAGGATGGTACAATATCCGCAAATCAATAAATGTGATACATCACATAAACAAATTGAGAGATAAAAATCACATAGTCATATCAATTGATGCAGAAAAAGCATTTGACAAAATCCAACATCCTTTCTTAATAAAAACTCTCAATAAGGTAGGAATAGAAGGATCATACCTCAACATAATAAAAGCCATATATGATAAACCCACAGCATACATCATACTCAATGGGCAAAAATTACAACCATTTCCCCTAAGAACAGGAACAAGACAGGGTTGCCCACTTTCACCACTCCTGTTCAACATAGTATTGGAAGTATTAGCCATTGCAATTAGACAAGAAGAAGAAATAAAAGGCATCCAAATTGGAAAAGAAGAAGTTAAGCTATCCTTATTTGCAGGTGACATGATATTGTACATAAAAAACCCGAAAGACTCCATAAAAAAGTTAGTAGACTTAATAAATGAGTTCAGCAATGTAGCAGGCTACAAAATTAATGCCAAGAAATCTATGGCATTTCTATACACTAATAGTGAACTTACAGAAAGAGAGACTAAAAAAGCAATCCCATTTACCATCACACCAAAAAAATTAAGATACCTAGGAATAAACTTAACTAAGGAGGTAAAAGATCTATTCGTGGAAAACTACAGGACACTGAAAAAAGAGATAGAGGAAGATGTAAACAGGTGGAAGAACATTCCATGTTCATGGATTGGGAGAATCAACATAATTAAAATGTCCATACTACCCAAAGCAATCTATAAATTTAATGCACTCCATTAAAATACCAATGGCATATTTCACAGACCTAGAAAGAACTCTCCAAAAATTCATCTGGAACAAAAAAAGGCCCCGAATAGCCACAGCAATCCTGAGAAAGAAGGACAAAGTCGGTGGGATTTCCATACCAGATTTCAAGCTGTATTACAAGGCTACTGTTCTTAAAACAGCCTGGTACTGGCACAAGAACAGACATATAGATCAATGGAATAGAATAGAGAATCCAGATATCAACCCAATCCACTATGCTCAATTAATATTTGACAAAGGAGGCAGGAACATAAAATGGAGTCAAGACAGTCTCTTCAATAAATGGTGTTGGGAAAATTGGACAGATACATGCAAAAAAATGAAACTAGACCACCAACTTACACCATACACAAAAATAAACTCAAAATGGATACAGGACTTAAACGTAAGACAGGAAACCATAAAAATATTAGAGGAATCTACAGGAAGAAAAATCTCAGACATATGCCAAAAAAACTTCTTTGATGATACTGCTCCGAGGGCAATGGAAGCTAAAGAGAAAATAAACAAATGGGACTACATCAAAATCAAAAGCTTTTGCACAGCTAAAGAAACCATCAAAAAAACAACAAGAAAACCCACTGTATGGGAGAACATATTTGCAAATGTTATTAGTGATAAAGGTTTAATCTCAAGCATCTACAGGCAACTCACCCAACTCAATAAAAGGAGGACAAATGATCCAATAAAAAAATGGGCAACAGACCAAAATAGAATCTTCACGAAAGAAGACAAAAGGAAGGCCCAGAGACATATGAAAACTTGCTCAAAGTCACTAATTATCCGAGAGATGCAAATCAAAACGACTATGCGGTACCATCTCACACCTATCAAAATGGCTTACATCAACAAATCAACAAACGACAAGTGCTGGCGAGGATGCGGAGAAAAAGGAACTCTCGTGCACTGCTGGTGGAATTGTAGACTAGTACAGCCACTGTGGAGAACAGTATGGAGATTCCTCAAAAAACTAAAAATGGAGCTCCCATTCGACCCAGTGATCCCACTTCTAGGAATATACCCCAAGAAATTAGAAAGGCGAATTAGAAAGGATATATGTACCCCTATGTTCATAGCAGCACAATTTACCATAGCTAAGATTTGGAAACAGCCCAAGTGCCCATCAGCAGATGAGTGGATTAAAAAACTATGGTACATTTACACAATGGAATACTACACCGCGGAAAAAAAGAAGGAGCTCCTACCATTTGTAACAACATGGATGGATTTGGAGAGCATTATGCTAAGTGAAATTAGCCAGGCAGAGAAAGACAAATATCACATGATCTCACTCATTTGAGGAATACAATCAATGACATAGACTGATGAACAAGAATGGATCCAGAGACTGAGAAAAGTCCATCAGAATGTCAAACCTCAGGGTAAGTGGCAGGTGGTGGGAGTAAGTGGAAAAGTCAATATACTTGAACTCTTGAACTGAGGTAAGTGATTTGTGTTTTTACATCCCTGACAAAGTTTATATAAAATTATTAAAAAATGGCAGCTAGTCTGACATTGAATTGACATGGCCTAGAGCTTGTCATATCCTATGGAGACCAGTCCTTAGGCTAGGCCCTGCTTAACCTCCCATGACACCATAATACCCTTACATGATATTATTCTACAATGTCATTATAATATTTGATATTTGACAACAGCATATTATACAATTATCCCAAATAAACCTACAAACTAATTCTTTGAATGTTGGGCAGCAACTTTAAAAAGGATAGGAAAGAAATTAATCCCTTTCAGAAGGAATTAAGGCACTGGGAAGGCATCCGAGCATTCTATATTGGCCCTTCTTGCCCTTTCTGCCAAGAGGGACCTTCTTGTTACTATCCAAATACACACAGCTGATGCCAGAGTTTTCAGTTCCAGCTGTGGCTGAAGCCTTTGGGCACCTGGCACCATGGATCTGTATCTCGACCAATTGTGTGAGCTGGGCCCTCTCTGGAGAAGAAACCTGGGTCCCCCGAGATATGTGATCAGTACCGGGACCCCGCCAGCAGGCGAGGGGACCCCAAGGCAGGTACTGGACATGGAGGCCACAGCGGGGCATAGACTACAAAGGAGACAGAACTGAACCTCACATCACCCTGTTTGGCCCCGGAGGATGGCTGGTTAGCCAGAGATGGGTAAGATTCCTCAGGGAAGGAACAACCTAAGACAGGCACAGTCGCAGAGGGGCCAACAGGAGAGAACTAAAAGGTCAACAGAGGTGGGGCACAGACCCTCATCCACAAACCTTGCAGGGGTTTGAATTCTCAACCCTCCTAAGGGAGGTCTCCTACCCCCACGGCTGCTTCGCCTCCCACACACAACTCATACGGGGACCCAGGTGGCAGACAGAGACTCGGCCAGCAATAGCTGCTCTATATCTAAATTCAGTCTATTACCAGGAATGCTCAGGACCTACTCAAAATTGCAAATATTCCTTTCCACTAGTATTCACAGGGTAAACTAAGATTTCTGCTTGAGTATTAAAATTGACAGGAAAATAGTAATCAAGTTTTCAGATTAATTTAAATTGGCCAAGTGAAATATGTGAATACTCAAGAAAATTATAGTGTACTGGACAAAAAGCTTTTCCTAAAAAATTAACTAAAAAATCTATTAGTAGTTCATCTCACTGTAAAATTGCCTAACATCCAAAGAACCTAAAGCAGTCACTTTGTGTGCAAAAATTAAAATTTAAAATTATCAAGACTGCAATATAAAATTTCCAAAAGTCCCCATTAATCAAAAAAGGGGAGGGGACAGCGGGGTAATATCATGTAAGGGAAAAAAAATATCGAGTAAGTAAAATACATCTAGAAAATTCTTACTCCAGTAAAGTAAATTCCATTTGTAAAAACAATTGCAGGACACCCATGAAAAAACACACATGGTGTCAAAATAAGCCAAAGGAAAATCATTTAGGCAAAAATTAAAAAGAATCCCAAGTCTATTTTGCATAGAGGATCCCTTTGTTAACTTTTGGTCGAGACTGTGTTTGTGTGTTTTCAGAGAACAACTCCAAGACCATGTGGGTTCCTGCGACGGTGAGGAACTGATGGATCTGTTCCAGTCACGAGGATGGTCCAGAGATGGGGGACACTGACGACCCCTTGCCATGCTAGCAGTCAGCAGCTGTGCATGTCTGCAGGCAGCCCAGGACCAAACCAGAGAGGATGGATCTTGCATTGACACGATATGTCCACCATCTGGATACCATTGCTGACTTATACACATAAAGAATTATTTGACACTGAAACTGGGACTCAGAAAAGTTGGACATTGAAACTGAGACTGAAACATTTTTTGTTCTTATACATTTATTTCTAGTATGCAGAGGCAAGATATTTTTGAAGAAAAGAAACAGGGGAGAGTGATTGATATAGAGGCAGGATGGCCTTGAACAGGCTGTCAAGCTACAGGGGGAGGCTTGGGTGGATGGGAGGCAGATGCGGGGGGAGATCAACTGAAGGACTTGTATGCATGCATATGAACATAACCAATGAATGAAAGACACTGGGGCGGGGAGGGGGGGAAGCTGGGGATATGTGCTGGGGGGTGGGGGAGGCTGGGGGGAGGATAAGGGGGAGGGGGAAAGGAAAACATGTACTACTATTATACTGCAAAAAATCAATAAAAAATAATTTTAAAAAAAAAGAGAAACATTAATGTGAGAGAAACACATCAATTGGTTGCCTCCCGCACGAGCCACAACCAGGGCCTGGGTCAGGAGGAGCCTGCAACCAAGGTATGCTTCCTGGACCAGAAGTGAACCGGGGACCCTTTAGTCCGCAGGCCAATGCTCTATCCACTGAGCCAAACCGGCTAGGGCAGTGGTCGGCAAACCATGGCTCCTGAGCCACATGCTGCTCTTTGGCCCCTTGAACGTTCTAAAGCCACTTCTTCAAAATAGACTTGCCCAGCTTGAAAACCGACTTCTGCACATGGGCCACGAAGTTTCAATCACACTGTATGTGCGTGCCCGCGCATGGTATTTTGTGGAAGAGCCACACTCAAGGGGCCAAAGAGCCAAATGTGGCTTGTGAGCTGTGGTTTGCTGACCACTGGTCAAGCATGCCAAACTCAAAGGCTAACACAGGCCAAATAAACAGGGTTTAAGTTTATGTGGGCTTCGAAAAACAAAAGCTTCAATTTTCATAGAAATGTAGCTTTATTTTTATGGAGACATGCTGAATACAAAGAGCTGAAATAAATGAGTAATCATTAACATAAAATAATAGGACATTTTAATAAAAATTAGTATTTTTTTCTTGAACATCAACTTACCAAACTATCTTGATTACTATGGCTTTTTAGTGACAAAGATTCTCTCCTTGACCAAACTTTAGGCAGGTGCCTCTGAGCGCTCTTCTCAACAAGGTTTCAACCTTGGCCCATGAGAACTGTGACTCCTCACAGCAATTTTATCCAAGCCCCAATACCAAGAGATTTGAACAAACAGCAGCATAATTTCTTCTTTCCTTCCTTCCCTCCTTCCTTTTTGTTTGTTTGTTTGTTTGTTAATCCTCACCAGAGGATATTTTTTCCCATTGATTTTTATTTTTTTTAAATGGTTTCAGAGAGGAAGGGAGAGGGAGAGATAGAAATACAATGAGAGAGAATCATTGATCAGCTGCCTCCTGCACATCCCCTTCTGGGGATGGAGCCCACAACCCCGGCATGTGCCCTTGACCTGAATCAAACCTGGGATTCTTCAGTTCATAGGCCGATGCTCTATCCACTGAGCCAAACCAGCCAGGGCTCCCATTGATTTCAAGAGGAGGAGAAAGAGAAACATCGATATGAAAGAGACACATCAATTGGTTGCCTCTCACATGTGCCCTGACCAGGCCTGGGGAATGAACCTGCAACCCATGTATGTGCCTTTGACAGGGAATGGAACCCTTGAGGGCTGATGGTCTAACCACTGAGCACATATGCCAAGGCAATACCAGCATAATTTCTAATTGCTCAAGGCTGCATACCTACTATGACAACCCCAATCCCCTTGAGAAATCACAATGCTGACAAAAGAATGTACTGTTTGCTCTAGTCAAAATCTGACTTTAGGTCCACCTCCCCTTTCTTAGAGCACTTACTTTAGAAAGCTTACAATTGCAAATCCTTTCTCTGTCTCTTTGAGATGTATCTTCTATAACCCCTGAGAATCTCCTAGCCATCGTCTGAAATATAATCATCACCAGGATGACCCCCACCTGCCACTCTCGGGGACATGTAGCATGACTTCTGTAAGCACCAGGCAGTAGCAGGATGGTCTAGTCACAGATGGAACCTCCCCACACCCCAGAACCCTGAAGTGCTTCTTCCTTAGCACAGCCCCGGGCCTCAAAAGCCTCCTTCCCTTTGTTTTGTGGAGTTGAGCTCAGTTTATACTGAGATTCCCCTATTGCAGCTGTCTTGCCATTTTTATGGAGTGTGGTATAAAACTGGACCTTCCTTGCCCTGGCTGCTGGCTACAGGCCAGGGCCTTCCCCTTGGTAGTCAGCACATGCCATAGTGAGCGACTGAACTCCCAGTCTCTTGTTCGAACTCCTGAGAGGACACTTTGCATATTAGCCTTTTCCTATATAATAAAAGGCTAGTATGCAAATCAACTGAAAAGTGGAACAACCATTTGCTATGACGCGCACTGACCACCAGGAGGCAGACACTCAATGCAAGAGCTGCCCTTTGGTAGTCAGTGCTGCTTCCACAAGGGGAATGCTGCTCAGCCAGAAGCTGGGCTCATGGCTGGCTAGCACAACGGCTGTGGCAGGAGCCTCTCCCGCTTCCGTGGAAGCACTAAGGACCCAGGGGATGTCTGCCTTCCAGCTTAGGCCCACTCCCCACTTACAAGCATGCAAAACCTGTCTTTCAGCAAGGTGCAGGGGACAGGATTATAAAAAGGAAGGGGCTGGGGTGAGGCCGGGAGTGGGAGCAGCTACTTGGAGTCCTTGGGTCTGCAGAATTCAACTATTGTTCCTGGTCGTCAGGCGATGAGATGATGTCTTGACTTCTGGTGGGGTCGGCCTGACCATGCTAGGTTCTGTTTGCTTGCTGGGTACATTGTCCATTGTCCATAGTTGAGTCACCTCCTCAATCACTTTGTTCAGGATCAAAGGGAGTATGCAGGTGTTCTGGCCTAAGAAATGAAACTTAGGAAAACCTAACCCTTTGTTAGAAGAACTTAATCCTCTGTTCACATAAGTACTAGTATATGCATTCTAGGATTTAAAGTTAATATGATCATTTTTCAAATTAATTCAGGTGCTCTATCTATCAGATTGTAAGTTCCCCCTATCAGTGCCCACTCTGCTCCTGCCACTCAGCACTCAGTCCTGAGAGCTCATGGGATGTTGCCTGCCAGCTTAGGCCCACTCTCCACCAAGCATGGAAGACTGAGGGTTGCTACCTGCCCTCCTCTGCATTCTGGTGGCGACACGCTGTTTGTAGGTGCTCTGTGACAGGAGAGAACCGGGGCTGCTGCTGCTGGTGTGCACCAGTTCACAGGTGCTGGTGGATACTGGCCACTGCCCCAGACTCCTGCATGTTCCGACTGCCGTGCCAAAACTCCTGGTCCTCCACACCTCACTAGACATAGAAAGGAAAGAGGTAACATCTGGCCCAGCAGAGGCCCCACACAAACTGCAGGCAGCTGTCTGGCTGGGTCAGTGATTGAGTCATGCTGGTAGCTCAACACTGTGAATTCCACCCAGAAAGAAGGAAGAAATGCTCTGTCCCCAACCAAAGCCTTCCTGCCCTCACCTCTTCTTCAAAAGAAGGCAGGGACCCATTTCCCAGAGGCTGCAGCAGGTCAGTGCGGCAGGCTTTTGGGTTCTTTGCACAGTTGTCTAAGCTGTAAACACATAGTCCTTGACCAGCGAGCCTTTAATCCACTGGACAAACAACCCTTCTGAGCCTCCTTCGGGAGGCCTGGGTCTGTCCTTTCTCTGGAACAAATTCTGGTTGGCTTTTCCAGTGGTTAATCACAGGCACGTTTGCTTTAGCTCCATCTCTTGGTGTTTTATCTGTTGTTTTCGTAGGCCTCTGGATAAGCTTTCCAATCGGCCTACAGGGAAAAACAAATATTTACCAGCATTTTTCTAGGTCCCTGACTTTTTAGTTTCCGGAATATTCTTTCCACAGGGCTCCTGGCATTTACATGCCCCGGATGGCCTGGAAAAGCTATAGCTGCCACAGTTCTTGCTGTTGCACTGGTGGTTTCACAGTCTTGGGCGTTGCAGGATCTGTCTCACTGGCCCCTTGCCCTTGCCTTTAGCTGATAGTGTGAAAGGCCATCTGCTGTCTTTGGCAATGGACTTGGATCTGTCTTATTGTTTTGAAACAGATGGAAATGTTCACTTTACATAAATGAACACATGTAATCACATTAGCTTCCATTGTTCTGGTTCCTGGAGAGTGACATGGTCTCAGTCCCTAAATCTAGAAGCCAGTTCACCTCTGGACTGAACACTTGAACCCAAAGCATTTCCTTTTGCCTATGATCATTTGAGTTGGCTTTTGTAACATGGCTGACAGTATCCTGACAATTGGAGAACATGGTGCTGCGTGGGAAACTACAAGCATCAGGCCCTAAAATGAAAACCTGATGGGGCTGGATCTCCTTTCGGTGGGGCCCTCCTTCCTCTAGCTGGGACTCAACAGCTCACATGTGCTGGATACTTTCCATCTGCTCCTGCGAGCCCACTTGTCACCAACCGGCTGGGGGAAGTCTCTGGGAAGGTGTGTGTGTGTTGGGGGAGGGATGGGAGGGTGCGGATCCAGATGTCACAATTATGACAGGGAGGGACCCGGAGGGAAAACTGAAGGAACAGGAGAAAGGGCCAGTCAGTGTACAGGGGACAGGCAGGCACTTCTCCCCTCTGTTCTCTATGAGATAAGCATTCGATGATCCAGGTGGGTGGGAGGTCTAAGGGACTAATAATCACTTGGCAAAGTTCTGGGGATCGGAGTATGACAGACAAGTAATCAGCTGGAAGACCAGTGAGTGGGGGCTCCACTGATCCTGAAGTCCCACTGAAAGGGCAGAGCGGGACTGTAAGGGCAGCTGCCATTCACTCTGCAGCCACCATGAGGGCTGCGTGATGTATAGGCTTACCTGGGGGCTGCCATCTTGAAATCACAAAGACCAACCCCTCCCTTTGAGTTAGCCAATTGCGAAAGACTGTGCGCTTGAGCTCCAATCAAGAGCAAAGGACAGGACAGGTCACATGCGTTAGGGATTATTTGTGTCACTAACCCCAGCCCTCACCCAACCAATTGGAATCGGCCAACTCAATGGTTTGCATCTGGCCCCACCTCCCTATAAAATCGCCATGTTGCAGGATATCGCTCTCTCTCTTGCTTCCTGCCGCGGTGATGGTGGACCCGGGAGAGCTAAGCCTGGGCTTGAATATAGGTTCTTTTGCTCTTGCATCGGTACTGGCTCCCTGATGGTCCTCTGGTGATCTTGAAATCTGGGCATAACACCACCTTGCAGTGGCCTCCCTAGGGCTGTGTGCTATCAGTGCTGAGCAGCTCCATGGAGCAGAGCTGGGGCAGGAGAAGAGAGGAAGCGCAGTGGAGGTAGGGTGCTGAGGTCTCATCCTCTGGCTGACATCCTGCTGGAGTCCACCCTCTTTTGTATGCAAACTGCAGTCAGGTGAGGTAACACCTCTTACCACAGAAGCCAAAATTCTCAAGGACAGCAACTTAGACACAGGCATGTGCCTTGACCATCCTTGCCTGGCTTTGCTGGCTCTGTGACAGATATCAACAGGGACGATGTCCAGTGTGAAGATTCCATCTCAAAGCCTGGCTTCCAAAAGCTGTCTCTCCGCAGCTGATTAGGTTTTAGGTGGTGACAGAGAACCGTGCTCTCCCACTGCCACCTGATCAATCCTGGGCCATCAGGTGGAGTTGCTGCTGCAAAACAGAGTTTTCCATGTCAAAGTCAGCTCATCCCAAGAGATTAAAATTAGATCAGCAGTGACCAGGAACTCCTGAATATTCTTTATTATAATTTTGTTATAGTGTTGCAAAGTGAGGAAAATTCCAGGACAAGCAGAATAGGGAAACTAAGGCAAATGCCCAGCAATTTGTAGCCACCTAGGGAATCCTATCTTCTCTAAACTAAGGACACTTATGAGTAAATGGTTTAACCCTCGCTGGTTTGGCTCAGTGGATGGAGCGTCGGCCTGCAGATTGAAGCGTCCCAAGTTTGATTCCGGCCAAGGGCCCGCTGGGTTATGGGCTAGATCCCTAGTAGAGGATGTGTAGGAGGCAGCCAATCAATAATTCTCTCATCATTGATGTTTGTATCACTCTATCTCTCTCCCTTCCTCTTTGAAATCAATAAATTTTTTTTTAAAAAGAGTAAATGGTTTGCACTTCTCCCCATCCAGAAGGTAAATAGCTTAAATGACCCTACTCAGAGAGAAGATAACAGAAATCTAATTAAATTCCATTTGCCAACCACACCCAAGGACAGACAAATTAAGAGAATAAATATCATTTTGGTTCATCAGCATAAAACTGATGAATATTCTTTTGATCTACTCCTAAAATCTCCCTTAAATGCCCAGCCTTTAAAACCCCTGAAAATAAGGGTTTCAGTGTGCACTCTCCCTCCAAGGAGCATGCCTGTGCCATTCCTATCCCTTTTCTCCTTCAAACCTGCCCCCACCCCCATGTACTCCCTAACCTATAAGGGACCCCAGGAGACTTGCAACCAGGGGAACAATGGGCAGTGGCAGCTCATCCTGTGCTCACCCCCTGAACCTGACTCCAAGGCCCCTTTTCCCTGACTTCCCAGTTAGCTGAGGCAGCCCAGCCCAGGTTCTCCGGTTGCTTCTTCTATGCCTTTCTTGTTTCACCCTCCTAGATATATTTTTGCTGCGGACAATAAATTCTTGCTTGCTTTTCTTTCTTTTTTTTTTTTTTTAATATATTTTATTGATTTTTTACAGAGCGAAAAGGAGAGGGATAGAAAGTCAGAAACATCGATGAGAGAGAAACATCGACCAGCTGCCTCTTGCACGCCCCCACTGGGGATGTGCCCGCAGCCAAGGTACATGCCCTTGCCGGAATCGAACCCGGGACCCTTCAGTCTGCAGTCCGACGCTCTATCCACTGAGCCAAACCGGTCTCCGCAGTTCTTGCTTGCTTTTCTACACTTCATCTCTTTTGGAAATCTTTCCCTCAAGAAGATAAGAACTGAGGTCTCAGCTGGTAACCCCAATCAGCTCCAGCTTTGATGCTACTGATTACAATGGTTGCTGTTTAACAGCTATAATGAAGTTTGTTACAGTGAAACAGTTCAAAGGCTCATTTGTAGAATCAATTCAGAAAACAGAATAGATTCACATAAAGGTTGAACAATTCATGGAACTTCCCAGAGTCCCATGGGAAGCAGGACTCTGTTAATTCCAGCCACCTATCAGTTTAGCTAATGTGAATCCCCACGGGTTAAGTTAAAGAAAGCTGTACATCTGAAGATAAGAAATCCCGGATTGGGACTCAAAAGGAAGGACTGGTTACAGTCAGAAGGTATTGAATGGCATTCAGCAAATGTTTGTCAAGCAAATGCATCAAAATTCCTGCATATGCCACAGGCCTGGTGTCTGGATCACATTATCAGTGTATACAACACAGCATGGTGCCCATTTAGAGTATAGTACAGGGACCCTACATGTATTTCTGGTCATTCATTCATTCACTTGAGCCCCTCCCCTGTTGCCAGGAAATTTTCTGAGTATTGGGTATGAAGCCATGAACAAAGGAGTCAAAGTGCCTTCGTAAAGGAGCTGATATTTTAGGGGGGTGGGGGAGGGTGGGCAGGCAATGGCAAAGCAACAGGTGCTGTGTCTGAGGTAAGGTGAGGATCAGAGCCTTGTAGAAACATAAAGCAGAAAAGGTGGAGAGGAGGGGGAGTGTTGGGGCAGGCATGTAGCCCAGATGTCAGAGAGTAGCTCAGGGAGGGACCTCTAGAGAGGGTGACATTTAAGTAAAGATCTGGAGGTGTCTGAGGGCCAACAATGAGGTGTGAGAAAAGCTGGGATGGAGTGTGTGAGCGGCCGGCCGTAGGGGAGATAAGGCCAGAGGGGCCAGAGGGGCCAGAGGGTGAAGGGTGAAGGGGCCAGAGGGTGAAGGGTGAGGGGCCAGAGGGTGAAGGAGCTGACATGCCTGGGAAGAATTCCAGCTTGGACTGTGAGCAAGATGAGAAGCCTCTGGAGGGAGACCTGGTCTGGACTGTATTTTTAGCACGTTTAATTCTTAGAACTCTGCAGGGTAGCTACTATAATTCCCATATTAGAGAAACAGTTAGGGACAGAGGTTAAATAACTTGGCAAGATCATGTGGTAAATGTTTATTTAAAATACATTTTTATTGACTTCAGAGAGGAATGGAAAGAGAGAGAGAGAGAGAGAGAGAGAGAGAGAGAGAGAGAGAGAGAGAGAGAGCGCCTCCTGGAGAGAGAGAGAGAGAGAGAGAGAGAGAGAGAGAGAGAGAGAGAGAGAGAGCCTTCTGCAGAGAGAGAGAGAGAGAGAGAAAGCCTCCTGCAGAGAGAGAGACTGCTGCAGAGAGAGAAAGAGAGGGAGAGAGAGAGAGAGAGAGAGAGAGAGAGAGAGAGAGAGAAAGCCTCCGAGAGAGAGAGAGAGCCTTAAGCAGAGAGAGACTGATGCAGAGAGAGAAAGAGAGAGAGAGAGAGAGAGAGAGAGAGAGAGAGAGAGAGAGAGAGCCTCCTGCATCCCCCTACTGGAAATTGAGCCTGAAACCCATGCATGTGCCCTTGACCAGAATTGAATCCGGGACAATTCATTCTATAGGCCAACACTCTATCCACTAAGCCAAATGGGCAAGGGCATGTAGTAAACATTTTGGAAGCAGGATCCCAGCTCTAGTCTATCTGCCCAGCCCACAGTCCTAAGCCTCCCCTAGCAGGACCAACCTTCAAGCACAAGGAAGCTCGCCCTGCTCATTTCAAATACATCGCCCGGGACCACACACCCAGGCAGCCTTGGAGTAGATGCACTCATTGAAATCTTTTCTTTTTCTTGGACTGATCTCTTATATTTGTTAATATTTTATAATTATTTTATAATTTAGGGGAAAATATGTGGAACAAATATGTGAAATATTTTTAAAATTGTATGAATCCTAGACTTTTCCTATGACCCGCCCCCCCCCCCGCCCCGCCACACACACACACACCAACAGACACACACACACACCAACACACACAGAAACAAATGTATCAAGGACCTTTACAAAAGTCACCTAGTGGAGGTTGTCAATTATGAAGAGGTTAGGCCACATCCAGTGTTCTTTTGGGCCAGTGACAGAGCCAGTGTAAGATGTCACGTGTCAGTATGCCTCCACTTACCTAACCCTGCCTCTAAAGTAACATGGGCAGAAAAGGCCCAGGAAACAAAGTGGAATGTTGTTAAATGGAAACTGGACATACCCAAAAGTGCATATAAAACTGATGATCCCAGCCAGAGTGGCTCAGCTGGTTGAGCATCATCCTATACATGTAAAGGTTGTTGGTTTGATTCCCAGTGGAGGCATGTGTGGAAAGCAACCAATGGATGTATCTCTCTCAAAGTCTCTCTCTCTTTCTTTCCCTCTTTCCCTTCCTGTTTCCCTTCATGTCTTCAGGGGAAGATTTTAAAAACACACAAAGCTGATAAAATTAGAATAAAGCATACAGTTTAGACATAGTGTTGTACTATTGCACTAGTGCCATGTTCTTCGTTTTGAAAAGACTAGAGTTATTTAAGACTAGAGGCTCGGTGCACAAAATTCGTGCACGGGGGTGGAGGATGTCCCTCAGCCCATCCTGCACCCTCTCCAATTTGGGTCTCCTCCAGGGATGTCCGACTGCCCATTTAGGCCCCATCCTACAGGGATCAGGCCTAAATGGGCAGTCGGACATCCTCCTCACAATCCAGGACTGCTGGCTCCAAACTGCTTACCTGCCTGCCTCCCTGATTGCCCTTAACCACTTCTGCCTGCCAGCCTGATCACCCCTAACCACTACCCTGCCAGCCTAATTGATGTCTAACTGCTCCCCTGCCAGCCTGTTTGCCCCCAACTTCCGTCCCCTGCTGGCCTGGTCACCCCTAACTGCCCTCCCCTGATTACCCCCAACTGCCCTCCCTTGCAGGCCTGCTCCCTCCTAACTGTCCTCCCCTTGCTGGCCTGATCACTCACAGCTGCCCTCCCTTGCAGGCCTGGAACCTCCCAACGACCCTCCCCTGCTGGCTATCTTGTTTGTGGTGGCCATCTTATGTCCACCTGGGGGCAGGATCTTTGACTATGGGGGCAGCCCTCTTGTGTATTGGAGTGATGGTCAATTTGCATATTACTCTTTTATTAGATAGGATAGAGGCCTGGTGCATGGGGTGGGGGCCAGCTGGTTTGCCCTGAAGGGTGTCCTGGATCAGGGTAGGGGTTTCCTTAAGGCATGGGGCAGCCTGGGCAAGAGGTCTATGGTGGTTTGCAGGCCAGCCTCACCCCCCAGCGACCCAAGTGGAGGCCCTGGGATCTGGGATTAATTTATGTTCTACAATTGAAACTTTGTAGCCTAGAGCAGAGTCAAGCCTTCTGCTGGCTCAGTGGCGGTGATATAATTGAAACTTTGTTGCCTTGGTGCTAGGACTGCAGAAGTTTGGCTTCCTTCATCACCTAGGCAACCCTAGCCTCTGCTCTCTCCAGCTCAGTGGCTGCCACCATTTCTGTTGGGATATATCTTTTATAATTGAAACTTTGTAACATTGAGTGGAGGCCTAGGCTGGCAATGGCCGGCAGAAAGCTTGGCTTTCTCCATTGCTGGGAAAACCCAAGTCTCTTTCCTGCTCTCAGTGGTCACAGCCATCTTGGTTGGGGTTTATTTGCATAATTTGCTCCTGATTGGCTGATGGGCATGGCTGTGGGCATGGCTTGATCAGAGGTATGGTCAATTTGCATATTACTCTTTTATTAGATAGGATGTTATCATTGTAGAAAATGGGTACATGGGGACTCTGCACTATTTTTCAACTTCTTGTGAGTCAAATTATTTTAAGATAAAAATATTAAACATTTTTTAATTGATAGATTTTTTTAGAAAGAAAGAGGAAAGAAGAGGAAGAGAAACATCAACTTGTTGTTCTGCTTATTTATGCATTTATTGGTTGATTCTTGTGCTCTGACTGGGGATGGAGCCTGCAACCTTGGTGTATAAAGAAGATGATCTAACCAGCCAGGGCAAGATAAAAGTTCTTCGAAAATGGGAATGGGGCTGAAAGGCATGTGAACACATATTTGCAGCAACATGCCTGGTAACAGTAAACTTGAAATCAACTTAAATATCCCTCTCATTGACAGGACATTGGTTATCTAAATTATGGTACGTTTATGCAGCAAGATATTAGAGCACTAAGAGAAGAGAGTAAGATGCAGAACAGTGTGTGACACACTTAGAACTGTGTTTCAACAAGCATGCGTTATATCAAGAGAAGCTGAGAAGCTGGGAGACAGGTGAGAATGGGGCTTTCTAAAGAAAGCAATTTTAGCCTGACCGGTGTGGCTCAGTGGTTGAGCATCAACTCATGAACCAGGAGATCGTGACTCCACTCCTGGTTGGGGCACATGGCCAGATTTTGGGCTTGATCCCCAGCTGGGGCCATGCAGGACACAGTCCATTGGTGTTGCTCTCTTTCTCCCTCTCCCTTCCTCTCTGAAATCAATTATATATATATATATATATATATATATATATATATATATATATATATATATAATTGATTTTTTTACAGAGCAGAAGGGAGAGGGATAGAAAGTCAGAAACTTCGATGAGAGAGAAACATCAATCAGCTGCCTCTTGCACGCCCCTTACTGGGGATGTGCCCGCAGCCACGGTACATGCCCTTGACTGGAATCAAACCCGGGACCCTTCAGTCTGCAGTCTGACGCTCTATCCACTGAGCCAAACCGGTCTCGGCAATAAGAAAAAAAAAAAATATATATATATATATATATATATATATATACATATATATATATATTTTTTAAACTTACATCTCTAGCTGGTTTGGCTCTTTGGGTAGAGCTTCAGCCTGTGGACTGAAGGGTCCCAGGTTTGATTCTCGTCAAGGGCATGTACCTTAGTTGCAGGTCCCCTGGCCCTGGTCAGGGTGTGTGCAGGAGGCAACCGATTTATGTGTCTCTCTCATACTGATGTTTCTCCTTGTCTCTCTCTCCCCTCCACTCTCTCTAAAAATCAATGGAAAAATAGCCTCAGGTGAGGATGAACAACAATTAAAAAACCTACAAAAGGAGATGTCGAGTCTTGCCAAACCCTCAAGAAAAGTAAATTAAGACAAAATAACATTCCCCACTGATCAGATTAGCAAATAATGAAATAATACCTTTACCTAGAAATTCTATCTCTACAAATTTATTCTAAGGAAATTAGCATTGTGTGGGGAAACTTTTACCTTATGTAATATAAGGATAATATTCAAATCAACCAAAGAGGGGGAACAGTGGAGAGAAGACATCCCATCGCTATGGGATTGACCACCAGGGGGCAGAGGCTCAATGCAGGAGTTGCCCCCCTGGTAGTCAGTGGTTTCCCACAGGGGAAGCGCCACTCAGCCACAAGCAGGGCTGACAGGGCTGGCGAGCGCAGCAGCCTGCCTCCCCCGAAAGCACTAAGGATGTCCAAGGATGTTTGTGGCTTAGGCCTGCTCCTGGACATCCCCCGATTGCTCCTGGATTGTGAAAGGACACAGGACCGGCTAAGGGACACCCCTCCCCCCCCCCCCCCCCCCCCCCCCCCGCCGCAAGTACACGAATGTCAAGCACTAGGCCTCTAGTCTAAAGAATAAAATTCCTAATTTTAAAAATTCAAAAATAGCTTGGATGCTGAACAAGAAGCAATTGATCAAATAAATGAGGGCTTAGCCAGGTTATGTAATAAAATGTAGCCATTAAATAGTGATCAGAGCCCTAACCGGTGTGGTTCAGTGGATAGAGCGCTGGCCTGCAGACTGAAGGATCCCAGGTTTGATTCCAGTCAAGGGCATGTACCTTGGTTGCAGGCATATCGCCAGTAGAGGGGCGTGCAGGAGGCAGCTGACCAATGATTCTCTCGCATCGATGTTTCTGACTCTCTGTCCCTCTTCCTTTCTCTCTGTAAAAAAATCAATGAAATATATATATTTTAAAAAATAAACAGTGATCAGACCTATATTTAGCAATGGTCAGAGCATTGCCAAATGAACAAAGAAGATTGTGTAACAATATGCTATAACCTATGTATAACATGAGGAACAATGTCCCATCTTAGGAAAAAGTGCCTATGACTTTTGTCTCTTCTAAATTAAAATATACCTAGAAACCTACACAATGCTGACAGTGGCTCTCTTGGAACACAGTACAATCACAGCATTTTTTCTTTTGCTTATCTTGGCTCTCCCTTTTTTGCTTACACATATGGGGTGTTATGTGTGCGATAAATAAATAAACAAGTAAACAAATAACTAAAGCAATAAGTCTTATTCATTAAGATGAAAACTGAAACAGCATCAACATCAGACATGTTTGGACAAAGCTGGCTGCAGCTTATCTGGAGAATGCTGCTTGTTTTGTTTTTCTTCCCAGCACCTAACCTAAGCCCAGCATCCCTCTGCTATCACAAGCCCCAGTTCTTGCTCTTGGAGCTGGGGGGAGGGCAGGTAGGGACAGCCTTCCTTCCAGCACTTTGTGAGTGGCAGAGGAGCTCTTTCAAGCTGTGGCACTGCTTGGCAGTGTGGAAAGCCTGCATTAAACCAGCGTGCTCCTATTCTGCATGACTGCACTGTCCCAGGCACTGTGCCAGTCATTGGGAAGGACACGGGCAGGAATTAGTTATGGTCACTGCCTTGGTCACAGAGTTCTTACTTGTGGACAATAGGACCTGCCCCAGTGTGAGCAGGAAAGCAATTTATGAAAGGTGGCAGTCAGCTCACAGGCTTTGTGAAAGGTCAGAGACAGACTTAGTGGCCACAAGGCCAGATAAGTCACCCAAAGGCCCACTGCTGATGGCTCCAGCAAGACCTCATTGCTTCTGCTCACAGTTGCTGGCCCTCAGATGACTGACACTGCACCCTGGACTGCAGAGACCCTCACCCTGGGAGTCATATCCTCTGCTATCATTCCCGGGGGACTCTGCATGAATCCTCTTTGAGGGGCCCTGCTCTATGAGTCTGATTGTGGAACTCAGGTCGCATGCCTGTGACAAGCACTCAGCTATGACACTGAGAAATTCTTCAAACTTGGTATTTCAAAAAAAAATTAGAGGGAGCCCTAACTGGTTTTGCTCAACGGATAGAGCATTGGCCTATGGACTACAAGGTCCTGGGTTCAATTCAGGTCAAGGGCACATGCCCAGGTTGCGATCTCCAATGGGGGGGTGTAGGAGGCAGCCGATCAACGATTCTCTCATCATGGATGTTTCTGTTTCTGCCTCTCCCTTCCTCTCTGATAAAAAAAAAATATTAAAAAAAGAAACTGATGAATGTGTCCTTGACATCTGGGACTTAGATCCAGGGGCAGTGTGAATGCATGCAGGTGAAAGCAGAAGTGTGCAGGAGCCTGCGGCATCCCAAGTGAGTGAGGAGGCAGGTTTTCGGGGGCACAAGAGAGTTAACACACATAGTATTAGGGGGTGGCAAGCCTGTTTTAGGAGTTGTTGGGATGCACAGGACAAATCACTGTGGTCACCTGAAGAGTTTTGAGAACCCACAGGCTCTTTAAGAAGCCTGAACTCTTATCCAGGGCTAGCAGGAACCCAGAGTGGAATTTTAGGTACTATAGCAAGCTGTGGGGGAAATATTTTGAGATAAAATGGTGTCATGGACTGAATTGTGTCCCCCTAAATCCATACATTGAAGTCCTATCCCTCAGTACTTCAAATGTGACTGTATTGGAGATAGTGCCTTTAAGGAGATAATTAAGTTAAAGCGAGGCCATGAGTTCGGGCTCTAGTCCAGAATGACTGGCCTCCTGATGAAAAAGGAGATGAGACACAGATACACACAGAGGGAAGATCCTGGAAAGACCAGGGAGAAGGTGGTCCTCTGAAAATTAAGGAGAAAGACCTCAGAAGAAACCAGCCCTGCCAACACCTTAATCTCACACTCTGGCCTCCAGGACTGTGAGAAAATCCATTTCTATTAGGGAAGCGGCCCAGTCTGAGATATTTTGTTATGGCAACCAAGCTGACTCACCACATGGTAAGCCCTTAAATATACCAGGAGGCTCTGCTTATTGCTGCTCCCCAAAGCCATGCTGGGCAGAATGAGGGCAAGCAGGTGTTTCTGAAGAGCAGTGCTGAACAAAGAGAAGGCTTGTTTGCTGTAGCAGAGAGCAAAGGCTTCCGACTCAAGAAGCTTATGGAAAGTTCAAGCTGCTTGGGCACACGTGGCTCATCGAGGGAACCAGGGCTGCAGTGCCAATGTCTTATTCCGAAGAGGGCCCTCTGCTCATTCAGAACGGCCCCTAAGGGTTCCCTGGGGTGGGTGTGGGGGGCCTGGACTGACCCATCGAACTATTCTGTTGCCTCTTTGAAGTCTAGTGTCACTGCCTGGCTGTGTGAAACCAAATAAGATAGCATACCATGTGCCTCACCGTTCTCTTCCCCTCTGCTCCTTCAGGTCCAGGGCAAACAAATAATAGGAGTGTAGATGGCAAGAGTAAACATGCAATCAGGGTGGAGAGCTGATTTATGTATAACTCATAAATCATCTGAAACCAGTTTCCTGTTGACAGTCAGCCCTCTGTAAACACTAAGCAAGTCCTTGGCACGTTATCTTCCGTGAGGATGCCAGGTCCTGGGAGTCCTTTCCTATATAAGTCGCTGGGACTCTTCCCGATGTGCAGGCCTAGAAGGACCCTTGCTCATCACAATGGTAGGTAACTAGTTACTTCATAGCTAGAGGCCAGAAAAAGGAAAAAGGACACACAGTTTATTCCTTATTTGAATGTGCTGTGAAGTGTGATTCTACTGGATACAACGTAATGGTAATTGTGAGCTAGTTAGGAATCTTCTACAGATTATTTGCAACTGAATGTACAGAGTGTAAGGAGAGGCTGGGAGCTTGAGAAAATGTTGATGAATTTAGCACTATTTCTGTTCTCTAAGATCAAAGCTGTTGTTTCTTCTAGTAAGTTTGGGATTCAATTAGATTTTATACATGTCTCTAATTCTTGGGCCCTAAGTGAGTGATTTGTGAGTTAAATATAAAGTCAGAGCTATAGCACTGCCTCATCACTGATGAGAACAAAGCCTGGGAGGGAAGAGCTGTCCCGAGTGTCACCGCTGTCTGTGCACAGCTGAGGCGGGAAGTGCGGTGTTCCTCTCTAGGCCGGCAACTCCCACACGGGCTGCACAGTGGACACCTGTGCCTGACTCCTCCACCGGACACTCTGAGTTGATTGGTTTGCAGTGACTCCTTGGTAATTGGGTTGTTTTTAAAGCTGCTCAGGTGACTTTAATATTCAGCAAAATTTGAGAGCCATCATCCTAGGCCCTTTTCAATATATCATGTTGTTTTAAGAAAAAATTTGCATCAAAATTTATAAAAACTCATTTAGGGTCATTTCTGCCTTCAATTCAAACTTGATTTTGTAAAAGTACCCTTTGCTAGAGCCAGTAAAAGGGAATGAGCCGGGCTGCTCTTTGGGGTGCAAAGGTGAAAGGAAGTGGCCAATCGCAAAGCAGACAAGGAGGTTGCAGGGTCCTCCAGAGTGAGCCCTGGGCCTCAGCTCAGAGACTGTTTCAGAAAGATGAAGCTGGAAAGAGCAGGAAAACTGTGGGGTGGGATCCTCCTGCTCCAACAGATCCCTCCTCTGCCCTCAGAGTGAACTTTGTAAGCTGAAGAACTAACCATGTCCCTTCCCTGCTTAGGACCCTTAAAGATGCCTGAGTCTTTAAAAAATATATATTTTTAAATTTATTTCAGAGAGGAAGGGAGAGCGAGATAGAAACATCAATGATGAGAGAAAATCATAGATGGGCTGCCTCCTGCACTCACCATACTGAGGATCGAGCCCACAACCTGGGCATGTGTCCTGGACCGGAATCAAAACCAGGACCCTTCAGTCCGATTCACTGAGCCAAACCGGCTAGGGCAAGATGCCTGATTCTTGATCATGCTGGGAAGACACAAGGAACAGCAACTAACCTAAAGGGACACTATTTCTAGGGGCACTGCCAACCTGTTTCACTCTAAGGCTGGCATGAAGCACCTCTTACATGCAGGCATCTGGAAAGTCTAATGGTGGCATCCTGGCTGCACTGTCCCTTGTGCCTGCCCATAGCAAGTGCTCATCTCATCTTTACTAAATGCAAGAAAGGAAGGGAGAGAAGGGAGGTGAAGGAATAGAATGTGGGAACAAGAAAGGACTTGAGAGCCTCTCTACTCAGGTGGTCTCAACCCAGGAGCATGGGCATCACCTGGGGGGGGGGGGGTTGCTAGAAATTAGGACTCTTTGATTCCACAAAAACAGAATCTGAATTTTATTTTACAAAATTTCCCAGGGATTCATATTCACATTAAGGAAGCACTAGTTTTTATTGTTTCTTGTGTTTCTCACCTGGGGGACTTGGTCAAGATGCAAAGGCCTTAGTCATGTCCTTCTTCAATAAGCTTGATTGAGACTGTGTGCTCATTATTAGCAGCCTGGGTTACTTTGATGCCCACCCATATGGAAGAACCTCTGTTTTTACAGAGGAGGAAACTGAGGCTGAGAGAGAAAGAGAGAGAGAGAGAGAGAAAGGAGAGGGGAGGGGAGGGGAGGGGAGGGGGGGAAGGGAAGAGAAGGGAAGGGAAGGGAAGGGAAGGGAAGGGAAGGGAAGGGAAGGGAAGGGAAGGGAAGGGAAGGAAAGGGAAGAGAAGAGAAGAGAAGAGAAGAGAAGAGAAGAGAAGAGGAGAGGAGAGGAGAGGAGAGGAGAGGAGAGGAGAGGAGAGAAGAGAAGAGAAGAGAAGAGAAGAGAAGAGAAGAGAAGAGAAGAGAAGAGAAGAGAAGAGAAGAGAAGAGGAGAGAAGAGAATATGGAGGCTGTATGTAAGATATTATCAACTGGTTAATCTCAAAACTGAATACTTTGCTCTCTCTTGTCACCATGTTCGGACTCCATCTCTGAGTCATTCGATTGGGTGCCTCTGCTCGGAGCAGCAGAAGATCCAGGAATTCTGCACCCATCACTCACCCTGGGCTACAGTCCTAGCTTGTGCCCATTGGTGCCTCTGTTCTGTGACTAGATAAAACCAGACCTACAAAATTTCTGTGATCACCAGCACCTCTCAGAAGCCCCCTTTCTGGATGAAGAGAGTGGAAATTTTGTCAATAAGACTGGCTTTTCCATTTGTTTTTGTTTGTTTTGTTTTTATTTGTTTGTTTTGAGAGAAAAATTCAGGTTTCCACAATGATCTGAAGCTGAAGCTTATGTAAAAGAATGAAACAGAGAGAGCAGGTGCAACCTCTAGTTCTGATGTGAGCTGACTATATTGAGAGTTTATTATAGGAATTGATTTCTTTCTTTTGGTTATAAAACTAATGCCTTTCATTATAAGCAATTTAGAAAATAAGAGGAAAAGTCCAAAGAAAAATCCCACAGCTCAAAAATCACTTGTTAAAATTTGGTACAAAAATTTTAATCTCTTTGAGCATCTCCTTCTATGTGGGTCTTTTCCACATCATAGAGATACCATGCAAACATTTTTGTGACCTGCCTTCTTAAACATGTCACAATAGTGATCGTTTATGTCATTTCATATTCTCTTACCTCCTAAGTTGACCAGGTCTGCTTTCGGAGTCACTATGTTCTCAAAACAGCCCTATTTTGGGGCATTTGGTTGATTCATTTTTCTGCTGCAGTGAGCATCCAAGAGGTGAAGTCTGTGTCCTTCTTTGTGCCATTCCTAGGACCAGATCTTAGAAGTGAAAAGGTGAAGTCAAATGTTGTAACAGGTTTTATTTTTTCTTAATGTTTTTATTGACTTGAGAGAGAGAGAGATAGAAAAATAGTTAAAGAGAAATATCAATCGGTCCTACTGGGAATCAACCCGGACATGTGCCCTGACCAGGAATCAAACCAGCAACCTCCTCGTGCATGGATTAGCACTCACGCAACTGAGCAACACTAGCCAGGGCTGTTGTAAACAGTTTTGAGAATATGGATGCATACTATTAAGATTATTCAAACAGCTGAAACCGGGTTGGCTCAGTGGATAGAGCATCAGCCTGCGGACTGGAAGGTCCCAGGTTCGATTCCGGTCAAGGGGATGTACCTTGGCTGCCGGCACAATCCCGGTAGGGAGTGTGCAAGAGGCAGCTGGTCGACGTTTCTCTCCCATCGATGTTTCTGACTTTCTATCCCTCTCCCTTCCTCTCTGTGAAAAATCAATAAAATATATTTTAATTCAATTTAAATATATTTAAATATATTAAATTTAATTTAAATATATTTAAATATATTAAATTTAACTTAAATATATTAATTAATTAAATATATTTAATTTAATTTAAATATATGCAAATATATTAAATTTAATTTAAATATATTAAATTTAATTTAAATATATTTAATTTAATTTAAATATGTTTAAATTAAATTAAAATATATTTTATTGATTTTTCACAGAGAGGAAGGGAGAGGGATAGAAAGTCAGAAACATCAATGGGAGAGAAACGTCGATCAGCTGCCTCCTGCACACCTCCCACTGGGGATGTGCCCGCAACCAAGGTATATGCCCCTGACCGGAATCGAACCCGGGACCTTTCAGTCCACAGGCCGACACTATCCACTGAGCCAAACCGGTTCAGCAATAAAATATTTTTTAAAAAAGATTATTCAAACATAAACCAACCTTGTGCATTTCACTTCCCAGATATGCCTTTATTTCACTCTGGATATTATAAATGAAATAATTATTTTTGTCATCCCACATGGTTCTGTTTCATGTACAAATTTACATTCCTAGTCTCAGCAGTAACTTGAACTTTTCCATGTCTCTGTTCATCATTTCTATTTGTATATTTGTGTTATTTTCTTATCTTTTTTTGTTGTTGCTGTTAACCCTCAATGGGGATATTTTTTTTCCTTAGAGAGAGAGTAGAAGGGAGGGAGGGAGAGATATACATTGATGTGAGAGAGACACAGAGATTGTTGCTTCCTGCCTCTGCCCCGACTGGGGCAGGGAGTAAGTAAACCCACAACCCAGGTACCTGCCCTTGACCAGGAATCAAACCAAGACCCTTTAGTGTGTGGGCTGATGCTCTAACCACTGAGCAATTGGCCAGGACTATCTGTGTTATTTTCTGTCATTTTCCCACTAGGATGTTTTTCTTTTTCTTGTTAAAATACAGAAATTCTTCATATGATGATGTTGTTCTCCAAATTTGGTAATTATTTTTTAAATTTTATTTATGGGTTTATAACTTCTATTTTCAATAAAAGCATATCCTCAGGCAAGGTTTGTTTTTTTTGTTTTTTTTTAAATAGCACACTATCATTATTTTATTGGCCTATGACTGACTCACATTTAGCTTTTCCTCAGTTTATTTTAGTAACTTGTGTAGATGTTGTTTCTTTGAAGCACCACCTTTAAGCCACCTGTCAGAGCCCAGCAGGGGTCCTCATGCAGAACACTCATTCACTGACCACCATCTGAATCAGCTTGTTTTTCTTCCTGACGCTTCTTTACATTGCAGAATGCTCTTCTGGGGAGTCTTGTGGTCTTGGCCAACTTTGTGATGCTATGCAATGCCCAGTGCTATTTCATACCTAATATGCGTACTCCAGATGACTTATTTAAGGGTAAGTCCCAGCTTGAAAAGTGTATTATTTTACTGCAGCTTGGTAGGTGTAACCTGTTGGCAGAGGAAGGCCTTTACATCCACGAGGAGAAGAGGGTTAGGGCAGATATCAAATAGAGTTAAATGAGAGACTTTAATTTGTCACTGTGTAAGACAGTGTTTCTCAACCTGACGTGTAGGAGAATTGCCTGGAAAGCTTTTGAAACCTACCAATGCTCAGGGGACATCCAATGTGAGGCAAATCAGAATCTCTGAGATAGGAGCTGCACAGCTCATCGCTTTTGGATTCACCCCTACATGCAGGCGAAGAACCATCAACATTCTAAAGCAGTGCTTTCCAGACTTCAATGTGCATGGGAACTTTCTGAGAATCTTGCTAAATGACAGTTCTGGCTCTGTGGGCCTGCATGTCCAACACAGCCTCCATAGTGCTACTAGTTTTTCCAGCCAACCTGGACCATCAAGTGTTAAAGCAATGATTCTGATCCCTGGCTGAATATTTGAATCACTTGGGGAGCTTTGGGAAAATATGGTAGCCTGAGCCTAATGGCCAGAGAGACATTGTTCTGAGGTAAGACTTGGGCATAGATTTTTTAAAATCCCCAAGTTGTTTTACATGTGCATTTAGGATTGAGAAGCAAAGTAAAGAGAAGTAGTAAAATGAGACATTTATCCAGAGATAATCCAGCAGGGAAAAAAAAAAAAAGCTTGGCTTCAAGTACCCCTAGGACAGTGGTTGGCAAACTCATTAGTCAACAGAGCCAAATATCAACAGTACAACAATTGAAATTTCTTTTGAGAGCCAATTTTTTTAAACTTAAACTTCTTCTAATGCCACTTCTTCAAAATAGACTCACCCAGGCCGTGGTATTTTGTGGAAGAGCCACACTCAAGAGGCCAAAGAGCCGCATGTGACTTGCGAGCTGCAGTTTGCTGACCACTGCCCTAGGATCATAAAGAGAGGAAGGCCTTATTTTTTTTTTTGTAATATTTGTTTTGAAATAAGATCTGGAAGGGCTTAAGCTTGTTGTAAGAAAACATGATTGGTGACACGAACTGGACAGTACTGGAATTTAGCTGTGGGTGACCACAGAAGCACTTTTCTTTCTTTAAAAAAAAATTTTTTTTATTGATTTCAAAAAGAAAGGAAGAGGGAGAGAGAGACAGAGAGAGAGAAACAGCAGTGATAAGAATCACCAGTTGGCTGCCTCCTGCATGCTTCACACTGGGGATCAAGCCCGAAACCCGGGCACGCGCCCTGACCTGGAATCAAACCGTGAATTCCTGGTTCATAGGTCGACATTCAGCCACAGAGCCACACTGGCCAGACCACAGGAACACTTTTCTTAGACACCCTTAAAGTGATAAGATTCTCTCTTCTGGGAGGGGCACAGATGCAGGGCTGGCCCCAGTGACCCTCAAGCCTTGTTCCATCTGCATGCCTTGAGGACGCCATTGATGATGCCACTCGTGTTATTTTAGAATGCAAGGATCTCAGTGGAGTCACCTATGCTATGAACTCCAAGTGGAAGAATGAGAAATGTGAGAAGTGTTCTTGTAACCCAACTGGAATTGACTGCTGCAACACGTAAGTCTCAGCCAGAAGGGCCAACAAGGGATGTAGCTGCGTTGGGTTGCTCTCTGAGGTATAGCTACTCCCTCTTTCAAAATCCCATTCTGAAGTGGTTTAGTTTTCAGCACTATATCTTTTTTTTTTCTTTTAATATATTTTTATTGATTTCAGAGAGGAAGGGAGAGGGAGAGAGAGAGAGAAATACCAATGATGAGAAAGAACCATCAATTGGCTGCCTCTTGCTCTGGGGATCAAGCCCTCAACCCATGCGTGTGCCCTGACCTGGGATCAAACCATAACCTCCTAGTTCAGTGGTTGGCAAACCGCAGCTCGTGAGCCACATGCGGCTCTTTGGCCCCTTGAGTGTGGCTCTTCCACAAAATACCACATGCGGGCGCGCACTTACAGTGCAATTGAAACTTTGTGACCCATGTGCAGAAGTCAGTTTTTAGCTCTCAAAAGAACTTTCAATCGTTGTACTGTTGATATTTGGCTCCGTTGACGAATGAGTTTGCCGACCACTGTAGTTCATAGGTCGATGCTCAACCACTGAGCCACGCCGACCAGGCCCTCTTTCTTTTTTTATTGTGGTAAAATATACATAACATAAAATTTAGCATTTTAATCGTTTTAAGTGTAAAATTCAGTGGCATTAAGTACATTCACACTTTTGTGCAACCATTTCCATCACTCACCTTCAGAACTTTTTTTATCTTCCCAAACTGAAACTCCCTACCCAGTAAATAACTCTCCATTTCCTCCTTTCCCCAGTACCTGGCAACCACCATTTTACTCTCTGTCTCTATGAATCTGACAACTCGAAGTGCAATTGTACAGTATTTGTCCTTTTGTGACTGGCTTTTTACAGTATAATGTCCTCAAGGTTCATCCGTGCTGCAGCATGTTTCATAATTAGGCTGAAGAATGTTCCATTGTGTGTGTGTTCCAAGAGTGTAATGAATCCTAACATTGCTTGCACCCTTGGATGTGTGGGTGGACTTTTCTGGAGAAATGGTCCCCAGTTTTCATTAGCTGCTCCTGGGCTCCCTGATCCTGGCCTGGATTGCCTCTCTGTTCCTGTGGGCTTAGCCAGCTCCTATTCTAATTAGAATGGACAATCATTCCCTTCCCACCTTCAAGCAGCAGAACTGCTGATGAGGACAAGAAGTCAGGCTAGAATAAGCTGCCTGGCCCCAGTAGCCAGGCATGCATTTGGGCCTCTCAGAGCTTGCTTTGTCCTGTGATGCAGGATGGAACTTGGGAGCGATGTCAGAGATGGTCTATGTGCTCATAGACCAGGTTCTATGTGTTCAAATCCAGGTTCCTGAAGTCAGTACTTTGGGGTTACAAACTAAAAGGTGATCTTAAGTTGCTGAGGGGCATCCTAGACAGCTAGAGTGTGGGCTGCCCCTGGCACAGAGCTGGCCCTGTTAAGGCTGGGCATCTTATCCTTTCTTTTATATACAAAAAATATTAAAGTTTTATTATTGAAAGTATTACATACGTCTCCCTTTTTCCCCCATTGGCCCCTTCTAGTCCACCCCATCCCCACTCCAGGCCTTCACCACCTATCTTAAAAACAAATCTTTATTGTTGAAAGTATTACATATGTCCCCTTTTTCCCCCATTGGCCCCCTCCAGCCAGCGCACCCCCCACCAGGGTCTGTGTCCATGGGTCGTGCATATATGCATACAAGTCTTTGGTTTATTACTTCCCACCCTCCCCCCTCTCCCACCTTCCCTTTGAGATTCTACACTTTGTTCCAGGCTTCCATGTCTCTGATCCACTCCCTTAATCAATTTAGTTTGTTAATTAGATTCTACATAAGTGAGATCATGTGATATTTGTCTTCTCTGACTGGCTTATTTCACTTAGCATATAATACTCTCCAGGTCTCTCCATGCTGTCTCAAAGGGTAAGAGATCCTTCATTTTTATTGCTGCATAGTATTCCATAGTGTAAACGAACCACAGCTTTTTTTATCTACTCATCCACTGATGGGCACTTAGGTTTAGGTATTATAAATTGTGCTGCTATGAATTTAGGGGTGCATACATTTTTTTTAAAATTGGTGTTTCAGGTTCCTAGAAGTGGGATCACTAGGTCAAATGGCAATTCCATATTTAATTATTTGAGGAAACTCCATATTATTTTTCATAACTGCTGCACCAGTCTGCATTCCCATCAGCAATGTACTAAGGTTCCCTTTTGTAGTGTCCCACGTTTGGGCTCCAGTTTGTAGTGAACCCCTTTCATGTCCCACATGGTTCAGGTTTCGGGCTCTGGAGGAGGCCACATGCAAATGAAAGAGACTAGAAAATAATAATTTAGAAATATTGGGGGCCAGGCCGGAGCCCAACTCAAGGGAAGGACTTTACACCACCCGCCTCTGGGCTTAAAATCCCTTTTATTAAAACTTTGGGATCCAACCATAGCTATAGGCAGGCAATTCCAGTAATAGCCAACCAGCAAGGATTTATATAAGATTAAGAGGTGGAGGTTACTTTAGCTACCATTGTGTCAACCATACAGTGAATGGTTGGCTCTGACCTTTCAGAGTTTCAAGGTTGACCAGCCTTTCGGGGTTCCTTGTCCACACCTCTCTGCTAGTGAAGACAATGGGCGGCTTCCAACACCCTTTTCTCCACATTCTCACCAACACTTTGTCATTTGTGGATTTGTTGATGGTAGTCATTCTGACAGATGTAAGATGATACCTTATTGTCATTTTAAATTGCATCTCTCTGATGATCAGTGACTTTGAGCATTTTGTCATGTCTCTTGACCATCTGTATGCTTTCTTTGGAGATGTGTCTATTTAGGTCTTTTGCCCATTTTAAAAAAAACAATGTAACTTTAAAAATATGTATATTAATGATTTTTTACAGAGAGGAAGGGAGAGAGATAGTTAGAAACATTGATGAGAGAGAAACATTGATCAGTGCCTCCTGCACACCTTCTACTGGGGATGTGCCCACAACCAAGGCACATGTCCTCAATGGGAATCACACCTGGGATCCTTCAGTCCGTAGGTTGATACTCTACCCAAGGAGCCAGACTGGTTAGGGCCCATTTTTTTTTAATTGCATTGTTTGTCTTCCTTTTGTTAAGTTGTATGAGTTCCTTATATATTTTGGATACTAGCCCTTTATCAGATGTATTATTGCCAAATATGTTCTCCCATACAGTGGGCTTCCTTTTTACTCTTTTGCTGTGCAGAAGCTTTTTATTTTGATGTTGTTCCATCTGTTTATTTTCTCCTTAGTTTCCTTTGCCCTAGGATAGGTATCGGTAAACATATTGCTACAAAAGATGTCTGAAATACTGCTACGTATGGTTTCTTCTATGATTTCTATGGTTTCATGACTTACATTTAAGTCTTTTATACATTTTGAGTTTATTCTTGTGTATGGTGTAAGTTGGTCTAGTTTCATTTTTTTTTAATCCTGGACATAGTTTATTTCACATTAGTGAACAAATCTAAGATTTTTATAAAGGTCTGTCTTTTGGCCAGAAAATAAAATGTCCCATATATACATATATGTACAAATTTCAATTCTTAGCCTCTTAAAGTTCTCCAGTTCTAAAACTGGCTTTTAAAGTTGTCTTTAAATTTAAAAAGGAAAAAGTGTGCATTACACTTATAATTGTGCTTCTGAATTAAGGAACAATATATGTTACAGTAAGTGATTTAAAAAGCTTAGGATGGTACTAATCTACTTAGATTATATGCATGACCTTTGGGTATTCTTGAGAACCAGTTTAATTGTCCCTAACCTTATGAGCCACTTCCTTTTTTAAAGTTATCCAAGAAATGTAGTTAGCCATTTATAAAACACAAAAATTCTAACATGCACTTTACAAAATCGTGGTCTTATTTATCTGCATAGTCTTCCAAAAGACAGGTATACATTAAAAAATATTGCTCAAAACATAACAATATATATTATCTCTTTCCTTGACCAATTAGGCATATAAATATTTTACTGAAGACGACGCATCATTCAATAAACAAATGCAAAAACCACTTTATATAAAGTGTGGTTCTCTGCTTTAAGCAATATAAAATATAAAATGATTACAATATCTAGTAAAGAGCTAAATTCAAGAGATTTGCAAACCAAAACAGTAGTGAACAGTCCCTTATACAAAAGTCCATTGAGAAAAAGTCAAGTCGATTTTGTAACAGGTTACATAAAAGTCAGGGCCAGTAAATGCATTATAAATGCAAAAAAGAGCACTGCTTCATCAGCACATTCTTCAGTCTTGTTTGGACTAGATACCAAACTTACTGTTCACTTTTTGGTTCATCTTGTTTTCCATTAAGCTCTTGATCAACTTGTTTTATGCATTCTGGTATGCCAACATATTCCATGGGGACAAGTTCCGCTAGTTCTGCCAAATTAAAGACGTATCTAATTTTTTGGCTGAATTTTGAGCTAATAAATGGTCTTGTAACAGCCAGAAGTGTTCTGATAAACCAAGAGGGATGTACGATGATTAGAGATTTTAGGTTTTTCCGTAACCTTCTATCAATTTGCTGATAGCATTTCCTGAGCCATCCCAGACTAGGCATTTTCCTTCGAGTCTTTGCACCATTTAAATAAACTATCATGTAGTTTTCTGCTACTAATAGTTCTAAAGTGCCAATAACATACTTAAAGAGATTGTCCATCAGGTATCTATAGTTAGGTTGACCACTTTTAGGCATAAAACAGACAGCAAACACAACAATGGCATTTAATCCATCCCCATAATATCCTCCATGACTAATAACTTTTTTATAGGGTTCAATGGCCTTCATATCAACCCTGTGGTCCTGTTCTCCAATTCGGAACATAAGCCAGCGTCGTCCATCTTCTTTTTCTTCCTCTGCTGTGTATTCTGTAATTGAGCCTTTCCTAATAACTTCAGCAGTTTTGGGTTTTGGAAGATCATCTTCCCACTCAAATTCATTACTATTCTCTGATGGTGTATCTAAGCCATCTAAGTCAATCTCCCCACTTTCATCCAAATCATCTGACAACACAGAGCCATCACTAGGATCCAGGGTTAGGCTAATGTCTGGAGCCATTAGTTTCTTTCTTACTTTATTTCCATTAACTTATAGTGAGCCAGGCTGGTTCTCTGGTTCAGTTACAGCTAATATATCTGCTTCGATACTATCATCTTCTGGTAATGGTATTGGAAAATCTTCATCTTGCCATTCTTCCTTAAGTTCTACACCTTCCATCCTCAGCTTGGACTCAATGTCAACTACAAACTCCTGATAATCCAGAGAGCCAATGTCCCCGGGGAAAGCCTTGGCCCCCTCGTCTTCTTCGCCCCTCCAGGCCGGCGATGTGGGGCTGACGGCCAGGTCGCAGAAGGTAGCGCGGAGCGGAGCCCGCTCCCCTCGAACCGCAGTGTAGACTCGAGCCCAGGACCCCGGCCACAGATGCAGCTGTAGCGGTAGCGGCGCAGCTGACCCGGATCTCATTTTTTTTAATGTATCTGTACAATTTCCCCAACATCATGTATTGAAGAGATTGTCTTGATTCCATTGTATGTTCTTGCATTCTGAGTGCAATGGCTTGTGTTGATATCCCATCCTTTCTAATTGGCTTTGCTCTTTTCTCAATGGCAGTGTTGCTGTACCTGTGGGTTTTAACAAAATGGATTGCAATAGATTATTCGACGTGGAGACCTGCACCTATACAGTGGTGGAGAAAAAGAATCCAAAAAAGAATTGTCATGTCGATCAATGGGTGATGTAATGTGCTTCTAGTGGGTCCCTGGCTCCCAGCCAGAGGGGTTCCAGGTCCTCCAAGGGCAAGCCTCATTCTCCTATGGCCTCTAACAGAATATGATTGTATAACCCTACCTGTTCGTAAAAAAATGAATAAGTAAAAATTGAGCAAACATTTGAATATGTGTATGCTTGCAATTTATAAATTATGTGTGCACTGATTTTTATATACATTAAAAATCATTCAAGCATTTAATAGAGGGAACAAAAATATATATGAATAAAGTTATATTTTTCCTATACTCCAATAAATCATTGTACATATCCACTTAGGCACTGCTACTTCTGTTGCTTCTGATATAGTATCTGCACTCTGCTGCCCTGCTGTCCTGCTATCTTGTGAACAATAAAAAAAAATGTGTCTTCAAAATGAAATCATATCCCTTATTTTCTTTGAGTTTTTCATATTTATGCTTCTTTCCTTTCTCTTATTTTTTTATTTATTTTTAAAAAATATTTTTATTGATTTTTCACAGAGAGGAAGGGAGAGGGATAGAAAGTCAGAAACATCGATGGGAGAGAAACATCGATCAGCTGCCTCTTGCACACCTCCAACTGGGGATGTGCCCGCAGCCAAGGTACATGCCCTTGACCGGAATCGAACCTGGGACCTTTCAGTCCGCAGGCTGACGCTCTATCCACTGAGCCAAATTGGTTTGGCCCTCTTTTTTTTTTTTTAATATATATATTTAAAATATATTCTTATTGATTTCAGAGAGGAAGAGAGGAGAGAGAGAAAGACACATCAATGATGAGAGAGAATCTGTTATGCCCAAAGTTCGGGGTCTCTAATAATCAACCAGGGAACCATTATCTGATGCAAAAGCAAAAGAGTCTTTATTCGAGCCCGGGCTCTGCTCTCACAGCCCCCTCACCGGCGCAGCGGTGGGACCAGAGAGAGAGCTTGGGGAGACAAAGGTTATATGGACCGGTCATTTGGGTGGGCCCAGGAGAGTGGTGTGGGTTACAGAGATTGGTCACTTTGGTTAGGGTTTCATATTCAGAGGTCTGGGCCATCCCCTACTGCCCCCTGAATGGTCAGTAGTGACGCATAGGGAGCACCTTGTGATATGACCTTATTAGGACCTAAGCTGTTTCCCTGGAGCTTCACTGGTCCAATCGGGCAGTGGATGGGGGAGTTAGGACATTCCTGGTGCTCCCGTGGTCACTCCCATCAGGGGAGGAGGGGGTCAGGCTGACCAGCTCCGCAAGATGGAGGATAGCCAGTTCTGCTTTGTTCTTTCAAATCATTGATAGGCTGCCTCCCTCCCCCTCCCCCCCAGAGCCTGCAACCTGGGCATGTTCCCTGACTGGAATCAAACAGTGACCTCCTGGTTCATAAGCTGAAGTTAAACTGCAATGCCACACTGGCCAGGCTCTTTCCTCTTTTATAGAGAGTGCCCTCTATCCTGTGTCCCTCATATACCTCTGTTTGCCTGAGTTTGGAGCAGGTAAGATAGAACAGGACAGCCTTGAAGAAGTAGCTCTGAGACCACATGCAGCTTGATGGGATATTAAAAGGCCAGGGGGAAAAAAAATAAAATAAAAGGCCAGGGATCCTAGCTTGGGAGAATGGCTTGAGTGCTGGGCTCTAGTCACTCATCTCTAGCTGCATACAGACTTCTGAAAAACCTAAAGACTTAAACAGTTACATTGTTGCCCTGGTCATTGTGGCTCAGTTGGTTGAGCACCATGTCCCATGCACTGAGAAGTCTCCAGTTCGATTCTGGTCTGGGAATGTGCCAGGGTTGCAGGCTCCATCCCAACATGTAGGTGTTATATATGATCAAATAATTGAATCAATACCTCCTCCCTGGGAACCAACCTTTATACCCCTTCACAACCAATATTCTCTTTTGCTTAGACCACATTTCTCTGGCTAAAACCACATTCTAATGGCTAAGACCATTCATCTTTTCTCTCAGAACCCACTCAGAGAATTCTCCACCCAGAAAAAGCCCACCTCGAGTCCTTTAAAATCTCTGACTCCTTGTCCCTGGGTGTTGGTGCCATTTTGGGGCTCAGCTCATCTGGTTTTCCAGATGACCTAATCCTATCTAATGAAAGAGTAATATGCAAATTGACTGTACCTCTGATCAAGCTATGCCCACAAGCCATGCCCACCAGCCCATCAGGAGCACATAAACTCCAACCAAGATGGCTGTGGCCACTGAGAGCAGGAGGGAGGCTTGGGTTTCCCCAGCAATGGAGGAAGCCAAGCTTTCAACCTGCCCTTGCCAGCCTAGGCCTCCACTCAATGCTACAAAGTTTCAATTATAGAAGATATATCCCAACAGAAATAGTGGCAGCCATGGAGCTGGAGAAAGCAGAGGCTAGGGTTGCCCGGGCGATTGAGGAAGCCAAGCTTCTGCAGCCCTAGCGCCTAGACCTCCACTCCAGGCTACAAAGTTTCAATTACAGAATTTAAACAATTCCAAACAGAAATGGCTGTTGCCAGGGAGTGAGCAGAAGGCTTGGCTCTGCTCTAGGTTACAAAGTTTCAATTGTAGAACATAAATTAATCCCAGATTCCAGGGCCTCCACTTGGGTTGCTGGGGGGTGAGGCCAGCCTGCAAACCACCACAGGCCCCTCACCCAGGCTGCTCCATGCCCCAAGGGAACCCCCACCCTGATCCGGGACACCCCTCAGGGCAAACCAGCTGGCTCCCACCCATGTACCAGGCCTCTATCCTATCTAATAAAAGAGTAATTTGCGGATTGACCATCACTCTAATACACAAGAGGGCTGCCCCCATGTGGTCAAAGATCTTGCCCCCATGTGGACACAAGATGGCCACCACAAGATGGCCAGCAGGAGAGGGTCGTTGGGAGGTTCCAGGCCTACAAGGGAAGGCAGTTGTGGGTGATCAGGCCAGCAAGGGGAGGGCAGTGGGAGGGAGCAGTCTTGCAAGGGAGGGCAGTTGGGGGCGATCAAGCCTGCAGGGGAGGGCAGTTAGGGGTGACCAGGCCAGCAGAGGAGAGAAGTTGGGGGCAAACAGGCTGGCAGGGGTACAGTTAGACATCAATTATGCTGGCAGGGTAGTGGTTAGGGGGTGATCAGGCTGGCAGGCAGAAGCAGTTAGGGGTAATCAGGGAGGCAGGCAAGTGAGCAGTTTGGAGTCAGCAGTCCTGGATTGTGAGAAGGATGTCCGACTGCCCCTTTAGGCCCGATTCTACTGGGATTGGGCCTAACTGGGCAATCGGACATCCCTGGAGGGTACCCAGATTGCAGAGGGTACAGGCTGGCCTGAGGGACATCCCCTGCGGCCTGTGCACAAATTTCACGCACCGGGCCTCTAGTAATTTCAAAATTTTTTACCTTTTTTGGCTTCGTCTGTTTCTCCTTCAGCAACCTTACAGGAGGCAGCCTATCAATGTTTCTCTTTTTTTTCTCCCTCTCTCTTTTCCCTTCCTTCCTCTCTCTCAAGTCAATAAAAAATATTTTAAAAAGCCTACTAAACATCATAATTCACAAAGGTAAAATTAAATAAACAAACACAGCCCAACCGGCATGGGTCAGTAGTTGAGCATCGACCTATGGACCAGGAGGTTCAATTTCTGGTCAGGGCAAATGCCCAGGTTTCAGGCTTGATCCTCAGTAGAGGGTGTATAAGAAGCAGCCAATCAATGAGTCTCTCTCATCATTGATGTTTCTATCTCTCTCCCTTTCCATTCCTCTACGCAATCAATAAAAATATATATATTAAAAAAATACAGTGACAATATTGATCATCTCTTGCTTCTGTGTTAGAGAGCATTTGTTCACTCAACAGATGTGAACAAGTGTGCCTAGGCCAGGCAGTGCTATGGGCCAGAGATACAGCAATGAACCAGAGAGACCAGGTCCCTTCTTTTCTGGGAGTCCTTTGTGTGGGCATGTGACAGATCAGAAGCAAGCAAACAGTCCTCTGTTGAACAGTCTGTGGACAATTGGTAAAGAGCTTTATTTCTTCTCTGAAACCTAATTCTATCTCTTCAAATATGTTATTGGACATTGAGCAAATCTGTGCAGACCCCTTAGTGATATGTTCAAGGCACAGGAAATGGGAGTCGGAGACCAAGGCATGCTAAAAGAGGAGGTTTATTCCACACTAATGAGAGATTCATTACGGAGGATGTAGAAAAACCAGGAATAGAGGAAGCAGGGGAGAAGACAGCAACACGTGCAACTATGAACATGCCTTTTGAGGGGAGGAACAGGAAGAGGTTGGGCCAGGGTGGAACAGGAAGGGGTGGAGCCCTGGGCACTCAGCATTCGCTTATTGGTGGTTCAAGGTCTTGGGGATGTCCCCAGGACAGATGCCGTTCTGTTATACTCTGTCCACCAGTTGGGGGAAAGGAGGATCTATCACTTAGTTTTTTGGGGACTGCCATAAGATAATAATTTTTTAAAAGTGCTTTGGTTACTTTTGTTAATCTGCATCTGAATTGAAAAGGAAATGGGGGAGTTAAGGGTGTGGTGCAGTCTTGGCAGTGCTTAGGGTGAGTACTTCCTCGAGGGGCTCTCTGACATTCTCTAATGCTCCTCCTCCACAGCTCCCCTTCCACTTAAAGACGGTGACTATGCCTTCTGAGCTTCTGCATATGAATCTGTTTCCTGTTACTTTTGGCTGAAATTGCCATGCTCCTTGTAGGACACACTCTTGGGTGGGATACATAAAACCCTATCATGGTCATCTTCTTTGTAAAATCTACTTAGATAGCTCTTCATCTTTCTGGGAAAGGTGGGGCACAGTTAGCAACTAGACTGGACAAAAATCTAGCAACAATGGGAGAGGACAGTGGGGAGGGGGAGGTGAGGGTGGAGGGTGGGATAGGTACAGGGTGGAGGGGAGCTATAGGGGGATAAAAAGGGGAAACAATGTAATTAATAAACTGAACAATAAAGATAAAAAAAAGAATTGGGGTCATCTGTCAAAATAGAGACAGAAAGATTCCTATTTTAACATCTGGTCATAAATACATAAACGAAAATTCCAATGTGGGTAATGTCACACTGGGCAGATTGTGAGGGGATGCACAGAGCGGTGGGCTGTGGAGGGTAGAAAACTGGTGAGACATGGTGCAAACAAATATATGCTTTGTAGTCAGATGATGTGGCTTGGAATGTAGCTCTAACATTTACATTGCACAATATACATAACATAAAACCATTTTAACTATTGCTAAGCGCACAGGTGAGTGGTGTTAACTATTCACATTGCTGTGCAATCACTGCCATCCCAAACTGCAGAGCTTCCCATCATCCCAAATGAAACTTTGTACCCATTAAACAATAATTCACCTTTCCCAAGCTTGTGGCAAGCTATTTTCTGTCTCTATAAATTTGGCTACTCAAGGAACCTCATATAAGTGGAATCATACAGTATTTGTCCTTTTGTGTCTTCTGACATTTATTGTATCTGTACGTTAAGGCTAAATAATATCCACCTTTGAGCACATTTGATGTGACAAGATCACTCAGGATATTACTCGGTACAACGTGTGCCTTTCATTCGATCTGATTTATTCAGGGAGGGCAAAAGGACTGTGACCTAGAGAATAGGCAAGACTGTGCGCATGCGCTCTGCGCCCTCTGGAGGGCAGACGAGGGCTTGGGGCTGCCTCGAGTAGAGCTCTCGCGAGACTGTCAGATGTGCGGCGAAAGACGTGAAAGGAAGG
The DNA here is from genome assembly GCA_027563665.1 of Antrozous pallidus. Classification (NCBI taxonomy): domain Eukaryota; kingdom Metazoa; phylum Chordata; class Mammalia; order Chiroptera; family Vespertilionidae; genus Antrozous; species Antrozous pallidus. The sequence goes on along the minus strand of CM050510.1, from coordinate 67,058,767 downwards.
TTGTGCTATCGCGAGAACTCTGCCTTTCGGCCTTCAGCTGGTGTTAGGCGGTGTCTCTGCAACGAAGGTCCCCTAGTATCGTCCGGATTTGCGTTTTTAGCCGGTAAGAACGGGAGTGGCGGGAAGGGCAAGCGCGCCTTCTCCTGAGGGGCCGGTCTCTTCCTCGACACGCCGGCCCGGGCCTGCCTGCTTCTCCCTGGCCTGCCTGCTTCTCCCTGGCCTGCGACAAGCCGGCCCGGCGCCCTCTCCCTTGCCATCCAGCCCCTCCCCCTGCCCTCCCTGCCGTAAGGCCCCCTCCACTCGCTGCTCGTCAGGCCCCCTACCCCCAGCCCTCCCTGCCCGTAAGGTCCCGTCCTCCTACCCTCCCTGCCCCCTTCTCCCTGCCCTCCGGCCCCATCCTCCCCGCCCTCCCTGCCCGCAAGGCCCCCTCCTCCTGCCTTCCCGGCCCCTTCCGCCCTGCCCGCCAGGCCCCCTTCTCGCGGCCGACCTGGCGCCCCCGCCCCCGGTTTGACTACAGGGTGTATTTTGCTCGCCCCCGCTGTTGTCTCTTGGGGGAAGAGAGGCTCATTTTCCACAGAGTGCCCAGAATACATGAATTCCTAGCCTGTTGGGTGGAAACGTGAAGGCTATATTTTTCGGTTCTTTGTGTGGCCACACAGCATTACTTACGGCCTGGTATAATTCTCCCAGCAGTCCTGAGAGGGTATCTCGATTATCTCCTTACAGATGAGAGGGAGGCTTGCTCATTCATTAATTCATTCCACAGTAGTCATTTATTCAGTGCCTATATGTTCTAGGTGTTGAGAATATAGCAATGAAAAAATAGACACAGCCCTAATTTTCATGGAACTGCATTCTTGTGACAGGGACAACAATAATAAGTAGCCCCCTTGCCGCGTGACGTAATGGGTGATGTGGTCTAGACGGACAGAGGTCAGAGTGCGAGACTGAAGGCAGAGCGTTTTCCGCCTACAGTCTTAGGCCGTTTCCTGCCCCGGTGAGGCTCACCGCAGCATGGCTGCATTGCCCACTTGGTAATTTGGAAATACGGTCGGGTGAGGATGGGCAGGTAATCATAGTTGGCTCATTTCAGCATTGCGATCCTAGTGTGACATTTCTGAATTTTAAAGAACACCGACTCTTTGAGGAAGATTTGAGCAGATGCTTCCATGGAGGTGGGAGCCGTTGCATGTACCTTGTGGCTTAGGCAAGTAACTTAGTTTACACTTTCCTAGGTTTGCTAGCTTGCAAATTTGTTAAGATAATTGAGATAATGTTTGTAAAGTCTAGCACGGTAACATTTCTTATATTTTATTTCTCCTTCCCCCTCTTCTGTGGAACTTTTGTTCTTTGGGTCCCTATGGAAAAATCCTAGCAGTCTAAAGTTTTATTATATTTTGTGTCTAAATAAACCTTTTCAATTACATTGTTAATTTTGGACAAACAGGTATTTCAAAAGTGGAGACGCATGGGGAGCAGTGTAAGGAAAGGAAGATGTGATTTTCAAGCTGGGAGTCCTTTTTTTAGGACTCCCCACCCGTTTTACAAAATCAGCTTAGCTGTGCCACAATCTCAGGAACCTGTGTCGGAGTTTTCTAAAATGGCACAGGATATTTTGACACATATCCTTCCCAACATCTGAGAGCCTATTGACTAGTGTTTTATAATCATTTTCCTCAGTAAGTGTAAGGAAGACATTCAGACCCACTTATTGCTGCTGATGGACTTTTTAATCTCTCTTTTTTCATAAAATTAGTATTTTCTGCTTAGTTTTACACAAATTCCTCTCTAGATGGCAAGTTCACCATTATGTCCTCACAGCCTATGACTATATATGTCAGCTTAGGCCACTCAGTAAATATTTGTTGAATGAATATATAAAATCTTAACTAAATATAACAATTTGGTTCAGTGAAGGAGTGAATACCGGACAAAATAGTTTAAACTTTTTGCTTGTTTGTTTGGTCATAGATAAAAAGTTGAGTCCTTTAATACTTGAATAATTACAAATTTCATGAGAACATAATCTTGGGTATATACAGTTTGAGTTTTATTTTGGCATAGGGAGGAAGGAAAATATCACTTGTTTACTTATGTAGGGAAAACCATAAGATGTTTACCATATAAAATACCATATAATAGTATTATTACTATGATGATAGATAAATAACATGTTTTTTTATCCTTGACTTATTATGGTGAGAAGTTTCAAGTTAAAGTTAGGGCACAGCCCCAGTTCTGAAAGCCTACCAGCTGGCATGTTTGGCATTGCAAAATCTGAGAAAAAGATCTGGAGTTGGCTGTAAATACAGTAATGTTTCCCCTTTAACTGACAAACCTGCTGGTGCTTGAGGATCTGTTTAGCTGAGCTTTGATGGGTCTGGCTTCAGAAAAGACACTTTATCTCAGTGTTTGTCCTAGAATCCTGGTTTCAGTGGCAATACCCTTGTCTGTTTATCTTGTTTGAAAGCAAACTAAAAGTAATAGTTAGAAACATTTCCTCTTCTGAAAAACCTTCCTGAACTAATGAAAGTTTTAGTGGATGACCAAGTTGATTATCTATACTTAAAGCAGAACTATACCATACTTATTATAGCTGGTCTGAATTTAAGCATTTGTTTTCATTTATTCATCCATCCAGTTGGCAAACATGTATTAAGCCTCTGTTGAGTTTACGGCCACAGCATTTTTACAACTCCCGGGACACTATTCTCTTTCTGTCAAATCAATAGTGCACATAGAATGTGAGGGAGTTGATAATGCCAGGGTACTGATACCAGGCTTTTGTTCAGCATTAGGGTATACAAAGCCAAAAAAGACATTACCCCTTCTCTTGGAGAGGTCTCAGGCTAAGGAAGCAGACATATTCCAATGTAACAATAAAGTTAACGTGTGTTACAGGTATCCTGTAAATCTGTACAGAGGAAGCATCAGCTAACTCTATTGGCCAAAGCAATTAAGGAATTGGAGTGCTTGGTCAGGAAAGGTTTAGTAGTGGCTATGACTTGAGCTTAGTCAGAAAAATGGACAGGAAGCAACTGACATTGCTGGCAGAGAGAATAGGAGAGCCAAGCTGAACAAGGTGTACTAGCCTGGACTGTGCAAGGAACAAGCTGTCTGCCAGATCATGGTGTGGGCGCTGCTCTGGGGAGACTGCAGAAGAGTCAGGCTGAAGCCAGGAAATAGAGAATTATATTGGCTTTATAAGAAATGTGTACTTTATCCCATAGGCAAGTGTTAAGCCATTGGAGAATTATAATGTACGAGAGGCCTGGTGCACAAAATTCGTGCACAGATGGGGTCCTTAGGCCTGGCTGGCGATCAGGGCTGATCAGGTTTCTCACCTCCCTTCTTCCTTCCCTTGCCGCCCTTGTCCGCCACTAACCACCCCTGGTCCCCCATCCCACCCTGGTGATTGGGGCCTGCCAGCTGGGAGAAAAGGCCGGGAGGTTAGCTGGCAGGCCCCATCAGCGATCCCAGGCTGGAGGCAGCTCCTGCATTGAGCATCTGCCCCCTGGTGGTCAGTGTGCATCATAGTGACTGGTCGTTCCAGTGGTTCTGTCTTAAAGGTCACTTAGGCTTTTATATATATCGACTAGGGGCCTGGTGCACGAAATTCGTGCACTGGGGGGGGGGTGTGGTCCCTCAACCCAACCTGCCCCCTCTCACATACTGGGAGCTCTCAGGGGATGTCCAACTGATGGCTCACCCCCAGCCTGCCCAAGGCCTAAAGCCTCTGGCCTTGGGCGCCCAGCCATTGCCCTGCTCAGCTCAGCCCCGGCTGCCTGTGACCACCTGGGCCCAGGGGCTGGGCGCTCGCCGCCATTTCTGCTCACAGTGCCCGGGGGCCGGGCGCTCCCTGCTGCCGCAGCCACCACCACTGCCGCAGCTTCCCCTCATTGCGCCCGGGGGCTGGGCGTTCGCCACCACTGCAGTTTCATCTCCACCCCCAGGGCCCAGCGCTCACGCCACTTGGACCCGCCCCTGCTCCTGATTGGCTGGTAGCATAGTCAATCAGGAGCAGAGGTACGGTCAAATTTGCATGTTTCTCTTTTATTATATAGGAGGATGCTCTGTTTAGATGAGCTGATCTGCTAGGAAATGAGACAGCATAAAACTCTTGAAGCAGATGAGAACTGAACTGCTTTATGAATTTTTCCTTTATAGAGTTCCAAAATTTAATGAAGATCCAATGTGGGAACCCCTTTCACGTCCCACATGGTTCAGGGTTCCAGGGTCAGAGTTTGGGTTATGGAGAAGGAAGGCTGCACACAAATGAAAGAGACTAGAAAAGTATTTATTTGGGAATATTGGGGGCCAGGCAGGAGCTCACCTCAAGGGGGAGGACTACCCCCAGCTCTGGCCTTGTTATCCCTTTTATTGAGATTATGGGATACACCCATATCCTTTAGGCAGGAAATTCCAATAATAACCAATCAGTAAGAATTTACATAAGATTAACAGGTGGAGACTACTTCAACTACCAGTATTTCAACTAAACAATGAGTGATTAGCTCTGACCTTTCAGAGCAATCAAGGTTGACCAGTCTTCCAGATTCCCTGTCCAGATCTCTATTAGTGAGACAATGATCTGTTTCGGCAATCCAGGGGTAAATAATGCAATTTAAGGGAATGAAAAGGTGCTTGCAGGTTGGTCTAATTGCAGAATTCTAATAGATTTCTATGATTTTCTCCAGTCCTATGTTTTTTTTTTTTAACTTTATTTACAATATAACTTATATTTAATAGTAGTACATATGTTTTCCTCCCCCCCCAATATTCTCCCCCCAGCCTCCCCTACCCCCCAGCACATGTCCCCGCCTGCCTCCCTCCCCACCCCAGAGTCTTTCATTACGGTTATGCTCATATGTATGCATACAAATCCTTCGGTCGATCTCCCCCCAGCATCTGCCTCCCCTCCACTCCAGCCTTCCCCCTGTAGCTTGACAGCCTGTTCGAGGCCACCCTGCCTCTATATCAATCACTCTCCCCTGTTTCTTTTCTTCAAAAATATCTTGCCTCTGCATACTGAAAACAAACGTATAAGAGCAAAAAAAGTTTGAGTGTCAGTTTCAATGTCCAACTGTTCTGAGTCCCAGTTTCAATGTCAAATAGTTCTTCATGTGTACATGTCAGCAATGGTATCCAGATGGTGGACACATCGTGGCAATGCAAGATCCATCCTCTCTGGTATGTTCCTGGGCCGCCTGCAGCCACACACAGCTGCCGACTGCTAGCATGGCAAGGTGTCGTCAGTGTCCCCCATCTCTGGACCGTCCTCGTGGATGGAACAGGCCCCTATTCCAGTCAGTTCCTCACTGTCGCAGGAGTTGTTCTCTGCAAACACACAAACACATTCTCGACCAAAGGTTAACAAAGGGATCCTCTCTGCAAAATAGACTTGGGATTCTTTTTATTTTTGTCTAAATGATTTTCCTTTGGCTTATTTTGACACCAGGTGTGTTTTTTTTTTATGGGTGTCCTGCAGCTGGTTTTACAAATGGAATTTTCTGGAGTAAGAATTTTCTACATGTATTTTACTTATAGGATATTCTTCCTTACATGATATTACCTCACTGTCCCCCACCCCCCTTTTTTTGGTTAATAGGGGCTTTTGGAAATTTTATCTTGCAGTCTTGGTAATTTTAAATTTTAATTTTTGCATACAAATATTACTACTTTAAGTTCTTTGGATGTTAGGCAATTTTGCAGTGAGATGAACTACTAATAGATAATTTAGTTAATGTTTTAGGAAAAGCTTTTTGTCCAGTACAGTTAGATTTTCTTGAGTATTCACTTATTTCACTTGGCCAATTTAAATAAATCTGAAAACTTGATTACTATTTTACTGTCAATTTTAATACTCAAGCAGAAATCTTAGTTTACCCAGTAAATACTTGTGGAAAGGAATATTTGCATTTTTGAGTAGGTCCTCAGAATTCCTAGATATAGGGCAGCTATTGCTGGCCGAGTCTCTGTCTACCACCTGGGTCCCGGTGTGAGTTGTGCGTGGGAGGCGTAGCAGCCGTGGGGGTAGGAGACCTTCCTCAGGAGGGGTGAGAATTCAAGCCCCTGCAAGGTTTGTGGATGAGGGTCTGTGCCCCACCTCTGTTGATCTTTTAGTTCTCTCCGGTTGGCCCCTCTGCGACTGTGCCTGTCTTAGGTTGTTCCTTCCCTGAGGAATCTTACCCGTCTCTGGCTAACCACAGTCCTTCTATGTTTATGTAATATTTCAAATAATCACATTGTTGTAGTAACAGTAAAGCTGGCATAAGCTAACAGAATAGACATTGACTCAGTAATTAATTCCGTGGAATTTCAAATGAAAGAGCTGGAACATTTAGTGAAGCTTTGGTCAAGATCTTTTAAAAGGGCATAGTGACCACTGGTTATGTAGGTGATGGTCACCATTGGGACCATTTCATAGGGCACAAAACAGGGAGATGAAAGTTCTTGGCATCATTGTTTTATATATATATGTGTGTGTTTGTGTGTGTGTGTATGTTTTTTTTAATATATATATGTTTGTTTGTTTTTTAGTTAAGAGATTTTATTCTAATAACTATAATTATAGGGCTTGTTTGTCGAAATGAAAACTGAAAACAAGTATACAAAACAGTTGATAACTAATTGTGTATTGAAAGCAGTCAGAAGTTCAGATAAACCAATCCTGAGGTTTTTCCCAAGATATATTTTAACAGCTCTAGTTTCTTCAGTGTTTATCAAAATACAAAAGAAAAAAGTAGAGGTTGTTGTTTTTGATGTCAATCTGATGCTTTCAGGCTGAGGGAGTGAAAGCACATGTGGTTGGGGGCTCTGAGGAGCTAGGCTCTAAGATGACTGGTCACCTGTCTGCGTTACTGTTGGTGAGACCCAGACAACTTGGAGCAAGTGAGTGTGTAGGGACCATGGGGGAGGGGGGTGTCTCTTGTTCCGGCGAGAGTGGTCCTACCAAAGCACCTACGCTGACCCACACTGACCGAAAGGAAGGCCGGGTCCCTCCAAGAGGTGTGAGAGGTGGCTGCAGCCCCCAGGCCAACCCCATGGGCAGTGGTGTAAGCACAGGTACAAGTACAAACGCTAGTGGATGCAGATGACCCAGCAAGACAAAGCCAATCAGGGACCATAAGTGACCATGCAGAATGTATTGTGGCTGGTTCTGCCCACTGCATGCTCCAGATGGGAGACAGACCACAGGCAGATGGACTCAAGTTATTACTGCAGAACCTACCCTAGGGACATTTCTTTTTTCTCTGTGTTAAAATGTCTCCTTACTTTGTATTTATATTATAAAAAATGCACTGAGTTTGGGTTAAAAACCAACCACCAATATGGATCTCAACCCAGATTAAAAGTCCAGAGGAGGAGCATTGAGGTGATCTCACAGAAACTCCTAGAGGTCCCTTTTCAGTACTAAATGGTGGGTTGATTATTATTTTTTTTTAAATTAAAAAAAAGCTGAGTAATATTGCATAGGAGTACCAGAAATTGCCTCATTGGAAACAAGAACTATTTACATTAAATAAAAACCTGGTTGTAGGCAGTGTTTGCACATGTACAGCATGATGAAGCACGCTGGGACCAACCATGGAGGCAGCTTCTGACACTCACACCCAGGGGCACATCTGCCATATGAGAGGAAAGCAAGGGTGAAGGAGGGAGTGAGGGGGAAGAGAGGAGTTCGGCTCACTTCTGGTTCCGGAGCTGATTGGACAGCCAGTCCAGTCCCTCATAGAGCCTGTCCCCACTGGTGTCATAGGTAACCTGAATGTACCAGTTCCTGTGGCACAGAGTGGAGGCCCAGCTTGTCCGTGATCTCAGCTGCATTCATGGTATTGAGGAGTCCTGTTTGTTTGCAAACATGAGCAGGACAGCATCCCTGAGCTCATCCTCCGCCAGCATCCTCATAAGCTCCTCTTGAGCCTCGTTCACCGGCTCTCAATCATTGCTGTCAACCACAAAGATGAGCCCTGGTGTGCCTTTGTGTAGTGGCGCCACAGAGGCTGGGTCTTGTCCTGGCAACCCATGTCCCACACAGTGAAGCTGATGTTCTTACAATCCACATTCTCCATGTTGAAACCTATGGTGCCGATGGTGGTCATGATCTCACCCAGCTTCAGTTTGTACAAGAAGGTGGTCTTTCCCGCACCGTCTAGGCTCACCATGTGAATGTGCATTTCTTTTTTTGCCAAAAAGGCCCTTGAAGAGTTTCACAAAGATACTCCTCATGCTGTAGACCGGAGGGAGAGACACTGGCCAGAGAAACCCTCAGCAGCTGTGGTGCTGCTGCTAAACTGAGCCAGGCGTTGGTTTCATTCCTACCAACATCAGTTATATTTTAACTAGAGGCCCGTGCATCAGTCAGGTCCCTTGGCTTGGCTTGTGGGGTCTGCCAAAACCTGCTCTCTCTGACAACCCCGCAAGGTCCCAGATTGCGAGAAGGTGCATGTCAGGCCAACCCCACCGGTGCATGATTGGGGCCAGGGAGGGATGTGGGAGGTTGGACAGATCGGGAGGGATTGAGGGAGGGCTCCAGGGTGTGTCGGCCCATGTTGCTCAGTCCTGGTCAGTTAGACCCCAGCAGCAAGCTAACCTACTGGTCAGAGCTTCTGGTGGTCAGTGCACGTCATAGTGAGTGGTTGAGCGGACTTAGCATATCATTAGTATATTATGCTTTGATTGGTTGAACAGACAACTGGATACTTAGCATATTAGGCTTTTATTATATAGGACTAAAGGCCCAGTGCATGAAATTTGTGCATGGAGGGGGTGGTATCCTTAGTCTGGCCTGAACTGTCTCCATTCCAGGACCCCTTGGAGGATGTCCAAAGGCTGGTTTAGGCCCAAAGCAGCCTTTGGTCATCTCTTTCACAAACTGGGACTGCTGGCCCCTAACCACTCTGCCTGCCTGCCTGGTCGCCCCTAACTGCCCTCCCCTGCTGACCTGGTCACTCCTAACTGCCCTCCCCTGCCAGCCTGGTTGCCCCTAACTGCCCTCCCCAGTCAGCCTGGTCACCCCTAACTGCCTCCACCTTGGCCCCCTGCCACCAGGGCTTTGTTCTGAAGGAAGTCTGGAAGGATCCGTCTGGTCTAATAAGCATATTACCCTCTTGTTAGTATAGATAGACTGAAAAATTACTCCTTCCAGCCATTGACTGAAAGTACAAAGGGCCATAAAATTTTAACTTTTCATCCTTCAGCAGTATGTCTAGTTTTTTTTTTTTCTTTTCTTGTATCTTAACAAAATGTTATCCAGTGGAAGTTCTTTGAATTAAGGAATTGTTTTCTCATTATTTTTGGTACTGAATGCCTGAAATGGGATCCAGGAAACTGTGCATCGCAGATAAAGCTGGCTCCTCCACAAATTCTCTTCATCTGAAATCTGAGGGATGCTTAATTGAGGATGATGGCCTTTAGTGTACCCCTTTTTAAAAAATCTTCACTGGAGGATGCTTTTATTGACTTTTAGAAAGAGGAAGTGGGAGAGGGTTGGAAGGGAGGGAAAGAGAAAGAGAGACACGCCTGATGGGGTGTTCTGAGGCATAATGGTTGTGACTTGCCTAAGGTTATATATACAGCATCTAAGTGGAGCCAGGTTTTGTACCAAAACAGGTCCATTTTTGTACCAACTGTGTATGTGTATAGTACTCTCAATTTCACTTCTGTAGTCACAGCACCTAGAATAGTGCTTGGCATCTGGAAGGTGCTCAGTCAACTTTTGTTCAGTGAAAAGCATCTATGAGTGTTAAAGCAGCACTGGACTGAGGGCTGTGGGAGAGTGTGTGTGTGTGCGCGCGCGCGCGCGCATTGGTGGGAAGGGAGGAATTACAGGTACAAGTGTGTCAGATGTGAGGAGATGTCTGAGAGCCTGAAACAAGCTGAGGGCAGAACCCCCAGCTGGGCTTGTAACCGGATAATTAGTGGGTCCGCACTGCCTGTCACTACTTGAGCCAATTAAACAGAGACAGGATTGAATCACATGAGTGTTTATTCCAATTTTACAGCCAATATGAGAGCAGCAGGTAATCCACAAAAGTCTGCTTTGTGACCCCCCCCCCCCCCCCCCATAAGCCACTGCTAATATAGGTAGGACAAAGATTGCATGGAGAAGTAGGCAGTGCGGGCTGGGGTGGGACTCCATTGTTTGGGCTACAAGATTGTTAATCTTCCTATGATAATAGTCAGTTCTTGAATAAGACTAGACCACATTCCAAGGTTGACTCCCAGGTCCCAGAGACATACAACTCCTAGCCAGATTAGAATGTCCTTTCTTTAACCAACACAAGGCAATCGTGGTTAACAAAGCATTATTAACATTTCCCACAACCATAGCTAGTCTCCAAATAATTCTATTTTTGACCCTACCTGACTGTTATAATCTCAGAGAGGATCTTAAGCTATTGACCAGGAACATTCTAATAATAACTCGGCAAGCCTCTGACTTACCCCAAAGTTTGTTATTTCTCTGTAGTTGTGGGCAGTGGAATGGCACCAGGTGTTGGACCTGGCTAGGCAAGAATTCAGAGCCATGACTCAAACTATAAGAGAACATTTATTTGGAAAAGAGGTAGAAGAAGTAATTTGTAGAATAAATGGGTTTAAGAAACAAGTTACAGAGGTAACGAAGGGCCTTTGGAGTTTGGGAGTGAGGAAGGTAATGGCAAGGTGCCTGGGGGAAGGGAAAGGAGCCAGCTGCTCCTGGGAGGGAGAAGTACTGGGTCTTCCTTTCTAAGGGTTTTAAGGTTGAGATTTTAGGGGAGGTCCCATCTTGGGTAAGATCTTAATAGGTGTGTTCTTTCAGGGATTCTATTATGCCCAAATTTCATGATCCCCAAAGACCACCAGGGTGCTGAAAACAGCTGCAATAGCATAGAACCTTTATTCAAACCCGGGTTTGGCCCTCAACCTTCATCTGGCACAGCAGCGAGACAGAGAGCATGAGCCCAGCAAGAACAATAGGTTATAAAGGGTTGGTCATTTGGGTGGTCCCAGAGAAGTGACGTGGGTTACAGAAATAGCCTTATTAGGTCAGGGTTTTTCAGCGGGGGTCTCATAGCACAAGAATCAGGAAGTGACCAGTACTTTGGTTATGCCTTATTAGGACCTAAGCCATGTCCTTGGGTTGCATTGGTCCACTCAGACTGTGGTTGGGGGAGTTAGAACATTCCTGGCACCTTTGTGGCCACTCCCAGCAGGGGAGAAGGGGAGTTAGGCTGACTAGACCCGCAAGATGGAGGATGGCTCTGCTTTGTCCTTTCATTCCTTGGGACACCCAGCTCAGTCATGAGACGGGCTGCATTTCTATTTCTTCTTCTATTTCTAGAGGCCGGTATTGGGCCTGTAAGACCATCAATTGGAACTATCCCTATGTGTTCTTTTACAAATTGAACTAGTTTGTTAATAATACAAGGGCTGAAAGTTAACAACATTAATAGGATTACAAGGGGTCCGACGAGGGCAGAAATAAGAGTAGTTAACCTTGGGGACCAGTTAAATAGGGATTTATACCAAGACTAAGACTGCTCTTTTTCTAACTTCCGCTTCTGCAATCCTTCTCTTATGAGCGCCATGGATTCTTTGACAATTCTAGAATGGTCAATATAAAAACAATATTTTCCCCCTAGGGCTGTATATAAGCCCCCCTGCTGCATGAATAATAAGTCTAATCCCCTCCTGTTTTGGAGTATCACTTTAGACAAGGAAGTGAGGGATTCTTGCAGGTTGGTGATGGGTTTTTTAAATCATCTCTATGTCTAAGTTAATGGCTACTCTTAGGGCTCTATAGTTCTTGTCTTGTATGACAAGCGAAGATATCCCAGTTCCTGCCCCTGCTAGCCCCAGCCCTAAGATCGTGGCCAGAGTTAGGGCTGTAACAGGCTCTTACTTACTTCGGGGGTTAGCAGAGCGTAATCTGTTAAGTATTTCCTCCCCTGAATGGTATACTATCTTGGTGATAAGCTGGACAAGTTCGCAGAAGCCCTCCTCTCGGGAATTAAGGACCAAGGAGTGGACGCACGGGCGAGGCCACTGGAACAGGCCCACCATGCATTCTCAGGGGGCAAAAGATATGCCACCTCTCTGGGGGTAGCCAGGTTTTTGTTACAGAGATGTGACTGTTTAGAGGGCACGCTGCCTATGCAAGTTCCCTGCCCTGTTACCGCCTGGAGGGTTAGTCTTGCAGCAGTTTGCTGCCACCTGCAGGAGCTGGCAATCAGGGACAGAGCCAGCAAGACTTGGTTAGGTCAGGCCTAGAGCAGTTAACAAGCCCCTATGACCATGAATAACATTCCAGGGTCCTCAGGCTACAACATTTTAAATTCTCTGCATTGATAAATTTGGAGTTCCCAAGTCTTCCCGGTGTCCCATCCGGCAGCCTTCTTTCCCTCTTCCGTGAAGGTAATGCAACCGGGTTGCAATAGTTACGGCCAAAACGGGGACAAGGTGGGGCAGGCGGCTGTCCAATGGTGATCAGGTAGCCCTTCCTTGGGGCCTCCCATCAAATGTGTCCAGTTGAGACGTATGACCAGGAAGCACAGAAATAGTCTTCAGCGCCTCCTCAAGGGTTCTTTTCCCAGGACCGAGTTTGTGAGGGCTCAGAGCAGACATAGAAATAGCGGTCCTCAATGGTTTTGAGTCCTTAACCCCTGCACCTATTGCAACAGATGTACAGTACGGGTGGGGGTAGATTCTGGGAAAGAGAGTCAGGAGGTCTACCCATAGCTCAGGGAACCCAGTGTCTTTGGGATGGGTTTGAGAAGCTTGACTGAGAATTACCCCCAATTTGGTGTCTATAATTTGCCAGGTAACATTATAGGGAGTGTGTGGGCTCCCGGTGGCAGGGGTGAACACTAGCAAGGTTACCAGCATCAGGCAGGTCAAGCGCGCCATAGCTTGAGCGGGTTGCATTGGCCTTGGTCAATGTTCCATTGCGCGATGAAGTTCTGGATCGTAGAGGGGTCAGCTGGGCGGGCGTGTGTGTGATGAATCTAGGTTGCGACGTTGTCTACCTTGAGAGCGGTGGGTGTAGTCAGCACCACGAAGTAGGGGCCCTTCTAACTCCGCTCAAGGTTCTCTCTTGAAAAAAAACCCATCTCCCAGTCCGAACTGCTGAGGTGAGGGGTCGGGCCAGCCTCATCATGGAGGCGTGGCCAAATGTCCTCGTGCATCCTCTGGAGCCTTCTTAAGAGACAAATTTAGTAATATGATCTAAAAAACCAGGGTGTAGGGAGAGTTCCTTACCCGATAAGGGGCATACAGAAGGAGAGCCACCCAGCCCCTACCAGTTTTTATGGTTAATTTGGTAAGGGTCTCTTTTAGCTTTCTACCTGCCCTGAACTTTGGGGCCTATAAGCACAATGCAATTTCTAATCTGCCCCTATAGCCTTGGCTACTGCCTGTTTTACCTGTGAAATAAAAGCTGGCCCGTTGTCTGACCCTATCATAGCAGGAAATCCATACCTGGATAGGATGTCTTCTAGCAGTTTCTTGGCCATCGCCTAAACTGTTTCATGCTTGGTTGGGTATGCCTCTGTCTATCTAGAGGAGGTGTCCTTCTCCTGCTGTATATTTCCTATCTTAGTTAAATTAAATTAATCTGAAAACTTGACTGCTATTTTACTGTCAAATTTAATACTTTAATAACAATCTTAGTTTACCCTGTAATTATTAATGCCAAGGATTGTTTTGCATTCTTGAGTAGGCCCTGAGCATCCTTGGTGCTAGCCGCGGTTAGCCAAGTTTCTGTTTGTTGCCTTGGTTCTGATCTGGGCTGGTCCAAGTCTTTGTCTGTTACCTGGGTCCCGATTTGAGCTAGGCGTGGGAAGTGAAGTAGCCATGGGGCAGGAGACCTCCCTCAGAAGGGGGGAGTGTTCAAGCCCCTGCAATGCTGGTTCTATGTCCCACCTCTGTTTGCCCCCATGTTCTCTCCTGATGGCCCCTCTGCAACTGTGCCTGTCTTAGGTTGTCCCTCCCATGAGGAATCTTACCCATCTCTGGCTAACCAGCCATCCTCAGGGGCCAAGCAGGGTGATGTGAGGTTCAGTTCCGTCTCCTTGGTAGCCTATGCCCATGTGGCCTCCACGCCCAGTACCTGCCTTGGGATCCCCTCGCCTGCTGGCGGGGCCCTGGCACTTGATCACATATCTTGGGGAACTCAGGTTTCCTCTCCAGGGAGGGCCCACCTTACACTATTGGGCCACAGACAGATCTATGGTACCAGCCATTACGAGGCTTCAACCTCAGCAGGTACAGAAAACTCAAGCAACAGCTGTGGGCAATTGGATTGTGAGAAGAGGATCCCTCCTTGGCAAAAGGGCCAACATAGAATGCTCGTTGCCTATTCAAGGAGGCCTTTCATGCAGTGGAAGGGATTAAATCTTTTTATGTCCCTTTTAAATTGCTACCCTCCTTTGGTGTCTATGCAAGCCAGAAGAAGCCTTTCTTAATTTTGCACACAAAGGAGTAGTGGTTTGAATTTGTGTCAATACAAAAGGGAAGTTAGGTGGCGACACCTATGTAATTATACTTTCTTGCCCCACCCCTGTTGCTCCTGGATGGATCAACCCACATAAGGGTTCTTACCTATGAAGGGTCAGGAATATAAGTCCAAAATACTTCCCTATTTGCCCAAGGTAATATTACCTAATATTAACACACAGCTGATTACGGCTAGCCTGGCAAGAAAGACGTTCTCAGGCATTCTTGGAGTTCTGGTTTCCTCACAAATTTACTCAGCCTTCTGTACCAGTCTTCTTTACTATGCCCTAAGGACTATTTGCAATAGGGTTTATTTGTCCTAATAAAGGTAATTTGGGCCATGGTCGTGCTACTTGAGCTGAGGAAACTGCCTTCTCAATTCTTAGTAACTTATTCCTAGCTTCACCTGTTAATGTTCGGGAGAGGAAAGATCAGAGTCACCTCTAAGTGAATTAAATAAAGTTATCATTTCTCTACCAGATCTTCAGATAAGGTCTCAGCCAGCTAATGTCCCCTAATAATTTCTGAAATTCATTCCAAGTTTTAAGACAATCTTCTCTCTAGTTTCTGAGGCCTAATGCATTGGTTTGTAATTATGGTTCCTAGATATTGGAAAGGCGTTCCTTCCTGTACCTTTTCTGGAGCAATTCTTAAGCCCCATTTAGGGAGATTCTCTTCTAATTGGGAATACGTGGCTAAAGACTGCTCTTCCTGTGGGCTTCCTTTGGCTAGGATGGGCTCCTTAATTCCCTGATCATTGTTTCTCGAGCCTTGACCAGTCTGATATCCCATTTGGGTCATTACCTGCTGTCCTTTGCTGGTAATAATACACCCCTGTAAACCCTCTCAGACATCCCCGGTCCCATCAAGTTGACTGAAATTCCAGAGATGATGGAAGGCTGAAACCATCCCATCAGTCCTTCCTCATCTTGCCACCTTAACAAGGTGGCACTCCCATTGTGTGTCATGAGGAACTCCCACCCCCCTAACTGAGCCTATAGCGTCTGCTGTGGACTAACTTGGAGGCCAGAATTCTTTGCTGATAATACTAATATCCACTCCAGTGTCCACCAGACCTCTAAATTGTTTTCCCTCTATTTTTAAGTTAATCAGAGCATGGGTTTTGCTAATTTCAAGTATCCAATAGATGTCCGAGCTTCTAAATCCTTGCATTCCTCTTTTTCTTATTATAGCCTTACCTTGCTGAACATAAGGTACAAGTAGTATCTGAGTAAACCTTTGGCCTGGAGTAATTTATATAACAAGATTACATTCTAGCTTAGCTTTAATTTCTTCTTTATAATCTGAATCAATGACTCCAGGCAAAACAGTTAGTTCTCTTAAGGGTGTCTCCACTCGTCCTTAAGATTAATCCTAAAGTTCCCTGTGGCACAGGTCTACAAAACTTGCTTTAGGAAATGTCCTGATCCCACATTCTGACAAGCTTGAATTATCTCTGTAATGGAACTATCTTTTCTCAGGCATTTCCCACAGTCAGCATTGGCATTTTCATTTAGCTGAAAATCTTGACTATAATTTAATAAGCTAATTTATAAAGTAACTTAAGTAGGTATCTTTAATTAAAAAAATAAACTTATTCAGTACAGTTTAGGTATCTTATTTATTGGTTCTTATTTAAGATTCTGCTGTTCAAAATTTGACTATATTTAAGAAATATAGACCAACACAAGTCTAATTATCAGAGAAAACATAACATTTAAAAAAAGGTTATATTTTAGGTATTTAATTACCATATTTATATAATTTTTAAAATTTAATTTGTATTTTGAACTTCTAAAGCTGAAAAGTCAACATTTAGCTATTCTTAGATCAATAATATTTTATATTTCTAAGAAAAATATAAGATATTACTAATAGCTTTAATTTTGCCCTCTAGGTTTTTCTCAAGAGGAAGCAATACTCAGATTATTAAACAAGTTTCTATCATTTGGTTAACAAGTCCAGGCTGCTTCTTGACCCTTAAAAAGGCCCTCCCCCCCCTTCTTATCTCTTTTCCCTCCCTTTCTGCATTCTTTCCCCAGGGAGGTTTTTAACCATTTGCTCTAATGTCCTTGGCTGGACTGGCTGTAAATTGCCCCGCACCTCTGGCTTCCTTTTTCTAAACAGTTAACTTTAGAATTTGATCCCTGCTTAAAACCTCTTTGGACTATAGTTATTATAAATTTATAAAATTAATAAATATAGACAGAAATTTCGGTAGGCTAGTTTTTCCTCTGACAAAGAGCAAGCACCCCTGGGCAAAAGAAATCCCAGTGGCCACTTGGGGCGGTTTGCTATTCGCCAGAGTATTCAGCCTTAAATAAATCCAATGTTTCCTTTTAGTGAACATTCCTTACAGTCTTGGGATCTGAGCAGATAACAGGAACATGGAGGGTGGGAGGGGGCCCTCCCTTTCCCACATCCCAGACAAGACTCTGGACCCTTGTTTCAGCAAAACAGAAGGGCACAATAAACAGATAAATGCCCCATCCTACAACCAAGGGGGTTTCTCCAGGAACTAATTCTGCCTCCCATAATGAGGGTGGGAGCAGGAGGGGTTGTACAGCCAACAACCTGGGGGAGGGGAAAAGCTTGCAATCGAAGGCCACCTCGGCTGCTGCTGCAGACGCTTCTACTTTGTGAAAAGGAAAAAAAAAAAAAAAAAGGTTAAAACTGCTCCTGGAGTCCACTGACCTGGGGAAAAGAGAGTGCTTAGTCAGGGAGGGACAGGTTACATATACAAGGTTATTTTAAAAGAGGCAAAATCCTGTAAGGAACCTTGAAACAAAGGTCAGTAATCCAGTCGCACAGTCAAAGGCCAAACAGGAAGGGAAGAACTACTTACCTTCTTACTCTAGCCCCCCTTCTGAGTCTGTCCCATAAGTCTGTCCAGGTCCACAGAAATACACAGACAGAAAGCCACAGAGACTAAACATACAACAGTTTCCAGTTTTGCTCGCGGAAGCAAAACTGGACGATGGCCGTGCACCAACCACTTCGTCCCAGAGGTTTGAGGAGAACCCACTCCCCTCGCGAGGGGCTTTTACACCCCCTCCAGATGAAGGATCAAAGCGTCCCTTGAATCCTCCCGCCCGAGGCCTTGCCAGCGTGTCCGCTTAGGCCATTTCGGGCTACAGATTCAGACACGAGCTCGCACAGAACAGAAAACACAGACAAACACCTACTGGTCAGGGTCCCTCGTGGGTCTTGAGGATCCCGGTAAGCTCCCAAATGTTATGCCCAGATTTCATGATCCCCGAAGACCACCAGGGGGCCCAACTCGGCTGCAATAGCATAGAACCTTTATTCAAACCCGGGTTTGGCCCTCAACCTTCATCTGGCACAGCAGCGAGACAGAGAGCATGAGCCCAGCAAGAACAATAGGTTATAAAGGGTTGGTCATTTGGGTGGTCCCAGAGAAGTGACGTGGGTTACAGAGATAGCCTTATTAGGTCAGGGTTTTTCAGCGGGGGGGGGGTCTCACAGTACAAGAATCAGGAAGTGACCAGTACTTTGGTTATGCCTTATTAGGACCTAAGCCATGTCCTTGGGCTGCATGGTCCGCTCAGACTGTGGTTGGGGGAATTAGAACATTTCTGGCACCTTTGTGGCCACTCCCAGCAGGGGAGAAGGGGAGTTGGGCTGACCAGCCCCGCAAGATGGAGGATGGCTCTGCTTTGTCCTTTCAGTTCATTTTCTAATGCAGCTGGTCATGAGCTCAGCCTTGGTGTTGTTTGTCTGGTTTTGGTGCTTCTCTGGGCCTGGAGTTGATATACAACTGAGGCCTAGTTATCTCTAGGAAGGAAAGGCCAGTGGTCCTAACTGCATGACCAGTGATATGCTAGGAGAGGAAAGGTCACCCTGGGGGCAAGGTCCCACCCTACCATTGTCCTTTGCTAGGCACCCAGGGCTTTCTGCCTAGCCCACCCTCCTTGTTCTGAACTGTTAACTCACTACCACAGACACAGGCACGCTGGAGAGGCTGGGGAGGAAACCCAGGCGCTGGGGCTCTTGGAACTGGCTTTGCCCCTGTCCAGAGCAGTGGCCAGGGATGGAGATGCCTAGCCCAGGCGTTGCTGTAGCCGCTCCATAACCTCGCTGGAGGCTAGGGGGAGGGAGAGGCCTTTCGGGGTGGGAGGAGTTTCCGGCCCTCACACTTTTTTTGCAAGCTCCCATCAGTCAGCTGGGCGTGGTGTATCCGTGGGCGGAGATCTTCCTCACTCAGGTCTTGGATAAAGCAGCCTTCACCTCCCCTGGCAGCACCTGGCAGCTTGTGGGGCCCCTGGTCTTCAGGTACTGTTGGTGGCTCAGGGTCGCAGCCGGCATTGGTTGCGGGGCAGAGGGTGGCGGAGGAGTGCTGAGCGGTGACCAAGCCTACTTGGAACCGAGGACTTTGTAGGGAGACTGGGTCTCAAGAAAGTATTGGGGAACCTGGAAAGTCGCTTGAGTAATTGTTGCTTTTGAACTAGATAAGTCTTCTTGGCGTTGGATGGTAAAAATCAATTTTGTGGTCAGTTTTCAGTTCCCAAAAGTTGATTAGCTGGGGTTGATTTCTCATAATTGTATAAAGGTAGACAAATCTGAGTTCAGTAACCTCGGAAGTGGTTAACCTTAAAATATGCTCTTGTGAATTTACTTTTGTTTAAGGCATTAACTTTTATTTGCGTGGTTTTAAGAAGTTATTGGGAACCAGATCCCAAATTTCAGAAACAACTTGTCTTAATGAAGAAAAGCCAGCCTGACTCAGTGCTTGGAGGTCATGGTTGGATTCCTGGTCAGGGCACCCACATGCCGAGGTTGTGGGCTTAGTCCCCAGTAGCATGAGGCATCCAATCATTGATTCTCTGTCATCATTGATGTTTCTATCTCTCTTTCCCTCTCCCTTTTTCTCTGAAATCAGTAAAAAAATAAAATACTTTGAAAAGTTGGTTGGGACCAAAAAAAATTACAGAATAAATCTTCAAAAAATAAAATAAATATTAAAAAGAAAAGTGGGTTGGGACTGAAATAAGACACATATAACTCTTGAGTTCATGAATGTGATAGAAAACACAACCTTTATTTTTTTTCACTTAAAGAACGTGTGGAATAAATGTCTCAAGGTAAAAATTGAATGTGGAATATTACTGTTTATAGTTTTTTTCCTGAAAATTTATATCTATGGTCAAAAATTTATATATGGTAAGCAAAAGTAGGTTTACAGTTGTAATACAAATAAGTAATACAATAACTAATAGATAATTAATAGATAATAGTACAAGAAAAAACTTTTGGGTACTCATAACTGAAAAACCTACTTTTGACCACTCTTTTTTGTATATAGCTTCATCAAAGGTAGTCAAATTGGCAGTTAGTTTTTTGAATTTAGTAATCTGTAGAACAATAGGTATCTTGTGGATTATGTTTTAAGGGGTTGGGCTTCTAGCAATGATTCAGATGCCAAGAAAATAAAAAGTGAACATTTTTTTTTTTTTGAGAAGAGGAATAGGTGGGAAAACAAACAGCTGGAAGCTGCAGTTGGAGATGATCCCTTCCACGCCTTCATTCAGACAGACAAATGGAACTCTGAGTGGTCGTAGTACAGATGTGGGATCAGAACCCAAGGCCTTTGCTGCTGTCCTTCACACTTGGCACTGGTGTTTGGCAGTGTTTTGATTATTCTCATATGCAAAGGTACTATTTATTTTGTTAGCATTGTTTAAGGAAGAAGGGTCTAAAAATTGCCATAATTTCTTGAGGGCTGTGAAAATGGACTGAGAATCTTAATGGAAGTATTCCAATAGTAATCCAGATATTATTTGAATGATAATTGGAATGTGTTTTTGGAATGTTAATTTTAAATTTTAGTGTTGGTAAATAAAAATAATTTTTGGGTGATAATACACTAAAGGAAGAACAAGCTTGTCAGAGAATATTTCCCCTTCATGGCTGTGGCCCTTACAATAGCTCATTTAAACTACCTGGGCCTTTGTGGCTTCATCTCTAAAATGATAGTAGTGTACTAAAGAGACGGCATCCCTTTGTAGCCTGTTATTTTCTACATTTTTCCAACTTCAAGTTGTGGTTTGTGTCAGTTACACGTGAGTCATAACTGGAAATTTTATGGTTAAACCATAAGATAATGACTCAGCTTCATTTGTGGTTAGTTGCTCAATTTTGGTTCCCTGATCTTTGGACTTGATAAAGTAGGTTTGTGCAAAGCATTGTACAAATAGGGGATATATAGTTCGTGGAAATCCTCTTTTGTTTGTAGGGTATGTGTGTTTCTCCCTGTTTTCCCTCCCCCAAAACTTAGGACAAGATCCTAGAGGCAGGGATGTTTTAGAAAGCACTTAAACTTTTAACTCTGTCTTGAAAAAATATCTGTTTAAGGCAATCTTCTTTGGAAGGTGGTGGTAGGGCTGTAGTTTGGATTATAAAGGTAAATATGAAAAGACTTTTTTAGTAGTCTTTCATTGATTTGAATTTTAGAATTAGAGTTGATTTGGTCCAGTCTTTTTATAGGTTAGAAAACAGGCAAAAGTATGCATACTTAGTTTAGGCTGTTTAGTTAATAAATGGCTAAATGATTTTAAGTCAGGCCTCTTCACTTCAAAACCTGTTCTAGCATCACTGCTGCTTTCCGTAAGTCCAAAGGTGGAGATTCCTAAGGTTCCCACAGATCAGTAAATATAATAGCAATAAATGCATTATTAAAAAGTGTAGTATGGGCCTTAACCGGTTTGGCTCAATGGATAGAGCATCGGCCTGCCGATTCAAGGTTTCCAGGTTCGATTCCGGTCAAGGGGAGTGTGCAGGAGGCAGCTGATCGATGTTTCTCTCTCATCGATATTTCTGACTCTCTATCCCTCTCCCTTCCTCTCTGTAAAAAAAAGCAATAATATATATATATATATATATATATATATATATATTTTTTTAAAAAGTACAGTATGCAGGGGCTAGGTTAAATGTTTGTAGGAAGGTAAAATGTCTCACTTCAGCTTTACGGCATCCCTTTGTAGCCTGTTACTTTCTCCATTTTTTCCCCAGGTGATATTGAGGCCAGAGAAATTAAGTAGCTTCATAGGTTTCAAATTTGCAAATGAAGCTGGAAGTCTAGTTTGTCGGACCCCAGAGTAATTTGTTAACATTTACCCTTGCTTCACTGGCACTACAAATGGTGAATTGTTGAAAAAGGTTATATGAACTAGTTACCTCGAACAAGTCTCTTTGGATGTGACATTTCATAAAACTAAACGAGGCTTCACTTCATTGTGATTTGAATTCATCTGTGTAGAGGGCTTCTTCCTCCCTGCAGGGCAAGAGGGCAACCATTACACAGCTCCCATCTTGTGATCTGGGCTGTGGAAGCTACTGCCTATAGGGAGAAGTGGCAGGGCTAAGGCCAGCAAAGGCACAGCACCCTGGGACTTGCCATAAAGAAATGATACAGGTGCCTTGGCCAGTGTGGCTCAGTAGGATGAACATCGTCCCATGCACCAAAAAGTTGGTTTGATTCCCAGTCAGAGCACATGCCTGGGTTGTAGGCTCATCCTCAGTGTGTGTGTGTGTGTGTGTGTGTAGGGGAGGAGGGAGTGCAGGAGGCAGACATTGATGTTTCTCTCTCTTCTCTAAAATCAATAAAAGCATATTAAAAAACAAACAAACAGATTTTCTTAGTAGCTGACAAATGGGCTCTAAAGACCTTGTTCTAACAAGATAACTATTTAAAAAACATTTTTCTTGATTTCAGAGAGGAAGGGAGAGGGAGAGAGAGAGAAACATCAATGATGATAAAGAATCATTGATCATCTTATCCCCCACCAAACCCCAAAAGCCCCTCCTGGGGATGAAGCCTGAGATCCCGGCCTGTGTCCCGACCACAATCCGAACCGGATCTCCTTGCTCAACCACTGAGCGGGTCTGGCCAGGCCTAAGAAAACGACTGTTTTAAAGAACAGCAATCATTTTAATTTGAAAACTTGATAAGCATGTGGGGGAAAATCAGTTTTATAACTTTTAAATCTCATCCTACCTTCTGTTCATAAGAGATAAAAAGAAAAATCCAACTTGTGTACTTTAGCCATATTCTACTCTTATTAGGCAATGGTTTAGTGTTTGTGATTCAGTGAGAAGACTTTAGGGATCTAGTAATACAGTCAGCACTCTATGCGTTTGAATTGGTCTCCCATATGATTTAGAACTTTGGGGTTTTTGACATCATGAAACAACATTTTAATTTAATTTTATTGATTAAATTCTATACTGTGCCAGGCATTATGGCGTTTCACATAAATGTTTAGGACCTAAGAGAGGTTAACACGTTTGGAAAGATGGCTAAACGTGCCTTGCATGTAACCAAAGTACAAAGTGAAGCAACTTGTGGTGATGCAGATCTGAAGCAACATTTCACTTGTGTTACGCAGGGTTTTTCTTTTTTTTGTTTTAAATTTACCTTTATTGTTGAAAGTAATATAGTTGTACCCTTTTTCCTCCCACTCACCCCTTTTAGCCTGCCCCCACTCCAGACCTTCACCACCGTATCATGGGTTGGTTATGCATATAAGTTCTTTGGTTAATTGCTTCCCACCCCACCCACACCCACCTTCCCTCTGATAGTCATCAGTCTGTTCCATGTTTCTATATTCCTGGATCTGTTTTGTTTATCAGTTTATTTTCTTAAATTGCACATATGAGTGAGATCATGTGATACATTCTTTCACTGGGCTTATGGCAGGCTTTTCAAACTCCCCTACAATATGTGCCAAGTGTACACTAATGTCTACACTTAAAACAGGGCAACTTACAGTATGAAAAAAGAAGGCGGCAAAGTAAGTACAGCTTGGTGTTTCAAAGGTTGGAAAAAATTTCAAGGATTTCTTTCAAATCCTGGGGAAACAATTTGAGGCAACAAAATAACAGGTGATGTTGGAAAGTTTCCTATAACTTTCAGTTTCTTATAGGAAGTCTGTATGTGTTCCTGAATGTGAATCTTTTGCTGAATGGTCAAAAGGAAGCCTGTTGGGCTTCTTCCTCTCACTGTTTTATTTCAGAGGATGGGGATCACACTACTTTTGGCTCTTTCCTCTAACCACTTGGCCCTAAAGCTAGGCCTGAAGACACAGTTTAAGCCTGAGTTCCCTTAGTTTCAGATGAGCAGCCAGCCATGTCAAGGACTGCATTGAGTAGGCTGCTGTTCTGTTGGAAGCTGGCTTCTCAAAAGTCATTGCTTTCAGGATTGTTGGGAAGGTCTTTCATATGTTGCCTCCAATGTCTCATATTAATACTTTGCCCCCAATTTGGGTTATTTTGTGTAAGTGTAATTTTTCTCTTTGACATGTCTCCAAGTATTTGACATGTCTCCTTCTCTTATCAAGGTTAAACAGCTTCCCTTCTGGAGAAATTTTTCATGGTTTTGAGGTCTCTTTCCCTTTTCTAAATTCTTTCTAAAGTGTTTTATTCTGAAAATTTTCAATATAGTCTAGTTAAACATGGAACAAATGTTCCTATGATAAACACTATACTTTTGATGAAACCAGTCAAATGGTATGTAGATTATTTCCCCCTCAGATCCAGCACACTGCTATTTCATATAGGGCTCAGTTTCAGTTAAAAATCTTTATCTTTTTAAAAATTTATACTTCCCCCTCCCCACCTAAAAAATTGTACTCTTCCCCCATTCAAGTTCAATTGAAGAAGACAGGTACATATCTCTAAAAACTTTACAGACTGGTTTTAGTCCATTATCCTTTGAGTACTGTGTAAAAGGATTATGATTTAATTTAATTGTGTTTCTATTTAGCTCATATTCACTTTGTCCACAAGAATAGCATACAGCCTTGCCACAGGTCTTACTATTGTCCAGTTATGTTGTGTCTACAACAAGCATGTTAAAGGCTAAGGATGGGCCAAATAAACAAGATATAAGTTTATGTGGTTGCAAAAAAAAAAGCTTCAATTTTCAGAAAATTGGAAGCTTTTGTTTTTTTAATAAGAGACATGCTGGATACAAAGGGCTTAAAATAAATGAGTAATCATTAACATAAAATAATAGAACATTTTAATAAAAATATTTTTTCTTGAACATTAACTTACCAGAAACTGAATAACTGAACAAATAAATAAGCATAACACAAATAAACCTATTTTTCTTGTTCTCTGAAGCAAAATATTTCCTGTTGCGCACACCAAACAAATGAGTCCAAGACTAATGACAATGGCAGTTGGCTGCTAAAATATTTGCTGCTAGTATTAGTGGAGAGAAATGGTGTACCTGTTCATAAGGCGAGTAAGGGAGATGGATGCAACACAATTACAGTAATCAGTCATTAGCACATGTTGTAGTTTGTTATTAATAATTATGTATGCCCTAACTGGTTTGGCACAGTGGATAGAGCATCGGCCTGGGGACCCAAGTGTCCCAGGTTCAATTCCGGTCAAGGCCATGTACTTTGGTTGTGGGCACATCCCCAGTAGGGGATGTGTAGGAGGCAGCTGTTTGATGTTTCTCTCCCATCGATGTTTCTAACTCTCTATCCCTCTCTGTAAAAAATCAATAAAACATATTAAAAAATAATTATGTATAACAGGATATTGTAAAAATTAAGTTAGGAAATTTTTATTAAAAAGTTTCTTACATTCCATTATATTGTCTGGGCCATAAAAATATTCGTTGTGGGCTGCGAATTTGACATGCTTGGTCTATAACATTACATTGGACAGTTTAGTAAAACTATCCAAGAAGGAAGTAACTTAGGGATTAGTGAACCCAGGCTGGGCTTCAGTGATCAGTGCTTTCTTTTCTAAGTGTTTAAAAACCATCTGTGGCCCTAGCCAGTTTGGCTCAGTGGATAGAGTCTGTGGACTGAAGGGTCCTTGGTTCAATTCTGGTCAAGGGCATGCATGTACCTCTGTTGCAGGCTCCTCCCTGGCCCAGGCCCTGGTCGGGAATCATGCAGGAGGCAACCAGTTGATATTTCTTTCTGTCTTTCCCTCTCTCTTCCACTCTGTCTAATAATCATGGAAAAATATCCTTGGGTAAAGATGAAAAACAAACAAACAAAAAACAAATAAAAACACATCTGTGATTCTACTTCTGTCTAGGTTAAAAACCTGTGGCTCTGTCAGGCTCTTGCTTCATTGCATTTCGGACTCTCTTCTCTCCCAGTTTGATATACCATTGGTTATGTGCTATTCTTTCCACATCTATTTCTTATCTCTTGTAAACCTAAGCTTATTAGAGAATTCTCTGTAGTTTGACATACTAATCTGTGTAAGAACCTCCCTTTTGTCAAAATCCTATGAATTATTTTTTTTAGATTTACATTCTTGAGAGCTTCCTAGCTATGAAGCCATCTCTTAAGTTGGCTTCATAAATTTAAAAAGATATCCTATATAATAAAAGAGAAACATGCAAATTTGACCATATCTTGACTCCTGATTGGCTATGCTACCAGCCAGTCAGGAGTGGGGGTGGGGCCAAGTGGCATGAGCAGCCAGCCCCCAGGGCTGGGTGGTAGCAGGCAGCCAGGGCTGAGCTGAACAGGGCTATGGCTGGGTGCCCAAGGCCTAAAGCCTCGCCTTGGGCAGGCTGGGCGTGAGCCATCAGTTGGACATCCCCTGAGGGCTTTCAGTATGTGAGAGGGGGGCAAGTTGGGTTGAGGGACCCCCCCCCCCGTGCATGAATTTCATGCACCGGGCCCCTAGTATATAAAGAAAATAAATTAAATTAAAATTCTGTCATCAAAAAATTTAGGTACTTGCCAGATCTATATAATGTTCTAAACTGTTTATAAGTTTGGTTTTTTTTTTGCAGCTTTTTTTCAAAGTATTGTAATTAGGGATCCTTGTAGACCTTTTAGTCTTCACCTCTAAATCTGCAAAACAAGAATACATACTTAAATTGTCTGACTTCATGTGTGTTATAAATAGAAACTTACACTCTTAATATTCTTTGAACTTTTTGGAGGCTGTATGTCTTATTGATTCAGAAAAATTGGTGTATTTTTTTCAGAAATACCTGTTCACATGTAAAATGTCATTAAAGTAGATGCATAGAATTTTGTAGCAGGAACACAATAGTGGTAGGCATGGAGAGGAGGGAGTATTTATTAAGAGTTTGCTGTGGCCCTAGCCATAGTTGATAGAGCATCAGCCTGTGGACTGAAGGATCCCAGGTTCAATTCTGGTCAAGGGCACATGCTGGGATTATGGGCTCCATCCCCAGTAGGGGTTGTGCAGGAAGCATCCTATCAATGATTCTCTCTCATCATTGATGTTTCTATCTCTCCCTCCTGCTCTGAAATCAATTAAAAATATGTGTGTATGTGTATATGTATATGTATGTATATATGTATATAAGGAGTTTGCTATGTGCCAGGTCCTGTGTTGGAAGTAATCTAAGCAGTTAGTAATTGGGAGCTGGTTGGAATGATCATTTCAGGGAGGATTGAAAGGTGGTTTCTGGTTGTAATGATGGTGTAATTTGAATTGTTCTGTTTTTCTTTGAAGGAACAGTGAGCAAAATGAGTACCTCACAGGACCAGAATGGCTTCAATAAGAGAGAACCCCTTTTGAGGTGTCGTGATGCACAGAGGGACTTAGAGCTTGCTATTGGTGGAGTTCTCCGAGCTGAACAGCAAATTAAAGATAACTTGCGAGAGGTATGATGTGTGCTTTTCTCTTGCTGTGTCTGGACTCTTAGCACAGCCATGGTTAGAGCATGGCCAAGGGTCGGCTTCTCAGTGCCAACCAAGATGTTTCACCCCATGCCTTCCATGGTCTGCCTGAAATGTTGATATCTTTAATTCCAAAGGGAAATAAAGCAGATGTTAGAAGAGTTAGGAAAACTTTGTACCAAGAGAATTAGTTCAGCATGCATTTTTGATTGCTCTTCTTTGCGGTCCCTGTGCCAAGGACTGCCATACAAAATAAAAAATAAAAAACACCCCTCAAAACGAATGAACATTATATTGTTTATCTGTATCCTGGGTGCATAAAGGATGACACAAGATCCTGTCCCCTACCATTTTTTAACTTGTTGATTGCTTGGTTTTGGTGGTGGCATGGTTCTGTAAATGACTGTCAGAGTAAGCCAGAATGAAATATGTTTGTTCCATTAGCTTAATAGCATTTTTTTGGTGAGTGGGTAGACCAAGTAGTATTACATGACTTTGAAATACTTTGTTATACAGAACAAAAGTGTTTTAAAATAGTTTTGAAAAGAAATATATTTATTGATTTCAGAGAGGAAAGAAGAGAGATAAAGAATCATCAATGGTGAGAGAGAATCATTGATTGGTTGCCACTTGCACACCCTCTACTGGGGATCGAGCCCACAACCTGGGCATGTGTCCTTGATCAGAATCGAACCTGGGCCCCTGCAAGTCTGCAGGCTGGCACACTATCCACTCAGCTAAACTGGCTAAGGTTAAAATAGTTTTTTTAAAATGTAGGTTCTCATTGATAATTTATAACTGTTTTGATGTTTTTCCTTAGGATTTTATATTTACCCCTCTTTGAATCACTGTTTATGCTTCCAGAAACATTTACTTTACAATTGCACTTAAGCTCTGGTTATTGACATATAGTGGCACATCTCTATCAAATTTGTCTACCATCGTCAATGGGTTGCTCATTTGTAAGGTGAGAAGAGATAAAGGCAAGCTACTAAGTCAATAGTCTTTATCTTACTATACTTATAAATTTTTAAAACTATAGGTTTTGAAATTTTATGA
The DNA here is from genome assembly GCA_027563665.1 of Antrozous pallidus. Taxonomy (NCBI): domain Eukaryota; kingdom Metazoa; phylum Chordata; class Mammalia; order Chiroptera; family Vespertilionidae; genus Antrozous; species Antrozous pallidus. The sequence continues at coordinate 67,030,574 of CM050510.1, read as the reverse complement.
AAAACTGAGGGGGATCAGTATTACCTGACATACCCTTATATTTTCTCTTGATTATTTTAGGACACCCAACATTAACCTGGCCTCTTAGTATTGTGGGAGGATGTTAGAGCTTAGGTATACTTTTTTGGCTGGAATTCTTAAAATGGGTCTTTGGGGCTTTGGGGAACTAAGCCCAGAAATTATAGGTCCAAATTTTAGTATGTGCATTTTTCTGGGGAGATGTCATTGGATAGGCAAAAGGATTTGTGACTCCCAAAAGTTAATAACCTCACTGTTCAGTGGGAAATGATTCTTTGGGCTTATAACAATAGTGAAGCTAATATTAATATATATGTATTTCTTAGATCAAAGCCCAGATTCACAGCTGCATAAGCCGTCACTTGGAATGCCTTCGAAGCCGGGAGGTGTGGTTGTATGAACAGGTAGATCTCATCTATCAGCTTAAAGAGGAGACACTTCAGCAGCAGGCCCAACAGCTCTACTGGGTAAGGTGGTTGGTTTCTAGAGAGTCTTTCCTGTATTGTGGAATCAGATAAAAGTTTAATCTCAAGTGCTGTTTGTTAACTTGGATACATTTGTTGCTTTTTGTATCATTGTGGGAAGGTGGTTTCATTTTTCTTATAGTTACTGGGCCAGTTCAATTGTCTTATTCATCAACTGGAGTGCACCCAAAACAAAGATCTAGCCAATCAAGTGTCCGTGTGCCTGGAGAGGTAAGAAATATCTTTGCTTGTTTTGATTTTTGGCATTTTGACTTTGGTGTATTAAAAAAAAAAAAAGTCACTTTTGTAATTAAAATTTGTACCTATAATTCCCAAGTTTACTTCCCCAAAGTCCCAAGGACCCATTTTAAGAATTCCAGCCAAAAAAGTATACCTAAGCTCTAACATCCTCCCACAATACTAAGAGGCCAGTTTAATTTTGGATGTCCTAAAATAATCAAGAGAAAATATAAGGGTATGTCAGGTAAATACTGATCCCCCTCAGTTTTTCATATAATTTGAAATAACTCATTGCACCTGTTGGATTTACTTGACTTCTCTGTTCCTGTGATAAGATCATCTTGCTTTATATATTTAATATTATACTTGGTGCATGGTTAAGTGATCTGTCTTTGGTTAAGTCTTAGAAAAGTACAATCATTTCAGATAATTCACAATTTGGCTTTTGTTTTAGATGAAGTTAAAATAGATACTTCTTAAAAATAGCCAAATTTTATTTATTTTTTTTCTCCAGACTGGGCAATTTGACCCTCAAACCTGAAGATTCGACTGTCCTACTCTTTGAAGCAGACACAACTGCTCTGCGCCAGGCCATCACTACGTTTGGGTCCCTCAAGACCATCGTGAGTAATACTGATCTCAGATGGTTCATAGTGTGCTGCTCAGGTCTGTGGCCTCACACACGGTACTAAAAACATCACATTTTTATTTGGATACTGACTTTCTAGGGAATTTGGTGAACTTTAGAAATTTCACATTCTGAGTAAGATGACAGGGCATTAGGCTGGTAGTTCTTGGGTGTTGTATTGATTCATGGATAATCTCAAGAATTCATCTGATATTAAAACCTTTGACATATTTCTTATAAAATTTATGACTTGAATGGTGTTTCATAGAAAGAAGCAAACATGGTGTCATTTGAGTCTTGTTAAAAGTAGTAATATTACCAATTGTGAAATTTCCTATATGATATTATGTAATAAATAGAGATTTCTCAGATTTGATAACTACTTTGTAGATCATTGAATTTAGTGTAAAGAATATTCTATAGAAATGGTAATGCTTTGCTTAATACTTTTGAAATTTAGGGATTACAATTTCACTTTTTGGTATGAAAGTTAACATTAATAAACAAGATTATTTTGCTTTTATTTTATAGCAAATTCCTGAGCAGTTGATGGCTCATGCTAGCTCATCTAATATTGGGCCCTTCATGGATAAAAGAGGATATATCCCTTTGCTTGAGCAGGTAAAATATAATTTTGTTTCTGATAACTGAGTTGTTACTTGGCTAATATTTCTTTTGGGATTTAAGTAAATCACTTTTATTTTTTTTTTGCTGGGTTTGTTTATGCAATTAAATTCTTCCTTTGAAACTGAACGTCAGATAGAAATTTAGATGTTTAATAAGTATCGAGTAATAGAAAGTTAGTATCTTCTTACCTAATAATAGACAAACATGTAAATTAATTGTACCTCTGCTACTATACCCACTAGCTAATCAGGCATGAGTATGAAAATTAACCCAACAGAGATGACAGTTAATTTACATACACAGCCCCCAAGTGATGGGGGCAGAGGCAGGTGTTCTGCCCCACCAATGGTCTCTCAGGGTCTCTGGGCAGTGTGAGGAGGCAGGGCTGGAGCAGAGAAAGGCAGCTTCTGGGCTGGGCAGGAGTAGAAAAATGGTGCCGGCAAACAGGAGCCAAGGAAAGGAAGGCCCATTCTAGTATGAATCTTTGTGCATCGGGCTTCTAGTTAGTTCATAAGAAATTATCATCAGCCCTAGCCAGTTTAGATCACTGGATAGAACATTGGCCTGTGTAGTGAAGGGTCCAGGGTTCAATTCTAGTCAAGGGCATGGACCTCATTTGCAGGCTTCATACCTCTAGCCCTGATTGGGGTGCATGTGGGAGGCAACCAGTTAATGTGTCTCTCACATAGATGTGTCTCTCTGTCTCCCTCTCGCTTCCACTCTTAAAATCAATGGAAAAATATCCTTGGGTGAGGATTAACAAACAAAAAAAGGAAGTGTCATTAGCTCTCGGCTTGGGTATCATTTTCTTTATAATTTAGATTTGATTTACTTCTAAAGGCAATTCAAATATAGGTTTGTAGACATTATGAGTTGAGAAGAACCCTGGAACTCAGCCATACTACTTCATTTATAATTGTGAATATGAAGGTTTAGGGAAGTTATGTAATTTATGAAAAGTCAGTGGCAAGCCAAGCTTAGAGAGTTTAAGTCTCCCCCTTTCCTGAATTTTCTACTGCATTTGACATTCATTGTCTTGTTATGTGATTAGCAGAAATCAGCATCCAGCACCACAGCTATCCCTCTCAGCGAATGGCTCCTTGGAAGCAAACCTGCCAATGGTCATCCAGCTCCTTACACACCCAGCACCAATCTCCAGGACTGGCTCACCCAAAAGCAAATCTTGGAGAATAGTCAGGTGTGTTGCTGCTTTATTGTTTCTGAGGTCTATAAATGTAGTAGTAGATGGGGTTAGTATGTTTTTGTTTAGCTTTTAGTTCTGGTCTAGAAACTTGTATTTTTAATAACTTTTAATTACAATAGTGACATCTCTTTGCCATAGAAAGTTTAGTAAACAAAGAACTATATAAAGAAATACAAATAATCCCAACATGCAGAGACAACCACTGTAACGTTTTTATTTATATACTTCACTAGAGGCCTGATGCACAGATTCGTGCATCAGTTGGGATCTCTCACCCTGGCCTGCACCCTCATAATATGGGACCCCTGGGGTATGTTGGACTGCTGGTTTCAGCCCGATCCCTGGATCAGGGCCAATACCAGCAGTCCAACATCCCCCAAAGACTTTAGTAGTGTACAAAGTGGCAGGCAGCCAGAGAGATGCCTGAGCCTGGGCAGGCCGCTCGGCTCATTCCAGGCCTGCTGCGCCTGCTGTTGCTCAGTAGCGCTGCCACTGAGGCCAGGGAGGTGGGAGAGGCTGGTACTGCTGCAGCTGCGCTCACCAGCTGTGAGGCTCCAGCCCTGAGCCTGGCATCTGGTGCCCATTTGTCAGCTGAGCAGCACTCCCACTATGGGAGCGCACTGAGCACCAGGGGGCAACTTCTGCATTGAGCGTCTGCCCACTGGTGGTCATTGCGCATTATGCAAACCAGTAATTAAGTGGTTCAGTTGACTGGTTGCTTAGGCTTTTATATATAGACTAGAGGTCTCGTACATGAAATTTGTGCAGGGGGGATGTCCCTAAGATTGGGCCTAAATGGGCAGTCAGACATCCCTTTCACAATCCAGGACTGCTAGCTCCCAGCTGCTCACCTGCCTGCATTCCTGATTGCCCCTAACCGTTTCTGCCTGCCAGCCTGATCACTCCCTAACCACTCCCCTGCCAGCCTGATTGCGCCCTTGCCAGCCTATTTGCTCCTAACTGCCATCCTCTGCTGGCCTGGTCACCCCCAACTGCTCTCCCCTGCAGGCCTGGGTCCCCTTCAACTGCCCTTCCCTGCAGGCTTGATCACCCCGAACTTCCCTCCTCTGCCAGCCTGGTCAACCCTAACTGCCCTCTCCTGCAGGCTTGATTGTCTTCAACTTCCCTTCCTTGGAGGCCTGGTTCCTCCCAACTGCCCTCCCCTGGTGGCCATCTTGTGGTGGCCATCTTTAACCACATGGAGGCAGGATCTTTGACCATATGGGAGCAGCCATCTTGTGTGTTGGGAGTAATGGTCAATCTGTATATTACTCTTTTATTATAGGACAGAGGCCTAGTGCATGGGTGGGGGCTAGTTGGTTTGCCCTGAAGGGTGTCCTGGATCAGGTTGGGGATTCCCATGGGGCACGGGGTGGCCTGGGCAAGGGGCCTGTGGTAGTTTGCAGGCTGGCCATGCCCCCTGGTGACCCAAGTGGAGGCTCTGGAATCTGGGATTTACTTATCTTCTACAATTGAAACTTTGTAGCCTGGACCAGAGCCAAGCCTCCTGCTCACTCCCTGGCTGCAGTCATTTTTGTTGGGATTTATTTATCTTCTATAATTGAAACTTTGTAGCCTTAAGCAGAGGCCAAGGGAGGCCAGGGCTGCAGAAAGCTGGCTTCCTCCATCGCTGGGGAAACCCAAGCCTCCTTCCTGCTCTCTCTGTGGCCGTAGCTGTCTTTGTTAGGGTTAATTTGCATACTCACTCCTGATTGGCTTATGGGTTTAGTGGAGGAACAGTCAATTTGCATGTTACTTTTTTATTAGATCAGGTTTTTTCTATGCACACAAAATTACTCTATAAGTCCTGTTTTGGCTATTAGAATGTTTTTTTTAAATCAGTAGAGCATGAATATATTTCTCTGTCAATTTCTTCAATAAAATCCTTAATAGAATATAATGTTTCATCAGTTTGCTATAATTTAATCTCCAGGTTTTCTTTATGGAGGAATATAAACAAAGTTCCTCTAAACATTCAGGAGCCAATTCTTTGTTAGTTCCTTAGGAGAAAATTCCTAGAAATGGCATTCTTAGTTTTAGATACTTATTACCAACTTGGGTTTCTAGGAAATTGATATCAGCAGATTATTGATTGTATTTGCTTCCCTGAAACTTCTCTAAGAGTAATTACTTATAAGTGTTTTTGTGAGTTTGACACAAAATAATTTTAAGGAAATTGAATATTTTTCCTTTTTATTAGCCTCTATGACTTGCCTAAGTATTTATTTTGCTCAGTTTTGTCTTTATTCATAGAGGCATGTTATGTAGAACTAATTTCTCTTTTCTATTTATGCTACAAATGCTTTCTCTTAGTTTGCCTTTATTTTTGTTTAATTGCAGAAATTTTTTTTTAATGTACTCAAATATAAATAGGCAAATGGAACTGTTATCATTGAATCCCAAAGCATTCATAATGTTCTGGTGAACTAATATTGTGTACTTTCTGCTTAGACTTCCTCCAGAACCTGCAGTGTCTTTAGTAATGTCTGGGGCAACCTAAAGGGCTTGGAAAACTGGCTCCACAAGAGCCAACAACAAGAAGTTTCTGAAAAACCACGTTATGAAAAGAATAACAGCTGTTCTACCACCAGCTCATGCTCTGTTGATACTGAAAAGGTTGAAGATCCAGAGCTTCTTCATCAAGATGAGATGAATCTTTCTGATTGGTTGTTGACTGACCAGGACTCTCCAAAGCTGGAGAAGCCTGGGAATGGCAGCTGTGAAACCAGTGAGAAGTTCAAGCTCCTGTTCCAGGTGTTCCACGAGTCCTACAATATGAACGATTGGCTTGTCAAGTCCGATTCCTGTACCAATTGTCGGGGCAACCAGCCCAAAGGTGTGGAGATTGAAAACCTGGGCAATCTGAAGTGCCTGAGTGACCACAGTGAGGCCAAGAAACCCTTGTCCACTCCTAATCTGGTTATTGAGGATTGGCTTGTCTGGAACCATCAGGACCCATATAAAGTAGAGGAGGTCTGCAAAGCCAATGAGCCCTGTACAAGCTTTGCCGAGTGTGTGTGTGATGACAATTGTGAGAAGGAAGCTGTGTCTAAGTGGCTGCTGGAGAAAGAAGGAAAGGATAAAAATGGTATGCCTACAGAACCAAAACCTGAATCAGAGAAGCATCCAGATTCCCTGAATATGTGGCTCTGTCCTTCCAGAAAAGAAGCAGCAGAACAAGCTAAAATGTCAAAGGCAATGGCTCCTTCCAAAATTGCTGATTCCTTCAAAATGATAAGGAACAGTTCCTTGTCAGAGTGGCTCATCATACCCTCATGCAAGGAAGGACATCCTAAAGATAGAGCTGGCAAACAAAAGCTTATGAGTCCAGTGGCCACTTCCCGGTGTCCCTTTAATACAGCTGACTGGGTCTTGCCAGGAAAGAAGACAGTGAACCTCAGCCAGTTATCTTCAGGAGAAGACAAGTGGCTGCTACGAAAGAAGGCCAAGGTGGGCAGACATCAAAATAGCACCATTTGAAATATATTTTAACAGGTTTTTAATCCCAAACCTTGCAAATGACCCAGAGCCTTAAACATGTTAAGTTAAATTTTGCTTAAGTACTGATTTTGTTGCAATGTTAGCAACAGAATGGGGGATTTGTGAATTTTCATACTAAAATTTTTGTGCATTTTCCAGATCCACAATTCCCATCTTGCAGTGGGAAAAATACATAAAAAACACCAACCTGTTTTATGGGAAAAAATTTAGGGGCAGAGGAAACAATTGTCACCTTTGCTCTTATTAGAGAGAATGCCAAACATTTACATTATTCCTTATTGACACTGTATTATTGGGAAGATTATTTGTAGCAACCCATCTTTTTTTGTCTTGCAGGAAGTATTACTTAATTCACCCCTGCAGGAAGAACATAACTTCTCCCCAGAACATAACTATGCCCTCCCAGCAGTTTGTGATCTCTTTGCCTGTATGCAGCTTAAAGTTGATAAAGAAAAGTGGCTATATCGAACTCCTCTACAGGTGGGCACACACCAATATTCTACGTATTAGATTTTACAGCTTATGTTTTCTTATATATAAACCAGATTCATATTAATGGAATGAATATTAGGCAAATAAGGGGTGTGGGGGAAGAGGGATATAATAAAATTTCATGTATTTCACTTGAACTTGCTTTGTGAAATAACTATTACATACTTGAAAGTGGCATCATAAGATAATGTAGTTGTCAGGAATTTTTAGAACCTGTGTGGATTCAAATAGCTTATTCAGAAATGAGTGAGCTTTTAAGGTGGGGAGAAATGTTTTTATGCTACAGTGAAGTGATTATTTGTGGACCTTTCTTTACAGATGTGAAGGAATGAAGTACTACAATCAAGCAACTTTTCTTGCAAATCATCACATTTCCATGAGTCCAGTGACTGCAGCTTGCCAAATAATAGTGTTTCTGGGTGTGACCAGCCAGTTTAGTCCCTTTCCTGCCTAATTTTGAACTAGTAAAGAGAAATGTCATCACTTATGAATTACTGTGTAAAAGAAAAAGGCTATTGATGCGGAGGTGATTCAGTTTCTTCTTAAAATTCACCAATACACTTGAAATAAACACAGTATCTTGGTGGATACTTCTTTTATAAGCCTCCATGGCTCCTTAGATTGTGTTGTTGTTAGTATATTAAAACTATAGTTTTAAAAACGGAAGATTTCTATAATTGATTTAAAGCTAATTTCCTTAACCTTTTGGTTACCCTTCTTTAGATGCTTCCCTTGCTGTGGGTTTTTTTCCATTAGTGGCAGAAGTCATTTCTTTTAAGTAAGAAATATTTCATATTTCACACAAATATGAAATATTTTATATTCACACAAATAACCTTGAGATTTTTTTTTTTTTTTTTTTTGTAAACCAAAATGTATGCTAACATCTTGGCAATTTTTGACATTAAATACAAAACATTTAGCCCACAGGTCAGATTCTACATTTTCTTTTGGAAGAAATTAAGCTACTGCAAATTTTGTCTTTATTTCCTTAAGTGTTATTAAATTATCTAGTGAGCTCATTTAGAAAAACTCTAAGATGATATTCTGGGTAATCCTATTTGAAAATATTCTGAAGAAATATAAGCAAAAGAGCCTCAGTGCCAATTAATTAGAGAGGAAAAGGGAAAACGTGTTGAAAATATAGTACTTGAACTATTCATTATCCTAAGGGTTGGTTATTGGTGTATCCTGTGTAAATGGAAGTTGAGCTTGACATTGACACTTGGTGCTTTTAACTAGGGATAAATTAAATGTCCTTACTGCAAGCAGTGTACCTTGTACCTTTACCTCTAAAAGTGCAGTGAGCAAATTGTTCTGAACACTTGTGCCTTGGGATGTTTATTGAAGCTTTATGAAAACTGGTGTTTTCTCAACATCCTTAAAGTCATGCCCACAATTTAGAATTATCTTTCAATTCCTTCATATAGCTGCTTTCCAGGCTTCTAAATTAAGTCGCTCAACTTACCCTGGTTTATGGCGTTGGAAATACTTTAAAGTGTGTGATGTTGTCATCTAGAAAGCCCTTTTGGGGAAATTTCAGTCTTAACAGTGTCATCTGCCACATAGCTTCATTTATTAGAATTCTTGAACCATGGCTGGAAAAAGCCCTCTATTATTTTGTCTCCCCCAGACAACATTTAAAACTTTAATAAAGGTGGTGAGTAAAAACTTAAGCTTTTCCATTATCCTAGGTTGCAGGAAATTGTAGTTTTTGAGGTTTAACACTGTGTATTTCTAAATTTGCATTAATCACTTTGCTAATTAGTATGTAAAAGTCTTTTGCATTGATGCATTTTGTACTTTCCTCCATTAAAAGTCTAACAGCTATAGTTGTGTGTATTTTTGTAAATGTACTTCGAAACAAAATATTCTATCACATGTAAATGTGATAACCTTTGATTAGTACACTGATACAAAAATTTTTATATTCAGTAAAATATCTGTGTTTTATGAATCTTAAATTAGCAAGAAACAGGTAGGTATGCTGCTACTATCTTCCATTTTCAGTCTGTTGCTACAATCTCTTAATGTTACTCCTTTAATTTTCAATCTGCTAAAACTCTGCCAAATCCCTCATAAAATGCATCCAAAAAGGCCCCACTTTTTCTAATAACTAGAATTTATTATGTATATGTATAATCTGCAATGCAATTATATATTTTCATATGTAAAAACTAGAAATAACTTGCCTTTATTACACCTTTCGCTTTCCCAAGGCTTCCTTAAAAACGTGAAACTTTTATCTGTTACATCTCTTTTTCTAACTATCCCCAGAAAGGGGATGAGTTAATATATACAAAATTAATAAGCATGATCACTGGACAAGTGGTTCTAGCACACTACTCTAATGGCATAATGTTTAATCTGAAGTATCTTGAGGTTATTTAGTGTCAACTCTTGGAGGAAAATCTTAACCCATCTGTTAACACTGCCAGTAACCCTTCATTTCAACACAAACATGAAAACATGTTTTAGCCTAGTTGGGGCAGAAAAAAAATGCTAAGGGTAAATTTCACTTTAAAACCAGAAAAATGTTTTTAAATGGAAACACCCACTATGTATACACTGGAGTGGACTTTGGTTTTTCACACTTTATTGGGAATACAAGGCAATCTTACAGTCTTGGATCATTAAATGAACAAACATGGTGATATAGTACTGACAACAAGAATGACCTGAATGATAGGAGTAAGTGGTTTTCCAGTTCAGGAGGTAACAGAACAGGTGCAAGATCTTGAAAAGAACCATATTACTCGCCACCAAAGGGTTTTGGTTTCAACTTACTAATGGCTGGAAGGAGAGCCAGTCTAGTCAACCATCTTCAACACAGCAATTCGGAAATCTGCACAATTTTTCAAACTATTTGTAGGTATAGAAGAGAACTCCAAAGTGACTCATAAATTGATCTGGATGACTACTAGAGTGTCCTCTAGTCACAAGTTGGCAGAATTTTCAGAGTGACTGTTGCAGCAAGGAGCCCTTCATGTGCTCCCAGTTGTTATATAGTGCATAGAGGCTAGTGAGTGTCAGTCCTGCTAGACCACCTCGTGCTACTCCTCGAAGACCACCTGGGGAAGAGAGAGAGATTTGTACTGCAGTGTCCTAACACCAAAGGATTAAATGAGTATCAAGATTGAGACAGCATTCATGTTAACAAAGACTCCATTCCAAGCAGAGAGTAAAAGTTTTAAAAGTGATAAACCAGGAGATAAGTGCTCTAAATGATCTGTTTACATACTATATTTCATATTTAAGATATTTTTCAATGTCACAATTTTTACATAAGATAATCAGCATTAACAATTTCTTGACTTCTCAATCCGACTTGTTTTTACAATACTTTTAAAGATCTTGTGCTTATCAATGAAGTCCCAGGCAGATAAAGTATTTCCTGCTAATATAGACTATACAGGCACTGTCAACTGACTTAAGGCAATAATATAGACAAGGTGACACTCTTTGGAAATAGCAGCCTTTGGACTCTGCACATGTTCTGAAAATACTAACTTTAAAGATTCAAATAGTGGTAATAAGTGGCTATAATGAAGCCTTTTAAGTTAGGTGCTGGTGAAGGACCACTCCCCCACCCCCTATTCCTTCACTGATGTGTGGGACAATCTACAACTACTGAGCAATGAGGCTAGTTTGCTCAAACTAGTTTGAAAACATTCAAGGATTAGAGTATTTTTGCTTAACATTTTTTTGTGTGTTGAAAACAATCAGCATTAGGTATTTTGTTTGAAATGCAGAAACAAAAATGTTTCAACTAGTTATTTGAAAATAGCCCCCAAGTCTACCAAGACAAATGGGGGGTACCAAAAATAACTTAAATATTTGATGTTTTTTACAGTTTTGTAAAGTAGGGACCATAAACTTTAGGCAGCTACTTCAACTATGGAGTATTTTTTTCAAGTTGTGTCAGGAAAGCAAAGGGAATGCAGCTGCAATCTAGTGATTACCTTATTGAGGTCTGAGAGTAAATTCTGTGAAATTCAGTGATGTTGCCAAATTCACTTCAACCATTTCTGCAATGAATGTCCTGCCAGATGGTTTCAGCTGATGGATCAAATGGCCACTCCTTCCTGGAGCCTCTCCAGTCTGAAGAGTTCTGATAGCTGACTTGCTTATTAGGCTTCCACTATATGAAACACCCTAATTATCTCTCTTAAACAGACCCAAACAGAAACTGCATACACAACATACATAAATACATGTCAAATATGGGGAGGGAGATAGTCGGAAACACCAAATCTAAATAGTATCTCCTTTAAGTCCAGATCTATATTATCTTGCTGAAGTTAGACTAGGCATTGCAGTTTAATTTGCAACTGTATTCAGTGTGGTTGAAATAAAGTAATGTACACTCAATCTGCTAATTTAAAACAATCTCAGTTTAATAAGAACCTATAAATTATCTTTGATGTCAATGAGTTCTATGGGCTGAAAGTGAACTATAATTAGACCAATTTCCTAAAATGGGAAAACTACAAAGTACAGGAGAATAAAAACTAAGCTACTTTCAAGATCACTATGGCTCAGTTACTAAACCTGAACTTTTGAGTATAATGAGGGTTCTCTGAAACAGATTACATGATTTAATACTCTAACCATTCTGAGTCAACACAAAGCAAAAGCTAAGGTGACTTCACTGCTATCAGAAAAACGATGGCAGGCAAGTAACTGAAAGCATAATAATTTCTGTACATACTCTTTCCTGGATCAAACATTCAGGCTAACTTCCCTGGACCTTTATTTAGTAGACTAGTGGCCCTGTGCACGAAATTCGTGCACTAGGGGTGGGTGGTCCCTCAGTCCAACCTGCCCCCTCTCATATACAGGGAGCCCATAGGGGATGTCCAACTGATGGCTCACCCCCAGCCTGCCCAAGGCCTAAAGCCTCACTTGAGCACCCAGCCATCGCCCTGCTCAGCTCAGTCCCAGCTGCCTGTGACCATCCAGCCCCAGAGACTGAGTGCTCACTGCCACTTCCACGCGCAGTGCCTGGGGCCTGGGCCCTGGGCCCCTCCCTGCCGCTTCCCCGAGCAGCGCACAAGGGCAGTGGGGTGCTCCCAGCCGCTGCCCCTCCCCAGCCACCTCCTCACACAGTGCGTGGGGGGCCGCAGGGCACTCCCAGCTGCTGCCCCTGCCCAGCTGCCTCCACACACAGCTCGGGCAGCCAGGGCACCCTGATGCTCACCGCCACTACTGCTTCGTCTCCATCCCCAGGGCCCAGCCCTCGTGCCGCTCGGCCCCGCCCCCTGCTCCTGATTGGCTGGTAGCATAGCCAACCAGGAGCCAAAGTATGGTCACATTTGCATGCTACTCTTTTATTAGATAGGAGGATTCCAGACCCAGAGCTTTAAAGTGTGCCTGCAGGCTTGGAAATAGCTGCAAACTGCCTGCCAGTTGGCCCACTGCTTTGAGTACCAAGATTTTTACACTAGTTTTCAGCCATCAAATGAACCTCCTGGGCATAGGCACTGGGGTAACAATGAAAATGGAAGGGTTTCTGATCTTTAGGGCATTAATAGCATACTAAGTATTCACAAAGAACAATTTATCCTCCAGAAAGCTTTCTACTTTCTGACCAAAATAAACTCGGTTCAAATCAATTAAGTTACTTCTTTGAAGACTAGAAAAAAATTATTTCCAGCAAGGAAACACCAAAAATATGCAGTGTTTGATTTACTAAGCAGTTAATCCTTACTCTAGGCTAGCCTTTTATCACATACCAGCCATGTTTTAGTTTTAACTCTTACCACTAATTTTAGAGTTTTCCAAGTGGTTGATTTGTTAAAAGTTTGTGGACCTTGGCTTTTGGCTTTCTATAATCAAACAACTTCTGGCTATCTAAGCACAGGAAGTTGATTAGCAAATAAATAACTTGTTCTGAACACAGAGTAATCAAATAAGGCCAACGGTCGGTGTCTGTAAAGCACAACAAACATGAGACATGTTTCACAGATTTACCTTCCATCTTTTGGATCCTTACACAACTCACCCAGCAAGGGCAAATATTCCTTCTAGTCATGGGGAGGGAAATAAGGCCCAGAATCTTTAAATGCCTTTTTGGAGGCAGAGAGCTGGCTAGTGGCAGAGCTTATATATTGAACTGACAATTACTTTAGAGCAGGAATTGGCAATTTTTTCTTAAAATGGACAGAAAATAAGTATTTTAGGCTCTGAGGGACCAAAGGCTATTATGCAGTACTGATATAAGCATTTAAAATGTAACTTAAAAAAAAGTAAAGCATAAGAACAGACAGGCATCTGGCAAACAGGAACTGGTGGCTTCTGTTTCAGAGGAACAACCTTTCCTGTACACTCAGATGGCTACTAAACACCAAAAAAATTTTTATTGCATGAACTTGACAATTGTTTTGTATTACTTTTAAAAATTGTGGTAAAATACATGTAACATGGTTATTTACCATAAGTGACCAGTTCAGTGGCACTAAGTACACTGGCAATGCTCCAGAGAACTTTCATCTTGCAAAACTGAAACCCTGTACCTACTAAACTGTATCTCTCCACCTCACTAATGCCTAATTTTTATGTTAATACATCTTAACTAACTTTTGTTTTTATTGAAGTAGCCCAATACATAATTTTAAAAGTCAAGATAGCACTAAAATACTTCCATTATGCACAATAGTCTAGTGCAGTCCCATCCTCACCTTAATTCCCTGTTCCCTAATTCTTTGTCTTTATCTTTATGATCTAGCTAGGTTGGCTCAGTGGATAGAGGAGCATTGGCCTGTGAACTGAAGGGTGATGAGTTCGATTCTGGTCAAGGGCACATACCTCTATTGCAGGCTTGATCTCCAGGCTTATGGGTTGTACTTATAGGAGGTAACCAATTGATCTTTCTCTCTCACATGGATGTTTCTCTCTGCCTCTCCCCCTCCCTGTCATGCCCTCTAAAAATCAATGGAGTCCATCTGGTGTGGCTCAGTGGTTGAGTGTTGACCTATAAACAGGTCCCACTGATGAAATGAGGGAATAGTGAGAAAAAGATAGAAATCAAAGGTGACTGGGTCACGGGGCTGTTTCCTGCTTCCTCGTTTTCTCTCTTTGCTGTTAAGAGTGGAAGTGATATATGACTTTGGATAGCAGAGACTGACTTGGCTGTGCTTCCCTCAGCAGTCTCACCCCTCTCTTCCATGCTATCCCAGTTCTTCCATGCAGCACTAACCTATCTCAGCTGTTTTTGACTCCCCACATTACTGTGTCCTTTTAGGACTATTTTCACAGATCCTTGGCATTTTTCCAGGGGGCTTTTTTGTGGGTGACAGGGAGTATCCCACAATCTTTCAGAATCTTATGGAAGTTTTAGAGGGTTTATTAACCCTGAGTGAACACCTCTTAGTATAAACTTTGTACTTTAACTCTCTGGAAGTTACAAACAATTTAAAGTTTATAAGGAAAAATAAATGCTGGTATTTAGGAAGTAAGATTAACGGATATCCAGTCAAGCCAAAATCTTTATTGTGGCCTATGACGCTCTATCTGCTCCATGATTTGGTCCCTTGCCATTTTTTTATGACCCCAGATTCAAATACTACTCCCAATGCCTTTAAACTGATGCTTCAGGGCATTTACCTAAATCATTCCCTCGACTCCCACCTCACATGCTCCCTCATGTGTCAGTCTTTGTTCAAACATCACCTTCTCCTTGAAGTGAGTCTCAAAAGCCTTGGTACATACAGTTTTGCAGGTATGCCTTAGTTCGTGGTAGAATAAACTGCCGAATGTTAGATTACTTGAGTAAAGGATCTACATATTTTAAATATTAATAAATAATGCCAAATTTCCCTTCAAAACACTTGCTTATCTTCTGCCAATACTAAATGCCATCTACCATCATCTTATTTAAGCCAGTGGTGAAAAATATTATCGTAATGTTTTCTTTTACTTTTTCTGACTGCTCGTGAGACTGAACCACTTCCGACCTTCAGCCGTCATTTGTATTTCCCCCTGAAGCGTCTGACATATATCCTTACTCCATTTTTCATTTGAGTGATTTGTTGGAATGTTTTATATAATATGGCAGTTAGCCCTTTGCCTATTTTATGTTACATGCATTTTTATTTGCTGAAATAAGGCTGATGCCAGTAACATAAACAAAGAAGTCATCAAGAGGTTCCTCCTTTTGACACATAGAAATTTAATTTTGAAGGACTGGCTTTCATGAGGATCGAGCCTGTGACCCAGGCATGTGCCCTTGACTGGACTCGAACCTGGGACCTTTCAGTCTGCAGGCCGGTTAGGGCAAAATGAAATATTTTATTTTTATTGGTTTTCAGAGTGGAAGGGAGGAGAGATAGAAACATCATAAGAAAAAATCTTTGCTCGGCTGCCTCCTGCACGCCCTACACGGGATCGAGCCTGCAACCTAGGCATGTGCCCTTGACAGGAATTGAACCTAGGACCCTTCAGTCTGCAGGCTGACACTCTATCTGGTGTGACAATAGATATGTGTGTGTGTACGTGTGTATACAGAGTTGATTTCAAAGAGAAAGGGAGATGGAGAGATGGAAACATTAACGATGAATCATTGATTGGGTGCCTCCTGTACAACCCCTACGGAGGACTGAGTCTACAGCCCGCACATGTGCCCTTGACCGGAACAGAACCTGGGACCCTTCAGTCTACAGGCCAATGCTCTATCCATTTAGCCAAACTGGTTAGGGCTAAAGTCCTCCCATTTTTTTTTTAAATTTTATTTTGAAGAGTATACTGGGGATTGGAAATAATTGAGATCAGCAGGATTAGCCATTCCCTAAATGTGAAATTCCTCCCCTAACAGTTTATGCTGCTCTAGACTAGAGTGCCCACCCTTTTCCAAATCTGAAAGTTGAAGCTACACATTTGCATTCCTGCCACACAAAATCAATAAACAATACCAATCTGCCTTTGCTGAGGCAGGGACAGGAAGCAATGCTGGAGTTTTGGTTCAGTAGATAATTTACTTCCTCTATGTCCACAACAGAAAGGGAGCTGCAACCAACTCATCACCTGACAGAATTAATGGCTAATCTTTTTTTGCTTTTTCTCCTTTGAGCCAAAGGCTTTCTATTCCATAATTTATGTGGAAGCTGTCTCAAGCTATTACTGCAAGAAGTCCATGCATGACATAGAAAACAGGATACCATTTCTTTTGGTAATATCAAGTATTCAACCTTTACCTTTCTATTTTTTAAACATGGATAATGCCTTAAATTAGATGAATTTGTATTCGTATAGTCAGAACTGCTCCCAACACAGGAAAGGCCTTCACAGCTTACTCTAAGAAAACGGAATGGCGGGGACTCGGCTTTCATGCCCACCCACTGAGGTAGAAGCGGCTCCCCACGCTGTTCCAGCCATTTGCCACCAAACAGTGTGAGCCTGGTATTTTCCATTTATTCAAAAGAAGCTGGAATTCCAGATTTTGGTGAAATCTTCGTTTTTTAAAATGTTAATCTGTTATTTAAAAACCCTTTCTGGCTGAGTGCGACCTTTGTGCTCCCAATTACAATTTTTTTGTCTGACCATACAGATTTTCAACGAGAAAGTATTTTTAGGCTTTTAAGCTTTTTCTATGCCAAGGCAACATTTCATGGACATATTGTACCTGAAAACTGTATGTATGTAAACACATCATAAATGGTGCAAGAAGTTTTGTGAGCTCGTAGAGAATAAAATTCCAAATGCAATCTATTTCAATATAGAAAAGCCTCTCACTCTAGATATGATAGGAAAACTTGGACTTTATAATATGTGAGACTTCTCACATTTCTTTCCTGTAAAAATTGAACAAAAAGACTACCTGGTATATGTGATGAAAGAATTCCTAATAAACAGAATTGCTCAGTTAATCAAGTGTCTCAGACATAAGAAAGCAATCAAATAAATAAAGTGCTTTTCAGAGACAGGAGTATAGAACTTACACAGTTTAAATAATTTCAAACTGAAGTGATGAAAAATTTGGGGCTGTCACTGCTTATATGACATTTTGAAAGGATCGTCTTAATACTATGCTCATCTAAAAAGCTGCAGTGTGCTTCTCATTTCACAGAGTTTTAAATGAAACAAATTATTAAGTATTCATTGCTGAAAGTGTAATACTTCAGAGAATGTTAATTACTTTTCCATTTTAGAAGAGAATTTGATATTTGATCTTCTCCAGACCATTTAAATCAACTCTTAGAGGACTTTGGTTATTTTTCAAAATTGAATGGTAGTTTATCTAATGTTTATTCATAACAGTATTATTCAAGGGAGGCAAAGGTGGAAGCAACTAAGTATCTGCTTAAGATGGGAAAAAATTGTGACACATGCTATTAACATGGATGAACCTTGAGGACATTAAATGAAATAAACCAGTCACAAAATGACAAATACTGTATGATTCCACTTACATGAGGTACCTAAAGTAGTCAATTTCATATACAGAAAGCAAAATGGTACTTGCCAAGGACTGAAGGAAGAAATGAAGAGTTGTTTAATGAGTAGTTTCCATTTTGCAAAATGAAGAAAAGTTCTGGAGATTGGTTGCACAACAATGTAAATATATTTAACTTTAGTAACTGTATACTTAAAATTGGTTCAGCCCTAACCATATGGTTTGGCTCAATGGATAGAGCATCGGTCTGTAGACTGAAGGGTCCCAGATTCAATTCCAATCAAGGACATGTACTTTGGTTGCAGGGACATCCCAGTAGGGGACGTGCAGGAGGCAGCTGATCAATGTTTCTCTTTCATCGATGATTTTAACTCTCTATCCCTCTCTGTAAAAAAAAAAAAAAAAAAAGAAGCAATAAAATATGTTAAAAAAATGGTTCAGATGGTTAATCTTGTATGTATTTTACCAAAACTAAACAAGCAAAAACGAAAACAATCTCTGGTTTCTGAGAACACTGGATTATACTGGGGGAAAAAAAGTATGCAGTTTCCTTAGAAAACTATGCAACAAAAGCATACTTCAAGTATATTAAGAGAGTTCTGTATTCAAAATCTCCTACCTGTACATTTATACAACATGCCCGTCATTGTTCCAGCTGCTACTGTATTAAGGTCATCTTCTGCACCTCGTGTTTTCTCAATGATGACACCAAATGCACTATAAAGCAAAGCTACAGGAAAAGTGGAGCTGATCAATAATACAATAGTGATTAAAAGTCAGTATAGAAATTAGACTAGAGGCACTGTGCACGAAATTCGTGCACGGGGTGGGGTGGGGTGGGGGTGCGTCCCTCAGGCAAGCCTGCACCCTCTCCAATCTGGGACTCCTCAAGGGATGTCTGACTGCCAGTTTAAACCATAATACTATCAGAAGGATCAGGCCTAAATGGGTAGCCAGATATCCCTCTCACAATCCAGGACTGCTGGCTACCAACTGCTCGCCTGCCTGCCTTCCTGATGGTCCCTAATCGCTTCTGCCTGCCAGCCTGACCACCCCTAACCGCTCCCCTGCCAGCCTGATATCTAACTGCTCCCCTGCCAACCTGTTTGCCTCCAACTTCCCTCCTCTGCTGGCTTGGTCACCCCTAACTGACCTCCCCTGCAGACTTGATTGCCCCCAACTGCTCTCGCTTGCGGCCCTGGTCCTTCCCAACCACCCTCCCGCTGGCCTGATCACCCACAACTGCCCTCCCTTGCAGGCCTGGTCCCTCCTAATTGTCCTCCCCTGCTGGCAATCTTATATCCACATGGGGGCAGCCATCTTGTGTGTTGGAGTGATGGTCAATCTGCATATTACTTTTTTATTAGATAAACCTGGTGCATGGGTGGGGGTTCCCTTGGGGCATGGGGCAGCCTGGGTGAGGGGCCTGTGGTGATTTGCTGGTCGGCCATGCCCACCAGCTACCCAAGTGGAGGCCCTGGAATCTGGGATTTATCTCCTACAATTAACTCTATAGCTGGAGCAGAGCCAAGCCTTTTGCTCCCTCCGTGATGGCAGCCATTTCTGTTGGGGTTTACCTATCTTCTATAATTGAAACTTTGTAGCCTTAAGTAGAGGTCTGGGCCGGCCAGGGTGTGCGGAAAGCTTGGCTTCCTCCATCACCGGGGAAACCCAAGCCTTCCTCATGCACTCTCTGTAGACGCAGCCATCTTCATTGGGGTTAATTTGCATACCTGCTCCTGATTGGCCAGTGGGCGTGGCTTGTGGGTGTAACAGGGTGATGGTTAATGTGCATATTACTTTTATTAGATAGGATAAATGTATCCTACAGTCATCATTCTGTAAGTATTCAAAGGTATATAAAGAGTGACCTTCAACACTGTAATAGTAAAAGCCTGTGGCAACAACTAAAATGCCCACCAGGAAGAGAATGATCCAAAAAAGACTTTCCACATGATGGAATCTATATATACTCACTTAAAACAAAAAGGAGGAAGAGCTATAGTCACTAATCCAGGCATGTACTATGACTTCAGAATTGCAAAGAAGATATTTGGAAAGGTTTAGAAGAAATATTAATAGAAGCCAATTATGGAAAGTACCATCCCTAGCCAGTTTGGCTCAATAGATAGAGCATTGGTCTATGGACTGAAAGGTCCTGGGTTTGATTCCTGATCAAGGGCACATGCCTGGGTTGTGGGTTTGATCCCCAGTGGGGGGCATGCAGGAGGCAGCCGATCGGTGATTCACCCTCATTATTGATGTTTCTATCTCTCCCTTCCTCTCTGAAATCAATACACACAAATACACACACCAAGTGGACAGATTATTAATCTCTGAACGCATAATAATCTGGCCACTATCTCTGTGTGTGTGTGTGTGTGTGTGTGTGTGTGTGTATGAATTCGTGCACTGGTAGGATCCAGCCAGCCTGGCCAGGGGGAGGGGACATGGGTGGTTGGCTGGCCTGCCTGCTGGTTGAACTCCAGCAGAGGGGACAATTTGCATATTAGCCTTTTGTTATATAGGATATACACTGAGTGGCCAGATTATTATGAATTCAGAGATCATAATAATCTGGCCAATCATTGTATACTAGTATATTTTTTTAAAAAAAGGTACTACTGGGGAATCCTATGAAGAATCTTTTTCATTTTCACTTGTATTTTATTTATAGTAACCGTACTTCAGGTTTAGAAACAAAACACATGTATTTCTATTGTGAGAAAAATAAAACTTAAAAATATAATTTTTGCTGATCTGACTAAAAATTAGGTATAATTTTGATTTATTCATTTTGGATAGCTATGTTGTGTTAGCTGTAGTCATTTAAAAAAAAAAAATTGACAACCTAAGGTCTGGCTAGCATAGCAGTGGCTGAGCATCAACCTATGAACCAGGAAGTCACAGTTTGATTCCAGGTCAGGGCCCATGCCCTGGTTGCAGGCTTTGTCCCCATGGGGAGCATGCAGGAAGCAGCCGATCAATGGTTCTGAAACATCTCATTATTGATGTTTCTATCTCTTCCTCCCTCCCTCTGTCTTCCTCTCTGAAATCAAGAAAAACATATTTTTAAAAAACCGATATTCGAAGGGAAAAAAGGTCAGTGCCCCTGACCAGTCAGATTATTGCATGTTTTGAAAATTCTTGCGGCATACCAGTTGAAAAATTGCTGCATTAACTCTTTTCCTTACCTGTTTTAAAAACTGCCACATTTGGCCCCTCAACATTATACCAATATCAGCCATACAAGTGCTGTGTTTCGATGCTTTTATAATTTGCTAGAGGCCTGATGCATGAAGATTTATGCAAGAATGGGCTTTCCTCCCCCTGGCTGCCCACACCGTCTTTGCTCCAGCCTGGATACTCCTTCCCACCTTCCCACACTGCCCAGAGGCCCCCAGTGGCTGGGGCGGTGTGGAATGCCTGTGCTGTCACCATGGTGATGATGCAGGCGTCCCATCCCGCCCCTGGCTGCTCAGCAAATTAACCTGCCATCTTTGTTGGGTTAATTTGTATGCCCACTCCTGGTTGGCTGGTGGGCTTCACGAAGGTACGGACAATTTGCATCTTTCTCTTCTATTAGATAAAGGCTCTTCTTTAATAATTTCAACTTATTTAACTGAAATTGAACTTGAGCAGAACACTGTGATTGATCACATCACAAAAGGCCATCCCTGTCTGTCTAGGACTGAGAATTTCCTGGTACATGGGAACTTTGTGCTAAGTCTAAGAAAGTCTGGGTAGAACAGAATGGCTGAGTATTCTAAGTATACAAGCAACCAAACAGAGCAAAGGACGGTGACTGTATGGGGGACATGAGCAACATAGGGAAGTATCCATTTACTAGGACCCCAAATGCGAGTCTGACTTTATACTGTGAAAATGTACTACTTCCAAATCATGACAAGGCTAGGATCTTACTGTGTCAAAGGCCTTTTCTATCTTTCATTATGATGCCTCCATGTTCTCCTATTTAATCTGCATATTTAAAAGATTTCCAAGCTTTCAACTAAGTTATATCTCGAGAAAACCTTGGATGCTAGAGTGTAAATGCCCCAAGTAGGTTTATTTTAAGTCATGAGCAAAGAGTCAATCATTCATAAACAATATAATAGGAAAGCAGTGGGCCCTAAGTACCAATAACCTTGCTTAGAATTGCAAATGTTTTCATTATCTAAAAGGCCCTACTGTAACTCTGGAAAATCTACTCAGGTAAACAGAATGCTGAACCAGCCTTAGGCAAACAGAGCAAGAAGGCTGAATGAAACTATCACATTTAATGACAGCACCCTAAACTTTCCTAACATACAAAGCCATTTACCTTGGACCTAAATTATTTGGGTTTTATTTAGTTAAAACATGATTTTATTTGGTGTCGTGCTTGGGCAGGCGAGTACTTAACAGATTTTTTTTTTTAGAGTTTTAAAGATTAAAACATTAAGAACTGATATACAAGGAAATGCTATACAAGATAGTATTAGTACCTAGGGCTTATTTTATGTAGCTTCTGGTCTTTTCCTAGAATTTAAAAAATTTTGGTTGATCAAACTGTTCATGGTATGTGTACATTCTTTCTTTGCATTAAAAATTCATTATCAAGTGAAATCTTTACTTACCCAGAGAACCTAGAGTATTAGCCCAAAGTGCCCCTTGCCTTGTCACCATGTTCAAAATCCTACAAGGGCAGAAAGACAAAGAATCTATATTTAGAATCATTATTTTCTCTAGTAATGTTTAAAACCATAATTACAGCTATTTAGAAAGTATCAATACAATTCCCATTTTTCTTCATGAAAAAACTTAATACCTCCTCAGAATTCAATAAAAATGGCTTTTACTTTATAGAAATAGAAATGAAGGTAAAACACCAAACTTTCTGAGTAACAAGTAAGGAAATTTCTTACATATATAAAATAATTAAACATATATCAAACACATAAAGGCTTTGAATGACAGCCTGAAATTATTTTTTTAAGAAGTTTACAGAAACACGAAAAAAAAAAAAAGTATACTGAAACTGACATGGCCATTATAATGAACAAACTAAACTAGATTGTAATTAAGGTGTTATTTTTGGGGGGGAGGGGGTATATGTTGAGAATATTAAGTACAATCAAGTCATGGATTATAGAACATAAAGCAGAATTAAAAATAAATATGTACTTGAAGAGAAGGAAAAAACAAACCAGAACACATAGAGAAAGCAGGCTGTGTCTGCTCCCACACTAGAACTAAGCAGCCAAAGTGGATACTTAGCACACTCTCAAGGAAGCACAGTTCTGCCTTGCACCAGTCCCTGATGCCACCAGAACAGTGACAGAGGCAGCTGGAGGAAGAAGACAGGACATTTCTCTCCCAGCAGTGTAACACCATCACAGGAACGATCTGTCTGGATAGCTGACTACTGCTGGGTATTACAGAATTATAGCAGCAAACAAAACAAAAAAGTACTAAATATTAATGCTCAATAAAAAATTCTGTATTACTTATAAAAGGCTGTTTATGGACAAGTATAATGTTTTAATTATTACTAATATGTTTAAAGTTTAGCACATTGTTTTTATATTTGTCACGAGCCTTTAAAAAAATTGTTGAACAGAAACCACTCTGTTTTTGATTTTTAAACAGAGGAAGAGGAGAGAGAGATATATATAAACATATGAGGGAGAAACACTAATCGGCGGCCTACGTCACGTTTTGGACGAGGGATGAAACCCGCAACTTGGGTTTGTGCGATGGTTAGGAATTGAACCGATAACCAGAAAGTGTCTTGGACAACATTCATCAACTAAGCAATACCGACTAAGGCTGTCACAAGCTTTAAAAACTTTTAATTTTCATAGTGTAGTACTGTTGATAGCACTGCAAATTGGTAAAATTCTTTGGGATGCAATTGGGCACCATACCTCCATATATTGGGCCTTTACTTCTAACTTTAATTATCTCTGAACAATCTCTATAGGCAGACAGTATGGAAAGCTTACCTAAGATTTCAAAATAGGAAGTAATAGAACTAGACTCGAAGTTACATAGATCTGTCTAGCTTAAAACCCTACCTTCTTTCCATTCTTAAGAAGAGCAGCATGATTATGTAAAAAACAGTATGAAAGATTTAAAAAAATGCAAACTAATTTGACTAAAATTTAATAACTATTACTGTTTTAAAAAACAAAGGTTGTCTTTTGAGATTTTCAAAATTAATATTTAATGATAGAACACTGGGAATTAGTTTCACTGGGAATTAGTTTCATAATAATATGGAAGGAAAGAAGTAGATGGGACACAATTGGTCTTGGTTGATGGCCGTTGAGAGTAAGTTATGGTTCATAGATTGTTCACTGTACTATTTTGCCTACTTTTATAGATATTCCAAATTTTCCACAATACAAAAAGTAAAAAAAAACATTGAAGGAATATTAATATATATATGTATATATATGCATACACACACACACACACACACACACACACACACACACACACACATGAATAGTCAAGAATCTGGGCTAGTAAAGCAAGGGCAACTATCAACAGGAATATACCTTCCAATTTCCCAAGGTCTAATTCTAGTAGACACCTGCTGCCATCTGCTGGTTAAACAATAAATAATCAAGATGGAGTTTCAAGTGTTCTATGTGAGCTATTGAAGAATACAGGTAGCCTAGCTGGTGTACTAAGCAGCTGAGTCTAGACCCAGAAACCAATAGGTTGCTAGTTCAATTCCTTGTCAAACCACATGCCCAAGTTGTGAGATTATTCCCCGGTAGGGGCTCTGCAACAGGCAGCGGATTGATGATGCTCTTTTCTCATGCATGTTTCTTCTCTATTCCTTTCCCCTCCTCTCTCTCTCTCAAAAAAACAAACAAAAAAAACCAACAAAAAACAGTAACAATAAAAAATAAGACCAAGACTCATTAAAAAAAAAAAATATATGTATAATGTGATTTCACTCATATAAAGAATAAAAACATACAAAACTAAACAATATATTAAGGGAATGTCAACAGGGACTGGTTATGTTCATTTCTTAAGTTGGGTGAAGATATATATTATACTAGAAGCCCGGTAAACAGGATTTGTGCACTGTTGGGGAACGTGGCCTGTGGGGACCGACCAGCCCATTGTGGGAGCGCTGCTCATCCCAGTCAGCAGAATGGCGCTCCCACTGTGGGAGTGCATTGACCACCAGGCAGCAGCTTCTGCACTGAGTGTCTGCCCCTGGTGGTCATTGCGTGTCATAGCAACTGCTTGACCAGTTGTTCTGCCATTCGGTTGCTGGGCTTTTATTATATAGAATACACTTTCTGATCTTTTTAATTGTACTTTCCCTTTTCTGCAAAACAATTTTCTTAGAAAACTGACTTATTCTTCTGGAACTATCTCTAAGTTCTAGGAATTTGATTTAAATTTTCTATAGCACTTCATTTCATAAGTGAAGTTAAATTCAAGTCAAGCAATAAACACATCTAGCAACCATTCTTACGTGTTTTTTATTTCTTCACTACCATGTCCTATGGTTATGGATGCCCCTGAATAATCCAAATAATATACTAGTCATTCAACAATTGAAAAGCAGGTTTCATAGGCCTACAGAATGAAACAGGTATAGCTGAGAAGTTAGACTGGGGTAGCAGTAGCTGACTGAGGGACACTGGCTCAAAAACCATTCCTTTTAAAAGCTTAAGAGTCAGTAACTCGATTTCTTAGTTCCTTTTATTTGAGTAAGAAAAAAAGAGTGACCAAAAAGTATATCAATACTCTCAATATTGTAATCGCAAGATAGTGCTCATCAAGCCGACAGAGTAGAGGTTAATATTCAACATTACCACATCAGATGATTACATGAGACTTACTGTACGTTTCTTGGTTTGGACCAGGCCATGTTCTGGGTTTCTTTCAATCCTAGCCGTAGACCATTCATTGCCCCAAATGCAGCCCCTAGTAAATCATAGTAACAAATCATCCAAATAATACACCTTTATATTTAAAAACTGTACTTCTGATTATTTTCATTTTTATATAAAAGATAAAAAATGTAAAATATTCTAATTGGTTTTTGTTTTAAGCATCTTTGACTACTTAGATTTAAAACACTTAAAAATTTATTATACCCACCTGTCATACAACATCCTCCAATGGTAAAGAAGGCCAGTTCAAATCTGCCCCGGGTTTTATTAGCTCCAGTTGGTAAAATAAACTCATCTGTATCCTAAAGGGGTAATAACGAAAAGCAAGCTGAGCTCCCCTCAGGACAGAGTACTTGTAGAGCGTTTTTTAAAATTTGTTAAAGTAATTTTTTACAGAAAGTATCATCTTAAATAACTAAAACTTAACTATACTTAAATAAAAATACAACTTTCTGCAACAACAGCAACACCTAAATCAATGTAAAATGAAATATACAACATATATAGTTATGCACCTTTACTCTTAGGAAAGATTCTTGTTCAGAACTGTGCTTCTCAATGTAAATTTTACAGATTGGATCTAATTTGCCTTATCTATCTATCTATCTATCTATCTATCTATCTATCTATCTAAAAGCCTAAGTGACCATTTATAACTAAACCATCAGAACGATTGATTGACCAGTTGCTATGATGTGCACTGACCACCAACGGGCAGACACTCAATGCAGGAGCTGCCCCCTGGCGGTCAGCTGCCCCCCTAGAGGCCTGGTGCACAAATTTGTGCATGGGGGGGCACCCTGGGAGGTTGGCCGCTGGTTCCAAGGAAGGAGCCAGCCCTCAGCCCCCCTAGGAAAAGGCTTGGGTCCACCACCGCCCTGGTTCCCCATCCCAGCCTGGGGCCCGAAGGCCCTGGCAGGTGGGGAGAGGAGGCTACAGTCACCAGGCTGAGCAGAGAAGGAACAGGTGCTGACACTGCCATCAATGCCCCACCTCATCCGCCCTCCTTCCCTCACTGCTGCACCACCAGTTGGCTGTGGGAATGGACTTAAGAGTAGCATTTGAACAGTACTGTCCTCTTTGGAGAAGTGTATTTAGGTCCTTTAACCATATTTTAATTAAATTGGTTTTTGGTGTTGAGTTTTATAAGTTCTTTATAAATTTTGGATATTAATCTCTTACCAGATACGTCGGTGATATATGTTCTCCAATTCAGTGGGTTGTCTTTTCATTTTGTTGAAGATGAATACAATTTTAATTAATTCCCTGTTACTTTAACAAATGAATCTTTGCTCTGATCAGTGACTGCTGCTATGATCGTAGAGGTGCAAACAAAGAAGAGGACAGACATTGTTGTTGCATGCCCCACCTATTGCTAAGTAACTTCCAGGGGATTTAAAGTAGAGCTGGTCTCTTTTTTGTTCTCCCCTTGATTTTGCTTTTTCTTCCTTTGGGAGCCAGATATTAAAGAGTAGGATATTCAAAAGCAACTACACATAAAGAAAAAATTAAAAAGTGACATGACCAGAAAAAAGAACAGGCTCAGAAAAGAACTGATTAGAGCTTAAGTTTGCACTTCAGGGTGGTCCTCAGAACAGACAGCCTATAATTACACACACACATCCCAAAACAGTAACAGAAAAGCAAAACTTGGGGAAGGGAATGAATCTGATCCCCAGGATTTCCAGTTTTTAACCCCAAAATCATAAAAAACTCAAACAAACACAAAAGAAGAAAGTAATGCAGAAAACGAGGTACAAAAAGATAGAAGGCATATAGAAAACAAATAGAAAATGACAAAAGTATCTCCTTACCAGCAATCACTTTTAAAGTAAACGGATTAGCTCTCTAACCAAAAGACAGAGATTGGCACACTGGATTAAAAAACACAATCCAGCCCTAGCGGTTTGGCTCAGTGAACAGAGCATGGACCCTGTGGACTGAAGGGTCCCAGGTTCGATTCCGACCAAGGGCACATGCCCTGGATTGCAGGCTCGATTGTGGGGTGTGCAGGAGGTAGCCAATCAATGATTCTCTCTCATCATGGATGTTTCTATCTCTTTCTCCCTCTCCCTACCTCTCTGAAATCAATAAATATATATACATATTTATATTTAAAAACATGATCCACCTATATGTTGTCTACAAGAGATTCTCTTTAAATTCAAAGACACAAAAAGATTCAAAGTCAAAGGAAGGAAGAAGTAATTCTGTGCAAATAATAACTGAAAGAGAACAGAGCGGCTATTCTAATATCAGAAAATATAGACTTTAAGTATACAAAAGAATATACTATATAAGGTAGTATATTCTATAATAATCTATAATAATAAAATCATAATATGCAAATCGAGTAAATGACCAAACAGTGGAATGACTATCTGCACAACCTTCTGGAGGGAGCCGGGGCTGCGAGGGCTGAGGCAGCAGCAGGGGTGGCTGCGAGGGCCTACCCTTGCACAAATTTTATGCATCAGGCCTCTGGTATATTAATAAAAGGTTTGATACAGCAATAAGTTATAACAATCATAAACATTTACTTACCTAATTACGGACCATAAAAAATATTAAGTAAAAAGTGACAGAATTAAAGGTAGATTTAAAAAATTCTACAACAATAATAGTTAGAGCCTTCAATAGTTCACTCTCAATAATAGATAGCAATCGTTATACCAGATAGAAGATATGGAAATATAGGACTTAACACAATAACCTACTAAATCTAAGAGACATACACTCTACTCAATACATTCTTCTCAAGTGCATGTAGGACATTTTCCAGAGTAGACCATATGTTAAAGCCACAAATTAAGTGGCAACAGATATAAAAAACACAATAAAAAGTGTCTTCTGCAACCACAACTGAGTAAGTTAGAAGTCAATAACAGAAAATGGGAAAATTCACAAATTTGTGAAAATTAAACACCCACTTAATCAACAGATCAGAATAGAAATAAAAAGGGAAATTAGAAAATACTTTAAAGATAAGTAGAAAAGGAAACACAATATATCCAGGTTTATGAGACTTAGCAAAAAGGGTGCTAAGGGGAAACTTATAGCTATAATTGCTTACATTAAAAAATAAGAAAAATCACAAATCAATAATGTAATTTTACAACTTAAAGAATTAGAAACAGAAAAAACTAAACCCAGTGTTAGCAGAAAGGATATAATGAAGGTTAGAACACAGATAAATGAAATCTATAATAATAAAAGTGTAATATGTAAATCAGCCCAATGGCTAAACAGCAGAATGACCATCCGGATGACCACACTATGACATGCACTGGGCGCCAGGCCACTGACTGGCAGGCTGTGGCAGGTGGGCGGGGCCTCCCTCTGTGGGAAGATCGATGGCACACCAATGGCTGGGTGGGGCCTACCTCTTGGGGCTATCAATTGCAGAGCCCAACAACTGATTGCCTCACAGAGAGAGACCCAGGCTACCTGGCCAGTGGCACTGAGGTGGGTGGGCAGGGCTTCTTTCTGTGGGGCAATAGTGGTGGGGCTCCCGGACTGCAAGAGGGAGCAGGCTGGGCTGAGAGAGCCCCCCAAACCCCTAAGTGCAAAAATTTCGTGCACCGGGCCTCTAGTAAAGAATAAGGAAACAGAAAAATCAATGAAACCCAAAGTTGCTTCTTTTAAACACCTTTAGCTAGATGGATTAAGAAAAAAAGTGATTGCATTGTGGTTGCATTCAGATGACTAAAATCAGAAACAAAGGTGAGGATATCATTATCAATTTTACATAATTAAAATGGATTATAAATCCTATGAACAACTGTATGCCAAGAACTGGGATGAGCTTGATAAAATATACAAAACCCTAGATACACAAAACTCATCAAATAGAAAATCTGGCTAGACCTACAACTAGTAAGTGACTGAATCAGTAACAAAATCTCATAAAGTAAAGCAAAGCAAAGCCCTCCCCAGACCCGACAGCTTCACCTAGAACAATCTTTCTCAAATTTTTCGAAAAAACTGAAGTGTAGGAAAATACCTGGAACACTTCATAACTCTTTGTATGAGGCCAGCATTATCCTGAAAACAAAGCCAGACAAAGACACTACAAGAAAACCACAGACCAATATTGCTTTTATGAACACTGATACAAAATCCTCAACAAAATCCTAGAAAACCAAATTCAGCAGTATATTAAAAGAATGATACACCACAACCCAGTGGGAATTATTCCTGCAATGCAGGATGGCCCAATCTGTTAGAACTAATACATGAATTCAGCTAAGTAACAGGTGAAAAAGTCACACAAAAATCAGACAATTTCTACCTACTAACAATGAACAATCTGAAAAAGGAATTATGAAAACAACCCTATCTAATAAGAGTAATATGCAAATTGACTGTACCTCCAATTAAGCCATACCCATAGGCCAATTAGGAGCAAATAAACACCAACCAAGATGGCTGTGGCCACTGAGAGCAGGAGGGAGGCTTGGGTTTCCCCCACAATGGAGGAAGCCAAGCTTTCCACCTGCCCTTGCCGGCCTAGGCCTCCAACTCAATGCTACAACATTTCAATTATAGAAGATATAACCTAACAGAAATGACCGCAGCCACAGTGCTGGAGATTGCAGAGGCAAGGGTTGCCCGGGGAATGGAGGAAGCCAAGCTTCTGTAGCCCTAGCGCCTAGGCTTCCACTCCAAGCTACAAAGTTTCAATTATAGAATTTAAATAAACCCAAACAGAAATGGCTGTCGCCACTGAGCGAGCAGAAGGCTTGGCTCTGCTCTAGGCTACAAAGTTTCAATTGTAGAACATAAATTAATCCCAAATACCAGGGTCTCCTCTTGGGTGGTTAGGGGACGTGGCCGGCCTGCAAACCACCACAGGCCTCTCGCCCAGGCTGTCCCACACCCCAAGGGAACCCCAACCCTGAACTAGGACACCCTTCAGGGCAAACTAGCTGATCCCACCTATGCACCAGGCTTCTATCCTATCTAATAAAAGAGTAATATGCAGATTGACCATCACTCTAACACACAAGAGGGCTGCCCCCATGTGGTCAAAGATCCAGCTCCCATGTGGACACAAGATGGCCAGCAGGGGAGGGCAGTTAGGGGTGACCAGGCTGGCAGTGGAGGGAAGTTGGGGCAAACAGGCTGGCAGGGGAGCAGTCAGACATCAATCAGACTGGCAGGGGAGTGGTTAGGGGGTGATCAGGCTGGCAGGCAGAAGCAGTTGGGGCAATCAGAAGCAGTTAGGGGCAAGCAGTTAGGGGCAATCAGGAAGGCAGGCAGGCAAGCAATTGGGAGTCAGCAGTTCTGGATTGTGAGAAGGATGTCCAACTACCCATTTAGGTTCAATCCCAGCACACAGCAACCTGAAACCCCACCACTGTCCCCATCCTTAGGAATATCTGTGGGATCAGGCCTAAACAGGCAGTCGGACATCCCTCAAGAGGTCCCAGATTGGAGAGGGTACAGGCTGGGCTGAGGAACAACCCCCCCCTCCAACCCTGTGCACTAATTCCATGCACCAGGCCTCTAGTCCTATCTAATGAATATGCAAATTGACTGTACATCCTATCAGGCCATGCCCACAGCTAATCAGGAGCAAATTATGCAAATAAGCCCAGCCAAGATGGCTGCAGTCACTGAGAGCTGGAGGGAGGCTTGGGTTTTCCCGGCAACGAAGGAAGCCAAGCTTTCCTCCTGCCATTGCTGGCCTAGGCCTCCACTCAATGCTACAAAGTTTCTATTATAGAAAATATATTCCAACAGAAATGGCAGCAGCCACTGAGCTGGAGAGAGCAGAGGCTAGGATTGCCTGGGGGATGGAAGAAGCCAAGCTTCTGTAGCCCTAGGGCCTAGGCCTCCACTCTAGGCTACAAAGTTTCAATTATAGAATTTAAACAGAAATGGCTGTCGCCACTGAGCAAGCAGAATGCTTGGCTCCACTCCAGGCTACAAAGTCTCAATTGTAGAACATAAATTAATCCCAGATCCCAGAGCCTCCGCTTGGGTCACTGGGGTGTGTGGCCGGCCTGCAAATCACCACAGGCCCCTCGCCCCAAGGGAACCCCCAACCTG
This sequence comes from Antrozous pallidus, assembly GCA_027563665.1. Taxonomy (NCBI): domain Eukaryota; kingdom Metazoa; phylum Chordata; class Mammalia; order Chiroptera; family Vespertilionidae; genus Antrozous; species Antrozous pallidus. The sequence continues at coordinate 66,999,046 of CM050510.1, read as the reverse complement.
ATGCGAGGCACCCTTCAGGGAAAACCAGCTGGCACGACCCATGCACCAGGCCTCTATTCTATTTAATAAAAGAGTAATATGCAGATTGACTATCACTCTAACACACAAGAGGGCTACCCCCATGTGGTCAAAAATCCTGCTCCCATGTGGACACAAGATGGCCACCACAAGATGGCTAGCAGGGGAGGGCCTTTGGGAGGTTCCAGCCCTGCAAGAAAGGGCAGTTGTGGGTGATCAGGCCAGCAGGGGAGGGCAGTTGGGAGGAACCAGGCCTGCAAGGAAGGGCAGTTGGGTACAATCAAGCTGCAGGGGAGAGCAGTTAGGGGTGACTAGGCCGGCAGAGAAGGGAAGTTGGTGGCCAACAGGCTGGCAGGAGAGCAGTTAGACATTAATTAGGCTGGCAGGGTAGTGGTTAGGGGGTGATCAGGCTGGCAGGCAGAAGCGGTTAGGGGCAATCAGGGAGGCAGGCAGGTAGGTGAGCAGTTGGGAGCCAGCAGTCCTGGATTGTGAGAAGGATGTCCGAATGCCCATTTAGGCCTGATCCCGGTAGGATTGGGCCTAAGTGGGCAGTCAGACATCCCTCAACGGGTCCCAGATTGGAGATGGTGCAGGCTGGGCTGAGGGACATCCCCTGCCCCCTGTGCATTAATTTTGTGCACTGGGCCTCTAGTTCTATTATAAAATAAAATACTTACTAAAGACATAAATGGAAAACATACCCCATGTTTATCGATTGGAAGACACTACCCAAAGCAATCAACAGATTAAATGTAATGCCTATCAAAATATCAATGATGTTTTTGCAGAAATAGGAAAACTCATCCTAAAATTCATATGGAATTTCAGTGAATCCTTAACAGCCAAAACAATACTGTAAATGAACAATGCTGGTGGACTCTCACTAGCTGATATCAAAACTCACAAATGAAGAACCCAGAAATAAACCCTCACATACGTGGTCAAATGTTTTTCAACAAGGGCCAAAATTATTCCATGGGGAAAAGATAAAACTGATATCCACAAGAAAAAGTGAAGCTGGACTTTTATGTAACAACATAAACAAAAATTAACTCAAAATAGATCAAAGACCTAAATGTAAGACCTAAAACTATAAAACTCTTAGAAGAGTAGAAAAACTTCATGACACTGGATTTGACAATTGTATCTTAGTACAAAAGCACAGGAGAAAAAAGAAAAATTTGCCTTCATGCAAATTTAAAAATTTTGTGCACCAAAGACAATATTACCAAAATGAAATGGCAACACAAAGAATGGAATAATATATATATATATAAACATATTTTTATTGACTTCAGAGAGGAAGGGAGAATCATTGATCAGCTGCCTTCTGCATGCCTCCCTACTGGGGATCAAGCTGCAACTTGGGCATGTGCCGTTGATTAGAATCAAACCCAGGATCCTTCAGTCTGCAGGCAAATGCTGGAGGGAGGCTTTTTAAAAATATTAAAAATATTTTAAAATCATGCATTTGACAAGGGGACATGATATTCAGAATATATAGAAAAAAGACCCAACTTAAATGTGGACAAAGGACTTGAAGAGATGTTTCTCCACAGGATATATAAATGCAAATCAAAACTACAATGAGTCACTACACCTCATACTCATTAGGATAGCTATGATAAAAAAAAAAAACAAACCCAGAAAATAAGTGTTTGCTAGGATATAGAGAAATTGGAGCCCTTGAACACTGTTGGTGGGAATGTAAAATAGCATACCTGCTATGAAACACAATAGGCAATTTTTCAGAAAATAACAGATTACCACATGATGCTACAATTCCACTTCTGGCTATATAATAAAAAACAAATTAAAAGAAGGGTCTGAAAGAGGTATTTATATTGGTACACCATGTTTATAGCAGCATTATTCGCAATAGCTAAAACATGGAAGCAATACAAGTGTCACGGACAGATGAATGGGATAAGCAAAATGTAGTATTATTCAATGGAATGAGATGCTAAATAAAATAAGCCAGTCACAAGAAGACAAATACTATATGATTCCATTTATTTGAGGCATTTAGAGTATGCAGAATCAGAGATAGAAGGGTGATTGTCAGAGGTTGGGGGAGGGTAGAATGAGGAGTTATTTTCTAATGGGTACACTAGTCCTCGCTTATCCATGGGTGATATGTTCCAAGACCCCCCAGTGGATGCCTGAAAATGTGAATAGTACTGAACTCAATACATGCTATGTTTTTTTTTCTGTACTTATGACAGTTTAGTTTATATTTAGGCACAGTAAGAGATTAACAGCAATAACTACTAATAAAACAAAACAATTTTAAAAATATACTGTATTAAGTTATGTGAATGTGGTGGGTCTCTCTCTGATAACAGAAAAGGCTACTAAGTGACTAAGAGGAGGTAGCATAGATAGTGTCGATCTGCTGAACAAAGGGACAATTTATGTCCTGTGCTGTACGAAGTGGGAGATTTCATCACACTATTCAGTATGGCATGCGATTTAAAATTTATGAATTGTTTATTTCTGGAATTTTAAAATTTAATACTTTCAGAGCAAAGTCAATCATGTGTAACTGAAACCACCAAAAGTGAAACTGCAGGAAAGGGGGGATTACTGTATAGAGTTTCATTTTTTACAAGATGAAAGATTTATGGATATGGTAGGTGGTGATGGCTGTACAAATGTATTTAGTAACAGTGAACATAACACTTAAAAACAGTTATATAGCAAATTCTGTTAGTGTTATTTTACCACAATTTAAAAAATATGGGGGAAAAAAACCAAACCCCAAAACCTTTTAAAAAGATTTAACCAACTAGCCAAGACCGGTTTGGCTCAGTGGATAGAGCGTTGGACTGTGGACTGAAGGGTCCCGGGTTCGATTCCGGCAAGGGCATGTACCTTGGCTGCGGGCACATCCCCAGTAGGGGATGTGCAAGAGGCAGCTGATCGATGTCTCTCTCTCATCGATGTTTCTGACTTTCTATCCCTCTCCCTTCCGCTCTGTAAAAAATCAATAAAATATATTAAAAAAAAAAAAGATTTAACCAACTAATGTCAGGGAGAAGTTGCAAGCCAGATTCCAAGGGTTTATAAGAAAAAAGGGTAAATAGATACCAGAGAACTGGTGCCTTCAAAAGTACATATTCAGATCAGGTCAGCATAAATACCTAACATTTAAAATGGTAAGCATCGAACTAGCAAAACCATAAAAGGACTAGTCATAATCTTACCTGTACAAGATACCGTGGATCCACATTTAAATAAGGAGAGAGAGGATTCATACCAGTCACTAGAAAAAAACAAAGCATCATATTGCAACAAAAAGTTTACAGTTATTTTATTTAGTATTATATCTGCTGTTTTATGTTTTGTAATTTTGACTTGCAGACTCACTGAATGTGATATTGTCTTACTTTTCTATGCATATCCTTCTGGTGTGGCAGTTTGGGGGCTACCTCCTCCTAATGTCTTTAATCCCAAACCAGGTATTAGTGATGGCTCAGGCATCCACACATGGATACTGGCAGTAACATGTATTGAATAATCAAAGTACATTTAAGGAAGAATAGCTCAGGTCAATCATAAAGATAATTTCTTTCTACTTTGCTACAAGAGTGCTTGCCAACTGTGCAAATTACAAAATAAAACTGGTAAGTAACCAAGTAATTCCATAGGAGAAACAGTGTTTGAGCCATGTGCTGTGAATAAATATTTTATGGCAGTTCCATGTTAACAGTTGGTGACAGAGCTGATTTACTGTGGCAGGGAGAGAATTTTCTGGCCATTACCACAGGGATGGGGGTTAGAATGAAAGAAAATGGAAACTCAAGAGGGCCAGACTTGAATCCCATTTACTGAAGTTAGAAAAATCTATCGAGGAAAATAAACTTTCTCACATTTTAAATTTAATCTTTGGGTCCTTCTGTATCTTAGTTGATTGTTCACAAATCTATGCATTTCCTATAACTGTGGTCTTTGCATAAACTGAAAGGCCTAGTAGTCCCTAATCAATAGCTATCTATCTTGTATTGTGTATCACTGTATTGACACCATCCTAGTCCAACCATTAAATCTCACCTAGACTACAGTAGTGCCTTCAATTGACTTTTTAAAAAAATCCTCACCCAAGGATATTTTTCCATTGAATTTAGAGTGAAAGAGAGCATGAAAGAGAGGGAAATATCCATGTGAGAGAAACACATTGATTTGGTTGTCTCCTGCATGCGCCCTGAGGGCCCAGGCCTGGAGGAGCCTGCAACCCAACCAAGGCATTGCACTTGACCAGAATCGAATCACAGCTGATGCTCTCTCCACTGAGCCAAACCCTATTCTCTGGGCCAAACAGGCTAGGGACCTTCAATTCACTCTCCAAATAGCAACTAAAGTGATTTATTAAGAAAAGGAAATCAGCCTAAATGGCTGTCATTCACACTTACAAATTCAAACTCTTTACCATGGCTTACAAAACACTACATTAGCTGCCATTCCTTGCCCCTCTGAGCTCAGTATCTCCTACCACTCCAACTCTCTTGCAATTTTGTAGACACATCTAACAGTTGTTCCTCCAACATGCTAAGTTTGTTTTTTTCTCAGGACACATATACTAGACATTTTCAGTGGTATATTTGCTTCCTCCCAGGCATTTGTATTCAGGTCATAGTCCAAATATCAACACCCATGAGATGCTTCCCCCGATCCATTCTAAAATGATTTCCTGCTTCCAGTACCATCTCATGATCTTGCTTTGCTGCCTTTACAAACACTTAACACTAACTGAAGTGTTTTTATTACTTTGCTCACTTCAGTAGGATGTAAACTCTGTGAAAGCAGCAGCCTTAAAAAAAGAAATTAACTGCTTAAGTTCTGCTTCCATTAAATTCACAGGCTCATTATAGGTGCTTAATGAATGATGGTCACCCTTCAATCTTTCACTTAGCCTTCAATCTTAGTCAAGTTAATATAACAATGCTTTGCCACATTAAGGCACACTGCCTCTATGCTCCAAAACTCAGACTCCTAATACTTATATATATTAAATGTGTTCTAGATGGAGTTTTGACACAGGTGACATCAGGAACTTGAAAAGGTGTGTGTGTTTTTTTGTTTGTTTTGTTCTTGAGCACAAAGGACCTAGAAAAACAATACAAGAATTATCAGAAAAAAAGTTTTACAAAGCCATTATCCTCCACCAAGTTCCTACTACCTTTAAATCCAAGTTTTAGTCATCCCACAACGTCCGAAAGATCTGGAATACATATTGATAGGAATGAGGAGAGGGCAAAGGCATGGTATTCATGCTCCTGCACCCTCGACCTTGTATACTGCCTTTCCTGAAATTCAACTCACGCCCCAGTTCCTCCAGTTGTCTCGACTCCTATTTCTTTGTCGCCTACCTGTATTATTGAGTGTTCTGACTTCACGGCTACTTTGTGGTTTAGAATATGTACATTTACGTGCAGAGCTAGGCTCTCCTCTTAACGTAGGGCCAAATACAAAGCCCATCACACAAGGAGATAAACGTGTGGGAGAAAAGATAAAGCACAAGGCTCGGATATAAAAGGAAGAAAACATGCACCATCTCTGAGTCCAGGTCAACCCCAGAGAGCTTGTCGGGGACTCATGGCTCCCAAAATTTGCTCAGTCTTGACAGGGCGGCAGCGAGACACACCACTGATATTGAAGACTGAACACCAACAAGTAATAGAGGACAGAGCACGCCGCATGCCTGGCGGAGTCGCAAGAATTAGTCAGAAACGGATCGCTAGTTGCGCGCGATACTTACGCGGGACTCCGGCCAAATCCGCGTGCGAGTAACCAGCTCCGCCGGCTCCGAAAAAGCCGGCCAACCCCCCTGTGGTCTTGTTGCCGCTTCCCCCCGCCGCCCTCCATGGTCTCGCAGCAAACTGGCCGTCACCCCTCACCACCGCGTCAGGACGCGGTCGTCCGTCTGGCCGTCGCTTTTCAGTAACAGCGGGCGGATATACGTTACTACCGACTCCTTCACACGCTGACCTTCCGGGCGCCGGTGTCCGCGAAGCCTCATACTTCCGCTTTGCGACGTTGTACGACCCGGAAGCCGGATGCGCCCGACGGCAGTTTTCCGGTGGTAGGGAAGTGAACGAAGCCAAAATCTGGGCGGCGCATCCGGAGGCAGTCGGGTTCCTTGTGGAAGAGGGAAGGCGGGCGACCGGGTAGGGTCTGGCTTGGGAAGCCGGCGGAGCAGCAGCTGCAGAAGCAGGCAGCGCAGAGAAGGGATGGTGCCCGGAGGCGCCGAAAAGGAGGCGCAGTCCGTCCCGAAGGGTTAGTGAATGAGGCTGTCCGCCCGGGCCAGCCGGGGACTGTGCGGTGCGGGTTCCAGCATGAGTTCGGGTCCTGCCTGTGAACCCTGCATCAAGCGACCCCGCTGGGGCGCCTCTGAAACTTCGCCGGCCGCCTCCGATGCCCGGAGCTTCCCCGGCGGGCAGAGGCGCGTCCTCGATCCCAAGGACGCTCCTGTGCAGTTCTGGGTCCCACCCTCCTCTCCAGGCTGCGTCCCGGGGTGGGCGGGACCGCACAGAGACAGCACCACCTCGCTTGGTACGTGGGGAAATAAATAAAGACCTTTGCCCTTTGCTACGGCCCAAATCTCCTGTTGGTCTCTGTTAGGATCCAGGGACTCCAGTCACCCCTTCTGGTCTAGTGTGCACCATTCTGAGGTATCCTTACTGAGCCACGAAGGCCACTAGTGGGGAAATGTGGCCAAATTTTTCCTGTTGTGTGAGAAACGCTGATGATCAGAGGGCGGAAAATGACAGGAGACTCCACCTGTTTGTTTTACTCGGGTTTGGCTTGAGAAATTGTCTTTGTCATTAAGGAGTGTATGTGAAACTTAAACCTCTAGATTGAAAGAAACTACAACACAACTTCCCTCAATTCAGATTCTGGCCCCATGGGTGCAGAGCTGTTAGTTTTAGCCGGTGCTGTACTTGATTCTGGAGTGCAGGGTTGAATAAGAGTCATTTGGCCTCAGTCTTCAGGCCCTAAAATTTATCTGGAAAGAGAGACAGTTACAGAAGTCGACACAATAAAGGGTAATGGGTGTATTGATAGATGGTAGGAATCCCTAATCCAGTCTAGGATCAAAGACAATCTCCCAGAAGATGAGATGCTTAATATGAGGACTGAAGAATGAGGACTGAGGAGTTAGCTAGGTGAAGAGGAAGTAAGGAAGCATTCCCAGCATGCAGCTGATGCATACTGTCAAAGGAGAGTGAGTAGTGAGAGATGAGACTGAGAAAGCTAGGCAAAAACCAGATCATATTAGGACTTGCAGGGTTTTGTACTTTATGTACAAAGCAAAGAGAGGCTAATAAAGGATTTTTGGTAAAGGAGTGGCTTGATTATGTATAATCTTTTTGGGGCTTGGGATAAAGTTCCCTGTGCCTGGTGTGTGGCAAATTATTGGATTGAAAGAAAGCAGAAGTGCAGGCCCAAGACTCATTAAAAGTTAATCTAGGTGGGAGATAAAATGGTTTTATACTTAGCTGTGGGCAATAAGGAAGGGGAGAAGTGGTTCCATTTAGGAGAGGATGCAATATGTGGGTTTGTATTCATAAGAAGTATATCTGTGCTGTAAATGAAGGTTTGGAAGTTTTTGGCATAAACATGATAATTGATGCTATGGAAGTTAGATCAGACAAAGCATGCAGAAGATATAAAGGTGACCTAAGATAGAAACTTTAGGAAACTACCATTTAGAATAGACTGACCAGAAGCAGCCAGAGAAGTGGGGGGAAGCCTGGTTTTTGTTGTGTCACGTAGGGAAGATAGCATTTCAAAAAGGAGGCCAGGCAGTCCTCTGGTGAATGGTGTACGTTTCTCTCTCAGGATTTAGAGGCAGTGGGGAGCAGACCTAAACTAAGTACTGAAGGATAAGCAGAACTTGCTGCATAAATCAAAGAGAGAACAAATTAAATAGGCAGAGAGAACTGCATGTGTGGAGGGTAGTAGGAATCGAGCGCAGAATAACATTAGTGTCAGGTGACCTGGGAAAGGCAGGAAAGAGCTTATCATGGAAAAATGATTGCCATTTCAACGCATTTGGACTTTGTTCTCTGGTTAAGGGGGAGCCACTAGAAAGCTTTTAAGAAGGGGGATATCATTTGATTAATATTCTAGAAAAGGTTGCTTAGGCTGTGGCCTTGGGAATTTTCTAACTGTAACCTACGGTTTCAGTTTCACCTAGCACACAGAATAAGAAATACATGTAATCTGGTAAATATGCCATATTTATAACAAACAAGTTTTTCATGAAATAACTAGAGCATGAAATTCATGCACTCTGGCGGGGGGCGGGGAGGGTGGGGGGGAGATGGTTTCTCTCAGCCTGGATTGCTAGAGGATGCAGGCCAGGCTGAGAGACCCCACCAGTGCACAATCAGGGCCAGGGAGGGATGCGGGAGGATGGCCAGCTGGGGAGGAACCGCAGGAGGGCTCCAGGGAGTGTCCAGCCTGTCTCGCCTCGCTCAGTCCCAACCAGCTGGACTCCAGCAACAAGCTAATGTACCAGTTGGAGCATCTGCCCCCTGGTGGTCAGTGTGTGTCATAGTGAGCGGTTGAGTGGCCTTAGCATATCATTAGCATATTGCACTTTGATTGGTTGAATGGATGACCTGACAGCATATTAGGCTTTTATTATATAGGATACTTATCCTTACTATATATATGATGCATTTTTATGTTTGAATTATTTCATTAAAAATATTGGTCATTTGTGGTTTATAAAACATAGAAGGTAAGACTATAAATAGGAGACCAGTTGAAAGAAATAAATGCAGTTGCAGTTGTGCAGTAAGTGATGTACCTATTGTTGTGATATTCTTCTAATGTTGGTGCTGTTTTGAAGATGGAGGGAGAAAGGATGGCTTTAAGATTTTGGATGTAGATTTCAGAGGACTTGGTGAAGGAGAGTGTAGGGGAGAGGGAACTGAGAGTGACCTCCAGGAATTGTATCTGACTTGCGTGAGAAGCTAATATGTGGTCCCATTAACTTTATCCTATATAATCCTATATAATAAAAGGTTAATATGCAAATCAACTGACTGGTTGTTCTGATGTGCACTGACCACCAGGGGGCTGATGCTCAATGCAGGATCTGCCCCCTGGTGGTCAGTGCGCTTCCATAGGGGGAGCACCGCCCAGCCAGAAGCCAGGCTCACAGCTGGCGAGTGCAATGGTGGTGGTGGCGGTGGGAGCCTCTCCCAACCTCCATATCTGTCAGACAGCTCCTGAGGGCTCCCCAATGGGAAAGGGCAAAGGCTGGGCATAGGGACCCCCTCTCGCCCCCAGTGCTTGAATTTTGTGCACCGGGCTTCTTGTTTACAGATGGAGGAAAAGTTATTTGCAGGAGGTAGGGGGCAGGCAATCCTCACTGGTTGGATTTTTTTTATTTTCCGCAAAAGATGAACCAAATTAATACTTGGGCTGTACTTTAGGTGTGTATATGTTTTCAGTATACCTGCCACAGGACACCAGTTAACAAAATGTTCAAAGTCTAAATCTATCAAAGACTGTTATTTCAAATTTTGGAATTTTTTTTATGAACTTGGTATTTAAATTTTTTATGTGTAGTTATCCTATACATAAGGAAGTGGGTATTTCTTCAGTGTCTTTAAATTTTGTGTTATTTATTTTCCTGGGCATATTTCGTATATTGATTAAGATTTGTATATCTACCTACAGTCAGAATCTACCATGCCATTCATATTCTGATAGGGCATGATTTGTCCAGTTGTGTGGCTGTGGGAGCTCCCTTTTTCTGCCTGTTATAACTATCTAGAGTTTCTCTCCCACTCCACAGATGGAGCAAGTGTAGGGTAGTGGTTGGGAAATGGGGAGCTGGATCTGACTTATTCACTATCCTCTATCATTTTTTCAGTCTTAGAGCTGTCAAAAGCATCTTCATACCTCTTTCCTCATCTCAGGAACTCCCCCCATTGCCCATTGCTCTTGGTCTCACTATATCCTTCCTTCCCATACCTTATGTTGCTGCTTCTGGAGGAAAGAGACTTTTTGTGGAGATGGGGTGTTCCTTTGATACATAGGTGAACTTGACAGACTATGTCTTTTGCCTGTATGTGTAGCACCTAATTGAATTATTTGCTCATTGAAACATGCTGATTACTGATTGATGTTACTGATGAGATTATGTATAAATAGTGTGAAGTCAGAATAAAGTTGGATAACTACTAATTTCAGTGACAAAAGAGATAGGGTGGAAGTGTTGGAAGAGAATATATTTGTTGAGTTTCTGCTCTGTGAGAGTGGACAGTTAATATTTTCTCTCATTCATCTAAGCCTTGGAAGTAGGTATTGTTAACCATATTTTATAGGTGAGAAATAGAAACTCAAAGAAATGATGTACTTCTAAGTGACCGAACAAAGTAAGGTTTTGTTTGACTCCATACCTCGTGTCTTTTTCATTATTGATTGCCTCCCCTCTATTTGTTCTGATTATTTCTAGTTAAAAGGTAGAAATTCCCTGGGAAGCATCATTTCATGCTCACTTCAGAAATAAGAGGGGTAAAACTGAAACAGTCCTGTGATGTGTCGCAAAAGAAACCTTTGGAAGCTAGAAGTAGTGGCACTGTACAGAGAAATAGGCAGACCTTTCTCTGGGGCCCTCAGAAGGAGTTAGGAATGTTTTATCAGCACGAAGTATCAGTCCCTCACCTGTTGCTTCTCCTCCTTCATCCTCTTCTCAGGTTTCAGGAATGGTAATAGGAAGCCTGAACCTAGAGAGGGAAGCCAGGCTCAGAGCCAGAGCTTCAGGAGAGAGCTCCATTTTTTCTGCCTATTATACCTAGAGCTTCTCTCCCCACTCCAGCGATGGTGCAATGGTTGAAGAGCCTTGCCCTTCAACTGCACTGGAATGGAACACTTTGTGGTTTTTATGAAATAATGTAGGCAGTATTTCAGTTCTACAGTCTTGCCATTGTGGTACTGTTTCATGCATATTATAGGAACCTAGCCATTGGATACCATATAATTCTTACGGAAAAAGGTGTTTTAAATTCTATTTATGGAAAAAGCTGTTTTAAATTCTACTCTGACTCAGAAAGTGATTTTGTTTTGGGGGAGCTCATTTCTGGTGTGTAATTTGAGGACTTTCTATACTTGCTGTATTGAATATAATGAAATTAAATAGAGAAGGTCTCAGAATCAAGAGGTTCATTCCTTATTCCTTTCTGACTAAAACTGATTTTTTTTCTAAAGCCTTATTTGCTGTATTTAATTAAAAACACCAAAAGTAGGGGTATTTAACATGAAATATTAAACATATATGTAATTACTATTTTGAAAAAGCTAAACAATTTTGCTAGATAGACTTAGTATTTTGTGGAAGGTACAAATTATGTGGCACTTAATGACAGTGATAAATAAGCTGTTGATTTTCATATATTTGGGACAGCATCTCTTTTACTCATGTTATGTTTGAGGGCCATAGGTAGATGAGAATGAGTCTGTGATTTAATATGCCTAGATTCATTGCAGTTTAGACCAGTAGTTGAAACTGTTCAAGATTTTGGTTTTTTATACTAAAATATTATATACATTTAATCTACATGAAGTTAATGAAGTACATTAACTTTTGAAAGCATGTTTATTTATAATGCTTATATAAGTTGTGGCTTGCATTTATTTATGTTGTATTTCTCTCTACTGAGCTACTTTTGCTACTGTCTGCTGGTCTTTTCTATCTAGTTATTTCATTGGCAACTCAAATTTAGTATGTTCAGAATTGGCCTAATTATATTTTCCCCCTAAATCCAGAACCCCCTCCTCCATTTCTATTTAATGCTGTCCCATCTTTTAAGTCTGTCAATCTTAAAACTTAGTGCACCTTTGATTTCTATGATTATGAAGTCTGTAATGACTCACTTTTCAACTTTTCCTCTCTATTCTCACAAGAATTAGTTCTGGTCCTTGGCAGTAGTTCTCCACACTAGTTAATCATCACAATCACTTTTTGAAAAAAAACAACAGATTCTGGCTCTCCTCATACCTCCATCATCACACATACAGACTCTGATTCAGTATGTGTGATGTGGCTCTGGGACCCACTTTTTAGCAGCCTCCCAGTGATTCAGATGGGTTTGGGATCCACTAACCTAGATAAATAGTTTTCTTGCTGGTTTCTACCAATGAGGTTTCTTCTTGCCCTTTCAAGTTTGCCCTCTAGGTTACATGTCTCATGCATTACTGGGACTTCCTTGTTTTGAATTCTGGAATTAAGTGACTTTTGGCACTTTTTTTGTAATCCCAGGAGAGCATTTGGATGTTTACAGGTCAGAAATCTGAGGCTCAGAGAAAGGACCCTTCACAAAGTCACATATGAATCCAGTGGAAGAACCAGGATTTGAATCCAGGTGGTCTGATTCTAGAGCCTATACTCACATTCATTAGGCCATACCAACTCTTCTAGAGGCTGGTTGCTTTCTACTCTATGACAAATGTATTTATATTTATGTTCCTGTATTATTTTCTATTGCTTGAGTGTAAAAGGAGTGATTGATCTTTTCAACCCACAGAACGTAGCATAGTGCATTACATGTGTATATGCTGTTATAAGTATTTTCTCTTTGAAGGTATTTATTCATGTACATTAATGTTTTGGGTATTGTTGTTTTTTAACAGTTTTCAAACAAAAGACTATTACCAGTTGGATGGACACTAAAGGAATCAAGACAGCTGAATCGGAAAGGTACAGAAACATATGTATATAGAAAAATGAATGGCATGATATATGGATGCTTTATCTTACTTCATGCTATTTTGTCTCCTTGCTTTCTCAGTTTTTTTTTTAAAATACATTTTATTGATTTTTTACAGAGCAGAAGGGGAGAGGGATAGAAAGTCAGAAACATCGATGAGAGAGAGACATCGATCAGCTGCCTCTTGCACGCCCCCACTGGGAATGTGCCCGCAGCCAAGGTACATGCCCTTGCCGGAATCGAACCCGGGACCCTTCAGTCCGCAGTCCGATGCTCTATCCACTGAGCCAAACCAGTTTCGGCACTTTCTCAGTTTTTTAAATCCACATTTATTCATTCTTTCAGTTTATAAATAAAAAGTTTTTAGAGTCTCCTGTATACTTTAGATTGTCATATATACTTGAGATACAGAGGTGAAATAGAAATAATTCTATCTTTAAGATACTTGTAATGGTGATAAAAGATACAGAAACACATGATTACAGTAAGTCTTCACTTATGTTTCAATAGGTTTCACATCTTTAAGTGAAATGACATACGATGAAACCAGTTTTGCTCTAGGCTAAATGATAGAAACAAAAGTTAAATTTCTGTTGCATCTAATCAACATTATAACAAAATGATATTGAATGAAACATGTTATTCAAGGACCTGCTATATTACTTAGTGTGATAAATGCAACAGTAAAGGTATAAACAAGGTACAGTGGTGGTAAGAATGTAAAACAAACTGTCCACTTTAGCTTTAGGAAAGATTGCACAGGAAGTGACATCGCTTCATCCTGGGAGGTATTTACTAGGCACATAGTTGGGAAAAAGGCACTATAGGGATATGTGCAAAGACATGGAGTCATGAAAGAGAATGCTGTATGCTTAGATAATCACAAGTAGTTTAATTACTGCTATGATGTTGGAATGTGGTTGGGTAAGTGGTTTCTTTGCACCATAAGTTCTTTTTATTATAATGTAAGTTCTGCTTTGTCACTAGTTCTTTCTATTTTCTTATAGTTTGTATAGTAAAGAAAACAACAATACAAGAGTAGAATCCATGATGAGTTCTGTACAAAAAGATAACTTTTATCAACATAACATGGAAAAATTAGAAAATGTTTCTCAGCTAAGTATTGATAAATCACCAGTTGAAAAAAGTACACAGTATTTGAACCAGCAGCAGACTGCAGCTATGTGTAAGTGGCAAAATGAAGGAAAGCACACTGAGCAACTTTTGAAAGGTGAACCTCCAACAGTAACTCTGGTATCAGAACAGTTCAGTAATGCTAACGTTGATCAGTCACCTCAAAATGATGATTACAGGGACACATATAGTGAGGAAAGTAGAGATAATAAGCAGTTTTTCATACCTGTAAAGCTTGCAAATGCAAAGCAGACTACTGAAGATGAACAGGCCAGAGAAGCCAGAAGCCTCCAGAAGTGCAGAAAGTCTTGCCACCTGGTGGAAGACTGTGCAGGTTGTCAACAGGAAGAGATAGATGTAGTGCCAGAGAGTCCCTTGTCAGACATTGGCTCAGAGAATGTCAGTACTGGACTGAAAAATGCCAACAAATTGAGTGGGCAGGAAAGTAGCCTAGGAAATTCTCCTCCATTTGAGAAAGAAAGTGAACTTGAGTCACCAATGGATGTAGATAATTCCAAAAATAGTTGTCAGGACTCAGAAGCAGATGAAGAAACGAGTCCAGGATTTGATGAACAAGAAGATAGCAGTTCCACCCAAAAAGCAAATAAACCTTCAAAGTTCCAAGCCAAAGAAGCTGACTCTGAATTGAAGAAACAGTCATCCGCTAAGGGAGGTGAAATTCAATTACATTTCCAGTTTGAAGGAGAGAGTGGTGCTGGAATGAATGATTTAAGTGCCAGATTACCTGGAAGTACTTCTAGCCTGAATGTAGAATGCAGAAATTCCAAGCAACATGGGAAAAAGGGTTCTAAAATCACAGATCATTTCATGAGAATGCCTAAAGCAGAGGACAAAAGGTAATTTTTTCCATCAGGAGTATCTCCAATAGTGTAATGCATTTTGTAATTTTTAAGGGGGGGTTTAGCAAAGATACAGTTTACACTGAAGTAAAGAAACAGTTGTGTTTCTTGCTATCTGTTTATGCTAAGTTTGAATCTAGACTCCAAATTTTAAATTCTAAAAAGGTCAGAAACAGAAAAGAACATGTAAATAAGTACTGTTAATCAGTTTTTTAGTTTAATGAACTTCCTCCTGAAGTTAATGTGAATTATCAAGACATAAAAATATTTGATTGATAGCAGCTACTGTTTGTTTAGCCGTTCCCTAGGCCATTGTATAATGCAGTTTCTCTAATGCTCTGACAGGCATGTAGGTGGAATTGTACTCACTTAAAAAATGAGAAAACTGAAATTTGGGTTAGAGAGTTCACTGAAATTATGTAATTTGTGGGTCTTAACACTGAGTTTTAAATCCCAGGCTGTCTAATTACCAAAAAATATATTGAAAGTTACGTTTTTGCAAATATTCCTTATAGGATCTTAAAGCCCACTCTATTATTTCTGTGATTTATTTTTCCTATCAAAGTTCACTTCATGGAAGATTACTGGCAGTGTCCATATTCTTACATGGTACTTTCTTCAGAAAGTGATTTAGTTGTGTTTGGAAATTTTTTCCACAAACTATTGAAACTGAACTCTTGGGTTTTACTATAAGCTTTATAAGGTGTTTTATTTTCTTAATTACCAAGGAGAAAGAGAAGCTTGGCACGCTTAAAACAATAACATTCTAGGTAAAATTTGTGTTGCGTATCCAAGTGAATTTAAAGAGTAAGTAGTTTGTGACTGAATCCATTTGTTTTGACCTTAGAAAAGAACAATATGAAATCAAACATCAAAGAACAGACAAGAGGATCCCTAAATACGTTCCACCCCACCTTTCTCCAGATAAGAAATGGCTTGGAACTCCCATTGAGGAGATGAGAAGAATGCCTAAGTGTGGGACCCAACTGCCTCTCTTGCGACCATCTGCCAATCACACAGTAACTATCCGGGTAGGTTATTACCACTTACCTATAAAGAGAAAAGACTCTTAAGTCTTGATTTCTTGTGATACTTTCTCATGTGTAAAACAGACCAAGGCATAAGAAAGTGATTGTCTTTTAAAAAAGTGATTGTCATATAAAGTACTGAGAAATCTACAGAATGTAGAAATATAGTGATATCTTAATATGATACTTAACAAATCCGTAAGATGAATCATTGCCAACTGATGAGAAAATTGAAATTTTTTATATTTTTAAGAAAATTTCTTCTTTTTTTTGTGGCTTTGAAGATACTTTTTTTTTTTTTAACTTTCTTTATTGATTAAGGTATTACATATGTGTCCTTATTCTCCCATTACCCCTCCACCTCCCATTCATGCTCTCACCCCCCTGTTGTCTGTGTCCATTGATTAGGCTTATATGCATGCATAGAAGTCCTTTGGTTGGTCTCTTTCCTTTACCCCCCCTACCTTCCCTGAGGTATGACATTCTGATTGATGATTCTCTGTCTCTGGATCTATTTTTGTTCATCAATTTATGTTGTTCATTATATTCCATAAATGAGTGAGATCATGTGATATTTATCTTTCTCTGCCTGGCTTATTTCACTTAACATAATGCTCTCCAGTTTCATCCATGCTGTTGCCAATGGTAAGAACTCCTTCTTCTTTGCTGCAGCATAGTATTCTATTGTGTAGATGTACCACAGTTTTTTAATCCACTCATCTGCTGATGGGTATTTAGGCTGTCTCCAAATGTGGTGGTGAATTGTGCCTCTATGAACATAGGGGTGTATATATTTTTTGATCGTGTTTCCAGTTTCTTGGCATATGTTCCTAGGAGTGGGATCACTGGGTCAAATGCGAGTTCCATTTTTAGTTTTTTGAGGAAACTTCATATTCTTCTCCACAGTGTCTGCATCAGTATGCAGTGCAGGAGGGTTCCTTTTTCTCTGCATCCTCGCCAGCACTTGACATTTGTAGATTTGTTGATAATAGCCATTCTGACAGGTATGAGATGGTACTGCATAGTTGTTTTTGATTTGCATCTCTCTGATGATTAGTGACTTTGAGCAGGTTTTCATATGTCTCTTGGCCTTCCTTGGGTCTTCTTTCAAAAAGTGTCTATCTAGATCAGTTGCCCCCCCCCCCTTTTTTTTCCATCTAGCCAATCCCCCTCATTTTAGAAATGAGAATTTAAGGCTCAGACAGGTCAAGTGATTTGCTCAAGATCGTAAAAACTAATCAGTTCAAACTCAAGATCAGAATTCAGATTTCCAAACTTGGTAGGCCACGGCTCCATCTTGTCACAAAGAGTAAGAAATGTCTACACATAAATGACTCATACCAAAACATCCTCAAAAATAGAGTGTTTGAGAGAAGTAAGCTAAGTGGCAGTGACTGAATATAGCACTTCATACCGAAGAGAAGTTGCCAATCCCTGCACTGAGGCCTGAGTCTTTCTGAGGACTGGGCCTTTCTGCAAGGCTGGAAAACACAGACCAAGGTACCTCTCTGTTTCGTTCTTGCTGCCTGACAGCACCAGGGCCAGGAGGCGAGTCCAGTTCCACTTTGATTGAAGTCAGCAGTTCTGGGACACTGGTGCTTTCTGGTGGGGTGCTTGAAGAGGTCAGTGTGGTGGTGTTCGCTGGTAAACT
The DNA here is from genome assembly GCA_027563665.1 of Antrozous pallidus. Lineage (NCBI taxonomy): Eukaryota > Metazoa > Chordata > Mammalia > Chiroptera > Vespertilionidae > Antrozous > Antrozous pallidus. Next base: position 66,981,627 of record CM050510.1, on the reverse strand, counting down.
GCTGCTGGAGGGCAAAGCCTGCGGGTCCTGACTCAAGTTCTTGACCGGGAGAGCTACCAGACAGCCCAATGCTCCTGCGCTTACAGTCTGCACATCATCCATATTGAAGTTTCTTTGCTGAAGAACAGTGGCTGTTGTCCCAAGAACAAGAGGGCTGTCCAGGCTTGGAGGAATGTCATTGTGGGCCACCAAGACCAGTGGGTCCATTGGCCCTAAGGAACTATTATTTGGGAGGTTCCCTCTGACAGAGGAGCTCACAGAAGTCACATCAATAGTCAGGATTCCAGAGGTCAGCGCCTCATCCGAGGCCCCTGCTGCACTACTCCCATCAGCAGGTGCATCAGAGAAGAGCGCAGCCAGGTCAATGTTGTTGAGCTCATTTTGACCTGGGCTGCTTAGTTCACTGCTGAGTGGAAGAGAACTCGGAGCTCTTAGCTGAGGGAATCGATCTGGGTGCTGGCGGTGCTGCCTGACCACATGTGCTTTCATACTGTGCTTAGCGGTGAAGAGTCTAATACAGTTGGACACCGGGCAACGGCTTTTTGGAGCAACCACGTCTTGCAGGTGTTTCTTGGAGTGAATGTAGAGACTGCTCCGAGCAGAGACCTGGCACAGCACCCTTCCACAGGACACTCGAATGGCTTTGTGCCCAGGTGGGTGATGCCGTGGCCTTTCAGATGCTCTGCTCTCGTGAATGACTTCCCACAGCCTTCCACAGGGCAGATAAACCTCTGATCTTCATCGTGTTTCCTTTTGTGCCTCAGGAGTTTAGACATGCTGGTAAAGGTCCAGCCACAACTGTCAGAGTCACAAATGTATGACTTCTCAGGTGAATTTTCAAGCGACAGGCTTTGTCATACTGTTTGCTGCAACCAGGAAAGGTGCAGGAAAAGAGCTCCAGTTCTCTGAAGTGGGCTTGGTTATGTGAAAACAGAGCACTCACTGTGATGAAGGTCTTCTCACAGCCGGGAAAGTCACACTTGTAGGGCCGCTTGGTCTCGAAGTGGCTGCGCTGGTGAGAGCTGAGCTTGGCCTGCGTGGGGAAGCGTTCCGTGCACATCTCGCACTTGAAGAGGCTATCCTGCTCGTGGCCCTTCATGTGCGCCTTGAGGTTGTACACGGTGGTGAACTTCTTGCTGAAGCCGCCCGCCGGACAGGCGAAGGGCCGCAGCTTGTCCTGCGACTGCAAGTGCTGCTTGAGCTTGTAGGACGTGGTGAAGGCCCAGCCTCAGCCGCAGCCGCCCAGGGGGCACTTGAAGGGCCGCCAGCCCTGGCTGCCGCCATGCGTCAGCAGGTGCACCTTCAGCTGGTGCTTCTTGGCGAAGGAGAGCGAGCACTGCGGCTGCCCTAGGGCAGCTGTAGCCGAGCACGCCTGGCCCCGGGGACCCGCGGCGGCCCTCCGCCCAGCTCGAGGCCTCCTCCCGGGGCTGCACGGGCGGGCCCGGAGGCAGCGGACCCCGAGGCCGTGGGCCGGGGGGTGGTGGCGGCTGCGAGGCCTGAGTGAGGATGCCTCGGTCCAGGCGCACCATTAAGTCCTGGCCGCCGACGGCGACCGTGTCCCCAGGGCCGGGCCAAGGCCCGGGGCGGCGCTGCTGGAGCCCTGCTGGGGCCGGCCGGCAGGACTCCCGTCGGCGCCGGGCTCAGCCTCCAGCCGCCCGGAGGCCTGGGTCGTGGCGCCGCACGGCACTTCCAGGAGCACCACGAAGGAGCTGTCGTCGTCCTCATCCTCGAGGGGCGGCGGGCTGGGCTCGGGACCCGCCGCCGCTGCCCCGACCCGCTATCTTCGGAGCCCCGCAGCAGCAGCAGGCGGCGGCACGCGGGCCCGGGCTGGGGGGCGGAGTCCGCGGAGCCGCCGCCATGTTGAGCCCTGCGCGGGGTTGGAGCGGGGAGCAGCGGCGGGAGATCCATCTTGGACTCTGCAGGGGCGCAGCAGGAACCGCTTGGAGGAAGCGCCACTCAGTGCGGCCGCCGGGAGCCAGTTGCCCATTTTTTGATTGGCTTGTTTATCCTCTTTTTGTTAAGCTGAATGAGTTCCCTGTAAATGTTAGAGATTAAACCCTTATCGTTGATATCATTGGCAAATATGTTCTCCCATGCAGTGGGCTTTTTTTGTTTTATTGATGGTCTCCTTTGCTATGCAAAAGCTTTTTATTTTGATGTAGTCCCAATGGTTTATTTTCTCTCTTTAGTTACCATTGCCCTAGGAGCAGTATCAGTAAAGAAATTGCTTCGGCATATATCAGAGATTTTTCTTCCTGTGGATTCCTCTAGTATTTTTATGGTTTCCTGTTGTATCTTTAAGTCCTTGATCCATTTTGAGTTTATTTTTGTGTATGGTGTAAGTTGGTGGTCTAGTTTCATTTTATTTGCATGTATTTGTCCAATTTTCCCAACACCATTTATTGAAGAGACTATTTTGATTCCATTGTATGTTCATGCCTCCTTTGTCAAATAGTAATTGAGCATAGATAGTGACTTGGGTTGATTTCTGGGTTCTCTATTCTATTCCATTGATCTACATGTCTGTTCTTGTACCAGGCAGTTTTGAGAACAATGTCTTTGTAATACAGCTTGATATCTAGTACTGAGATCCCACCTACTATGTTCTTTCTCAAAATTGTGGTGTAAGGCAGCAGAGTTGGAAGCAGTGACCGGTAAACTGCACCCTGAAAGGTGGCGAGATTAGCAGCAAAGATTACAGAAACATTAACCAGTAAATGTATCCTGCCCCTCTTGTAGAGTGGGAGAGCCCAGGGGTAATGATAAGGGAACAGGAAACACATCCTGCCCCTCTTGCAGAGTGGGAGAGCCCAGGGGTAATGATAAGGGAACAGGAAAACAATGCTTGACCAAGAATGTGAAACTGAGATTAATGTAAATGTCAACGGTTCTGGGAAAAACAAACTGTAACAAGCCCCCCTGACGACCTCTGTGTGACCCTGTTGTTTGTTTCAGGGTATTTAAGCCCTGGCTCTGCACTGTCTCGGGGCTCTCAGCCTCTACTCTGACTTCAGGGTATGTTGTGAGCCCCAGCATGCTTGGTGAATAAACCCTTTGCTGTTTGCATGAGAACGTCTCTTGGTGCCTTTGTGAGAGCGGCGGGCGTCCCGGACTTAACAGTGGCTATTCTGAATCTTTTTTTATTACAGATGAATTTTTGGAGAGTTCTTTCTAGGTCTATGAAATATACCGTTGGTATTTTAATGGGGAGTGCATTGAATCTATAGATTGCTTTGGGTAGTATGGACATTTTAATGATGTTGATTCTCCCAATCCATGAACATGATGTTCTTCCATTTGTTTATGTCTTCCTCTATCTCTTTTTTCAGTTTTCTTTAGGTTTCTGCGTATAGGTATTTCACCTCCTTAGGTAAGTTTATTCCTAGGTATCTTAATTTTTTGAGTTATGATAAATGGGATTGCTTATTTTAGTCTCTCTTTCTGTAAGTTCACTATTGGTGTATAGAAATGCCATAGATTTCTTGGCGTTAATTTTGTATCCTGCTACATTGCAGAATTCATTTATTAAGTCTATTAGTTGTTTTATGGAGACTTTTGGGTTTTTTATGTACAATATCATGTCATCTGCAAATAAGGACAGCTTTACTTCTTCTTTTCCAATTTGGATTCCTTTTATTTCTTCTTCTTGTCTAATTGCTATGGTTAATACTTCCAGTACAATGTCTAACAGGAGTAGTGAGAGTGGGCATCTCTGTCTTGTTCCTGTTCTTAGGGGAAATGGTTTTAGTTTTTGCCCATTGAGTATGATATTAGCTGTGGGTTTATCATATATAGGTTTTATTATGTTGAGGTATGATCCTTCTATTCCCACCTTGTTGAGAGTTTTCATCAAGAAAGGGGGTTAGATTTTGTCAAATGCTTTTTCTGCATCAATTGATATGACTATGTGATTTTTATCTCTCAATTTGTTTATGTGATGTATCATGTTTATTGATTAGGAGATATTGTACCATCCTTGCATCCCTGGAATAAATCCTACTTGGTCATGGTGTATGATCTTTCTGATGTACTGTTGAACCCAATTTGCCGTAATTTTGTTGAAGATTTTGGCTTCTATGTTCATGAGGGATATTGGGCTGTAATTCTCTTTTATTGTGTTTTCTTTATCTGGTTTTGGTATTAGGGTGATGCTGGTTTCTTAGGAGCATGGAAGTGTTCCTTCCTCTTGAATTTTTTGAAGAGTCTGAGGAGGATAGGTTTTAGTTCTTCCTTGAATGTTTGGTAAAACTCCCCTGTGAAGGCGTCTGGCCATGGGCTTTTGTTTACTGGAAGCTTTTTGATGACTGCTTCAGTTTCTTCCATAGTTATGGGCCTATTGAGGTGTTTAGATTATTCTTGATTGAGTTTTGGAAGGTTGTATTTTTCTAGGAATATATCCGTTTCCTTAAGGTTGTCCAGTTTGTTGAAATAGAGTTGTTCATAGTATTTTTAAACAATCCTTTGTATTTCAGTGGGGTCTGTTGTTATTTCTCCTCTTTCATTTCTGATTTTGTTTATTTGGGTCCTCTCTCTTTGCTTCTTGGTGAACCAGGCTAGAAGTTTATTAATCTTGTATATCCTTTCAAAGAACCACCTCTTGGTTTTGTTGATCATATATGTATTGTCTTTTTGGTCTCTATGTCCTTTATCTCTGCTCTGATCTTTATCATTGCTCCCTTTCTAACTCTTTGAGTTGTAGGGTTAGGTACTTTATTACCATTGTTTCTTGTTTTGTTTTGTTTTTTGCAGTAGGCTTGTAGAGCTATGAAGTTCCTTCTCAAGACTGCTTTTGCTGTGTGCCATAGATTTTGGATTGTGTGTTTTTATTCTCATTTGTTGCCATCATGTTTTTTATTTCTCCATTGATTTCTTTGGTAACCCAGTCATTGTTTAATAGCATGCTATTTAGTCTCCATGTGTTTAATTTTTTAAAAATTGTTTTTATTGTAGTTGATTTCCAGTTTTATGCCACTGTGATCTGAGAAGTTGCTTGGTATGATTTCTATTTTCTTGAATTTTAAGAGACTTTATGAGCCAATAAATGGTCTATCTTTGAAAATGACCCACGTGCATTTGAAAAGAATGTATATTCTGTGTCTTTGGGGTGAAATGTTCTGAAGATGTCAATTAATTCCATCTGGTCTAGTGAGTCATTTATGATGTTTCTTTGCTGATTTTTTGTTTAGAGGATTTGTCCAATGGTGATAGTGGAGTATTAAAGTCTCCTACTATGATTGTATTGCTGTCAATCTATCCCTTGATATCCTCTAGGAGTTTTTTTTTAATGTATTTGGGTGCTCCTGTATTAGGTACGTGTATATTTACCAGAGTTATTTCTTCTTGTTGGATTGCTCTCTTTAGTATTATGAATTGGCCTTCCTTATCTCTTATTATGTCCTTCACTATGAGATCTAATTTGTCAGATATAAGTATTGCTACCCTAGCTTTTTTTTTTTTTTTCATTTCCATTCACCTGAAAAACCTTTTCCCATCCCATCACCCTCAGTCTGAGTGCGTCTTTTTTTTTTTTTTGAGGTGAGTTTTTTGTAGACAGCAGATATACGGGTTATATTTTCTTATCCAATCCATTACCCTATATCTTTTGATTGGGGAATTTAATCCATTTACATTTAAAGTTATTATTGATAGGTACTTATTTGTTGCCATTTGTATTTTTTACCCCTGTGTTCCTTCTTAGCTTCCTATTTCTTTTTTTTGAAGCTGACCCTTTAGCATTTCTTGTATTGCTGGTTTGGTGGTAATAAATTCCCTTAGTCCTTTTTTTTTTTTTTTTTTTTTGTCTATGAAGCTCCTGATTTAACTTTCAATTTTGATTGATAGCCTTGCTGGGTACACTATTCTTGGATTGAAACCCTTCCTTTGCATGACTTTGTATATTTCTTTACATTGAAATATGTTGAGAAATCTGTTGCTAGTCTGATGGGGGTTCTTTTGTAGGTAACTTTCTGTCTGTGTCTGACTGCTTTTAAGATTCTTTGTCGTAGGAGTTTTCCAGTTTAGTTGTAATGTGCCTTGGCGTCAGTCTTTTGGGTTCATTTTGCTTGGGACTCTGTGAGCTTCTTGGATTTGTGAAGGTTTTTTTCTTCCCTTTATCAGAAAAGTTTTCTGTCATTATTTCTTCAAACAGGTTTTCTATTCTTTGCTCAGTTTCCTCTCCTTCTGGTTCTCCTATTATACAGATGTTGTTTTGTTTGGTGTTATCCCAAAGTTCCCTTAGGCTCTCCTGGTTTTTAATTTTTTTTTTCTAGAAGCTGCTCTACTTGGGTATTTTTTCCTACCTTGTCTTCTAGCTCAGTGATGTGGTTCTCTGTTTCTTCAAGTCTACTCTGGATGCTTTCTAATGAGTTCTTTACAGCAGCGATATCATTTTTATTCCGTCTTGGTTCTTCTTCGTTTCCTCTTGGTTCTTATTCATATTGTCTAATTTGTCTTCCATTCTTTTCAACCAGCTTATGATCATTTCTCTGAATTCTTTCTCTGACAGGTTACTTGCCTCCATTTCGCTTACTTCCTTTTCTAGTGTTGCCTGCTTTTCTCTCATATGTGGGCTCTTTCTTTGTCTCCCCATGTTCTCTCTTCTCTGGATGTCTGGTTATGTAGTTCTCTCTCTCCTGTGTTTATTTAAACACCAGTCCTTAGATCATGCTTTCCTTGTGGCATTCAACACCGGCTTGTGGGAGTTGGCCACCCCAGAGCTGGTCCTCCGATGGTCACTCCTGCTCTGATCTTCAGGCTCTAGAAAAACAGCCTTCCCTGCTCTCTCCCAGGTTTTCCCCAACTGGGTGATCCCATGCACTGGGCTCAGCAATAATAAGCAAGGCTTCAAAGAGGACACAGTGCAAGTGTGCGAACTCCGGGGTCCGCGTGCAAGTCTGCTTAGTCCTCCTTCCCCCTTGTGTCTAAGCAGCCTGCACACTTTTAAAATGTCTATGCTGTCCATCTGCACCAGACCAAAATGCCTTGCTTTTTAGAGATCCCCTCTGTTAGCAGTTCTGAGGACCCCTTTCCACATTCACGCATCACACCAGCCCCAACATCTAGGGACTTTTCTAGGCGCAGACTTCCCCTGGTCCTCCAGCTCCCGCAGTGCTCGCGTTTCTCCTTTGGGGACCATAGACCTCACCTTATCCCAGGCGAAATCTTATCTTTCCGTGGTGGAGTGTAGAGCTCCTCTGAATCCACATGTTTGTGCCATTTGGGGACCAGTGCTCCAGGGTTCGCAGCTGCTCGGTGGGTGCTACAGTTGTAGATTTTCAGATTTCCGATAACATCCACTTTCCCCTTCAAGATGGTGCGGTCTCCGCGTCTGAGCCAGTGACTCCGGGAAGGGAATCCAGCAGCAGAAGGGGCTGCCCGGTCAGGAGAGCCCTGTCTAGCAGTCTCCACCTTCTCCTGGAGTACAGCTGTCCCTTAACTCACTAACAGAGACTCCCCGTTTGACCCTCAGCTGTTCTCTCCATCTGCTCTGGGACAAGGCTCTGGAAACGTCTGTCTAGTTTGCCGCCATTTTCTCCGCCCCTTCTATTAATTATTTTTAACAACAAATATTTAGTTGACAATATTTTTTGAGTAGCTACTACATGTTTGATACTGGATTACTTTCTAAAATTCAAAGTTATGGTCAGTATCTTTAAATTATTCTTCAGTTTTGCCCTCTTTTCTCAGCTTTAGATTCTTCTAATATCTCCATCATTGTTCCACAGGTATCTCAAACTCAACATGTCTAAAACCAACCTCATGCCCTAGCTGGTTTGGTTCAGTTGATAGAGCATTAGTCTATGGACTGAAGGGTCCCAGGTTTGATTCTGGTCAAGGACACATGCCAGGGTTGTGGGCTCAATCCCCAGTTGGGGGCCTGCAGGAGGCAGCTGATCAGTGATTCTCTCTCATCATTGATGTTTCTATCTCTCTTTCCCTCTTCCTTCCTCTCTGAAATCAATAAAGATATATATTTTTAGAAAATAAAAAAATAAAATCAACCTCATTTTAAAAATTATGGTTAAATATGCATAATATAAAATTTACCATTTTAAAATGTATGTTTCATTGGCATTTAGTACATTCACAGTATTATACAACTATTATCACTATCCATTTTCAGAAATTTTTCATCCCACATTCACTTGGTACCTACTAAATAATAACTTCCTGTTCCTTGCAAGTCCTTGGCAGCATCTTTTATACTTTCTGTGAGGTTTTTTTGTTTGTTTGTTTTTTAAATATATTTTAATTGATGTCAGAGAGGAAAGGAGAGGGAGCAAGAGATAGAAACATCTGTGATGGTAGAGATTCACTGATCAGCTGCTTCCTGCACATCCTACCTAAAACCTGGGCATGTGCCCTGAACGAGAATTGAACCCTACATGACCTCTTGGTTCATAAGTTGATGTTCAACCACTGAGCCACGCCAGCCAGCCTGTGAGTTCTTTTTTAAAAAAATACATCTTTATTAATGTATATAAAATTGACCCATTTTTCAGTCATCAATTTAGTAATATTTAGTGAATTTACTTTGTCATCACCATAATCCCATTTTGGAAGATTTCCATCACTCATTGGGCAGTTTTAAATAGTCATATCAGTTATTAGTCAGTTTCTGTTACTAGATTTTATAGGAACTATTTTTGAAAAATCCTTTTTATGGTACAATTTAGTCTTGATGTGAAAAAGTACATAATTCATTAGCATGGTTAGAGGTGGAAGCAATGTTTAGCAGGGTGGTGGGGTTTGAGCTGAGCTCAAAAAGATGAACAGAAATTTCTGAGGTGGAGTTAGAAAGGCAAGAAAATCTCAAATACCAGTAGATACATAAAAACCTTTATAATAAAAGGTTGAAAAAGATTTGTTTTAGGAATGGAAAACAATTGGTTTACTAGAAGTTAGAATTTAGCTGGGAAATGATGGAAGAAAAGCCTTGAAAAGTGTACTGGGTTCATATCATAGAGGACTTCAGGTGCCAGGAACTGTACTTGTCTCAGTAGATTATGGAAATCAATAAATCCCTGTGCCGGCAATAGTTGGGTTGTAACAAGATTAATCAAACAGCTGTATGTAAAAAAAAAAAAAAAAAAAAAAAGAACAATAGAAGAGAGGTTGCATTGGAAACAGGCAAAATTCATAGGAGATGTATTGAATTGATGTTCAGGGGTTCTTTTGAAATTTGACTGAAGTTTTTTTTTTTAATTTGAACATGAGTATTAACACATTTTTGTTGTTTTAGTTTTATTATTTTTTATTGTTGACAGTATTATAAATGTTTCCCATTTTCTCTCTGTTTATCTCCCCTCTGCCCAGCCCCTGCCTCCCCCCCCCCACACCCCTGTCTCTGCCACCTTATTTTCCGTGTTCATGGGCTATGTATGTAAGTATGTAAGTTCTTTGGTTTATCTCTCCTCATTCCCCCACCCCCACATTTGAGGTATGTGATTCTTTTCCATGCCTCCATGTTCAGCTCTTATTTTGTTGGTCAGTCAGTCATTTTGTTCATTGGATTCCACAAATAAGCAAGAACAGGTGATGTTTGTCTTTCTCATATTGGCTTATTTCACTTAGCATAATAGTCTCTAAGTCCATCTGTGCTGCCCAAATGATAAAAGAGCCTTTTTTTAAACAGCTGCATAGTATTCCATTGTATAAATGTCCCATAGCTTTTTTATGCATTTATCTAGTGTTGGGTACTTAGGCTGATTCCAAATCTTAGCTATTGTAAATAATGCTGCTATAAACATAGGGTGCATATATTCTTCCTTATTGGTGTTTCAGAATTTTTAGGATATATTTCCAGAAGTGGGATCATTGAATCCAATGGAGTTCCATTTTTAATTTCTTGAGGAAACTCCATTTTGTTTTCCATGGTAATTATACCAATTACCACCAGCAGTGAACTTGTTCTCTTTTCTTCACATTCTTGCCAGCGTTTATTGTTTGTGGATTTATTGATGGTAGCCATTCTGACAGGTGTGTAGTTTTAATTTTCATTTCTCTAATGATTAGTGACTTTGAGTATTTTTTCATGTGCCTCTCAGCCATTTGTCGTCTTTGGAGAAGTGTCTTTGCCTGTTTTTTAATTGGATTGTTTGTGAGTTATATGAGTACTTTATATATTTGGAGATTAACCACTTAGCAGATGTATCATTGGCAAATATGTTTTCTCATACATTGGGTTCCCTTTTGATTTTGCTGTGTAAAAAGAAGCTTTTTTGTTTGGTTTTCTTGCCCTAGGGCAGTGGTTGGCAAACTCATTAGTCAACAGAGCCAAATATCAACAGTACAACAATTGAAATTTCTTTTGAGAGCTGAAAACTGACTTCTGTACATGGGCTACGAAGTTTCAACTACACTGTACATGCATGCCCACATGTGGTATTTTGTGGAAGAGCCACACACAAGGGGCCAAAGAGCCACATGTGTCTTGCGAGCCGAAGTTTGCCGACCACTGCCCTAGGAGATGTATTGGCAAAAATTCTGCTATGTGAGATGTCTGAGATTTTACTGCCTATGTTTTCTTTTAGGATTTTTATGGTTTCATGGCTTACATTTAAGTCTTTTATCCATTTTGAGTTTATTCTTGTGTCTGGTGTAAGTTGGTGGTCTAGTTTCATCTTTTTTGCATGTGTCCGTCCAGTTTTTCTAACACCATTTGTTGAAGAGACATTTTTTACTCCACTGTATGCTCTTGTGTCCTTTGCAAATATTAACTGACTGTAATGGTGTGGGTCAATTCTGGGGTCTCTGTTCTGTTCCATTTGTCTGTATGCCTGTTCTTGTTCTAGTACCGGCTGTTTTGATTACAATGGCTTTGTAGTATAGTTGGATATATCCGGTATTGTGATCCTTCCAACTTTGTTCTTCTTTCTCAAGATTGCTGCAGCTATTTGGGGTTTCTTATGGTTCCATATAAATTTTTGGAGTATTTGTTGTAGTTCTGTGAAGTATGGTGTTGGTATTTTAATAGGGATTGCATTGAATCTATATATTACTTTGGGTAGTATGGACATTTTAATGATGCTAATTCTTCTAATCCATGAACATGGTATACATTTTCATTTGTTGTATCTTCCTCTGTTTCTTTGTTCAATGTCCTATAGTTTTCCAAGTACAGTCTTTTATCTCCATCTTTAAGTTTATTTCTAGGTAATTTTGTTGTTTCAATGGGAAATGGGATTGTTTAGTTTCTCTTTCTGAGAATTCATTATTAGTGTATAAAAATGCCATTGATTTCTGGATGTTGATTTTGTGTCCTGCTATCTTGCTGAATTTATTTATTAAGTCTAGTAGTTTCCTGGTGGAGTCTTTTGGGTTTTCTATGTACAATATAATTTCATCTGTGAGTAATGAGAGTTGTACTTCCTTCTTTCCAACATGGATTCCTTTTATCTCTTCTTGTCTGATTGCTGTGGCTAGGACTTATAGTACTATGTTTACTAAGAGTGGTGAAAGTGAACATTCCTGTCTTGTTCCTATTCTTAAGGGAAACACTTTTTTTTGCCCATTGAATATTATGTTGGCTGTACACTTGTCATATATGGCCTTTATTATGTTGAGGTATGATCCCTCCATTCCCACTTTGCTCATTTTTTTTTGAAATATATTTTTATTGATTTCAGAAAGGAAGGGAGAGGGAGAGAGAGATAGAAACATCGACGATGAGAGAGAATCATTGATTGGCTGCCTCCTGCACACCCCCTACTGGGTTTTCAGTCTGCAATCCGGGCATGTACCCTTGACTGGAATTTAACCCGGGACCCTTCAGTCTGCAGGCCTGTGCTCTATCACTGAGCCCAACCAGCTAGGACTGCTGATTCATTAAAAAGGGGTGCTGAATTTTATCAACTGTTTTTCTGCATCTATTGATATGATGTAATTATTTTATTTTATTATTTTATTGTTCAGTTTATTAATTACATTGTTCCCCCCTTTTTTCCCCCCTATAGCTCCCCTCCACCCTGTACCCATCCCACCCTCCGCCCTCACCTCCTCCCCACTGTCCTCTCCCATTGTTGCATGATTTTTGTCCAGTCTCTTGCTGCACTTCCCACACCCCTTTTCTCCCCAAGAATTGTCAGTCCATTCCCTCTCTATGTCTTTGATTCTGTTATATTCACCAGTTTATCCTGTTCATCAGATTACTAATTCACTTGATTTTTAGATTCATTTGTTGATAAATGTGTATTTGTTGTTCATAATTTATATTTTTATCTTTTTCTTCTTCCTCTTCTTAAAGAATATCTTTCAGCATTTCATATAATATTGGTTTGGTGGTGATGAACTCCTTTAGCTTTTTCTTATCTGCAAAGCACTTTATCTGACTTTTAATTCTGAATGATAGCTTTGCTGGGTAGAGTAATCTTGGTTGTAGATCCTTGCTATTCATCACTTTGAATATTTCTTGCCACTCCCATCTAGCCTGCATAGTTTCTGTTGAGAAATCTGCTGACAATCGTATGGGTGCTCCCTTATAGGTAACTAACTGTTTTTCTCTTGCTGCTTTTAATATTCTCTATCTTTTGCTCTTGGCATTTTAATTATGATATGTCTTGGTGTGGACCTCTTTAGATTCCTATATTTTGGGGTTCTGTGTACTTCTTGGACTTTAAGTCAATTTCTTTCACCAGGTGAGGAAGTTTTCAGTCACTATTTCTTCAAATAGGTTTTCATTGTCTTGCTCTCTCTCTTTTTCTGGCACCCCTATAATTCGGATGTTGGTATGCTTGAGGTTGTCCCAGAGACCCCTTACACTATCTTCAATATTTTGGATTCTTTTTGCTTCTTGCTTTTCCAGCCAAGTGGATTTTGCTTCTTTGTATTTCAAATCTTTGACTTGTTCTTGCGGCCCTCTGGACTGCTTTTAGGTCTTTGTATAATATTTTTTATTTCAGTCAGTGTATGCTTAATTAGTTGGTCCTTTTTTATATCCTCGTAGGTCTTGTTCATTTCCTCATAGGTCTTGTTCATTTCCTCATAGTTCTCATTAAGTTCACCAGCCTTTTCTAGGAGCCTCTTGAAAAATCTTATTACTGTGGTTTTGAACTCTATGTCTAGTCGTCTTTTTTCCTCCATTTCTTTCACACCTGACTTCTTTCCATTTCTCTGCATTGTGGCTGCTTTCCTGAGTTGGTCCATTAGCTTTGTGTGCTAGATGTCCTCTAAGGGACAGTGGCTCAGCCAGCCCAGTTACCTGAGGTGGATACTCTTACTGCAATCCTTTATGGGTTGTACAGTATTGTTGAAGTTAAGCCAAGCTTATTGTTGTTAGCACTAGGAGGGTTTGACCTCCAGGCCAATTGGCTGTGAAGGTAAGCTGTGTTCAGGTTGGATGGGCGGAGTCTCTGGGCTGAGCAGTCAGCATCAGCTCCGCCCCATGCGGTGCGTGGGTCTATGTGCTGGGTGGTAACAGCTGCACGCACCTCCAAGAGAAAGCCGCCACCGGTCTCCACCCCTTGCCAGACAACTCTGCCTCTCCCCAAATGAGCCTGCACACCAAAAGTCTCGCCCAGGGTTGTAAAAGAAAGCAGTCTGGTGGTCTCCTGAACAAGGGAGCAAGTCAGGAGTCCTCTCTGCTCGGTCGCTCACTTCTGTCCCCAAGTTTACACGCAAACTGCTGTTCCACTCTCTTCAAACTCGCAGACCTCTGCCGCGCCCGAGTTTTAGCGTGCATACCCTGGACTTCGGACCTCGCCTGGAACTGGGAAATCAGTGCAGTGGGATGCCTCCGTCCTCCCCGTTGGAGAAAAACAGCCGGGTTTGCTGCTCCCCGCCCTTTACTGCTCCCACGCACACACGGCTCTGAACCTCTCTCTGCGCGTATCTTCAGCGCTGTCCTCCACTGCTCCTCTGAGTCACAGTGTCCTGTCTTTACTTTTATTTGTGGAATTTTCATTCAGCCAGCTTTCTGGTCATTCTGGATGATGTTTGTTTTGTTGTTAAGTTGTAATTTTGGAATTCTTGTATGGGGCAGCAAAGTAGGTGTTTACCTATGCTGCCATCTTGGTTCTTCCTCGATGATGTAATTTTTATCTTTCAGTTTGTTAATGTGATTATCACATTTACTGATATGCAAATATTGTACCAGCCTTGCATTCCTGGAATAAATCCCACTTGATCATGGTATATGATCCTTTTAATATGCTGCTGGATCTAATTTGCTAATATTTTGTCGAGAATTTTAGCATCTGCTTTTATCAGGGAAATTGGCCTGTAATTTTCTTGATTTGTAGTGTCTTTATCTGGTTTTGGAATTAGGATAATGCTGGCTTTATAAAAAAGAGCTAAAATTCTCCTATAAATCTATTTGGTCCCAGGACTTTTGTTTGCTTGGAGTTTTTTGTTTTTTAAAATATATTTTTATTGATTTCAAAGAGGAAGGGAAAGGGAGAGTTAGAAACATCAATGATGAGAGAGAATCATCAATTGGCTGCTTTCTGCATGTCCCCCAATGGGGATTGACCCCACAACCTGGGCATATGCCCTGATTAGGAATTGAACCGTGACTTCCTGATTCAGCTCGATCACTGAGCCATGCCGGCCGGGCTTGCTGGGAGTTTTTAAATAACTGTTTCAATTTCATCAATTGTTATTGGCCTATTCAAGTTTTCTCATTCTTCCTGATTGAGTTTTGGATGATTGTATGGTTTAGGTATTTGTTCATTTTGCCCAGTTTATTCCATTTGTTGGCATATAATTGTTCATAGTATTTGCTTATAATCCTTTGTATTTCTGTGGTTATATCATCTCTTTCCTTTCTGATTTCATTGTGTTTCTTGAAGAGCCTGGCTAAGGGTTCACCAATGTTGTTTATCTTTTCAAAGAACCAGCTGTTAGATCCATTGTTGTTGGTTTTTTGTACTTTTTTTTTTTTTTTTTTTTTTAGTCTCTAAGTCTTTTATTTCTGCTCTGATCTATATTATTTCCTTTCTTCCACTTCCTCTGGGCTTTTTTGCTGTCCTCTTTCTAATTCACTTAGTTGTAGGGTTAGATAGCTTATTAGTGCTTTTTCTTGTTTCTTGAGGAAGGCCTGTAATGCTATGAACTTCCCTCTCAGTACTGCTTTCATGTGTCCCATAGGTTTTGGGTGGTTGTGTGTTTTTTTCTTACATTTCCAGGAAGTTTTGGATTTCTTTTTTAAAAAAATATATATTTTATTGCTTTTTCAGAGAGGGAGAGTGAGAGTGAATTAGAAACATCAATCAGCTGCCTCCTGCACACTCCCTACTGGGGATGTGCCTGCAACCAAGGTACATGCCCTTGACCAGAATCGAACCTGGGACCCTTGAGTCTGCAGGCTGATGCCCTATCCACTGAACCAAATCAGTTAGGGCAGTTTTGAATTTCTTTATCTCGTTGTTTAATAACATGCTATTTAGCTTTCATGTATTTGAGTTTTTTTGAGGTATTTTATTGTAGTTGATTTCTAACTTTATGCCATTGTGATTCAAAAAGATGCTTGATATTATATCAATCTTCTTGAATTTGTAAAAATCTGTTTTGTGTCCAAACATGTGGTCTGTTTTTGAGAATGTTCCATGTGTACTTGAGAAGAATGTATATTCTGTAGCTTTGGGGTGAAATGTTCTGTTAATATTAGTTAAATCCATCTGATCTGGTGTGTCATTTAAGGCCTCTGTTTCCTTGTTTATTTTTTTGTCTGAAAGATGTAGCCAGTGAGATTTAAAAGTCCCCTACCAAGACTGTATTGCTGTCGATCTCTCCCTTAAAGTCCATCAAGAATTTTTTTATATATTTAGGTGCTCAAGTATTGGGTGCATATATGTTTACAAGGGTTATATTTTCTTGTTGAATCATTCTCTTTAGCATTATGTAGTGGCCTTTTTTTTTTTTTTTTTTTTTGTCTTTTATTATGGTCTTTGTTCTGAAGTCTATTTTGTGCCCTTGACTGGTAATCGAACCTTTCCATCCTTTGGTGCTAGGGTTGATGCTCTAACCACCTAATAACACTGGCCAGGGCAAAACTTTTGTGTTTTAAAATATCTCCTTCCTCTCCCTAACTGGTTTGGCTCAGAGGATAGAGTGTTGTCTGTGGACTGAAAAGTCCCAGGTTCGATTCTGGTCAAGGGCATGTACCTTGGTTGCAGGTACATCCCCAGTAGGAGGTGTGCAGGAGGCAACTGATTGATGTTCTCTCTAATCAATGTTTCTAACTCTCTATTCTTCTCCCTTCCTTTCTGTAAAAAATCAGTAAAATATATTTTAAAAAATATCTCCTCAAACATTTACTGAATGCTTATTATAAATGGCATATGTGTATATAAACATAAATGTGTATGTTTACATACTAGAGGCCTGGTGCATGAATTCATGCATGGGTGGGGTCTGGCTGGCCGGCCTGATTGGGGTCATCAGGTGGGCTGGCTTTTAGGAGGGTCCATAGGCACTTGGCGAGCCAGCCCCGCCCCCTGGTCTAAATCCCAGTCGAACTCCTGATGGAGGGGACAATTTGCATATTGGCCTTTTATTATATAGGATATGTGTATACATTATACATCTAAAAATACATGCTTTATTTTTCAGTAAATATTCAGAATACAAAGTTAATATGATTTTATTCTTCTCAAGAGGATTAGAGTCTAGTGGGGGAAGGAAAAACCAGTGTGCTCTACTATGATAATGACCTAATAAAATGAGAGAGTAAACGAACTACCGTCTAAAAGTTTTTGAAGACTTCTTAGAGGAAATGAAAAGTGGGTTGAGTGTTAAAGGTCAGAATAAATGTTTAACCAGATAGTGTTTGAATAAGATAAGATATTAAAAACTGGTAATATCATTTGGATCAGAGTATAGGCAGAGAGGAGTCAACATAATATTAGAAGCCTGGAGCCTGGCTGATGTGGCTGAGCAAGTAATCATACTATCTAATAAAAGCGTAATATGCAAATTGACCATGCCTTTGCTACACCCACAAGCCAATCAGAGCAAGTATGCAAATTAACCCAACCAAGATGGTGGTTGATTTACATATCTGGGTGCAGAAGCAGTGTAGAAGGAAGCCAAGCACTGCAGAAGGGAGCAAAGCTGCAGAAAAGTAAGCAAGCGGGGTGGGGGAGAAGGGAGGGAGCAAGGCAGTGGAGACAGGAGCAAGGCAGCCAGTGGAGCCAGGAGCGAGGCAGTGGAGACGGGAGCGAGCGAGGTAGTGGAGAAGGGAACGAGGCAGCAGAGAAGGGAGCGAGCTTTGCTCAGGCCATAGGAAACTCTATTCTTGCAGGAATCTTCCTGCAATGGGTCTCTAGTCTATCTATGAACCAGGAGGTCACACTTTGGTTCTTGGTCAGGGCACACGTCTGGGTTGCAGACTGGATCCCCAGTAGGAGGTGTGCAGGAGGCAGCCAATCAGTGATTCTCTCTCGTTACTGATGCTTCTACCTCTCTCCCTCTCATCCTCTCTGAAATCAATAAAACTGTATTCAATTAAAAAAATAAAAGAGGCCTGGCAATACTTGAAAAAGAATGTCATTCTCAAATGAGCATGAAATGTGAAAGAGGAATGAATGCCCTGGGAACAGCTGGGAGTGAGGTAAAATGATAGAAGGCTGTTTGGCAGAAATTCAGGCAAGGAATAATGAGGATTAGAGGCCTAGATGGGATGGAGATAGATGTCCAGAGCACGGTGACCAGGCAACTGATTAAATTTAGGGAAGGAGTGGAAACTGCTAAGCAGCTTAAGAAGGTTCTTCCTTAGGAACTAGTCTGTATTTTATAGCATTTGCTTTGGCTGCTTTATTTACCTTCTTTTGTAGATGATAAACTAGTTTTTATACACTTACAGTTTTCTTGTTAATCTCTCTTTCAGGTAGATCTTTTGCGGGCAGGAGAAGTTCCTAAACCTTTTCCAACACATTTTAAAGATTTGTGGGACAATAAGCATGTAAAGATGCCTTGTTCCGAACAAAACTTGTACCCTGTGGAAGATGAGGTAAAAATAAAGCTGATATTCCTTTATCCTTTAGTCTTTGGGAGTTTAATACATTTTTGCTTCTATGATGCAAAAAACTTAGAATAGTTGTCTTATTTGTTTTTTCTTTTCCTCAAAGAATGGTGAGCGAACTGCAGGGAGCAGGTGGGAGCTCATTCAGACTGCACTTCTCAACAAATTCACACGACCCCAAAACCTGAAAGTATGTTCTTTTTGCTATTCTTGCCTATTATATGCAGTTCTTATAGATGTCCCCTGTGTCTCCTCCCTCAAAGACATTTTTTGATTTTTAATGTACTCAGGTAACAGCATTATTTATATGCAAGGTGCTTTCTTCCTGAGGATCACTAAGAAATGAGTAGAAATATTAAGAGTTGTAAATTACTTGCCTGGAGCCACACAGAATAATTTGGAGAACCAGGAATTGGAACGCTTGTTTCTTGATTCCCCATTCAATTTCCTTCCTTTCAAGCTTCTCTTTTATTTTGTTTTAGAATTATCATGTTTTGAAATGTCTTCAAAAGTAAATGAGGAGCCAAAACTGGTTTGGCTCAGTGGATAGAGTGTCAGCCTGCGGACTGAAGGGTCCCAGGTTCGATTCCAGTCAAGGGCATATGCCTTGGCTGCGGGCACATCCCCGGTGAGGGGGGCAGGGTGCAGGAGGCAGCTGATTGATGTTTCTCTCTCATCAATGTTTCTCACTTTCTGTCCCTCTCCCTTCCTCTCTGAAAAATCAATAATATATATATATATATGTGTATGTGTATATATATATATATTTTTTTAAGTAAATGAGGAATTATGACTTCAGCAGTATTTGCCCAAAGGGAAGCTGAGTTTCCTAATGATTAAAGTATACATTAAGCATTCTGTTTTTTATTGCTTTTAATATAACTTGTAGCAGTTTAATAATTTATTAATCTAATATTTCAGCAATAATTTATTTTTTAAAATATTTCATTTAATACTGTAGGGGTATTCATTAGATTGCTTTTCTAATAGCTTCTGGTAAAATGTGGCGAGTTGTATATTTTATTTTTGACACAATGTAAACTTTGAAGTTTTATAACTATAAACAGTAACATATTTCTATACTTCCATGAAAATGGGTTTCTTTTTGGGGAGACTTAATTTGTTTGTGATAGTTTTTCAAGTTTTATACTGTTTTCCTTTTATACTTACAAGTTGTTCTTAAGTTTTCTGTATCTTTCTATAACTCTTGTGGGTGGTGGGTGTTTTTTTTCATATGTTGTGCCATAATATATTTTGAAAATTTTATTTCTTAAGGACAATCATTTTCAATTTTGTAATGTACTCCTTTTAAATGGAAGAATTTCTCCAGGTCTGTCAGAGTTTACTTATTTTTAGTAAAATGTTACATATGTACAAACAAAACACTAGATATAAAAACTTTACACAAGTAGTGTAGAGCTATGTCAATTTGATTTTTTTCCATTTGAAGTATTATTAAACATCAGTTGTGTTCATTTCACAGTAAAAACAATTTGTAGTCAGTATTTCCTTTTTGTACAAAAGATTTTTTTGTTTTTTAGCAACACATTACAGCTTTATTAGATTTTTCCATTTTACTGGCCATTTGGGCTCAGCTGAGGCCTTAGTAACCTATAACTTTATCTTCAAGGTGTCACAGTTCATAACATGAAATCTAATTAGTGGCACAAGATTAGTCAACTTGTCAACACAAGCAGTCATCAGCATCAGCAGCAGCTTCCTACTTTATAATGATTCTATCACCCATGTAAAGATATTGCTGCTATTGTGCAAGTTTTTATTCAAGAAACGTTTCCCAGACCAGGACTAATTAATGACAGATACCAGTTGATGCCATTTTGCAGATTAAGTCAAAACTCTGCCTTATATTTAAAATAAGAAAGGTAGCAAGTTTATGAAAAAGTATTTTTTCTTTTGGGTCCCTATTCCTACACTGGCACACATATTCTCTCCTCAGTGTGTCCCATTATTCAATCACCTAACATCCTGACATGACCCACAGATACTCTCCAAATAAGAGTGGTATTTAGGATTTTGTTCTGTGCAGGGGAAGGGGGTAGGTAGATCGTGGGTGAATGGATAATGTGACAAAAGGAGGGCAAAAAGAAAACCTGAAACCTTCTCGTTTAATAAAATGTTCTTCATGACACCTCTCAGGATATAAAGAGTTTGGTATAAAGAAGTTTATTCTGATGATTAAAGGCTTGTGTGACTGAGTAAGGCAGTTTCTTGAACTATCCCTAACCCCTAATTTCCCTAAAAATTTGTGGGACAACCAGGGAAGAAGCATATACATTCCTTTCCCAGTGGGGACCTTGTGACTCCTCCCAGAAGATAATTTTACTGTACTGGCTCTTGAAGCAGCAGCCTCTGTCAGCCATTTGTAGTTGGCAGTTACAGCCGCACACTTTGGAACCTGTCAGGCTTCTGAGTCTTTTTGTTGTTGTTAATCCTCACCTGAGGATATTGTCTCATTGACTTTATTTATTTATTTACTTACTTACTTACAGAGAGGAAGGGAGAGGGATAGAGAGTTAGAAACATTGATGAGGGAGAAACATTGACCAGCTGCCTTCTGCACACCCCCTACTGGGGATGTGCCCACAACCAAGTATATGCCCATGACCAGAATCGAACCGGGGACCTTTCAGCCCGCAAGCTGACGCTCTATCCACTGAGCCAAACTGGTTAGGGCTTCTCATTGATTTTTAGAGAGTGGAAGGGAGGAGGAGAGACAGAAACATTGATATGAGAGGAACAATTGATTGCTTCCCTAGCGATGGACATTATTTTGAATAAAGCACTTTTGATGTTTCTCTTGAAATTATCATGTCTTCTTTTATTACAAAATCCGCCATTATTAACCAGTACACCTACTAAATATGATCGTGGTAGAGATTCTTTAGTTTGACATCCTGAACTGCAGTGGATCTTAGATTGGCTCAATCTTCTGATCATTTTTATCTATTTAAAGTACTAGCCTTCATTCTACAGTGTGTTGTCTTTTGGCTCTTGTATTCTATAACCAGTTTCATAAGATAAACTCAAAAACACCAAAACAGGCCATCCAAGAGTACTATCTAAACTTTTTTTGAGAAACACTGTCTTAGTGCCCTTATGGCCTAAAAATAGGATTATTGAAGAATTTTCCTATTTTTTTAAAAAGCTTACATGCAGAGTAATTATAGTGTTTTAAATTACATTGTTCACACCTTTTTAGCAATTCCTTACTGTTCCATGATTGCTTTAGGAAGGATAACTGCTGTAATCTGAATTTCCCTTGTTTATTTTACAGTAAATTCAACAGGACAGAGTAATCCATTGAGATATTCTATAACTGTTGAAAGAACAATAAGAGGGTGGGGCAAAAGTAGGCTAATAGTTGTGAGTGCGTGAAACACATAGTTTATTCTTGTATTATTATTATTATTGTATTTTCCATATGAACAACAGTAAACCTACTTTTGCCCCAACCTGTAAATATACTCTTTGATGTTTTTATGCATTTGGTGTTAAGAGAGCTTCGAGATGTTAAAATTTTTAAAAAGCAATGTCCTCAAAAGTTGATTTACATAGTAATATTTCTATAAGTGAAGTGTCGGATAATTTGCAAGGAGTGGATTTCTTTGTGCTTTATTGAATTGTGCTATCATGAATTATGAAATAAAAACTCACTTAGAAATTGATAGCTGACGTGGGGTTCAACATGTGTCTCTGTTTTGGGCATATTGTCTTATTTTTAATACTACTAACGCGTTATAAAGTACTGCCTATTCTGACAGTTAAATGTTATACCAGTAGATGGCGGACTATTTTAACTTTTCATTCTACATAAATCCTTATTTTGTGTGAACTGCTGGGGGAAGATAATTAATAATATGTAGCTTATAAAAATAGTGGATAATAATGGGAAATACCATTTTGTGCTTTGAGGCAGTGTCTCTCAATTTTTTTTTTTTTAAATTATTGCCCTTTCAACCAGGGATCCTTTTCACGTATTTGTTTCCTAATTTACTGTCCCCATGACATTTCAAAATGTATATATTTTTTTATCAAATTCAGAGAGGAAGGGAGAGGGAGAGAGATATATCAATGAGGGAGAGAGGAATATCAATGATGAGAGAGAATCACTGATTGGCTGCCACCTGCACACCCCATACTGGGGATCGAGCTTGCAACCTGGGCATCTGCTCTGACTGGGAGTCAACCGTGATTTCTTGATTCATAGATCGACACTCAACCACTGAGCCACACAGACTGGGCTGAAATTTTAATACTGTAAATATACTGTATGTCTGTATACATAGTGTGACCTTTTTAATGGCCAGATGTGGGAGCCCCTTTTCATGTCCCACGCGATTCAGGGTCGCCCATTCAGGGTTCAGGTTTCTGGAGGAGGCCTCATACAAATGAATAAAGACTCAGAAAAATACTAATTTGGAAAATGGGGGCCAGGCGGTGGTTCAACTCTAGAGGCAGAACTCCCACTCACTCTGGCTTCACCACTCTTTTTATTAAGATTAAAATCATAAGATATAGCTGTATCCCCCAGGCCAGAGACACCAGTAAAAACCAATCAACAGATCTTTTTAGGACTAACAGGTGGGCGCTGCTTCAACCATCATCATCCCAGTAACCAGCTCCAATCCCTCAGAGAAATCAAGGTTGACAAGCCCTCCTAACTCCTTGTCCACAGCTTTCTATTATTAAAACACTGATTGATTGGCTTCTGGCAGCCAGAAATCATAATTTTTAAATTTTTAATCCCTAACATCTAATTTTTGTCAACTTAATTTGTATTAATTATAGCTATTTAGAAGTTATGTTTTAGAATAATTGTTTTTTCCTTACTATTTGACCTATCCAATCTCAAATTTCTTAAGTAAATAAGCATGCATTCTATTGGTTCATAGCTACTTATGTGGAACAGTGAATGGTAGGAGGAAATTTGTCTAGCATTAAGAATTTTACTGGAAGTAGTTCATTAAGGAGACAGTCTATTCATAGATAATTCACTTGACTCTATCATGAGGTTTTTCTTTATGCTTTTTCCATAGGATGCTATTCTGAAATACAATATGGCATATTCTAAGAAATGGGACTTTACAGCTTTGGTTGATTTCTGGGATAAGGTAAGAGTATGTTTATTTCTTTAACTATGGAAATAATATGACAATTATAAAAAAGTTTAAGAAAAACATCTGTAATTCTATCAAACTAACACAATTATCTTTTATTTTGTGAAAAATATTGTTATTTTATATGCATTTATAGGAACTAATTTTGGCATCTTTTTTTTTCTTTTTTAAAAATATATTTTATTGATTTTTCACAGAGCGGAAGGGAGAGGGATAGAAAGTCAGAAACATCGATGGGAGAGAAACATCGATCAGCTGCCTCTTGCACGCCCCCTACTGGGGATGTGCCCGCAGCCAAGGTACATGCCCTTGACCGGAATCGAACCCGGGACCCTTCAGTCCGCAGTCCAACGCTCTATCCACTGAGCCAAACTGGTTTCGGCTATAGGAACTAATTTTGAATTTTGTTTTATTCTCTTTTTCTTTTAAAATTTTATACTATTATCAACATTATCAGTGGCTGCATATTTCATAACTAGTTTTTGAGAATTTAATGATTCCCACATTCTTAGACATCTAGATTGTATCTAGTTTATGTACACACACATATACATGCATATATACAGTTATGTGCCACTTAAGAAATGGGATACATTCTGAGAAATGAATCCTTAGGTGATTTTGTTGTCGAATGAACATCATATATATTTTATACTTACACAAATCTAGATAATATAGCCTATTGTTCTTAGGCTACAAGTCTGTGCAACATGTTACTGCACAAAATAAAACAGCATGAAATTAAATCATATACAGGATGCATCACCACAGTGCTCACACCCACACCTAACTTCTGGCAACCATCTTCTCCATCTCTATAATTTTGTTATCCTTTTTATTGTTGAATGGTATTCCATGATTTAGATATATCATAATTTGTTTAATCATAGTCACATTTCAGGATATTTGGGTTGTTTTGAGTTTTGGGCTATTACAACAAATCTGCCATGTACTGTTGTGTGCGGGTTTTTACATGAACATACATTTTTATTTCTCTGAGATAAATGCCCAAGAGTGTGATTGTCAAATTGATAAGTGTATTTTCAGTTTTAGAAGAAACTGCCAGTATACTTTTGCTAGATAAGCCTCCTAAAGAAAGATACATTATATACAATCTTTAAAAAATTTTAAAAATATTTTCACATTCATTCATATTATGTATGTTTCATTTACAAATAATAGAAATAGTAATTTTAGAAATGGAAACATTTTGAATTTAAGTATTCTCAATATAACTTCGATTTACCTAATAGAGAATAATTATTGAACTTTGAATAGGTCCTATATTTTTATACTAGAGCCTCGGTGCACGGATTCATGCACTGGTGTGGTCCCTCAGCATGGCCTGCAGGGATTGGGCTGAAACTGGCAGTCCAATGCCACCTGCTGCTCCTGTCCTCTGCTCCCGCTCATCCTGATCCTGCTGTGCTTGCCGCAGGCTCACATCCCAACAGTTCCAATTGGAAGAGTCTTGCACTACTGTAGCAGTGCTCGCCAGCTGTGATCCTGTTGTCTGGTTCCTGGCGGTTAGCTGAGCAGCACTCCCACTGTTGGAGCACACTGACCACCAGGGGGCAGCTCTGGCATTGAGCATCTGCCCCTGGTGGTCATTGTGCATCATAGCGACTGGTCCATCGGTCGGTTGCTTAGGCTTTTATGATTATAGATTGGGGCTGTTCCTTCTGCAGCCCTTTATTCAGATAAATAACTATGGACTAGAATAATATTGTTACTATTTCTATTGTAAATAAATATTTATGGTTTAGAGATGGACTTTCTTGGTCTGAATGACATAGATTGTCCCTGGCAGAGCAATGTATCCAAATCAGTGTTCTTTCTAGTTTTGCCTATAATTAGAGTATATTGTCCCTTGGGACACACTCTCTCCTCCTACTTGCTGCCTTATTTTCTATGCAATAACAGACATGTTCCCTTCTTCCATTTTTCAATGCTTTACATATACTAAGTGCTCGTAAGTAGGTATGAACTAGATTTCAAAGGAGATCAAGTAGGCATATTGGTTTTCATGGTTACCAAGATCTGGAAAATATTATCTAGAAGCAACAGTGCAAGTTAACAAAACTTCTTATGTTTCTGATTCCTGCCACCATTCCCTGTTCATGCTACAAAACACATCTAAGTATAACATACTTTTCTTCTCTAAACATTTTTAGCTAGTGACATTCTAGTGTTCTTGTCAGTTCATTTACTCTGGCATTACTGTACCTGATTTGTTTTTTCTCTGGACTGCTCATGGTAATACAAAAGTGTTTGGTTAATTACATGATCAGGAAGCAGACATTAAGATTGTTGTGAATCTTTGTATTTATTTCCTGTTAATTCATAAGAGTCTGAACATATGAAAATGCATTTGCAATAGTATAAATAACATCACCATTTACTTTTTCCCAGAAATGTTTTGATTATCTCACAAAATATTTGTGAAGCAATGTGATGCACAGCTGTGGCTCTTAGATTTATCGTGCATCTGAATCCTATGGAGGGCAGTTGAAACGCAGATTGCTGATCACCACCCTCTTGAGTTTCTGATTTCATAGGTCTGGGATAGGACCTGAGACTTTACATTTCTTTTCTTTTTTTTTAAATTTTGGGGGTTAAAATTGCATAGAGTATATTGCATTGTGTGTTCACCACCCAAAGTCAAATCTTCTTTCATCACCATATATTTTACCTCCTTTACCCAATAGCCCCCTTCTACCATATTGTTCTCTGTGTCTATGAGTTTTTGTTTGTCTTGTTCATTTGTTGCTTTCAGTTTTATATACCACATATGAGTGAAACCATATGGTTCTTTTAAAAAATATATATATATATATTTATTGATTTTTCACAGAGAGGAAGGAAGAGGGATAGAAAGTTAGAAACATTGATGAGAGAGAAACATCGATCAGCTGCCTCTTGCACACCCCCTACTGGGGATGTGCCCGCAACCAAGGTACATGCCCTCGACTGGAATCGAAACTGGGACCCTTCAGACTGCAGGCCGATGCCCTATTCACTGAGCCAAACTGGTTTTGGCCCATATGATTCTTGATGTTTTCCATCTTATCTCACTTAACATGATATTCACAAGATTCAACCATGTTGTTGCAAATTGCAGTATTTTATCTTATGAATGAGTTGTATTTCATTGTATACTAGAGGCCTGCTGCACAAAATTTGTGCCCTCGGAGGTGGGATTCCCTCAGCTCGGACTTCGCCCTCTCTCAGTCTGGGAGCCATCAGTCGAACATCCTTAGTGCTGCCACGGAGGCCGGAGAGGCTCCCATCACTGCTGCTGCGCTCGCCAGCCATGAGCCTGGCTTCTGGCTGAGTGGTGCTCCCCTGTGAGAGCACACTGACCACCAGAGGACAGCTCCTGCATTGAGCATTTGCCCCTGGTAGTCAGTGCTGTCATAACGACTGGCCATTCTGCTGTTTGGTCGATTTGCATATTAGCCTTTTATTATGTAGAATAATGTCTTATTATGGGCAAGGACTAATTCAATTTTTTTTAGGTAAAGGGAGGGACAGAATTTTCACTTGAGCCTGAAGCTAAAATTGCCCTTAGCTCAAAAATCTGCATACCACTGAGACACATTTGGTGAGGCTCATTCTGAACCCCTACACTGTTCTATTATATGTATAAGTATTGGGAACTGGAACCATCTTATCTCTTTAGTGAAATGAACCTTTTGTTATGCTACAATGACTAACTTTATCTCATAAGTTGTGTTTTGGTTTTAAGCCTGTATCCAGTATTCATGCAGCAATTTCAATATTTCTGTTCAGTATTTACCTGGCACATCTTTTATTTTATTTTCTCTAAATCTTTCTAGATTTTTATGTATTAGATAGGAATAGCCTATGGATACAGACAATAGTCTGGCTAAGGCCTGGAAAGGGAGGGTTGCAGGGTGGAAGAGATCAATGGGGAGAGCCGGTGGAGCGGGTGGGAGGCTTGGCTTCCTTTGTTGCTGGGTGACAAAGGAAGCCAACCCTCTTGCACGCCCAGGCCAGCTGTTGAGGGAGCCTTGCAGGGAGTGAGCAAGGTTCCTTGTCTGGGAGTTCCAAATCTGCCATTGGTTCCTTTCACTGCTGATTCCCCTCCACGCAGGTATCCTCCATGTAAAAGCTGTTCCGTGCAAATATGTCATGTCCTTATGGGTGAATCCTAAACCAAATGAGTGTCACATCTGGGCAGCCTAACTCCCGTTAGCAAAAGGACGTGGGAGGAGAGATTTAGGAATCACGAAGCCATCGTGACCTGCTGGGTCTCTGTCAAACACAGTCTGAGACCCTTCCAAACACCACCTGAGCTAAACCTGAGAATCAAGATATTTTCAAGGCCCAAAGTTGATGGGGGTAAAGGGGTAGGGGAGCAAAGCAAGCAGAACAGCCAACTCAACCAAAGATACAGTGAATAGAACATCGGTCTGCAGACAGAAGGGTCCCAGGTTTAATTCCGATCAAGGGCATGTACCTTGATTGTGGGCACATCCCTAGTAGGGGGTGTGCAGGAGGCAGCTGATTGATGTTTTTCTCTCATCAATGTTTCTAACTCTCTATTCCTCTCCCTCTCCATTAAAAAAATCAATAAGATATATTTAGAAAAGAAAACAGGGTAAAAGAGGTTGAATATGTACTGTATAATTTAAAGCATGTAAAACAATGTAGCTTTTAAAAATATATATTTTGTTATTGATTTTTTACAGAGAGGAAGGGAGAGAGATAGTTAGAAACATTGATGAGAGCGAAACATCGATCAGCTGCCTGCTGCATACCTCCTACTGGAATGTGCCTGATGCTCTATCCAATGAGCCAAATCGGTTAGGGCATAATAAAACTTTTTAGGGACATATATGTTATCTATACCAGTGGTCGGCAAACTCATTAGTCAACAGAGCCAAATATCAACAGTACAACGATTGAAATTTCTTTTGAGAGCCGAAAACCTACTTCTGCGCATGGGCCGTGAAGTTTCAAACGCACTGTACATGCATGCCCACATGTGGTATTTTGTGGAAGAGCTACACTCAAGGGGTCAAAGAGCCGCATGTAGCTCACGAGCTGCAGTTTGCTGACCACTGATCTATATTAATAAAAGGGTAATATGCTAATTAGACCAGACATCTTTCGGACGTTCATCTGGATGTCCTTCCAGACAAAGCCATGGTGGTGGGGCCAAGGCAAAGGATGTTAGGGGCAATCAGGCCAGCAGGAGAGGGCACTTAGGGGCAACCAGGCTAGCAGAGGAGGGTACTCAGGGGTGATCAGGTCGGCAGGGGAGCAGTTAGACGTCCATCAGGTGATCAACCGGCAGTTGGACATCCAGATTGGAGAGGGTTCAGTTTGAGCTGAGTGTCATTCCCCCCCCCCCCCCCGCACTGTGCATGAATTTTGTGCACCGGGCCTCTAGTTTTAAATAAAGGAAAATATCTTATTTGAAAAGAGTTTTATGTGAAGTAAGTAATTATTGCTGTATACTGTACTTTATATATATATATATATATTTAAATATATATATTTGCAGTATACCTTAGATTTAATAGTAGTACATATGTTTTCCTTTTTCTCCCCATTGTCCTCCCCCCAGCCTCCCCTACTTCCCAACACATGTCCCACCTGCCCCCCTCCCCCCGCCCCAGTGTCTTGCATCCACTGGTTATGCTCACATGCATGTATACAAGTCCGTCAGTTGATCTCCCAGCAGCATCCGCCCCCCTGTAATTTATATTCTTAACTCCTCTCAAGGAGATATTAATTCTATGTTCACTGGCTGCAGGACTGACTTCCGCCATGCCGACACAGCACTCACTGCCATGGGGGCTGTGATCAGACCCTGCTTCTCTCTCCTGGCCTCTGTCTGGGCCTGATCGCAGCCTCCTCAGCAGTCAGTACTGGATCACTGAGACGACCCAGTACTGCCTGCAGGACTGACTTCCATTTTTCAGTCAAGCCTTCGGTCGTTTTGGACGTGACGGACCCTTGCTCTTTATATAGATATAGATTATGGATCCTTGCTCTTGATATATAGATACAGGTATAGGTATAGGTATAGGTATAGGTATAGGTATAGGTATAGATACAGATATAGATAGATAGGTATATAGATATGTAGATATGTACCACACTTTTACCTAATTATCTCTCAAAGGACACTTCAGTTGTTTCCATGTCTTGGCCACTGTGAATAATGCTGCAATGACCATAGGGGTACACATATCTTTACTAATAAATGTTTTCAAATGTTGGGAGTAGGTACCCAGGAGAGGGATTTCTGGGTCACATGGTAGCTCTATTCTTATTTTTTTGAGGAACTACCAGATTTTTCCATAGTGGCTATACCAGTCTACATTCTCACAAGCAGTGAATGAGGGTTCCTTATTCTCCACAACCTCTCCAACATTTGTTAATACTTGCCTTGCTAATAATAGTCATTCTGACAAATGTGAAGTGGTATCTCATTCTCGTTTTGATTTGCATTTCCCTAATGGTTAGTGAGGATGAACATCTTTTCATATATCTGTTGGCTGTTTGTATGTCTTCTTGGAAAAGGTGTCCAGGTCTTCTGGCCATTTTAAAAATTGATTTGTTTGTTTGTTTGGTATTGAGTTGAATGAGTTCTTTATGTTTTGAATATTAACACTTTTTTGGAACTGCTGTGCAAATATCATCTCCCATGCAGTTGGCTGTCTTTTTCTTTTGTTGTTGGTTTCTTTTGCTTTGCAAAAGTTTTTTAGTTTCATATAATTCTGTTAATTTATTTTTGCCTTACTTTCCTTGCCTTTGGGGTCAGATTCATAAAATGTTCTCTACAACCAAGGTCCATAAGTTTGGTACCTATGTTATCTTCTATGTAACTTACTGTTTCAAGTTTTATATTAGACCAGACATGTCTGGTCTTTGATACATTTTTAAAAATATTGTTTTTATTGATTTCAGAGAGAGAAAGGGAGAGGGAGAGAAGATAGAAACATCATTGATGAGCCCGGCTGATCCTGATGAATTTTTTAATGTATTTGATTTGCTAGTATTTTTTTTTTAATGTATTAAAAAAATCAGTTAGTATTTTTTAAAAAAAGATATTTGTATCTGTATTCATTAGAGATATTGGGCTGTAGTGTTCTTTTTTATTTTTTTCAAATCTTGTAGTGTTTGTTTTGCATCATCCTTTCCACGTTTTGGTAATGTGTTAGGAAATGTTGCCTCTTCTCAACTTAAAAACAATATATATTTTTATTGATTTCAGAGAGTAAGAGAGAGGGAGATAGAGATAGAAACATCATTGATAAGAAAGAGATGTTGACCAATTGATTGACTGCCTCCTGCATGCTCCCTAGGAGGGATCGAGCCCAGAATGTGGGCACAAGCCCTTGACTGGAACTGAACCTGGGATTCTTGCATCTGTAGGCCATACTCTCTCTATCCATTAGCCAAACCAGCTAGGGTGTCTTCTCAAATTTTTGGAACAGTTTATGTCTCTGAATGTTTGGTAGACTTCACTATTAAAGCCATTTGATCCTGGAGTTTTCCTATTTGGGAGGTATTTGATGGTTTTTTAAATTTCCTCACTGTTGATCTGTGTATTTAAGTTCGATTTTTTAATTTTTTAATAATTTACATATTTTTAAGAACGAGTCCATTTCTTCCAAGTTATTGAATTTGGTGACATGTAATTTTTCATATTTTTTCACAATCCTTTGTATTTCTGTGGAGTCCTTTGTAATTTCTCCTTTTTAAAAAATATATATTTTTATTGATTTCAGAGAGGAAGTGAGAGAGAGAGATAGAAAGATCAGTGATGAGAGAGAATCATTGATTGGCTGCCTCCTGCACACCCTTACTGGAGGTCAAGCCTGCCACCCAGGCATGTGCCCTTGGCTAGAATAGACCCTGGGACTCTTCAGTCTGCAGGCTGATGCTCTTATCCACTGAGCCAAGCCAGCTAGGGCTGTAACTCCTCTTTCATTTCTGATTTTGTTTGAGTCTTTTCTCTTTTTTCCTTAGTGAGTCTAGCTAGAGGTTTGTCCATTGTATGAATGTATTTTAAGAACCAGCTCTTTGTTGCATTAATTTTTTGTATAGTCTTTTTATTCTCTATTTTATTTAAATCTCTAATTTTTATTATTTCCTTCTTTCTGCTTACTAGTTCTTTAAGATATGATGTTAGGTTGTTTATTTGGTATTTTTCTTGTTTCTTGAGATAGGTCTGTAATGGTATAAACTTCCCTCTTATTACTGCTTTCTCTATATCCCAGAAGTTTTTTATGTCCTGTTGTCATTCTCAATTGTCTCTATGTATCTTTTGACTTCACCTTTATTTTTCCTTTAGCCCAGTCATTCTTAATTGCATGTTGTTTAATCTCCACATATCTGTGGTATTTCCCATTCTCTTTTTGCAGTTGATTTCCAATTTCAAAGCATTGTGGTCAGTGAATATATTTGGTATGATTTTAACCATCTTAAATTTATTGAGGCTAGTTTTGTGTTCCAATATATGGTCTATCCTTTAGAATATTCCATAGGCACTGGAGAAGAATGTATAATCTGCTGTCCTGGGATGAAAGGTTCTGTAAATGTCAGTTTTGTCCTTTTGGGCTAATGTGTAAGTTAAAACCAATATTTTTTAAATTGATTTTATGTTTGGATGCTCTATGTAAAGCTGTCAATGGGATGTTAGGTCCACTACTCTTATTGTTTTTTGTCAGTTTCTCTTTAGTTCTGTTATTAGTTGCTTTATATATTTTAGTGCTTCCTGATTGTGTGCATATTCACTGAGTGGCCAAATTATTATGATCTCTGAATGCATGATAATCTGGCCACTCAGTGTATATCCTATATAATAAAAGGCTCATATGCAAATTGTCCTCTCAACCAGGAGTTCAACCAGCAGGCATGCTGGCCAACCACCCATGTCCCCTGCCCCTGGCCAGGCTGGCCAGAACCCACCTATGCACGAATTCATGCACTGAACCTCCAGTGTATACACACACATACAGACACACTGAGTGGTCAGATTTTTATGCGTTCAGAGATCATAATAATCTAGCCACTCAGTGTATATTGAGAAATGTTATGTCTTCTTGATATGGTCTCCACTTTATCATTATTAAATGTGCATCTTTGTCTCTTATTACCTTTCTTTATCTTGAAATCTATTTTGTCAAATGTAAGTATAGCTACACATGCTTTTCTGTGGATGTTATTCCCACCCTTTCACTTTGAGTATAATTTTGTCTTTGCGGTTTAGGTGTGTGCCCTGAAGACAGCATATGGCTGGGTTCTGTTTTTTAATCCAGTCTGCTCCTCTGTGCCTTTCTATTTATTTTTTATTGTGTTTTTTATTTTTTCCTTTTTATTGAATTTATTGGGGTGGCACTGGTTAATATAATTATACAGGTTTCAGGTGCACAATTCCACAACACATGGTTCTTCACTGTACTGTGTGTTCACCACCTACAGTCATGTCTTCATCAATTATCATTTACCCCCTCTTCCACCTATCCTCACTCCCCAACCCCCGGAAGGCCACTCCCACATCCCAGCAAATGGCCTCACCCCCTAGTGACTATGTCCATTGGTCATGTTTATATGCATGGATGCAAGTCCTTTGGTTGATCTCTTTCTTTACCCCCTTGCCACCACCTTCCCTCTGAGGTTTGACAGTCAGTTCAATGCTTTTCTGTCTCTAGATCTATTCTGGATCTGTTTTTCTTCATCGGTTTATGTTGTTCACTATATCCACAAATGAGTGAGATCATGTGGTATTTATCTGATTGGCTTATTTTGCTTACCATAATGCTCTCCAGACCCATCCATGCTATTGCAAATGGTAAGAGTTCCTTCTTTTTTACAGCAGTGTAGTATTCCATTGTGTATATGTATCACAGTTTTTTAATCCATTTGTCTGTTGTTGGGCACTTAGGCTGTTTCCAAATCTTACTCTTTGCCTTTTTATTGGTAAATTCAATTTACTCACATTTAGGGTGATTATTGATATACTAGAGGCCCGGTGCATGAAATTTGTGCATGGGTAGGGTCCGTAGGCCTGGCCAGCAATCAGGGCCAACTGGGGCCTTTCTGCTGCTGGCCAGGGCCTTCCTTTGTTCCACACCGCCCCTTGGTGGTCAGCGCATGTCATAGTATGTGATTGAACTCCTAAGAGGATAATTTGCATATTAGTCTTTTATATTTATAGATGAAAATTTCCTGTAACCATGTAATGTTTTGTTTTCTGGTAGCTCTGTGTCTCCCTTATGTTTTAGGTCTGTTGTTTTGGTTGGTCAGATTCTATGATTTTTCCCCCTCTGTTTTTTCTTTTTTTATGTTGTCTCAGTTCTGGATGTTTTTTTGTGTGGTTACCATTAAATTTATATAAAAGAAACTTTATTATATACAGTGGTCCTTTTCTTCTGAATTTAATCTCCATTCCCCTTTGCAAATTCAGACCTTTACCCCCTCTTGTTTTATGTTTTTGTTGTCACCAATTATCCTTATTTATGCTGTGTTCATTTTCAAATTGCAATAGCTATTGTCTTCTTTTTTTTTTTACTGTTTTTTTTTTACCTCCTTTAACCTTTAAATTATATTTAAGTGTACATTACCATATTCCGAAGAAAAAGAGTTCCAATTTCCTACTTCTATCTGTTTGTCATCTTACTCATAGTTTTGTATCCTTTTGTCTTGTTGAATGGAGGTGTTGTGGTCCTAAATTTCCTCAGCTTCTGTATGTCTGGAAAAATCTTTATTTCTCTTTCATATCTAAAGGATAACTTTGGTGGATATATTATTCTTATTTGGTAAATTTTCTTTTTTCAGTAGTTTGAATATTTGATTCCACTTTCACCTAGCTAACATATTTTTTTGCTGAAAAATCCAATGATAGTCTAATGAGATTTTCTGTGCTGTTACTGTCTTTTTTTTCTGACTGCCTGAGAATTTTTTCTTTGTTATTAATTCTTTTTTTTAATATGTTTTTATTCATTTCAGAGAGGAAGTGGGTGGGGAGAAAGAGAGAGAGAAAAAGGAGGGAGAGAGGGGGGGCATCAATGATGAGAGAGAATCATTCATCTGCTGCCACCTTCATACCTCCTACTGGGAATTGGACCCGAAACAAGGCATGTGCCCTTGATCAGAATCAAACTCAGGACCCTTCAGTCTGCAGGCTGATGCCAAACCAGCCAGGACTGTTATTAATTCTTGACAATTTTAATATAATGTGTCTTGGAAAAGGCCTTTTTGGATTGAGATAATTAGATACTCTGTTCGCTCTTGGATGGATGATCCAGTTCTTTCCGTAGGTTTGGGGAATTCTCTTCAACTCTGTTTGAATAGGCTCTCTATTTCCTTCTCCCTCTTTTCTTCTGCAGTGTACATTACATTATTCTTGTATTGCTTTTTTTTTTTTTTAATCTTTATTGTTGAGAGTATCACAGAAGTTCTCCTTTTTCCCCCCATTGCCTCCTCCATCTGGTCCTCACCCTGACCCAGGCCTTCACCACACAGGTAAGATCTTTGGTTAATCTCTTCCAACCATCTCTCCCCTCTTCCTTTTGAGATTTGTCAGGCAGTTCCATCTTTCCATGTCTCTGATTCTATTTTATTCACCAGCTTATTTTGTATGTTAGATTTCTTGTTCATTTATTTGGACTTTTAGATTCAATTGTTGATAGATACTAGTATGTATTTACTAGTGACCTAGTGCACAAAATTCGTGCACATTAAAAGGGGATTAATTAGAGAAAGTAATTTAATATTGCTATTTACCCTTTCCTTATAATAGAAGTGTTAGAGATGAAAGAAAATTAATAAAATGTATATGAAAACCTTTCTCCTGTCAGAGTCTGGGGCTCACCATGGAACCCAGAGTCAAGTCCCCACCCAACCACATGCACCTCAAAAGACCCAGACCCGGCCCCCCCCGTTGGGCTAGATCCAGACCCGGCCAGTCCCACCCTTGTCAAACCCTGCTGGGCAGCGGACATAGTCTCAGGTACCCTGGCCCGGCGCCAGGATGGGAGCATGGCCTGAAGTCCCCCAGCCCAGACTGGGGTGGGGGGCATGCCTTGAGATCCTCCATCAAGCCCCACCAGGTGGGGGACATGGCCTGAGATCCTCTGTCAAGCCCCGCTGGGTGGGGGACATGGCCCGAGGTCCCCTTTCAAGCTCTGTCAGGTAGAGTGGGGGGGCATGCAGCCTCAGGTCCCCCAGCCCAGCACCGGCAGGGGGCTCAGCCTCAGGACCCGCTGGGCAGGGGCGTGGCCTGAGTTCCCCCAACTTAGCACTAGGGGTGCAGCCCCTGTGGGTGGGGGAGGGTACAGCCTGAGATCCCCTGCCAAGCCTTGCCAGGTGGGGGGTGTGGCCCGCAGTGCCCTGTCAAGCCCTGCTGGGTGTGGGGCATGGCCTGAGATCCCCTGTCAAGCCCCATGGGGATGGGGAGGGGCATAGCCTCAGGTCCCTGCTGATTTATCATTAAGGCTCTTTTTGAGAACTTGGCCTCAGCTGTGGGTGCAGCCATCTTTGTGATGAAGTGAAGGTCAATTAGCATATCCCCTCTTTATTAGATAGGGTTACCATTTTATTGTTCATGTTTTTATCTCTTCCCCTCTTCTTTCTCCCGCCTGCTCCTCATCCTTCTTTCTTCTTCTTGATTCTTCTTTCTTTCTTCTTCAGAATATCGTTCAACATTTCATGTAATGCTGGTTTGGTGGTGATAAACTCTTTTAATTTTTTCTTATTTATGAAGCTCTTTATTTGACCCTCAATTCTAAATGAGAGCTTTGCTGGTAGAGTATTCTTGGTTGAAGCTCTTTATTTGACCCTCAATTCTAAATGAGAACTTTGCTGGGTAGAGTACTCTTGGTTGAAGGTCCTTGCTATTCATTACTTTGAATATTTCTTGCTACTCCCTTCCAGCCTGCAAAGTTTTTGTTGAGAAATCAGCTGACAATCGTATGGGCACTCCCTTGTAGGTAACTAATTGCTTTCCTCATGCTGCTTTTAGGATTCTCTAAATTTGTCTTTAACCCTTGGCATTTTAATTATAATGTGTCTTGGTGTGGGCCTCTTTGGGTTCCTCTTCTTTGTATTGCTCTTTTTGATGGAGTCAGTTCTTAAGTTCTCTCTTTTTGTTTTGATTTTACCCCAAGTCTTTCTCTTGTCCTATCTGCATTATGTCTAGATTTCTATCTTCTACGTCACTAATTCTTTCTTCCATCTGGTCAGCTCTGTTTCTTCTGCTCACTAGCTCATTCTTCATCTTTTTTATTGAGATCTTTACCTATTTGGTTCTTTTTAAAAGTTTCAGTCTCTTTAGTAAAGTACTTCTTTTGTTTGTTGATTTTATTTTTGAGTTTTCTTGTATCTTGTTTATATTTTTCAGAATTGCACTCTTCAATTCTCTCTTATTTAAATCATATATTTTTTCCCTGACCAGGTTGCTCAGTTAGTTGGACTCTCATATGTACACCAAAAGGTTGAGGGTTCGATACCTGGTCAGGGCACATTAGGTTTTGGTTAGATTCCACTGAGGGAGTATATGGGAGGCAACTGGATCAATGTTTCTGCCATCAGTGTTTCTCTCTCTCACATCAATAAAAACATATCATTGGCTGAGGATTTAAAAAAATAATAGCCCTGGGTGGTAGTTCAGTGGTTAGAGCATTGACCTATACCTGAGGGGTCACGGGTATAATTCCCAGTCAAGGGCACTTACCTGAGTTGTAGGCTTCAAGTCAGGTGTGTGCAGGAGGCAAGCAATCAATGTGTCTTTCACATCAGTGTTTCTCTTCCTCTCCTTTCCACTCTAAAAATTATTGGGAAAAATATCCTTGGGTGAGAATTAACAATGAAAATAACGATAAAATAAATCACATATTTCTATCTTTAAGTTTACTTTCTGGAGATTTTTCTCTTTGAAATGCCTCATTATTTGATTAATTCTTTCTCTCCCTACACATCTATGGGAATGATAGCTCTGCTTTTTTTTTAAAATATATTTTTATTGATTTTTTTGCAGTATAACTTATAATTAATAGTGGTACATGTTTTCTTTTCCCCCTCCCCCTTATCCTCCTCCCAGCCTCCCCTAGCCCCCAGCACATATCCCCACCTTCCCCCCTCCCCGCACCAGTGTCTTTCATTCATTGGTTATGCTCATATGCATGCGTACAAGTCCTTCAGTTGATCTCCCCCCCGCATCCGCCTCCCATCCACCCAAGCCTTCCCCTGTAGCTTGACAGCCTGTTCAAGGCCACCCTGCCTCTATGTCAATCACTCTCCCCTGTTTCTTTTCTTCAAAAATATCTTGCCTCTGCATACTAGAAATAAATGTATAAGAACAAAAATTGTTTCAGTCTCAGTTTCAATGTCCAACTGTTCTGAGTCCCAGTTTCAGTGTCAAATAATTCTTTATGTGTACATGTCAGCAATGGTATCCCGATGGTGGACACATCGTGGCAATGCAAGATCCATCCTCTCTGGTTTGGTCCTGGGCTGCCTGCAGACATGCACAGCTGCCTACTGCTAGCATGGCAAGGGGTCGTCAGTGTCCCCCATCTCTGGACCATCCTCGTGACTGGAACAGATCCATCAGTTCCTCACAGTCGCAGGAACCCACATGGTCTTGGAGTTGTTCTCTGAAAACACACAAACACATTCTCGACCAAAAGTTAACAAAGGGATCCTCTATGCAAAATAGACTTAAGATTCTTTTTAATTTTTGCCTAAATGATTTTCCTTTGGCTTATTTTGACACCATGTGTGTTTTTTCATGGTGCTTTTTTTTTTTTTTTAAGAATGGCATTCTTTATTTAACAGGTTGCTAAAAAGAAGTGATTCTTTTGTTTTCCAGTAGGTGGCGATGAAGCACAAGTTTTTGTTTTCTTTTGCATCTCTGGCTTCTCAGATCTCTCCTGGGCTGTGAAAAATATGTTGCCCTGTATTCTCTAGGCAGGTGGGCATCTCCTCTGTGACCAGTTCTACTTGGTTTCAGGGCATCACCACTGTGGGAGAATGTGGGAGGAGGTGGTGATGTAGTTCCTAGCTCATGAAATTCCAGCACTGTCCTCTGTAACCAGATGCTGTCAGTGGTGTCCCAAGTGCGCCACTGGGCTCAGCCCAGATGGGTGGTGGCTGGGTGAGGTGGGTGAAGCCAGTTGGTGCATTTCTGGCATTGTTTTCTTCCCAGAAATGGTGACCTCAGCTGCCTCACTTCTGTATTTCCACCCCTGCCACAGGATTTATTGCAGCACACTGCCCCTGTGCTCAGGGAAAAGTGCTTCTGCCTTTCCAGTTCTTAGGACTACATTACAGATAACATGCCCTGTTGTCAGGCACTCACTTCTACTGCTTCTTCTGGGCCCACTTCTGGTTTTGAGAGGGTGAAGGAAGGTGAACTCTGGAAGGCTAAAGAAAGGTGGCCAGGACACTCCTCAACCCCACTTTTTTTTTTTTTTTTTTTTTTTTATCTTGCATTTGGCAGTGACCACCACCAGTGAACCAGGACTGAATCTCTGCCCTATGTCTTTACCTCAGTCATTGGGCTTATCAGCAGAATGTACCCACCACTCAGGCAGGAAGCCTTACACTCACTGTATCTCTCTGCTCCTTGGGCCTGCAGAGAGTGCAGGCGTTAACTCCATAAAGAGATCCACAGTAAATTTAGGGCTGGGCTGTGTGAGACTTTGCATGCTAATTGGTTTCTAGATGCTGCTGCTCCTGTTGCTCCTGCTGCTGTTTTTGGTTCAGAGACCACACTTTGCGAACTTCTGGTGGAGAAAAAGGGCATATAGAAATGAGAATCTTGCCCTGGTTGGTTTGGTTCAGTGGATGGAGTGTTGTCCTGTGGACTGAAGGGTCCAGGGTTCAATTCCAGCCAAGGGCACATGCCCGGGTTGCAGGCTCTATTCCCCATTAGGGGGTGTGCAGGAGGCAGCTGATCAATGATTCCCTCTAATCATTGATGTTTCTATCTCTCTCTCTGTAACCCTTCCTCTCTGAAATCCATACATACACACACACACACATATATATTTAAAAAGAGATGAATTCTTAATTAAAAAAAAAAGAAATGAGAATCTTAGATTCTTATTTATTAATTTAAATCTTTGTTGTTGAGGATATTTCAGATGTCCCCCTTTTTTCCCCACCTATTGCCCTCCTGCCCCAGGCCTACACCACCCTATTGTCTGTGTCCATAGGTAATGCATATATGCATGTAAGAGCTTTGGTTAATCTCTTCCCCCGTCCCCTTCCCCCTTCCTTCTGAGATTCATCAGTCTTTTCCATGTTTCCATCTCTCCCCTCACGCCCACCACATTCTCTCACAGAGGTGGTGCCCTGAGACAGAGGAGACCTGGTCATAGAGGAGATGCCCACCTGCCCAGAGAATGCAGGACACCATGTTTTCCACAACTTAGGAGAGATCTGAGAAGTCAGAACAGTGCAAAAGAAACAAAAACTTGTTGCTTCATCACCACCTACTGGAAAACCAAAGAAACACTTCTTTTTAGCAATTGATTCTATTTTATTCATCAATTAGTTTTGTTCATTTGATTCCTTGTTTGTTTATTTTGGCTTTTAGATTCAATTGTTGATAGATGTGTATTTATTACCATTTTACTGTTCACTTTTTTCATGTTTTTCTTCTTTCTCCTCCTCCTCTTCCTCCTCTTCCTTTCCTCCTCTTCCTCTTCTTAAAGAATATCTTTCAATATTTCATGTAATATTGGTTTGGTGGTGATGAATTTCTTTAGTTTCTTGTTTGTGAAGTTCTTTATCTGGTCTTCAGTTCTAAATGAGCACTTTGCTAGGTAGAGTATTCTTGCTTGTAGGTCCTTACTATTCATCACTTTGATTATTTCTTGCCACTCCCTTCTGGCCTGCAAAGTTTCTTTTGAGAAATCAGGTGACAGTCATATAGGCACTTCCTTGTAGGTAACTAACTGCTTTTAACATTCTTTTTTTTTTTTTTTTGTCCTTAACCCTTGGCATTTTAATTATGATGTGTCTTGGTGTGGGCCTCTTTGGGCTCCTCTTGCTTGGGACTCTCTGCCCTTCCTGGATTTGTAAGTCTTTCTTTCACCAAGTAGGGGAAGTTTTTTGTCATTATCTCTTTAAATAGGTTTTCAGTATCTTCCCTCTCTTCTCCTTCTGGTACCGCCATGATGCGAATGTTGGTATGCTTGAAGTTGTCCCAGAGGCTTCTTACACGATCTTCATATTTTTGCATTCTTTTATTTTTTTGCTCTTCTGATTTGGTGTTTTTTTTGAATCCTCTACTCTGCTGTTGAGTCCCTGAAAATGATTTTTTATTTCAGTTAGTTTATGCTTAATTTCTGACTTGTCCTTTTTCATGTCTTTGAAATTCTCCCTAAGATCCTTGAAAGTCTCACTAAGTCTCTTGAAGGTCTCATTAAGATCCTTGAGCAATCTTATAACCATTGTTTTGAACTCTGTATCTGGTACTTTGCTTAGTTCCATTTCTTTCATTTGTTATATTTCTCTGCATTTTGGTTGCTTCCCTTTGTTTGTTTCTATGTATTAGATAGAGCTGCTATGTCTCTTGGAATTGGTAGAGTGACCTTGTGCAGTAGGTGTTCTATAGGGCCTAGTGACTCAGCCTTCCCAGTCACCTGAGCTGGGCACTCTTAGATCTATGGGCTGTGTGCACAGTCTTGTTGTAGTTGAGACTTGATTGCTATTGGCATCACTGGGAGGAATTGACCTGCAGTCCAATTGGCTGTAAGGACCAGCTGCAACTACAGTGGAAGAGCTGCTGTACAGGAGACACTCATATAGTATAGGACTTGCTTCAGGAAAAATTTCATACTGACTCTGCCCCTTGAGTGTATCATTTGTGGATGTGTAGAGTTGTAATCTAGTAGGGTTTGAAGCTTTCCACTGGGTGCACTGGCTCTGGGCTTCCTGAGAGGTGCAAAGTCAGCCACTGCCTGGAGTCACCTGGCAAGAGCTACAGGGAGATCTGCAGATGGCTGCTACTTGTGTTGCCCAGGAGAGGCTAATCTTGGAAACAAGGCAGTTTGCTCCAAGTGTCAGGTCTTGGGCCTCTTATTGATAGGTAAGGGGCACGTTGACACCAGCTACTGCTTGTTTGAGAGATTTTAGGAAAGTCTGAAGCCTGAGCCAGGACAGGTCATTCATATAGAAAGGAGCTGCAAACAGCTTGGGTGGGGCTGCAAAATTGGATGGGTTGGCGTCTCAGGCAATCACCAGGGCAGAGCAAACAGTGTGAGCCATGCTGTTGGAAACTCAGGTATGGCTGCTAGTCAGCTCTGTCATAGGGGAGGTCTCAGCATAGGAATAATGACGCCTGCTAGACCCCTGTCTGGCAGAAAGCCATCCCCAAGTCCTTGCTCGGATACTAAACAATCCAATTCCTCCCTGTATGTCCCTGGATCCACCCAAGCCACTGGCCCAGCATTGGAACTCATAGGGATTGAGTCTATGTTAGTTTGTATGCTGGCCCTTTAAGAGAAACTGCCTGGGTTTTCTGCAGCCTCCTTGTCACTCAGCCACAATCCCCACTGATTTTTACAGCCCAAAGTTACGAGGACTTCTCTTCCCAGCTTTGGGATCTTGGGCTGGGGTCTGATCTGGGGCTGGGATTCCTTGCTCCTCATGGGAGGCCTCTGTAGCCAAAATATCCCTCCTGATTAAAAAAAATTCATACATGATTGTCAGACCAGCCTGTTCCATGCCTCCACCCTCCTACCTGTCTCAGTATTGTTTCTTCTTTACTTCTCTAGTTGTAGGACTTCCATTCAGCTAGCTTTCAGGGCTTTATGAATGATGGTTGGTCCTGTATTGTAGTTGTAATTTTATTGTAGTTGTAATTTTGATGTGTAATTTTGATGTGGGAGGTGGCGAATACAAGTGTTTACCTACATTGCCATCTTGGTTCTCCTTCATACCTTTTTATTGCTTAGTAATAATCCATTTTGTGAATATACCTCATGTTGTTTATCTTTTTATCAGTTAATGGACATTTGGGTTGTTTCCATGGAATTACTGAGTTATGCAGTAATTTTGTTTAACATTTTAATAACCTGCCAAACTGTTTTCCAAAGTGGATGCACCATTTTCATTCCTACCAGCAATGCACAATGATTCCAGTTTCTCACCTCATCATTTTTTAATGTGTCCTTTTTATTTTAGCCATCCCAGTTGGTGTGAAATAGTATCTCATTGTGATTTGAATTGCATTTCAAATGTCAAATGATGAGCACTTTTCATGTGCTTATTGGCCATTTGTCTATCTTCTTACAAGAAATATCCATTTGAATACCTTGTCATTTTAACAAATTTAGTTATGTGCCTTTTTATTACTGAGTTGTGTTTTTTATATGTTCTATACAAGTTTCTTATATATGTACTATAGGCCCGGTGCATGAAAATTTGTGCACTGGATGGGGGGGTCCTCTCAAGGGTGGGAGGCAACCCAGCAATCGGGGGAAGGCAGTGCCCCCATCACACCTCTGCTGCTGCCACTGCTGGCAGCGCAAGCCTTAGCTGGCTGTTTATCTGAGCTTCAGGTGGCTCTGGGCGGATGGACAGCTGCCATCTGAGGCTTACCTGCGCCTTGGATGTTGGCTGGGCAGCTGTCATCCAAGGCTTGCCTGTGCGTCGGGCTGGCCCTGGGCGACTAGGGGGCTGTGGGTGGGTCCAGCCGCACCATGCACCTGACACTTCCAGTGGGGCTGAAAGGACTGGGGGACTCTGGCAGGGCTGGGTGCCACCATCTTGTGGCTATAGGTGCTTCCATCTTTGTCATGGTGTGACGGTCAATTTGCATATTTCCTCTTTATTAGATAGGATGGTTTTCAGATATTTTCTCCCATTTGTGGGTTATCTTTTCATTTCTTGGTGGTGGCCTTTGAAGCACAAAAGTTTTTAATGTTGATGATGCCTAATTTATCTAGTTTTTTCTTTTGTTTATGTTTTTGGTGTTATATCTAAGTACCTAATCGAAGACTCAAAGATTTACTTCTGTGTTTTCTTCTAAGAATTTTATGGTTTTAGTTCTTACACTTAGGTCCATGGCCCATTTTGAGTTAATTTTTCTTTCTTCTTAAGTATGTATGTGTGTGTGTGTGTGTGTGTATATATATATATATATATATTACTGTTGATAGTATTATAGATAGCTCCCATTCCCCTCTTTATTCCTTTGCTCCCAGCCCTTACACATCCCACCTCCCAAGTCTTCACTACCCTATTGTTCATGCCCATGGACTATGCATATCTATATATATAAAAGCCTAAGAGACCTTTATGATGGAATGACCAATCACTATGATGTGCACTGACCATCAGGGGCAAATGTTCAATGCAGGAGCTGTCTCCAGCCTGCAGGCCTTGATCGCCAATGGGGCCTGCAGACCAACCTTCTGTTTCCTCCCTCCGGCTGGCACGTCCTGATTGCCAGGTCCCTGGGCAGGGACAGGGAACTGAGGATGGGTGGCAGCAGATGCAGCCCCATTTCTGGGGGAGCCCTGGTCCAGCTCCCTCCTTGAGGCCAGCAGCCAACCTCCTGAGTCCCTCCCCCCATCTGGCAGGCCCCAATTGGCCTGCCGCTCGCCCACCGTGATGGCGGTTGGCCCCTCTCCCCGACTGGCAGGGACCAGGATAGGGAACTTAGAGTTGGTGATTGTGGATGTGGGTGATTAGGGTCTGAGGTGGGGAACCTGATCGGCCCTGATCGTTGGTCAGGCCTAGGAACCCTACCTGTGGATGAATTTCGTGCACTGGGCCTCTAGTCTATATTATAAAAGCCCAGTAACCAAACAGCGAAATGACCAGAATGACTGGTCTACCAGTTGCTGTGAGGTGCACTGACCAGCAGGAGGCAGATGCTCAACATAGGAGCTGCCCCTTGGTGGTCAGTGTGCTCTCACAGTGGGATTGCCACTTGGCTGACTAGGATGAGTGGCGCTCCCACAGTGGGCCAATCCCTGCAGGCCACACCCCTGCCAGTGCACAAATTCCTGCACCAGGCACGGGGAGCACCGCTCTGCCAGAAGCTGGGCTCAGGGCTGATGATCCGCACTACCAAGCAGTGGTAGCAGGCGGAGTGGCCAAGATGAGACTGAGCCACAGGGCACCCAGCCCCTGTTCTGGATCCTCCCTGGCCGCCTGCCGCTTGGTGCATTGCTACATCCCCCGAGTGGTCCTGTATTTCGAGAAGGCACAGACTGGGCTGATGCTCAGTGCAGGAGCAAGGGTAGGGGGTGCAGCAAGGCCTGGAGGTGCACGATATGGCCCAGGGATCCCAGGAATCACAAATCCAGAGCTTGCTTTCCAATAAAAAAACTTTTTTGGGGGGGGGGGGTGGGGAAGTGTCCAGATGCCACCAACCTGGGAAGAATAGCTCCAGGAGGGAAAAACCTCCCCAGGTCCTGCCCAGCTTGGCCTGCCCCCAAGGAAGGATTACACACTGACCGTGGTGTTGTCCCCTATCCTGCTGCCCCTTGGTCCCGTGGCTCACGGTGACTCACTGGTGATGTGCAGGAAGTGCAACCCCTCCAAC
This sequence comes from Antrozous pallidus, assembly GCA_027563665.1. Lineage (NCBI taxonomy): Eukaryota > Metazoa > Chordata > Mammalia > Chiroptera > Vespertilionidae > Antrozous > Antrozous pallidus. Next base: position 66,936,980 of record CM050510.1, on the reverse strand, counting down.
TCCAAAGCTAATTGAGCACACAGCTGCTTTCTGTCCTGCTCCCTGGGGGACGCAGTGCTGCTGCACTGTTAGCTTCAGCTTCCGGCTTCTGACTTCCTGCCCACCCTTTTGTATACTATGTGTGCTTGGGGGCGTGGCTTTGGCCTCTCTGGCCAGTAGTGCTGCCACCCAGCTAGAGAGTGGCAGGACACAGCCACCAGGGATGGATGGGCATTGATTTGCTGTGTGACTAACGTCCATGTCCAGTTATACTCTTTACATTTGTAGGGAATCAAGGCAGCCCGTTCCTGCCACCCGCATTACTTTCTAGGCTAAGAAAGGCCCACTGATCTCTGTGTTTCTTCCATCTGGAATCAAAACTTCTTGGGGATGCATGATCCCAGTGATGGTCCCAACACACACTTGGTGTCACAGTTACAGACATTCCCAGTCACTACAGCCCATTTCTCAGCCCAAAGTGCCCTGCTCCACCCACTGCCACTCCTCACCTGTCATCCCCTGAGGACTACCTTATGTTACCCTATTTGAAGTGTGAGCAAGATCTCAAATGCCCCGCTGTCCCCCCCTTTTTTTCAATAACTCCATTGCCCTACCTTTCTTCCTTTAAAAACTTTGCTTAAAAAATATATATATAATTGTTTTCGGAGAGGGAAATAAAGATAGACACATCAATGATGATAGAGAATCATTGAATGGCTGCCTCCTGCACATTCCAAACTTGGGATTGAAACCTCCCGCAACCTCTTCCCCAGCTGGCAGGCCCCAATTGGCAGCGAGGGAAGGAGCCAGGGAGACGGGGGAGGTGGGGAACTTGATTGGTCCTGATCGCCAGCCAGGCATAGGGACCCTACCCGTGTATGCATTTCGTGCACCGCACCTCTAGTAAATATATAAGTTCTTTGGTTTATCTTTTCTTCTCCTCCCAACCCCACATTGAGGTAAAATAGGGATCCAGTTTTATTGTTTTTCATGTGAATAGTCATTTTGTGTTCATTTTCAGGTATGGGGTGAGATAGAGGTTTGATTTCATTATTTTCCATGTGGATCTTTGATTGTCCCAACATCATTTATTGAAAAGACTATTCTATCCCTATTGATTGCCTTGGCACCTTTTTTAATTGGCCATAAACATTAGGGTTTATATCTGGCCTCTTGATTTTATTTTTTAAAGTAATTTTTGACATTTTTATTGATTTCAGAGAGGAAGGGAGAGGGAGAGAGAAATAGAAGCGTCAGTGATGAGATAGAATCATTGATTGGCTGCCTTCTGCATGCCCCCACACTGGGGATTGAGCACACAAACCAGTCATGTGCCCCTGATCAGAATCGAACCCAGGACTCTTCAGTCCACAGTCCAACGTTTTATCCACTGAGCCAAACCGACTCGGGCTGGTGTCTCACTTTTAGGTCCAGTGATCTGTGTGTCTATGTTTATGTCACTACTGTTAATGGGAAATAACATTTCTTATTTGCTAGTGGGAATGGGGTGGCTCTTGGGTTATTGCTGAAATGAGCACCTTCAGAAGCCCCCATGGGAAAATGAGGTGTGATGAAAGGCTTTGTTTGCATGCAGTTATATCTTGGGTTGCTAAGTCCCATGCCCCTTAAAGTAGGCCTGAAGACAGCTATAGAGCCAAAAGCAAGGCCAATGTCCAGAGCTTCCGTTCCATGTTGCAACCAGGTCTAGTTCAGCATTCAGATTAATAAAGTCCATCCATCAGTCCATTATTTGGGTTACAGTTCACTGTGAGTCACTGAGCACATGGAGTGGAGGATTCCCCCTGCAACAGGAGCATAGGCAAGCAGGAGAAGCAAGAGTTAAGAGAGCGTGTTCCTTTGTCCAGGAGTTTAAATATTCAGGTTTCACACCTTTGCAGTGGCCATACCTATTTTGGCCACTAATTTGTTCACAGGTGTGACTGGCAGACAGATAGGCACCTTCCCAGGTCACTCAAACCCTTACTAGACATGAGTCTATACTGCCTTTGTCCAGTACCTTCCCCCATCAATCTGTGCTTATTGGCCATTTGTGTATCTTCTTACGAAAATACTTGGAGAGTGTTAAATTGGCAAAGCTTTATAAATGGCATGCCTATATTATCTAGTTTTCCCATTCTCCTTTTTGTTAAATAATAACCAGATTATTACAATGGTATCACTATTGCACAGCCTTAATTACTATAGTTTTATAGTAAGTTTTAAAAAATATATTTTTATTGATTTCAGAGAGGAAGGGAGAGGGAGAGAGAGATAGAAACATTAGTGCTGAGAATTACTGATCAGCTACCTCCTTCATGCCCCCTCCTGGGGAACAAGCCCGCAACCCAGGCATGTGCCCTGACTGGGAATCGAACTGTAACCTCCTGGTTCATAGGTCGATGCTCAACCACTGAGCCATGCTGGCCAGGCACTTTATAGTAAGTTTTAAATTGGGAAGTGTGAGTCCTCTAACTTTATTCTTTTTCTAGTTTATATTGGTAACTTGGGATCTTTTGCATGTCTGTATGAATTTTAGAGTCAGTAGTTCATTTCTGCAAAAAGTTAATTGTGAAGAGCAATTTTAACCATCATATACATAGAATCCAAACTATGGTAACTCTGCATCTTGAGATAGGACCAGTGATTTCAAGACACCTAATTGAACTTTTGACCCATATGATGTTTACAGGCAGGCTTAAAGTAAATAACAGAAGCTACCCCTGTATCAAAATATCCTCGATTCTAGGTATCTATCTCTCTTAAAAGAGATGTAATTTTTGATGCAATGAAAAGTTGACCAAACTTATGTTATCTTCCACTTAAATTATAAAATACAGGTGTTCTATTTGCATTTTTAAATTTTTTGGCATTAAATTTGACACAGTTATTAATTTTGGTATGACATAATGTTAAATTTGATACCTTGTAATGGCAGTAAAACATGCCATTGGTTAAAATACTTCTGCTACCTTGTTCTGAGATAAGGTAATTATCCCCCTCCCCTTACTTTTTAAATCAGACTATTCAGACAGGTCCTTGTTTACCCTTTATCTGGTGACCTTATGCAGAAGCATTCCCGTAAGGGTAATACATAGCCAGTTTGGTATGTTTAGGGTAGGTCATAAATATGAGGTAATTACTAAGGTGCTAATGATAATTTCATAGTTCTTCAGAGAGTGGAGTCATTGCATTCTTGACCTTCCAATTTCTATTTATTTGGTAAACATATGGACAGTTGGAGGAGTCCCCACACTTTCATTTACTCACTTGTTACTAACTTCATTTATGTTTTGCTCAGATATAAAATATTTCATAGTTACACCCAGATGTAAAAGTATTTTAAAATATTTTATATTTTATAAAATGTATATTACATAGTTTTATTTTTTTAATGGTTGCATAATATTCTGTCAAATTGATATATCATTTGCTCAGCCATTCCAGTGTTAGAGATTTAAGGAAATCTATTTGTGAAAAAATACCTAGAGAATAAAGGATTTTCTTCCCTGTGACTTTTTAATTCTATCATTGTCAGTGGCCTCAACAGAAAACAGTGAGTGTGTAATACAGTTGTTTGTTTTTCCTTCCATCAAATCACCAGAGGTATTATATAGAGCTACTGTATCATGGCCCACAGGAATAACATTGCCCAGGCAGCTGTGGTTAGTGAGAAGTAAGTATTAGATATATACCTGGAAGGATTAGAGGAAGGAAATATCTTTAGTGCAAGGGAAATAATTTGTTTGGCTAGATTTTAAATTATAAATTGATCACATTTATAATTTCACATTATAAATGTCCATATTTTGGAGTCTGAGTACTTCTTCAAAAGTGGTTCTCAAATGTTGTTTATTAACATTATCTGGAAATTCTTCACTTAAATGTCACATTGAGCTCTGAGTGGCTTGCTCTGCTAAGAAAAAAAAGGAAGTTAAATTAGACATCAATTTAAATATTTTATAGTTAAGTTTATTTTAGATCTGTTAATATTTATATCCTCGCTTTGGCTAATTCTGTGAGTAATAGGTTTTGTAACTCGAACTACCTAAAATAAGAAGCATTAATATAAATGTGTAATGTGATTCGATGTTAGAGTTATTACCAATACACTATTACAGTGATGGGCAACCTATTGAGCTTGGTCTGTCAAAATTCGCTAAAAAACCGAGCATAACTCGGGTGGTGTGTCACTTGAGAAAAAAACCATAATTTTGCGATGTTTATAGTTTAACAAAAATGTATAATTGTAATATATAACTGTATTTAATACACCAAAAACTAATTATTTAAATTACCTGCTTAGTGTCTTCTTTGTTCATCTGTCTGTCAGTCGGTTTCTTTTGTTGGTCTTGGTATTCAACTTGTGTAGGTTGCCATGAACTAAGATAAGTGAGGGAGAGGAGGAATTCTTTAACCTGCCTATTAGTGACTTTTTTGTTGCTGAATATCATTGGATAAACCTTCAATTGAAGGTTGGTATTTTGTACACCTCAAGCTCAAGCAAATGCTACTAACTTCATCTGTCAATCTGTTTCTTTTGTTGGTTTTGATATTATTTAACGCTGAGAATAAGGTCTCACAAAAGTACGTAGAAGGAAAAATTGTGAGTAGAGCCATTGCTATATTTTTCAGAGTGCTAAAAGTGTCTGGTAATCGGTTCCAGACACTCCAAATTTCCTGTTCGTAGTGGCACTTCTCTTGATTCTCCAAGGGGCACCTTTCCAGATTCTCAAGCTTTGACCTCAAGTTGACAAACACCTGAGCCCAGATGCTGTCTTGAAATTCTGAAAGTTGCATCTCCAAATCATCAATTTGCATCCATTAGAAACCATTTAATTCCAAACTACTGTAGACTACTACATCACGATACTTAATTATTTTTATAGTCTGTTCTAGGCCATAAAAATTGATTAAATCTATCACTGAACTGGTTAAGTAACGAGTCTAAAACATGCTTGTACTTTATATGCAAGGGTTCCATTTCATTTTGTACAGCTGCACTGGCCTTCTCAAAATACTTTGTGACTCGAGGAAAATACTTATAAGTTTTAGTTTATACGTCTCGCTTGAACATTTTAAGTTTACTTTCCAAAGCTTTTATGTATCCAAACATAATGTCAATACTTTTGCCAAAACCTTGCAACTTTAAGTTCAGTTCATTAATATAAACAGAGAGATCTGTAAAAAATATCAGGGTGTTGACCCACTTATCATCATTGACCTGAGAAAAGTTTTCCAGATCCTTATCCTCAGGAAATACCTTAATTTCTTCAAAGCACTCCACAAAGCGCTCAGGAACTTTGCCTCGGCTCAGCCATCTTACATTATTGTACATTAGCAGTCCACTGTAGGTGGAATCAACCTCCAGTGAAAGTGCAGAAAATTCTCGCTTGTGAAGGGGGAAAGCAGCAGCTATGAAATTAACTATTTTTATAACAACTGACATTAAGTCATTTAAGTGGGTGAATCCTGTTTTGGCACATAAAACCACCTGAAGGATAATACAATGAAAAGGCACAATTGGATGTCCAATAGCTTCTGTAAACAATTTGACAAATCTGACTTTTTTCTTTCTTTCTTCTTTTTTTTAAAATATATTTTATTAATTTTTTACAGAGCAGAAGGGAGAGGGATAGAAAGTCAGAAACATCGATCAGCTACCTCTTGCATGTGCCCCCTGCTGGGGATGTGCCCGCAGCCAAGGTACATGCCCTTGCCGGAATCGAACCTGGGACCCTTCAGTCCGCAGTCCGACGCTCTATCCACTGAGCCAAACTGGTCTTGGCCAAATCTGACTTTTTTCCCTACCATGTTTGGTGCCCCATCTGTCGTCACTGACACAACTTTAGAGATATCGATGCTTAGGACACGGAATGTTTGTATAACAACCTTACCTATTTCTCCTGATGTATTTGTTGGCACTGATACTAACTTTATCAACTCTTCTCTCATTGTGAGACCATCAGAATATCGACTAATAATGGCCAACTGAGCACGTGATGTGCCATCAGTAGTTTTATCAAGAGAGAGAGGAAAATATTTACAATTACTTTTCTCTCTTTAATTGATGTTGTACGTTTTGTGTTCACTCATTATTCGCTCTTTTATGATATGTCTTTTTTTTCTTTATTATTATTTTTTAAATCTTTATTGTTCAGTTTATTAATTACATTGTTCCCTTTTTTTCCTCCTATAGCTCCCCTCCCCCTGATACCCATTCCACTGTCTGCCCTAACAGCCGTCCACTGTCCTCTCCCATAGTTGCATGATTTTTGTCCAGTCTCTTGCTGCACTTCCCACACCCCTTTTCTCCCCAAGAATTGTCAGTCCATTCCCTCTCTATGTCCGTGATTCTGTTACATTCACCAGTTTATCCTGTTCATCAGCTTATTAATTCACTTGCTTTTTAGATTCATTTGTTGATAGATGTGTATTTGTTGTTCATAATTTATACTTTTATCTTTTTCTTCTTCCTCTTCTTAAAGAATATCTTTCAGCATTTCATATAATATTGGTTTGGTGGTGTTGAACTCCTTTAGCTTTTTCTTACCTGTAAAGCACTTTATCTGACCTTCAATTCTGAATGATAGCTTTGCTGGATAGAGTAATCTTGGTTGTAGATTCTTGCTCTTCATTATTTTGAATATTTCTTGCCACTCCCATCTGGCCTGCATCGTTTCTGTTGAGAAATCCGCTGACAATCGTATGGGTGCTCCCTTATAGGTAACCATCTGTTTTTCTCTTGCTGCTTTTAATATTCTCTCTTTGTCTTTTGCTCTTGGAATTTTAATTATGATGTGCCTTGGTGTGGTCCTCTTAGGGTTCCTATATATTAGGGTTTGGTGCGCTTCTTGGACTGCTAAGTCAATTTCTTTCACCAGGTGGGGGAAGTTTTCGGTCCCTATTTCTTCAAATAGGTTTTCATTGTCTTGCTCTCTCTCTTTTTCTGGGACCCCTATAATTCGGATGTTGGTATGCTTGAGGTTTTCCCAGAGACCCCTTACAATATCTTCAATTTTTTGGATTCTTTTGGTTTCTTGCTTTTTCAGCTGAGTGTATTTTACCTCTTTGTATTTCAAATCTTTAACTTGGTTATTGAGGTGCTCTAGAGTACTTTTAGGTCTTTGTATAATATTTGTTATTTCAGTCAGTGTATGCTTAATTTCTGGTTGGTCCTTTTTCATATCCTTGAGAGTCTCCTTCATATTCTTGAGGGTCTCATTCATTTCCTTGTAGTACTCATTCATTTCCACGATGGTCTTGATCATTTCCTTGCAGGTTTCATTCATATCCTTGAGGGTCTCGTTCATTTCCTTGTTGGTCTTGCTCATTTCCTTATAGGTCTCGATCTTTTCTAGGAGCCTCTTGAAAATCCCTATAACCGTGGTTTTGAATTCCATGTCCAGTCGTTTTTTCCCTCCATTTCTTTCACATCTGATTTCTTTCCATGTCTCTGCATGGTGGCTGCTTCCCTGAGTTGATCAGTTAGCTTTTTGTGGTAGATGTCCTACAAGGGACTATGGCTCGGCCTCCCCAGTTACCTGAGGTGCACAGTCTTGCTGAAGTTAAGCTCAGGTTAATCGTTGTTAGCACTTGGAGGAGTTGACCTCCAGGCCAATTGTCTGTGAAGTTCAGCTGTGCTCAGGTTGGATGGGCGGAGTCTCCGGGCCAAGCAGACAGTGTTAGCTCCACCCTGTGTGGCCCCAGGGACTCTGTGCCGGGGGCAATGGCTGCCAGCACCTCTGAGAGAGAGTCGCTGCCGAGCTCCACCGGCTGCCGGGGAATTCAGACTCTCCCCAAATGAGTTTGCACACCCAAGGTCTCACCCAGGATCATAAAACAAAGCAATCTGACGGTTTCCCGAATGAGATAGCAAGTCGCAAGCGCTCTCTATGCGGTCACGGTCACGCAGCTGCGCTGTTCCCAAGTTCACGCACAGTCCACACAAGCTCGCCTTTTCCACAAGCCAGCAGACCCCTGCAGCACCCGAGCTTCGGCGTGCCCTCCCACTGTCCAGTTTTTACCCTGTATGATAGTGGGTTCCCTGGACTTCGCCCAGAGCATCGCTCCTCCAAACCTCTCTATCTTCAACGCTGTCCTCAGCCGCTCCTCTGAGTTACAGTGTCTTATCTTCACTTTTATTTGTGGAATTTTCACTCGGCCAGCTTTCCGGTGATTCTGGATGGTGTTTGTTCTTTCGTTAAAATGTAGTTTTAAAATTGCTGTGTATGACGGCAAGATTGGTTTTTACCTATGCTGCCATCTTGGTTCTCTCCTTTTATGATATTTCTACTGAGTGGTAACTCAGATATTCTCTTAATAATTGCATCTTTATTCTTCAAATGGTGAAATAGAACTGGTGCACATCATAGGAGAGTTTCTTTAATAAATTCTCCCTCACTGAGTGCTTTTCCATGCTGAGCTGTGGAGTGGGCAATGCTCAAACTTGCAGATGTTAAATTTGTAGAGCCTTTTATAAATGTGAGGATGGAATTAGATTGGCTCTTATAAAGGTGTAGCTGCCTGGAAATGTATTCCTTCCTTTCATCCTCACTTTTTTTTCAAGGGCTTGGAATGATTAGTTTTAAAATGTCTATATTCCACGTTCTGCTTACTACCGTTGCAGTACATAGAACGCAAAATGATCTGCCATTTTTTTTCTATAATGCCATACATTTCAATCCACGTCTCTTGAAAGGGTCGGCTACTGCTACTACCACTTCCTTTACTTAACCTGGGTTTTTTATTTTTTGGGTTGTCCATCAGGGGGGCAATGACAGAAGATAGAATTATAGATAGCCTGTAAGCCCTGCAGGCAATTGCGGTTAACTAGCCTAACTGACCACAAGATGGCACTGTCTTTTAGGAAAGGGCAGGGTTAATAAGCAGAAAAAGGTATTAATAAGGATGCACAACAGTAATAGTGGTGAAATGGAGTCTGCATTATGCTGCAAAATGGCATTCCTTATATAAATTAAGTTGGCTGCTGCTATTTCTTTCCTTTTTTTAAAAATATTTTTTATTGATTTTTTACAGAGCGGAAGGGAGAGGAATAGAAAGTCAGAAATATCGATGAGAGACATCGGTCAGCTGCCTCTTGCACGCCCCCTACTGGGGATGTGCCCGCAGCCAAGGTACATGCCCTTGCCGGAATCGAACCCGGGACCCTTCAGTCCGCAGTCTGACGCTCTGTCCACTGAGCCAAACCGGTCTCGGCGGCTGCTGCTATTTCTAATGGCGGGAAACAGCACCTATAGCATAGGCCCTCGCCTCTCCCAGCCTCCTCCTCACTTATCTCAGTAATGATGGTCAATTAGAATTTCACAACGCCCCAGAACAGTAGATTGGATGATGGTTGCTGTGGTTATGTGGTTGCTGGTAATGGCGATCACAGGGCCCCCAAAGATGCGTCCCTCACGGCATTCTGGTGCTCCCTGCTCCATCGGCCAGAAGTGAGGTCAAAGATCCCCTAACGGCCTAACTGGAAGTCCCCAAATTAGACGCTCTGTGCCAGAGTTATGTTGTTTTGGCCGACAGACCCCCGGCACAGAGTGTCTGCACTACACTACAGCAAATGTTTCATCCTTGGCTACTCCACCTGGCCATGCAGTAGCCAAGGATGAAAAGTCCTTTTTGGCATGTGGCCCCATACTTCTCTGTATGTGACTGCATGCCACCGCGTGTCATCGAAAATGGCTACATGTGTCTTAGGTTCACCATCATGGCACTAGTATCTAGTCCAAGATTTCAGAGACCAGAATCCTGCTAATCCTGCTATGTGAGCATTCTTATTTGGAATGGAACTGAGGAGTAATGCCTAAGCTTTTATTATGTTGTCAGAGCCCAGCAAAGATCACAAAGATCAGTGTGTTATTTTGTAATTTATAGTTAAATATTTAGGTGCTACTGAATCAAAATGGCCATTATTTAGTGTTTTTTTTCCCATCTGGAGTGCTGACTTTGGTTTTTACTGCCAGCTGTTCGAAGTGGTCGGAACAAATAATCTGTGTTTTATGGCTCTCCTGTGTGGTGTTCCACAAAATTAAATTCAAACGCTTCAATAATTTGAATTTTAAATAGGTCGATACACGTATTGCTGGCATCTTCCACAGGAAAGTTTAACAAAATGTTGTATATATTAGAAAATGTTTCCTATTAATATATTTTATGGGTATTTTAAATACTTCCATCTTACAACACCTGTGGCACTATTTTTATTCTCAGTGAATGAACTTCTAGAATTTACAAAGCACATTGAAGATACAGTGATTAAAGATGGGTGTGGGAGTATGTTTGTTATGGGGGTGCCAGAGAGATGACCTCTGTTTCTCTGATCGTGGCTTTTGCTGATTTGGATGGTAACTTAAAAATAGATGTTTGCTTTATAATTATTCATTATAATCATATGTACTTTTTGAATATGTGTTTCACAATAAATATAAATATTCATTTATTCAATGTAGAGATCCTTAAATGCCAAAATTTATTTGTATGGCAAGCTTTTAGAGCAAATATGTTAGTTGGTCAAAGGAAACTGAAGGTTTTTAATGACTATATTATTTTTCCTTCCATGTTTAGTTTTATGTCTGAAATAGAAAAGATAGCCAAAACCAGTGTGCTTCAGTGGATAGAGCATTGGCCTGTGGACTCAAGGGTCCCAGGTTCGATTCCGGTCAAGGGCATGTACCTTAGTTGTGGGAACATCTCAGTAGGGGATGTGCAGGAGGCAGCTGATGGATGTTTCTCTCTCATCGACGTTTCTAGCTTTTTGTCCCTCTCCTTTCCTCTCTGTAAAAATTCAATAAAATATATATATTTTGAAATAATTAATAGAGGAGAAACTAAGATGGCGACATAGGTAAACACCTAGGCTTTTGCTCTGCACAACAATTTCGAGAATATGGCTTAGGGACGGAACGGACACTGTCCATAACCACGAGAAGGCTGGCTGACTGGAAGATCTGAAACTGGAGGGACATAGAAGTGCACACAGATGATCAGAGCCTCTGCAAAACCCAAATAAGGTGGGAGTCTTGCGCACACCAGAGGACGGGGTGTCTGAACCTGGCAGGGGTGCTCTGGCGGAAAGGAGACAAAAACTCCAGGCTGCGCTGAACCCAGTTCGGTTTGCACTCAAAACCCGGGAGAACCAGGCCCTTACGGGGAGAGGGGAGAACCTGGATTACGGGCGGAATCCCAGGGGAAGAGCTCCGGCGGCATGCTCTCGAGTGCGTGCAGAGAGGACAAACAGGTCACTGGTGATGTCTGGCAGAAGAAAGGAGCTCTGGCCAGAGGCGGAACTCTAGGGGCACACATGAGTGCTCATGGTGAGGGCTTTCTGTTGACTGTGTGACTGGCGTCTGGCCTAAGGGAAAAGGAGTTCTGATTGCACTGAACCCAGGTGCCAGGCAAAAATCTTAGATTCCAGATTCATTGGGGACTGGATGGTCTGGTGGCAGGCGAAACATGAGGGCACCTTTCTCACAGAGGTGCCTGTGGCGATTGTCTGCGGACGCTAGGACCTGGCGACCTCGTGGGCCGGGGCAGACTGGAAACCAAGGCTGTCGGCTCCACCCTGAAACTCCGCCCCCACCCAGAAACTCCGCCCCATTTAAACTGAACACAGAGACTTTGGCAAGTTTGCAAGTCCTGATGCATAAGACTGCCTCCTAGAGTAGACACAGCTGATCCTCACAGCCAGTTGGCCTGGAGGTCAATTCCTCCCAGTGATACAAACAACAAACAAGACTTATCTGCAAGAAGGCTGTATACACAGTCTACAAAGGGGTGCAGCATGAGTGTACACCTCAGGTAACAGAGGAGGCCAAGACACCTAGCACACAAAGCTACCCAACCAACTCAGGGAAGCAGTGAAAATGCCCAGAGAAAGAAACAGATCACAAACAAAAGAAATGGAGGAAAACAAACAACTGGATATAGAATTCAAAACCACAGTTATAAGGTATTTCAAGAGGCTCCTAGAAAAGGCCCATAAGCTTAGTGAGAACCTCGAGGATATGAGCAAGACCCTCAAGGAAATGGTCCTGGATATGAAAAAGGACCAACTAGAAACTAAACATACACTGACTGGGAAAAAAAGGTTTGTTACAGAAACGCAACAGCAGACTAGAGGAATGCAAGAATTAAGTCAAAGATTTGAAATACCAAGAGGCCAAAAACACTCAACTGGAAAAGATAAAAGAATCCAAAAATTTGAGGATAACTTCAAACGTACCAACATCAGAATTATGGGGGTGCCAGAAGAAGAGAGAGAGCAAGATACTGAAAACATATTTAGAGAGATAATGACTGAAAACTTCCCCCACCTGGTGAAAGAAATAGACTTACAAGTCCAGGAAGCGCATAGAACCCTAGCAAAAGGAATCCAAAGAGGACCACACCAAGACACATCAAAATTAAAATGCCAAGAACAAAGGACAAAGAGAGAATATTAAAAGCAGCAAGAGAAAAACACTTAATTACCTACAAGGGAGCACCCATATGCTTGTCAGCTGACTTCTGTGGTATGTAGGCCAGACTGGAGTGGCAAGAAATTTTCAAAGTGATGAATAGCAAGAACCTACAACCAAGAGTACTCTACCTAGCAAAGCTATCATTCAGAATTGAAGGTCAGATAAAGAGTTTCACAGACAAGAAGAAGCTAAAGGAGTTCATCAACACCAAATCAGTATTAAGAAGAAAAAAGAGAAAAAGTTGGCTGCTTCAAACTAGAGCATGGATGGAAACTGGAGAACAATATGCTAAGTGAAATAAGCCAGTCAAAGAAAGATAAGTATCACATGAACTCACTCATGTATGGAATACAATGAACAATATAAACTGATGAACAGAAACAGATCCAGAGACAGAAAAGCATTGACTGTCAAACCTCAGAAGGATGGTAGGGGAGGGGGAGGGTAAGGGGAAGAGATCAACCAAAGGACTTGAATGCATGCATATAAGCCTAATCAATAGACATGGACACCAGGGTGTTGAGGGCATAAGTTGTGACGGAGAGGAGGGGATTGGAAGGGTAATGGGTGATGAGGACACATATGTAATACCTTAGTCAATAAAGAAATTTAAAAAAAAGTAATAGAAAAGATTGAAATGAATAGTCTTATTTCCTAATTTCTGTTGATTTATTTATAAGACTGCCATAAATAACAACGTGAGGGTGTATCTCTGTTGTTGTTTGTTTTGTTTTTAAATTACATCTGTGTGCCCAGTTGGTGTGGCATGGTGGTTGAGTGTCAACCTATGATCCAAGAGGTTACTGTTCGATTCCTGATCAGGGCATTTAGCTGGGTTGTGGGCTCGATCCCCATTGTGGACCATGCAGGAGGCAGCCGATTAATGATTCTCTCTCATCATTGGTCTTTCTCTCGCTCTTTCCTTCTCTGAGATCAATAAAAAAATATTTTTAAAAATTATACTTGTGGCTGTCATAAGTGCAGAGTGAGATTTGGGAGTATAGGAATGAGAGGGCATTTAAAAATAAAACATGGAAACATTTATAGTTTAATGTAGAAAGTTTTGCTGCCATTGTTAGGCTATTAATATATTCCTCTTTGGAAGTCACAAAGTTAGCCTATATAATAAAAGAGAAACATGCAAATTTGACCTTATTTTTGCTCCTGATTGGCTATGCTACCAGCCAATCAGGAGCGGGGGCAGAGCCAAGTGGCATGAGCACCGGGCCCTGGGGTGGAGATGAAACGGTGGTGGCGGCAAGCACCCAGCCCCTGGGTACTGTGAGGAGTAGCGGTGGCAGCAGCAGCGGTGGTGGTGGCGGCGCCAGGGAGCACCCGGCCCCTGGGCCCTGTGATATTAAGTGTCCATGAGCGCCCAGCCCCCGGGGCCAGGTGGTTGCAGGCAGCCAGGGCTGAGCTGAGCTGAGCAGGGCGATGGCTGGGTGCCCAAGGCCTAATGCCTCGAGGGTGAGCCAACATTTGGACATCCCCTGAGGCCTCCCAGTATGTGAGAGGGGGCAGGTTGAGTTGAGGGACCACCCACCCTCAGTGCACGAATTTCGTGCACTGGGCCCCTAGTTTTGTATATAGAATATGACATCTATACCTCAAGATATATATATTTTTTATTTAAATCATTTAAAATTTTTAATTACAGTTGCCATGCAATATTATATTAGTTTCAGGTATACACCCCGGTGATTAGACATTATATAACTTACTAAGTGGTCACCCCAATAAATCCTGCACCAATCTAATAACAAGCATAATTATTACAATACTATTAGTACTTTCGGCCTTGGGCAAGGGACCTCGGCCAGGGGACCCCTGGCGCCCTGTGATCGATCGATTGCTGATTCCACCTGAGCCCTGCCTGCCCAGGCTGAAAGCCTCTGGCTGAGGCTTTCAGCTTTGGGCAGGGGACCTTGGCCAGGGTACCATCGGCGCCCTGTGATCAATCGATCCCTTACTCTGCCTCAGCCCCAGTCTGCACAGGCTGAAAGTCTCTGGCTGAGGCTTTTGGCCTGGGCAGGGGACTCTCAGCCCCCCCAGATTGCTGGCTCTGCCCCTACCCCCTCAGCTCTGATGGCTTACCTCACAGTGACCTGGGTACCAGGTTGCTACCAGGACACAGGTGTTGGGCACCTATGTATGCAAATTAACCTCCATCTTTGTTGGGTTAATTTGCATACTCTGGCTATAGGCGTAGAGGAAGTACGGTCAATTTACATGTTTGTCTATTATTAGGTAAGGTTATTTTCTGCTAGAGGCTAAGTGCATAAATTTGTGCACAGGTGGGATCCAGTAGACCCAGCCCCAATTGGTGGATTGGAGCTCGGCCTGTCTGAAGGAGGAGATGGTGGGAGATTGGTTGATCAGCCAGCCTGCCTGGATCAGGGCTCGATCAGGTCCCCAATCATGGCAGGGCTGGCTGGGGGAAGGGGCTGGCCATGGGGAGTAGCTTTGCACAGTGGGGTAGCCAGCCAGCTCATCCCAGAATTGAGTGGGTTGGGGGGTGCTGATCAGGGGCCAGCAGCCTCGGGGAGGGGCCACGGGTGGTTGGCCACTGGTCCTGTCCCTGATTTGGGTAGAGGGGCTGGTCTGGGGTGGGGCCGGGTGGGGGGAGGGGCTACAGGCTGATCAGGGTGGTAGAGGCCATTGGGGGTGTGGCTGGCTCGGGGGAGGAGCTGCAGGAGATTGGTTGGCCAGCCTGCCCCCTATTGGGATGGGGGGATTGTGATCTGGGGTGGGTGGGCCTATTGTGGTGGGGCGAGCTGATGGGGGTGTGCCTGACCAGGGGGGAAGGAAGGGGGCATTTGGCCAGCAGGCCTGACTCTTAATTGGTGTGGGAAAATTCAATCAGGGGCAGGCAGGCAGACGGGAGGGCCCATGAGTTTGGCAACCAGCCCCACCCTCTGATCGACCAGTTTGCTGGCCACACTGGGCATCATAGTGACCAGTTGTTAGGTCGTTATGGTCATTATGGTAGCTGTCTATTTATATACATAGACTAGAGACCCTGTGCACAAAATTCGTGCTGGTGGGGGTGTTCTCCTCAGCCCTGCCTGCACTGTCTCCAATTCTGGACCCCTCGGGGGATGTCTGACTGCTATTTTATGCCCTATCAGGCCTGATCCTGAGGATTGAGCCTAAACCGGCAGTCAGATATCCCTCTTATAATCCTGGACGTCTGGCTGGCTGATCTCCCCTACCTATTCCCCCTGCTGGCCTGGCTGCCCCCAACTGCCCCCTCCCCTGCTGGCCTGGCTTCCCCTAATTGCCCCCCCCTGCCAACTTGGTCACCCCTTACTGCCCCCCCTTCCAGTCTGGCTGCCCCCAACTGTCCTCCTTGTAGGCCTGGGCGCCCCATGCAGCCTGTTGCTCGGTTGTTTGGTCCCCCCACTAATCCCTCTGCCACCTTGGTCACCCCATGTAACCTGCACAGCCTGTTGCTTGGTCATTTGTTGCCCCTCACCAACCCCCTGCTGGCTAGTCGCCCAATCAGCCTGTTCGGTCGTCCATTAGGTTACGATGGTTGCTTAGGCTTATATATGTACTAGAGGCTCATTGCATGAAGATTCATCCAATAGACTTTCCTTCCCCTGGCTGCCAGGACCAGTTTTCCTCTGGAACCTGGGACCCAGGCCTTCCCTCTGGCTGTTGCCTTCTGTTTTTACTTTGGCCGGCTGGAGGCTTCACTCCAGCCGGAGCCTTCAGTCTTCTCTGCTCTGTCTGGAGTGCCACGCTGCCGCCGCTTTGTGTCCCCCCCCCTCCCCCGGGGGCCAGGTGCTCGCCACTGCCACTTTGTCTCCATCCCCAGGGCCAGGCGCTCGTGCCATTCGGCTCTGCCCCCCGCTTCTGATTGGCTGGTAGCTTAGTGAAGGTACGGTCAAATTTGCATGTTTCTCTTTTATTATATAGGATAGACTAGAGGCCTGTTGCAGGAAGATTTCTGCAAGAATGTGGCTTCCTGCAGCTGTCTCCACCACCCCGCTTACTTCCCTCCCATCTCTGCCGCCCCGTCTGCTTCCCTCCCTTCTCCACCGCCCAAGTTGCTTTTCTGCAGCTTCTCCCTTCTGCAGTGCTTGGCTTCCTTCTACGCTGTCTTCAGTCTTTGCTTTGTACTTGGATATGCAAATTAACCACCATCTTAATTGGGTTGATTTGCATACTCTCTCCTGATTGGCTGGTGGGCATGGCTTGTGGCTGTAGCGGAAGTATGGTCAGTTTGCATGTTTCTCTTTTATTAGATAGGATGCTGTACTTTAGATCCCCATGACTATTCTGTAACAACCAATTTGTAGTTCTTAATCCCTTCACCTTTTCCACCCGTTCCTCCCAACCCTCCTCCCAGCTGGCAACCATCAAAATGTTCTTTCCATCTATGGGTCTGTTTCTGTTCTGCTGCTTTGTTTTTTTAAATATTTGTTGACAGATAAGTATTTATTCCCATTTTTTGTTCATATTTTTTATCTTCTTCTTAAAGAAGATCTGGTAATATTTCATATAATACTGGCTTGGTAGTGATGAACTCATTTGGCTTTTTCTTGTCTGAGAAACTTTGTATTCTTCTATTCTAAATGGTAGCTTTGCAGGGTAAGGTAATCTTGGTTGTAGGTCCATGCTTTTTATCACTTTGAATATTTGTTGCCACTCCTTTCTGGCTTGCAAAGTTTTTATTGAGAAATCAGCTAATAGTCTTATTGGAGCTCCCTTGTAGGTAACTAAATGCTTTTCTTTTGCTGCTTTTAAGATTCTTTGTCTTTTGCTCTTGGCATTTTAATTACAATGTGTCATGTTGTGGGCCTCTTTAAGTTCATCTTGCTTGGGACTCTCACTTTCTAGTCTTGTATATTTATTTCTTTCACCCAGTTAGGGAATTTTTCTGTCATTACTTTTTCAAATAGGTTTTTAATTTCTTGCTCTCTCTTCTACTTTGGCATCCCCATGATGCAAATGTTGGTATGCTTGATGTAGTACCAGAGGTTCCTTACAGTATCCTCATTGTTTCGGATTCTTTTTTATTTTTGCTCTTCTGACTGGGTGTTTTTTACTTGTATTCCAAATCATGGATTTGATTATTTGCCTTACCTGCCCTACTGTGGTTCCCTTTAAATTCTTTATATCAGTTTAGTGCGTCCTTTATTTCTGACTAGTACTTTTTATGATGTTGAGGTTCTCACTAAGTTCCTTGAGCATCCTTATAACAGTGTTTTGAACTCTGCATCTAACAAATTGCTATTTCTGTTTTTGGTTCTTTTTCTGGAGTTTTGTTCTCTTCTTCATTTTGGATGTGTGTCTTCATCTCCTCATTTTCGCGGACTCCCTGTGTTTGTTTCTGTGTTTTTGGTAGAGCTGGTAGTTCTCCTGAGCTTGGTAGAGTGATCTGTTATGACAGGTGTCCTGTAGAGGCCAGTGGCTCAGTCTCCCTGATTACCCATGCTATGTACTCCACTTGTATAACCACTCCTCCTATGGGCTGTGTAGAACCTTTTGTTGTAGTTGAGTTTTAGTTGCTCTTAGCATATCAATGGGAGGGATTTAACTCCCTGGCCAATCTACTCCATGGACTGGCTGCCACCACTGACCACTGTGGATGATTAGCTGTGCAGGAGTCCTTCCCACAGAGTAGGACTTACTTCATTAGGGTCGTGGTACCCACTGAATCCGCCCCCTTGATTGTGTCACTGTGGAGGTAGTTGGGTGATGTTCTGATGTGGTTTGATGCTGTCCACCAGGTGTACTGGCTAGCGAGCCTCCTGGGAGATACCGGTCTGTACTTAGAAGTCAGGCTGCGGCACCCCTACAGCCATTGAAGACAAACTTCACATGCCCAAGATGGGTCTGGGGCCAGTTCTTGCCCCCACAGATGAAGGGGGAACTGGAACCCCAACCTGCTACAAATTAGTCGTAGCTGCACTCGCCCAACTTTGCAGCAACAATAAATTCTTTATTGCAACTTGGAAATTGTGCAATATTTTACTAAAACATTTAGTATATATTGTCCTATGACTTAACAAGAAAGGTTGTGTAAAGTTCCTTTTCCTATAAACAAGGGTGTATAAATCTATCTGTAATGAACTTGCGTTCTTGCTTATGTGCTAGTAAATTTTAAAAGTTAAATGCAGTTCATACTGAGTTTTGAAGGATTCAAACTAAGTACAGGAAATTATGCTTACGTCAACTTTTAAGAGTTCATGTGAAGTTTTGAATTTAAAAATATATCAGAATTTATTGTCTCATATTGAGGTGTGCAATGTATCCTTGTGTTTAACTTAAATAACATTTTTTAAACTCATGTAACCAGGCGGATGCGGGGGGGAGATCAACTGAAGGACTTGTATGCATGCATATGAGCATAACCAATGACTGAAAGACACTGGGGCGGGGAGCGGGGAGGGTGGGGATATGTGCTGGGGGGTAGGGGAGGCTGCGGGGAGGATAAGGGGGAGGGGGAAAGGAAAACATGTACTACTATTAATTATAAGTTACACTGCAAAAAAATCAATAAAAATATATTTAAAATAAAAATAAAAATAAAAAATAAAATAAAAAGAAGTAAAAAATGATAAAAATGGAAACAAATAAATGGCAATAAATACATATCTATCAGCAATTGAATCTAAAAGTCAAAATCAACAAACATGCAGAACAGAAACACACTCATAAATACAGAGAGCATTTTGATGGTTGCCAGATGGGATCGAAGGTTGGGAGAATGGATGAAAAAGGTGAAGGGATTTAGAAGTTCAAATTAGTAGTTATAGTGTAGTTATGGGGATATAAAGTATAGCATAGGGAATATAGTTAATAATATTCTAACAACTATATGTGGTGTCAGATGTGTAGGAGATCTTTTGGATGATCACTTAATACATTTTGTAATATCTAATCACTGGGGTGTACTCCTGAAAGTAATATAATATTGTATATGAACATAAATTGAAATTTTTTAAATGATTTAAAAAAATAAAGTTGTGGAAGAATGCATACTTTATGATACTAAAAAAATAAAAAATAAAATAAAATAAAATAAACTCATGTAACCATGAGAAATTAAGAAATCATTTTTGACAGAACAACAGTAAAAATACACAAAAAAATATATAAGCTTGTGTTACATTCTCGAAAAAAAATTTTCATGCATCTAAAGTACTGGCTAGAAGAAAATTTCAAGTTTTTTTTAAAAGGAAGAACTGCTGGTTCTATCTTTAAAAAATATTTTTATTGATTTCAGAGAGGAAGGAAGGAAGAGAGAGAGATAGGAACATCAATGATGAAAGAGAATCATTGATTGGCTGCCTCCTGCAAGCCTCCTACTGGGGAATCGAGCCTGCAACCCAAGCATGTGCCCTTGCCTAGAATAGAACCTGGGACCCTTCAGTCTGCAGGCTGACACTGTATCCAATGAGCAAAACCATCCACAGAAAAATTTTCAAGTTTTGACTCATATCTTTATGTGATAAAAGTTAAAACATAGTATGTTGAAATTACTAGGAAAAAATTCTAGCCTAAGTCATGCCATTAGTGTAAAACACACTAATTGTATGTTTATGCATCACTTGACCATTCGTGTTTTTATACATAAGTGGTGTCTGTGGACTATCTAGCATTTGGAGAGGGCCATACTATTATGGGCAGCTTATCCAATAACTATCAAATATAGTTTTTTGTATATTAAAAAATTTAAAACAAAATTATTAGATTATTTTTTTCTCTCTCAAATCACCCCTCCCTCCACCAGAATTATGTAAATATTTCATGAAACATTAGTGTGTTTGTTGTATTTTCTTTATTGATTAAGGTATTACATATGTATCCTTATCTCCCATTGGACCCCTCCCAGCTCATGCCCTCACCCCTCTGGTGTCTGTGTCCATTGATTAGGCTTATATCCATGCATACAAGACCTTTGGTTGATCTCTCCTCCTTACACCCTCCCTCCCCTACCTTCCCTCTGAAGTTTGACAGTCTGATCCATGTTTCTCTGTTTCTGGATCTGTTTTTGTTCATTAGTCCACAAATTTGTGAGATCATGTGATATTTATCTTTCTCTGACTGGCTTATTTCGCTTAGAATACTCTCCAGTTCCATCCATGCAAATGGTAAGAATGCCTTCTTTTTTACTGCAGTACACGTAGTGTTCCATTGTATAGATATACCACAATTTTTATTCCACTCATCTGCTGATGGGCACTAGGCTGTTTCCAAATCTTAGCTATTATAAATTGTGCTGCTATGAATATAGGCGTGCATATTTCCTTTCTGATTGGTGTTTCTAGTTTCTTGGGATATATTCCTAGAAGTGGAATCATTGGGTCAAATGGCAGTTCCATTTTTAACTTTGAGGTAACGCCGTAATGTCATCCACAATGGCTACACCAGTCTGCATTCTCACCAGCACTTGTCATTTGTTGATATAACCATTCTGACAGGTGTGAGATGGTACTGCATTATCGTTTTGATTTGCATCTCTTGGATGATGACTTTGAGCAAGTTTTCATATGTCTCTTGGCCTTTCTTCTGTCTTCTTTTAAAACGTGTATGTTGCCCATTTTTTAAAATCTATCTTCCTTTTGTTAAGTCATGTGAGTTCCCTGTAAATGTTGGAGATTAAACCCTTATTAGTGATAACATTGGCAAATGTGTTCTCTCATGCAGTAGGCTTTCTTGTTGTTTTATTGATGATTCTTTTGCTGTACTTTTGTATTTAGTCCCTTTTGTTTGTTTTCTCTTTTAGTTTCCATTGCCCTAGAAGCTGTATTGATGAAAATAATGCTTTGGCATATGTATGAGATTTTGTTGCCTGTGGATTCCTCTAATATTTTTATGGTTTCCCGTCTTACCTTTAAGTCTTTTATCCATTTTGAGTTTATTTTCATGTATGGTGTAAGTTGGTGGTCTAGTTTCACTTTATTGCATATATCCAATTTTTCCAACACCATTTATTGAAGAGACTCTCTTGACTCTATTATATGTTCTTGCCTCCTTTGTCAAATATTAATTGAAAATAGTGGTTTGGGTCGATTTCTGGGTTCTCTATTCTATTCCATTGGCCTATATGTCTGTTCTTGTGTCAGTATCAGGCAGTTTTGAGAACAGTGGCTTTGTAGTACAGCTTGATATCTGGTATTGAGATCCTTCCTACTTTGTTCTTCTTTCTCAGGATTGTTGCAGCTATTCACGGTCTTCTTTTATTCCAGATGAATTTTTGGAAGGTTCATTCTAGGTCTGTGAAATATGCTGTTAGTATTTTAATGGTGAGTGCCCTGAATTTATATATTGCTTTAGATAATGTGGACGCTTTAATGATATTGATTCTACCAATTCATGAACATGGTATGTTCTTCCATATGTTTATGTCTTCCTCCATCTCTTTTTTTCAGTGTCCTGTAGTTTTCTGAGTTCAGGTCTTTTACCTCCTTAGTTAAGTTCATTCCTAGGTACCTTACTTCTTTTGGTGCAATGGTAAATGCAATTTTTAAAAAATCTCTTTTTCTGTAAGTTGGTGTATAAAAATGCCATATATTTCTTGGCATTAATTTTGTATCCTGCTTACATTGCCAAATTCATTTATTACTTTTAATAATTTTGATGGCATCTTTAGGGTTTTCTATGTATAGTATCATGTCATCTGTGAATATTGACACTTTAGGGTCCTTTTTTCCAATTTGGATACCTTTTATTTCTTCTTCTTGTCTCATTGCGGTGGCTAGCATTTCCAGTTCTATGTCAAACAGGAGTGGTGCAAGTGGGTATGCCTTTCTTGTTCTTGTTCTTGTTCTTGTTTGGTGAAATGGTTTTAGTTTTTGCCCATTGAGTATGATGTTGGCTGCAGGGTTGTCATATGAGGCTTTTATTATGTTCAGGTATGATCCCTATATTCCCATTTTGTTGCATTATTATCAATAAAACACATTTATTGGTTTGTTGTTATTGTACTATCCTTGCATCCCTGGCATAAATCCTACTTGATCATGGTGTATGATCTTTCTGAGGTACTGCTGGATCCGATTTGCTAGAATTTTGTTGAGAATTTTGGCATCTATATTCATGAGGGATATTGGTAATTCTCTTTCATTGTGTTTTTATTTGGTTTTAGTATTAGGGTGATGCTAGCTTCATAGAAGGAGTTTGGAAGTGTTCCATCCTCTTAAATTTTCTGGAATAGTCTGAGGAGGATAGGTTTTAGTTCTTCCTTGAATGTTTGGTAAAACTCCTTTATGAAGCCTTCTGGTCCCAGGCTTTTGTTTGCTGGAAGCTATTTGATGACTGCTTCAATTTCTTACATAGTTATTGGCCTATTGAGATGTTTAGATTCTTCCTGATTGAGTTCTGTAAGATTGTGTTTTTCTAGGAATATGTCCATTTCCTCCAGGTTATCTAGTATGTTGGAATAGAGTTGTTCATAGTATTTTTTAACAATCCTTTGTATTTCAGTGGGGTCTGTTGTTATTTCGCCTCTTTCATTTCTGATTTGGTTTATTTGGATCCTCTCTCTTTGCTTTTTGGTGAGCTTGGCCAGAGGTTTATCAATCTTGTTTATCCTTTCAAAGAACCAGCTCTTGGTTTCATTGATCTTTTGTATTTTTTTTTCTGTCTCTATGTCATTTATTTCTGCACTGATCTTTATTATTTCCTTCCTTCTGCTCACTTCGGGCTTTTCTTGTTGCTCTCTTTCTAATTCTTTTTTAAATTTAATCTTATTGTTCAGATTATTCAATTGTTCCTCTTCCACCACCCCATAGCTCCCCTCCATCTGGTACCCACCCTACCCTCTACCCTTATCTCCCCTCCCCCCACTGTCTTCATCCATAGGTATACACTTTTTGTCTAGTCTCTTCCTATACCCCCACACCTTACCCCCCCCCCAAAGAATTGTCCGTCCACTCCCTTTCTATGCCCCTCATTCTATTGTATTCACCAGTTTATTCTGTACATCAGATTTTTTTATTCAATTGATTTTTATATTCACTTGTTGATAGACATGTATTTGTTGTTCATAATTTTTATCTTTACCTTTTTTTTCTTCCTCTTCTAAAGAATACATTTGAGCATGTCATATAATACTATTTTGTTGGTGATGAACTCCTTTAGCTTTTTCTTATCTGGGAAACTCTTTATCTGCCCTTCAATTCTGAATTATAGCTTTGCTGGGTAGAGTACTCTTGGTATTAGGTTCTTGCTCTTCATTATTTTGAATATTTCTTGCCACTCCCGTCTGGCCTGCATAGTTTCTATTGAGAAATCCGCTGACAGTCGTATGGGTGCTCCCTTGTTGGTAATTAACTGTTTTTCTCTTACTGCTTTTAATATCTCTTTGTCTTTTGCTCTTGGCATTTTAATTATGATGTGTCTTGGTGTGGTCCTCTTTGGATTTCTTTTGTTTGGGGTTCTCTGTGCTTCCTGGACTTCTAAGTCTATTTCATCAGGTGGGGGAAGTTTTCAGTCATTATTTCTTCAAATAGGTTTTCAGTATCTTGCTCTCTCTCTTCTTCTGGCACTCATAATTCGGATGTTGGTATGCTTGAGGTTGTCCTAGAGGCTCGTTAGGCTGTCTTCAAATTTTTGGATTCTTTTTGCTTTTCTGGTTGAGTGTTTTTTGCTTCTTTGTATTTCAAATCTTTGACTTGATTCTTACGGTCCTCTAGTCTGCTGTTAGGTCTCTGTATAATATTTTTTTATTTCAGTCAGTGTATGTTTAATTTCTAGTTGGTCCTTTTTCATATCCTCGAGGGTCTCGCTAAATTTATTGGCCTTTTCTAGGAACCTTTTGAAAAACCTTATAACCATGGTTTTGAACTCTATATCCAGTAATTTGCTTTCCTCCATTTCTTTCATTTGTTATCTGTTTCTTTGTCTCTGCATTTTCACTGCTTCCCTGAGTTGATAGAGTAGCTTTGTGAGGTAGGTGTCCTATAGGGCCCAGTGGCTTAGCCTCCCCAGTTACCTTAGGTGGACACTCTTTGTGCACCCCTTTGTGGACTGTGTGTACAGCCTTGTTGTAGTTAAGTCTTGATTGTTGTAGGTATCACTGGGACGAATTGACCTCTAGGCCAGTTGGCTATGGGGATCAGCTGTGTCTATGTTCAGAGAACTTCTGTGCTGGAGGCAGCCATATGAGACAAGACTTGCAAAATTTCAAAAGCCGCTGTGCTCAGCTTGGATGGGTGGCGTTTCAGGGAGGAGCATACAGCCTTGGCTTCCCATCAGCCCCGCCCTATGATGCCCCTCAGTCTCAGTGTCCCTTAGTAATCACTGCAGGCACCTCTGAGAGAAAGCCGCCCTCGAATTTCACCCGCTGCCCGACAGTCCAGGTTCTCACCAAATGAGAAACTCGCCCGGAACTAGAGTGTAGTGCCATGGGGAGCTTCCATCTCCCTCCCGCTTTAGAAAGCCAGCCACACACTCAGCCACCCGTGCACTTAGCAGTCAGTCTTCTCTGTGCGCATGTGCCTCCCGACCTCTGCCTTCTGCAGCTCCCCTGTGTCTCGGTGTGCTTTCTCTTTTCCTGACAGTCCAGATCCTCCCCCGCCCCCGAATGTGTGTGGTTTCCCAGAGTCTCGCTTGAGACTGGAGTTCAGCACAGTCAGGAGCTTCCATTTCCCTCCCACTTTAGGAAGTCTGCCATGTACAAAGCCGCCTGTGCACTCAACCGCCCGTGTACTCAGCTGCCCATCCTCTCCGCGCGCACGTCTTCGTATCTAAGCCTTTTGCAGCTCATCTGAGTCTCAGTGTGCTTTCCTCTTTTTTTTCTAGTTGTAGAGTTTCCACTCAGCCAACTTTCTTGTGCTTCTGGATGGTGTTCGTTTTGTCTTTTAGTTGTAGTTTTGATATTGTTGTGCAAGGCACAGTTTAGATCTTTACCTAGGCCACGATCTTGGTTTCTCCTTTCTTCCTAATTTTTTAAGTTGTAGAGTTAGATAATCTAGTACCATTTTTTTCTTGTTTTTTGAGGTAGGCCTGTAGAGCTATAAACTTCCCTCTCAGGACTGTTTTCAATGTGTCCTATCGATTTTGGATTCTTGTGTTTTCATTGTTATTCTTCTCCAAGATATTTTTAATTTTTTTCTTTGATCTCTTTGGTAACCCAATCATTGTTTAATGGCATAATATTCAGCTTGAAGGTGTTTGAATTTTTTGATTGTTTTGATTGTAGCTTATATCTAATATTTTGCTATTGTGATCTGAGAAGTTGCTTGATATGATTTCAATCTTCTTGATTTTGGAGAAACTTTCCCTGTGACCCAGTACGTGGTCTATCTTTGAAAATGCTCCATGTGCACTTGAGGAAAACGTATATTCTGTGGCTTGGGGGAGAAATGTTCTGAAGATATCAGTTAAGTCCATCTGATCTAGTGAGTCAGTTAGGATTGCTGTTTCTTTCTTGATTTTTTATCTAGAGAATTTATCCAGTGTTGTCTGTGGGTTATTAAAGTCCCCTGCTATGATTATATTATTGTTGATCTCTGCCTTCATATTTCCAGGAGGTTTTGGGGGGGGGGTTGTTTTTTATTTTTGTATGTATTTGGATGCTCCTCATTGGGTGCATATATGTTTACCAGGCTTCTTGTTATGACCTTCATATTGAGGTCTATTTTGTCAGGCATAAGTATTACTACGCCAGCTTTTTTTCATTTCCATTTGCATGAAAGATATTTTTCCATCCTTTGCTTTCAATCTGTGTGAGTCCCTTGTTCTGAGGTGG
Source organism: Antrozous pallidus (assembly GCA_027563665.1). NCBI lineage: Eukaryota > Metazoa > Chordata > Mammalia > Chiroptera > Vespertilionidae > Antrozous > Antrozous pallidus. The sequence goes on along the minus strand of CM050510.1, from coordinate 66,910,820 downwards.
GTCTCTTGTAGACAGCATATACCATATATAGGCCATGCTTTTTTTTTTTTTAATCCATTCAGCCACTTGTTGTCTTTTGATTGGAGCATTTAACCCATTTATGTTTAAATCTGTTATTTACTAGAGGCCCTATGCACGAAATTCATGCATTGGAGGGGGGTTCCCTCAACCTAGCCTGCACCCTCTGCAATCTGGGACATCCCTCTAATAATCCTGGACTACTGGCTCCTAATTGCTTGCCTACCTTCCTTCCTGGTCGTCCCTAACTGCCCCCCCTCCCTTGCCAGCCTGATTGCCCCTCACTGCCTCTGCATGCCAGCCTGATCGCCCCTAATTACACCACCTTGCCAGCCTGGTCACCCCTAACTGCCCCCCCCCCCCCCCCCACTCCAGTGCCGGCCAGGTTGTCCCTAACTGCCTCCTCTCTGCTGGCCTGGTTGCTCCTAACTGCCCCTTACCTGGTCACCCATTCCTGCCCCCCTCTGCTGGCCTGATGTCCCTAACTGCCCCCCCTGCTGGCCTGATTGCCCTTAAATACCCTCCCCCACTGGCCTAGTTGTCCCTCACTGCCTCTTCTGCCAGCCTGATCACCCCCATCGGACCCCTCTGCCAGCCTAGTCACCTCCAACTTTCCAACTACACCCCCCTCCACTGGCCTGGTTGCCCCTAACTGTCCTCCCTGCTGGCCTGGTTGCCTCTTACTGTACCCCCTGCCAACTTGGTCACCCCCAACTGTCTCTGCCCTACTGGCCTGGTCACCCCCAACTGCCCCCTCAGCTGGCCTGGTTGCCCCTCTTGGCCACCCCACCAACCTGGTTGCCCCATGCAGCCTGCTGTTCAGGCATTTGGTCATCCCTCACTAACCACCCTGGCAGCCTTGTCGACCCATGCAGATTGCTTGTTCATTTGTTTGGTTGTCCCTCAGTAACCCCCCTGCCTGCCTGGTTGTAGGCAGCCATCTTGTGAGGGTGTGTGGTTAATTTGCATAGAACCTTTTTATTATATGTGATAGGTACTTGTTTGCAGCCATTTTGTTTTTTGTGCCTGTGTTCTTTCTTCTCTTTTTATTTCTTCTTTTTACGCCAGTCCCTTTAGCATTTTTTTGCATTGCTGGCTTGGTAGTGATAAACTCCCTTAGCATTTTTTTGTCTGTGAAGCTCCTTATTTCCCCTTTAATTTTGAATGATAGCCTTGCTGGATACAGTATTCTTGGATTCAGTGACTTCCTTTGTGTCACTCTGTAAATTTCCTTCCATTCCTTTCTGACCTGATGTGTTTCTATTGAGAAATCATTTGATAATCTAACCTGAGATCCCTTATACGTAACTTTCTGTCTCTCTCTTGCAGCCTTTAAGATTCTCTCTTTGTCCTGAATGTTTACCATCATAATTACGGCATGTCTTGGGATGGGTCTTTTTGCGTTCATCTTGTTTGGGGCTCTCTGTGCTTGTGTGACTTTTTCTTCCCCACATCAGGGAAATTCTCTGACATTATTTCTTCAAATAGGTTTTCTAAAACCTTTCTTTCTTTTCCTGTTGTTCTGGCACCCCTATTATTCATATGTTGCTTTATTTCATGTTATTCTATAGCTCTCTTAGGCTCTCCTCCTGTATTTTAATTTTTTTCTCTCCAATTGCAATTCAGTTTGGGTGTGTTTTGCTTCTTTGTCTTCTAATTTGCTAATTCGGTCCTCCACTTCTCCTAGTCTACTATTGAAACTTTCCATGGTGTTTTTTATTGTAGCTTTATCACTATTTCTTCTTGATTCTTATATAAGTTGTTGATTTTTTCATTCATCTGGTTTATGAACTGTATGACCCTTACTCTGATTTCTTTTTCTGACATACCACATCCCTCCATTCCACTTCGCTGCTTTTCTGGCGATTCCTCCTTTTCTTTCCTTTGGGGGTTTCTTTGTCTCCCCATTTTTGCTCTCACTGAAGGATCTAGGTGTCGAGTTGTGCGGGGGCTGCTCACAGCAGTGGTGGCTCTTTTGGTTGGCGGGGACATACTGCTGCTCCCCGCATGGGGGTGGGCTGTTCACGAGGCTGCTGCTACTCCTAAGATGGGAGCGGGCTGCACACGGCTGCAGCTTCTCAGATGAGGGTGGGCTGTTTGTGCAGGTGCTGCTCCTCAGACGGGGGCGGGCTGCTTGTGGGGCTGCTCCTTCTCGTACAGTGGTGGGTTGCTTGTGCAGCTGCTGCTTCTCAGACAGGGTTAGGCTGCTGCGCAGCTGCTGCTCCTCAGATGGGGTTGGCTGCTCACATAGCTGCTGCTCCTTGGACAGATGTGGTCTATGTGTGGCTCAACATTAGTATTTTTTAGAAGACTTTGGCAAAAGCTGATGTAAGGTAAGAGGCTTTTGTAACCACTGTTTTAAATCAGAACGCATTTCTTTAACTAATAATCAGTAAAGATTGTGATCTTTCATAATAGCCTTTTGTTTTCTTTGGTAATACTTAATGTATATAAGCACATTACTCCTTAGCTTCCAATTCCAAATTGAATTTCTTCATAGCTAATCTATTTTCTGGATCTTTCTTCAAAGCATAAAAGATTTAAAGTATCCTTGTTAAATTTGTCATAAGGAGCCTGTAGCAAATTTCTAATAAAATGAAGGCAGCATAGCAGACTTGAATGCTTCATAAGGCTACAGCTAATGTCTTTATTTCTCTATAGATTTTGAACCTCTGGTTTGGAGGTCAGTGGAAATTTAAACATTTGGTACTCCTTCCATTGGTGATTCACAGTCTCTGGAATCATAAGGTCTTCATTGCTTTAAAGCTTGACTTAATTTAATTCAAGAGACCTAGAGGAGCCAAAAGAGAGCTCATTAGGGTCACTAAAATGTTAAGTGATAGATTCATATGAGATATGTGGATCCCCCACCCACCCGGTTTGGTTAGTGTATGTTTTCAAATTGGACTTGTGTTGAGGGTCTCATGTTCATGATTTATTGTAAGTGGTGCACACCCATAGAACTAATTGCCCCAATTGGAAGTAAGTACCTTGCTGGATAAACTTGCTAAGTTATTATGGACTAGAGCCCCGGTGCACGAAATTTATGCACTGGGGGTTGGATGGTCCCTCAACCCAACCTGCCCCCTCTCACATACTAGGAGCCCTCAGGGGGTGTCCAACTGATGGCTCAACCCCAGCCTGCCCAGCCATTGCCCTGCTCAGCTCAGCCCTGGTTGCCTGTGACCACCTGGCCCCAGGGGCCGGGTGCTCCCTGCCGCCGCCACCACCACCATCACTGCTGCTGCTGCTGCTTCCCCTCACAGCCCCTGGGGGCTGGGCACTTGCTGCCACTGCCGTTTCATCTCCACCCCCAGCTCACGCCACTTGGCCCCACCCCCGCTCCTGATTGGCTGGTAGCATAGCCAATCAGGAGCAAAGGTACGGTCAAACTTGCATGTTTCTCTTTTATTATATAGGATGACCAATGTTAGTTGACTTCTTTATGCAGTAGGTCATTTAGGAAAACAGTGTTGCTATTTTTAGTTTGTGAAACACTTTCTGAGTTGTATTTTATGTTTGTGGAGGATAAGGAAGATAGAAATTACAAATACCCCAAAGTGGAAATTTATTCAGTATAATTCCTCCTATATTTTAATAACGAAATTAAGATGATACATTAATGTTCTTTATCTCCAACCGTATTCATGTGGTTCAGATATCTATGAAGTCATTACTTTTAAATACTGCTGTGGCATTGAAGTCTATTCTGTTAGAGGGGTAATGCTAATTTCATGTTTAATCTTTCCCATGATTTATATCTGTCAACTGAGGTGGAATTTTTTTTTTTACACAATTTGACATGATACCTTGATTTATATTGCTGCTACGTTAATTTACATTTATTCTTTTTATGCTCCTACTCATTAAAAATAAATTCTGTATTCCTTTTGGGTAAGCTAATGCTTTCATCTATTTGTAAGATCTCATTTAACACTCTAAGTTTAAAATAATGAGGAAATAAAAATAATATAAATCTGTCTTTCAAATTTATATACTGTTTTAGTATGTAACCTATATTGTTTAGTACGTAAACAATACAGTAAACTTGGTCATAAAGACTGAACGTTCTTTATTGTCCTCTTGATGCAGAGAGTACACCATTAGTGTCATGATAGGTGAATCTACTGAGGACTGAGCCAAAAGTCTTCTCCATATTTTATTGTTAGTACTAGTCATGAAATTTCCTTGCCATGGGAATGATTAATTAACTGCACAAGGTGTCTGAGCAATTATTCTTTACGTAACTTCTTTGTTGAAGAAGTTATTTTTTTGTGTGTGTGTGTTTTTTTAAATATATTTTTATTGATTTTAGAGAGGAAGGAAAGGGAGAGAGAGATAGAAACATCAACGATGAGAGAGAATCATTGATTGGCTGCCTCCTGTATTCCCTTCCTCCCCCTACTGGGGATGGAGCCCACAACTCAGGCATGTGCCCTGACCAGGAATCAAACCATGATCTCCTGGTTTATAGGTCAACACTCAAGTACTGAGCCATGCTGGCTGGGCTGAAGAAGTTTTTAATAAGCTGAGTGGCATAGTACCTTGTTATCTCGGGCTCTTTGACATATGAAAAGTGCTATAAAGACATTTGCTGCAACGAGGACCATTTCCAGCATAGTGAAATATGGAATATTTTTAAATGAACTCCTCCCAAGTGATGCTGTTGGTCTAATCTGTCTTAGCCCTTGGGAAGCCCAGCTCAAAGATACACAAGATGTCTTAATCCCTCCAGGCTGCTGAAACAGAATACGATAGATTGTGTGATAAATAAACAACAGAAATTTATTTCTCATAGTTCTGGAGGATGGCAAAGTCCAAGATCAAGGCCTTGGCGGATTTAGTTGCTTGTCTCTTTTAGAAAGGCACCAAATTCATTCATGAGGACTCCATGCTCATGACCTAATCACCTCCCAAAGGACCCACCTCCGAATAGCCTAATAGCCCATTAGGGATTAAGTTTCAACATATGAACGTTGGGGGGACACAATCATTCATGTGTACAGGGGCATTTTCATTGGGAGTGGAATGTTACAAGTATTTACTGTCATAGTTCACTGGATTGAGCAGCCTTATACAGTTTCTTTCCCCAGAGTTGACTTCTGACTCCCTTTACAAACTTTTCCTTCTTCCTGAACTGCTGCTTAAGTTGTAGACCATTTCCCTGCTTCAATTCACTTGCAAACTCTTATTCATTAAGAGCTTAGCTCTATTTCCTTCCAGATTTCTTCTACCCTGTAGGTAATTTAAGTGTTTGCTGAAACATCCTTTTTGATTATTTGGGGTAGAAACTGTAGTGATGCTTATTATTGGAGGACTAGAGGCCCAGTGCATGAAATTTGTGCCTGGGGGGCGGGGTGTTGTGGTCCCTCAGCCCAGTCTGCACCCTCTCCAATCTGGGACCTCTCGAGGGATGTTCAACTGCCCACTGGGATCAGGTCTAAACAGGCAGTCAAAAATCCATCTCACAATCCCAAGACTTCTGGCTCCAACCACTCACCTGCCTGCCTGCCTTCCTGATTGCCCTTAACCGCTTCTGCCTCCAGCCTGATCACCCCCTAACCACTCCCCTGCCAGCCTGATCTATGCCTAACTGCTTCCCTGCCGGCCGATTGCCCCTAGCTTGGTCACCCCTAACTGCCCTCCCCTGCCAGCCTGGTGGTCCCTAACTGTCCTCCCCTGCAGGCGTGGTCGCCCCAAACTGCCCTCCCCTGCTGGCCCAGTAAACCCTAACTGCCTTCCTTTGCCAGTCTAGTCACCCCTAACTGCCCTCCCCTGCCGGCCTGGTAACCCCTAATTGCCTTCCCCTGCTGGCCTGGTTGCCCCCAACTGCCCTCTCCTGTAGGCCTATTCCCCCCAACTGCCCTCACCTGCCAGCGTGGTTGCCCCTAACTGCCCTCCCTTGTAAGCCTGGTTGCCCCCAACTGCCCTCCCCTGTAGGCCTGGTTGCCCCCAACTGCTCTCCTCTGCTGGCCCAGTCACCCCTAACTGCCCTCCCTTGCATACCTGGATCGCCCCCAACTGCCCTTCCCTGCTGGTCATCTTGTGTCCACATGGGAGTGGCCATCTTTGACCACCTGGGGGCGGCCATCTTGTGTGTTGGAGCGATGGTCAATTTGCATATTACTCTTTGTTAGATAGGATGATTACTACATACTAAATACAATGAAAGCAGTATGTTTAATCATTTAATTCTTACAAGTATCCCATTAGCTAGACACTATTCATATTTCCATTTTACAAATGAACTAAATAACAAGGCTTAGGGAGTTTAAGTAACTCGGAAATTTGGTTGGTATTTATATTAATGACCTATGTGCTAATGTGATTCAAATATGTATGTGAGACCACAATGTATGACTACAAATTGGACTTGGTTATTCCTTGGGCCAATTCCTTGTCTAAGATTATAAGTTCTGAATTTCCTGCCATAGCCTCCTAGTTTTCTACTTTCTTATTCCTTTCCCACTCTCGGTTTTTAAGGCTACTGCTTCTATCCCTTTTCTTCTGGGCCACTGTTTCTCAGATTGTGCTGCTCAAATACTTCATAAATAAAAGGTTGAATTGTTAGGTTATTATGTTGTATATTATATCCTCCTACTGGGAATAATTCTGAGGAGTCTTATAATAAAGAAACCTTCTTAGTTTTGGTTAACTAAACATTTTCCCCAAACTTATTTATAATCAGAACCCCTTTCTGTATGACAGCTTATGATTTCCCTTGTAGCTAGTATTTAATGGAACACATCTTGCAAAAACAGTTATTGGTTCTCCTCTGCCTTTCTATCTCTAACTGCCCAACCTGGGATGTGTAGTCTATTTTTTCATCTAGATCCTCCTTGACCTTTGGTATCTGCTAGTTTCCATCTCTGATACCATCCAGCTACTTGCTTCCTTTGCTCTTAAGAAGTAAGTTGTACTTATTAAAAGAGGAAGGGAAGGAGGAAAGGAAGAAGACAGGAAATAAGGCATACATTTTATTGATTGCCTTACTGAGAGTTCATGTTATTGAATTTTAACTTGGCCTTTGGTTCTTTTTGTCATCTTTTATTTATCTATTTATTCTATGGTTCTGAACCTTTTCATTCTTTTTTAATCTTTACCCAAACTCTACTATCCATCTGCTCCTATTTCACACCACATTGAGAGATTTGACATCATCTAAAAATAAATTCTTTCAGTTTCTTCATTTTAAGTTTTCATCTCTTTCCTTGTATCTCAAAGGAAAAGCCAATCTTATTCCATTCCTCAAACTCAGCATGTCCAAAACAGAATTATATTTTAGGTTATACATACATGTTACTGTATGTTTTCTGGCCTCATCTGTCTTTCCCCCAAAAGAGAGAAGGTTAACACTTGCTTGTCCTTTAATATTTAATATAGGTATCACTGCTGCTATTGACTTTTTACTTGTCTATCTCTTTACCAGTCACTGCTGGGCACATTCAACTCTTTCTTCTTCAGCTCTTTCTTTCTGTCAGCTTCTTATATAAAGACAGGATAATTTTACTTCCTAAACACTTCTCAACCCTCACCTGTATTTCTATTACACTTGTCCAATTCATGCTGTCATCATGACTCAAGATGGTATATTGCAACAGTCAACCAACTGACCCCTGTGTTCAGTGTTGCTCCCTTCAAATCCATCCTTCATGCTGCTCACCATCAGTGAGCTATCTGCAGCATATATCTCTGTGTGTGTGTGTGTGTGTGTGTGTGTGTGTGTGTGTGTGTGTGTTTGTGTGTGTGTGTATGAGCGCGTGCACTTTATTTTATTTAAAAAAATTTATCTTTGTTGTTGAAAGTTATACAGATGTACCCCTTTTTTCCCCATTAACCCCTTCTAGCTCACTCCTTTCTCCTGCCCAGGCCTTCACCACACTTTTGTCTGTGTCCATTGGTTATGCATATATGCATATAAATTCTTTGGTTAATCTCTTCCCACCCACCCCCACCTTCCCTGTGAGATTCATCAGTCTGTTTGAAGCTTACTCATGCCTTCCCTGTGAGATTCATCAGTCTGTTTGAAGCTTATTTGTTTAAACCTTCTGTGACACCTTATCTATTTTCAGCTCTATTAGATGATATTTATGGTATTCCATGGCTTTGCCTCTGCCCACTTCTCTAGCATTAATTGCCATTTTCCTGCTCCAAACCTGATATTCTAATGACTCTGGATTGCTTGTGGTTCTTTGGTATGCTGGTTGCTTGCTCTTAATATATACTTTCAGATTCAGCTCAGTCTTTGTCTTCAGAACCCTTTTCTGTACTTTCAGCCTTTATTAAAAACTCTGTGTGCTCACAGTAGTACCTGTGCATGCATGCCTCCATATGTGATAGGCAGTTAGACAGAGATGAGCAGAGCAAGGACCATGGACCAGGTATAGGAGGTCACCTAGTTGTGTTTCAGCACCAGGCCCAGAAAAGCAGCAAAACCAGATAAGGAATGCCATGGCTGACCTTAGGACCAGTTGCACTGACCAATGACTCCCTGCCACCAACTAATCACCTGGAACCCTGATGAATATTCTATTGAGATCCTCCCCTGGGATCTCCTCTGATATACCCACCCTTAAAAGCCCTTAGGAGGGAGGACACAGTGCTCTCCCTCCTGGGAGCATGCCTTCCACCAGCCCATCCCACCCTGCCACCCAGCACATTTTCCTTGCTTTCTCTTTCCTAAACTTCAAGGGCCCTTCTTTTGCCCCCGTAACTTATTTCCTGAGCACATTTCTTCTACCACTCACTTCGATTTCTGTGACTTTCTAAATAAACTTTCTCTTATAGTTTGAATCTTGGCTCTGAATTCTTTCCTAGCCAGAACTCAAGTACTGAGGCCTGGTCTGACACCACTGGTATAACACCTGGTGCCATTCTCTCAGCCAACAGAATAGAGCGGCAAGTAAGACTAAATCTGTGTGATGCAAATAGTAGTAAATAACCATAAATGGCTATTTAAATTGAAATAAAGTAAAATAAATATTGAAATTCAGTTGCTTAATCACACTAGTGACATTTCAGATGCTCAATCAACAGAGTTGGCTAGTGGTTCCCATATTGGACAGTGCACTGCGCTAGGTCATCTCTGAGATTCCTTCTGTTTCTGACATTGCTGCTTGTGCTACCTGAAAACTGCTGCATGTCAGATCTCCTCGTGGGGAACTTCCAAGACTTATCAATATTCTTTGGTCACATTTTGAATTTTTCTAGGTTAGATATTACTCAAAATCATTGAGTGGCTGAATAGAACTTGGTTAATTTTAACAAACGATATTTTCATTGTAATAGCATTTCTCTTAATTACTGATGCATTTGTATTTTTTCCTCCGAAGAATCTGCCACCAGGGGGTGCCCTCAACCTTTTGGGAAAATTATGTTTCAACTTTAATAAGAGTGAAGAATGAATAATATTGATTATTCATTTATACAGGATAATTTAAGAATTAAATTAAGAATTAAGCACCAGTAATATATATGTATGCGTATTACTTGATTTGTATAGCAAATTATTTTTTTAATTTTGTAAATGTGAGAAGCTATCCTTGAATTGTCTTAAAAATCACAAGTAAAAATAAGTAATTTAAAAGTACTTTTATAGTTCAAAAATATTCTTATTAAATTTAAAAGTATAAACTGTAATAAGAGATTAAAGTTGTTCACTCTTACATTTATTAGACAACTTAAATTTATTTTGCTTCTAGGACTAGAAAAGTTACCTCACCATTATCTATTTCTCTGAAATCTTGTCATGTTGAGACAATCAAAGATGAATAATAGTGTGCCTGTATGGTTTTGGAAATATCTGTTGGTTTATATGTAATAGCATTGTGATTTGGTGGTGTTTGCTAAAATGATTGATGGGTTTGGCTATGTAGTCACAGTAATAGAAATGAAAGATGAGAAAGACCTGTCAAAGCATCTTGTGCTAGTGTGGGATTATATAATCATTTACCATAACAGTATTGAGAAATAATTTCTTCTTTGGAGACAGCAGATAATGAGGGTGTATTATTATGTTTTGTCCTTTCCAAGATAAGAATGCTCTGTGAATTTTATTATTAGCATGAAAAAGAGAGCGTGATTATCAGTGAATACTATTTAGAGAAGAGCTGGCTTCTTGTTTCATAACGTAACAGTGTGGTTGATTTTTATTAGATGCATATTTTGTTTCAAGAATTGGATGAAGGTACTCTTTCTAAATTGCTTGTGTTCTCAGATTAGTTGTTAATTATTTGGTTTCAGAAGTACATGATGCTAAAATTTCTACATCTACTACTATCTACAAAAACCTATACATGTAAATCCACGATAGCTTGTTTTCTGAGTAATGTGAGAAACTAATGCAGAGTTATGTCATGAGAAACAGTAGTGATTGGGAGGAGTTGGATATGGCATTGTGAGGATTAGCTGGAGAGCTTTCTCACTTCATTTCTCCTTGCTCTTTCCTATACTGGCTAATAGAGCTTGGCTATGGGATAGGAAATTAAGAACAAAAGGAGATTCCATCACAGCACTCTTTTTTTCTCCTTCTGCTGGCAATCAGTGATGGGGACATATTAATAGGAACCAGATTTATCCCAAATTAAGTAATTATGAAATTAGTATAATGACAAAGATTATTTCCAGTGTAAGTTACCAGACAAATACTTTAAAGGCTCTTTTGTATTTTATTTAAAATTATTTCAGATGCTTATAATGAGCTTTGATTTTCATCATTGCTTCCCAGATTTGAGTCATAGAAACTGAAAATTCATAGGGCAACCCAATAGCTTTTTGAAGGCAAAAAAATCGAATTTAGCAAAAGAGGACGGAGAGGTCGAATGACTTCTCAGCATAGTCTTTTTTTCTTGTGTCATCACTGCTGACCCTTGTTAGCACTTAATCTTTCATGTCACTTTCACCTCTGTACCATATTCATTTTGTACCATTTTTTATGCCATAAGATAAAATTTTTGGACAATTTTATTTAGGTCCATAAATTAGTTCAATAGTTTGTGAAATATGTCTTCTTAAATATGAAAATACTAGGCTAGCTGTTTCCTGAAAACTATTTGTACTCTACTAAAATTTGGAGAATATTTTTATTGCAACCATAATTGTCATGGCTAATACACATGAGAGATCACTCTGTGTTTGGCCTGTCAGACTTGCACGAGTTTTCAGAATTTACGGGTAACTGAGTAAGTTTGTTGTCTTGTAAGCTGTCTCATTCTCTTCAAAGTGTCAGCCTGAGTCGTGACTAGATAAATGCTAGAAATATTCATCTTCTCTAGTTAATTTTTTACCCTTACATAATTTAGTACAATAATTGTTTGTTTACTGTGTTTAATTTTTGTAGCCTAAAAACATGCCTGTGGAAGAGGTGAATCTGAAAGTTCTGAATAGTTCTGGCTTATGCTATTTCTTTTTAATTTCTGAATATGAATCTATTTGTTGGACTTCGGAAGCCCTAGACATAGCTCTATTAAGTTTAAGGTATATTATAGAAAGCTCAATCCATATGCAGTTTAATTTACCTTTCTTTAAAAACATACAACTCTGGTATTTATCCTAAGAAATGGAGATTCTGATAGGCAGTAGGGAGGAGTACAAAAAAGGAGCTTTATAAAATTACCTAAATGTGATAGGAAGTGTCAATTAATTTTATTCTTATTATGAATGTTACCTAAATCTTGTCTCAAAGGAACTTCTAGTAAGCACTAGAAGGCATATCTATAAATAACTATATGATAAGCAGAAAGTCTTAAGAAATATAGATAAATTACAAGAGGGAGAGTTTACCTTCTAGCTGGTAAGTCATTTTAGAAAGACTTTGAAGAAACTTATTTTTTGAGCAAAACATTAAAAGGTTAGGTAAGTTTTAGAGCTGAGTAGGAAAGATATTCCAGGTGTGGTGCATATTTTATCCTTGGAAACACAGGTGCTAGAAAAGAGTAAATTGCTAAGTTGCCTAGAATGTAAAATGCACAGAAATTGTGTGTGTGTGTGTGTGTGTGTGTGTGTGTGCGCGCGCATTTAATAAGACCAGACAAGCATCCAGAGCCAGATAGCTTGGTTATTAGGTTCACTGAGTTTGTACTGTATTGAAATACAATGAAAGGCCATTGAAAGCTTTCAAGTGGAGCTGGGACACACTGGGGTATACTGGCAGAAACGGAAGGTGGGCTAGCAGCAGGGCAGCAGTTCGATTATGTAGTTAATCTTGGTGAAATTGCATAAGGAGCTGAGTCAGGATAATTTAGTGGTGATTAAAAAGAGGTAATGAATATGTAAGACCCTGCTGGGTCAATCAGTGGGACTTGGTAGTTAATTGATGTGAGGGTGATGAAAGAAGGAGGAGGCTCCAAAAAGGTGGTGAATTGTTGGCCTATTAGATAATAATACTCTGCATTTGTATATGGAGCTTTAGAATTTATAAAACACAGTAATAGCTGAGCCTTAATAACTCTGTACATTTAACAAAGTTAGAATTATCCTTATGGACGAAGAAATGAAGAAGTCAGGGATTTTTCTGTGTTAATACAAGTTAATGCAGATGGGTTTTCCGGTGTCTTGGCCAGCGCTCTGTTTTCTAAAATGCTCTTCTTGGAGAAGCTGGGAAGAAAAGCTCTGCCTTCTTGCCCCAGTGTGTGCCACTAGATTGAGTAGGGGAGATTGCTTTACCTCTCCAAGCTCCATTTTGTCCACATACCTTTCTTTATGCTTTATACTTTGCAAGGGATACTTTCTGGATAAAATGTAATATTTTTCTCTTTTTCCGGATAAAATGTAATTTTTTATTTTATTATTAACTCTTTATTCAGCAAGTAATAGTATTACTCTGCTTGGTACTGAGATGCAAAATGCATAAAATACAATCCCTGCTTTTGCAGTGTTTCATAGATTAGAGTAGAAAAACATATAAATAAACTAGAGGCCCAGTACATGAAAATTCATACACGGGGGCGGGAGGTTCCCTCAGCCTGGTCTGACCCCTCTCACAGTCTGGGAGTCTTCAGGAGCGGGAGGTGACTTGGCAATCAGGAAAAGGCAATGCATCACACCTCTGTTGCTGCCACTTCTGGCAGTGCAAGCCTCAGCCGGCCCTGGTTACCTGAGCCTCGGGCAGCCCTGGGTGTCTGGGCAGCTGTCATCCGAGGCTTGCCTGCACCTTGGGCCAGCCTTGGGCGGCTGAGGGGCTGAGGAGATTGGGGGACTCCGGAGGCAGGTGTGTAGAGCTGAGGGGACGGGCCATCACCATTTTGTGGCTGTGGGCACCGCCATCTTTGCAATGGCATGAGGGTCAATTATCATATTTCCTCTTTATTAGGTAGGATAATCCTATATAATAATCCTATGTAATAAGAGAGGAATATACTAATCATCCATTATGCCATGAGGCATAACAACCAACCACGTAACAACTGGATTCACGGATCTGCAGGAGGGTGGAGCAGCAAACTACAAGTGGGCAGCGGAGAGCTACAGGAGGGGGCAGGGAGTAAGCAAGTGGGAATTGGAGAGTTACAGGAGGGGGCAGGGCAGCAAGCAATGGGGGGGCGGGGGAGCTACGGGAGGGTGGCAGCGAGTTACTGAATTCGTGCATGGGGTACTAGTTATCCTAGCTAATAAAAGAGGATTGTGCAAATTGACCATACCTCCCATCAAGCCACACCCACCAGCCAATCAGGAGCAAATAAACCCCAACCAAGATGGCTGTGGCCACTGAGAGCAGGAGAGAGGCTTGGGTTTCCCCAGCAATGGAGGAAGCCAAGCTTTCCTCCTGCCCTTGCCGGCCTAAGCCTCCATTTAATGCTACAAAGTTTCAATTACAGAAGATATATTCCAACAGAAATGGCAGCAGCCAAGGAGCTGAAGAGAGCAGAGACTAGGGATCCCCAGGCGATGGAGGAAGCCAAGCTTCTGTAGCCCTAGCGCCTAGGCCTCCACTCTAGGCTGCAAAGTTTCAATTATAGAATTTAAACAGAAATGGCTGTCGCCCTGGAGCAAACAGAAGGCTTGGCTCCACTCCAGGCTACAAAGTTTCAATTGTAGAACATAAATTAATCCCAGATCCCAGGGCCTCCGCTTGGGTCACTGGGGGGTGTGGCTGGCCTACAAACCACAATAGGCCCCTCACCCAGGCCACCCCACACCCCAAGGGAACCCCCACCCTGACCCGGGACACCCTTCAGGGCAAACCAGCTGACCTCCACCCAAACATACAGATTGACCATAACTCCAATACACAAGAGCGCTGCCCCCATGTGGTCAAAGATCCTGCCCCCATGTGGACACAAGATGGTCAGTACAAGATGGCCAGGAGGGGAGGGCCATTGGGAGGTTCCAGGGCTGCAAAGCAGGGCATTTTTGGGTGATCAGGTCAGCAGGGGAGGGCAGTTGGGAGAGACCAGGCCTGCAAGGGAGGGCATTTAGAGGCAATCAGGCCAGGAGGGGAGGGCAGTTAGAGGTGACCAGGCCAGCAGAGGAGGGAAGTTGGGGGCAAACAGACTGGCAGGGGAGCAGTTAGACATCAATTAGGCTGGCAGGGTAGTGGTTAAGGGGTGATCAGGCTGGCAGGCAGAAGTGGTTAGAGGCAATCAGGGAGCCAGGCAGGTGAGCAGTTTGAAACCAGCAGTCCTGGATTGTGAGAAGGATGTCCCTCAAGGGGTCCCAGATTGGAGAAGGTGCAGGCTGGGCTGAGGGACATCCCCCACCCCTTGTGCTCGAATTTTGTGCACCAGCCCTCTAGTCTATAATAATAAGTGGAAGGAGGAAGGAGAAATTAGGAAAACAGGGAAGGCTTCACAGGGAGATGTGATCTAAGTTTTGATATAATTAGTTGCTTAACTGTAGTAAAATGTTAGGGCGGAGGGTAACATATACATCATCATCATCATATTACTTACTATTTGTTGAAAGCCAAGGAACCCTAAGGCTTCTGGTAGTCACCACAAGCTAAGAAGAGGCAACGAAGTGTTCTTCTTGAGCCTTCAGAGGAGCCTGATTCTGCCAACACCTTGATTTCAGACTTCTAGCCTTCAAACCTATGAGAAAATAAATTTTTGTTGTTGTAAGCCACCCCATTTGTGCTGGTTAGTTATAGCAGTCCAAGGAAACTAATATAGTTTGGTAGTGGCATATGAATCAAAGTAATCAATAGAAACCCCAGAAGTAGACCCATGATTAAACAATCATTTGATTTTTAAAAAATATATTTTATTGATTTTTTTTACAGAGCGGAAGGGAGAGGGACAGAAAGTCAGAAACATCGATGAGAGAGAAACATCGATCAGCTGCCTCCTGCACGTCCCCCACTGGGGATCTGCCCGCAGCCAAGGTACATGCCCTTGACCGGAATCAAACCCGGGACCTTTCAGTCCGCAGTCCGACGCTCTATCCACTGAGCCAAACTGGTTTCGGCACAATCATTTGACTTTTTTAAAAATTAAATTTGTAGTGGTGACATTGGTTAATAGGTTTCTCCCTGGCTGGTGACCTCAATGGCTAAAGTGTCACCCTCTACATCAAAGGGTCACGGGTTCAATTCCTGGTCAAGGGCACATACCTTGGTTTCAAGTTTGCTCCCTGCCCTAGTTGGGACATGTGCGAGAGGCAACAAATGGATGTGTCTCTCTCACATGAATGTTTCTCTCTCTCTCTCTCTCTCTCTCTCTCTCTCTCTCTCCCCCCTCTTTCTCTGTCTCTCTCTTCCCCCCTTTTCTTCTCTCCTCCCCCTTTTTCCTCCCTTCCTCCCACTCTGAAAAAGCAATGGAAAAAATAACCTCTGATGAGGATTAACAATAAATAAGATTATATAGGTTTCAAGTGTATATTTCTGTGATCATGATTTATTTATTGCATTGTGTGTCCACCACCCAAAGTCAAATAATCTTCCAACATCATATATTTCACCTCCATTACCCTTTATTACTCACACCCTTTCCCTCTGGTAACCATCATACTGTTGTCTGTGTCTGTGAATTTTTGTTTGTTTGTTTTTCTTATTCATTTTTGCTTTTAGATTTATATCTCACATATGAGTGAAATCATATGGTTCTTAACATTTTCTTTCTGACTTATTTTGCTTAGCATCGTATTCTCAAGGTCCATCCATATTGTCACAAAATGGCAGTATTTTACCTTTTCCTGTGGCTAATAGTATTCCATTTCATATATATGTGCCCCAACTTCGCTAATCAGTCATCATCAGAGGAAACTTAGATTGTATCAAGGTGCCAAAACAATCCAGTGGGAAAAAGAAACACCTTTCAACAAATGATGCTGGACCCCGGAATTTCAAAAAAATGTCCAGGATACTCCTGGTCAGTGTTTTCTTTCACAACCAGTGCCTGTTCTCTCTTTCCAAGGAATGTGAATTGTTGACCTGTGAGACCTCTAGATGTGGCTATAGGAAATCAGATCTTGGGGAGAGTCCCTTCCTTCATGACTGATTAATGCTCATTTGATCAGAGATGACCTCAAGGCCCACCAAATTGAACACAACTTCCCATTGGGGGCTTTGGTTTTTGAGCTTAAGCTAATATGTCGAATCTGTCCCCCTCCCCCAAAAAAAGCCCTCAAGATAATGCTTTATAACCCAATTTGAAGTTTAATCACTTTGACTTCGGCCTGTTAGTCTTTTTCTAGCATGTACTGGTATGCAGTTCAAGTAATATAAGAACTGGCTGTGTAGGGAACCAAACCGAAGTTACTTTCATGTTCTTGGAAAACAGATTTCTAAAATTATAGTTCCAAAGTTAGTTATTTGTACCATCGTTTAAAATCTTATCCAGTATTAACCCTAGGAATTTTCAGCAATATTATTATTTAAAATTTTTTTAAGTTTAATTTATCTTGGTTTCATGTTCTTCAGCAAATTTATTGATGTCTATTTTGTTATGTCCACTTTTATCTATTTTTTTTAACACTTGTTTTGTGTTTGTGTGTTTTGTTAAGAACTCCAAGAAATTCCTTAGAATTCTTTACAGATTTCATGAGTAGCTACCTCTTGGTAGCTTCTTTATTTGGTAATTATTACATCTCCTGTCCATCTTGGGGCTGTTATTAACATTAGTGATTGTGAGTTCAAAGACATAAAGGATTGGCAAAACAACAACAAAATACTTCTTTTAGACCTTAAAACAAGTTTTAAAGTTACATTTCTGTACATCTAATACATAATATCTCCTTACTCATTAAATAATTCCTTTGGATAAAGATAATGTAGTAAAACATATGGGGATCCAAAAATGTACTTTTTCTTGCATATCCATCTATCTACTGATAGATAGGTAATGATATCGATAGATAGATAGATAGATAGATAGATAGATAGATAGATCATGTTTATTTTAACTTCAACTGAGGATGTTCATTGACTTGAGAGAGAGAGAAACATTGATTGGTTGCCTCCTCGAAGGGCCCAATCATTTATTGAACCTGAGATATATGCCCTGACTGGGAATTGATTTCGCAACCTTTTAACGTATGGGAGATGTTCCAACGAACTAAGCCATTTGGCCAGAGCTTAGATGTATATATTTTTATATATAGTGTTTGTTTATTTTGATTACATTGAATATAGATTTTCTTAACCATTTTGATGTTACTACTTTTGTTATCTTTGTAATAAAAATTTTATTATTAAAGTGAAAAAAAAAAAACAACAACAATAAATGGTGCTGCAAAAACCTGGATATCCATATGGATAGGAAAAATAAATGAACTTCAACTCTTCCTTCACATTGTACATAGAAAATAACTCTAAATGCAAAAGCTCCTAGAAGAAATCATCTCTCTCATTTAGAAGTAGATGAAAGATTTCTTAGGATACAGAAAGCATTAACCATAACAAAGTAATAACTGCTTGCTATCAAAAGATTTTAAGAAAAGAAATAGACTAAGTTTGAAGACAGGGAGAAAATATATGCATAATGTTTTATATAACAAAGGACTTGTATTTATAATATACTAGAGGCCAGGTGCACGAACTTCGTGCACAGTGGGGGGGGGGCAGGGGATGTCACGCAGCCCAGCCTGCACCCTCTCCAATCTGGGACCTCTCGAGGGATGTCCAGCTGCCCATTAGGCCTGATCTCGGTATGATTGGGCCTAAACAGGCAGTCAGACATCCTTCTCACAATCCAGGACTGCTGGCTCCAAACTGCTCGCCTGCCTGCCTCTCTGATTGCCCCTAATCGATTCTGCCTGCCAGGCTGATCACCCTCTAACCATTACCCTGCCAGCCAAATTTATGTCTAACTACTCCCCTGCCAGCCTGTTTGCCCCCAACTTCCCTTCTCTGCTGGCCTGTTCACCCCTCACTGCCCTCCCCTGTAAGCTTGACCGCCCCTAATTTTCCTCCCTTGCAGGCCTGGTCCCTCCCAACTGCCCTCCTCTGCTGGCCTGATTGCCCAAAACTGCCCTCCCTTGCAGGCCTGGGAGGGGATGGCCCTCCCCTCCTGGCCATCTTGTAGTGGCCACCTTGTGTCCACATTGGGGCAGGATCTTTGACCACATGGGGGCAGCCCTCTTGTGTGTTGGAGTTATGGTCAATCTGTGTATTACTCTTTTATTAGATAGGAGACAGGCCTGGTGCATGGGTGGGGCCCAGCTGGTTTGCCCTGAAGGGTGTTCCAGGACAGGGTGGGGGTTCCCTTGGGGTATGGGGCAGCCTGGGCAAGGGACCTATGGTGGTTTGCAGGCAGGCCACGCCCCCCAGTGACCCAAGTGGAGGCCCTGAGATCTGGGATTAATTTATTTCTACAATTGAAACTTTGTAGCCTGGAGCGGAGCAAGCCTTCTGCTTGCTCTGTGGTGACAGCCATTTGTTTTTGGGTTAATTTTAATTCTATAATTGAAACTTTGTAGCCTAGAGTGTAGGCCCGTGATGGGCAACCTTTTGAGCTTGGTTTGTCAAAATTCGCCAAAAAATCGAGCATAACTCGGGTGTTGTGTCACTTCAAGAAAAAACCCATAATGTCATGATATTTATAGTTTAAATAACAAAAATGTATTATCGTAATATATAACTGTATTTAATAAACCAAAACCTAATTATTTAACTTACCTGCTTAGTGACTTCTTTGTTCATCTGTCAGTCAGTTTCTTTTGTTGGTCTTGATATTATTTAAGTTGTGTAGGGTGCCGTGAACTAAAGTAAGTGAGAGGGAGGGGGAATTCTTTAACTAACCTGCCTATTAGTGACTTTTGTGTTGCTGAATTTCATTGGCTAAACCTTCAATTGAAGGTTGGTATTTTGTACACCTCAAGCTCAAGCAAATGCTACTAACTTCATCTGTCAATCTGTTTCTTTTGTTGGTTTTGATATTATTTAACGCTGAGAATAAGGTCTCACAAAAGTACGTAGAAGGAAAAATTGTGAGTAAAGCCATTGCTATATTTTTCAGGGTGCTAAAAGTGTCTTGTAATTAATTGGTTCCAGGCACTCCAAATTTCCTGTTCGTAGTGGCACTCCTCTTGATTCTCCAAGGGGCACCTTTCCAGATTCTCAAGCTTTGACCTCAAGTTGACAAACACCTGAGCCCAGATGCTGTCTTGAAATTCTGAAAGTTGCATCTCCAAATCATCAGTTTGCATCCATTGGAAACCATTTAATTCCAAACTACTGTAGACTACTACATCAGGATACTTAATTATTTTTATGGTCTGTTCTAGGCTTCTAAATTGATTAAATCTATCACTGAATTGGTCAAGTAACGAGTCTAAAACATGCTGGTACTTTATATCCAAGGGTTCCATTTCATTTTGTACAGCTGCACTGGCCTAAAAATACTTTGTTATTCGAGGAAAATACTTATAAGTTTTAGTTTCTACATCTCACTTGAAAGTTTTAAGTTTACTTTCCAAAGCTTTTATGTATCCAAACATAATGTCAATACTTTTGCCAAAACCTTGCAACTTTAAGTTCAGTTCATTAATATGAACAGAGAGATCTGTAAAAAATATCAGGGTGTTGACCCACTTATCATCATTGACTTGAGAAAAGTTTCCCATATCCTTATCCTCAAGAAATAAATACCTTAATTTCTTCAAAGCACTCCACAAAGCGCTCAAGAACTTTGCCTCGGCTCCGCCATCTTATATTATTGTACATCAGCAGTCCACTGTAGGTGGAATCAACCTCCAGTAAAAGTGCAGAAAATTCTCACTTGTAAAGGGGGCGAGCAGCTATGAAATTAACTATTTTTGTAACAACTGACATTAAGTCATTTAAGTTGGTGAATCCTGCCTTGGTACATAAAACCACATAATACAATGAAAAAGCACAATCAGATGTCCGATAGCTTCCGTAAACAATTTGACACATCCAACTTTTCCCCCCACCATGTTTGGTGCCCCATCTGTCGTCACTGACACAACTTTAGAGATATCAATGCTTATTAGGTCATGGAATGTTTGTGTAATAGCCTTACATATTTCACTTCCTGATGTACTTGTTGGCACTGATACTAACTTTATCAACTCTTCTCTCATTGTGAGACCATCAGAATATTGACCAATAATGGCCAACTGAGCATGTGATGTGCCATCAGTAGTTTTATTAAGAGAGTGAGAAAAATATTTACAATTACTTATGTCTCTCTTTAATTGATGTTGTACCTTTTGTGTTCACTCTCATTATTTGATCTTTTATGATATTTCTACTGAGTGGTAGCTCAGATATTCTCTTAATAATTGCATCTTTATTCTGCATATGGTGAAATAGAACTGGTGCACATCGTAGGAGAGTTTCTTTAATAAATTCTTCCTCACTGAGTGCTTTTGCTTGCTGAGCTGTGGAGTGGGCAATGCTCAAACTTGCAGATGTTAAATTTGTAGAGCCTTTTATGAATGTAAGGATGGAATTAGATTGGCTCTTATAAAGATGTAGCTGCCTGGAAATTTATTCTTCCTTTCATCCTCACTTTTTTTGAAGAGCTGGGAATGATTAATTTTAAAATGTCTATTTATATTCCATGTTCTGCTTAGTACCGTTACAGTACTTAGAATGCAAAATGATCTGCCATTTTTTTCTATAATGCCATATATCTCAGTCCACATCTTTTGTAAGGGTCGGCTACTGCTACTACCACTTCCTTTACTTAAGCTGGGTTTTTTATTTTTTGGGTTGTCCATCAGGGGGCAGTGACAGAAGATAGAATTATAGATAGCCTGTAAGCCCTGCAGGCAATTAGGGGTCAACTAGCCTAACCTACCACAAGATGGCATATGTAACTATCTTTTAGGAAAGGGCAGGTTTAATAAGCAGAAAAAGGGGTTAATAAGGATGCACAACAGTAATAGTGATGAAATGGAGTCTGCACTTTGCTGCAAAATGGCATTACTTATGTAAATGAAGATGGCTGCCGCTATTTTTAATGGCGGGAAATGGCACCCATAGCACAGGCCCTCCCCTCTCCCAGCTTTCCCCTCACTTATCTCAGTAATGGTGGTCAAGTAGAAATACACGACACCCCAGAACTGCAGATTGGATGATGGTTGCTGTGGTTATGTGGTTGCTGGTAATGGCGATCACAAGGGGTTCAGAGATGCGTCTCCCATGGCATTTCACTGCTCCGCTGGCCGGAAGTGAGGTCAAAGATCTCCTAGCGGTCTAACCGGAAGTCCCAAAACTAGACACTCTGTGCCAGAGTTCTGTTGTTTTGGTCTACAGACCCCTGGCACAGAGTGTCTGCACTACACTACAGCAAATGTTTCATCTTCAGCTACTGCACCAGGCCATGCAGTAGCCGAGGATGAAACGTCCTTCTTGGCATCCGGCCCCATACTTCTCTTTATGCCACTGCATGTGTCCGCTTGTCTTCGAAAATGGCCTCTCGAGTCAGTGCTGACACGCGTGTCATAGGTTTGCCACCACTATTGTAGGCCTAGGTGCTAGAGCTGCAGAAGCTTGGCTTCCTCCATAGCCAGGGCAACCGTAGTCTCTGCTCTCTCCTGCTCTGCGGCTGCCGCCATTTCTGTTGGGATTATATATCTTCTGTAATTAAAACTTTTTATCTTTGAGTGGAGGCCTAGGCCAGCAAGGGCAGGCAGAAACCTTTACTTCCTCCACTGCTGGGGAAACCCAAGCCTGCCTCTTGGTCTCAGTGGCTGCAGCCATCTTGGTTAGGTTTTTTTTTCATAATTAGCTCCTGATTGCCTGTGGGCTGGCTTGACCAGAGGTATGGTCAATTTGCATATTACTCTTTTATTAGATAGGATAAAGAATTACACTTTATTTTTGGAAGTATAAAATGATACTACCATATTGGAGAAATCTCTAGTAGTTCTTTAGAAAACTAAACATTTACCTCCCCTAAGACCATTAATTCCATTTATTTCTAGATCTACCCATAAGAAATGAAAATATATGTACGTGAAAAGTCCTGTGTGTATAAAAGAATGTTTATAGTAACTTTGTTTAATAGCCAAACTTGGAAAAAGCCCAGTTGTTCAACAGGAGAATGAGAAAATAAATTGTGCTATATTCATGCAGTGGCATAAAAGGAAACAAAAACTCAAATATACACCACATAGATGAATCTCAAAACTATTGTGTTGTGGGGGAGGAAAGGAGAAACCTTTCAACAAACAGTACATACCCTATGTTTACAATATATGTCGTTTTTCAAGAGGCATAACTAATCCATGGTAGAAACATTTAAAACAATGGTAGACTCTCAGGTTTGGGGACAGGAGTTGTTTGGGAAGAGGCATGGGAGAACTTCTAAGGTGATGATAATGTCCTGTATCTTCATAGGAAAAAGCAAAAAAAGCCTATGCTTTCTGATACATTTTTACTTTTAGAGATATTCAAGGAGATGCACAAAGATGTGTGTACAGGGATATTCATTGCAATGGTAATTATAATAGTGGAAAATTGCAGACAATTAATTTGGGAAATAAATTATGGTATTTTCAAATAGAATAGTACACAGCTATTAAAAATGGCGATGTAGCCCTAGCTGGTTTGGCTCAGTGGGAAGAGCTTAGGCCTGTGAACTGAAGGATCACGGGTTCAATTCTGGTCAAGGGCACATGCCTAGATTGTCGGTTCCATCCCAATAGAGAACGTGCAAGAGGCAGTCTATCAATGATTCTCTCTCATCATTGATGTTACTATCTCTCTTTCCCTCTTCCTTCCTCTCTGAAATTCTATATAATAAAAGGCTAATATGCAAATTGATCAAACAGAACAACTGGTTACACTGACAAGCAGGGATCAGATGCTCAACGCAGGAGCTGCCCCCTGGTGGTGAATGTACTCTCACAGGGGGAGTGCTGCCCAGCCAGAAGTCGGGTTCACGGCTGGCAAGCACAGCGGCAATGGCGGGAGCCTCTCCCACCTCTGCGGCAGTCGGACATCCCCTGAGGGCTACTGGACTGCAAGGGCACAGGTCGGGCTGAGGGACCCCCCTGCCCCCGACTCATGCACCGGGCTTCTAGTAAAGATATATATATGTTTTTTAATGGCAATATAGAAAAATAAAAAGAATGGTCATATAAAGTTTTGTTTATTTACATGGGAAATATCCACTACATAAATGAAAACAAAATACAGACTTTAATAGTAGTGTAGATGGATAAATCCCAAAATGTTATTAGTAGATATCTTAATAGTGGGTTTATGAGTGATTTTTAATTGTTAAATATTTTTCAATTTTATTAAATTTATTTGTGACATTGGTTAATAGAATAATATAGGTTTCAAGTGCATATTTTAAAAAATGTATATATATTTTTTATTTCAGAGAGGAAGAAAAAGGGAGAGATCCTTTTTTGTGTTAATTTTCTATAGTGAAAATGCATGACTTGTTTAAAAAACATTTTGGTTCTATTGATGATTTTGAAGACTATAGCAAAGTAGAAAATTATTTTGCTGTCATATTAGATGAAAAGTATATATTAAATTGTTTGCCCAACATGATTTTAAGTGATTTTATATGTGTAAGAAGGAAAATATAACAAGGACTTAAGTGGTTATTTAATATTTCAGGATCATAGAATTATGAGTGTTTTTTTTTCTGTAAGTTTTGGGTGACATACTGTATATTTGTGTATACCTATTAAAGGCCCAGTGCACGAAATTCCTGCACAGGGGGTGTGTTTCTCTCAGCCCAGCCTGTACCCTCTCCAATCTGGGACCCCTTGAGAATGTCCAACTACCTGTTTAGGCCTGATCCCAAAATCCAGGACTGCTGGCTCCCAACCACTCACATGCCCCAAACTGCTTCTGCCTGCCAGCATGAGCATCCCCTAACCACTCGCCTGCCAGCCTGATCAACACCTAAATGCTCCTCTGCTGGCTCAATTACCCCTAATAGCTGACCTGCCCTGCTGGCCTCATCACCCCAACTGCCCTCCCCTGCTAGCCTGGTCACCCTAACTACCCTCCCTTGCCAGCCTGGTTGCTCCTAACTGCCCTGCCTTGCCAACGTGGTCACCCCTAACTGCCCTCCCCTTCTGGCCTGATTGTCCACAACTGCCCTCCCCTGCCAGCCATCTTGCAATGGCCATCTTGTGTCCACATGGGTGCAGCCATCTTGTGTGTTGGAGTGATGGTCAATTTGCATATTACCTCTTTGTTATATAGCATAATAATAAAAGGGTAATATGTTAATTAGACCAGTTGTCCTTTCTTCCAGACAAAAACCACAGTGGATGGGGGCCAGGGCAGAGGCTACAGAGGCCCCAGCTGTGGCAGCGGCGGGCCAGGGCCAAGGCCCTTGCATGAATTTCATGCATCGGGACTTTAGTATGTGTATGTATATGTTTACATATACTGTATATATGTATATTGATTTCAGAGAGCAAGGAAGAGGAGAGGGAGAGAGAGAAACATCAATGACGAGAGAGAATTATTGATTGGGTGCCTCCTGCATGCCCCACACTGGGGATCAAACCCACAATCTAGGCATGTGCCCTGACCAGGAATCCAACTGTGACTTCCTGGTTCATAGGTCGATGCTCAGCTACTGAGCCACACCAGCTGGGGTACTTTTTATTTTTATTTTTTCTGTTTTTTTAATCTTTATTGTTCATTTTATTAATTACATTGTTCCCTTTTTTCCTCTATAGCTCCCCTCCACCTGATACCCATCCCACCCTCCGCGCTCACCCCCCTCCACTGTCCTCTCCCATAGTTACATGATTTTTGTCCAGTCTCTTGCTACACTTCCCACACCCCTTTTCTCCCCAAGAATTGTCAGTCCATTTCCTCTCTATGTCCGTGATTCTGTTACATTCACCAGTTTATCCTGTTTCATCAGCTTATTAATTCACTTGATTTTTAGATTCATTTGTTGATGGATGTGTATTTGTTGTTCGTAATTTACACTTTTATCTTTATCTTCTTCCTCTTCTTAAAGAATATCTTTCAGCATTTCATGTAATATTGGTTTGGTGGTGATGAACTCCTTTAGCTTTTTCTTATCTGTGAAGCACTTTATCCGACCTTCAATTCTGAATGATAGCTTTGCTGGATAGAGTAATCTTGGTTGTAGGTTCTTGCTATTCATCACTTTGAATATTTCTTGCCACTCCCGTCTGGCCTGCATCGTTTCTCTTGAGAAATCCGCTGACAGTCGTATGGGTGCTTCCTTATAGGTAACCATCTGTTTTTCTCTTGCTGCCTTTAATATTCTCTCTTTGTCTTTTGCTCTTGGCATTTTAATTATGATGTGCCTTGGTGTGGTCCTCTTAGGGTTCCTATATATTGGGGTTTGGTGCGCTTCTTGGACTCCTAAGTCAGTTTCTTTCACCAGGTGTGGGAAGTTTTCGGTCACTATTTCTTCAAATAGGTTTTCATTGTCTTGCTCTCTCTCCTTTTCTGGCACCCCTATAATTCGGATGTTGGTATGCTTGAGATTGTCCCAGAGACCCCTTACACTATCTTCAATTTTTTGGATTCTTTTGGTTTCTTGCTTTTTCAGCTGAGTGTATTTTACCTCTTTGTATTTCAAATCTTTAACTTGGTTATTGAGGTGCTCTAGAGTACTTTTAGGTCTTTGTATAATATTTGTTATTTCAGTCAGTGTATGCTTAATTTCTGGTTGGTCCTTTTTCATATCCTTGAGAGTCTCGTTCATATCCTTGAGGGTCTTGTTCATTTCCTTGTAGGACTCATTCATTTCCACGTTGGTCTTGATCATTTCCTTGCAGGTCTCGTTCATATCCTTGAGGGTCTCGTTCATTTCCTTGTAGGTCTTGCTTATTTCCTTATAGGTCTTGACCTTTTCTAGGAGCCTCTTGAAAAGCCCCATAACCGTGGTTTTGAATTCCATGTCCAGTCGTTTTTTCCCCTCTATTTCTTTCACATCTGATTTCTTTCCATGTCTCTGCATGGTGGCTGCTTCCCTGAGTTGGTCAATTAGCTTTGTGTGGTAGACGTCCTACAAGGGACAGTGGCTCAGCCTCCCCAGTTACCTGAGGTGGATATGGGTTGCCCAGTCTTGCTGAAGTTAAGCTCAGGTTAATCATTGTTAGCACTTGGAGGAGTTGACCTCCAGGCCAATTGTCTGTGAAGTTCAGCTGTGCTCAGGTTGGATGGGCGGAGTCTCCGGGCCAAGCATACAGTGTTAGCTCCACCCTATGCGGCCCCAGGGACTCTGTGCCAGGGGCAATGGCTGCCAGCACCTCTGAGCGAGAGCCGCTGCCGAGCTCCACCGGCTGCCGGAGAATTCAACCTCTCCCCAAATGAGTCTGCACACCCAATGTCTCATTCAAGGTCGCAAAACAATGCAGTATGATGGTTTCCCAAATGAAAGAGCAAGTCATGAGTGCTCTCTGCACGGTCAGGCAGCTGCGCTGTTCCCAAGCTCATGCGCACTCCGCACAAGCTCGCCTTCTCCACAAGCTGGCGGACCCCTGCAGCACCCGAGCTTCGGCGTGCCCTCCCACTGTCCAGTTTTTACCCCATATGATAGTGGGTTTCCTGGACTTCGCCCAGAGCTGGAGAATCAGTCCAGTGGGACGTCTTTGTCTCCCCCATTCGAGAAAACTGGCCGGTTTTCAGCTGCCCGCCCTATCCGCTGGCGCGCGCTGCTCCTGCAAACCTTTGACCCCGGGTGTGTCTTCAACACTGTCTGCTGCCGCTCCTCCAAGTCACAGTGTCTTATCTTCACTTTTATTTGTAGAATTTTCACTTAGCCAGCTTTCTGGTGATTCTTGATGGTTTTTTTTTCTCGTAAAGTTGTTGTTCTAAAATTGCTGTGTATGGCGGTAAGATAGGTGTTTTACCTATGCCGCCATCTTGGTTCCTCTCTCTTTAATTTATTTTTTAATATATATTTTTTATTGATTTCAGAGAGGAAGGTGGGGGGGGGGACATCAATGATGAGAGAGAATCACTGATTTGGATGCCTGCTGCACACCTCCCACTGGGAATTGAGCCTGTAACACTGACCTAAATCAAACCCAGGATCCTTCAGTCCACAGGCTGACTTTCTATCCACTGAGTCAAACCAGCTAGGGCTATAATGAAAAATTATTTAACAATTTTATATTTTAGCCTGGCTAGGTTGGCTCCGTTGGAGCATCATCCTGGGCACTGAAAGCTCTTGAGTTGGATTTCTATTCGGGGCACCTACCTACATAGGTTGTGTGTTTCATCCCAGGTTAGGGCATGTATATGTCTCTTTCACATTTTTGTTACTCTGTCTCTCACCCATCCTCCCTCTATAAAATCAGTTTTGAAAAATTTAATGTTTTAGATCTCTTAAATTTATAAATAAATGTTTCCAGAGAAATTTCATTGAAGAAGATGATCAGTAATCTTTTAAAACTTTACTAGGATCTAACTAGGTTTAGACCAGTAAGTAAAATGGATTAACTTGAGGTGTTTATTACATTGATTGATTTGTGTGACAAGTCACTATTTAAAAGCTGTTTTCTATAAACTGTTTGAAGAAGTAGATCAATGGAAATTTTCTTCTTTAGTAAAATGATAGTTTTTTTCTGATTTTATCAGCTATGATTTCACTTATTCATACAGAGTTCAGTAGTCATTTTATTTATTTAGTGCCAGACACTGTACTTCATCATTATAAGTCTTTAGTGTTAGAGCACTGTTCACAGTTTTATTTTTAGTTGATCAGGTACTATTCTAAGAAAAAAGAAATAAGCAAAAACCACTTCTCTTTGTATATATATTTACCAATTTAAATAATTCATAATTTTTTGACACTTGGCAAATTTCATTACTCTTTTAGTAGTTTGCTCATGTTTCTATCTGCTGAAGGAAGAAAGAAAGATAGCCTCTCTGCGGTCACTATGGTGAGGTTGTAATAATTACTATACTTCAAGGTTAGGGCTGACGTATTGAGCGGTCACAAAAAGAGCATAGGGCTTTCTGCTGTGAGATTAATTAGTCAGTGATTCATGTCTGTTACTCTTCCTGGTTCTATCTCTATTCCTGGCACAGTGTCTTGCACATAATAAATACTTAAATATTTGTTTGTTGGTCAATTGAATGAAGAAACAGATCTGTAGTTTAAAGGGAAGAGATAGGCAAAAATAGCATTACAATTTTGAAACTTACTGTATCACTTCTGAATGAGACATATACATAATAAATTTGTAAGACTGGAATAAAAAGATAAATACACATGTAGAAATAGTTACTACATATAATTATCTATACAGATTATCCAATTGGGAGCAGGGCTTTACTTATGGGAGAATTTAATGAAGCTTTCCTTTTACTATAATGTAAATGCTTATCTTCACTATAATCATTATTGTAAATAAACAATGTAATAATATGTGATATATTATAAACAAATGTTTATTATTTAAGATTTTTTACTACTCTTAAAGTTAAAATGATTTACATTTTAAAAACCTTTTATTAATATCTTGATTGCATTGTATAGATTAATAAATATTAAATAATTATTTGTATAAGTTAGATTTGCATAAAGATAAAAATGATATAGGAGAAGGGATAAAATCATGCTACTTTTTTAAATTATGCATTTCATTTCAAACATGGGTTGGGTGTGTTATGAAATAATGTCTTTTATGTTATTTTAATTAGTGTTTCCAAAGCAGCATTAGATGTAGGTCTGAAATGTTGACAGTTTTAAAGAAGTCCAGTGCAATATGCTCTATCAGATAAATAAGTGATATGGCACAGCTTGTGACTGTCAGTAAAGCATGGCAGGAACTACTAATATGTCAATTTTAAAAGACAAGGACAGGCACCCAAAGGAGAAAACACTGTCTGCCTATTTTTAGACATTTTAAGGGTAAATGTCTTTGGATTAAAAATGTTTGGATAGACACTTTTTCCTATGCATCTTAAAAAATATAGCTAAAACCCTAGGAAGTATTCTGTATAATAAAAGCCTAATATGCTAAGTGTCTGGTCGTTCAATCAGCTGTTCAACCAATCAAAGCATTATATGCTAATGATATGCTAAGGCCTCTCAACTGCTTTCTATAACGTGCACTGACCACCAGGAGCAGACAGTCCATCGGTTGACCAGTTGCTATGACATGCACTGGCCACCAGGGGCAGATGCTCCAACCAATAGGTTAGCTTGCTGCTGGGGTCGGGCTGATCAGGACTCAGTGATGTGGGCTGGACACGCTCTGGAGCCCTCCAACAGTCCCTCCCTGGCTGACCAACCTCCCCATCCTTGATTGTGCACTGCTAGGGGTCCCTTGGCCTGTCCTGTGCCCTCTCGCAATCCTTCACCCCTCAGGGGATGTTAAAGAGCTGGTTTCGGCCAGATGATGGAGCAATCAGTCGCTATAACATGCACTACCCACCAGGGGGCAGATGCTCAATGCAGGAGCTGCCGCCTGGTGGTGAGTGTGCTCCCACTCAGCCAGAAGCCAGGCTGATGGCTGGTGAGTGCAGCAGCAGTGGTGGGAGCCATTCTTGCCTCCACAGCAACACTAACGATGTCCAACTGCAATCAGATGGACATCCCGTGAGAGCTCCTGGATTGCAAGAGAGCACAGGCCGGACTGAGCAAACCCCCTCCCCGCAACTTAAGTGCCCAAAATTTGTGCACTGGGCCTCTAGTATAAATGTAAGGCTCTGAAAGATGCAGAGAAGACTTATTAGCATAGGTCAGTGGAGCCCTAGAAAAGATACAACACCAGGATGGTATCAGCAGAGGCCTAGTGGTGAGCCTGAACTCTCACCCCCTAACCAGTGCTATCAAGATGCCTTCCCCCTGTCTGAGCCATTGTGGCTAAGTGGCTAGAGCATCAGCCCAAAAACCAAAGGGTTGCCGGTTCAATTCCTGATCAAGAGCACATACCTGGGTTGTAGGTTTGAGCCCTGGCCCTGGTTGGAGCACATGGAGGAGGCAACCAATCAATGTCTCCTCTCTCTCTTCCCCTCTATCTCTTTTCCCTCTCTTCCTCCCTCCCTCCTTTTCACTCCCTAAAAAAGGAAAAAAAATCAATGAAAAAAATATCCTTGGGTAAGAATTAACAAACAAACAAACAAGAAGATGCCTCTCTCCCTCCTTGCTTTAGGAGTCAATAAAGGTTGAGTAGAGAACCTGAGTTTCTACTCCCAACTAGTAGTAATGAGGTAGCTATCCCTTCCCATGTCACAGAAGTCCTTCAAAAACAAGGTTTAAGTAAGATCCAGCAACTCATAACAACACCCAAAATGTCCAGATTTCAATAAAAAAATCACTCATCACCAAGAACCAGGAAAATTTCAACTGAAATGAAAAAAGATAACAGACACCCACCCTGAGAAAACACAGATCTCTCTCTATATAAAGGCTTATATGCAAAGTGTCCCCTCAGGAATTCAAGTGGGAGACCAGGAGTTCAATCCATCCCTATGATGTGTGCTGACCACCAAGGGGCAGTGCAGAACGAAGGAAGGCCCCGGCTAGCCCCTTGATAGGCCATGATCACTGGCAAGGCATAGGGACCCTACCCATGCATGAATTTCATACGCTGGGCCTCTAGTGTTAGCATAATTTGACAAAGTTTTGAAGCAGCCATCACAGAAGGGCTTCAATGACTAATTACAGAGCTGCTTGAAACAAATGAAAAAATTATTCCCACAGAGCAGTAGTAGTTATAAAGAAGAACCAGATAGAAACCTTAGAACTGGAAAACATAATAACTAAAAATTTTGAAAAATGCAATGGGGAAATGGGATGACAGAAGGAAGAAGTCAGTGAGCTTGAAAAAGAACAGAATTTGCTCAGTCTGAATAGCAGAAAGAAAATAGACTAAAAGAAAAGAACAGTTTAGGGACATATGGGGCTATAACCAAAGATCTAATGTTTGTGTCATTTAATACTGGAAGGAGAGGAGAAAGAGGGCAGAGCTGAAAAATCACACAAATCCTCCAAGAAATAGTAGTTGTAAAATAGAAATAATAGCTGAAATTTGATGAAAGACATAAACCTGCAGCTTCAAGAAGTTGAACAAACCCCAAACAGTATAAACACAAAGCAATCTATGCTAAGGCACATCATACACAAACTTCTTAAAACTAAAGGCAAGGAAATAAAAGCATCCAGAGAGAAATGACATTGCTTATAGGGAAAGCAATGTAAATGACAGTGGATTTCTCATTGAAGACATGTAGGCCAGAAAGAAAAATTGTCAGCCTAGAATTTTATATCCAGTGAAACTTTCTCTTTTTTTTTCTCCTTTCTTCCTCCTCCTCCTCCTCCTCCTCCTCCTCCTCCTCCTCCTCCTCCTCCTCCTCTTCCTCTTCCTCCTCCTTCTCCTCCTCCTCCTCCTCCTCCTGCTCCTTCTGCTCCTCCTGCTCCTCCTGCTCCTCCTGCTCCTCCTCCTCCTTGTAACAAAAGCAAGCAAATATTTATTGACTGCAGCAAAAATATACTTCGGACAGTGAAATAAGGAAGGGAATAGAAGAAGCAATACGAGGGTCTGCGCTGGGATACTTTGGCTCATTAGGTACAGAGCATTGGAGACAGATTCAGGGAGTTATCCCAAGACAAGCTGCCACTGCCCATTGCTCTCTTGGTTGCACATCTCATGGGGACCCTTCAAGTTTAGGAGATAATGTGCTTTTAAGAAACAACCTGCAAAGAAAGAAAGGAAGGGAGGGAGGGAGGGAGGGAGGGAGGGAGGGAGGGAGGGAGGGAGGGAGGGAGGGAGGGAGGGAGGGAGGGAGGGAGGGAGGACCTGCAGAAAGCACAAGACATTCATCAGCTCCAAATCGACTTTGATTGGTTGCAGTACCAAAGACATTACTGGTGAGACAAGGAGACCTTGGTTCTTATCTTCTTGAGGGAAAGATTTAAACCAAGAGACATTGTATGAAAAAAACAAACAAGTATTTACTGTCCTCAGGAAAAAAATATACTTAGGAAAGTAAAAGAAGAAAGGGCATAGAACAAGCAACAGGAGAGCCTAGGCCGATCTGCTTTGGTTCACTGGGAAGTCAGAGAAAAGGGTATTGGAACAGGTCTGGAGGTTAGCCTGGGATAAGCTGCTGCTGCCCATTGCTCCTCTGGTTGCAAGTCTCATGGGGTCCCTTAGAGGCTAGGGGACACATGTCCGTGGGGGAAGGAGAGGGTGAAGGGAATGGCATCGGTGTTCTCCCTGGGGGGAGAGTGCCAGTGAAACTTTCTTCATGACATTCTCAGATGAAGGAAAAAGGAAGGGAATTTATCATTAGAATCTCCTAAAATAATGTTTCAAGGGATTTCTTGAAACAGAAAGGAAATGATAAAAGATGGAATCTTGAAACATCAGGAAGGAAAAAAAGAAGAAAGGGAGGGAGCTGCACATGCCCAGACTGGAGGCCTGGGATTGAACCTGCATGCCCTTGACTGGGAATCCAACCTGAAACCCTTTGGTGTGTGGGCCAATGCCTAACCATTGGGAAACACCAGCCAAGGCAAGCTATTTTTAAAACTCTATTAACTTCCCATTATAGAAGACTAGAGGCCCAGTGCACAAAATTTGTGCATGGGGGTGTGTTTCCCTCAGCCAGCCTGCACCCCCTCCAACCTAGGACCCCTTGAGGTATGTCTGACTACCCATTCAATCGGACATCCCTCTCACAATCTAGGACTGTTGGCTCCCAATCACTCGCCTACCTGTTTGCCCCTAATTGCTTCTGCCTGCCAGCCTGATCACCCCCTAACCACTCCCCTGCCAGCCTGATCGATGCTTAACTGCTCCCCTGCTGGCCTGCTTGTCCCTAACTGCCCTTCCCTGAAGGCCTGGTCATACCTAACTTCCCTCCCTTGCCAGCCTAGTCACCCCCACATGCTCTCCACTGCAGGCCTGATCCTCTCCCCAACTGTCTTCCCCTGCAGGCCTGGGTCCCCGCAACTGTCCTTACCTGCAGGCCTGGTTGCCCCCAACTGACCTCCTCTGCCAGCCCAGTCACCCCTAACTGTCCTCTCCTGTAGGCCTGGTTGCCTCCAACTGCTCTCCCTGTAGGCCTAGTTTCCTCCCTACTTCCCTCCCTTACTGGCCTGATTGCCCACAACTGCCCTTCCCTGCTAGCCATCTGGTGTGGTGGCCATCTTGTGTCCACATCGGGGAAGCCATTTTTGACCACATGGGGGCAGCCATCTTGCATGTTGTAGTGATGGTCAATTTGCATATTACCTCTTTATTATATAGTATTAGGATTTAGCTATCATTCACTTTCTCCATTACCAATAACACAAGCCTTATTTATATTTTTCCATTTTCCCACTGTAATTAGATTAATAGTCTGTTTTTTAGTAGGATGGTAAAAACACTATATTTAAGATATGATTGCATTTCCACTCTTCTACAACTTTTTGTTTTCCCCAGAATTAGTAATTGTCTTGTGTTGTTCACTTGCTTAGTTTTCTGTATATCTGTATTTAATAGATATATCTATATGTCCTGAATTGCAAATATCCAATTGGAATATCAGTTTTCCCATTATCCTTATTCAAAGAGGGGATAAGCATAGGTTAAATTTTAGAGTCTTGGTATAAAGACATTTCTTAATGTTAGAAACTTCTTGTAAAACAGAAGTGAATATAAATTATCGTTGTTACTTTTCCTATTTACAAACAAACCCTGTCTAGATAAATAGATTCTTTAATTTCAGCTCATAACAAAGGAAATCTATAGATATTTTTGAACATCTATATTCTGATAGCTGAGAAAATTCATATGTATGATCTCATCAATCCCAAACATTGGTTCCGCAGGGAAGTGGAGAGAGGTATTGAATAAGGCAAAAACACTAGTTCTGACCAGTTCCTTAATTGACCTTCACAATCTAGGATGATCAGGTAATTCATTTCCCCCAGTTTTCTTTTCTCTGTGATAATGATAGGATCATACTGGATTATAAATGTGGCTTCTAGTACAAGTGTGATTTCAAGATTTACTTTAATATTATCTATACCTCCAAATTAAAGGTGTTGTTATCTTCAATACTTTTAAAGAAGTATCCTGGTACTTAGAGTCAAATAGAATTAAAAGGCCTAAAGTAATTTCTGAAAATTATTGGATATGGGAAATTATAACAGACTAGGGGCCTGGTGCACGAAATTCGTGCACTAGGGGTGGGTAGTCCCTCTCAGATACTCATGGGAGCCCTCAGGGGATGTCCAACTGATGGTTCACCCCCAGCCTGCCCAAGGCCATTGCCCTGCTCAGATCAGCCCCAGCTGCCTGTGATCACCCAGCCCCGGGGGCTGGGCGCTCGCCACCACTGCCATTTCATCTCCACTCCTGGGGCCCAGCGCTCTCGACACTTGGCCCTGCCCCTGCTCCTGATTGGCTGGTAGCATAGCCAATCAGGAGCAAAGGTATGGTCAAATTTGCATGTTTCTCTTTTATTTTATAGGATAACAATAGGCCATGATTGTCATCTTTGTTGTGCTTTAAATTATGATATGGTAATTATAGTTTTAACTTCCCAAGGGTACCAGGAAAAGGAAAATTCTAAGGTCATCAGAAACTTCACTGTTTACTATATAATAGGTTAGATTTGACACATGTAATATACTCTGAAATAATGAGTGGGACTTTTATGATAATTCTAAATTCTACACTATTGAAGCTAGATGGGTCCTTGAGGGTTTCTGAGAGAGTTCTTGGTGGTCAATCAGTTTCTTCTTGACGTAACCAGGGTCAGAATGTACTGTATTTTTATTTGCAAGTGTTTTATTTAATTGTGAATTTTGATATGAGAGATATTTGATATTTGGGATATTTAATTAGTTTTCAGAGGGCATTATGGTGAATTACATATATTTGCGAATGAATTTATAAGTTCACTGTTGTGCATTTGTTGTTACTAATAATGTGCCTTATTGTGAGATCCTATGAAAAGTAGGTATATAATTTAAGTTCTTAATATCACTGATAACATATTTCATTGGTTTTCAGGTACTTGAAGAAGCAGAAGCACAACATTTATATCAGTCCATTTTGCCTGATATGGTAAAAGTTGCACTCTGTCTGCCAAATATTTGCACTCAGGTTAGTGGAAATAACATCTTTCCAAGTAGCTTTCTTGTGACTCACAATTAAACTCTAATA
The DNA here is from genome assembly GCA_027563665.1 of Antrozous pallidus. Classification (NCBI taxonomy): domain Eukaryota; kingdom Metazoa; phylum Chordata; class Mammalia; order Chiroptera; family Vespertilionidae; genus Antrozous; species Antrozous pallidus. The sequence continues at coordinate 66,875,315 of CM050510.1, read as the reverse complement.
GCCAAAGTCAAAGAGCAGAAGAGAAAGATGGGTAATAGTTTTTGCCAAAGAGTATGATGCTTTTGCTAGAAAAGGTTAGAGGTTAAGGAGAATGTTACAAAAAGACATTAAAAATGCAGCATTCAATTTCTGAGCTTCAGTTTACACTGTTGAAGTTTGCTTACTCATACTTCGACTTATCTTTTTCTTTAAATTGTCTCAAACTTAAAAATAACACACAAAAAACAACAACCTAGTAGTAATTATTTCAAAACATTCTAATAGATTTAGATCATTTTGTCTTCCAAATGGCTTACTACTCACTCACTCCTCCCCCACCCAAAGTGACATGTTGCATAACAAATGAGCCGTGGTATTTTTTTAACTTTTAAAAATAGAAGAAATAATCTGGTAATAGTCTTATTTTGTCTGGAGTGTTTTTATTAGTAATTGTTTATTGCTATGTAACAAATTGCTTTAAAATTTAGTGCTATATGGGGCTGCCTCTCCATAAGCGGATTGGCTGTCCTCATGACATGGTTGCTAACTTCCCCAGAACAAGCTACTCAAGGGAGAGTGCAAGGAAGTGCCAGTGCCTTTTATGACTTGGTTTTTTAAAGGCATCTAATATCACTTCTGGTACTTTTCTACTCAGTAGAAATTACTTGCTAAATCCAGCCCACACTCAAGGAGATGGTAATTAAACTCTACTTCTTTAAAGAAAGATTTATCAAAGAATTTGTAAACATATTTTCAAACCTTCACAAGAGGTTGTTGGTTAGTCTTCATGATTTTCTCCCCCATGTTTCTCACACAGTGGTTTGCATTTGCCTTTGTCCTTTACTCCTAGGGCCAGCCCCCTTTCTGCCTGGATGCTAGCCAGGGTTCTGCTTAAAATTGTTGCTCCACAGAGGCCCTCGGGACATTTTGGGTAGAACAGTTTCTGAATGTATAGGATGGTCTCACACATTTTATTCTGTCATTGGGATACCCCAAAAACTATAAGTATAGTCATTGGGACAAACACACACACACATACACACACACACACACACACACACACACACACACACAAAACACAAACATGTCCAGATGCCACACACACACACACACACACAAAACACAAACATGTCCAGATGCCTGCAGGCTATACTGCCACCTTCAGTTGATACCCATTGAATGTGCTGTATTTGTTAGCATTACACTGTGGTATTTCCAATTTTATGTAACTTTAATTTTACCTCATTAATGCATTGTGTCTGAAATAAGTTTTTCTATTGGGTAGGATAAATATATTGAAAAACTCATCTGATTGTTTATATTGGAATTTATGGGCATACCTTGGAGATAGTACGTTTGGTTCCAGACCAGTGCAATAAAACAAATCCTTATATAATAAACTAGAGGCCGGGTGCATGAAATTCATGCACGGGGGAGAGGGGGCGACAGGGTGTCCCTCAGCACAGCCTGCACCCTTTCCAACCTGGGACCCCTTGAGAGATACCTGACGGGCATTCGGACATCCTTCTCACAATCCAGGACTGCTGGCTACAAACTGCTCACCTGCCTGCCTACCTGATTGCCCCTAAGCGCTTCTGCCTGCCAGCCTGATCACCCCCTAACCACTACCCTGCCAGCCTAATTGATGTCTAACTGCTCCCCTGTCAGCCTGTTTGCCCCCAACTTCCCTCCTCTGTTGGCCTGGTCACCCCTAACTGCCCTCCCCTGCTGGCCTGATCACCCACACCTGCCCTCCCTTGCAGGCCTGGAACCCCCCAACGGCCTTCCCCTGCTGACCATCTTGTGGTGGCCATTTTGTGTCCACATGGGGGCAGCCCTCTTGTGTGTTGGAGTGATGGCCAATCTGTGTATTACTCTTTTATTAGATAGGATAGAGGCCTGGTGCATGAGTGGGGGCCGGCTGGTTTGCCCTGAAGGATTTCCTGGATCAGGGTGGGGGTTCCCTTGGGGTGTGGGGCGGCCTGAGCAAGGGGCTTGTGGTGGTTTGCAGGCCAGCCACACGCCCCAGTGACCCAAGTGGAGGCCCTGGTATCTGGGATTAATTTATGTCTACAATTGAAATTTTGTAGCCTAGAGCAGAGCCGAGCCTTGTGCTCGCTCAGTGGCGACAGCTATTTCTGTTTGAAACTTTGTAGCCTAGAGTGGAGGCCTAGTGCTAGGGCTGCAAAAGTTTGGCTTCCTCCATCGCCCTGGCAACCCTAGCCTCTGCTCTCTCCAGCTCCATGGCTGCCGCCATTTCTGTTCGGAATATGTATCTTTTATAATTGAAACTTTGTAGCATTGAGTGGAGGCCTACGCCGTCATCAGCAGGCGGAAAGCTTGGCTTCCTCCATTTCCGGGGAAACCCAAGCCTCCCTCCTGCTCTCAGTGATGGCAGCCATCTTGATTGGGGTTTATTTGCATAATTTGCTCCTGATTGGCTGGTGGGTGTGGCTTGATCGGAGGTACGGTCAATTTGCATATCTACCCTTTTATTAGATAGGAAGGGTAATATGCAAATCGAAGACGACACAACAGCTGGTTGTTATGATGTGCACTGACCACCAGGGGCAGATGTTCAACTCAGGAGCTGCCCTGGTTGGTCAGTGTGCTCTCACAATGAAGAGCGCAGCTCAGGCAAAAGCTGGGCTGATGGCTGGGATGTGCAGCGATGTTGGTGGCGTTGGCAGGAGCCTCTGCTGCCTCAACTGCAGCCCTAAGGATATCCAACTGCTAAAGGGCCTCTAGTATTGCAATAAAGCAAGTATTACAATAAAGTGAGTCACATGAAGTTTTTGGATTTCTAGTGCATATAAAAGTTGTTTATACTATTTGTAGTCTATTAAATGTGCAGTAGTAGTATGTCTAAGAAAACAATGTACATATCTATAAAATACTTGATTGCTAAAAAATGCTAACCATTATATGAGTCTATTGGAAAAATAGTGCCAATAGACCTACCGGACACAGGTTTTTCCACAAACCTTCAATTTATATAAAAAAAATAAGGTATCTGTAAAGTTCAGTAAAGCAAAACTCAATAAAACAAGGTATGCCTGTATTTCCTTGCTTATGTTTCAAGCTTTTTTTCTTTCCCTCCTTGCTTTTTTCCTTACCTACTAAAATTTCACTACCTCTACACTCTAATTTTCACTTCCTCTACAAAATCTTCTGTACCTCTCCCAGCCAAATCTAATGCCTTCTGTAGCACTCATAACATATTTAACACATTAGTTTGTAATTTATGTTCTTCTAGGAAGATGTTTTTGGTGTCCTCAAATTTAATATGGTGCTTAATTAGATGTGGTTTTATTTTATTTATCTTTTATTGTTTTAATTTTTATTATTTTTGTTAATCCTCACCCAAGGGCATTTTTTCATTGATTTTTAGGGAGTGGAAGGGAGGGAGGGAGAGAGCGAAAGCAAGACCGCCTACACCCTAACTGGGGCTGGGATCGAACCAGAAATCGAAGTATGTGCCCTTGACCAGGAATCAAACCTGAGTCCCTTCTGTGTGCTGGCCAACACTCGAACCAACTAGTCATACCAGCCAGGATTATTTTTTATTTTTTAATTACAATTTACACTCAGTCTTATTTTGTATTAGTTTTTAGTGTACAGCATTGTTGTTAGACAGTCATATACTTTACAAACTGTTGTCCCCTCCCCCAATATTTCCAGTACCCACTTGGCCCCATACATAGTTATTACAGTATTATTGTCCATATTCCCTATGCTGTACTTTATATTACCGTGACTATTTTGTACCAAGTACCAAGTTGTACTTCTCAATCCCTTCACCTTTTTCACACAGTTCCCCAAACCTTTCTCCGATTGGCAACCATCAATCTGTTCTCTGTATCTATGAGTCTGTTTTGTTTTGTTTGTTCTTTTATATTGTTCTTTAGATTCCACATAATTAAATGCTTTTTTAATTCAGTGTTTAGTTCATAATTGACAGTATATTGCCTTTAGACATAAATCACTTAAATTTCTCTTCCCCTCATGCTTCAGGAGAAATTGTTTTCATATTTTTATATGTTTTTGAATATATATATTCAAATATATATAAACTATTACAAATCACTTGGCAGACCCAAACCAGACTTGTGGTTCCCAACTTTTTGTCCTGATTTAAAATAACTGTGTTCATGGGGAGAACACTTTAATTCTGTGCTCTGTCTACTGAAAACAAAATCTCTGCAGTGAAAGTTAACATGTTAAGTTGCTTATGTTGTTATTGAATTATTTATATCACATTAACCTTCTCTGGATCAAATCTAAATGGTATATTTATAAAAGAAAATTAAAAGAAAGAAATTTTAGACATGCACTTTGGGGAAGGTCTTTATTTATGTTAATCAGTTTCTTATTTAGTTGGGACCTTGGCAGTAAGATTTACATCCTTTGGTTTTCCCCCAAATGAGCTTTCAGGCATTTCTCCTCACCAAGAGAGCAGAAACCATCTACTCTATTTAAAATTATACTGTTTGGTTACTAGGAGAACAAGAAATGGTTGTGTTTGTTAAGCCTAAAATATTACCATCAATTTTAAAAATAATTTTTTTGTGTAACTTGCTAAATAGTAATAAAAAATCTCATTTCTTACTAAAAACAAGTACCAGCTTGCATCCAACCACTGACACATTGTTGCCTTTTCTAAACTTATTGCTGGATTGTAAATAAATGTATAGGCTGGGAAATGGAGATCAATGTGACCTATTTCTAAGGCCTAAAAGGAATTTGTGTGTCATACTTGGTGCTAATCTTCTCAGTATCATTCCAATTTTAGTATATGTGCTACCAAAACAAGCTCGCTATAAGCTCCGCCTGCAGAGTATTTAAGGGCCAGTGAGATCCCTCCTTTTCAGTTACAGTGACTGGGTCGTGTCCTTTCGCGGTGACCTCGGGACAGTTAGGGGAATTTGATGCCACAAGATCCTCTCACCAGGCTCGCATGTTGGTTGCTCTGATAGTTAGGCTGCAACTGAACTGCAGGGTTTACCTGTTGCGTGGGACATGCAGATGAGCGCGAGGCGGGGCTGTGAGTCCTCAGGCCCAGGCACTGGGTCTCGAGCTCTGAAGCGGCAGTTTGGGTCCACGCCCCCAGCACCCACTACAGGATTGGCTGCTGTCCTCTGGAGCAAGCAGAGGCCCTGGTGTCTGCTGCCATGTGTGGCCCAAGGGGCCCCACATGCCCTCTAGCCCGTGCCCACGACAGGGCTGACTGCTGGCCTCTGGAGACAGGGATGTTCCCGCCTCAACCCCAGCCGCTTGCAAGTGGGCACTTCGGGTCCACGCCCCTAGCCTGGCGCCTACAATAGGGTTGGCTGCTGGCCTCTGGAGCACGCAGAAACCCTGGTGGCCACTGCCATGTGTGGCTCAGGGGTTTCTGCCTCCCCCTAGCCTGGCGCCCATTACAGGACTGACTGCTGGCCTTCAGAGACAGGGATGTTCCCGCCCCACCACCAGCCGCTTGTGCGTGCTCTGGCGCAACATGGATCAGCTGTCTCCTGTACACTCCCCACTGGGGATGTGCCTCCAACCAAGGTACATGACCTTAATAGGAATCAACCCTGGGATCCTTCAGTCTGCAGGCCCATGGTCTATCCACTGAGCCAAACCAGTTCAGCATAAACACTTTTTCTGACCGCTCATTGGCTAAGCTTCTGTACACCACCACTTGCCATATTCTTGGTAACTTGGGTTATAAGAATCCAAGAAGATGATCTGGGGGTTTTCCACCACACTCCTGGAGGAAAAAACAAAGGTCTGCTGCTGGAGAGGCTAAGAAATGTCATATCCTGCCCTAATCTGGTTTGGCTCAGTGGATAAAGCCTCGGCCTGCTGACCACAGGGTCTGAGTTCGATTCTGATCAAGGGCATGTACCTAGGGTACAGGCTCCTTTCTGACCCAGGCCCAGGTCAGGAATCATGCAGGAGGCAACCAATAAAAGTATCCCTCTCACATTGATGTTTCTCTCTGTCTCTCCCTCTCTCTTTCACTCTCTAAAAATCAATAGAAACATCCTCAGGTGAGGATAAAAAAAAGAAAATGAAAGAAAGAAATGCCATATCCTATGAAAGACACATCTTAAAAATGCCTTAAGAAAGTTGTCTTTTCTTCACAGTGAAGGGACTAGAGTCCATATTGATGAAAACACCTTGGTGGCTGCAGTGGCTGGCAGTGGCTGCAGCAGCAGGGTAAAGGGGCTGGCACCTTCCCTAGATCAGCCCAGTTACCTCCCACAGAGGGTGGCCAGACTAATGGGGAGTGGGCCTCAGCCATCAGTAGGACATCTCCTGAGGGCTCCCAGTCTGTGAGAGGGGGCAGGCTGGGCTGAGGGAATCCCCCACCGTGCACAAATTTCGTGCACCAGGTCACTAGTCTTTAATATAAATGAGAACAAAATTTCGCATCTGCATTAATAGTTAAACTCAAAATTGCAATTTTCTGTTTCATCGTTTTTTAAAACTTCTTTTATTAATCCTCACCCAAGTATATTCTGCCATTGATTTTTTTATTCATGATTTTATTGATTTTTAGAGAGAGAGCAAGGGAGAGGGATAGAGAGATAGAAACATTGATGAGAGAGGAATATCATCAGTTGGCTGCCTATTGCATGCCCCCTACTAAGAATCGAACCGGAAACCTCTTGGTTCCTGGGTCTAAAACTCAACAGCTGAGCCACACCAGTTGGGCCATTAATTTTTATAGAGAGTGGAACATTGATGTGAGAGAGACACATCAATTTGTTGCTTCCTACGTATCCCAACCAGAGCTGGGATCCAGCCCGTAATTGAAGTACATGCTCTCGACCAGGCCCTTAACCAGAATCGAACCTGGGACCCTTTAGTCCATGGGTTGATGCTCTATCCACTGAGCCAAACTGGCTAGGGCTGTTTTAATTTTTATTACATGGTCAGTGTGTTTTTATTTTCTGCCAAAGCAATCTTGTTTTTCACTAATAAATAATGACTTTTGTGTACTCTTCGCTATCATTATTATTGATTAGAAATCTCCAGTCAAATAAGTATATATTTCTAATGTTATTACTGTTGATTTAAGAATTCAAGAATGGCCTGAAATTTTTCTTACCTTAATTTAGTAAATGTCATTTGGTGCATCTGCTTTTGAAATTGCTAAGCTAATTATTGCACTTCTTGTCTGTATTTTTTGTTTCCTAAATCAGCCAATACCACTCCTGAAACAGAAGATGAATCATTCCATTACAATGTCACAGGAGCAGATTGCCAGTCTTTTAGCTAATGCATTCTTCTGCACATTTCCACGTCGAAATGCTAAGATGAAATCGGAGTATTCCAGTTACCCAGACATTAACTTCAATCGGTATGTTTTCAGAGAATGTCTCTTTATCAGTGAAATAGAGAAGGATGGAGAGAAACAGTAGTATTTATGGAGTGATTTACCTCAGGCCATACATTTTCTGTATCCTTACCTAACTTACTCTGTACAATAAAGTGAGTTAGTGATATTTTTGCCATTTTGTAGACAATGTAGATAAAGTTTCTAGAACTTGATTAGGATCCAGGAGCCAAAAGTCACAGAGCTTAAGCTTAGTCTCAGATCTGTCTTACTCCATGGTTTATGTTATTTCTACCCTGTCAGATTGTCCTCCTCCTCTGTGAGTGCCTAAACTCTTGATACATCTTCAGTGTGATAGTCACAGGGACATTTATTGTACATTGTATTCTTTGTGTACTAAAAAATGCTAGAGCTGGAGTGCAAAGTCCTCCTTTTTGTGAAGTCTGAGGTTAAAGACATGAGGCTGACTATCTTATGAAACTTAAAAAATATGCTTGTTAAGATGAAAAGCAAAAATGAAAATTGTCTTCGTATAGACATAACTATTTTACCTATGTAATAGCTTTAAAAAGGAAGACAAAAAGAATGTTTATATAATTTGACTAAATAATACATTGTGAATATACTGATAGTTTTAAATTCTAACCATTTTCCATTATCTATATAAAAAAACAACAACATTTTGCCCAGTCATTGTGGCTCAGTGGTTGAGCATTGACCTATGAACCAATTACTGGTCAGGGTACATGCCCAGGTTGTGGGCTTGATCCCATGGGGGCATTCAGAAGGAAGCTGATCAATGATTCTCTCATCAACATATTTTTTCCTCTCTTTCTTTCCCTCCCTCCTTCCCTCCCTCTCTCTGTAAAATCAATAAAAACATATCCTTGGGCAATGAGATAAAAACATTTAACACTTTTACTTTTTTCTGTTTTTCAAACTATTTATAATCCTATCTAAGAAAGAGGGAGTATGCTAATTTACCCTTATGCCATCGCAAAGATGGCGGCACCCATAGACAGTAAAGAGGGAATATGTTAATTTACTGCTCCGCCCTCAAAGATGGTGGTGCCCACACCCACAAGATGGCAGCGCCCAGTTCCCTCAGCCTCTTAGCCTCCCAGGGCCAGCCCAAGGTGCAGGCAAGCCTTGGATGACAGTTGCCCAGCCGCCCAGGGCCACCCGGGACTCAGGTAACTAGGGCCAGCTGAGGCTTATGCTGCTGACAGGGGAAGGGCGTCACCTTCCCCTGATCACTGGGCTGCCTCCCACCACTGAGGGCTCCCAGACTATGAGAGGGGGCAGGCTGGGCCGAGGGACCTCCTCCATGCACCAGGCTTCTAGTGTACAATTTAAATTTTTAATATTGAGAGTATTATAGGTGTCTCACTTCCCTCTCTTTTCCACCCCCCATTGGTGTTAGACCAGCCAGTTCCGTGCCTCTTCCCCTCCTACTGCCTGTGCTTTTTTCTTTACTTCTGTAGGTGTAGGACTTCCATTCAGCCAGCTTTCAGGCAGTTCTGAATGATGGTTATTCTCTATTTTAGTTGTAATTTTGATGTGGTTGTGGGAGGGGCAAGTACAAGTGTTTACCTACTCCACCATCTTGGTCCTCCCATATATTACTTTTTAAAAATATATATTTTCATTGATTTCTAGAGAGTGAGAAAGGGAGAGGGAGAAGGGGGAGAGAGAGAGAGAGAAAAAAAAAACATTGGTCAGAGAGACAGTTTATTTAGCTGCCTTCTGCATGCCCCCTATTGGGGATCAAGTCTGCAACCTGACATATGCACTGACCCGGAATCTAACCGGTGACCTCTTGGTGCATGGGTTGACGATCAACCAACCATTGAGTTACACTGGACAGGTGAGCATATATTACATTTATAATTAGAAGAAAAATGGTTACTTAAGAGGAGGAACAAGTCAATCATCAGAAATGGAACTGAAGACCCGCAGTACTAAAAAGAATGGACAATTTTTATAATTTGAGTTTCAGAGTTGAATCCCACAGGTTTTAAAAAATGTATTTATTGTTGAAAATATTACAAGTTCTCCCCCCCTTTTTTTTTAAATCCCCATCGACCCCTTCCACCCTGTACCCACCCTTCCCAGGCCTTCACCACACTACTGTTTGTGTGATGGGCTATGCATACTAGTATATCTATATGCATGAAATTCCTGCACAGCTGGGGTGGGGAGAGTATCCCTCAGCCCAGCCTGCACCCTCTCCAATCTGGGACCCATCTAGGAATGTCCAACTGCCCGTACAGGTAGGATTGGGCCTGTACAGACAGTCGGACATCCCTCTCACAATCCAGGACTGCTGGCTCCCAAATGCTCACCTGCCTGCCTTCCTGATTGCCCCTAACTGCTTCTGCCTGCCAGCCTGATCACCACCTAACCACTCCCCTGCCAGCCTTATTGATGTCTAACTGCTCCCATTCCAGCCTGTTTGCTCCCACTTCCCTCCTCTGCTGGCTTGGTCTTCCCTAACTGCCCTCCCCTGAAGGTCTGTCCCCACCAACAGCCTTCCCCTGCAGGCCTGGTCACCCCTAACTGCCCTCCCCTGCAGGCCTGTTCCCTCCTGTCAGCCCTCCCCTGAAGGTCTGGTCCCCACCAACAGCCTTCCCCTGTAGGCCTGGTCACCCCTAACTGCCCTTTCCAGCAGGCCTGGTTCCTCACAACTGCTCTCCCCTACAGGCCTGGGTCCCCCACAATTGCCTTTTCTTGCAGGCCCCGTCAACCCCAACTTCCCTCCTCTACCAGCCTGGTCACCCCTAACTGCCCTCCCTTGCAGGCCTGCTCCCTCCCAACTGCCCTCTCCTGCTGGCCATCTTGTGGTGGCCATTTGTGTCCACATGGGAGCAGCCAACTTGTGTGTTTTAGTGATGGTCAATCTGTATATTACTCTTATTAGATAGTATAGAGGGGTGGTGCACGGGTGGGGACCAGCTGGTTTACCCTGAAGGGTGTCCTGGATCAGGGTGGGGGGTTCCCTTGGGGATTGGGGCAGCCTGGGCAAGGGGCATGTGGTGGTTTGCAGGCCAGCCACGCCCACCAGTGATCCAAGGGGAGACCCTGGTATCTGGGATTTATTTATCTTCTACAATTGAAACTTTGTAGTCTGGAGCAGAGTCAAGCCTCCTGCTCACTCCATGGTGGCAGCCATTTCTGTTGGGATTTATTTACTTTCTATAATTGGAACTTTGTAGCCTTAAGTGAGGCCTGGGCCGGCCAGGGCTGCAGAAGCTTGGTTTCCTCCATTGCCAAGGGGCAACCGTAGCCTCCTGCTCTCTCTAGCTCAATGGCTGCCACCATTTCTGTTGGGATTTATTTATCTTCTATAATTGAAACTTTGTAGCACTGAGTGGAGGCCTAGGCCATCAAGGACATGCAGAAAGCTTGGCTTCCTCCATTGCCGGGGAACCCAAGCCTCCTCCTCCTCTTAGTGGCCATAGCCATTTTGGTTTGGTTTATTTGCATGCTCACTCCTGATTAGCTGGTGGGCGTGGTTTGTGGGTATAGCAGATGGATGGTCAATTTGCATATTACTCCTTTATTAGATACTAGTGACCCGGTGCACAAAATTCATGCACAGCTGGTGATTCCCTCAGCCCAGCCTACCCCCTCTCACAGACTGGGAACTTTCAGGAGATGTCCTACTGACGGCTGAGGCCCGCTCCCCATCAGTCTGGCCACCCTCTGTGGGAGGTAACTGGGCTGATCTAGGGAAGGTGCCAGCCCCATTACCCTGCTGCTGCAGCCACTGCCAGCCACTGCAGCCACCAAGGTGTTTCAACACAGACTCTAGTCCCTTCACTGTGAAAAAATGACAACTTTCTTTAGGCATTTTTAAGATGTGTCTTTCATAGGATATGACTTTTTTTTTTTATCCTTACCTGAGGATATGTTTCTATTGATTTTTAGAGAGTGAAAGAGAGAGGGAGAGACAGAGAGAAACATCAATGTGAAAGGGACACTTTAATTGGTTGCCTCCTGCATGAGCTCTGACCTGGGCCCCAGCCAGGGAGGAGCCTGTAACCTAGGTACATGCCCTTGATCAGAATTGAATCCAGACCCTGCAGTCAGCAGGCCGAGGCTCTCTCTACTGAGCCAAAGCAGCTAGGGAAGGATATGGCATTTCTGAGCCTCTCCAGTAGTGGACCTTTGTTTTTTCCTCCAGGAGTGTGGTGGAAAAACCCTAGATCATCTTCTTGGATTCTTAGAACCCAAGAGCTGAGCCAATGAGTGGTCAGAAAAGGTGTTTATGCTGAACTGGTTTGGCTCATTGGTGGATAGACTGTGGGGAAAGTTCCCAGGTTTGATTCCTGTTAAGGGCATGTATCTTGGTTGGAGGCACATCCCCAGTGGGGAGTGTACAGGAGGCAGTTAATCGATGTTTCTCTTTCATTGATGTTTCCAACTGTCTCTCCCCTCTTCTCTAAAAAAATCAATAAAATATATTTATATTTTCAAAATTGTGTTTCTTCTGCAGCTCATGCGGCTTCTGTGTTGTATCCACTGGGCTAGGGGTGTGTCCCTGCCACCTGGTGGTGGCCACCAGGGTCTCTGCACACCCCAGAAACTGGCAGCCATCCTCCCCGCCCCCATCATGGGCGCCGGGCTGGGGGAATGGACCTGCACTGCCACTTGGTGCCAGAGCACGTGCAAACGGCTGGGGGCCGGGCAGGAACATCCTTGTCTCCAAATGCCCCGGAGGCTGGCAGCCAGCCCTGTCATTACCACCAGGCTGGGGGTTATGCAGGGACCCTGGGCTGCACACAGCAGCAGCCACCAGGGTCTCCACATGCTCCAGAGGCCAGCAGCCAGCTCCCTGATCCTGAGTGCTGGGCTGGTGGCGTGGACCCGAACGGCCACTTGGCATCAGAGCACGCGAAAGCGGCTGGGGGTGGGGCAGGAACATCCCCGCATCCTGGGAACATTCCCACCCTGCCCCCAGCCGCTTGGCTGCTATACCCATAGTCCTGCAGTGGCTGGGTGTGTTCTGGGTCCCCTGCTACTCAGGGCCTAAGTGCGATTCTATAAGCTAGGAGCGGCCTAGGTTCCAGGTATGTTCCTGGGACCCAGGCCACTCGGTGCCTGTGTATACAAACTGCCATCTTTGTTGAGTTTATTTGCATTTCATTCCTGATTGGCTCGTGGGTGTGTCTTGTGGGTGTAGCAGAAGTATGGTCAATTTGCATATTATTCTTTTGTTAGATATAGGCGTAGATAAAAGCCTAAGTGACTGAACAATTGAGCAACTAGTCAACTGGTCGCTATGACGTGCACTGACCACCAGGGGGCAGACACAATGCAGGAGCTGCCTCCTGGTCATCAGTGTGCTCACAGCCAACCTCCTGCAGCCCCTCCCCCCACCAGCCAATCTCTTGCAGCTCCTCCCCCCACCAACCTCCTGCATCACCTATAGCCCTGATCACCAGCCAGGCTAAGAGACTCCATCTGTGCACTTATTCGTGCACCAGGCCTTTAGTCCTATCTGATGAAAGAGTAACATGCAAATTGACCATTCCACTGCTATGCTACCAGCCAATCAGGAGCAGGGGGCGTGGACAGCAGACAGGGGGCATGGGCAGCAGGCGTGGCTAGCAGCCGGGGGGGGGCCTCTAGACAGGGGGCGTGGCCAGCAGAAAGGGGGAGAGACCAGTGGGGGCATGGCCAGAGTGCTGTGTAAGCAAACACCACACTATAAGCTCTACCCACACGGTACTTAAGGGCCGGTGAGATCCCTCCTTACAGTTAACTGTGACTGAGTCACATGCAAATGAGCGCCCGGGGCACCTTGGGTAATGAGCGTCAGGTACGAGGCGGGGCTGTGAGCCAAGCGGCAGTTTGGGTCCACGCCCCCAGCCCAGCGCCTACAACAGAGCTAGCTGCTGCCCTCTGGAGCATGCAGATACCCTGGTGGTCGCCTCTGTGTGAGGCCTAGGAGTCCCTGCATGCCCTCCAGCCCAGCACCCACGATGGGAGTTGGGGGATTGGCTGCCAGTCTCTGGGGTGTGTGGAGACTCCGGTGGCCACTACTGGCTACAGGAAGTTCACAGTCCTCTTGGCTCGTGCATAATTTAACCAGAAGCAGACATCGAATGCGGGGAGCACCAGGAATGCTGGGAAATGTAGTTCTGGTGGCAGACTCAGGGGGTGTGGCCAGCAGTACAGGAGGTGAGGCCTGCGGGGGCTTGGCCGTGGTGCAGGGTGCGCTCCCCTAGGCCGGGGGCCCTGCATCGCCATGGCGCAGTGTGTGTGTGCTCCCCAGGTGCGGGCCCAACGGAGAGGCGGGATGGCTGCGGGAGGCCCACCTGGGGACAGGGCAAGCTGTCTTCGGGGTATGCTGTCAGAGAGGCACCTGCCTGCTGGGTTGGCGCGGGACCCCCCAGTTCTGGATGCACTTCTCTGCTCCTTCAGGCTCCATGAACTCACACCCTTGTCAGTGGCAGTGTGTGTGAGTCCAGTAAGGTCACCCTTTCCCAAGCACCTCACACACTCAGTGGCTCCCCGCCGGCATGGGCCAGATTTGGAGCCAGGAGCCTTCCAACCACAGAGCCCACCAGACAGGCGCTCCAGCTTCTGGAGATGCTGAGGAAGGCATGCATCTCCAGTTTCTCAGCTCGCGCCCTCTCCCCAGGAGGCTGGGGAGAACATATTTGGCAAAGTTCTTTAAGCCACTCAGCCAGGTAGGTACATAGAGGGGCGGGGGCCCATTCCGGCCTTGGGGTTAGGCAGCATGCCCTATGGTCCCGGGTGCCTGTGGCTGCCTGTGGCTGCAGCGAGCCTGAGTGAATCTGGCCCAGGTCCTGGGGGCCAGAGTGAGGGAAGCCTGAGTCCCAGGTGTGTGGCAAAGCAGAGGCAGTTAGGAGCAATCAGGCCAGCAAGGGAGCACTTAGGGGCAATCAAGCAGGTAGGCAGAGGTGGTCAGGGGTGATCAGGCAGGCAGAGGGGTTAGGGGCAATCAGTCAGGCAGGCCATGAGCAGTTAGTAATCCTTCCTAGATTGCAAGAGGGATGTCCGACTGCCAGCAGTCAGACATCTCTGACTGCCAACAGTCAGACATCCCCAATGGGGGTCCCTGATTGGAGCGGGTGCAGGCTGGGCTAAGGGAACCCCCCCTCCGTGCACTAATTTTGTGCACTGGGCCACTAGTATATATATATAAATTCCCTAGTTAATTTCAAACCCCCGGACCCCACCTCCTCACCTTCTCTCTCAGATGGTTCATCCCACAGATTTTTTTGAACCTTTCTTAAACAGCTAGTGTGGGTAGTTTATTCCTTTCTAATTACCACCCCATAGAAACAGTATCATTACCTCCATTTTACCCTGATTTTTCTATTTAGTATGTAAAAGAAACACATGGGCTCTCTTAGGGCTGGACACCTGCCCCACTGACAGCCTTCTTAACAGTAAAATGAACCACAGGTTTGTTTTTCAGCTAAACTTCTGACAGGAATGTTGGGACTTCTTGGAAATAGCATCTTTATCCTTTTCATTGTGCATGGTCATTTATTCTAAAGACTGAACTGGTTGGTTCTGAGTATCAGCATGTTAGGCTTTGATGAGAAAAGAAGCTGAGCCACTTTTCTTTTTTAATTCTCACAGTAGGAAGTTTTTTTATTGATTTCCAGAAAGAGAGTAGAAGGGAGGGAGAAGGGAGAGAGAAAAATGGAAGGGAGGGAAGAAAAGAGAGCAAGAGAAACATTCACAGGAGAGAGAGACACATTAATTGGTTGCCTCCTGCATGCTCTCCTACTGGGGCTGAGGAACCTGAAACCGAGGTACATCCTCTTGACCACGAATGGGCCAATGCTTCCACCACTGAGCCAAATTGGCCAGGGCTGAGCCACTTTTCTTAATGATGGGAATATGGTTTAGAATATTGTGAGCATTTTATGTAAATGATGTGTGTTTTTGCTGGCTATTATGGAATGCCTTACCTCTTGCACAGATCCCTCAGCCTACTTAGCATTATCTGAAAATTCTTTTTGCATGAGATGATCTCTTTATTATAGCTAATATTCAGTACTTGCCATTTACCAATTACTGTGCTATTTTTAATTTGACCTTTGTATTACTCTTATAAGTTAGGTATTTTTCTCATTTTTTCAGATGAGGAAATGAAGGCTTAGAGCTAGCTGGTATCATTGGGATTCAAACTCAAGGGTACATACGCAGCCTCTAGAAGCTGTATCTCTTAATCACTCTACTGTACAGTCTCCTTTCAATGAGCTGTATTAATACTTTTTACCTCAGAGCTAATAAGAAATTAGAACTATCCTTAGAAATAATTATTGGTCTGTTAAATGAACCATAGCCAGCCGTCATTCCAAAGTGACCATGAGAAATTGAAACTCACAGTATCCCAGTAGCATTTTTACCAAATTAGAATTTAAGCAGGTCTGCTGATGATTTGAAACAGGCATACCCTTGTCCTCCTGGCTGACAGATATTCTTTTGGTCACAAGAACACTGAAATTAATTATGGCACGTTAAGTCTGTGGTAGTCTATATAGTCGTTTTAGGGACTGTTCAGCAGCCAGGATGTCTGCACTTGCCTCTCACTGAGATAGCCGGTGTTTTAATAAGCCTGAACTAGCAATCAACAAGAACCTGGATTATACATGATCTTTAATGCAGTCTATTGACAGCAGCTCACATTAATTCTATCGATGCACATTTCTAGGTGGGGGAAGCTTTATCCTAATTATTCAGTTTGAGTCTATGACTTGTCAGCAGAACTGGGACTTTTGAATATTGTCTTCTGTTCAAACTCCGTGCTCTTTCATTATGTCTTGCTTCCTCTCAAGAACAAAATGCTCTGAGTGTGCTCCTTAAATGGAAAACAATCCAAAGTTCCCCTTTTTTATGTGGCTTATGAAATATCAAGTACCTAATTTGATGAGCCATTTGGTAAGCTGATTATGGAACATGTTGTTGTGTTTTCATTTTTGCATAGTTGCTATTTATGATTATAGTTTCTGGTAGTTGGAATCTGTGCGTGTGTGAGCACTCATGCATATTTAGTCTCAAAAGAGAGATGACTACCTAGTTGATTGAATAAGAAAAATGGTTAAGAGTTTGTGGTGGGAGGCTGATGTCAATAAATTGAATAAGTCTTCCTTTTTAAATTTATTGTTGTGTTCTTCCAGCCCTGCTTAGTATGTTAAGTATCCTTGACCTTTTTTCCTGCTTGTCTTTCAGGGCCTAAACATTCATATAAAGGCTTCCAATGTGATTAACATTGATGCTTTGAAGATTGCTTAGAAACTGATGGTCTGAGATTAATTGTGTGCTACAGCAGTGGTCAACCCAGAAGGCTTTTACATCTGCCTCCTGGATTGAAAATGCTGCTGGAACCATATGGCAGAAAGGACTTTTTGGCTGGGTTTCAGATCATCATTTGCTTCCATTTTATAGTGGAGGTTATAGAGCTCTGGGTTTGATTTACTGTATATTAATGGAATTAATCCTTAACTTGAAATCACGTGTGTGTGTGTGTGTGTGTGTGTGTGTGTGTGTGTGTGTGTAGAATCCAATTCCAGTAATGTTATCAATATGTCATTCAGGGAAATATTTTATGAAAGTACTAGAGGCCCGATGCATGAAATTTGTGCAAGGGCCTCGACCCTCTCAGCCCCCGGCTGCCTCAACGTTTGAGGCCCCGGCTGCCTTGCACCCCTGCAGCCCTGCTGCCCTGCCCACTGGTCTTTCTGGAAGGTCATTCCACCATTCAGTCTAATTAGCATATTAGTTCTTTATTATTATAGATGTTTCTATTTATGTGTATGGAAAGAAAAATACCAGTTAGTATCAACTCTGATTGACTTATTCCCTTGAAAATAAAAAGTATTTTTAGAACAACCGTGAGATTGCCTAACTTTTCCTGTTTGCTTTCTTTAATAATCTGTAATTATTCAGTTAAATGCCAAAATGTCTTCCCTATATGCAGAGGGGTTATTATGGCATAGTTTATTTTCATGTTTACATGCATGCCTGCTGACTCAAAATATGCCTTCAAATATACATACCCAACACCTGGAAAACTATATTAAAAAAAAATTGGTGTTGAGAGATTAAAAAAAAAATTTGAATGGTGCTTGATTAGTATGAGAAATCTAATTGCCTCCAGTCTCTTGTTTCTCTTTCTCTGTCTCTCTGAGTGGTTTTTGTTGTTGGTGGTGGTTTTTTGTTTTTGTTTTTGTTTTTTTTGCATGTGAGTTTCTGTTTCTCAGCCTCTCCCTTGGTCTCCAGCCCCATTTCTGTCTATCTCTTTCTTCCCTCTTAGTCTTCCCTGCTATTCTAGTATCTTTTTCTGGCTCCATCCTGGGTTCGTCTTCCTTCTCTCTCTCTCCCCAGAACTATTCCTCAGATAATACACCACTCTTCTGATAACTTTCACTAATGCTCTTTGCCTGTGTTTCTATGTTATTTTTCAGTTGCTTCCATAACAGGGTAATTCATTTTATCTGGGTGGCTATACATAGTGCTATAAAAATTCACAGCATGAAGTCTGAGAATTGGCATAAGGGTTTTAAACTTGCTTCGTCTTCCCAGACTTTCTTTCCACCTCCCCCTTTCCTCTGCACCTCCAATCCTCACACACGTCCTTGCTCCATCAGGAAGATGGCAAAGCATATTTGGTTACATAGTGATTTGAAATCAGGCTTTGAAACTCACACACAATGAATAATCAGATTACATTGAGGTTCTGCTTGATTTGTACCTCTAAGATTTAGACCTGCAAAATAAACAGTGGTGCTCATTTGTAGTTGGTGGTAATAGCCACATAATCTTCCAGAGAAATCATATCTGTGGTCCCAACAGGCTCCTCAGATTAATAATTTGACATCATGAGGGAGAAACCAAGATGGCAGCATAGGTAAACACCTAAATTGCTGCCTCGCATAACAATTTCTAAAATACAACTAAAAGACAAAACAGACATCATCCAGAACCACAGGAAAGCTGGCTAACTGAAAATTCTACAACTAGAAGGAAAGAGAATAGCACATGAAGAATCAGAAGAGCTGCAAAGCCTGAGACAGGAAGACACCCACGCGCGTAAAGGACAGGGCAGCTGAGTGCCTGACTGGCCTGCTCTAGCAGAAAGAGACAAAAGCTCCAGACAGCGCTGAGCCCCAGTTCCAACTGCACTGAACCCCAGTTCTGGGCAAGACCCTGGGGACCCAGGCTCATACGGGGAGAAGAATCTGCACTGTAAGGCAGAATCTCAGGGGAGCAGCGAAAGGCAGAGGTCCAGAGGTGCATGCGCGTGAGTGCACACAGAGAGGACTGACAAATCTTAGGGCTACACTGAACCCTAGTTCCAACTGCACTGAACCCCAGTTTCAGGCAAGACCCTGGGGACCCAGGCCCATACAGGGGGAATAGGGACTGTAAGACAGAAACTCAGGGGAGCTGGCTAACTAGAAATTCTACAACTAGAAAGAAAGAGAATAGCACATGGAGAATCAGAGGATCTGCAAAGCCTGAGGTAGGGAGACATGCATGCGCGTAGAGGACAGGGCGGCTGAGTGCCTGGCTGGCCTGCTCTAGCAGGAAGGAGACAAAAGCTCTGGATGGCGCTGATCCCCAGTTCTGACGGCGCTGAACCCCAGTTCTGACTGCACTGAACCCCAATACTGGGCGAGAATCTGGGAATCCAGATTCATTGGGGGAGAGACTGGATTGTTAAGCAGTGGGCGAAACTTGAGGGTGCCTTTCTCTCAGAGGTGCTTGCAGCAATTGCCTGGGGACACAGACCCAGTAAACTCATAGGGCGGGGATGACAGGAAGCCAAGACTGTCGGCTCTACCCCATCCAAGCTGAGCACAGAGGCTTTTGCAACTTTGCAAGTCTTGTTCCATAAGGCTGTCTCTAGCACAGAAGTTCTCCTGGCATAGACGCAGCTGATCCTCACAGCCAATTTGCCTGGAGGTCAATTCTTCCCAGTGATACCAACAACAATCAAGACTTAACTACGACAAGGCTGTACACAGTCCACAAAAGGGTGCACCAAGAGTGTCCACCTCAGGTAACAGGGGAGGCCAAGACATCTAGCACACAAAGCTACCCCACTGACTCAGGGAAGCAGTGAAAATGCAAAGACAAAGAAACAGATCACAAACTAAAGAAATGGATTAAAACAAATGACTGGATATAGAGTTCAAAACCGCGGTTATAGGGTTTTTCTCAAGAGGTTCCCAGAAAAAGTGATAAATTTAGCAAGACCCTCAAGGTTATGAAAAAGGACCAACTAGAAATTAAACATACACTGACTGAAATAAAAAAATATACAGAGACCCAACAACAGACTAGAGGAACACACAAGAATCAAGTCAAAGATTTGAAATACCAAGAGGCAAAAAACACTCAACCAGAAAAGCAAAAAGAAAAAAGAATCCAAAAATTTGAGGATAGTGTAAGAAGCCTCTGGTACAACTTCAAGCATACCAACATCAGAATTATGGTGGTGCCAGAAGAAGAGAGAGAGCAAGATACTGAAAACCTATTTGAAGAAATAATGGCCGAAAACTTCCCTCACTTGGTGAAAGAAATAGACTTATAAGTCCAGGAAGCGCACAAAACCCCAACCTAAAGGAATCCAAAGAGAACCACACCAAAACACATCATAATTAAAATGCCAAGAGCAAAAGACAAAGAGTCTTAAAAGCAGCAAGAGAAAAACAGTTAATTGCCTACAAGGGAGCACCGATACAATTGTCAGCTGATTTCTCAGCAGAAACTATGCTGGCCAGATGGAAGTGGCAAGAAATATTCAAAGTGATGAGTAGCAAGAACCCACAACCAAGATTACTTTACCCAGCAAAGCTATCATTCAGAATTGAAGGTCAGATAAAGAACTTCACAGATAAGAAGAAGCTAAAGGAGTTTATCAACACCAAACTAATATTATATGAGATGTTGAAAGGTATTCTTTAAGAAGAGGAAGAAGAGGAAAAAAGGGGAAAAGGTGGCTGCTTTAAACTAGAGCATGGATGGAACTGGAGAATTATGCTAAGTGAAATAAGCCAGTCAAAGAAAGATAAGTATCACAAGATCTCACTCATTTATGGAATATAATGAACAATATAAACTGATGAACAAAAAGAGATCCAGAGACAGAGAAGCATTGACTGTCAAACCTGAGGGAAGGTAGGGGAGGGTGAGGGTAAGGGGAAGAGATCAACCAAAGGACTTGTATGCATGCATATAAGCCTAACCAATGGGCACAGACACCAGGGGGAGAAGGAGGAGGGCATTAGTAGGGAGGGTGGGATTGGAAGGGGTAATGGGGGATGAGGACACATATGTAATACCTTAATAAACTTTAAAAAAATAAAAAGCAAAAAAAATAATTTGTTATCATGCTTGTGAAATTTTATGTGATTTTACATATAGCTGACCTCATGTAGAAATTAGGGATACTTTTTATGTTTTGGGAAATTATTTCTTAAGTTTAACAGCCATTTTCTTATCATAGTGCAACTGTTCTGTGGAAGAGGAACTTTTTCCTCCTTAATTGAATTGTATAGTGCCTCAATTCGTCTCTGAGAGAAGATGGTGGCTGCCTTTATATTAATACTGCTTTCCTCTACTAGCTAGTAAACCTAGACAAGGATTTTGCAATGGATCCCAAGGTATTCATTTAGTAAATCATATTTATTTCATATAGGATGTTTAAACTGCCAAGTGCCTTCTTGTTCATTCTGATCATCATTTTGATTTAAACAAGCTATTCTGGTTGACACTGCAGAATAAACTAAGCTGAAACCTGCACTCTCAAACATCCCCCCCCCCCTTTTTTTTTTCTTTTTGGCAGGCAGCTGGATTTTTAAGAATATTTGTAATAAACATTTTAGAAAAATAAATTAGGTGAATAAAAATTATTACATAGGCACAGTTTTTTTTTTTAATCAGTTAGATTTTAGATTTGGTTAAAATGCTTTCTAATATTAGTATTCTTTTTAAGAGATAAGTATTCAGATAAATTGTTTTCTCAGAATTGACTCTGAATACAGAATTTCAGATCACTGAAAAC
This sequence comes from Antrozous pallidus, assembly GCA_027563665.1. NCBI lineage: Eukaryota > Metazoa > Chordata > Mammalia > Chiroptera > Vespertilionidae > Antrozous > Antrozous pallidus. Next base: position 66,853,950 of record CM050510.1, on the reverse strand, counting down.
AGGTCATTTGAAATCTGTATTTCCTTCCCTTTTTCTAATTCATTTTACTTGCTCAATAGGATTATCTCATGAAATTAACTTTTTCCTTTCTGCATAGTTATGTAAACGTGCTTTTCTGATGAAAATTTTTATCCATTTTACTTGAAGTGTTTCTGATTTTAAAGCCAGGGTATATGACTAGAGGCAGTGAATAATACGTTATTTATAACCACAGAATTTCTCTGTAATTTTTCAGTGCTTTTGAAAAAGTAGATCTTGTGCCTAAAAACATGCTTTTGTGATTGAAATCTTTTAGTGAACTACTTACTCAGGTCAAATACTTCTAAAGCCCTCCTTGTCTTTCCCTCAGGATAAATTGCATTATGTGTTACCAATAACAGTGCCACATCATTTCAAAGCAAAAACTAAAGTAGTGCAAGTCTAGGTTGCTGGAAACCAGATGGTGGAGGGATAGTGCTGTTTAACAGGTTACCACGCAAAAAGTATATTTGCTTAATTACCAAGGTTTGATCATTCCTCTAACATTTTGTTATACTGCATGTCATTCTCCTCATTGTTCTCGCCTCCCCAACACAAACAATCATTTGCAGGTTTTTTTAGATACTGTTTTTGTTCAATCATTTAACTTCTAGTAATATTGTGAATTACAATAGTATTTGCCATTGGGAAAATAACCAAGCATTAATTCACTGACTTAATTGACTTTAGGACACCAAATGGTACTTTCTCCCTGGGGGAAGATGGACTGGAGAGGAATTGTTAGAGTACCATCCGCCATGAACAACTTTTAAGAAGCCTGGTTCTAGTTGCTTTCAGTCCTTTCTGGATGCCATTTGGATCCAAACAATTTTCTGTTCTCTATTATTATAGAATTGCTTTCTGAAAGAATTACTTCTTTTATTACTTGGTAGTAATATAGATTTAGTTCTTTATGAATCTTTATTTTTGGTCTCTTTCAGGTTGTTTGAAGGACGTTCCTCAAGAAAACCAGAGAAGCTTAAAACGCTCTTCTGCTACTTTAGAAGAGTCACAGAGAAAAGTAAATTCCTTTCATTCTTAACTATAATTTTTATCATTGATGGGGGACAGTTCAGATCAAGAACATTTTGTGTTCAAAGTGCACCTTCCTGCCCAAACCAAATAATTTATTATAATCTAGATTTTATATACATGTGTATATATGTAAATGTTTGCCATGAGTGTGTGGGGGTCTTTTATATTCTAAAATTAGAGCAGCGTAACATACCATAATGTGTTTCATGAATATAAACAAATTAATACTTACAAAAGGAAGTATGTTGACCAGGAAGTGCATTTTTTGGTGTTCTTTATTTAAAGAAGCATTGACTTTTATAATTAGTTTATTTGTAGAAGTCAAGCAATTCATTGTTTTTCTGCAGATCCCTTTCTTTTGTGTTCCCTTTAAACCCTTTGTAGAGTTCTTTAATATATATATTTTATTGATTTTTTACAGAGAGGAAGGGAGAGGGATAGAAAGTCAGAAACATCGATGAGAGAGAGACATCGATCAGCTGCCTCTTGCACGCCCCCTACTGGGGATGTGCCCGCAGCCAAGGTACATGCCCTTGTCGGAATCGAACCCGGGACCCCGCAGTCCACAGTCCAACGCTCTATCCACTGAGCCAAACCGGTCTCGGCGTTTGTAGAGTTCTTATAAAGCAGTGTTTCACTAGTGTTCACATATCTGTCTTCCTCTGTTGAACCTCAATCATCTTGTTTTCTCAGAGGCTAATTGCAGCACCTAAGACAGTGGTAGGAAATGTCTAACCATTGCTCTTAATAACCAGCTGGCTGTAGATTGCTGTAGCCACTTCTGTCCTAGGAACTGGGTAGCTACAGACAGTTTATCAACATCTCTAAGCCTCAATTTCTTCATCTTAATAGAATGATGATAATTATTTCATAAGCTACTTGTAAATATTAAATAAAATTACATGCTTAATAAATATTACCTTTTACCAGTGGGTGGCTTTTCTTACAAGTTGGTTTTAGAGCAAACCAGAACTTCTCAAAAGCTTGCTTTTACTAAGTAGGGCAAGTCAACTCTGGTCAAGTGAAATGAGTAATAAATTCTTTTCAGTTCTGGTCATCCAAGTTGTGGGATTGTCTTGAAACATATCACTGAATCATTTTAAGGTCATTTTTTTCCCCTTTGTAAGTATCTCACATTATAGTATATTTAATTGGCATCTTCCCTCACCCCTCTCACCCCCAGTGTGTTGCTATTGGACATTGTCAACCCCCCCCCTTTTTTTTAAAGGAATCATTTGTTAGGATTTGGGAATTTAAGGGAACATTTTTATATGCTTCTTTGACAGGTTTATTTATTTCTTAGCTTTGTTTTTTCTTTAAATATATTTTTATTGATTTCAAAGAGGAAAGGAAAGAGAGATGAATGTATCAATGATGAGAGAGAAGCATTAATTGGCTGCCTCCTGCACACACCCTACGGTAAATCTAGCCCACAACCAGGGCATGTGCCCTGACTAGGAATCGAACTATAACCTCCTGATACATAGGTCGATGCTCAACCACTGAGCCACATCAGCCAGGCTCAAGTTTTGTGTATTGTTGTTATTTTTCAACTAGAAATTTATAGACCATCCTAAGTGTTAGAAATTAGTCACACTGAAAAAATAAGCTGTAATTAGACATTTTATGTTTTGGCTTTTTCACTATATATGGTAATGTAGTTTTTTGTAGAAATAGAGAGACATGTGCTATAGGTTTTCAGGATGTAAAGCTACAGGCTTAAGGAGGAAATACTAAGTGGAATAAAAGAGGTTTGCAATTTAATAATTATCTTATATAGAAGTTCTAAAGTCTACTGAATATAAACTATAGGAATATATTTAGGTCTTCTCCTCTTGCCCCTTGGTGGAGTGATGGTGACTCTGTACCAATGTCAGTATGGGCTACACTCATTGACAATTACCACCTCTTCAAGGAGCTCAGCAAAGGTACTTCCTGTGGTCCGTAGATATTTGATGAAAACCTCCATGCAGAAATATGCAGCGAAAATCAATACCAAGAAGTTGCAGCAAAAATCAATACCAAGAACTTGCTCTTCCTCGGGTCACCAGAAACTAGAACATGAGGCCTGGATATATTGACTTTTGAGACATCCATTGTGCATTCCCATCACATTATTTCAGAAAAAGGGTTTCATTACCTTGTGTTTGACCTTGTTACTGGTGGAGAGCTGTTTGTAGACATCATATCCAAAGAATCCTATGATGAAGCTGATGCCAGCCACTGTGTGCATCAGATTCTGGAAAGTGTTAACTATATCCACCAGCGTGACACTGTCCACCAGGAATAGAAGCCTGAGAACCTGCTGCTGGTGTGTAAAAGCAAGAGTGCTGCGAGCAGCTGACTGATTTTGGTCTAGCCATCCAAGTTCAGGGAGAACAGCAGGCTTACTGTGGTTTTGCTGGCATCTCCACTTACTTGTCTCCTGAAGTCTTTCCTGTTGTTAATCCTCACCTGAGGATATTTTTTCCATTGATTTTTAGAGAGAGTGGAAGGGGGAGGGGAAGAGACACACAGGAACATCGTTGTGAGAGAAACATATTGATTGATTGCCTCTCACGTGTGCCCTGACCAGGGCTGGGGATCGAGCCTGCAACTGAGGTATGTGTCCTTGATCGGAATTGAACTCATTACCCTTCAGTCTGTGACTGACATTCTATCCACTGAGCAAATAGGCTAGGGCTGTGCCCTGAAGTCTTGAGGAAAGATCCCTAGGGAAAACCAGTGGATTTCAGAGCCTGTGGAGTCATCTTGTATATTCTGCTGGTGGGATAGCCTCTCTTTCAGGATGAGGATCAACAGAAGCTATATCAGCAGATCAAGGCTGGAGCCTATGATTTCCCATCCAGAGTGGGACAGTGACCCTGGAAACCAAGAACTGATGACCACAATTCTGCAAAACGTATCACAGCTGACCAGGCTCTCAAGCATTCATGGGTCTGCTAACAGTCTACAGTGGTATCCATGATACGTCATCAGGAGACTGCGGAGTACTTGTGGAAGTCCAGTGGCATCCTCAGGACCATACTTGTCTCCAGGAACTTTTCAGCTCCCTAAAGCCTATTGAGGTGGAGTGGTGGTGATAAGGCGTACATAACATTACAGATGCAATCAAGGACTCCACAGAGAGCTACAACGCCACCACTGAAGATAAGGATCTCAATGTGGGAAAACAGGAGATCATTCAAATCATAGAACAACTGATTGAGGCCATTAACAATGGAGATTTTGAGGCCTACACAAAGATGTGTAATCCGGGACTCACTTCCTTTGAGCCTGAAGGCCTTGGTAACCTCGTGAAGGAAGTTTTGCTTTGAGAATCTTCTATCCTAGAACAGTAGGTGCATTCATGCCATCAACCTGAACCCACATGTCCATGTGATCGGGGAGGACACAGCTTGAATAGCCTATATCCATACCAATACATCGACAGACAGGGTCCACCTCCCACTATCCAGTCAGAGGAGACCCAGGTTGGCACCGCTGGGATGGCAAGGGGCTCATTGTCCACTGTCACTCCTCAGGGGCCCCTGCCCCACTACTGCATTGAGCTCATCCACAGGGTCATTAGGAGATCCCAGCTGTGGGTCGAACCTTTGCAGCCAGTGGCTCTGGAGGGCCCAAGCGACAGCAACAGTCCTGTTCATTTGAGGTTTAAAACAAATTACAAACCCACCTGTTTGCCCTTCATGTCTGTCTCTGCTGTACTGAGGTGTTTTTACATTTAAGGAGAAAAGATTCTTTTTAAGAAGATGGAAAAAGAAATGTATTTAAAGTACCATATATTTAATCAAATCTAGGATACTGTAGATGGCAGGAAGTGCCATTATGTTATGTATCGCTAAGAAGGAAAAAACACTCAGAATGGGGAATCTCTGACAAAGCTGGCACACCAAAAGTCTACACCCTTAGTCTAAGGATACATAAGATGTTAAGCTAGCCGTGCACAAAAGGGACAGTAAGCAAACCATTGTCAAAGTTGGCACTGGGTAGAAAGGGGAAAAATAACCAGTTTGGGGTCCAAAGTCATATTACCAATGTGATCCACAAAAGCCTGCAACAGAGGGCTTACGTCAGACTGGTCTCAGGTTGGTGGCACTCTTAGACGATGGCAGAAGCAGATGCACATCTTCTCTGCAAAGGTTTGACTTTAATCCAGAAATGCTAGATACCTTGGACTACGAAAGATGTAATTCATTTTTAGAAATTTAATACATGAAAAAATGTGCCTTTAGAATTGATAAAATACAATTCCATCAGGACCAATTTTTGAGTGTTGCCAAACATCAATATTTGAAATGAGGACCTTGAGACTTAAAAATTTCAAGGACTTTCTGAATTAAATTATTTTCAATATAGTTTTAAATAAAGTATCTTATAGGTGGAGTATTTAAAATTTGCTGATTCATATGCAGAATATATTTTGATTTATTAAGGAAAATATTTAACCAACCAAAATAACTTATTCTGACATGAAAGGTGCCTTTTTATGTAAGAAAGTATTAGGCATGCTCTCAAGGTGTTTTTGTTATTAATTAGTAGAGGCCCAGTATGAAATTTGTACAGGGGAGGAGTGTTCCCTCAGCCCAGCCTGCACCCTCTTGCACTCCGGGACCCCTCAGGGATGTCTGGCTGCCGGTTTAAGCCCGATCCCACAGGGACCCTGCAGGATCGGGCCTAAACCTGCAGTCAGACATCCCTCTTGCAATCCGGGACCACTGGCCCCTAACTGCTGGCCTGCCTGATCGCCTCTAATCACTCTGCCTGCTTGCCTGATCAGCCCTAACTACTCTGCCTGCTTGCCTGATTGCCCCTAACCACTCACCTGCCAGCCTGATCACCCCTAACTGCTTTCCCCTGCTGACCTAATTGCCCCTAACCACCTCGGCCTCTGCCACTGTGGTTTTGTCCAGAATGACGTCCAGAAGACATCCGGTCTAATTAGTATATTACCCTTTTATTAGTATAGATATCTTAAGAACCATGTTTATATGCCTTTTCTTTTGCTTTGCCAATAGTGTTCATTTTTGAATTTCTTATGGTCTCTCCTAGTATATATGGACATTTAATGTTTTTCTCTTACTGACTGATATTCGTGACTGATAATACTAACATTAGTTTTCTATTAATAGAATTACTTCTCTAGTATTTGAATTGTTTGACTTGTGAGTTTTAAATATGCTATCCATTTTTCTTAAAGATAGACATCTAAAGAATATTTATAACTTACGTTAACAAAATTCTGTTTTTTAATATAGAAACTCCATATGATTTTTGAGTTGTTAATGCTTGTGACTGAAAGTAAAGAAATGTAGAATCATCCAAAGGAATGAAACAATTGCTAAGCTTTCATTGGAACTCTACCACCATTATCCCTAATAGTTCCTGACATTTTTCTTTGCTTAAGAGCTTAACAAAACAAACAACAAAAAGAGAAAACAAAAATAGCCTGGCCTTTTTAGTTTATTCTTTGATTCAACTCAAATTACTTTTGGCCGACTGATTTATTTGTTGCTTTTGCTACTAGTTAAAAAATAAAAAATAGAACTAACAAAAAAAGATCACATCCTCTAAAATTTACTGTGTTTTGATCTTATGTATTGCTACTTGGAAACTATGTCATCTTTCTTCTCTAATCATTTAGAGTATAGTAATTCCTCCTTCTGCCTAAGGCACCTTATAAAAAGAGAAATTGCATATCATCTAAGCCCTGGATTTGGCTATGTCACCTTCAAAGGCATGCCAACAACTTTCTTTTTTTAATTTTAGACATTATTTTTCATTATAAAACATAAATATGTATACATTCACCAGTTTTTAGATGTAGGTTTAAGTTCTTCTTTGAGAAAGAGTCCATCTACAGATTAAAATCCAAGTTTTGTCTTTATTATGTAAACTACACCCATTTGCATCTTTCCCCCCAATTATTTCTTAAAAGTGTTTGCAGTTTAGAAAATGTCACTAAAAAGTTACAACAGTAACTATCCTCCTGTTGTGCTATTGTGTAGTTTTTTGTTTTAGTGAGGACATGCTATTTCATAGAGTTCCTACTGTAAGGATAATATTATTTTAAATCAGTCTTCTGTTGTATTCCAAAACTAGTTTTATACCCATTGTTAGACCCATTCTTTTAATGAATATATGTATAATCTTTTCAAAATCAAAACTTGTTTTTCTTTTATTGCTTTTGTAGAACCTACTGGGTTGGTGACATTTACAAGACAGAGTCTTGAAGATTTTCCAGAGTGGGAAAGGTAATGATAAAAACAATGCTGCAATCTTAGAATTAGAAGAACTGGTTTTACCATGAGAGGATTTTATTTTATAGCCCCTGGAAAGATGTTTTTCCAAACTCTTAATTGCTGTTTTGCTAGGTGGTTTTTTCTCATAAGAACCTAACAAAAGCCACTGATAGCTCTCATTGTTAGAAAGGTTATGTATGCCTCTTGAATCAAAGTCTGCAACCCTTTGACTTCTTCTACTATTTTACCTTAGTTTTTTCTTTTGAAACAAAGTCCTGTTTAGAGGTAAGGAGTTTTATGCATGAAAACACAAATATTAAATGGAACACCAATATTTAATGTTCCTTCATACTCTACTTTTTTGGTTAGTAATTATATTTTATGGTTTTTCTTCCTGGAGAACAAGATTAAGAAATTTTTTCTTTGTTTGTTAATCTTCACCTGAGGATATCTTTCCACTAATTTTTAGAGAAAGTGGAAGAGAGAGGGAGAGTCAGAGAGAGAGAGAGAAACATCAATGTGAGAGAGACCCATTGACTGGTTGCCTTCTGCAGGTGCCATGACCAGGACCAGGAGATTGAGCCTGCAACCAAGGTACGTGCCCTTGACCAGAATCGAATCTGGGACCCTTCAGTCTGCAGGCTGACACTCTATTCACTGAGCCAGACCGGCTAGGGTGGGAAAAAATTTTATTAAACTAAAATATAAATAGTAGTTACCTATGTTAGAAATAAGATGAGCACCCCCAAATCAGGGGTTCTGGTAGAACACAAAACACTCAGGAGCCAGGCAGCAAGGCAAACATATTTACTTCTACGTAGAAGGGTGCACACACATGGTTTGGAACTGAGTGCACACCGAGCAGACAGTCTGCTTGGCTTTATAATCCCTGATGTAGGTGACCTGTCCTTTGCTCTTGATTGGAGCTCAGGCGCACAGTTTTTCATGATTGCCTAATTCAAAGGGAGGGATTGGCCTTTGCAATTTCAAGATGGCGGCCCCCATGTGAGTTTATACACCATGTGGCCAACATGGTGGCTGCCAAGTCACACAGTCCAAAATGGCGGCTGTCTAAATTGTCCTTTGACAGAAGAGATGGCTTGTTTATTCTCACAACCTAGAATTTGCCTGATAAGAATTTTGAGGTTTGTTTGTCCATCTGTACTCTTGGCAAATTTTGTGGAAGTTGTTAATTTATTGTTTTGTTCTTATTATTTATCTATAAATACTGAAGAGAATAATAACCAATCTGAGTTTATCCGATTTATAAATTTTTTAGTGTCCTGGAATAGTTAACACATTTCCTAGTCTAAAGCAAAACTCCAAAGTACTTAGAAATAGAATGGATCGACTTTTTCAATACACATGAGGATATGACTAGACATACTAAATGCATATTTTGAGAATGCATTCTGGTTAACCAGTGCTTCTCATTTTCACATTCTAATAAACAATTTTTTAAATCCTCACCCGAGTAAATGTTTTTATTGATTTTTGAGAGGGAGGAAGGGATAGGAAAAAAAAGAGAGAGGATCTCTTGCCTATTGTACCTGCTCAGACAGGGATCAAATCCACAACTTAGATATGTGCCCTGACTGGGAATCAAACCTGCAATCCTTTGGTGCATGGGACTATGCTCCAACCAGCTGTGCCACACTAGCAGGGCTAATAATTTTTATTTTAGTTTTTAATTGTTTTGTTTGGAATAACTCCCGCTTCAGGGAGTTAACTTAAGGCACATCTGCTTAGGTGACTCTCCCATGGTGTCTTCATTCATCAAACATGTTTATTTGGGAGGTGAAAGAAAAAGAAACTTACTTTAGGAGACTGACTGCATGGCTGAGATGATTATTAATAAGGCAAAATGGATAAAAGTTCAAACACCTGAAGAAAAACAAAAACAAAATTGAGCCAGAAAGGAAGAGAACATGAACAGCATTTTGGAGTAATGGCATATTAGAGATTAAAGCTATCTCAGGAAATTATCGGGTCTAGTGGCCTACTAAAAATATTGTCAACTCTCTATCTATGACAGATGGAGACTAGACAGCTTTAGTGGTGGGAAGTTCACAACTTCACCTCACTTGGTTGCTTGAGTTATTATCTAATATTGTCCTTCACTAAAAAAGTCTGTCTTTCCAGTAATCCCCCTCTTCCCATTCCTGGTTATTCTAGAGCTACAATAACTCAATTTAATTTTCTTTAACATTCAGCCTTCCTTCGTATATCTTAATGCTTTCTTGACTCACCACACCTCTAATAATGCACACAGGTACATACAAACCTTAACTCATTTCTTCTATTTCACATATAATGTGAATTCTAAATGCTTTATTTCTGCCATTTACATACCCCAGAGTGACCATTGGTCCTTCTTAAAATATGGTGCCTAGAACTAAAAGTAAAAATCTGCTATGTTTTCTGTCCAGGTCAGGATACAGAGGATTGCTCTTCTTAGCTCTTCCATTAGTCTGTAATAAGAATATAGGTGTTTTGTTCACATCACTTCCATCTAGATATTATAGGTCATTCAGAGGGCTTGTTTTCAATTCAGCTCAGGATCGCCTCTGCATTCATCATTTATTTGACTCTAATGTGAAAGTACACTCGTTTATACATTGCCATCTGGGAGTGAAGGGATAGGTCAAAATGCAGATATCTGCAAGGTGTTGTGTCGGTGAGATAATTTTGCCCCTAAATAGGATCAAGATACTCCCCTTAACTTTGATAGACAGTATTTAACTTGGTAGCCTTTCTAGCTTTTTGTTCTTTGTTTTGTTTTAGTTGCTTCATAAGTGAGTTAGAGAATATAATTAATATCAATCTCCCATACTCCACAGAACCAGAAATGTGTATTCATTTATAGAGGAAGGATGAAGAGGAGATGAGGATTCTTGGTTTTTTTTAAGAGTACGGGCTAAAAGGGTACCAGGAAGTTAGAGGTTTTCTGGTTACCAAGTTTCTGACATGTAATAGTTAACCTTTTGATTATCAGTAAATCCCTTAGTCAGGCTTAGTTAATCACCGAGAGCCAGAATGGGCTGTGTCTTTGATTCCTGAAACAGTGAAATGGAGAATTTTCTGGGGCTACAAGGAGAGACCTGCTTAAAAAATACTAGAAGGATGCTTAAAAAAACAAAAACCTGCCTGGTTGGTGTTGCTCAGCGGTTGAGCATCATCCCATGAAGCAGGAAGTCCTGGTTCGATTCTTGGTTAGGACACATGCCTGGATTCCGGGTTCCATCCCCAGTAAGAGATAGCCAATCAATGATTCTCTCTCATCATCCATGTTTCTATTGCTCTCTCCCTCTCCCTTCCTCTCTAAAATAAAAAATATATATATTAAAAAAACAAACACAAAACCTGCCCCCCGTTTTTAGCAATTTCATAATTTTATTGAGAACTGTGCTGTAAGTTGACAACTTCAATCATAGAGAATCATTGACAACAGTTGAGATTTCTGTTTTGAAATTCTGACTAACAAACCAGAGGTTTCTGGATCATGCTTTTTTAGTTTTTCAGTAGTAATCTCAAAGGTGGTCTCCCTTGGAATAAAATGACTAGGAAAGTGGGACACCCAAACCCCCCCCCCCAAAAAAAGAAGTTAAAATGTCAAACTTATACAATTTTTATGAAAGATTTATAATGTAATTTATTCTAAAAATATTGCATACTGGTTAAGAGCTTGAACCATTGATTTAGACTACCTGGGTTTAAATCTTTATTGCTTCGTTTACTAGCCTTGGGGAGATAATTTGACTACTTCCTGTGCCTTGTTTTCCCATTTGTGAAAGGAGGAGTGATAGGGTTCTGAGGATTAAATGAGTTAATACAAATTGAACTTTTATAACAGAACATATATTGAATTACCTTCTGAGTTTAAGGGTATCAGTTTGAAATATATTTGGACTCACTGAAACCAGGAAAAAAAGCAAATCACTGTAAGTAAATAGTACTTCCTCAGCTAAACTGTTTTTAAATATATATAATTGTTGCCAAAACCGGTTTGGTTCAGTGGATAGAGTGTCGGACTCCGGACTGAAGGGTCCTGGGTTCCATTCCAGTCAAGGGCATGTACTTTGGCTGCGGGCACATCCCCAGTAGGGAGTGTGCAAGAGGCAGCTGATCGACATTTCTCTCTCTCATCGATGTTTCTGACTTTCTATGCCTCTCCCTTCCTTTCTGTAAAAAATCAATAAAATATATATTTTTAAAAAGACAACTGTGTAAGTAAGTAAATAAATAAATAAATAAATATATTTAATTGTTGCCTTGGCCAGTGTGGCTTAGAACATTGGCCTGCACACCCAGGGGTCATGGGTTCGATTCCCTCTCAAGTTCACATGCCTGGGTTGCAGATTCAATCTCTGGCCCCAGTCCAGACACAATGCGCAAGGCAACCAACCAATGTGTCTCTCTCTCATCAATGTTTCTCTATCCCTTCTTTCCTTCCTTCCTTCCTTCCTCCCTTCCTCCCTTCCTCCCTTCCTCCCTTCCTCCCTTCCTCCCTTCCTTCCTTTTCTCTCTCCCTCTTTCACCCTACTTCCCTTTCTCTCTCTAAAAATCAATAGCAAAAATTATCCTCAGGTGAGGATTGACAACAATTATATATATATACTAGAGGCCTGGTGCATGAAATTCATGCACTCCGAGATGGAGGTCCCTTAGCCTGGCCTGTACCCTCTTATAGTCCAGGAACCCTCAGGGGATGTCCAACTGAGGGCTTAGGCCTGCTCTCTGGACATCCTTAGCACTGCTGGGGAGGCAGAAGAGGCTCCTGCCACCGCCACTGCACTCACTAGCCATGAGCCCGGCTTGTGGCTGAGCACTGATCCCCCTGTGGGAGCGTACTGACTACCAGGGGGCAGCTCCTGCATTGAGCATCAGCCCCCTGATGGTCAGTGCGCATCTGCTGTTTGATTTGCATATTAGCCTTTTATATAGGAGGATATATGTAATTCCCCTACCTACCCCCCCAAATTAATGCCACCCTTATAAAGGTTAGGGGTTTGGATTTCATCTTTTACATTCTGTTATAATTTATAGTAATAGTAATAACTAATAGGGTTAAATCTACAGAAAACTATCATCAAACTACTGAAATGGAATTGTTTTTTAAATATAATGTAAGCCTATTAAACACTTTAATGAAGAAGAAAGTTTTTTCTTGAATCTCTTAAGATTAACGGGGTCTGAAAATTAAACTGACCAAGACAGATTAACAGGAGAAAAGCATATAGATTTATTTTATAAAAGTTTACTTGACATGGGATCCTTTATAAGGAAAGGGAGACCTAAAGAAATAGACATCTGTACTTTTAGGCTAGGTTTGATGGAGAGTAAACAGTCGTGGGTGGATTGAGGAATAGAAGGCAATTATAGTAAATTAGGGGAGACACTATGGCCCCTTTGTCATTGTTAGGATTCTTTTTGGGATACTTTTGTTTTTGAAGATAAGGAAGCTATTTTTCTCTGGGTATAAGGAGGGCACCTCTAACATGAAACAGGGCTAGTAGCCTGTTTCAGGGAAGAAGGGAGGTTCAAGTGACCTTGCTTCTGCTGTTTTCTCAAACCTCTTCTACTTAAACTATTGAATATGCTAAGGTGTAGCATGTCCTGAACTTCATAAACTCCTCAGTGACCATGGTGTATGGGATGAAAGAAAATAATTTGACTTACAGGTGGTAGGTTCACCTGTCAATTTTATTAATAAAATTCTTACTATAAGTAAGAATTTTGCCGAAACTGGTGTGGCTCAGTGGATAGAGCGTCGGCCTGCGGACTGAAGGGTCCCTGGTTTGATTCCCGTCAAGGGCATGTACCTTGGCTGCAGGCATATCCCCAGTAGGGGTTGTGCAGGAGGCAGCTGATCGATGTTTCTCTCTCATCGATGTTTCTAGCTTTCTGTCCCTCGCCCTTCCTCTCTGTAAAAAATCAATTTTAAAAAAGTGTGTTTTAAAAAAAAAAAAAAATTTCTGTGGCATATATTTTCATCAAGCCATATCCCCCCCACACTCAATGTTTATCAAACTAGTGAAAATAGAGACCATCTGAGAATCATATGTGATTTATTACCAAATTTTTCTTTATTTTTTATTCAATTGTCAACTCTAGGATAATATTAAAATTTTATAGATCTTAATTTTATATTTTAAGTTTTTCAACTCTTAAAGAGGAAAGACTAGGGAATAACAGGTTTGTATGGAATAACAGGTTTCAGAAAAGTATATTATCTCATTTTAATTTCAAAATGTATATTTTTATATTGTATATATTTGAATTAGAAAATGTTTGTTTCTATACCAAGAATGTTAACAGTAGGCATCTGTTTTTGGCTTTTGAGATTTGGAATGCTTTAAAAATTTTTAATAGATAATCTATATTTAAAATTTTTTTCTGTAGTGAATACCTGTCATTTAAAAAATAAACAAGGGAATTATTTTTCATTGTAGGTGTGAAAAACCCCTGACTCGACTGCATGTCACTTATGAAGGTACCATAGAAGGAAATGGTCAAGGCATGCTACAGGTGGGTGAATACCAGCAGCATGCTTATGTTTGGGACTTTTGTCAAGCTTCTGACAGCAAAAAGAGTTTGAAAGCTGTTTATTTATTTTCTACGCTAATTTAATGCAAAGAAGCACAATAGCAGAATGGAGAAAAACACCAGACGGATCATCTTGACAGTTGTAATATTGTTACTTGCCAGCATACGTTCTCTGTTTATTACATGAGCCTCTTTTTTAAAAAGCCTTTGACAGTAAATCCCAAGATCTGGATAACATCAGACCTCTTGGTTCAGACATAGATTGTGGATTGACAATGGATGAAGTTCCCAGGGTATGGTCTTGACAAGCTGTCATAGGATGGTTTTGTTCTTTTTCTTTAAAGGCTCTTGCTCTGTCCAAAATGATGACCAGCTTGAGATGTTTTTCTGCCACCAACCTTGTTTAGGTTTAGGAGACAGACGTCTAAAACTGATTGATAAGAAAGTCCTTTCTCCCATATGTAATTATTTTAGGCACGTGAACCAACTATGCTTGCTGACTTTTCCCTGTTGTAGATGCTGCTGTCTTTTCCCTGTTGTAAAGCAGATAATTTTGTCCATCTCTCAATCTTTGTTATTAATTTGTGTTACTGCCTTTATTTAAAAAAATATTTTTGGTAAAAGGTGTCAACAAGTAAAACAGCATGTGTATCTAGCTTTAAATTGATTAACATGAATACCTGTTTTCCTTTGCTTTAAAGTGATTTTTATTTGCAATTACTAATAAGAGAAAATGTTAGTGATTTTTCTTCTTACCCCATTTATAAGAGCATTGTAATACCAGTTTTCTCTGAAAGAATCTTGTATATCATCTCATAATGGGAATGGCTGATTCTTCTTCAGTCCTTATTTGATGTATCTATAGAGTGGGGTAAAAGTAGATTTGCAGTTGTTTGTATGGAAAATAATACAATAATCTATATACATAAAAGCCTAAGTGACTGAATGACTGGTTGACTGGTCACTATGATGCACACTGACCACCAAAGGGCATATGCTCAATGCCGGAGCTGCCCCCTGGTGGTCAGTGTGCTCCCATAGCAGGAGCACCGCTCAACTGACCAATGGGCGCCAGATGCAGGGGTTATGGTTGGCAAGAATGTGCTGTGGCAGCATGAGCCTCTCCCAAAAGAGATTGACTAGGCACAAGCCTATGGCAGGTCCAGCTTGGCCTGGATGAGTGTGAATGGCAGGCAGGAGCGGCAGGGAGCATTGGACTGCCAGTTTCAGCCCAGTCTCCACAGGTCACGCCAAGGGATCCCACCAGTGCATGAATCTGTGCACCGGGTCTCTAGTTAATAAATAATATAAGAATAAATTCTGTTTTGACTACTCACAACTGTAAACCTCCTTTTGCCCCACGCTATATTGGGGCAAAACTTAATAAAGCAGCTGCCTGAGAATAGACTGGTTTATTTGAACAACAATGTAAAATGACTGCACTGATTTGCATTGGGCTCTAAGTGCCTAATGATACAGATTCTTTTTAGCGTTGCCTTTAATTAGATATGTTTGTAATTGAAACCCTTCAAATAGGCAAACCATGTTTTCTTTTAAATCACCTCCTCCCAGTGATTATCTATATATATAAAAGCCTAAACGACCAACCAACCAGTCGCTATGACATACACTGAACACCAAGGGGCAGATGCTCAATGCAAGAGCTGCCTCCTGGTGATCAGTGTGCTCCCACAGCCAACCTCCTGTGGTTCCTCCCCCCTTCCCCTCGCCAGCCAACCTCCGTGGTCTCTCTCCCCAGCCGACTAGCTCCAATCAGGACTGGGTGAGAGGGCCCCGATTGCTGGCCAGACCAAGGACCACCTGTGCATAAATTTGTGCCCTGGGCCTCTGGTTTGAGATAATAAAAATGCTTAGGATAACTGGATTAATATTTCCCTTATACTTAAAATTTGTTTTAAATTTGTATTTAATCAGTACCTTTCTATTTAAAACAATTTTTTAAATATGGTTAAAATTTGTTTCAAATGAATATCACTTTTTCCAACATTTTCATCTTGATGGCGTTCTTTCCTACATTAAAGTCTTGTATTAACTGAGGGAGTCTTAATATACACAAAAATCAACAAAGCTACTGCTAGTTAGCACTGCAGGAATGCTGACCTTTCATTACAGTACAATTCAACAAGGAATTATTTAACAACATTCAAGATTGAGATTCTCCCCACTTTCCTGGAACATACTATAGAAGAAATATGAAACCTCAGTAGATTAAAAGAATACCATAAAGGCTTCTATTAATTGTGCTCCCTCCTTGTACCATGTATCCCCAGGAGGTCAGAGAATATTGTATTGCAGTGCCACAAAGCTTCTTGTGTAGCATACGAATTGCATTATGCTGAATGGTAACAACAAAACCTCTAAGGAGTGTTATCATTTCTCTCTTTTCATCAAGTTATAATTCAGAAACTGAGTAATCTGAACAAGTAGCTTTAAGGTGAGTTGGAAAATGACTGGCTAAAAATAAAGAAACATTCACATGCTGTTTTCATGTACTGGAACCAGTTTCTCACCTGCAGTAGCCTTTTATTAGAAACTTTTTATGTAGTAGAAACTTTGATTTTCTAAAAGACTCTTTCTGCTTTCAGAGGCATATTGAGTTTAGTGTATTTATTTGTATGCGTAACTATCAATCAAGTAATAAATGTTGGCCTTTTATTATAGCATGTACATGGGATTTATTTCATTTATCATTACCAAGTAGTACATAAGTTGGGTAGAGCTTATCTTTCTTTGTTGATTATTTACCTTGTTCCAGTAAAAATTAATAGTAAAAATTAAGTTTTGCTAATCTCAAACATTGTTTATTATTTTTACTTATAATAACCATTACACTAGTCTCTCAGTTTTTAAGTGATGTCCATTTTTTTTTCTTTGTTGCATCTCTCTTTTCTTCACTTTCTTTCCCACTAACCTATTTGAGGAACTAATATAGCATGTATAAACTATCCAGTAGTCACCTAATCAGCTTCCAGTTTTAATTTTATACTATTTTGGTTTATTCTTTAAACTTTACCCTGAATTATCTTCCTAAAGCCCAGGTTCTTTGTTGTTACTTTTCTTTTATAGAATCATTCCTAGAACCTTCAGAATAAAGTAAAAATTTCCTGTACCCCAGATTACTTCATCACCAACTGTAACCCTCTACATACTCTACATTACAAACAGCCATGAGGAGTCTTCTTCCATTCTCCTCAGACAGCTCTTTGCTTTTGGTTTCTCCTATGTACCTCAGCCTGAAAGTCAGCAAAATCCAGATTGAATGACACATCCTACCCATGCTCTAATTTTATTTCATTGTACTAGAGGCACAGTGCATGGGATCATGCACCAGTGGGTTCCCTCAGTCCTCTTGCAATTGGGCCAAAACCCAGCAGTCCAACATCCCATCGAGGGAAGTAGCAGTGCCAAAGCGGCAGACAGCTGGGGAGCAGCCCCATCTGGGGCTAGGCACAGCTCTGCTGCAGCTTGTCCCGCTCCGCAGCGCCTGCCGCAGCTGCCACTTGGTACCACTGCTGCAGAGGAAGGAGAGGCTCCCACTGCTGCAGCTGCACTTGCCAGACAAGTTTTACTAAAATTATGTGCGCGCGCGCACACACACACACACACACACACACACACACACACACACACTAGAGGCCCAGTGCACGAAATTTGTGCACGCGTGTCCCTCAGCCCAGTGTGTACCCTCTCCAATCTGAGACCCATCAAGGGATGTCCAGGGAGGGGCCCAAACGGGCAGTTGGACATTCACAATCCAGGACTGCTGGCTCCCAACTGCTCGCTTGCCTGCCTTCCTGATTGCCCTAACTGCTTCTGCCTGCCACCCTGCTCACCCCCTAACCACTCCCCTGCCAGTCTGATTGATGCCTAACTGCTCCCCTGCCATCCTGTTTATCCCTGACTGCCCTCCCCTACAGGCCTGGTTCCCACCAACTGTTCTTCTCTGCAAGCCTGGGTCCCCCACAACTGCCCTTCCCTGCAAGCCTGGTTGCCCCCAACTTCCCTCCTCTGCAGGCCTGGTCCCTCCCAACTGCCCTCCCTTGCAGGCCTGATCACCCACAACTTCCTTTCCTTGCAGGTATGGTACCTCCCAACTGCCCTCCCCTACTGTCCATCTTGTGGTGACCATCTTGTGTCCTCATCGGAGCAGGATCTTTGACCACATCAGGGCAGCCATCTTGTGTGTGGGAGTGATGATCAATTTGCATATTACTCTTATTGGATAGGATAGAGCCCTGGTGCCTGGGTGGGGTCCAGCTAGTAGGCCCTGAAGGGTATCCTGGATCAGGGTGGGCGTTCCCTTGAGACGTGGGGCACCCTGGGCGAGGGGCCTGTGGTGGTTTGCAGGCCAGCCACGCCCCCCAGCGACCCAAGCAGAGGCCCTGGTATTTAGGATTTATTTATCTTCTACAATTGAAACTTTGTAGCCTGGAGCAGAGCCAAGCCTCCTGTTTGCTCTGTGGCCACAGCCATTTCTGTTGGGATTTATTTATCTTCTATAATTGAAACTTTGTTTTCTTGAGTGCAGGCCAGGGCTGCGGAAAGCTTGGCTTCCTCCATCACTGGGGCAACCCTACCCGCCTGCTCTCTCCAGCTTCCTGGCTGCCTCCATTTATCTTGAGATTTAGTTATCTTCTATAATTGAAACTTTGTAGCATTGAGTGGAGGCCTGGCCTGGCCAGGGTGTACAGAAAGGTTGGCTTCCTCCATCGCCAGGGAAACCAAAGCCTCCCTCCTGCTCTCTCTGTGGCTGCAGCCATCTTGGTTAGGCATAGTCCTGATTGGCTGGTGGGCATGGCTTACGGGTATAGCGGGAGGTATGGCCAATTTGCATATTACTCTTTTATTAGATAGGAGGTACACACACACACACACACACACACACACACACACACACACAAAACTAAGCGACTGTCTGACCCAGCAGTCACCAATGTTTCGGACATCATGGACCACCGGTTGGCGAATGCTGGTCTGACTGTTTGACCATCTGACTGGTATGATGTGCAATGACCACCAGGGGGCAGTCACTCAGACTGGCAGCTCTGATGTGCACTGCCACCAGCTGGGGCCTCCCTCTCTTACCCTGGCTGGTCTCACCTTCTGATCAAACTCCCGGACTAATTCCTGGTTGAGGGGACAATTTGCATACTATGCTTTTATTATATAGGATTTGGTCTTTGATTTTGATTCTTAACACAGAGCTTCTAAATCCCTTTGAATTTTCTGGGTGATAGGAGTGAGTGTCTTTTGTTCTAATAAGGTGATTCTTGCTGGGCTCCTGAATAGCTTCAGGGAGGGGACTGATCACCAGAAAGCCAAAGCCATGCTTAGTTAGAAGTTTGGAACTATCTGCCTGACCTCTCGACCTCTGGGAAAGGGAATGGTACTAGAGTCTGAGTTCGTGATCAATCACACCTACATGCTGTAGCTTCCATAAAAATCCCAAAGTCTGGGATTCAGAGAGCTTCCAGGTTGGTGAACATGTGGAGGTACTAGGAGAGTGACTTGTGGGGAGAATGACGTCCCTGGAAATTCTGTGTCCCTTCCTAAATACCTTGCCCTGTGTATCTCTTCATCTGTGTCCTTTATTATATATAACCTTGTAACAAACCAGTAAATGTAAGTGAGCATTACCTCGAGTTCTGTGAGCTACTCTGGAAAATTATCAAACCCTAGGAGTGGGTCATGGAAATCCCTATTAACCAATCAGCTAGAAGTTAGGACTTACAAAATTGGCATCTGAAGTTGGGCAGTCTTGTGGGACTGAACCCTTAGCTTTTGGAATCTGATTTTAACACCAGGAAGATAGTGTCAGAACTGAATTGAATTATAGAACACCTAGATGGTGTTGCAGAATTGCTTGATATGTGGAATACCATGCATTTGGTGTCAGAAGTGTAGTGAGTTTGGTAGCAGTTTGAAGTTAAAGAGGAGATAAAGGGATGTGGTTATCCTACACAGTATATAAGCCTCTCTTAACACTACTTACTGAATTCTGGATGTGTGTGTGTGTGTGTGTGTGTGTGTTTTGTATGGGTGTGGTTATGTATGTGCACAGTTGTATATAAGTGTGTAATATAACTTCTCAAATATAGCAATCTAAGGCAAAATTGGAAACCATTTCTTACATATTTCCCCATAACTCCTAGCATTGTGTGACATTGTGGAGTGCTTAGTATGTTTAAGTCGAACAAATAATGATGGCAATTTGAGTTTGCTTTCTCTTGAGGATTATATAATCATCATTATTAATAGGAGCTTGGGGATCCAATCTTAGTATTCCACAGAAAGCTTATGTATAGTTTTAAGTTAAATTGGAATTATTTTGTTGAATCTTTATTGTTAAACTAGGTTTTGTTCTTCATTTATTTCCTTACTTTTAAAAAAATAGTTTGTAATGTTCATGTAGTTGGGAGTTTGCTACTGAATTTAGAAGTGCAAAGTTCCTATCCCTTTATTCTTCTATAGAAGGGAAGTTTACCACCCAAAAGGTCAATTACTGGACTTCAAAGTTCTTTAAGAACAAGTTTTTGATTGCTATATATATATAAGAAAGGTATAGTTATTACTAAAGTCTATGAAATACATAAATGGAAATTGAGTAGTGAATGGCAGGGAAATGATCTTGAGAACTTTCTAGATAAAACCTTTCTTGATTTGTGGTCCTTGGAACACAAAAGGTTTATAAATGAAAGTCCATATAATTATACTAGAGGCCTGGTGCACAAAATTTGTGCACGGGGGAAGGAGGAGAGTAGGTGTCCCTTAGCCTAGCCTGCACCCTCTCCAATCTGGGACCCCTTGAGGGATGTCAGATTGCCCAAATAGGCCCAGATCCCTCACAATCCAGGACTGCTGGCTCCCAACTGTCCTTCCCTGCAGGCCTGGGTTCCCCCCAGCTGTCCTCCACTGCAAGCCTGTCCTCCCCCCCTAACTGCCCTCCACTGCAGGCCTGGTCACCTCTAACTGTCCTCCCTGCTTGCCTGATCACCCACAACTGCCCTCCCTTGCTGGCCTGGTCTCCCTTAACTGCCCTCTTCTGCCAGCTTAGTCATCCCCAACTGCCCTCCTTTGCTGGTTGGTCACCCCTTACTTCCCACAACTGCCTCCCCTGCAGGCTATCTTGTGGCAGCTATCTTGTGTCCACATGGGGACAGCCATATTTGACCACATGGGGGCAGCCATCTTGTGTCTTGGTGTGATGGTTAATTTGCATATTATTCTTTTATTAGATAGGATTCAGTCTTTTACATAAAAGCTTCATTTTCTAGATTCCTTCTAAGGTTTTAGGATCTAAAGAAATATGCAGAGATGTTAACTGCAGTGAGATGGAAAGAGTGAAGCCAACCACAACCTATTTTTTCTGAAAAGACTACTAACTTGGGGTTGATTAGGAAAGCAAAATTAGAGATTAGCGGTGGTATACTTGTGTATCATAATATGTAGGTATTTTAGATCATCATTTAACATGCCACATTTTTCCATATAGGTGGATTTTGCAAACCGTTTTGTTGGAGGTGGTGTAACCAGTGCAGGACTTGTGCAAGAAGAAATTCGCTTTTTAATCAACCCTGAGTTGATCGTTTCACGGCTTTTTACTGAGGTGCTGGATCACAATGAATGTCTTATCATCACAGGTTAGTTTGGGGAAATCTATGAATATATATTATGAAAACTAGAGGCTACTCAGATAAGCTTTTCTCTGCCATGGGCATTAGTCCCAATATTGTTATTCATTAATTTATATTTGGTGTTTTGAAATTGTTATACAGTTGGCCCTTGGATACCAACCCACACTCCCAACTCTATGCAGTCAAAAATTAACATATAATTTTTATTTCCCCAAAATTTAAGTTGTCCCTCAGTATTGGTTCCAAGTACCCTTGCACATATTAAAATCTGACGATACTCAAGTCCCCTATAAAAATGGTATAGATTGATGCATATAGTCGGCCCTCTGCATCTGCAAAATCTCAAAACAGGGATCAAAAACAGTACAGCTATTTACTGAAAAAAATCCACATATACTAGTAAGTGGCACCGGGCAATTCAATCTTGTGTTTTCAAAAGTCAACTGTAGTTTTATTTGCCTAATCTTGAGTAAGATATTTTATTCTCACCTTTTTCCCCCTAGGCATCATTATCTGAGAAATAAGGATAAAAACTATTCAATTATCTTTCAGTTTGAATTTTTATGATGTTATGCTCTAAAAATATGGAAATGATAGGACTTTGAGCATGTATTCTGTTATTATTCTTCCATTGTATTTCCAAAGTGATTTGTTATAATTCAATATGATGACAATATATAAATGTAAAAAGCATAGTTACAATGTTTGGAGAGAGTTATTATACGATTGAGCTGTAAAGAAGAGAAATAAATCAGGAACCTTTTGGTTACCCTCATTTCTAATACTAAGAGACTGTTTTAGTACCTATCTTTGATTTAAGTTAATGAAAAAGAGAGGGAAATAGTCAAATCTATACTTCAGATCTATTATTGAGATGAAAAATTTTATCTTTACTTTTTTATTGAAATATCACTGTCTTAATATTTTCTTATAAGTGAGCTACAAAAAGTAATAGTTCTTGAGAAAATCTTAATCAGTTACTTTAGGTAAGTTAAGCCTTTTATTCAGGTATCTGAAAGAACATCTATACTAATAAAAGAGAAACATCCAAATTAACCATGCCAAGCCACTCCTACTAGCCAGTCAGGAGCGAGTATGCAAATTAATCTAACCAAGCTTGCGGCCACGGAGCTGGAGCAAGCAGGAGGCTTGGATTGCTCTGGCAATGGAGGAAGCCAAGCTTCCTGCCTGCCCTGGCTGGCCCTGGCCTCCGCTCAAGGCAACAAAGTTTCAATTATAGAAGATAGATAAATCCCAACAAAAATGGCGGAGACCATGGAGCTGGAGTGAGCAGGAGGCTTGGATTGCCCTTGGTGACAGAGGAAGCAAAGTTTCCTGCCCACCTTGGCTGGACCTGGCCTCTGCTCAAGGCTAGAAAGTTCCAATTATAGAAGATAAATTCTAGATACTTGCTTCCAGCCGGTCCTGGCCTCCTCTTACAGAGGCGCTGGGGAAAAAAAGAAAAAGAAACAAAGGAGGGGCTGGGAACTTGGGTCACAGGGAGGTGATCAGGCCAGATGGGATGGCAAGGGCTGTTGGGGGTAAGCAGACCAACAGGGGTCTAGTTGGGGTTGAGCAAGCCATCAGTGGGGGTCAGTTGGAGGTGATCAGAATAGCAGGGGTGGGGAGTTTGGAGTGAGCAGACCAGTGGGGAGGGAAGGTGAGGGCAAGCAGGTCAGCAAGGGGGGCAATTGGAGATGATCAAGCTGGCAGGGGGCATTTGGAAATGAGCAGGACAGTGGCGGAGGGCAGTTAGGGGTGAGCAGGCTGGCAGGCCGAGTGGTTAGGGGCAATCAGGCAGGCAGGTGAACGGCTGGAGCCAGCAGTCCCGGATTGTGAGAGGGATGTCCGACTGTTGGTTTAGGCCTGATCCCTGTAAATCGGGAGTAGGACATCCTTCAAGGGGTCCTAGATTGAAGAGGGTGCAGGCCGGGCTAAGGAATGCCCTCTCCCCACCCCGCCCCGTGCATGAATTTTGTGCACTGGGCCACTAGTTCTCACATAAAAGCCATAATCGCTCATCAATTGATACTTATTTTCCTACAAAAGAGAATTTGTTACTTCATTTTTTAATCTGTTGCTGCTTTGAGAGTAATGTAAGAGACCAAACATTCAACTGGGTTAGAGAATTTGGTTGATTGTTACCCGCAAAGGTTACAAAGGGAGAAAAACCATCCCCTATGAGTTGTATGAAATCTATACTCAACTCCCTGGCCAGTGTTACTCAGTTGGTTGAGTATCATACCATGCACCCAGTGATCGCAGGTTTGATTCCTGGTCAGGACACATGCCCAGGTTTCAGGCTCGATCCCCAGTAGGGAACCTGCAGGATGCAGCCGATCCATGTTTCTTTATCATCAATGTTTCTCTTCTCCCTTTCTCTCTAAATCAATAAAAACAATATTTAAAAAGAAATATATATTCAACTGATCCACCTCCCAAAGGAGTACATGACAGAACTAAGACTCGGAAGTCTCATCTTAAAACTACACTCATTCCCTCAGATACATTTGTAGGCAACCTTCAGGATAGTATCTAAATTTTGTTTTGCTTTCAAGATTCTCTCTCTTTGTCTCTGTCTTTCCATAGCTTGATTATGAAGTTTTTAGGTATGGATCCATGTGACTAGCCACTTTGGAATTCATTGAGCTTGTTGAATGTTTAGATAAATTTGGTAAATATTTGGTCATCGTTTCTTCAAATATTCTTTCTGCCTCTTTCTGCTCCCTCTGGGGCTCTCATTATGCTCATTTGATGGTGTTCCATTGCTCTTTAAAGCGCTGTTCATTTTTCTTTATTTATTTTTCCTATTCCTCAGACTGGATATCTAAAGTCTGCTAATTCTTTCTTCTGCCTGCTTTAATCTGCTCTTGAAATTTTTATTTCAATTATTATACTTTTCAACTGCATAATTTCTATTTGATTCTTTAAAAATATTTCTATCTTTTTTTTAAGAGTCTCTATTTGTGAAGCATTATTCTTATACTTTCATTTAATTCTGTAGACATAATTTTTTTATTTCTTTGAACATATTTAAAATAGCTGATTTAATGCCTTTTTGTAGTAAGTCCAACATCTGGGTTCCTTGGGACAGGTACTATATTGTCTACTTTTTTTTCTGAGTATGGAAAAAACTACTTTTTCATTTTTTCATGTCTCAATTTTTGTTGAAAATTAGACATTTTAAATAATGTGATAACTTGAAATCAGACTCTTTTGTTGTTGTTGCTGTTTGGTGTTATTTGATTTTTTACTTTTTTAAACTAATTTTATGAAGTCTATATTCTTTCTGGTAAGTGGCCACTGAAGTCTCTGCTTAGTTAGATTAGTTGTCAGCTAATGATTGGGCAGAGATTTCCTTAAGTGCCTAGAACCAATAAGTAAGTCTTTGCCATAGGGCTCTTTCTGCTGTTGGGTCTCACCCAATATTCCACTAGGCAGATGACACTTCACTTCCTGCTTGCACAGAGCCCAAAGTCAGATGGAGACGAGGTCCTAGGACAGTGATGGACAACCTTTTGAGCTTGGTGTGTCAAAATTCGTCAAAAAAATGAGCATAACTCGGGTGGTGTGTCACTTCGATAAAAAAACCATACTTCTCTGTATGCGACTGCATGTGGCTGCGTGTCATTGAAAATGGCTGTGAGTGTCAGTGCTGATACACGTGTCATAGGTTCGCTATCACGGTCCTAGGACCTTCTCAGTTCTTTCCTTAAGCATGTGGATAGCCATGGCCATGTATGTAATCTTTTACATTCCTGGGGATACTTAGAACTTTTCAAAGCCTTTTATGGACATCTAACTTATTCCTCAACTTTTCTTTGAAACTTTTTAGTTAGCCTATTTTTTGCCCCAACTATTATTTACTGCCTCAGGGAAAACCACAGTGTTAAACAATTCTATCTAATAAAAGAGTAATATGCAAATTGACCATACCTCCTATCAAGCTATGCCCCCAAGCCACACCCACCAGCCAATCAAGAGCAAATAAACCCCAACCAAGATGGCAGTGGCCACTTAGAGCAGGAGGGAGGCTTGGGTTTCCCCGGAAATGGAGGAAGCTAAGCTTTCCTCCTGCCCTTGCCGGCCTAGGCCTCCACTCAATGCTACAAAGTTTCAATTATAGAAGATACATAATCCAAACAGAAAAGGCGGTAGCCACGGAGCTGGAGAGAGCAGAGGCTAGGGTTGCCCGGCCGATGGAGGAAGCCAAGCTTCTGCAGCTATGGCCAGCCTAGGCCTCCACTCCAGACTACAATGTTTCAATTATAGAAGGTAAATGTCCGAACAGAAACGGCTGCCATCATGGAACGAGCAGAAGGCTTGGTTCCACTCCAGGCTACAAAGTTTCAATTGTAGAACATAAATTAATCCCAGATCCTAGGGCCTCCGCTTAGGTCGCTGGGGGCATAGCCGGCCTGCAAACCACCACAGGCCTCTCGCCCAGGCTGCCCTATACCTCAAGGGAACCCCAACCCTGATCCGGGACACCCTTCAGGGCAAACCAGCTGACCCCCACCAATGTACCAGGCCTCTATCCTATCTAATAAAAGAGTAATATGC
The DNA here is from genome assembly GCA_027563665.1 of Antrozous pallidus. Taxonomy (NCBI): domain Eukaryota; kingdom Metazoa; phylum Chordata; class Mammalia; order Chiroptera; family Vespertilionidae; genus Antrozous; species Antrozous pallidus. The sequence goes on along the minus strand of CM050510.1, from coordinate 66,827,891 downwards.
AGATTGACCATCACTCCAACACACATGAGGGCTGCCCCCATGGGTTTAAAGATCCTGCCCCCATGTGGACACAAGATGGCCACCACAAGATGGCCAGCAGGGAAGGGGAGTTGGGAGGGACCAGGCCTGCAAGGGAGGGCAGTTGGGGGCAATCAAGCCTGCATGGGAGGGCAGTTAGGGGTGACCAGGCCAGTAGAGGAGGGAAGTTGGGGGCAAACAGGCTGGCAGGGGAGCAATTAGACATTAATCAGGGTGGTTAGGGGGTGATCAGGCTGGCAGGCAGAAGCAGTTAGAAACAATCAGGAAGGCAGGCAGGCAAGCAGTTGGGAGCCAGCAGTACTGGATTGTGAGAAGGATGTCCAACGGGCAGTCGGACATCCCTCAAGGGGTCCCAGATTGGAGAGGGTACAGGCTGGGCTGAGGGACAACTCCCCCAAACCCCGTGCATGAATTTCATGCTCTGGGACTCTAGTTGCTTATAATTGTTTTCAAAAAACATCCCTAGATACAGTAAGTCCTTGGGTTATGGGAGATCCAGTGCGATGTAATGTGATTTTCACCATAAGTTGGAACCCACCTACATAAATACCTACATCATTCACATGGAGTACATACACAGCAGTAATGTAGTGAAACAGTAAAAAAAAAATTTGAAAGAAACATAACAATTCCTGACCTTTACTTGTGGTTAATAAAAAAACATAAAACACAGCCCTAACTGATTTGGCTCAGTGGATGGAGCATCTACCTTTGTACTCAAGGGTCCCAGGTTCAATTCCAGTCAAGGGCATGTACCTTGGTTGCGGGCACATCCCCAGTAGGGGGTGTGCAGGAGGCAGGTGATCAATGTTTCGCTCTCATCTCATTGATGTTTCTAACTCTCTATCCCTCTCCCTTCCTCTCTGTAAAAAATCAATAAAATATTTAAAATGTATATATATTTTAAAAAAACAAAGCACATATGTCAAAATAATGGAACTTTTTTTAACCTCCTATCTAATTAAAGTCTAATATGCAAATTGATCGTACCTCTGCTATACCCACCAGCCACGCCCACCACCCAATCAGGAGCAAATATGCAAATAAACCCAATCAAGATGGCTGCAGCCACAGAGAGCAGGAGAGATGCTTGAGTTTCCCTGGAAATGGAGGAAGCCAAGCTTTCTGCCTGCCCTTGCTGGCTGAGGCCTCCACTCAATGCTACAAAGTTTCAATTATAGAAGATAATTAAGGCAGCCACAGAAGTAGATAGAGCAGAGGGCTGGAGTTGCACCCATAGATAGAGGAAACCAAGCTTTCCACCTGCCCTGGCTGGCTCAGGCCTTCGCTTAAGACTACAAAATTTCACCAAAACCAGTTTGGCTCAATGGATCGTGTCAGCCTGCAGACTGAAGGGTCCTGGATTCGATTCCGGTCAAGGGCATGTACCTTGGCTGCGTGCACATCCCCAATATGGGGTGTGCAGGAGGCAGCTGATCAGTGTTTCTCTCTGATCGATGTTTCTGACTTTCTATCCCTCTCCCTCTCTGTAAAAAATCAATAAATATATATTTAAAAAAAATAAAGTCGCAAGTTGTAAAATCTGCATATAAAACCAATGACTTAAAAAAAAAAAAGACTACAAAATTTCAATTATAGAAGAGAAATAAAACACAACAGAGATGGCTGCCACCACAGAGCAAGCAGAAGGCTTGGCTCCACTCCAGGCTACAAAGTTTTAGTTGTAGAAGATAAATAAATTCCAGTTACCAGGGCCTCCGCTTGGGTCACCAGGGGGCATGGCCAGCCTGCAAACCACCACAGGCCCCTAGCCCAGGCCGCCCCACGCCCCAAGGAAGCTCCCACCCTGATCTGGGACACCCTTCAGGGTAAACCAGCTGGCCCCCACCCATGTACCAGGTATCTATCCTATCTAATAAAAGAGTAATATGCAAACTGACCATCATTCCAACACACAAGATGGTTGCCCCCATGTGGTCAAAGATCCTGTCTCCACATGGACACAAAATGACCACCACAAGATGGCAAGCAGGGAGTGGCAGTTGGGAGGGACCAGGCTTGCAAGAGAGGGCAGTTGGGGGCAATCAAGCCTGCAGGGGAGGGCAGTTAAGGTGACAAGGCTAGCAGAGGAAGGAAGTTGTGGGTGACTGGGCCTACAGGGAGGGGCAGTTGTGGGGGACCCAAGCCTGCAGGAGAGGGCAATTCAGAGCAAACAGGCTGGCAGGGGAGCAATTAGGTATCAATCAGGCTGGCAGGGGAGTGATCAGGCTGGCAGGCAGAAGAGGTTAGGGGCAATCAGGAAGGCAGGCAGGCAAGCAGTTGGGAGCCAGCAGTCCTGGATTGTGAGAGGGGTCCCAGATTGGAGATGGTGCAGGCTGAGCTGAGGGACACCCCTTCTCCTCTCTGTGCACAAATTTTGTGCACCAGGCCTATAGTATATAAATAAATGGGAGATGGTGACATAACCATAGAATGACTTATGTTGAATTCAGTTTAACCCAGGGACTGTCTGTATTAGGCTTTTTCTACTGGGCAAGCTCTAATTCATGTCAAATAACGATAGTCTTGTGACTGAAGTCTTCCAGGGAACCACCAGACAGGTCATATGATGACAATTCTCTGAGAATGGGACTTTGAAGGAGCATTAGCCTTCTTCTACCACCTCTCGTGGTCCCCCCCCACCCCGATTTTTTTTATTTATTTATTTTTACCTTTTTGTTTTGTTTTGTTTAAAGTGATCAAGGCTGATCTCTGGAGCGACAGGTGGGGCATTGAGGGGTCCCCCACACCCACCCGTGTTGGCTGGTGGCAGCTCCTGCATTGAGCATTGCCTCTGAGTGTCAGTGCGCATCATAGTAACTGGTTGTTCTGCTGGTCAATCAACGTGCATATTAGACTTTTATTATATAGGGTCTAGGGGCCTGGTGCATGAAATTTCTGCACTGGGGGTGGGTGGTCCCTCAGCTCAACCTGCCCCCTCTCACATACTGGGTATCCTCAGGGGGTGTCCTACTGTCAGCTCACCCCGGCCCAAGGTCGAAAGCCTCTGGCTGAGGTTTTCGTCCTTGGACAGGGGACCTTGGCCTGGGGACCCCAGCCAGTGATCACCATGGGGCTGATCATGGGCTGGCTCTGCCCTGGCATTGGCCTGCCAAGGGCTTTTTCCAGCCTTGGGAACCCAGTAATTGCCCTGCCATGGGGCCGATCTCGCTCGCTGGCTGGCTGGCTCCGCCCTGGCCCCCCAACTCACCCAAGACCTGGAAAAGCCTCTTAGCAAGAGGCATTTTTTGGCCTTGGAAACCCAGCGAACCCAGCGATCACCCTGTCATGGGGCCGATCTCGCTGGCTGGCTGGCTCCACCCCGGCCCCTCGGGCGGCAGCTATCTTGGTTAGGTGTTAATTTGCATATTGTCCTGATTGGCTTATGGGAGTGGTTTGACCATGGAGGTGTGGTCAATTTGCATATTACTCTTTTTTTAGATAGAGAATTGTGAGTCTGCTGTTTTGATGTGGTAAGGCAAAAACAACTATTAGTTGTCTGAGTGAGTGCAAGAATTTAAAAATTGAACCTTGGCAAAGGAATTTCTTCTTGGATGGAGATTGTGATCCAATTGTAATGACATGGAAAAATATAAAACCTTTTTATTCTGTGTTGTCTCATTTATTTAGCTATAATTATATGTTGTTTATTACATATGCAGATACAAAGAATGTAGTTGAAATGTATGAGGAGAGAAGAGATTACAAGGAATTATAGAACAAAAATTTAAACTGTCATAAATCCACTGCTGGACTAATAAATACTTTGAGTGTTGGTCTTACACTGGTTTAAAGAGCTTTGAAAGTATGGAATGTGATTATCTCCAGCATTTAGAAGTATTAATTAATACTTTAAAATACGTTTAAGCAGATAAGCTAGATTTGAACTGAAGACTCAGAAAACAATATTTCATCAATATTTTAGGTGAATCTATAGTTGATCATTGAACAATACAGGTTTCAAGTGTACTGGTTCACTTATACATGGATTTTAAAACATAAATATATCAAAATTTTGTGGAGATCTCCTTTCTCCTTACTATTGTGAAGCAATTGTATCAGTTGCACAAGGCTACCATAAAACAATCATATTTGCTGCTTCTTTGTTATTATTGCATGAATCTCTTCATGTTATCTTTTCTTTTTTAATAACTCTTTATTGTTAAAAGTATTACATGTCTCTATTTTTTCATTTTTAATACCTAGTGTTAGTAATACATTTAATATATACAGTGTCTTGTATTATACGAGACAATACGATGTAGGTACTGACAGATAATTTATTTTGTAAACAGACTATAAACTTATGATACCAATAAATATAGTACAGTCCTATAAATGTGTTTTCTTAGTAACATTTTTTCTCTACCTTATGTTATTGTAAGAACACAGTATATAATATATATAACATACAAAATGTTATCGGCAAGGCTTCCATTCAACAGGCTATTAGTAGTTTTTAGGGAGTCAAGAGTTACAGCCATGTGGGGACTTGGTATCTCTAATCCCCATGTTGTTCAAAGGTCAGCTGTAAATATTTGAAATTTAAAAAGTTGGTAGAATGCTGGACATTTAAGCTCAAAGCTAATTTGTTTTATTTCCTTCATTTATCTTACACTAGGAAAGAAGTAAGTCTCTTGCAATCTATATTAATGTTGGTGTAAATAAAGAATGTAATTTTTGCGTATAAGGAAAATAATAGAATTTTTCTACTTTTTTTAAAGATAGTTTGTCCCCACACCTGGCTGGTGTGGCTCTATTGATTGGAGCATCATCCCATACACCAGCAGGTGGTGGGTTCGATTCCTGGTCAATGCACATACCCTGGTTGAGGGTTACTTGCCCAGGGCACATATGGTCACAGAGAGCAGGCAATTGGTGGATATTTCTTTCTCACATCGATATTTCTCTCTTTCTCCCTCTCCCTCTTTCTCACTCTTTTCCTCTCCCTCTCCTTTCCGCTCTCTCTCTCAAATCAATTTAAAAAAGTAGTTTATCTCCAATCTGAAAAACTATCACTCTGAAACTATGTCTGGTTTCTAACTTATCTGCAGGCATTGTAAAGTAGATGGAAAATTGCAGATCCATGACTCACTTTCATATCTATAATTGCTTCAGGCTAAGGACATCCGGGGTGACTTTTAACTCAGCATTTTCCCCCACAGGCTTTTAACTCTATTATAGAGCCTCCTAATTAATATCTGTGATGTGATGTTCCCTTAATGGAAATGGCCATTTCATCATCTACTTGATGTTGGATTTCTGCCATCTGCCTTCTTAGGAGACTCTTAACCAGGCACTGCAATCTATCTCCTGGATCAATTCCATTCCTTCAGTGATTCATCCAAGCTCAGTAGCTGTGACTAGCTAATGGCTGTGACTGTGCTGCCTGAATCTGTAGAAGAGTTTGAAAAATTGGAAATAAATTAAATTTATCATCATTGTGGAGCATCTGGTTGGTATCAGACTTTTAATGAATATGAGACAGGTCATGCAAACAGCCAAATCCTTTTATCCAGACAGTGTTATTCCTCTATTTTTTATGATCCATAGGGCAGCCGTGAGTTAAAACCTTTAGTAAGTATAGATAGAGGGAAAGAATTAAAACTCCAATCTTTCCCTTTTTCCTTTTCCCCCTTTCTCATGTTCCTCTAAAACAACCAACAGCTAATAGCTTCAATACTAAAGAGTCCTAGGAGATTGTTTTGTTTCTGTGTGGTGAGCATATAAAGATGCCTAGCTGTGAAACTTAATGAGCAGAACGGTACTACACTTAACATAAAATCTGCATGCTAATGAATCAAATTGTTCCAGATATCATAGATCCTTATATCTTTTATGAGTGTCAGCAGAACTGATAGAACAAAAGTGGAAACCATTGCTTTTAGTACTAGTGCTTTTAATAACAGCACTAGAGGTGCCCATTACTACAAAAATAGTTATTGCTAACTCAGTGATACCGGTTCATTGGGAAAGATCCAAATTCATTTGGAGTTTGGTTTTTCTTAATTCTTGTTAATCATGAGAATGTAAGGCAAGATTGTTTTACCTGCCACATAATTACCTCTATGTGAATTATATTAATAAAATCAGAGTCAGTAGCTTTCATATAAGCTTTCTTTCTAAGGGCATACCCATTCTTTTTTTTTTTTTAATATATTTTATTGATTTTTTACAGAGAAGAAGGGAGAAGGATAGAAAGTCAGAAACATCGATGAGAGAGAAACATCGATCAGCTGCCTCTTGCACACCCCTTACTGGGGATGTGCCCACAGCCAAGGTACATGCCCTTGACCGGAATCGAACCCGGGATCTTTCCATCTGCAGGCCGACGCTCTATCCACTGAGCCAAACCGGTTTTGGCGGCACACCCATTCTTAAATAGAATATTTTAATTCTCCAAATACTTTTTCTATGTTCATCACAAACTTTCATTACTAGCAAGAGAAAATAAGAATGTTTCTTACTGCTAAATCTGAAAACTGGTAAAGCTGTAATGAACTCTTAAAGATTTTAGTGGGTTCCTTCTAGGTATTTCCCTAAATGAGGGTGGAGAGAGCTTGCCATAAAGTTCATTTAGTCTTCTGATTCCTATTTGCTATAATCACTGCTTACCTTTGTATTTTCATCATAGTTTATCAATAAATATGATTCTGAAACAAGTTATAGGTATCCATTTTTCAGAATAGTTAACATAATTTTGAAAGAGTCTATTTAGAAAATCCAGAATTTAATTTGTTTAGAGTAGAAGCATTTACATGTGAATTTTTTATCTTCCCGTTACTGAAGGAAATGAATCTAACCTTGTCTTAGGAAAGAAGACTGAAACCAATCTAACTTGAAATAGAAATGTAACTGATATAAAATTTTCAACCACTTTTCAAAAGACAGAAGAATTATTTGTTTTCATAGGTAAGATCAGAGTAGACTTGTTTGTTTGAGAAAATAAGGCACAACCATTGCAGGGCAGAAAGACAAGAACACCACTGTCCCTGCTATCTTTATTCCCAGCTGGGCCAGTAGACCAGGTTGCCTTCAAAATCCCACATCCCTGGAATCATGTATCTTTGATTTCTCTACTCCCTTACAAAGTTAAGTCTGGATACCAGTACTAATTCCTTTATGGTTTTGAAGGGTTTTAAATTCATTTGGTTTTCCAAGCAGTTGTATTAGGTAAACAAGAATTATTAACAAGTCTGATTTTTAGATGACAAAATGAAGTCTAATGAGATTTGGTCATTTAAGGATTCACTTTGGATTCCTGATATCTCCTCATCTCAGTGTGGTACTCTTTTTAGCCTGCCACACTTTCTGTGTAAATATGAATTAAGTATTTCTGGATTCATTATTTTAACCTCAGGTAATACAAATTATTCCTGTTTTGCTCATTAATCATCATGTTTCTTTTTTTTCTTTTTTTGGATTTTTTTTAAATCTTTTTTTTAATTTTTTTTTATTTTTTTGCAGTATAATAGTAGTACATGTTTTCCTTTCCCCCTCCCCCTTATCCTCCCCCCAGCCTCCCCTACCCTCCAGCACATATCCCCACCCTCCCCCAGCCCCGTCCCAGTGTCTTTCATTCATTGGTTATGCTTGTATGCATGCATAAAAGTCCTTCAGTTGATCTCCCCCCGCATCTGCCTCCCATCCACCCAAGCCTTCCCCTGTAGCTTGACAGCCTGTTCAAGGCCATCCTGCCTCTATATCAATCACTCTCCCCTGTTTCTTTTCTTCAAAAATATCTTGCCTCTGCATACTAGAAATAAATGTATAAGAACAAAAAATGTTTCAGTCTCAGTTTCAATGTCCAACTGTTCTGAGTCCCAGTTTCAGTGTCAAATAATTCTTTATGTATATAAGTCAGCAATGGTATCCCGATGGTGGACACATCGTGTCAATGCAAGATCCATCCTCTCTGGTTTGGTCCTGGGCTGCCTGCAGACATGCATAGCTGCCTACTGCTAGCATGGCAAGGTGTCGTCAGTGTCCCCCATCTCTGTTTCTATGACAAGTACTTGTCATCTGCTGCTATATTCTTGTGTTACTAGATGTTAATGTAGACACAAATGTTAATAATTTATAATTCCTACCCTTAAGAAGCCTACAGGCTAGTGAGGGAGATTACATTTTTTAACTGCTTTATTGAGGTGTAATTGATATACACTAAACTATATATTTTGAAGTATAAAATTAGGTAAGTTTTAGAATACAGCTATACACATGAAATAATCTTTTGTTCATGTTTTAATTGAGTTTTTTTATTGTTGCGTTTTAAAAGTGCTATCTATATACATATATAAATACTAGTATATACATGTCCTTTATCAGGTATATGTGGTTGTCTTTTCATTATTGTAACAGTGACTTTTGAAGATCAGAAATTGTTTCTTCTTTATTTTTATTTTTTTATATTCCAAAGTATTATCTTGTCCAGAGTTTTCAGCTTTTCATTTTTGCTCTTGTTGTTTTGGTTTGTGTTTTTTTTTTTTTAATTCTTGAAAAGTCAAGTGATTATTGAGTTAACCATTACAATTGGAATAATTTTACTTAGTTAAATAGTGAAACAGTTTGACACCATTTCTTCTGATATATTCAGGTGCAATGAATTAGAAATCTGTGTTATGTGGTAAGCTTAATGCATGTCCTCATCAGATTAATATTAATTATACTTTTTCTTTTCCCTTTCTTCTCATGCCATAATATCCTAGTTTTACAAGGCTTTTTTTGAAGTACCTTGCCTGTTATAGGCAAATTCTATATTTAATTTTTTAATATTTTTATTGATTTCAGATAGGAATGGAGAGGTAGAAATAGAAACATCAGTGATGAGAGAATCATTGATCGGCTGCCTCCTGCATGCCCTCTACTGGAGATCAAGCCCACAACCAAGCATGTTCCCAGACTAGAAATCAAATCCGGGACCCTACAATCCACAGGCTAATTAATGCTCTACCCACTGAGCAAAACCAGCTAGAGCCTAGATTTAATTTTAATGACATTTGTGTTAGCAGGGGATATCTTTACATAAAATTTCTTTTCTCAACAATATGAAGCAGATATTATCAGATTACTGACACTCAAAATAGTGGACTTGTATAAAACACAGTCTTTGTGAACTCCTCTTAAAAGAAGGAAATAAATTTGAAACCTTTGTTTATTGTATTGGTTGAGATATTTAGTCACTGTATGATAAACATTGTAGTGACTTTTCGAGGCATCCTATTATTTCTTCATTGAAAGAAATAATTACTAAGACCAGTGATTTTTTTTATTGTTGGCTTTTTTTTTTTTTTAGAAGGTGCAGCTTTTAAGAAAATATTTCTGAAAAATAGTATTGGAAGCTTTTTTTTTTCAGGTACTGAACAGTACAGTGAATACACAGGCTATGCTGAAACTTACCGCTGGGCCCGGAGTCATGAAGATGGGAATGAAAGGTGAGTTCATTTCTGACTTGATTATCGCTTGGCCAGAAGCTAAAGAATGTGGACTCATATATTCTGTCTACTATCTATTCTTATTTCAGAAATGAAACTTTCTTCTAAAATTCAGTATTACAGCTTCATTAGTAGTGAAAACATAACTACTATATATCAAAAAGAAATGAAAGCCAAAAGTCTAAATCAAGGACAGGAAGGGCAGTGCTGTTTACAGTTTTTGCATCTCAGCTGCCAATTGTAAGCAGTCAGTGGAGGTTAACTTCCAAGGCCAGCCTTATTTAGATTTGGTTATAGTTATAGTTTAAAACTCTTAAACAGCATAAGTAATTATCCTTAACTTTCTGGAGGCTAAGTAGATGAAGGAATTTTTGTTCAGACAATTTTCCTACTGCTACAAAACAATCGACAACTGAAATTACAATGAAGTTTGCTGTTGCTTTCTTCTATTTTTTAATTGAAATATATTTTTACATGATCTTGCTTCCCCAGTAAGTTAGTTTAACAGCGGTGAATTTTTATGCAACTGGAATCTGTGTGTGTGTGTCCTAATGAAGAAGAGCCAACGTGGGCTTAAATGCTCCAATCAAAAGGGTAGCTGAATGGATAAGAAAACAAGAATCATATATATGCCAAATACAAGAGACCCACCTCAGAACAAAAGATACACACAGACTATAAGTAAAGGGATGGAAGAAGACATGCAAATGGAAAGGAAAGAAAAACAGAGGTAGCAATACTTATATCTGACAAAATAAACTTTAAAACAAAGTATATAATAAGAGACAAAGAAGGACATTACATAATGATAAATAGGAGCAATCCAACAAGAGGATATAACCCTTGTAAACATTTATGCACCCAACATAGGAGCGCCTAAGTCTGTAAAGCAGATTAGATGGACCTATATCATGGAAGAGATTAGCTGTAATGCAGTCATAGTAAGGAATTTTAACACCCCATTGACATCAATGGATAGATCTTCCCAACAGAAAATCAAAAAGGAAATGGTAGCCTTAAATGATACATACACTGGATCACAAGTATTTAATTGATAACTTCAGAGCATTTCACTCCAAAGCTGCAGAATATACATTCTTTTTGAGTGCATATGGAACATTTCTAGGATAGGCCACTTGTTAGGACACAAAATAAATCTTAATACATTTAGAAAATTAAAATCATATCAAGTATCTTCTTTGACCAGAATGGTTTTGAAACTAGAAATAAATCAAAAGAAATAAAAACTGAAAAACATACAAAGATATTGACTCTAGCCAGCCTGTACTAAACAATGAATGGGTTAACAGTGAGATCAAGGAGGAAATTTAAACGAAATGCTGAAAGAAGAGGAAGAAGAAAAAGGTAAAGATAAAAATTATGAACAACAAATACACATCTATCAACAAGTGAATCTAAAAATCAAGTGAATTAAAAATCTGATGAACAGAATAAACTGATGAATATAATGGAATCGGGCATAGAAAGGGAAATAGGTGTGGGGGTGTATGGGAAGAGACTGGACAAAAAGCATACACCTATGGATGAGGACAGTGGGGGGAAGGTGAGGGCAGAGGATGGGATGGATACAGGGGGAGGGGAGCTATGGGAGGGGAAAAAAAGCAACATTGTAATAATCTGAACAATAAAGATTTATTAAATTTAAAAATAAATAAAAATGGAACTACCTTTTGACCCATAGATTCCACTTCTGGGAATATAGGCTAAGAAAACTGCATCACTCATTCAAAAGAATATATGCAACCCTGTGTTAGTTGCAGCATTACAGTATCAAGATATGGAAGCAGTGCAAGTGTAGGTAGATGAGTGGATAAAAAAGCTGTGGTACATTTATACAATGGATACTACTAGGCCTTAAAAAAGAAGGAAAGCTTACCCTTTGTGAGAGCATAGATGGACCTTGAGAGTATTATGCTAAGTGAAATAAGCCAGTCTGAGAAAGACAAGTATCTCACTCTTGTGGAATCTAATGAACAAAATAAACTGATAAACAAAATAGAAGCAGACTCATAGATAGAGAACAAACTGACAGTGTCAGAAGAGAAGAGAATTGTGGGACTGGGTGAAAAAGGAGGAAGAATTAAGAAGAAAAAACAAAAAGCCATGTGCCAGAAATCACCAGCTACCATTTCTGCAGCATGGCCCCTGCAGCAATGAAGATTTAGTCTTTGTCATCTCAGGCCAGCCCTGGTCTCTCCCTTTGTTTTGATTAAACCACGTGGTTACAGTAGTTATCTATGTGGTACTTATTATTTACAGATTAACAGGAAGGTTTTTATTGCTGTTCTTCAGAGTGGAAAGTTGCATGGCATATCAATATATGCAAATTTATGAGATTGAATATTTGGAATTTTACGTTTTCAAAATCATCTCACCTCTTCCTTCATATTTTCACAGGCAACATGTTATTTTGACTGCTTTGTGTTATTGTCTGCTTTGCTGTCTTTGTCTTTTTAAAAATATTTCCACAGTCAGCAACCAAGCACAGTAGGTAGAACATTGTACTGAACCGTTACGCATTTTGTAACACTTGACTTCTTGGGATTATTTCTTGGATGATGTACGGTGATGTTACATACCCAGTGACCTAGAGTAGACCTTTCAAAACAGAGGAGGAATGAATTCTTGTCAAAATAGAAATGCCATATCTTTAATATTAGAGGAAAACTAAGGCTATAAATGATGTACCCATTTATAATACATCATATTTTTTGTCTCCATAATTTTTCATTTGCTGTAAAATGCCTGACAGTCCACAGTATGTACCTTGTAGTCTAAAATAAAATAGTATTTCTGCCTTCCTGTTTTTCTGAGACCTGTGGCCTGAGTTTGTTTTTAATATTTTAACCCTGCCAGTGTCTTAGAAACCAGTGAGGGTTTTATTTTGTGAGTGCCTTTCACGGTCCCTCATCTTTCCCTCCTGTCCTGCCCAGGGACGACTGGCAGCGGCGCAGCACTGAAATTGTCGCCATCGATGCCCTTCACTTCAGACGCTACCTCGACCAGTTTGTGCCTGAGAAAATCAGACGTGAGCTTAACAAGGCCAGCAACCTTATTTCTTAGTTCATCTGGCAGCTGTCATCGATTTACTGTCATTTTATTAATGCTGAAATTAACGCTTTCTGGAGATTCTTGCAGTGTCAGTATGTCTGCCCATAGCTCTCCTGATTTAATGGATCTGTCAGCTTGTACAAGATGTACTTTCCATTTCGTAATTGTTTGATTACTGATGCCAGATAGACTGTTGCTTGACATAAAGCCCCACACATGCATTTATTTCACCAAGTACTGATAGCTGCTTTGGAACATTATTGCAAAACTATACAGACATGAATGAACCCTTAAAATTCTTTTAGACCTACCCAATGACGTTTTTCTCCACAAGGTATACTTTCAGAATTAAAACAGGTAAACCATAAAGGTCCAGTTAAAAGTGTTCTATTGTGGGTAAGATTCCTGTGAGTTATTTACTGATTTGGCAATTAGACATATTTATTGGGGAACTTATGATTTTCTATGATGCTTAGTGCTGTCTACTATCATCATTTTCTTTTTAATTGTATTACAGAAATATAAAAGTGAGCCATTCCTCTTGTTAGCTACATTTCCACCACTGTTAACCATAATAAATATACTATCATACAGGGTTGCTGATACTATTCTCTAAATTTAGGGTCTTACCAAAACAGTTGGCTTTTTCTTTAGTTCCTCAATCTGCTTTCACGGCTAAGAACACTGACCCAATTTTGAAAACCATGGTTTAGCTCCTATGAGCAGGATTTAGTAGGATGATGTTTATAAAGATCACGGGTTTGTGGTTCTGCATGGTTATAAGATGTGCCATTCCCTGCACCGACTTCTAATAATGAGAGCAGGCTGGGTGTGTCTGTGCAGGGGTTGGAGTGCCTTTGGATTGGCATGTCTGGCATTCAGTATGTCATCTTCACATCTTCCTGAGTCACCCCACAGGAGTGGTCTCTCCTTGTGGTGGTCTAATTATCCCAGCTGTACCACCTTGCCTTTCAAATTATTAGTAAAATAAACAACCAAATAATCTTAATAACTTCATAGCTATTGTAAATGTAATTATTACATTTATTATCTTATATCCTAATCTACTTGATAATCTAACTTATTGTTACACATGTTTTCTTATATATAATTAGGTTTTTTAATGTTTTACATTCTCAAAGGAATCTCATAAAAAGTTTGAAGATTAAGTGCACTGTTTCCCAAAGTTGAATTTATATAATAGATATTATTTATTTACCTTTTAAAAAAATATTTTCACTATCCAGAAAGACTGGTTTTTGTTATATCAGCAGTTACACTTTCTCTTACCTGACTCTGAAATTCAGAATTTGCCAGAAGGATATCTTTATTAACTATGTTTTAAAATGTAAGCCTGTTTTCACTGTTCTAAACTCTTGCCTTGTAGCAGTTGTTTCCAAGAAATAATGTTTTTATTATATAGTATATCAATAGAATAAAAAAATTTATATTTAGATTTTCATTTTATATTTAGATGTTACTTTTAAACATGTATGTGTGAATTTTTCACATGTACATTGATACTGGAAGTCATTTTTATAAGCAATAGCGAGTGTGGAGAGAAATATATAAAAAGGAAATATATTTAAGCACAATCATGTATTAACTAGAGGCCTGATGCATGAAATTTGTGCACTGGCGGTGGAGTGGGGAGTGTCCCTCAGTCCAGCCTGCACCATCTCCAGTCTGGGATCCCTCTCACAATCCAGGAATGCTGGTTCCCACCTGCTCACCTGCCTGTCTTCCTGATTGCCCCTAACCGCTTCTGCCTGCCAGCCTGATTGATGCCTAATTGCTCCCTTGCCAGCCTGTTTGCCTCTAACTGCCCTTCCATGCAGGCCTGGGTTTCCCCCAAATTTCCTTCCCTGCAGGCCCAGTCACCCCCAACTTCCCTCTGCTGGCCTGGCCCCTCCCAACTGCCCTCCCCCACTGGCCATCTTGTGGTGGCCATCTTGTATCCACGCAGGGGCAGGATCTTTGACCACATGAAGGTAGCCATCTTGTGTGTTGGAGTGATGGTCAATCTGCATATTACTCTTTTATTAGATAGGATAGAGGCCTGGTACACAGGTGAGGCCGGCTGGTTTGCCCTGAAGGGTGTCCCAGATCAGGGTGGGAGTTCCCTTGGGGCATGGGTCAGGGGCCTGTGGTTTGCAGGCTGGCCATGCCCCTCCACCCCCGTGACCCAAGTGGAGGCCCTGGTATTTGGGATTTATTTATCTTCTGTAATTGAAACTTTGTAGCCTGGAGTGGAGCCAAGCCTTCTGCTCACTCTGTGGCAACTGCCATTTCTGTTGGGTTTTATTTATATTCTATAATTGAAACTTTGTAGCCTTAAGCAGAGGCCTGGGCCAGCCAGGGCAGGTGGAAAGCTTGGCGTCCTCCATCTCTGGGAGCAACTCAAGCCTCCTGCTCTCTCCAGCTTCATGGCTGCCGTCATTTTTATTTCCTATCATTGAAACTTTGTAGCATTGAGTAGAGGCCTAAGCCAGCAAGGGCAGGCAGACAGCTTGGCATCCTCTATTGTCAAGGAAACCCAAGCCTCCCCCCTGCTCTCTGTGGCCGCATCCATCTGGGTTGAGTTTATTTGCATATTTGCTCTTGATTGGCTGGTAGATGTGGTGGATATAGGTCAATTTGCATACTCTTTTATTAGATAAGATTAATACAGATTTAAATGTTCAGTTTTTAATGAATAGAGTCCATATTTTCACATTCCTTATGAAGGAGCTAGGTTATTAACTTTTAGAAATCATAAGCAAATATGATCTCTTTTTTTTTCTCTATCTTCACCAGAAGTCATAAATCAGCTGGAGGAAAGGTATCTGCTAGAAAAACTGTATTATCATCTCCCCATTATTTTTCTCTTCTAGAGTTATATATATGGAATTAATTTTGAGAGAGAGAGATGGCAGAGAGGGAGAGAAACATCATTGTGAGAGCATAATATTGATCTGCTGCCTCCTGCACTCCCCCGCCCACCTGACCAGGGATCAAACCCATAACCCAGGCATTTGCCCTAACTGGGAATTGAACCAGCAACCTTTCAATGCATAGGATGATACTGCAACCAACCAAGCCACTCTGGCCAGACAACAAATATTATCTTTTAAAAGATAACCCTGAGCATACATAACTCTTTTCTTTTTAATTTCCCATGGCCAATTGATGTTCTATAAATTTACTTACATAGTACTAACCTTCAGTTTACCCATCCTCAAAAACACCAGAAATTTTAAAAATGTGAAGCCTTGTTATATGTGAATAAGTTGTTGTGTTACCAACATAGAGAAACATTTATAGAGACCTTATGAGATAAACTTCATACAAAAAAAAAAAAAGAGTGCCTAGCACACTGCCTTCCTTAAGGGAACTTCTCAAAAATTGTCGTTAAATTAGCCAGTGATTAATTAAACTTCTTATATATTACTAGAAGCTCGGTGCATGAAATTCATGCATGGGCGGGGGGGGGGGGGGCGCGCAGAGATGGGGAGTGTTTCTCAGCCAGCCTGCACCCTCACCAATCTGGGACCCCTCAAAGGATGTCCCAGTAGGATCGGGCCTAAACAGGCAGTCGGACATCCCTCTCACAATCCAGGATTGCTGGCTCCCAAATGCTTGCCTGCCCGCCTCCCTGACTGCCCCTAACCCTTTCTGCCTGCCAGCCTGATTACCTCCTAACCACTCCCCTGCCAGCCTGATTGATGCCTAACTGCTCCCTGGCCAGCCTGGTCACCTAACTGCCTTCCCCTGCATGCCTGGGTCCCCCCCCCCCCCAACTACCCTACCTTGCAGGTCTGGTCCCTCCCAACTGCTCTTCTCTGCTGGCCATCTTGTGGTAGCCATCTTGTGTCTACATGCGGGCAGGATCTTTGACCATATGGGGCAGCCATCATATGTGTGGGAGTGATGGTCAATTTGAATATAACTCTTTTATTAGATAGGCTAGAGGCCTGGTGCACAGGTCGGGGCTAGCTGGTTTTCCTTGAAAGGTATCCCGGATCAGGGTGGGGGTTCCCTTGGGGCATCGGGCGGTCTAGGCAAGGGACCTGTGGTGGTTTGCAGGCCAGCCACGGCCCCCGGTGACCCAATTGGAGGCCCTGGTATCTGGGATTTAACTGTCTTCTATAATTGAAACTTTGTAGCCTGGAGTGGATCCAAGCCTTCTGCTGGCTCCATGGCCACAGCCATTTTTGTTGGGATTTATTTATCTTCTGTAATTGAAACTTTATAGTCTTAAGCAGAGGCCGAGGCAGGCCAGGGTGTGTGGAAAGCTTGGCTTCCTCCATTGCTGGGGAAAACCGAGCCTCCTGCTCGCAGCCATCTTGGTTAGGGTTAATTTGCATACTCGCTCCTTATTGGCTGGTGGGCATTGCTTGTGGGTGTAGTGGAGTGATGATTAATTTGTATATTGCTCTTTTATTAGATAGTATTAACACAGTTTTTAAAGATAAACTTTTTAGATTTAAATACATTATCTCAAATCAATTAAATTGTTGCAAATTTATGAATATTTCCTAAATATAAATGCTAAATAAAGCAATTAAGCCCAGTAAATCCCAGTGTCAATGGCGGTGTGTCACAGATGAAACTACATGAAGCAGATGGATTGGTTTTTAATGTATAGTGATACAGTTGTCTATTTGTTGTCAGCCTATCGTTACTTATGTCAGTATGTAGTTAAGCCTAATTTATATTTCATAAAAGATTCAGCCAAATGCATGTAGAAACTTAAAAAAATTATACAAGTAACAGTAGTAAAATTGATCATTAGTGTTAAATGATTGCTTATGTGCTAGGCTAACACTTGTGCTAACATTTAAAAAGCTATGTCTGATTTAATCTTAACCTTACAGTGTAGACACAGTTCTTATATCCAGTTTAGAGGCAGTTGACTGAGCCTCAGTAAGTTGACTAACATGCCTCAGACCACACAGATATGCAGGAAAGAAGCCTTCCTTCAAAGGAGTTTCTTTTTTTTCTTTTTATCCCTTAAGTGTTTATTTTTTCACATTCTGGAGGCCAGAAGTCTAACATCAAAGCATCCATAGGTTTGGTTTCTCCTGAGGTCTTTCTCCTTAGCTTGCTGTGGCAACCTTTTTACTGTCTTCTATGCCAGCATGCCCCTGGTGTCCCTTTGTGTGTCCAGATTTCCTTATCTTATTTTTTGTTTATTTGTTAATCCTCACCTGAGGATATTTTTCCCCCCGTCTATTTTTAGGGAGAGTGGAAGGGATGGGGATGGGGAGAGAGAGAAAATTGATGTGAGAGAGACATTAATTGCTTGCCTCCGGGCCTCCCAGGCCTAGGCCTCCCGGTGGGGCCTGAATCGAGCCACAAACCGAGGTAAGTAACCCTGACCAGAACTAAACCCAGAACCCTTTAGTCCACATGCCAGCACTCTATCCACTGCTATTCACTTGAGCCAAACTTTTTCTATCCCCACCCCCACACTCCTGAGACTACAATTACCTTTATTCTTGACTGCCTAATCTTGTCCCACTGCTCATTCATCACAGTATATTTATATTTATGATTTTTTTCTTTTGTTTTATTTTGGGTGTTTCTATTGCTATATCTTCAAGTTTATGAATTTTTTTCTTCTGCAATGTCTATCTACTGCTAATCCTGACTACTATATTTTTCACTTCAGAAATTATAATTTTCATCTTTAGAAGTTTGCTGTGGATCATTTTTTTTATCTTGTGTCTCTATTTTTTTAATCCTCACCCCAAAATATGTTTTTTATTGATTTTTAGAGAGAGAAAGAGCGAAACAGAGAGGCAGAAACATGATCAGTTGCCTCCCATACACACTCCCAAACCCACAACCCAGGTATGTGCCCTAACCAGGAATCAAACACATGACCCTTCCGTGCATGGGACGACATTCCAGCCAATTGAGCCACACTCACCAGAGCCCATGTCCCTATTAAATATGCTCAATCTTTAGCTTTAACATATGAAATAGCTATAACTGTTACACTGTCCTTGTCTATTAATTTTATCATCCGTGTCATTTTGAGGCCTATTTCTAGTGACTGGTTGTTCTCCTCAATATGCATTGTATTGTGTGCTTTGTATACCTGGTAATTTATGATTGGATTCCAAACGTGGTAAATTTTGCATTTCTTACTGGAATTTTTAAAAATGTTCTTTAATTGTGAGCTTTGTTTTAGAAATAAGTGACTTGGACAACTTAATCCTTTGGAGGCTTCCTTTTATGCTTTGTTAGGTAAATCCTTTAGATCAGGCTTAATTTGACACCACTATTGAGGCACTGTTTCTACTTGAGCGAGTGCAAACACAAAATATATATGACCCTGTATAACAGGGACTGTTCTGTTTCCTGCTTTGTAGTGATCTTTTTCTGGCCTCAAGTTTAGTCACTAATCATGAACTGATTAGCACTCAGCTGAAGAATATAAGGCCTAAAGTCCAATACAACATACTGTGATGATGGAATTGTGACTATTGAGCATTTGAAATGTGGCTAGGGCAACTGATTAAAATTTTACCTTACTTACTTTTTAAAAATCTAACTCCTCACACATAAAGATTACTATAACTAAATCTGTCTTTCCAAACTTTTTACCTGTTTCAATCTTAAATCAATAAGAATATTTCCTGCCAGAGCCGGTTTGGCTCAGTGATTAGGCTGCAGACTGAAGGTTCTTGTGTTCGATTCCAGTCAAAGGCACATGCTTGAGTTGTGGGCTCAATCCCCAGTAGGGGGTGTGCAGGAGACAGCTGATTAATGATTCTCTTTCATTATTGATGTTTTTGTCTCTCCCTCTCCCTTCCTTTCTGAAATTAATACATATATGTTTTTTTAAAGGATATTTCTTGCATTTGTTAAAACATGATCTACAAGCATGTACACCTGGCTCACTTCTTTTTTAGTCATAATCCTATACTGTAAGCAAGTTTCCTGTGAATGCTTTTCTCAGTATCCCTTTCTGTTTGATATACTTTTTAAAGAAAATTTGAGGATTCCTCCTTGTTTCCCCCGACAACTTAATTTTATTAAATTCCCATGAGACAAGGAAATACCACAGGTGTAAAGTAGCCCATCACCACATGGCTAACATTGAGAAAGTACTTAGGGCCTGGCACGTGGGGAATCACTTAATAAATGTATGGCTTTTTACGTACTACTATATTTATAAACATTTGCCCTTTTAGCAAAGAATCAGTTTTCTGATTCCTTCATTGATAAATAAGAAAACAGTAAGTGGTTTTGTTAAATGCTACTAATAACTTAATTAGAAAACTAATTCAAATAACTTTGGGCTTCCTAAATTAAAGTATTTCATAACTTATTATGTACACTTAGCTATTAAAAGAGAGTTAATTATAAATTTCAGTAGATGCAACAGGAAGTTTTTTAGAAACTGGCAGCACAACTTGGAGAGTGTATTAAATGTTTTGTCAACTTGGGTTTAAAGCTGAAGTCTATATTAAATCACTTGAGAAATGACTTGCAAAATTCTACTTTTTTTTTGGCACGCCAGAGAGAAAGCAGGAATGAATAGAAAAACTCTGTTTTTCTAAATGAAGCAACAAACATAAGACTAGTTTTTACCATCAGAATTCATTGTGGATCTTTGAACTCTAGAGACCTATCTGCTACTTTGGGGCATTGCTCACCAGATAGTAATTGAAAGAGTAACCCCACAAAGTGTTTTTATTACTTCTGGAAACAGTCTGCTTCATCTAGGCTCCACTTGTGTTATTGGACAACATATGGCCTCTAAGTAGAGTTGGTTTTTAAAAGGAAAAGTGAGTCTACTTGAATCTGACTAGAGGCCCGGTGCATGAAAATTCTTACACTGGAGTGTGGGGGGGTCCCTCTGCCCAGCATACCCCCTCTCACAGGCTAGGAGCCCTCAGAAGCGGGAGGCGACAGGTGATCAGGGGAAGGCGATGCCCCATCACACCTCTGCTGCTGCCACAGCCGGCCCTGGTTATCTGAGCCTTGGGCGGTCCTGAGCGGCTGGGCAGCTACCATCCGAGGCTTGCCTGCGCCTCGGGCCAGCTCTGGCGGGTTGGGGAGCTGAGAGGACTGGGGGACTCTGGAGGCAGGTGCATGGAACAGCCAGGCCAACCTGGGGGTAGGCCTGACCTTGCCACGAGCCTGCTCCCCAGGCAAGGCTGAGGGGACTGGGCACTGCCATCTGGTGGCTGTAGGTGCCACCATCTTTGAGGGCAGGGCAGTCAATTAGCATATCCCCTTTTTATTGGCTATTGGTGCTGCCATCTTTAAGGGTGGGGCAGTCAATTAACATATTCCCTCCTTATTGGCTATGAGGGCCACCATCTTTGCAACAGTGTGAGGGTCAATGAGGATATTCCTGCTTTATTAGATAGGTTACTGTGAAGCAGTGTTTAATCCCCTGAGAGATCAGCTGGGTAACGTTCTAGAGAAGAGTTATTTTTATGACTGGGAAGATTTATGACTTCAGCTTGCAAAAGTGGCAAATAGCTCAGCAAGGGAACAGAAATCATCTGTGAAAAGCTGCATTTAGCCAAGGTTAGACTCATCCAGGTAAGATTAAGTAATTAATATATTTTGTGGAGGCTTCAGGGTCAGAAATTTAACTAAGGGAAGAAATCACTACCATTTATCTTCTTAAAAATTGATTCATTTATTGACTTTTTTAAATTACTCATCACCAAATTTAGAAGGGGCTGGTTATTAAACCAGAGCTTGATTAACAAAACCAATCAATACTTGTGCTGTTATGTCTAAGAAGTTCAACATCTGATCATTTATAATCTTTTCTTGAAATGTGTCACTATTTTTCAGGAATATTAATTCAAGTGAGTTTTTCCTTAAGTTTCTCAATATATAGAATGAGAATAACCAGAGAGATACCTACTCTAATCTTCTGTTTTACACATGAGAAAGAAAACTATGGTCTGCATAATTATTTCATTTTATATTGCTTTTTTTGTTGTTCTTAATCCTCACCCAAGGATATTTTTTTCCCATTGATTTTTTTTTTTTTTTTTTTAGAGAGAGTGAAAGGGAGGGAAGGAGAGAAAGAGAGAGAGAAAGTAAGAGAGAGAGAAAGAGAGAGATGTGAGTGATACATTGATTAGTTGCCTCCCATATGAACCCTGACCAGGCTGAGGATCGAACTTGCAACCCAGGTACCTGCCTCTACCGGAAATTGAACCAAAGACCCTTCTAATGCTTGGGCCGACTCTAACCACTGAGCACACTGGCAAGGGCTTATATTGCATTTTTAAAAAGCAAAATCAATTTATTAATCTTACAGTTATTTTAAAAATAAAAAGGCATCCAAATAATTGTTTTCATTTGTATAGATCTTTCTACATGAACATTTAGCTTCAGATATATTTGGGTTCAAAAAGCACCTGTAATTTTATATTTTACCTATTTATTTTAGCCCTATGTTATAAATATTTTTCATACTTTCTAATAATCTTCACAATAATACATCTAATAGACATAACATCAGTAAGATTGAATTGTTTTGAACAATTAGGTGGTACCAAGTTTTTCTCTATTGTACATATACATACTACAGTAATAAACAACTTTACACAGTTGCTGTTTAATAAAGTAGCAAGAGAAGTTTATAAAATTGATGACATTGAATCTGAGGATAGTTTTAAGACTCCTAATTAATATTATTCTATTCTAAAAGGTTTTCTTAAGTATAGTTGGTATACAGTATTATATTAGTTATAATACGTTTAGGTGTATAATATAGTGATTCAACATTTTTATATCTTACAGTGTGATCACCCCACTAAATTTAGTAATCATCTGTTACTGTGCAAACTTAATGCATATGTTCCCATGATTCTAAGGGACTTTTTATGTTATGTTTGTTTGTTTTTTCTTTTCTTTTTAAATTTTTTGTATTTTTTAAAGAAATTACAGTATTCTAAAACCTCAGAAAATCACTATCAGTACCAACGATATTACTTTAAATTAAATAATTATTATTCCTAATTAAATTATTAATCTAGCAAGTAATAAAGTGTATTTGTAGTATAGTGAAAGACAGTTTAATTATATCTACTTGAGTCTGCTAAAATTAATGTTTTTACAAAACCGTGTGTGGGCTTATGCACATCGGTGTGTGGATATTTGTGGTATACTGTTCCTGAGGACTCATTTCAGGGCTTGTAGGTTCTCACATTAATGAGGCATCCCAGACATGTGCCCTGACCAGGAATTAAACTGTGACCTCCTGGTTCATAGGTCAACACTCGACCACTGAGCCATTTGGGGCCAGTCATCACTTCAGTTTTCTTTATTTCCTTCCTTCATCTCTATCTTAACCACTTCCTGGCTGGGCTCTAGATTTTACTCTAGATACCAGTATTTTCCTCCTGCCTCTTATTTCTTCAAGTGTTCATTGATATCTTCTACTTACTGTTCTGGGATATGCTTCCCTTTTTCCCAGTTTAAAGTTGTTTATTAGTAAAAAATAAGTAGCTCTGTCATTGGTGAAGGTCATATCAGGATGTGATTAAACTTAAGCTGGATTTCTATTACTCTTACTGTTCTGATTAATCTCCTCAAGTGACTCTGGGTAGGAAAAAATAAGGTATTTGTTGCCAATGTGGAGCTCTTGAGAACTCCTAGTACCTTACCCATGAAGTAAGAACTTGGCGGTTCTTTTAAGACTCTTCCTTACCCCGATGGTTGTTTCTTCTTGAAGTAGCTCTATTATTCCTGAAAAAGGAAGGGACTCCCTGACAGTGACACTGCCCTGGTTTCTAGCATTTGAGGGACCTCTCTCCTCGCTGGAGAAGGAGAATATGGGTTGTCCCTCTTCAGGGACTTTCGAGGGGTTTGCTATTTATCTCCTCTTTCTGACTTTTAACAGAATAAAAGAATTACCATGTAATTGTTTTATATCATTTAATTTCTGATTATCTTTTAAAGTTTTATTTGATAAAAACACCAAATGCAGGTTAATTTCAGTTGTATAGTTTTAGTTGTGGCCATTTTTTAGGATAGGTTTTTGTTTTTTTTTTTGTAAAATTGGTTAATCCTTTATATTAGATTTTGCTTCTAATCTAAATATTTAAAATTCTCTGTTGATGGGCTTTTGTTTCAGGAAGCTATTTTTGTTCCTTAAAGAAAAGTTAGCCCAGATATGTAGAGATAGCAGTGAGAAAGAGACTAAAAACGTTCTGACAGATAGAATAGAAATGACATGAACAAGGAAGCTAAGAGGTCTCCCTCTTCAGCTAGGCGTGGTAGGAGAACTTGACAGGCAACCAAACTTGCATCTACTCCGACAGAGCTTGTTCCCTTTCTTCTTGGCATAAAGGAAGGGAAAGTATATCTTTCAAGAACCTACTTTAAAAATTGAGCTTTTTGATATGTTTTACCTGAAAGGGATTTTCAGAAGCCCATGCATCTAATTTTACAGGTCATTTGTGAGTTCTGGTGTAAGCTCTGTACCACATCATTGCATAATGGTGTGGTGGCAGCTCATAATTAGTATCTGTCAGGATTTACAGCCTCAAAGGGGTGGAAGGAATTGCCATGTTTATCCATCCAGACAGTGGGTAATATTTTTATCCCTTTGTGGAAACTTCACAGAACAATTTACTATATATCTGTGTGTAGATTTCATAGAGCATATTTCTTTATACTTGGTTTTTCTCTGGGAACATCTGTCACAGGTCATTTTTATTTTATTTATGATTATGCATAAGCGTATTTTTGGCTTTGATTCTTACTTGGGAAAACCCAGGAAGATTTGCTTTGCTATTATACTCAACCTCTGATAGTTTTAGAAAACTAAGAACCCTTAGGAAGCAGGGAGACCAACCAGACTGACAGGAAAAAAATGGACATCAGAAACTCTGGGACCTTAAACACAGTCTTCTCATACAAAATGAACTATTCATGTAATTAATACTTAGCCAACATCCTTGGGATATGTTGTTCTTTTCTCAGGTTACTGAGAAATACATTTAAAAATATTCTCATTTAAAATAGCTTGAAACTAGAGAATCTTGGAGGTGGAATGGTTCTTAGGGTTATTTTATAACCAGGTGTAGGAATCCCTTTTATAATATAGTTGCTTTCGCATTGTTAAGATTTTAGTGGCAGGAGGCACATTAAAAAGCTATTCACAGTTATTAATCTAGTTCCAATAATTTAGAGAGAGTGCTAAGGAAACATAACAGTAATTGTTCTTTACCTTAATGAAAAAATTGTGATCAAAAGCCTTTAAATAAAACAGTGTCTACGTGTCTTTCTTTAGTTAGTTCCTGGTAGTTTGTCACTGTGATGCTATCAGCTCTTGAAATGTCTCTGATATTTTCATTTATATGTCTGAATTGAAAAAAGAAACTGAGACCTTTTTTCCTGCCGACGGCCATTTGGATATTTATAGCATAATTCGCAGGCCATACAAAATTATCAACTTAAAAATTAGCCTGCTCTGTTTGATCAGACATTTAATTAACTCACCCCTCATGCCTTGGAGGGCCGAGCAAATGGTTTCCCAGGCCTGGTAAGGCCCACAGGCTGGACATTCCTCACCCCTGGCTTTAGGACTTTGATTTGCTCAGCATCAAAGCAAATAAGTATTAGAATTAATCATTTCTTACTCTCTTTCTTGTATAATCCCACAACTTTCTGTTTTCCCCTTTGTTTTGGCCCATAAGGAAAAATAGTAAGCTTGGTAATGTATACTGTTCCAGTCCATCTAGTTAGAAAGACTGCTAGTGTCTAGTCACTCATGTGCTTTGATACTTCTTTAATCCTGCAGGCTTACTGTGGATTTCTCCGTCCTGGAGTTTCTTCAGAGAATCTTTCTGCAGTGGCCACGGGAAACTGGGGCTGCGGTGCCTTTGGGGGCGATGCTAGATTAAAAGGTGAGTGGACACTTTGTTATAAGAAGGATAATAGCGTTCTGACTAGGGAGAAAAGTTAGTCCTTCAAACTGATTTTCTAATTTTCTATCATAATAAAAGACCACAGAGATCTAAGAGAAGAGAAAGAATACTTGACATTATCCTCTTTTTTCTTATTGTCTTTATTTTTTTTAATTGTTTAAAGTATTTCATATAGTAGTACATATATCTCCTTTTTTTCCCCATTGATCTTCCTCAAGCCTCCCCTAGTCCCTGTCGCATGCCCTTATCCAACCCTCCCCCAGTGTGTTGTGTCCATTGGTGTGCTTATATGCATGCATACAAGTCCTTTGGTTGATCTCTCCCCCTCCCCCAACACTCACAGTCTTCCCGCTGTAATTTGACAGTCTGTTCGGTGCTTTGCTGCCTCTGTATCTTTTTGTTCATCAGGTTATAATGTTCTTTATTTTCCATAAATGAGTGAGATCATGTGGTATGTTTCTTTCATTGCCTGGCTTATTTCACTTAACATAATGCTCTCCAGGTCCATCCATGCTGCTGCAAATGGGAAAAGTCCCTTCTTTTTTTATAGCAGCGTAGTATTCCATTGTGTAGATGTACCATAGTTTTCTAATCCTCTCATCTGCTGATGGGCATTTAGGCTGTTTCCAAATCTTAGCTACAGTGAATTGTGCTACTATGAACATAGGGGTGCACATATCCTTTCTGATTGGTGTTTCTAGTTCCTTGGGATATATTCCTAGAAGTGGGATTACTGGGTCAAATGGGAGTTCCATTATGAGTTTAGTGTTTTGAGGAAACTCCATACCTTTCACCATAGTGGCTGCACCAGTCTGCATTCCCACTAGCAGTGCACAAGAGTTCCTTTTTCTCCAAAACCTCGCCAGCACTTGTTGTTGATTTGTTGATGATTGCCATTCTGACAGGTGTGAGATGGTACCACATGGTGTTTTTGATTTGCCTCTCTGAGATAACTAGTGACTTCGACCATGTTTTCATATGTCTCTTGGCCTTCCTTCTGTCTTCTTTTGAAAAGATTCTATTTAGGTCCATAGCCCATTTTTTTTATTGGATCATTTATCTTCCTTTTATTGAGTTGTATAAGTTCCCTGTAGATGTTCTAGATTAAACTTTTATCAGTGATAACATTTGCAAATATGTTCTCCCAGACAGTGGGCTTTCTTGTTGTTTTGTTGATGGTTTCTTTTGCTATGCAAAAGCTTTTTATTTTGATATCGTCCCATTTGTTTATTTTCTCTTTAGTTTCCATTGCCTTAGGATCAGTATAAGTGAATAAATTGCTTTGGCATATATCTGAGATTTCTCTGCCTGTGGATTCCTCTAGTATTTTTATGGTGTCCTATCTTATGTTTAAGTCCTTTATCCATTTTGGCGGCTCTTTATCCATTTTAGGTTCTTGTGCCAGTGCCAGGCTGTTTTGAGAACAGTGGCTCTGTAATACAGCTTGAAATCTGGTACTGAGATCCCACCTACTTTGTTCTTCTTTCTCAGGATTGCTGTGGCTATTTGAGGTCTTTTTTTATTTCAGATGAATTTTTGGAGAGTTCTTTTCAGGTATGTGAAATATGCCGTTAGGATTTTAATGGGGAGTGCATTGAATCTATAGATTGCCTTCGGAAGTATGTATATTTTAATGATATTGATTCAACCTGTCCATGAACACAGTATGTTCTTCCATCTGTTTATACCTTCCTCTCTTTTTTCAGTGTCCTGTAGTTTTCCACATATAGGTCTTTTACCTCCTTAGTTAAGGTTATTCCTAGGTATCTTAATGTTTTTGGTCTTGCCTTCTGTAAATTCACTATTGGTGTATAGAAATGCCATAGGTTTCCTGGCATTAATTTTGTATCTTGCTACATTGCCGAATTCATTTATTAAGTCTAATAGTTTTTTGATGGAGTCTTTCGGGTTTTTTATGTACAATGTCATGTCATCTGCAAATAAGGACAGCTTTACTTCTTCTTTTCCAATTTGGATGCCTTTTATTTCTTCTTGTTGTCTAATTGCAATGGCTAATACTTCCAGTACTATGTCAAACAGGAGTGGTGAGAGTGGGCATCCCTATCTTGTTCCTGTTCTTAGGGGAAATAGTTTTAGTTTTTGCCCAGGGCCTCCTCTTGGGTCCTGGGGGGCGTGGCCAGCCTGCAAGCCGCCACAGGCCCCTCGCCCAGGCCACCCCATGCCCCAAGGGAATCCACACCCTGATCCAGGACACTATTCAGGACAAACCAGGTGGCCCCCACCCATGCAACAGGCCTATATCCTATCTAAAAAAGAGGATAATACGCAGATTGACCATCACTCCAACACACAAGAGGGCTGCCCCCATGTGGTCAAAGATCCTGTCCCCATGTGGATACAAGATGGCCAACAGTTGAGGGCCGTTAGAAGGTTCCAGGCCTGCAATGGAGGGCAGATGTGGGCGATCAGCCCAGCAGGGGAGGGCAGTTGGAAGGGACCAGGCCTGCAAGGGAGGGCAGTTGGGGGTGATCAAGCATGCAGCGGAGGGCAGTTAGGGGTGACCAGGCAGGCTGGCAGAAGAGGGAAGTTGGGGGCAAACAGGCTGGCAGGGGAGCAGTTAGATATCAATTAGGCTGGCAGGGTAGTGGTTAGTGGGTGATCAGGCTGGAAGGCAGAAGTGGTTAGGGGCAATAAGGGATGCAGGCAGGTGAGCAGTGTGGAGCCAGCAGTCCTGGATTGTGATAAGCATGTCTGACTGCCCCTTTAGGCCTGATCCCATCTTATAACCATTTCTCTGAATTCTTTCTCTGACAGGTTGCTTGCCTTCATCTCACTTACTTTCTTTTCTAGTGATGCCTGATGTTCTTTAATATGTGGGCTATTTCTTTGTCTCCCCATGATCTCTCTTTTCCAGATGTCTGGTTATGTAGTTATCTCTCTCCTGCATTGATGTAAGGGCATAAAATGCAACACAACAAGGTACAATGCACAAGGCACTGAACACAAATATATTCACAATATTAATAACCCCAGATAAAGATGATCACCAGAGAAAGGCATATTAGAGGATAAGAAAGAAGAAGAGAAAAAAAAGGAAAAAAAGGATTTTAAAAATGAAATTGGGAAAAGGAAAACAAGTAAAAGAGAAAAAATAATAAAGAAGAGGGTAAAAACTATATATATGGGGAGAAAACTCCAATAGAACAGCAAGTAATCTCAACAAATGCCAGCAACAAGTACCTGGAAGAGAATACAAACTACCAACAACAACTAATATCAAGCAAGGAGAGGGAAAACAGAAGCAAAAAACAAACACAAGACAAAAAAAGAAAAAGAAAAACAACCTCACAAACAAGCATAAAAAAATTATATAATGAACAATCAAGCAAACAAATACAGAGAGAAAAAAATTTGATTACTGAAGGAAAAGAGTTGTATATGGACTTGGAACAGGGAATTGGAAATTAGATATATAAGTTGGGGATAAAAAGAAGGAATAGGGTAAGAAAAACAAGAAACCAAAAGGGGAAAGTGAGGAAGAGAGTGTTTGCATAAAGGTAAAGTTGAGATAGAGTAAAATGATTAAAGGAAAGATGAAACTAGAATGTAGAACACTATTCCCAAATAAAATCAAGAGAAAATAAAATACACTTTAAAAAAAGGTAAAATAGTAGTAGTAATAATACTGATTGAAAATAAAAATGTAGCCGAGACCGGTTTGGCTCAGTGGATAGAGCGTCGGACTGCAGACTGAAGGGTCCTGGGTTCGATTCCGGCAAGGGCATGTACCTTGGCTGCAGGCACATCCCTAGTAGGGGGCGTGCAAGAGGCAGCTGATCGATGTCTCTCTCTCATTGATGTTTCTGACTTTCTATCCCTCTCCCTTCCATTCTGTAAATAATAAAATATATTTTTAAAAAAGAAAATAAAAATGTAATAATTAAAAAGGTAAATGTAATAATTAAAAAGTAAGGGAAAATAGAGAAAAAATTTAGTTTCTTAAGTAAAATATAAAAAAAATAAAAATGTGGAATAGTGAAGGTCATTCACTTCCTCCACTGTTTTGTTTGGCACACCTGTTTTCTAATCTGGACAGTTTTGAAGTTCCTTGCATTCTGCTGCTCCTCAGTGTTGTAAGCCAGTCCTGATTTTTAAGCAGGCAGTATGTCTCTATTTCATATTTTTCTTTATTTGTTTTTATACAAGAGTCAATTTGTGATTCAACCCCTGGGTGACAGTGTTTCTGGATTGACCTCCTGAAACTAGCTAGTGTTTAGATTTGTTTTCCTTGTGGCACTTAATACTGGTTTGGTGGAGTGGGTTGCCCCAGAGCTGGTTCTCTGATGGTTATTCCCTGCTCTGATCCCCAGGTTCCAGGAAAAGAACTTTTCCCTGCAGTCTCTTAGAGTGACCCCAATTGGGTGATCCTATGTATTGGGCCTAGTAACCAGAAGCAAGGATTTAGAGAGGAAAAGAAAAAAAAAACCAGAGTAAGTGTGCAAACTCCAGGGCTGCACGCAAGTCTATGCAGTCTTTTTTCCCATCGTGTCTAAAGAGTCATCACACTTTTAAAATGTTTAGGCTGTTCTTTTGCACCTAGATAAAATGGTTTGCTTTTTAGAGTTCCCTTCTGTTAGCAGCTTGCGGACCCCCTTCCATATTCATAGATCACGCCAGCCCCAACAGGCACGGATTTTCCTAAATGCAGACTTCCCAGGTCTCCAGCTTCTCTCTTCTGCCGGGAGCAGAGACCTCGCAATCTGACCTTTCCGTGGTGGAGTGTAGAGCTCCTCTGAATCCACATGCTTACACCACTCGGAGACTAATGTTCTCAGTATCGCAGCTGTTTGGTGGGTGCCATATTTGTAGATTATCAGGCTTCCAATAACATCCACTTTCCCCTTCAAGATGGCACGGTCTCCGTGTCCGATCTGGTCACTCTGGGTGGGAACCCAGCAGCAGTGGGGGCTGTCAGTCAGGGGAGCCCCATCCAACAGTCCCCCACTTTCTCCTAGAATATAGTTGTCCCTCAACTCACCCATCAAACACTCCACGTGCAACCACACACTCTTCCTTTGTTTTCTCATTTACACAGTATCTTGCAGTCTGCCTTCCCATCGGCAGCCATCTTCTTTCTCATGACCAATGGGTTTCTTTTTCTTTTTGTACTTTTTGTGTTTTAAAGAATCTTATTTTTATTTATAGTTTCCCTTCAGTGGTTACTTATTTCTCTGATCTACCACATTCTCTCACACAAGTGATTTTGTGTGTGTTCAGAGCTGTTTTGTTGACTCGGTCATTCATTTACCAAACTTATGGGGCATTTGCTGTTCTTTTGGTCCAGCAAGATTGGGCATCACCCAGATAGACAGGAAGATAGATACTGAGGTTTCTGGCCTCAAAGTCATGCTCAAGTCCAGGCACTGTGGCTGGCTCTGAGAATATAAAGGTGGAATATAATATGTGGTTCCTGCTTTGAAATTCACAGTCTAGCATATGAGAGAGGCATAGACAAATGGAGCACACAGTAATATGAGCTTTACTAAGGGTGCAGAGTGTATGGGAGTAATGCTTGGGAGAGCTGCATGAATGGCACAGATAAGGAGGAATTTGGATAGTAAGAAGGATAATTCCTGAATTTTATTGTTTGTGTATAAAAATCACAAAACCTGATCAGCAAAGTTTTTGGCCATTTCTCCTCTACTCTCAAAAGTATCAGTTATAGAAAATAGTATTATATCATTACTTAGGATGTTTCCTGGTCTTGTCAACTCAGCTGGTCTGACACAAGAACCAATTGGGTGTGCTGCAATGCAGTCCTAACACTAAATACCTGGAGTTAGTGCAGACCTCACAGGATAAGGGCAAAATCCTCCACAAGACCATCCCTACTTCAGACTCCAGCCAAATGTCTGAGGTGGGAGTGGGTGTCCTCCAGGCCACACACAATTCTGACCAATTGGCTACATGCTGGGAGCTGTCCTTGATTTCCCCACGTGTAATAATTCACTAGAGTGAACAGGAGGGCACTGTTATCACTTTATTAGAAAGGATACACAATGGGTGAGATCTGGGAGAGAACACAAAGCTCCCGTGCCCGCTTCCTGTAGTGTCAGGACAATCACTCTCCCAACACAAGATGTTTGCCAACCAGCAAGCTCCACTGACCTTTGGTGTCCAGAGAACTTATTGAGGCTTCCTCCATGGGCATCACTGATTGGAACATTGACCACATCATTTTCAACCCTCTGTTTATTACTCCCTGAAGTTCAAAGACTGAAAGTCCCAGTGCTGAAGCTATATCGGGGCCCAGTAGGAGCCTCATAACAAAGACACTGTCACTCAGGAAATTTCAAGGGTTTCTGAAGCTTCTGCCAGGAACCCAGGACCAAGACCAGACAGAGTCTTTGTTATATACTACATTTATCAAGTTAACAACAAAGCAAATACTAAATGGCCATCTGACCTTGATAGCCAAAGTAGAGATAGACAAAATTTATCTTGTTGGGAATAAAAGAGTTAAGCTGTCATAAATGAGTCTCTTATTTTTATGAAAATAACACAGTTATGCTCTAGCTAGTTTGGCTCAGTGGATAGAGCATCAGCCTGTGGACTGAAGGACCCCAGGTTTGATTCCAGTCAAGGGCACATGCCCAGGTTGTGGGCTGGATCCCCAGGAAGGAGCATGCAGGAATCAGCCAATCAATGATTATCTGTCATCATTGATGTTTCTCTCTCTCCTTCTCCCTTCCTCTCTGATATCAATAAAAATATATATTTCTTAAAAACACATTTATTATTATATTTTAAATTCAGAAAATTATCCTGATGAATGTGAAAATCACCAGAATTTACTGTTAACATTTTGGTGACCACCCTTTCAGATATTTCTATGTAATAATCTATGTAACCATTTGACATTAATAAGATCACACCATATACTCTATGCTCTAAACTGCCTCATTTTGAAAACATTACAGTCTCATGGATGGTTTTCAACACCAACAAATGTAGGCCTGCTGTTGACATTTGTTATAGCTAAATGCTTGTTTTTTGTATGTACCTATATACCTTAATGTATTTAACCAGTTCTCCACTTGTACACAGTTGATTTATTTTATCTTATATGAAAATCAATACTGCAGTATATAATTGTATATGCTATATGTAATTGTTTTATTAGGGTTAATTCCTGAAAGTAAGATTAATGACTCAAAAGATGTTTATATTTTTTATTTTTATACTTACTGCAAATTGTCCTTATGAATTACTTTGTCTTCCTTTGGATAGGCATGCTCACAAAGATGAGATTGTCCATCGTTTTAATTTCTCTGAAGTTCAACATGTCTTATGTGTTTATTGGCCATTTTTATTTATTTTGTGAATTGCTTTTTCATGTCTTCAAGCCCATTTAGATTGTAGAGTTATTTTGATTTTTCATTTGTTCTTTCTATATTAAGAAATATTAATTTTTCAACTGTCACATGTTGCAGGTATTTTTCTTAGTACTTCCCATTTATTTCAAGCTGTTGGGTTGTTGTCATGTGGAGTTAATTTATACATGCTTGCACTTTTGTGAAGTATTTAGAAAAATCTTCTCTCTTTTTTTATTCTAAAGACTTTTCCCACATTTTCTTCAACTCAAAAATTTCATGTTATTTTCATTGTTTTGAAGTCTATAGAAAAAAAAATTCTGGGTTTTATTTTATGAAATCCTTTATCATCCTGAATTTGAGGAAACCTGTTTTTCACTCTGGACTTATTGATCTTATCAAAGACACTTTTTTCTGTTTTTCTTTTAAGTGAAATGAATTAGTACATTTTTATCATCAATCCAGAAACCGCGTCTGTCATAAGCCTCGGTTGTTTGTGCTGGACCATTTAGGAAGCTTTATAAATGTCTTTCTTCCATTTCTTCTTTTACGGCATAAAGCCTTTCAGAGTGCAGATTGCTTCTGCTGGTGACTATCAAGTATGGTATTTAAAGACTTTCATTATGTAATCTATTTTTTAATTATTGAGATTTAAAACTTTGGAGTGACTTATTAAAAAATATATTTTCATTGATTTCAGAGAGGAAGGGAGAGAGAGTGAGAGAGAGAGAAACATCAGTGATGAGATAGAATCATTGATTGCCTGCCTCCTGCACACCTCTTATTGGGGATCAGGCCTGCAACCTGGGCATGTGCCCTTGTCTGAAATCAAACTCAGGACCCTTCTGTCCGCAGGCCGATGGTCTGTCCACTGAGCCAAACCAGCTAGGGCTTTTTGACTTTTTGACCATTCCTTCCCCTTTATTTGCTTGAATAATCATTAAAAAATTAGAAGTAGTCATAGTGTCCTTCAGTGAGGGATTATTTACTAAAACTAATTTTGAAAAGAAATTATGATATATCTATGTAATGAAATATTATGCAACCATTATCTATTGCTGAAATATAACTGATGACATAGAAGATTTCTTCTGGAATTTGCCAAATTGGGGGGAAATGCTTATCATCCTATCTCATAAAGAGGGAATATGCTAATAGACTGTCCTGTCCACAAAGATGCTGCCCACAACCAATAACAAGGGAAAATGCTAATTGATTGCCATGCCTTCAAAGATGGCGCCCACAGCCACAAGATGGCAGCACTCAGTTCCTTCAGCCCTGCCAGGGCAGCAGGTGTATGGGAAAGCTGTGCTCTTGCCACCAGAGTCCCCCATTTCCTTCAGTCCCCTGGCCGCCCAGGGCTGGCCCTAGGTGCAGGCAAGCCTCAGATGGCAGCTTCCCCAGCCACTCAGGCTGCCCTAGGCTCAGGTAACCAGGGCTGGCCGAGGCATGCACTGCCAGCACTGGCAGTAACAGATGTGTGATGGGGCATCATCTTCCCCTGATAGCCAGGTTGCCTCCTGCCCCTTAGGGCTCCCAGACTGTGAAAGGGGGAAGGCTGGACTGAGGGAACCCCCGCTTTAGTGCATGAATTTTCGTGCACCAGGCCTCTAGTCCTATCTAATAAAATAGTAATATGCAAATTGACTGCACCTCTGCTATACCCACAAGCCACGCCCACCAGCCAATCAGGAGTGAGTGCGCAAATAAACCCATCCAAGATGGCTGCCGGCCACAGAGAGCAGAATGGAGGCTTGGGTTTCCCTGGTGATAGAGGAAGCTAAGCTTTCCACCTGCCCTTGCCAGCTCAGACCTCCGCTTAAAGGCAACAAAGTTTCAGTTATAGAATCCCAACAGAAATGGCAGCAGCCACAGAACGAGCAGAAGGCTTGGCTCCTCTCCAAGCTACAAAGTTGCAATTGTAGAAGATACATAAATCCCAGATACCAGGGCCTCCATTTGGGTTTCCAGGGGACATTGCCAGCCTGCAAACCACTACAGGCCCCTCGCCCAGGGTGCCCCATACCCCAAGGGAACCCCCACCCTTCAGGGCAAACCAGCTGGCCCCCATCCATGCACCAGGCCTCTATCCTATCTAATAAAAGAGTAATATGCAGATTGACCATCACTCCAACACACAAGATGGCTGCCCCCATGTGGTCAAAGATCTTGCCCCCATGTGGACACAAGATGGCCACCACAAAATGACCAGTGGGGGAGGGCAGTTGGGAGGGACCAGGCCTGCAAGGGAGGACAGTTGTGGGTGATTAATCCTGCAGGGGAAAGGTGACCAGGCTGGCAGAGGAGGAAAGTTGGAGGTGACCAGCTCTGTAAGGAAGGGCAGTTAGGGAGGACTCAGGCTTGCAGGGAAGAGCAGTTGCGTGGGGGAGGGGGGAGAGACCAAGTCTGCAGGGGGGGACAGTTAGGGGTAACCAGGCCTGCAGGGGGACCAGTTGGGGGCAAACAGGCTGGCAGGGGACCAGTTAGGCATCAGTTAGGCTAGCAGGGGAGTGGTTAGGGAGTGATCAAGCTGGCAGGCAGAGGTGGTTAGGGGTAATCAGGAAGGCAGGCAGGTGAGCAGTTGGGAGCCAGCAGTCTTGGATTGTGAGAGGGATGTCCCACTGCCTAAGCGGGCAAACAGACATCCCTCAAGGGGTCCCAAATTAGAGAAGGTACAGGCTGGGCTGAGGGATACCACCCCACTCCCCATGCACGAATTTCGTGCACCAGGCCTATGAGCATCAAATATGATACACAAATTTGAGATTCTCTATGTTTATCTGTATGTAAAGATTAACTTAGTTGTCTCTAGGTGAGTGATATAGATGTTATTTTTCTTTTCAATCTGTATTTTTCTTTTGTGAGCATATAGGGTGTGCCAAAAGTAGGTTTATAGCTATGGGGATGCAAAACACAGTTTATTCTTGTATTATTGTTTATTAATTACTAGAGGCCCATTACACAAAGATTTGTGCAAGAATAGGCCTTCCTTCCCCTGGCCGCCAGCGAGCTGCCAAGTCCTTGCTCCCAGCTAGAGCACCACTCCTGTAGCTCCCTCTGCACCTTCCCTCACCTCATAGCAGGCCCGACCCACCCAGCTGCTCTGCGTCTGCATAGCAAATTAACCCACCATATTTGTTGGGTTAATTTGCATACTCACCCCTGATTGTCTGTGGGTGTAGCAGAGGTACAGTCAATTTATATGTTTGTCTATTATTAGTTAAGATTGTATTCTTTTCCATACAAACAATTGTAAACCTACTTTTGCCTCACCTATACATTGGTTTTGTAACAAAAAAAATTTCTGACCACATAGATGGGTCTTGAGA
Source organism: Antrozous pallidus (assembly GCA_027563665.1). Taxonomy (NCBI): domain Eukaryota; kingdom Metazoa; phylum Chordata; class Mammalia; order Chiroptera; family Vespertilionidae; genus Antrozous; species Antrozous pallidus. The sequence goes on along the minus strand of CM050510.1, from coordinate 66,791,781 downwards.
GCATTATGCTAAGTGAAATAGAAAACACAAATGGCATATGATCTTATATGTGGAATCTAAAAACAAAACAAAACCCATAGATTCATACGTACAAAGAACAGATCGGTGGTTGCCAGAAGTGGGATTGGGGATTGAAACTGGTAAAGAGAGTCAAAAGGTACCAACTTCCATGCCTGGCCAGTGTGGCTTAGTGATTGAGCATCAACCTGTGAACTAGGAGGTCATGGTTCAATTTCCAGTCAGGGCACATGGGTTGTAGACTGGATCCCCAATAGGGAGTGTTCAAGAGGCAGCTGATCAGTGATTCTCATCATTGATGTTTCTATCTCTCCCTCTCCCTTCCTCTCTAAAATCAATGAAAATATGTAATATATATATATTTTAAAAGGGTACCAACTTTCAGATATAAAATAAATAAGTTATGGAGCTACAATGTACAGCATAACAATTATAGTTAATAATACTGTATTATATATTTCAAAGAGTAGATTTTGAAAGTTCTCATCACAAGAAAATAAATTTTTGTAACTATATAAGTAAGTGAATGTTTACTACACTTACTGTGGTGATCATTTATTTCTCAATGTATAAAATATTGAATTATTATGTTGTATACCTAAAACATAATATTATAGGTCAGTAATATCACAATTTTTACAAGTCAGCCATCAGAATAGTATAAGCTCCTCTTTTACTCATTGGTCATATCACAAACATGAGCAAGGGGACATTTAAATCCTAGATTAATCTCCACGAGAGGAGAGCACCGAGAAAGATGTTTGCTAATGAACTCATATTAGGGAGATAGAACAGGTACATAAAAAAGTAAAGAATTGGTAGATGACACAAATTTAGGGAGTTAAAACCCCCTGAGAGCAGATAAACAGAGGGCCTATGTTAACATTCTCTACTGGCCATCCTTGACTGTCCCTAGGTTTCATTCTCTCATGAAGACTCTTCTCAACTATCAGGTGCCCTCCCTCCCTTATAAGAGAAAGAAGGAGGGAAAATAGGGTGATACGTAAATCCTTAAACTTGTATTTCTCTTAGAAATAAGACAAAAATGTTTTAATATGTGCATTGCCCAATTATATATGAGTTTCACAATTTATAAAAATTTAATTTTGAGCTGCTATCATTGTATATTTACAGTTAGTAAGAGAACATTTTCACATATTTACCGATTCAACAAACACTATTAATAACTTCTTGCCCCAGGCAACCAGAGGATAGGAAAGAAGGGACATAGGGAAGAGAGAGGGGCTTGGTGCCTGTCCCCCAGCAGCAGTCAGGGGCCTCCTGCGCACCAGTGTGACCAAAGGGGCACTCTGTCCTCCCACCTGATCCCCCCATCTTACTGAGCACCCTGCAGAGGCCCATGGAAATGCTTCTGAGTGACTGTGAACTCTTCTTATTTTGGGGGCTCCTAGCTGTTCCAAAGTGACCCCTCCATATTTACCTGACTTTTAACATTTTGTTAGTTTTAACTGATTTATTCTTACCCATTACTATAGTGGCCACCTCTTTTTTTTCTTTCTTTTTTCTGTGCTCTTTCAGAAATAATACTATCTTGTGTTTCATCTTGTCTTGAAAGGCGCTTGTCATACTTAAGTTACTTTGCAAATTTAGCTCCCTGGCAGACTCAAGAAAAGTTATAATTCTATAGCTCACTTGGCCTTTTCTCATTATTAAGTTGGAAGCAATGTGGTTTTTTGATCCTTTATTTATCTCATCTCAGTAGAGACTGTGGAGTGGGCTCCTGCCCTAAGTTACCACCTGGCACTCATGCGATTTTTTAGGAGGTAATTTAAAACCATTTCTAAATGGTTGTTGTGTTTTTAATGTTTCACCTATCTCTTATTTCTGATTTTATTGCATGGTATTCAAAGATGTAGATTATATTATTTCTACTTTTTGCAGAGATTTGAGCTTCTCTTTGTGGCTTGACAAAGTCAGTTGTTGCAGATATTATGGTGGCAGTTGAAAATTGCCTCTGAATGGTATAGCACTTATTCTGTCTGTTATAGTCTGTTAAGATTCTCTACCATTAGATCAAATCTTTATCGTTCTAACTTTACTGGTTTGCTTTGTGAAGGGATTGAGTGCAGCAAGAGTGGTAGAATGATGATAAAGTTCTTTTTGTTTTATTGTGGTTTTGTTTATTTCTTTTTGCATTTCCTTCAGTGTTTATTTTTTATGTCTCCATTTTGTATTACCTGACTTGTGGGAGACTATGCCTTTGCTAGTTTAGCATAATTAAAATGTATCTTGATGTTTACTTTCACTACCTAAAAGTGACTTGCCAATACAATGTGCTTGAAGAGTTTCTATTTAACAAACTTATTCAACAACCTCTATGTGCCCTTTGTTAGATTACAATTTTGCCTATTTTTTTTCCATTTTGCATATTCTTTAAACTGTCTATATCTGGCTAATTCCTTCTTTTTCTTTAAGACTCCACTCTAGTGCTAACTATTCCACAAAAATCCCCCTTTCTCTCTCACCCACCTCTCTCCCCTACCCTACAAAATAGTTCTGTGTTAGGATTCTTAATTCTATAAGGACACTAATAATGTACCTTATCACTTAAGTAATAGAGGGTATTTTATTGGCTGATGTGGCAGAGAAAGGCAGTGTAGAGTTGGCATCCTGAGATCAGATGCTTCCTTTTGTGTGTTTTTTAAAGATGATGGGCCTCCATTAACTGAGAGAAAACAAAAGGATGAGAAAGTTTAAGAAGGAGAAGATAGTTCAGTCTTCAGCACATTGGTTATGAGTGTCTGGGATATTCAAGTGGATACCTTTCACAAGCAATTGGATATTTGAGTATGTAACTCAAGGACAGGTCAGGCCTGGAGATAACAGACTTAGGAAACATGGGTGTTGTCAGAACAGTGAGAGTCAAAGAGATCATCCAAGCAAAGCAAAGTCATAACTGCTAGAATACATAATAAGTTTGTTAAATAGAAACCCTTCAATGGAGGAGGACCAGCGATAGAACTGAGAGAGATTATGTGGGTCACACCAAGTCAAATGCAGCATTTTACATAAATCAGTCTTTCCAATATAATATTTAGGAGCCTTCCTCAATAGAGTGTAAGGTCTTTAAGGTTGGGAACCTTGCAGTCTCTTTCCATTGGGACAGTTCATTTCTACTGTGATTTTCACTAACACCAAGAATTTTTGAGGCTCTGAAGAGGAATAAAATGATATCCGATATAGCAGAGTGATCCAAGGAGATTTAGACTGGATTTGGTAATTTGAAAGTAGTTACAGTAGAGAAAAGAAAGCCAGATTGTGGTGGGTGGAAAGTTAGTGGGAAGTGAGAAAGTGGAGAAAGTCTACTTCTCTCAATAGGTAAGGAGACCAAAGATAGTAGTTTCTTTGTGTGCCAGAATTCTCTTCAGATTGATTGTCTTGCTACAACTTTGTCTCACATTTTTTTCTTTTATATGTCTATATGTATAGTTTTTATAGGTACTATATACATGTATAAATGTACTATTTTTAAATGAAGTACAGAGAAAAAAAACTTTTTTTAAAGAAATGATGGTATTACTAAATAAATAAATAAATAAATAAATAAATAAATAAATAAGATGGGCCTCATTCTCTTCTGCTTTCACTGGTTATATCCACATGGCAGAAGCTGTGACCGAATAGTTCCAGGTCTACAGTATTTAAGTTGAGTCCCTAGGGTTAAGAGGGATTCCTTAAATTAAAAATTCTGTAGAAATACTCTAATTTGACCAACTTAGATCACCGTCCCTTCCCTTGAACCAAGTCTTTGTAATCAGAGAGTCATTAAACACTGAACACATCCCCTAATGATGTTAAGAGGATATCCAGTTGGGTTTTTTAATATATTTACACTAGAAGACTGGTGCATGAAATTTGTGCACAAGAGCAGGGTATTTCTCAGCCCAGCCTGCACATTCTCCAATCTGGGACCCCTCAGGAGATATCCAACTGCCAGTTTAGGCCTGATCCTGCAGTCGGACATCCCTCTCACAATCTAGGACTGCTGGCTCCTAACCGCTTACCTGCCTGCCTGCCTGCCTGCCTGCCTGCCTGATCACTCCCTGACCAGCACTGCTGGCCCAATTGCCCCCAACTGCCCTCCCCTGCCAGCCTGATCACCCCCACTGCCCTCCCCTGCCACAACCTGCCTCCTCCACACAAGGCAGCAGAGACCCTGGGACCAGACTCCGCACTACACAGAGCCTCGGGATCCTCAGGCCTCACCACACAGAGCAGCTGCCGGGCCTTGCCTCCGCTGTGCACGGCCATCTTGTGGTTGTGTCAAGCACAAAGACACAAGGAACACTTAGGCTTTTATTAGTATAGATTAAACAAGTTTTCTGAAATTATACAAATGTATATAACTTTGTTTTCTTTCATAACTTATATCCTATTTATATCAAACCTAAATGATGTCTTTACTAGTTATTTTGGTATTTTGGAATCAAGACAGCTAAAGTCCAGAAAAACCAATGTTCTAGAAAAGGTCAGAACCAGGACAATGCTGATAAATCATTTTCTACCATGCTGTGGTTGGCCTGCCTATCCCTTTGGCTGGGGTTTGTGGTAGGTCTGGTTGTGGAAGTGGGAAAGGGGTGCCTATCAAAAATGGAAGGTAGAAAAATAGAATTATGGGCCAGATCACGCATTTGTCTACCACAGGTTCCTCTTCTCTCTTCTTTTTTTTTTGTTTGTTTTGTTTTGTTTTGTTAGAACACATCACATTCTGTTTATCTCACAGTCTTGTGCCTACACTTGATAGATATTACTTCCTTAATATTTCTGCATTGTTCTCTTCTATGGACCCGGCCCTAGAATGAGCTTTTATATGATAACTGCATTCAAAGTGACTAGAGGTAGTGGAATAGTTGTTATGAGTACCTGGGAGATGTCACTGAATTGGTGAATCTGGGTAATGCCTTTTGGGGTTTTTTTTCCCCCCACTCTGGGAGTTGCTGACAGTCAGGCAGGTTTAAGAAATGCTGTATTCTGTTCTTTAGTTTGAATAGTTAGTTACCCTTCAGTTTGTAGCCTCATTTTTAAGATGAGGACACCAAGATTTTTAGAGAGGCTAATAAACTGTTCAAGGAGAGTCAGATTTGGCCTATCATCCTCAAAAAAACAGTATATGTTGTTGTTATTAAACAGGTTGAATGTATTTTGTGTTCCAGGAATTGTACTAAGTGCTTTTCTTACATTAGTTCATAACAGTCTACTCACTAGGTTTATTTGTCTCTTTAGACGTGTGATGTCTAAGGAAAGAATAGAGAACTAAGTAACTACATGTGGTCACAAAGATATCAAGTGACAGTGCTGAGATTCAAAGCAGGATTGATGCACTAGTGTCTGCTCTTGCTATTACTTTATTGTCCAACCTGGATCTGGATCTAGATTTGGATTTAGCATTCTAGAGATGGTGGTTGAATTCTTGTAGAGAGAGAGCTGTTAAAGCAGATGAAAGGACCAGTGATTGAGCCTTTAGTAATATCCTTTGGGGTCTTGGGAGGTGGAGGTGGAAGATGTGGTGTCAAGATTCAAAACCTTAAAAAGCACACCAGAGGACAAGACCAAATAAAGAATAGGAGCTGATAGGAGCTGGCCTTGAAGAGTAAGCTGAAGTCTGTGGGCTGGTAGCTTATCAGATAAGCGAGCACATTAGCTAACAAAACAGTTGGGATTAACTGAAGAAGGACATCAGTAGTACTTTGCCATCAATGCTATTTCAGCCTGCTTGCCAGCATGCATTTAAATAATGTAAATAAACAACTTGAGGCAGTTCTTATGACTGACATTAGATAAATTTGCTTGGAGTAGAGCAGAATAACAGGGCAGGGGAAGGAACCAAGATGGTGGAATAGGTAAACACCTATCTTGTTGCCCCACACAACAATTTCAAAACTACAACTTAACGACAGAACAAACATTATCCAGAATCACCGGAAAGCTGGATGAGTGAAAATTCCACAAATAAAAGTAAAAAAGATAGGACACTGTAACTCAGAGGAGGGGCGGAGGGCTGCGTTGAAGATACGCACGAAGTCAGAGGTTTGGAGCCGTGCGCGCGTGCAAGCGGATAGGGCGGGCAGCTGCAAACCGGGCTAGTTTTCTCGAACGGGAAGGGTGACAAAGCCATCCCGCTGGGTTGATTCCCCAGTTCCGGGCGAGGTCTGGGTTTCACCCACACTCATACAGGGTGAAATCGGACAGTAAGGAAGCACGCTGAAACTCGGGCGCTGCAGAGGTCTGCAAGTTTGTGGAGAGGGCGCATAAACTTGGGAACAGCAGAAGCTCGTGAGCATTCAGAGAGGACTCATGACTTGCTGTCTTGTTCAGGAAATCACCAGACTGCATTGTTTTACAACCCTGAGTGAGACTTTGGGTGTGCAGACTCATTTAGGGAGAGGCTGAATTGTCCGGCAGCGGGTAGAGCTCGGCAGCAGCTTTCTCTCAGAGGTGCGAGCAGCCATTACCACCAGGCACAGAGACCCAGGTGCCGCATAGGGCGGAGCTGATGGAAATCAAGGCTGCCTGCTCAGCCCGGAGACTCCGCCCATCCAACCTGAACACAGTGTCCCTGCACAGCCAATTGGCCTGGAGGTCAAACCCTCCTAGTGCTAACAACAGTTACCTAGGCTTAACTTCAACAAGACTGTGCAACCCATAAAGGGCTGCAGCAAGAGTATCCATCTCAGGCAATTGGGGAGGCTGAGCCACTGTCCCTTAGAGGATATCTACCACACAAAGCTAATTAACCAACTCAGGAAAGCAACCACAATGCAGAGACATGGAAAGAAATCACATGTGAAAGAAATGGAGGGGAAAAAAACAACTGGACACAGAGTTCAAAACCACGGTTATAAGGTTTTTCAAGAGGCTCCTAGAAAAGGCCGATGAACTTAATGAGACCTTCGAGGAAACGAACAAGACCTACGAGGAAATGAATGAGACCTACGAGGATATGAAAAAGGACCAACTAGAAATTAAGCATACACTGACTGAAATAAAAAATATTATTCAAATACCTAAAAGCAGTCTAGAAGACCACAAGAACCAAGTCAAAGACTTGAAATACAAAGGGACAAAATCCACTCAGCCAGAAAAGCAAGAAGCCAAAAGAATCCAAAAAATTGAAGATAGTGTAAGGTGCCTCCTGGACAACCTCAAGCATACCAACATCCGAATTATAGGGGTGCCAGAAAAAGAGAGAGAGCAAGATAATGAAAACCTATTTGAAGAAATAGTGACCGAAAACTTCCCCCATCTGGTGAAAGAAATTGACTTAAAAGTCCAAGAAGCTCACAGAACCCCAAACTATAGGAATCTAAAGAGGACCACACCAAGACACATCATAATTAAAATGCCAAGAGCAAAAGACAGAGAAAATATTAAAAGCAGCAAGAGGAAAACAGTTAGTTACATATAAGGGAGCACCCATATGATTGTCAGCGGATTTCTCAACAGAAACTATGCAGGCCAGACAGGAGTGGCAAGAAATATTCAAAGTGATGAATAGCAAGAATCTACAACCAAGATTACTCTATTCAGCAAAGCTATCATTCAGAATTGAAGGTCAGATAAAGTGCTTCACAGATAAGTAAAAGCTAAAGGAGTTCATCACTGCCAAACCAATATTATATGAAATGCTGAAAGATATTCTTTAAGAAGAGGAAGAAGAAAAAGGTAAAGATAAAAATTATGAACAACAAATGCACATCTATCAACAAATGAATCTAAAAATCAAGCGAATTAAAAATCTGATGAACAGGATAAACTGGTAAATATAACAAAATCATGGGCATAGAGAGGGAATGGACTGACAATTCTTGGGCAGAAAAGGACTGTGGGAGGTGCAGCAAGAAACTGGACAGTAATCATGCACCTATAGGAAAGGACAGTGGGGGGGGGCGAGGTAAGGGTGGAGGGTGGGATGGGTACTGAGTGGAGGGGAGCTATAGGGGGACAAGGGGGAAACAATGTAATTAATAAACTGAACAATAAAGATTAAAATATTTTTTTAAAGGAATAACGGGGCAGCTTTGCAACATAGTGGGTGATGGCATCAGGTTTTCAGTCAAACTGCGTATTTGACTCTCAGTTGCACTCCGTTTTGGCTCTATGACCTTAAACAAATTACTTAACCTTTGGTAGCTATATTTACTGATTTTCCAAATGGAGATAATACTAATGTTTATTTTATTTGTTTTTTGTAAGAACTAAGTGAGTTAATCATTATAAATCTTGAATTTGTACTTATAGAGCTGGGTAATCATTAACATGAGATAGGAGCTCAGTGTTAGCAGTTTTTACTAATATTGCATGCTAATATTATAACCCACACCTATGGTATGAATATCCATCATTTTACTCATTTTTTACTTAGTTCATCTGTTGCAAGAGGACATTGTCAATTGTGGTTTTTTTATTTTATATTTATTTGAACTTCTTTCATAGCTTAACATCGATGCCAAAAAGAAAATTAAAACCAAGCTCTCTACAGGTTAATTTAAGTGATTATTTTGGCACCTACTTGAATTTGATGCTTTTATATCATATTTGGAGTCAGTACACACATCCTGTTAGACTTGTGATGCAAGAGAGTTCACTTCATTCAGAGAACACAATTTTCTCAATTTACAAAGGTCTTGGGGATGTTGTCGCTAGTGGAGCCTAAAGCCAATTGTTTAAAATGACCTTTTGTTAATGATTACTGATGTATCTCAGGTCAAGGGTAATGTATAATTCTGAAAAATTTATTTGTGAATTTATAGTCTAATAGCCAATGAAAGGAGAAAAATTATAGCAGAGATTATGGAATTCTACACTCAGAGTTTTTAGGGATCTGACCTTCATTGCATAGCTGGGGAAAATGCTGGAAAGAGAGTTGACTTGGCAAAAGTCATTAAGCTGATCAATAGAGAAGGGTGAGGGCTGAACTAGAGCTCCTATCTCCAGACCCAACTTGTCTACCACATGTTTATGTCACAGTGGGCACCCAAATAGAAACAGATGTGAATTCAAGAATGTAATGTGAATTGGTGTCTCTTACTAGAAACTGGCCTCCTTTTGGTAGCTCTGTCAGGCTATCTGTAAGAACCTGTTCACTGGGGGAAAATGGCCTGTGAAGCATTTTTTAAATTGATTTTAGAGTGAGAGGAAGGGGGAGGGGTGCACACACACACACACACACACACACACACACACACACACACATCAATGTGAGATAGAAACATTGATCAGCTATCTCCTGCACGCCCCCTTACTGGGGATGGAGCCTGCAACCTGGTCATGTGCCCTGACCAGGGAATCGAACTGGCAACCTTGTGGTGCATGGGACAGTACTCAACCAGCTGAACCATACTGGCCAGGTGTGTGTGTGTGTGTTTTATGAGTTTAACTGAACAGAACTGACAATATATGCCAAGAAACAAGATCTCAAAGCTCCTGCCTTGTGAAGCACTTAAAAATAAGCATTATAGAGAGATAAATTTTAAGTGTTTTACCAATACTTCATTTCCTTAAAAGGCAAATGACCAGTTATGCAGTATTTCTGTATATAAAGAGGAAATAGGATTAAAAGGACATTTCTTTGGGTCTCTCTCTCTTTTAAAAAATTATATATTTTTTTATTTCAGAGAGAGAGAGAGAGAGAGAGAGAGAGAGAGAGAGAATCAGTAATAAGAGAGAATCATTGGTCGGCTGTCTCCTGCACATCCCACACTGGGGACTGAACCTGCAACCTGGGTATATGTCCTGACCAGGAATTGAACTGAGACTTCCTGGTCCATAGGTCGATGCTCATTACTGAGCCACACCAGCCAGCCTCTCTCTATTTTAAATAGGAAATACTTAAAGCTAAATTCTCATTCAAACTAAGAGGTAATAAATGATACCTCTTGGTAGAGGAAGATGACGATTCATTAGTTTCCATTTTTATGTGTAGTTTAGGTTAATTAGAACCCTTTTGAAATTGAGTGTATTGAAGCTTTAATGTATGCAAAAGTTGGTTGAGCAGTTTTAATTAAAATATTTCTATTTTGAGATTAATTGTTTTCAGTACTCTGAGATTAATGAGGCCTAGTCATGTTGTGGATACTCAACAAATATTAGTTTGGAAATTAGAAAATACTTTGATATTTTAGAATCTCACCTACAGTATAGTATCTTATATTCTTTCTCAAATCTGGGGAAACTCAACATATTAAATTTACTAATTTAATTTTAAAAACTTTTTACTTAAAAATAATTTTGAATTCATAAAAGTTACAAAAAGTAAAATTATACACACACACTTATCTCTGTGTGTGTATATACATTGTGCCCCTTTTCCTAAATATTCAGTTTGTGATTCCTAAGAATAAAATATTTTCTGCCCTAGCCGGTTTGGCTCAGTGCATAGATCGTCAGCCTGCAGACTGAAGGGTCTTGGGTTCAATTCCAGTCAACCGCACATGCCCAGCCAAACAGTGATTCTCTCTCATCATTGTTATTTCTATCTCTCTCTCCCTCTCCTTCCTCTCTGAAATCAATACAAATATATTTTTTAAAAAGAACAAAACATTTTATATAAAACACATTATAGTTATTTCATAATTATGCATTGATTGAGCATTTTTATCTACTGTATCATCTATGTTCCAGTTTTTCAAGTGGCCTAATAAAATCATGTGTAGCCTTTTTGCCCTTCAGTACAGGATCTAGAGACAAATACTGCATTTAGTTGTCATGTCTTATAGCCTCCTTTTAAATCTGGAGTGTTTCGAGAACTAAGATGGCGGCAAAGGTGAAACACCTATCTTGCCGTCATAATCAGCAATTTTAATACTACAACTTAACGAAGGAACAAACACCTTCCAGAATCACCAGAACGCTCGCCGAGTGAAAATTCCACAAATAAAAGTAAAGATAAGACACTGTGACCCGGAGGAGCGGCGGCGGACAGCGTTGAAAGATTAGCGCGCAGAGAGAGGTTTGGAGTGCGCGCCGCGGAGAGGGCTGGCGGCTGAAAACCGGCCAGTTTTCTCGAACAGGGAGACAGGGGCGTCCCACTGGACAGATTCTCCAGCTCTGGGCGAAGTCCAGAGAACCCACTATCACACGGGGTGAAAACTGGACAGTGGGAGGGCACGCCGAAGCTCGGGTGCTGCCGGGTCTGCCGGCTTGTGGAGAAGGCAGCTCTCGTGCGAACAGCTCGGCTACGTGACGGCGCAGAAAGCGCACCGCGACTTGTCTCTCATTCGGAAAACCATCAGTCTGCTTTGTTTTACGACCCTGGGTGAGACATTGCGCATACAAAGTCATTTGGGGACAGTCTGAATTCCCCGGCAGCCAGTGGAGCTCCACAGCGGCTCTCTCTCAGAGGTGCTGGCAGCCATTGCCCCCGGCACAGAGCCCCTGGGGCTGCATAGGGCGGAGCTAACGCTGTCTGCTTGACCCGGAGACTCCGCCCATCCAACCTGAGCAGAGCTGAGCTTCACAGACAATTGGCCTGGAGGTCAAACCCTCCTAGGGCTAACAACAAAAAGCTGGGTTTAAATTCAAAAACACTGAATACAACCCATAAAGGATTGCAGTAAGAGTACCCACCTCAGGCAACTGGGGAGACTGAGCCACTGTCCCTTTGAGGATAGCCACCACATAAAGCAGCCACCATGCAGAGACATGGAAAGAAATCAGGTGTGAAAGAAATGGAGGAGAAAAGACGACAAGACATAGAGTTCAAAACCACGGTTATAAGGCTTTTCAAGAGGCTCCTACAAAAGGCCGATCAACTTAATGAGAATTACCAGGAAATAAACAAGACCAACCAGGAAATAAATAAGACCAACCAGCAAATGAATGAGACTTACAAGTAGATGAATGATACTTACAAAGAAATGAATGAGACCCTCAGGGAAATGTACAAGATCTCTGAGGATACGAACCAGACCCTCACAGAAAAAAAAAAGGACCAACTAGAAATCAAGCATACACAGACTGAAATAAAAAATATTGCACAAAGTCCTAAAAGCAGTCCAGAGGGCCACAAGAACCAAGTCAAAGATTTGAAATACAAAGAACCAAAATCCACTCAGCCGGAAAAGCAAGAAACAAAAAGAATTCAGATAATTGAAGATAGCATAAGGGGCCTCTGGGACAACCTCAAGCAAGCCAACATCCGAATTATTGGGGTGCCAGAAAAAGAGAGAGAGCAAGTTAATGAAAACCTACTTGAAGAAATAGTGACTGAAAACTTTCCCCACCTGGTGAAAGAAACTGACTTAAAAGCCCAAGAAGTACACAGAACCCCAAAATATAGGAATCTAAAGAGGACCACACCAAGACATATCATAATTAAAATGCCAAGAGCAAAAGATAAAGAGAGAATATTAAAAGCAGCAAGAGAAAAACACTTGGTTACCTACAGGGGAGCACCCATACGATTGTCAGCGGATTTCTCAACAGAAACGATGCAGGCCAGACGCGAGTGGCAAGAAATATTTAAAATAATGAAGAGCAAGAATCTACAACCAAGATTACTCTATCCAGCAAAGCTATCATTCAGAATTGAGGATCAGATAAAGTGCTTCGCAGATAAGAAAAAGCTAAAGGAGTTCATCACCACCAAACCAGTATTATATGAAATGCTGAAAGATATTCTTTAAGAAGAGGAAGAAGAAAAAGGTAAAAATATAAATTATGAACAACAAATACACATCTATCAACAAATGAACATAAAAATCAAGTGAACTGATAGGCTGATGAACAGATAAACTGGTGACTATAACAGAAACATGGACATAGAGAGGGAATGGACTGACAATTCTTGGGGAGAAAAGTGTTGTTGGAAGTACAGCAAGAGATTGGACAAAAATCTTGCAACAATGGGAGAGGACATTGGGGAGGGGGAGGTGAGGGCGGAGGGTGGGATAGGTACAGGGTGGAGGGAAGATATAGGGGGATAAAAAAGGGGAAACAATTTAATTAATAAACTGAACAATAAAAAAAATAAAAAATAAATCTGGAGTGTTTCCACAGCTCTCTGTTTTCTGTGCCATCAACATATGTTAAAAATGCAGTGTTCCTTAGGTTTGTTTGCTCTTTGCTCATGATTAGCTTGAGTCTCTGCATGCTCAGAGCGTTGTGCCATCTGACCCCACTGGTGATTTTAATTTTGATCATCCAGTAAAGATGTCTAATTTCTCCACTGTGTAGGTTTTGGACTTTTTTCCTTTCTTATAGCTAATAAGACACTTTAAGACAAAATTTACCATAGATTTAGCATCCTTTGAAGATTTTTGCTGGATCAAATCTTTGCCATGATGGTTGCAAAAAGAGGATTATCTCTTTCTAGCGATCTCTCCAACTTACTGATTATTAGTATTTGGCTTTCTCCTGGGAGCAAGAGCTCTCCTTCCTCTTCTCTCTTATTTATTATGTACTAGAGGCCTGGTGCACAGAATTCATGCATGGGGGCAGAGGGGGGTCTCCCTCAGCTCAGCCTGCACCCTCTCCAATCCAGAATCCCTTGGGGTCTGTCCAATTGCTGGTTTAGGCCCAATTGGGACTGGGCCTAAACCAGCAGTCAGATAGCCCTCTCACAATCCAGGACTGCTGGCTCCTAACTTAACTGCTCACCTGCCTGTCTGCCTGGTTGCTCCTAACCTCCCATCCCCACCGGCCTGATCGCCCCTCACTGCCTCTGCGTGCCAGCCTGATCACTCCTGACTGATTCCCTGCTGGCCTGGTTGCCCCTAACTGCTCCCCCCCCCCCCCCCGGCTGCTGGCCAGGTTGCCCCCAGCTGCCCCCTCCCTACCAGCCTGGTTGCTCCTAACTGACCTCCACCCACCAGCCTGGTCACCCCTTACTGCTCCCCCAGCCGGCCTGGTTGCCCCCAACCACCCCCCTCTGCCAGTCTGGTCACCCCTAACTGCCCCCCCCAACCTGATCATCCTCAACTGTCCCCTACCCCGCTGGCCTAGTCACCCCTCACTCCCCACCCTACCAGCCTGGTCGCCCCTAACTGCACCCACCCCACTGGCCTGGTTATCTCTTACTGCCCCCCTGCCAGCCTGGTCGCCCCCCAAATGCCCTCCCCAGCTGGCTTGGTTGCCCCACACAGCCTGCTGTTCAGTTATTTGGTTATCCTTCGCTAACCCCCCTGCTGGCCTGGTAGTAGGCAGCCATCTTGTGAGGGTCAATTTGCATATTACCTCTTTATTGTATAGTATTATTAGTGTGGACTCAACAATTTTTTCAGTAGTTTGTAATTTATTTTGCTAGTTTCCGTATTTTGCTAGTGGGAGGAGCTTCTTCAAATTGGTCCCTGTATCCATGTGACACAATCCCACCAATTTTTTCTCCCACCATTTTTTTTAAACATATCCTTACTTTCCGGTATAGCAAAATATTTTGAGCTCGTCTTGTATCTGTTCTGTCCCTATTGTGGAATCAGGCGTTTCTCTGAGGAGTCCTGCTCCTTTTAGGAGGAATGGTATTAGATACCAAGATCTGGACAATAGGTATGTCATTGCTACTGGGATGTCTTCTTTTAGACTTTTTCAACAAAGGAAGAGATTCTCTCTCTGTCTCTGTCTCTCTCTCTCTCTCTCTCTGTCTCTCTGTCTCTGTCTCTGTCTCTCTCTCTCTCTCACACACACACACACACACACACACACACACACACACACACACACAACTGGGGATGTCATGAGCACATACGTGTGTCTTCAGTTGCAATATATCTACTCCCAGAGTTGTTTGTCTTTTCCCATTAGAGAGAACCCCAGCTCCCAACAGCATCAGCATTTACTCATTTGCTCAATCCTAAAATATATTTAAAATACTTTCAGAATTGCTTTGCCTGTACTACTGTGGTAAGCAAACCTAGTAAAAAGAGTGGGGAGTTTGTAATTCTTTCCTTCATGCCCAATACTGAGTGTATATTAGTCAAATATTATGTTCATAAGTTATATTAGTTCTTTCTTTCATCCTTTCCTTTTTCCTTTCCCTTCAGTGTAGTTATACTATTCTTTTGAAATAAAATTAGGCTCAGTTGTTTTCATTTGCTTTCCATTATAGGTTTCTTCTCAATCCCATTCTTTTTTCTATTGGTTTTTTGAGAGAGAATGGAAGGGAGAGACAGAGAGAGAGAAATATTGATGTGAGAGGGCACATTGATTGGTCACCTCCCACACACACCCTCCCCCCCAGTCCGTCCCTATCCCAGTTGCAGTTGGGGAGGGGGATACAGGAGGAGTGTCCCTGGGAGAATTTTGAGCCACCGCTGCAACTGTAACTGTGCTTGCCACCCTTGAGCCCAATGTCTGGCACCCATTGGTGAGCATGCAACCGAGGTATGACATGCCCTTGACCGGAATAGAACCCAAGACCCTTCACTCCATAGGCCGGCGCTCTAACCTCTGAGACAGACTGGTTCATTCCCATTCTTACTGGGTGTGATTTTTTAAAATTATTTTTATTGATTTTAGAGAGGAAAGGAGAGAGAGAGTTAGAACCATCAATGAGAAAAAAGAATCATTGATAGGCTGCCTCCCACACACACCCCACTGAGGATTAAGCCCACAACCTGGGCATGTGCCTTTGACTGGAATTGAACCAGGGATCCTTCAGTCCACAGGCTGATGCTCTAATCACTGAGCAAAACCAGTGAGGGCCCCATTCTTACTGTTTTAGTTTTTTTTTAAGTGTAACGTGCTCTCAAAATTCAAAACCATACTCAAACTGTTTTAGTCTTATTTCCATCTCCTTTTTTAAAAGGAAAAGGATATATAATTATAAAAGGGCATTTACATACCTGTGTTCAGTTTTGTTGTTATTATTTAAATTTTGTCTATTGAGATGAAGATTACAAGGAACTTAATTTTTTGAAACATCCTTGAGTCTCGGTGATTTGTGACTTTGATTCCTGGAGACGGTGGTTCTGAATGATTTTCCCATCCCAGCACGCAGAGTTACTGTCCAGTGTTCTCAATAGCAATCGCTGCGGTGATTGGGTAGAGGTGGGAGTGCAGGAGGCAAGAGATGCTTGCTGCGAGTTAATGAAGGCATTGCAGCCTCCCAGGTACACTGCTCAAGGGGAATCAGAGAGACTCCTGTGGTGCAAAGACAGTGACTGTGTAATGAGACAAATCATCAGGTAAGCAAACACAAAAATTTTAGTTTCAGATTAATATAAGCAAGAATAAATACCACCTTAGTGCCTTAGCTCTGCTGCCTCAAATGAACCTTCGTCTTTCCACAGAGGTGCTTGATGGGAATTTTTTGGCTTAATGATAGTCTCGGCAGCAGGTCTGAATAGATATGCCTACCCTGTATTTGTCACTTCTAATGTGTATATTGGGTTTATAAATCTTTTAATGCAGGATACCTCTCTGGCACACTATAATTTAGCTGGTTGAAAGAACTAACGGTGTCTTCATGGGAAGTGCATAATATAGCTGTGTTTTCTCTCTTGCCAAAGCCTTAATACAGATACTGGCAGCTGCTGTAGCTGAACGGGATGTGGTTTATTTCACCTTTGGGGATGCAGAATTGATGAGAGACATTTACAGCATGCACACTTTTCTTACTGAAAGGAAACTGACTGTTGGTAAGTAGGAGATCGTATTGATACTGCTATCCAGTGGATTTAGCAGGAGGAGCACATGCCAAATCTGGATGGATCACAGTGAATAAGAAAAAAAATGAAGTGTGATTTTTGAGGAGGGGAGGCAAAGTTTTAAAGAGGCATCATTGGTAGAATCATTGTTTTCTGGCAAAGTGTCATTCACAGTTTTGAAAGGGTATATCATCTTATTAAAGTAAGACTAAGAAGCTGGAGTTAGTGTCCATTTTTATGTTTGTGTATACCAAAAACTAAAAGAAGGAAGCATAGGGGGTAAGTTCAAATCTAAGAAGCCTCATTCTGAGCTCTGCTCAGTACACCCACCAGCTTGCTCACCTAATGTGTCCGCTGGAAGGAAAGGCCTTGCTGCCATGGGAGCCCAGTGCAGAATCAGAGTGCTACAGACTCCCAAAGTAGTTGACAGTTGTTTGGGTGGAAAATAATACAGTAATTAATAAATAATAATACAAGAATGAACGCTGTTTCATGTATTCACACTGTAAACTTACTTTTGCCCCACCCTGTATATATCCTGTTGGAATCATGAGCTAATAAATAGTTTCTTTAAGGAATTTTTAAAAATTTTATCTTTATGTCAGGAAAGCCTTCCAGGCATATGCCATTCATACTCTGTGTTCAAATTTAAACGTATGTTATTTAGATTAAGATAAAACTGAGTGTTGTTTAGTAGTTTCATCCATCTATATACTTTAATGTGCAAATTGGTCTTGCCTTTTACTCCCCAGGAGAAGTATATAAGCTGTTGCTACGCTATTACAATGAAGAATGTAGAAACTGTTCCAGCCCTGGACCAGACATGAAACTTTACCCCTTTGTATACCAGGCCGTTGAGTCCTGTGCGGAGACCACCAACCAGCCAGGACAAAGGACTGGGGCCTGAGGAGCAGAGTAACTAGAACCTCCTTCCACCTCCTCCCAGAAGCATCCTGTATGAATTGTCAGGTGTAATATAAGAACTGACTTAATATAATGTGTGCATAATCCACACTTGTATGCAAGGATGCCATCCCTTCCACATATACGCAGTAAACTTAGATTTTTTCCCCCCATTTTTTCCTATTTCAATCTTCACTCTTTGTTTTTTCTTTTGCCCATCAGATTTCTTGTGAAGTCACATGAAAGCTTATGCTTATCCCATCGGGTCTCTTTTTTGATGCCGATGTATTATACAAATGGCCTCTGCAGCCACAGATCCAGTAGCTCCAGGGAAGAAGTTGAAGTGCACGAATCTCTTCAGCTGGGTCTGCTAAGGCTCTCTCCAGGGGCCTCTCATCTCAGCTCTTGTTATGATTACATTGTCTGAGGTTTTGAATTTTGAAAACTTAGAGCTGGGCTTTTTTCATTCATATATAATTCAAATCTCCTAAGCTAAAACAATTTTGTATTTAAGACAGAATAATTTCCAGAAATACTTATTTTGAGAGATCACCTTTATCTGTTATAGTTTTTCTGTCCTTTTTTCCCTCATCAGTTTTTATTGATAATGGTTTTAGAAACTGACCAAGATGGAAAGAGGTAGAATAAAGAGAGAATTTCCCCAAATGATGTTTTAAAAACTAGATTCAAGAGAGTTAAGGATTTTTTATTTCTTGGAATTTTTTTTTCTTTTTAAATTAGGATTATTATTTGTTCCTTGGTGCTTAAGGCATCATCATACAACCAAAGTTTACAAACTGGGAACTTAGTTGCTGATTTGTTCATATTGAAGTTGCTCTGGTATTCAAGGTTATATAGTTAATAAATTTTCATTAACAATCATTTGTCAGAAACTCCCATATTATTTATATTTATATTTATATGTAATATAAATATATCTTCTTTAAGTGTGTCTCTGTGCAACCACATAAAGTCTAAATAAAACTGGAGTTGTGGAAAATGATTCCATTTAAGCTTTATCAGGGCCTCTGTTTCAAATCTTATTTATAGTTGTGTCCCTTTAAAAGTGGCAACAAACTAATAATATATTTTGAAGGTTTTAAGTGAAGACCAGTACCAATTCTGTGTTAAGGGAGAGTAGAGTTTAATCACAAAGCACTTATTTCTGTTTCTAAAATAATTATAAACTATACTGTAGAAGTTCTAGTTTATAGTCAATGTCAGGAAAAGCTATTGGAGGTCAAATCCTAATAATAAGAAGTTTTGGTAGATGGTCCAAACTCCTGGTGTCAACATTGGCAGGGAAAAATGGGGGCAATGTCTGTAACTTCTTTATTTGCTTAGATTGAGAAGTTAATGGATTTGGAACCTAAAGGCAGCCACTTACTATTAACTAAGTTCTTTGCCATAGTAACTAAAATTTTTATTCATCTCCCTAGATCTGAAGTGTCTGGATGTATTTCTGTAGATGCTAAAGTTTCCTCTTTCCTCTCTAACCCATTCTATGCTTTGGTAAACATTCATAGTTATATTTTATTTCTTTATTTTAGGCCCATATTTTTTCCCTCTTGCCCAGCCCCAAGACTAAGTGAACAGTTCTTTAACACTGTGAAAAGTTTAGGATGATTTATGTGGGAGCTAAGCCGTTATATCCAGTTAAGAAGGCCTCCCATAGATTATAAAACCTTTATTTTATGTACTATTTTAAAAACATTACTGCAGCCGAAACCGGTTTGGCTCAGTGGATAGAGCGTCAGCCTTTGGACTGAAAGGTCCCAGGTTTGATTCCGGTCAAGGCATGTACCTTGGCTGCAGGCACATCCCCAGTAGGGGGTGTGCAAGAGGCAGTTGATCGATGTTTCTCTCTCATCGATGTTTCTGACTTTCTGTCCCTCTCCCTTCCTCTCTGTAATAAATCAGTAAAATATATTTTTTTAAAAAAACATTACTGCGAATTAAAATATGATATTCCATCAATTTTATAAGTATTTGGATTTCAGAAGCCACAATATGAAGAAAAAGTTCAATTTGGAATTAGTGAAATAAATGTATGCTCTGAAATGTGCTTCCTACATGTTCGTCAGCAGATTAGGATATATTTTAGGCTAATACCAATTCTATAGAGAGTATATTTCTTCCTAAATACTGAATTTTTATGTCTAAGTTTATAGGTTACTCTCACAAACCTTAATAGAAATTATAACATTCTGACATTGATGGTCTCCACCTTCTCACCAAGAAACCCCTTTTATTGTTTTGTTCTCAAAGTCTCCATATTTTGAAATATTTTGATATCAAGTAAAATTCACTTGTTAAGCTAGTTGTTTTCATTTTTAATAAATTAAATGTGCAGTGTTCAGACTAAGACAATATAATTCCAGCTAAAACAGAAGCCTTCATATACAGATCACCCATCAACAATTACCAATTCATAGCAAATCTCACTTGCATTCTATCCCTACCAAATTATTTGAAATTTATCTCAGAGTTTATATTTCATCTGTAAATGAATGTCTCTAAAAGATATTACCAAAAAAAAAGTATTACCACAGTTTCATCACACACACGCTAAACATTAAATTTATTTTCCTTATTCTTCCTGCTAAGTACAGCTAAAAATCCTGAACATGATATGTAAACAAACATAAGACTATGAAAGGTGGGTGGCAGAGGAAGAGGCAGATTGGCTAGAGGTTTGGGGAGCCAAGGAACAATCCAGTGGCAAGTTTCCTGGTTTTCCTTATTTTCTCACTTACCCTATACTTATTACTGGAAAAAGTGGCAACCTAGAAATTTTGAGTGCAAATAAAAATCCAGAAAATCCTGCTCTCCCTAGCCAAAGGACCAGGAAAGGAGAAGCTTAACAAGACAGAAAACTTTTATTTAATAACTGCTAACATCACACTTAATATTCAGAAACTAGATACTTTATTGCAACGATCAGGAACAATGCAAGGATGTCCCCTCCTTGTGCCACTTCATAATGGAAGCTCTAATTAATGCAACATGACAATGAAAAGTATATAGTAGGGAAAGAATAAATAAAACTGATTTTGTCCCCAATGACATGATTGTTTATGTAGAAAATCCTAAAGAAATGACAAGAAGCCCTATTGTAACTAATAAGCTTATATACTAAGGTTCAGGATATAAGATTAATATAAAAAGAAGGAGAGCCACAATAGCAGCATAGGTAAACTATCTGTACTCGCCATCTCCCACAACCCCGGGAAAATTACAGCTAAAATACAGAACAACCATCATTCAGAACCGCCTGAAAGCTGGCTAAATGGAAGTACTACAACTAGAGAAGTAAAGAAGAAAGCACATTGAGACAGGAGGGGCAGAGGCACAGAAACAGTTGGTCCAGCACCCACATTTGCCTTTTTTAAAGCAGTCAGGAGATCATCTCTGTGGACGCTCCCCATGAGGAGCAAGGGGTCCCACCCCCCACACCAGACCCTCAGTCCAGACTCCCAGAGCTGGGAAAAGAAGTCCCTGGTAGACAGGATCTGACCATACCAGTTTACAACTCTACACATCCACAAGCGACACATTCAAGGGACAGACTCAGTGAACACCAAAGCCTCACTGAAGCAAGTCCTCCATAGGAGTGTCTCCAGCACAGCAGCTGGTCCTCACAGCCAGTGGACTGGAGGTTCAAATCCTCCCCATGACACCAACAGCAGTCAAGTCTCAGCTACAATAAGACTGCACACAGCCCACAAAGAGGTGCATCTAGAGTGCCAGCTCAGGTGACTGGGGAGGCCAAGTCACTGGGCCCTATAGGACACCTACTACACGAAAGCCACTCTACCAACTCAAATGGGACATAGCAGCTCCATTCAACACAAAGAAATAAACCCAGGGAAGCAGCCAAAATACAGAGGCAAAGAAACATGTCACAAATGGAAGAAAGCAAGCTACTGGATACAGAGTTCAAAACCATACTTATAAAGTTACTCAAGAATCTTCATGAGACCTTCAAGGGACTTAGTGAGACTTTCAAGGATCTTAGTGAGAAGCTGAAAGACATGGAAAAGAACCAGTCAGAAATTAATAATATATGGGGATTCAACAGTAGAGAATTCTGTGGATCAAATCAATAATTTAGAATATGAGAAAGCAAAAAATACCCAATCAAAAGAGCCAAAAGATAATCCGAAAATATGAGGATTAAAGAGCCTTAAGGACAACTTCAAGCTTACCAACATTCACATTATGGGAAACCAAAAGAGAGCAATATAGTGAAAACCTATTTGAAGAAATAATGACAAAAACTTCCCCTACCTGGTGGAAGAAATAGACTTACAAGTCCAGGAAATGCAGAGTCCCAAACATTGAGGAATCCAAAGAGGCCCACACCAAGACACATCATAATTAACATTCCAGATGTTAAAGACAGAATCTTATAAGCAGCACAAGAAAAACATTTACTTACAAGGGAGTGCCCATATGACTGTCAGCTGATTTCTCAACGGAAACTATGCCGACCAGAAGGGAGTGGCAAGAAGTATTCAAAGTAATGAGAATAGCAAGAACCTACAACCAAGATTACCCAGCAAAGCTATCATTCAGAATTGAAGGTCAGATAAAGAGCTTCACAGATAAGAAAAAGCTAAAGGAGTTCATCAATAGCAAGCCAGTATTACATGAAAATTTGAAAGTTATTCTTTAAGAAGAGGAAGAAAAAGAAAGATAAAAAATATAAACAATAAAAGTCAATAAATACATATCAACAATTGAATCTAAAAATTAAATGAATAAGAAAGCTAATAAACAATAAACTGGTGAATAAAGTAGAATCAGAGACATGGAAATGGAACAGACTGACAATTCTTAAGAGGGGAATGGGTAGGCAGGAAGAGATTAAACCAAGTTCTTAATGCATATATGCATTACCTATGGACACAGACAATTGGATGGCAAAGGCCTGGAGCAGGGTGAGAAGGGAATGGAGGGAGCTAATGGGGGGGGGGGGGGGGCATCTGTAATACTCTCAAGTAAAGATTTTAAAAACCTTAGTATATAGCAAAAAGAAAAATAATATGAACAATAAAATGGCAAGAAATACATATCAACAATTGAATCTAAAAATCAAATTAAAGAACCTAATGAACAGAATAAACTCATGAATAAAACCATAAGAGGCATGGAAATGGAACATATTGATAATTCTCAGAGGGAAAGGGGGGTGAGGGTTGGGAAGATCTTATATACATATATGCATTATCTGTGGACACAGATAATAGGATGGCGAAGGCCTGAGGGAGGAAAGGCGGGGGGGGGGGGGGAGCAGGACATCTGTAATACTTCTCAAAGATAAAGATTAAAAATAAAAACAATCTGTTGTATTCCAATATACCAGCAACAAACAATAGGAATGTGAAATTAAAACCATTAGCATCCCTAAAATAAAACTTAGGTAATAAGTCTCCAAAATATGTGCAGTATCTGTCTGAGGAAAGCTGCACAACTATGATGAAAACAAATAAAATACAATCTAAATGAATGAAGGAGATTCCATGATCACAAAAAAAAGATTCAATATTGTTGAATGTAAGTTCATCCATACATTCAGTACAAGCCTAATCAAAATCCCAGTAAGTTATTTTTGGATGTAGACAAACTAGTTCTTAAGTTTGTATGCAAAGACAAAAGACCCAGAATAGCCAAAAGCATATTGAAAAATAGCAATACCAGCAGACTGACAAGACCTGACTTTAGGTCTTACTATAATGTACAGTAATCAAGATTATGTGTTATTAGGAAGAAAAGAGATGAATAGTGGGATGGAGGAGACAACCCTGAGATAGGACATAAATAGAGTCAACTGATATTTGACAAAGGACCAAAGGCAATTCAATGAGAAAGTATAGTCTTTTCAACAAATGTTCAAATGACATCCACATGCCAAAAAAAAATTAGACACTGACCTTATACCTTTCACAGAATTAACTAAAAATAATTCATAATCTAATGTAAAATACAAAACTAAAAAATTTTTTGGAGATAAGCCAAAACCTAGGTTACTTTGCCTTGGTGATGAGTTTTTAGACATACCACCAAAAACACAATTTATAAATATTTCTCTTCCACATCCAGTGTGGCTAGAGAGTGGTTCAGTTTTTGAGCAGGGGTGGCTGGGGATTGAGAAAATGAAAGAAAGAGACAGACACAGAGATGGAAGGACAAAGCTGGGGCTGGTGGGACAGCTGTCATCTGATGGAGAGACAGTGACCCAGTGCCAATACAGTGTGTTTATTTTATACAGCAAAATACTAGGAAGTTTTACTAAAGCCCAAGTCAAAGGAGATTATGTGCATTCTTCTGGATGGGCCTGGATAATCGTGTTGGTTCCCTGTACTTGGCTGGATTTATAATCATGAAACCCACACCCTAGTGCCTGAGCTGAAGGTCAGACTAACAACACACCTGCCTCAGGCAAGGTATATTTTCAGGGCATGGCTCTGCCAGGCACCACTTTTATTATTGTAGATTGGAGTAGCTATAACACTAAGAGTGATCTGTAATGTAAACCATGTGCTTTGGGTGATTATAGTGTGTCCATGTCAGTTTTGCAGTTATAACAAATGTCCCTTTCTGGTGTGGGATGTTGCTAGGGGGGATACTGTGCATATATGGGGACTAGGGATATGGGAAATCTCTACCTTTTGTTCAATTTTGCTGTAAACTTAACTGCTCTAAAAACTATTTTTAAAAAATACTCTTCACCCTAACTCAGGTTATAGTGTCATCCTGTACACCAAAAAGGTTGCATGTTTGATTCCTGATCAGAGCACATACCAAGGTTGTGGGTTCAAATTCCCATTTGGGGTGCCAAAGGGAAACAACTGATCAATGTTCTCTCTCTCCACCCCCTCCCTCTCTTCCTTTCTCTCCAAAAGATAAATAAAAACATGTCCTCGAGTGAGGATTAAAAATAATAAATATTAAATTATAAATTACAAAAGGAAAGATGCCCAATGTTATATATATATATATATCCATCTAATAAAAGAGCAATATGCTAATTCAACCATACCTTCGCTATGCTACCAGCCAATCAGGAGCATGGGGCGGGGCCAAAGCAGCACAAGGCAGAGGGCGGGGCTGGGCCGGGCAGTGATGGTGGGCCCCCAATCGATGGACCACAGGAGCGCTGTAGGCCCAGGCAGGTGGAGGGCGGGGCCAGGCAGCGATGTCGGGCCCCCGATCAATGGACCACAGCAGCACAGTGGCCAGCCTACAGCCAGGTCCGGAGAGAGGCCTCTCTCCCCCAGACCTGGCTGTAGGCCAGGGTGGGTGGAGGGTGGGGCCAGGCAGCGATGTTGGGCCCCCAATTGACTGCAGCAGCGCTGTAGGCTGGGGCTGGTGGAGGGCCCCAGATCACAGGGCAATGGCAGGGTGCCCAGGGCAGGTAAATTTGCACATGCTGGCGGGACAGGCAGCACCTGATGTACATGCTGCAGGGTACAGGCCACCACGGACCTGGCAGACCTGGCGAGCAGCGCCTGAAGCTGCCTCGGGTCCAGGCTGCAATCAGGACTGGGCAGGCCTGGCAGGCAGCACTTGACCCTGTCCACAGCAATTGGGACTGGGCAGGCAGCAGGGATAACTAACACCTGACGCTGCCTGCCATATCCAGGTGGCGATAGGGACAGTGCCGTTCCAGCAGGCACCTCCTGATGTCGCCCGCCGGGACCAGGCGGCGATAGGTATGGGGCAGGCAGCATAGATAGTGCCTGATGTTTCCTGTGGGCTCCAGGCAGCGTTGGGACCAGGAAGACCCAGGGACAGCGCCTGATGTTGCCCAGAGTCCAGGCATCGATTGGGACCGAGCAGGTGGTATGGACAGTGCCTGATGCTGCCCTTGGAGTCCAGGCATCAATCGGGACCAGGCAAGTGGCATGGACAGTGTCTGACGCGGCCCGCAGTGTTCAGGCTGTGAATGAACTGGGGAGTTCCAGCAGGCAATTCCTGATGTTGCCCTCAGGGTCCTGGCAGCTATTGGGGACCCGGGCAGACAGCATCACAGCGCCTGATGCCCCCCGTGGAGTCCAGGCAGCAACTGGAATTGGGCAGTTCCAGCAGGCAGCTCAAACGTTGCCCGTGGGGTCCAGGTGGCAATCAGGACCGGGCAGTTCCAGCAGGAAGCTTCTGATGTTGCCCGCAGGGTCCAGGTGGCAATCAGGACTGGGCAGTTCCAGCAGGAAGCTCCTGAAGCTGTCCGAGGGGCCCAGGTGGTGATTGGGACTGGGCAGTTCCAGCAGGCAGCTGCTGATGCTGCCCGCGGGGTCCAGGTGGCAATTGGGGTCCAGTAGGCAGCATGGACAGTGCCTGAAGTCGATGGGGGGTCCATAGGCAGGGGTGGCCCAGGTCTCTGGACAAAGCCATGGTGGCAGGGCCGGGGCAGAGGTGGTTACAAGTGATCAAGCCAGGAGGGGAGGGCAGTTGGGGGTGATCAGGCTGGCAGGGAGGTGCAGTTGAGGGAAGCAGGTCAGGCAGGCAGAGTGGTTAGGGGAGATCAAGCAGGCAAGCAGGTGAGCAGTTAGGAGCAGGTAGTCCCAGACTGCCAGTTTAGGCCCGATCCCACAGGGGTCTCAGATTAGAGAGGATGCAGGCCAGGCTAAGGGACACACACCTCTCTACCTCCCCCCATGCACAAATTTCATGCACCGGGCCACTAGTGTGTGTGTGTGTGTGTGTGTGTGTGTGTGTGTGTGTATACACATATATATAAAATTAGGAAATTGCAATCTAAAACAACAGTGAAATTTATGGTGTCGAATGGGTACTAAATTTATTGGGTGATCACTTTGTAAGTTATATAAATGTCTAATCACTATGTTGAACACCTGAAACATATCATATTGTCCTCAAAAGTCGAATTATGGAGTCATTTATTAAAAAGCCGGCGGCATACAAGATCTGGAGCAAAAGTGCTTCAGACATCACAGCCCTGAATAGCTCAACACATCTGGCTTATATTGGCGGACTATCTCAAAGGTATTAATTACATCTTTGGGCCTGGAATGAGGAACCTGTTTTGCAAAAAGGCATTTTTACAGAAGCAGAAATAGAGCAAGTTAATATCTAAGAATCACTAAATCAACAGAACCACATTATTTGGGACTGCCTGGGCAATTTAGAATGATTGTGCTGCCCAGACTTTGGGATTACTGAGTCAACAGAAATGCACTATCAGTAGCTGCTTGAGGCAATTCAGGATAATTGTGTTCTCCTAATTCCAGGAACACTACACTGAGTCAACTGAAAACTCAGTTATTTGTATCTACTAAGATAATTTGGAACAATTGAGTTGCTCTGGTTCCCAGAAGAATGTCCTTCAGCAACTACTGAGGTCACAATTAAGGGGACATTCAAACTATAGTATTCAATCATACATAAGTTCAGAAAATCAAAATAACTTTCTATTGTTTTAGCAAATAAGTACAGAACCCAAACAGCAGTTTCTACCTGAGATGATTGCTGCCAAACTTCAAAATCACGAAAACACATGCAATACCCTTAAATGCACATTGCTCCGTATTGTGATTCCTTATATATGGCTATAGAGATAGTAGAAAGATCAATTGTTGCCAGGAAGCTAGAGTGGGGAGAAGTGAAAAGTTGGAGAATGGGAATGTTAGGGTATTTAAACTATAACCTTATGATAATGTGATGGTGGATCATGACAGTATGCATTTGTAGCCTGCAGGGTCCTGTCAAACTGTACAACACAGAGAGAGACTAACATAGACTTTAATTAATAATAATGTATCAGTATTGATTTATCAGTTACAAATATACCACACTAATGCAAGATGTCAAGAATAGTGGAAACTCTAGGGAACAGGGAACTAACTGTGTACTATCTGCTTAGCATTTTGTAAATGTTAAACTACTCTAGAAAATAAAGTATTTTACAAAAGAGAGTGAGAATAGAGTGAATTGATTACGGGGCCAGACTTGGCATGAAGATTTCTGTTTCTAAGAACAAGGAGACATTGGTAGGACATAAGTGCCCAGTGTAAAGGCTCTATTATTGAACACCCATACTTTGGGGCATTTTAATGATGATGACAGTCATGAGACTTTTTCATTAGTATATTGAAGTGTAATTCTCTACACCTGTATGTATCTATGAAAATAGCAGCTCCTCCATTCCTTTTTCAAAAGTAGAAAGTCTCAATTCAATAAACATTTGTCCCATATACTGAATTTTTACTTTACTGACTTTGGGGATATGAAGGGACCCAGAGAATTCTGCTCCTAACAGTAAGGTGGAGTAAATGCTGAAAACAACTATAGTCTAGATATGACATACTTTTATGGCTTTTTTGTTCTTGAAACAGTCTATCTACCAAATAGTAAATAGTAAGCAAATGGGGGAGACAAGGTTATCCTAAGGGCAGATGCTGATAACCACAATATAATTTGCATTAATAAATTTTGGACCAATAAGAAACAATTGGGAATAATTGGGAAGATTAGGAAAAGGATCTACTAAAACCTAAATAAATGGAATATAAAATTGGTTAAATAATTGAGATCTGGCTGATATTTCTGAAGAAATTACTAAAAGGGAGATACAGAGAGGCAAGTCGGTAGATAAAAATGTGAAATAATTAAGAGATGGTGCATTTGAAGGCCCCCAAGGATCTGTCTCTTGATTCAACAGTATTTGGATGGAAGATACTCCAGGCATATACAACTTCTAGGCTCTGATCACCCTGCAATCTCCTGTCCAGCCTCAGCATCCAGGCTACCTCTCAGATAGCACATGCATGTAAGACCAGCTAATTCTGTCTTGTGGTTAGAGTCTTGTTACCAGTGTGGACAAAATGGGCTACATGCTAACTGACAAGCTTAGGGAAGGCCTGCATGGAAAGTAACCACAAAGGATGGTCTGAAATTAAACTTTAACTAAAAGCAGTAATGATGGGTAGTTTTGTCCTAGGCCGGTATCTTCATTGACAAGGTCAACCTTTACCTTAACTGAGCCTATCTGTCTTTTTGCATCTATCATAACATACCTTTGAAGTGTCTGGGTAACTTGTAACTTCCCTTTTTCTAGACCCCTTGGGGCACAACCAAATGTGCTGGGTGCCAGTACAGATACCACAAATTCCTTCATTATCATATTAGTTGTTCCTGCACCCACATACTTAGATGTCCATCATTTTACTTTTTATCCAATCCCAGGGGTTTCTCTCCCCGCCTCCCCTGCACCTTCCCCTGCCCCTTCTCCCGCCCTCCCCCCTTTGCTTTCTCCTGACTCTTTCCTCTCTAATCTATCACCAATGGGTTTTATGTAACCCACTTCTGTCCCTTCCTTTGATTGCAATGTATAAATACAGATGTAACCTACCATTCTCTGGAGCATTATCTCAATTCATTGAGTTTCTGCTTCCTGGCATAAGTCAACAGTTTGGCTCAAATAAACTCACAAAAATTCTTTACACGTTCCAATGTTTTTTTACATTAACAACAGCAAAAGCTCTCAAAGTCTTCAGAATTATTCAAATGAAGCCAAGGCCACCATCAATCTGTATGTGTGAAACTCCAACATCTCACTCTCTTTGGATTACATGCATGGCTCTAAAGGATGTATACCACTTCTTTGACTTGGTAAGGCAGAAATACAAGGTTACCAAGTGTCTCTTTGGAAATTTTTAGTGGTGACAGTGACTTCTCACCAGAAGCTTTCTCAAGGTGAATTGGGTCACACTTTGGATGCCTTAGAGGTCTTCCTGGTTCTAGGAAAGAATCTGAAGCTGACCCTGCTAGATCTGCACCCTCCAGGCTTTGCTAGCTCAGACCCTCATGACTGTGCCTTCTTGAAGTGAAACTCATCAAGATGGGCTTCTACCTCACCAGCCTCCACAGGCCAAGCTTGGGTAGGACCTCTTCAAAAGGCTCATTCTCGGACATGATTAGAGGTCTCCTTAATCCAGTGGCCATGAGGGGGTGCTGTTGCAGTCCCCTGGCCTTAGGAATTCCACCTGATTCTGTCCTCACCCCCAGAGCAGTAGTTGCCCCAGAGACAATTATTCCAAGCTGTGGACCAGTGGAAACCATAACATTTTTTAATGTGGAAAAACATTTTAAATTTAATTAAGATAAATGGACAACAGAATAGATGTAAAGTAGATTTAGCCAGAGTTCCATAAAAGAACAGGGGAAATGGAGGAGAGAAAATATTTGACAGAAATTTCCTAGAACTAATGGAATACATACCTAAACATATTAGTGTGAACTCACAGAACAGCAAAGCCTGAAAGCAAATCTTAAGGCAGCAAGGTAGAAATGAGCGATACTTTGTAAAGAAATACAATTAATGAGATAAAATATTATTGTAACATTTGTGGACAAAAGGGGCTCAGGGGAGGCCTGCATTGGCAGTCTCGCAAACTCAAAGACCTAAAGTAACCACAAAGGAGGGTCTGAAATTAAACTTTAACTAAAAACAGTTATAATGGGTAGTCATGTCCTAGGCAGGTATTTCCCTGACAAGGTCAACCTTTACCCTAACTGAGCCTATTGTCTTTTTTTATTTTTATTTAATATATTTTATTGATTTTTCACAGAGAGGAAGGGAGAGGGATAGAAAGTCAGAAACATTGATGGGAGATAAACATCGATCAGCTGCCTCTTGCACACCTCCAACTGGGGATGTGCCCGCAGCTAAGGTACATGCCCTTGACCGGAATCGAACCTGGGACCTTTCAGTCCACAGGCCAACGCTCTATCTACTGAGCCAAACCGGTTCGGCGAGCCTATTGTCTTTTTGCATATAAGAGAACATACCTGAGAAAGGCCAGGGTAACTTGTAACTTCCCTTTTTCTGGAACACTTGGGGCACAACCAAATGCCTTGGGCACCAGGACAGAGACCATAAATTCCTTCATTGTTATTGTTACCATGTTAATTGTTGACTGTTAACTATCCTGCACCCAGCTGAGTGAAAGAAGTATGTGCCTATCATTTTACTTTTTATCTAGTCCCAGAGGTTTCCTGCTTTGCTTTCTCCAGCCTACCTAATCTATTACCAATCGATTTCATGTAACCCACATACATCTCTTTTTGATTGTAATGTATAAAACAAGGTGAAAACTGCCATTCTTTGGATTATGCTCCAGAATAGCATTATCCCAATATGCTGAGATTCTGCTTCCCAGCAACTGTCGAGTTTGGCTCAAATTCTATGATGTACAATAACCACCAGGGTGCAATTAGCTTGCTGCTGGGGTCCAGCAGATAGGGACTGGGCAAGATGGGCCAGACACGCCCTGGAGCTCTTCCTCCCACGGCCCCCACCTAGACTGATGGTGCACCAGAGGGGTCCCTGGGCCTGGCCTGTGCCCTCTTGCAATCCGGGACCCCTTGGGGGATATCGGAAAGCTGGTTTCCGCCTATCCCCGCCTGCCAGGCCAAGGGACCCCACCAGTGTACAAATTGTGCACTGGGCCTCTAGTAATATAATGTTAATAAATAATGGAATATTGTGTGTTGATTTTTATTCATTGCAAATTGTTACAATTATATAGTAATTAATAATAGTGAGTAAAACAAAATATTATTGAATAAAAATTAATGAAATAATATTTTAAATGCTGAAATACCAATTGTTAATCTAGTTGACCATCTTTGAAGAATGAAAATACATTCTTAGATAAAACAAAAATTAAGTGTTTACCTATTATGCTTTTACTAAAGCAAATTCTAAAAAAATAAATATACTTTAGAAAGAGTAAATGATTTCAGACAAACTTGCAGCAAACCTGTGGATTCCTTGACTTCTGAGTGGCTGTGCAGTGCACTCTAGAATTGGGATAGTGGGGCAGTTGTCAATAAAAGTCTAACCTGGACTTGAATCACAGCTCTGCCCATCCCATGGGAAGGCCTGCATGGCAGTCTTGCAAATTCAAATACCTAAAGTAACCACCGCCTTTACTGAGTGAGCACTGGGTTCCTGATTTAAAATTGAGACTGATTATATCTGTCTTATAGGGCTCCAGAATGAATTAGAGGTGAGCACTATAGAGCACCCATCATTGTGCCAGCAGCTAGCGGTACTAGTGCTAGAAGCTTCCACTTCTATACATCATAGCATGATTTTTACTTCTCAGACACTTTATTGTCCTCTTAACAGTCCCAATGGCCCCGGGACTTTTGCTACAATAACTCACCTTCAGATGCCAGAATTAATTTATCTCTAAAGGCAGGAGCTGTCTGAATTGTACATGCTAGATCTGACATACTATATTATTCCACACTCATAGGACTACTTAAAAAATCAATAATCGGTATACTAGGAGAGTGGAACTAATGTCTTCTGTACATTTAAAAGCCCAGTCTTTCTCTGGCTCATCAGTGAGATGATCTAGCCCACAGGATGAAGAAGGAAGGCCTCAGCCTGCTTGGAGATCGCAATCACACCCAGAAGCAAGATTCTGGGCCACCATTCAACATCTGATTGATCTGGCGTATTGATCAACCATCCTTATCAGAATTCCGGACTTTTGAGTCCCGAGTTGGAACTAAGTTTCAGCTAAAATGAGGCAAGAATTCTCTATCTCTTTGGCTTTTCATGAAGTTGTTTAAAAGATTAAACAGTTGCTACTTTGCCTCTGAGGAAAATTAATTTCCAGTCACTTGGCACTGTGCTTGTTTAATATTATTTAGAGGAATCAATAACTTTCTTGCCTTTATTGCCTTCAGAAAAAAATGTTCTTAGGTGGAAATGTTCTTTTCTGTTTCCTTTCAAATTTGTGGACATTCTGCACTACCTATGAGTAAGCCTGGAGGGCAGTGGTCTGTCCTGGTTTCTCCCCTGAAAACATACTTCCACAGCAAACAAGGTAACGGTGCTTGAGCTGTGCGACCACAGCACGGTGTGCGGAGGACCTGTTCCCATCCTTAGGAAAGAAAACAACTTAAATTCCTAACATGGCAGGTAAGTCTCTTCAAAATCAGATCCCAGCGAATGTTCCTAGTTCTGCTTCACCTTTCTCAGTCTGCTGCCTTTTTATCCTCTCCTTTCCCCTACTCGGAATGGCCTTCCCTAGTTCCCACTCACCTTTGAAGAACCAGCCAGACGTGACTACGTTGAGAAAGCCTTCCCTGATCCTCAGCCAGAGTCAGCTCTCCTCCTCCCAAAACCACAAATCCTCACATCAATCAAGGCTCCTCAACCCGGCAGGTTCTGATTCTGGAGCATTTCTAACAACATCCCAGGCTGCTGATCCAGGGCAACACATTGAACAATTTTGTTCTTAATCCGTGTCCGTGTCCGTGTGCTGCTTCAGCGGGGCAGCCAGGCTGTTTCGCCTCTGAGTGCTCAACCCTGAAGGCAGAACTCACACACCGTTTTGAATATTTGCTGAATGAGGACTCCTTCCCCATCACACTTCCTAACATCAGCTTCCCTCCATCTTTACAAACACTTCATAGGTTTTTATGCCATTGTCGTCTTCCTTTTTCTTTATGGTAGGTCTCTCATTTGTGTGTGTTCACTTTTTATTTATTTATGTATTTATTAAATTTAT
Source organism: Antrozous pallidus (assembly GCA_027563665.1). Taxonomy (NCBI): domain Eukaryota; kingdom Metazoa; phylum Chordata; class Mammalia; order Chiroptera; family Vespertilionidae; genus Antrozous; species Antrozous pallidus. The sequence goes on along the minus strand of CM050510.1, from coordinate 66,758,705 downwards.
TGGGATGACATTGGTCAACATGGTCATATAGGTTTCAGGTGTGTGTTTCTGAATATATTGTACTATGTGCCTAACTCCAAAAGTAAAATCTTCTCCTGTCACTGTATTTTGGGACTTCTCTTCTCCCCCACCCCTTCCCTCTGGCAAACACCATACTCCTGTTTGTGTTTATGAGTTTCAGTTTTATATCCCATACATGAGTGAAATCATATAGTTCTTAGCTTTTTCTGAATGACTTGTTTCACTGAGCATAATGTTCTCAAGGTCCATCCATGTTGTTCCAAATGGCACTATTACATCCTTTATTATGGCTGAGTAGTATTCTATTGTGTATTTATATGTTCCACATCTTTTATACCCAGTCCTCTATGTCTTGGCCACCGTGAATAATGCTCAGTGACATAGGGGCACATATGTTTTTAAGGTACGTGCCCAGGAGTGAGAATGCTGGGTTGTATGGTAGCTCTAGTCTTAATTTTTTGAGAAATCACCAGACTGCTTTCCATAGTGGCTGTACAAGTCTGCATTCCCACCAGCAGTCAATGAGGGTTCCCTTTTTCCCATAACCCCTCCAACACTTATTGTTGCTTGTCTTGTTGATAATGGGCACTCTAACAGGTGTGAGGTGATATCTCATCATAGTTTTGATTTGTATTTCCCTAATTGCCAGGGACGTTGAACATCTTTTTATATATCTACTGGCTATTCATATGTCTTCTAGGGAGAGGTGTATTTTCAGGTCCTCCATCCTCTTTTTTATTAGTTTGTTGTTGAATTGTATGAGTTCTTTATATATTTTGGAAATGAAACCTTTGCCAGAGCTACTATTTGCAAATATCATCTGCCATTTTATTGGCTGTCTCTTTGTTTTATTGGCAGTTTCTTTTGCTGCCAATATAATCCCATTCATTTATTTTTTGCTTTACTTCCCTGGCCTTTGGGGTCAAGTTCATAAAATGTTCTCTACAACCGAGGTCCATAAGTTTGGTACCAATATTTTCTTCTATGTAACTTAATGTTTTGGAGGTTTTTTTTCTTTTCTTTTTTTAATTCTTTATTGTTTAAAGTATTACATAGGTCTCCTCCCCCCCCCCCCCCCATTGACCTCTCCCCAGCCTCTCCCATCCCCCAATGTTTTGGGTCTTATATTTAGGTCTTTGATCCATTTGGTTTGGGGGAAAAATGTAATCCGGTTTCGTTCATTTGCATATAGCTTTCCAATTCTCCCAGCACCATTTATTGAAGAGAATGTCTTTATTCCATTGTGTGTTTCTGGCACCTTTGTCAAAAATTATCTGTCCATATATATGTGGTTTCATAGGTGGCCTTTCTAATTTGTTTCATTGATCTGTGTGTCTGTTTCTCTGCCAATACCATAATAGCTCTGTAGTGTAATTTTAAACCAGGTAACATGATACCTCAGCTTGTTTTTTCCCCCTCAGGATTGCTTTGACTACTTGGGGTCTTTTGTGGTTCCATACAATCTGATGATTTCTCGTTCTATTTCGTTAAAAAACTACATTGGGATTTTGATGAGGTTGCATTAAATCTGTATATTGCTTTTGAAAATATGGCCATTTTAACTATGTTGACTATTCAAATCTATGACCATAGAATAATTTTCCATTTTGTGTCTTTTTAAATCTCTTTTAATAATGCTTTGTAATTTTCAGTATATAGGTCTTTCATGTTCTCTGTTAAGTTTACTCCTAGGTATTTTATTATATTGGTTGCAATTGCAAAAGGAATTATGGGTTTTTTAAAATTTCTTTTTCTGAAGTTTTATTGTTAGTATACAGGAAGGCAATAGATTTTTTGCACATTGACTTTATATCCTAAAACTTGACTGTATTTGTTTATTGTTTCTAATAGCTTTTTGGTGGAATGTTTGGGGTTTTCTATATACAGCATCATGTTGTCCACAAAAAGTGACAGTTTGGCTTATTTCTTCCCTGTTTGGATGCCCTTTCTTCCTCCCTTTCTTCCTCCCTCCCTCCCTCCCTCCCTCCCTTCCTCCCTCCCTCCCTCCCTCCCTCTTTCTTTCTTTCTTTCTTTCTTTCTTTCTTTCTTTCTTTCTTTCTTCCTTCCTTCCTTCCTTCCTTCCTTCCTTCCTTCCTTCCTTCCTTCCTTCCTTCCTTTCCTTTCTTTATTTTGTCTTATTGCTCTGACTAGGAAACACAGCACTATGTTGAATGTGAGTGGTGAGCGTGGGTATCCTTATCTTTTTCCTGATCTTAAGAGGAAAACTTTTAGTTTTTTGTCACTGAGTATGATATTAGCTGAGGGTTCATCATATACTAGTGACCCAGTGCATGGATTGGTGCACATTGAAAGGAAATTAATTAGAAGCTGGCTGGCAGGGTGCGACTGGGGGAAATGGGCAGGACATGCCCTGAAGCCAATCTCTGGCAGTTCTTCCTCAGCATCTGTGGAGTGAGTAGGGTTCCTCGGGCAGGTGGGGTCCTTCGGCCTGGTCTTCAGAGATTGGGCTGAAACTGCCTCTCCAACATCCCCTGAGGAGTCGTCCCGGAGTATGAAAGGGCACTCTGCAAAGTTGCTGTTGTACAGGATGAGGAATGCAAATGCAAGTGTGCAATAAACCAGATTCAGGGCTTACAGTGCCTCAGCAAAAACATAACCCATAGTCAAAGGTGGAATTGTGTGGCCCTGCGAGGAATCTGGCTCCCTCCTCTCTGGTTTCAGGGTGCGCCACCAGAGAACCACCACTACCAAGTCACTGCAGCTCAGCAGCTCCTGAATTGAGCATCTGCCCCCTGGTGGTCAGTGTGCATTATAGCGACCAGTTGGATGGTCAGAGGGACACTTATCATATCATATCAATTTATATCAATATATATATGTGTATATATATATATCGATATATCGAGATATATATATATATATATATATATATATATATATAGAGAGAGAGAGAGAGAGAGAGAGAGAGAGAGAGAGAGAGAGAGACTAGAGACCCGGTGCATAAAATTTGTGCACGGGGGTAGGAGGGTATCCCTCAGCCCAATCTGGGACCCTTTGAGGAATGTCCTGGATCGGGACTAAATTGGCAGTTGGACATCCCTCTCACAATCCAGGACTGCTGGCTCCCAATGGCTCACCTGCCTGCCTTTCTGATTGCCCCTAACCACTTCTGCCTGCCAGCCTGATCACCCCCTAACCACTCCCCTGCCAGCCTGATTGATGTCTAACTGCTCCCCTGCCATCCTGTTTGCCCCCAACTTCCCCCCTCTGCCAGCCTGGTCACTCCTAACTGCTCTCCCCTCTAGGCTTAATTGCTCCCAACTGCCCTGCCTTGCAGGCCTGGTCCCTCCCAACTGCCCTCCGCTGCTGGCCATCTTGTGGTGGCCATCTTGTGTCCACATGGGGGCAGCCATCTTGTGTGTTGAAGTAATGGTCAATCTGCATATTACTCTTTTATTAGATAGGATAGAAGCCTGGTGCATGGGTGGGGGCCAGCTGGTTTGTCCTAAAGGATGTCTCAGATTAGTGTGGGGGTTCCCTTGGGGTGTGGGGTGGCCTGAGTGAGGGGCATGTGGTGGTTTGCAGGCCAGCCATGCCCCCTGGTGATCCAAGCAGAGGCCCTGGTGTCTGGGATTTATGTATCTTCTACAATTGAAACTTTGTAGCCTGGAGCGGAGCCAAGCCTTCTGCTCTCTTCATGGCAGCAGCCATTTCTGTTGGGGCTTATTTATCTTCTATAATTGAAACTTTGTAGCCTTAAGTGGAGGCCTGGGTCAGCCATGGTATGAGGAAAGCTTGGCTTCCTCTATCGCCTGGGAAACCCAAGCCTCCCTTCTGCTCTCTCTGTGGCCACAGCCATCTTGGTTGGGGTGTATTTGCATACTCACTCCTGATTGGCTAGTGGGCATAGCAGAATGATGGTTAATTTGTATATTACTCTTTTATTAGATAAGATGGTATTTATGTTGAGATATTTCCCTTCTATTCCTATTTTATTTAGTGTTTTAATCATAAATGGATGTTGTATCTTATCAAATGCTTTTTCTGCATCTAGATAAGATCATAATATTTTTATCCTTCCTTTTGTCAATGTGGTGTATTCCATTGATTAATTTGTGTATGTTGAACCATCCTTGTTGACAAACCCCTGGCTAGACTCACTGAGAAAGAAAGGGGAAAAAGCCATATTTATAAAATCAGAAGGGAGAAAGGAGAAGTCACCACAGACATCACAGATATACAAGCACCAAACTAGCTTGTTTGCCTCAGTGGATAGAGCATCATCCTGCAGTCTAAAGAGTCCCAGGATCAATTCCAGTCAAGGCCACAGGTCCAGGTTGTGGGCTCAATCCCCCATGGGCGGTGTGCAGGAGGTAGCTGACAAATGATTCTCATCATTGATGTTTCTATCTTTCTCTTCCTCTCCCTTCCTCTTTCTGAAATCAATAATAAAGATATATTTAACAAGAAATAAAATAAAGTTGAACATTCCTATCAAATTAAAACAAAACTCCCCCAAAAATATAAATCTAAGACCAGATGGCTTCACCAGTGAATTCTACAAAACATTTAAAGAAAAGTTAAAAACCCATCCTTCTCTGCTTGGAAAAAGATGGCGACTGGCAGGAAGGTAGGGAGGGAGAGAGTGTGAGAGAGTGAGGAACCCATAGAGGAGAGTGTAGATATGTGTGGTGTATGTATGTATGAACTAGGGCCAGTTAGATTCTGCAGGTCCTCCATGGAGCTGCCAAACAAGGCAATTTAGATGGCGGAGTTCTGCGTAAAAAGCAGACACTCCTGGGCGGCCAGTGTGGGCATGGAGACCACGCCATCTTGAGAAACAGAGCTTCTTCAGACTAGAATTCTGCCCTCATCCAGTCCCATTTCAGATGTAAACCAGGACCCTGCAGCCACTGGGGACAGAGAACTGCAGCCACAGCTTTAGACCAATAGACAACAAAATCCAGTCTTCCTGGCAGCAGATTTCTGTGAGTCAAAGAGCCTATCCCCCTCCCCACAGGATTGTAGATAACTCCATAGTAACTGATAGACCTGCCCCTTGCTCGAGCCACACGCCCCTACTGGAAATTTGAGAGGTGCGCGTCTGCTAGCACAGGGCTGCAGTTCCCCAACAGTGAATCTGACCTTGAGAATGCCCGCAGGAGCCCCAGCTACCCCAAGGGGAATTTGAGCCTGAGAATGCGCACACAGGCCGCAACATTGCTGTGGGAATTTTAGAGACTGGAATTTGCTTCCCACAATGCAATCGGAAAGCACACGCAGGGCGGCAGTGCCACCTGACTTGGATACAGGGCAAGTGTACACGAAGTCAGTTTTCTGCAGTGCAGGCACACCATAGAACTATTGTGCAACCCAGTCCCCCATGGTGATTGGGACCCAAAATCTCCCGGCAAGAGGCAGCACTGAGCACCACTGACTTGACTCTGCTTCTTACCTTGTGCACCTGGGATCCCTGACTCACAGTGCATTCACACTAAGAGACAGTGACTACAATTCTTGGTGCGTGCACACAGGGGAACCCTGATTCTCAGCGAGAAACCACACGAGGCAACAGAGACTCTGATGCTCAATTCTTGGTGCAGACACAGGGAAACTCTGTCACCTGGCACCATTTTCAGCATACGCCAATAGCGCAGTGCAGCGGGGTCCCTGATTCTAGGTGTGCACACGAGATCACCCAGAACACTGGGAACACTGATCCTAGGCAAGACTGGTTCCCACCAACCCACAGCAGCCACACGCCCTAGAGTCAGAGCACTTCAGTGACACTCAGGTGGTGCGAAGTTCCCATGGCACACGGCCCAAGTCCACGCAACTCGAAGTTTGAACCTTCTGGTGATAGTCAGAATGGGGAGATGACACAATCCCCAAAGGAAAGAAAATGAGGAATTGCCAAGAAAGGAAATTAGTGAAATTGAAGCAACATGACCGAAAAAGAATTCAGAATAATGGTCATAGAATGTATACATTGGATGGATGAGAAAATCAACAACCTATTTAAGAATCAGGAAGAAATGAAAAGTGACATAGCTACAATAAAAAACAACATGGACGCTTTCAACAGTAGACCAGAAGAAGCAGAGGACCAAATTTGTGAGTTAGAAGATCAGGTACAGAAACAAGCTCAATCTGAACAGCAATTGGAGGAAAAAATTAAAAAGCAGGAGGAAAGCCTAAGGAGCTTTTGGACAACATGAAACAAAGTAACATACGTATAAAAGGGCTGCCAGAAGGACAAGAAGAGCAGCAAGGATTAGAAAATCTATTTGAAGAAATAATGACAGAAAACTTCCAGATATGGGAAAGAAAAAAGTTACACAAGTACAGAGAGTCCCAAGCAGGATCAACCCCAAAAGACCCACATCATAATTTCAATGGCAAATATCAATGTCGAAGAGAGAATCTTAAAGGCAGCAAGAGAGAGACACAGAGTTACCTACAAAGGAACCCCCAACACATTATCAAATGATTTCTCAATAGAAACATATCAAGCTAGAAGGGAATGGAAGGAGGTATACAAAGTGTTGCAAAGCAAAGGACTGAATCAATAATACTCTATTCAGCAAGACTATCAATCAAAATTAAAGGGGAAATCAGGAACTTCACAGACAAAAAAAAAGGCTAAGGGAGTTTATCATCACCAAACCAGCAATGCAAGAAATGCTAAAGGGAATACTGTAAAAAGAATAAATAAACATATAAGAAGGAACACAGACACAAAAATAGATATGACTACAAATACCTTTCAGTAATAACTTTAAATGTAAACGAACTAAATGCTCCAATTAAAAGACATTGAGTGACTGAATGGATAACAAACACAACCCATATATATATATGCTGTCTACAAGAGACCCACCTCAGAACAAGAGACTCACAAAGATTGAAAGTGAAGGGATGGAAAAAATATCTTTCAGGCAAATGAAAATGAAAAAAATAGCTGGAGTAGCAATACTTATATCTGACAAAATAGACCTTAAAGTAAATGCCATAACAAGAGATAAGGAAGGCCACTCTATAATACTAAAGGGATCGATACAAGAGGATATAACCCTGATAAACATATATGCATCCAATGCAGGAGCACCAAAATACATAACAAAACTTCCTGGTAGTTATCAAGGGAGAGATTGACAACAATACAATCATAGTAGGGGACTTTAATACACCACTGACATCACTGGATAAATCATCTAGATAAAAAACCAGCAAAGACACAGCAATCCTAAATGACTCACTGGATCAGATGAATTTAACTGACATCTTCAGAACATTTCACCTCAAAGGCACAGAATATATATTCTTCTCAAGTGCACATGGGACATTTTCAAAAATAGACCACATATTGGGTCACAAATGAAGTCTCTCCAAACTCAAGAAGATTAAAATCATACCAAGCATCTTCTCAGATCACAATGCCATAAAATTAGAAATAAGCTACAATAAAAACAATCCAAAAATCTCACTTAGGAGCTGAATAGCATGCTATTAAATAATGATTGGGTTATCAATGAGATCAAAGATGAAATTAAAAGCATCCTGGAAACTAATGACAACAAAAACACAACAATCCAAAATCTATGGGACACAAAGAAAGCAGTCCTGAGAGGGAATTTCATAGCTCTAAAAGCCTGCCTCAAAAAATCAGTAAAAAATGGTAGTAAATCATCCAACTCTACAACTTAAAGAATTAGAAAGAGAGCAATAAGAAAAGCCCAGAGTGAGCATAAGGAAGGAGATAATAAAGATCAGAGCAGAAATAAATGACCTATAGAGACCAAAAAAAAAAAAATCAATGAAAAAAGAGCTGGTTCTTTGAAAGGATAAGCAAGATTGATGAATCTCTAGCCAGGCTCACCAAGAAGCAAAGAGAGAGTACTCAAATAAAAAAAATCAGAAATGAAAGAGGAGAAATAACAACAGACTCCACAGAAATATGAAGGATTGTTAAAAAAATACTATGAACAACTCTACGCAAACAAACTAGACAACCTAGAGGAAATGGACATATTCCAGGAAAAATACAACCTTCCAAAACTCAATTGGGAAGATTCTAAAAATCTCAATAGGCCGATAACTATAGAAGAAATTGAAGAAGTCATCAAAAAGCTCCAGCAAACAAAAGCCCGGGGCCAGATGGCTTCACAGGGGAGTTTTACCAAACATTCAAGGAAGAACTTAAAACTATCCTCCTCAGACTATTCCAAAAAATTCCAGAGGAGGGAACACTTCCAAGCTCATTCTATGAAGCCAGGATTACCCTAATACCAAAACAAGATAAAGATAACACAATGAAAGAAAATTATAGGCCAATATCCCTCATGAACATAGATGCCAAGATCCTCAACAAAAATCTAGCAAATCGAATCCAGCAGTACATCAGAAAGATCATACACCATGACCAAGTAGGATTTATTCCAGGGATGCAAGGATGGTACAATCAATAAATGTGATACATCACATAAACAAATTTAGAGGTAAAAATCACATAAGCATATCAATTGACACAGAAAAAGCATTTGACAAAATCCAACACCCCTTCTTGATAAAAAAAAAAAACACTCAACAAGGTGGGAATAGAAGGATCATACCTCAATAAAAGCCATATATGAAAAACCCTCAGCCAACATCATACTCAATGGACAAAAACTAAAATCATTTCCCCTGAGAACAGGAACAAGACAGGAATGTCCACTCTCACCACTCCTGTTCAACATAGTACTGGAAGTACTAGCCATTGCAATCAAGTAAAAAGAAGAAATAAAAGCATTCAAATTGGAAAAGAAAAAGTAAAATTGTCCTTATTTGCAGATGACATGATATTGTACATAGAAAATCCGAAAGACTCCATCAACAAATTATTAGACTTAATAAATGAATTCGGCAATGTAGCAGGCTACAAAATTAATACCATAGGGTATTTCTTACACCAATAGCGAACTTACAGAGAGACTAGAAAGACAATCCCATTTACCATCACACACAAAAAAATTAAGATAGGTAGGAATAAACTTAACTAAGGAGGTAAAAGACCTATATGCAAAAAACTACAGGACATTGAAAAAAGAGATAGAGGAAGACATAAATAGATGGAAGAACATACCGTGTTCATGGGTTGGTAGAATCAACAGCACCAAAATGTCCATACTACCCAAGGCAATCTACAAATTCAATGCAATCCCCATTAAAATACCGATGGCATATTTCACAGACCTACAACAAACTTTCCAAAAATTCATCTGGAATAAAAAAAGACCCCGAATAGCCTCAGCAATCATGAAAAAGAAGAACAAAGTAGGTGGGATCTCAATACCAGATATCAAGCTGTATTACAAACCACTGTTCTTAAAACAGCCTGGTACTGGCACAAGAACAGACATATAGATCAATGGAAGAGAATACAGAAATTGACCAAAACCCTATGCCTGATTAATATTTGACAAAGGAGGCATGAACATAAAATGGAGTCAAGATAGTCTCTTCAATAAATGGTGTTGAGAAAATTGGACAGATACATGCAAAAAAATGAAACTAGACCACCAACTTACACTATACACAAAAATAAACTCAAAATGGATCAAGAACTTAAACATAAGATGGGAAACCATAAAAATACTAGAGGAATCCACAGGAAGAAAAATCTCAGACATATGCCGAAGGAACTTCTTCACTGATATCGCTCTTAGGGCATTGAAACTAAAGAGAAAATAAACAAATGGGACTATATCAAAATAAAAAGCTTTTGCATGGCAATAGAAACCATCAATAAAACAACAAGAAAGCCCACTGCATGGGATAACATATTTGCCAATGTTATTACTGACAAGGGTTTAATCTCCAACATTTACAGAGAACTCATACAACTTAATAAAAGGAAAATAAACAATCCAATCAAAAAAATGGACAACGGACATAAATAAACACTTTTTGAAGGAGGACAGAAGGAAAGCTAGGAGACATATGAAAACATGCTCAAAGTCACTAATCATTAGAGAGACACAAATCAAAACAACAATGCGGTATCATCTCACACCTGTCAGAATGGCAATCATCAACAAATCAACAAACGACAAGTGTTGGTGAGGAGCGGAGAAAAAGGATCTCTTTTGCACTGCTGGTGGGAATGCAGACTGGTGCAGCCACTGTGGAGAACATTGTGGAGTTTCCTCAAAAAACTAAAAATGAAACTTCCATTTGACTCAGTGATCCCACTCCTAGGAACATATGCTAAGAAACTGGAAACACCAATCAGAAAGGATATATGCACCCCTATGTTCATAGCAGCACAATTCACCATAGCTAAGATTTGGAAACAGCCTAAGTGCCCATCAGCAGATGAGTGGATTAAAAAATGTGCTACATCTACACAATGGAATACTACACTGCAGTAAAAAGGGAGTTCTTACCATTTGCAACAGCATGGACGGAACTAGAAAGCATTATGTTAAGTGAAATAAGCCAGTCAGAGAAAGACAAATACCACATGATCTCACTCATTTGTGGAATATAATGAACAACATAAACTGATGAATAGGGACAGATCCAGGAAGCATTGACCAGACTGCCGGACCTCAGAGGGAAGTTAGGGGAGGTTGGGGAAAAGGAGGAGAGATCAACCAAAGGACTCATATACATGAATATAAGCCTAACAAATGGACACAAACACAAGAGGGGTGAGGGCATGAGTCGGGGGAGGGTTGGGTGGGTCAATGGAGGGATGAGGACACATATGTAATACCTTAATCAATAAAGAAATTTTTAAAAAGCCATCCTTCTCAAACTCTTTTTAAAAAATGAAGAAGAGGCAATACTTCCTAACACATTCTATGAGGTCAAATATCCTGACACCAAAACCTGGCAAAGATAACACAAAAAAAGGAAAACTATTGACCAATATCTATGATGAACCCAGATGCAAAAATCCTAAGCAAATCGAATACCTCACGATCAAGTGGAGCTCATTCCAGCGTCACTAAACTTATAGACAAACAAAGCTGTTGGTTGCCTGCTAACCCAGAAAAAGTTGATACAAATCTTCCTAAGAAGACTTGTCACACAGGCAAGACCTCACGTTTCATGCTCCTCCCATCTCCCCTCTTTGCGGCACTGGGTAGAAAAATAATTTAATTCTGGAAATAGGAAAAGGAAAGATATTCTCAAAGATTGGAATTCTTGAACATATATTCAACTATTCTGAAGGTAAAGGACTGAAAGATTTTTGATGTTACAGAGAGCAGTGCTTCTCACATTTAATGTGCATATCACTTGAGGATGCTGTTTAAATACAGTCTGATTCAGTAGGTGTGGGGTGAGGCCTGCTAACAAGCCCCATGTAGTGCCCATGCTTCTAGTTTATGTACCCAATCAGAGAAGTGAGAACGACCATGATGACAGAGCCCAGTTCCTAGGAGATGTACTTGTGCTTCTGGTTCTCTAAGCTCAAAACATAGGCCTCTTCCCTATAGTTTCCTCAGAGGTCAGCAGAGGCCCTCTTCCAGACTGGCTCACAGTGTGAATAACGACAAATATCCCTTCCCTCTCCAGGGCTGACCACTGAGATTATATTGCAATCTTTTTTTTTTCTTTTTGGTGGAGTTTAAATACTGAGATGACGTCTCTATCTGATGTTTCAATAGCTCAGTTTTTCCTTACGATATAAATCTGAACCCAACCAAAAAATGGCATCGGTTACTCCCCAAGACTGCCATCTTTAGCCCATATGCTCCATGTAATATAAGAGACAACCCCAATGTTATTAACTAACCTTGGCCCACACTTTCTTCTTTTTTCCGCTGGCAGTTAATTAGATGGTGTAGTTTGATGTATTTTTCCCCTTTTAAATGCATTTCTTGGTGTTTTTGGCTTATAATTTCTTAGTGTATGTTTTTTAAATTTTTTTCCACCACCACTTATAGCCCCCCATACCCTCCTCTAGGTCCACCCACAGCCCTTCTCCCCCCAAAACACCACACTGTTGTCTGTATCCATGAGTTCTTTCTCTTTTTTGTAGTTTCTAAGTCACTATATTTGCCTAAATATTTTTCCGGAAAAAAAAAAAAAAGTCCGGAAGCCAGGTTTCTTAACTTCAGTAATAATGTAAAAGACAAGTAAACCAAGTGGCGTTTGCATTAAAAATTTGTAGAGTTACTGGAATCTGAGGGTCAGGGGGTAAGCTGAACCTGGCAGGCCAGGATGGGTGAGCTGTTCAACACTGAAACGTTCAAAGTGATGAGGGAGAGGTTGTTACATAATGGGAAATGCTTTTGAGATATTTTGAAGTGAAAGGAACTCTGCAAGTTGTGCAGACAATAGAGTAGTTCCCTCCTTATTCACAGGGGATACCTTCCAAGACCCCCAGTAAATTCCTGACATCATGGATAGTACCAGTCCCTAAAGATACTACTGTTTTTCCTGCATTCTGTTGGCCTCAAGAAGAATATACTTGCTAAAAAGGACACCTCAGGGTTAATTGGACTCAAATTCATAACAGAGTCTAGCAGTCATTATTTGCAGAGGTCCCTCAGGCAGGTTGCATTTCCGTGAAGAGCTACAGACTGGGCTGCCAAACCTGCCCTGTGTAATGTTGGCTGAGTAGACTCTTATAAGAGAGCTCCTAGGATCTGTTTTTACCAATAGGACTAGGCTTTCCCCATCCAATCAGAGTCAGAGCTCCTCCATTTCAACCATCAGTACAGTGTTTTTTTGGATCTAACCCTGAGAATTTGAAGTCATCATTTGCATAAAACCAGATCAATCAGGAAGTGGGGGGGGGGGGCACTATTCTCTGTATAAGCCAGCTTCTCTTCTGCCTCACTAGAGCACACTCTAAGTTTCCAATGAAGACTGCGTTTCCCCAGCAGGACCTAAACACTGGAACTGGAGCTGTAATACAGGGTGGAGCAGCACTGTCTTGCTGGACCAGAGCAGCACTGTACTGATGCTGCACCTGGGCTACCTGGGTCAGGCTGCCTTGCCCATGCTGTTTCACAACCATGCTATTCCATAGCTATGTGGCATCACATGGAGCTGTTTGTAGTGAATAAAGTCTCCCCCTTCACTGCCCTCAAATTAGGGACTGCTGTTGGTGTTGCATTGGTGGTGATGACCTTCAGTTGACAGTTTATACATACCTATGATGAAGTTTAATGTATTAATTAGCACAGTAAGAGATTTACAACAATAACTAGTAGAACAATTATAACTATACTAGAGGCCCAGTGCACAAATTTGTACACGGGTGGGGTCCCTCTGGGTGGCCTGCAGGAATTGGGCTGAAACATGCAGTCCAACACTGCCTGAAGCTTCTATCTGCTGCTTCCACTCATCCTGACCCCACTGTGCCTGCCATGGGCTTGCACCCAATCAGTCCCTATTGGGAGTGGTTCATGCTGCTTTAGCAGCACTCACTAGCCATGAGCCCTAAGTCTGGCACCCTCCCAAGGGGAGTGGCCTGCAGGATCAGGCTGAAACTGGCTCTCCAACATTCCCTGAGGGGTCCCGGGTTGTGAGAGGGCACGGGCCAGGCCGAGGGAACCTACCAGTGCATGATCAGGGCCAAAGAGGGATGCAGGAGGTTGGCCAGTTTGGGAGGGACCACGGAGGGCTCCAGGGTATGTCCAGCCTATCTCACTCAGTCCTGATCAGCTGGACCCCAGCAGCAAGCTAACCTACTGGTGGGAGCATCTTCCCCCTGGTGGTCAGTGCATGTCATAGTGACTGGTTGACTGGTCAACTGCCCCCCTGGAGGTCAGTGCACGTCCTAGCAAGTGGTTGAGCAACTTTAGTATATCATTAGCATATTACACTTCGATTGGTTGTTTGGTTGTTCTGCCATTCAGTCTATTTGCATATTGCCCTTTTATTATACAGAATAATGTAATAAAAGTTATATAAGTTATATAATAGCAAACTAGCATGAATCTCTTCACAATTTCATGGATAGATTTGATTTTACTGTTGCTCTTAACCTCAGCATCATACAATTCTTTTCCTTTCCTTCTTAAGTTGAGATTTTTCACCTTTCACTTAAAGGATGCACTTCATGGCTCAGCTGGTGTGGCTCAGTTGGTTGAGCATTGTCCTGTGCACCAAAGGTTACTGGTTTGATTTGGTCAGAGCACATAGTTGGGTTGCAGGTTTGATCCTATATTGGGGCGCATATGGAAGGCAACTAACTGATGTTTTTTCTCTCACATGGGTGTTGCTTTCTCTCTCTCTCTCCTTCTGTCTAAGCATGTCCTCAGGTAAGAATTTTTTTTAAAGGCAGCACTTTATGGCTCTCTTTGGCATATCTGAATTTTCAGCATCACCACTCTTGCACTTTGGGATCATTAAAATAAGGGCTACTTAACCATAAGCACTGTGGTCCTGTGAGTCAGTCAGGTAACTGATACAGCTGCTAAGTGGCTAGTGCATGGGGAGTGTCTGCAGAGTGGATATGCTGGACAAAAGGAGGAAGTCGGAATAGGACCACCTGAGATTGCATCACACTCCTCAGAACACACAATATAAAGCATATGAATTTATTTCTGGAATTTTCCATGTAATATTTTTGGACCACAGTTGACCATAGTTAACTAAAATCGAGGAAAGCAAAACCTTGATAAGAAGGAGCTATTGTATGACCACTACTGTACTGACAAGTATATAAGGAAGAAAGAAAGGAAGGAAAACAGTAAATGATAAACTTAACTAAGTGGTTGAGTTTGAGTGGAAGGATATGAATAGTTTTTCTCATAATTGTTTTATGCCTGTAAACTTTCCTATAATGAGCATGCACTGACATTGCAATTTAAAAAATCTTGTCTCTACAAAGCAACTCAGTTCAAAGTGCCTGCCTCTGTGCATACCCAGGGCTGAGGGCTCTACTGAACCTCTGGAGTGTGACCTCTAGATTCTGAAACTACCAGGAAAGCAGGGACTGCTTGGGCCCCTCTCCCCACTAAACTCATACTAATTCTCCAAAGCTAATGTGGAAACAGTTTTCTTGGCCTCAAAGGTTATTAAACTCTGTGTGAGGTGAGGCTTTCTAAGAGCTATCTCCCCAGTAAGCTTAAGAGGTCCTGGGCATGCCTCCAGGGGCCAGGAATGCAACCTTGACCCTTTTGTCCTCATGAACCACTGTCAAACTACCCTCATCCCACCTGATCCCACCTCTGTAATATTCTACCATGGGTCCCTACTCCCAGGCCCCACTGCTGTAACTGTAGGCCTCATTGGCTATCTTCAAGAGTGGGGACTCCGTCCCTGCCTCTGCCTTGTTTCCTATCAGTCTTCCACCACCTTCCAGAATGTTTTTACTAAAATAAAATCAGATCGAGTCCCTACTTTTAAACCCTGAAGAGGCTCCACAGAGCTTTGAGGACTCAAATGTCAGGTAGAAAGCCTGAAGTCCTTTGCTGGGCCTGGCTGATGTCTCCATTTGAACTCGAAGCCCTGCCCTGGAGTACCCTGGGCCTGGCCACAGAGAACCTTCCTCACTTGTCTTCCAGGCCTTTGCACATAACACTCCCCTTCACACCAACATCCTTAACCTTTTTATCTAGGAAGTCCTCCCTGATACACTTGTCCTCATTCCAGTCCCCCAGAGGGCACACTTGGTTCCTACCTGGGAGGGACCCCATAATCAAGAGCTTATATGGTGTGTGGATATCAGGCTGTCTTCATTTTGCAGGAAACCGAGGCCTTCTTAAGAAAGACAGAGCTGCCTTAGCCAGTTTGGCTCAGTGAATAGAGCATTGGCCTGCCTATTTCCACAAACAATGGGCACTGTCTGCTCCTCTCCAGCAAGACGCGTTTGGTGTCTCAGTTCAGCCTGGGAATCTTCAGTCTAAAGGGAAAGTGCACTCTCAGAGCCACATGGCAGCTGGCTTATTAGACAGAAGTTCCAGCCTCTGGTTCCCAATTGGTCCATCCTCATGCAAATAAGGACTTCACAGTTTGATTGGTCAAAAGGCACTGTCCTGATTAGAATGGAGTTGCTCTGCTGAGTCAGAGCCGTGCAGCTCTGATTGGATGGGGAAAGCCTCAGTCCTATTGGTTGAAATAGGATTCCAAAAACTCCTGTATTTTTATTTTTTAAAATATTTTTAATTGATTTCAGAGAGGAAAGGAGAGGGAGAGAGAAATAGAAACATCAGTGATGAGAGAGAGCCATTGATCATCTGCCTCCTGCACACCTCCAACTGGGGATCAAGCCCACAACCTGGGCATATGCCCTTGCCCAGAACTGAAGCTGGGACCCTTCAGTCCACAGGCTGATGCTCTATCCACTGAGCCAAACCAGCCAGGGCCAGGAACTCCTTCAAAATGGCTGGCTCAGACGGGTGGAACAGTGTAGGAGGCAGTTCAGTGTAGAGGCAGAGAGATCATTGCAGGTTCTCTGTGAAGTGCAGTTTGTGTGAGAGACCCCTCTGTAGAAATGGCTGCGAGGCTGTTTTTTGTTTGTTTTTTAAATACATATTTTCATTGATCTCAGAGAAGAAGGGAGAAGGAGAGAGAGATAGAAACAAGAATGATGAGAATCATTGATTGGCTGCTTCCTGCACGCCCCACACTGAGGATTGAGCCCACAACCCAGGCATGTGCCCTGACTTAGAATCAAACCCTGACCTGGTTCCTAGGTCTATGCTCAACCACTGAGCCTCATGGCTGGGCTGCTAGACTGTTTTTTTGTTTTTGTTTTTGTTTTTGTTTTAAATGAAGTCCAGTTAGCCACCAGAAGCCCTTCTTAGTGCATGTCTTCTTTCTCAGTGTTCACAGCACCTCCCTGCCAGCTCCTCACCTGCAAATAGGAGGTGCTTGGAGCCTCCTTAAAGGAGCATTCCAGCAAGGGCTCTGGGTGGAGGTGGAGCAGAGAGGAGAAGAAGGGAGGTAGAATACCAGATGGACCTTTTGTAGGTCATACTTCTATGGGTTCCAGCCATAGAAGGGCAGTGAGGGGTGGCTCTGGGGGGTAGCGGGGCAGGGCCTGCTCCAAAGAAAGCAGATCCCCACAGCTGGGCTAGTGCAAATGGTCCTTGTGTCTGGCCCTCTATACATACGGGGGAGGGGTCTGGCCCCAACCTGCCTTTGCAGCCTCTCTTCCCCCACTTCCTCCCCCAAAACCCTGTCCAGGAAATGACCCTGCATTCCTTCAATAGGCAAGATCGCTGCCCCAGCGCTTTCCCATGGGCTGCTCCTGCGCTAACCTGGTTCATTGCCTGAAAAACCTTACTCATGGCTCAGGGCCAGGGCCTGAAGGTCCATCCTTACCCCACCTCACAAGTTCCTGATGTCATCCACCGCTATGGGCTGGCGCCCTAGAGGCAGCTCGCATTCGGGACACCAGTGGTTTACTGGCAGAATGCCTGTTTGCTGAGTCACAGCCAGAGGAAGCGGAAAACTCCTCTGGTGGTGGTGCTGAGGCGCTCTTGGCCCCCTCTGAACGCCAGGAAGGGCAGAGTGGCCGGAGGTGCTGAGCCTGGAGAGCAACACCTGCGTAGTCATTACCTTCATTGCACTAACCTCGCTGCGATCCCCTGCTGTCTTGCTCTGGGAGATGTGATACCCAGTTGTTGCAGGCAAGGAAGCTGCAGAGGTTGGGGGCTGAACTTGCATCTGGATCCGGCTGCTCCAAACAGAAGCCCAAACGCGCGGGCTCCCTGCCTGCCCCACCTGGCCTGGGCTGAGTGTGAAGGCCCATCTGGGGTGGAGGCTTGGCAGCACGGGTTCCATCTTCTAGGTGAAAATCTCACCTGTCTCTGGAGATTGGGGGCCAGGCCCAATGCCAGGGGCAGGTGAGGCTTGTGGGAGGCAGCTGTGACTGTGGGGAGCTTCTCAACGTGCTGTGGGACTTCTGAAGGAAATGACCACTCCAGGCCCATGACCAGACTTCTGACACATCACAGGGTTGTCAGAGGAGGCTTCTCTTCTGTAGGGGGCTCCCACAGGCAATTTTTAATACTCCATAGGCCTGGAACATCTTTTGTTTGTTTGTTTGTTTTTTTAAGATGGTGAAAGTTCCCCTTTTGGGATCATGAAATGTTTTAAAATTGATTGTGGTGATGGTTGTACAACTCCCGGAATATACTAAAAACCATTGAATGTACATTTTAATGAGTGAATTCTATGATGTGTGAATTCCATCTCAGTAAAGCTTAGCCCATTAATTGAGCCACACAAATAGTCCAAGTGAGTTTCAACAAAAAGTATAGAAGCTATTCAATGGAAAAAGAAGAGCCTTTCAGCAAATGGTGCTGGAGCATGGAGCAGTTGGCATCCATAGGTCAAAACAAAACAAAGCAACCCTCCCTCCCCACACCCACTCCAGCCCTGGCCAGTTTTCTCAGTGGGTGGAGAGCATCGGCCCATGCACCCAAGGGTTGAGGTTTTGATTCCCAGTCAAGGGCTGGTACCTGGATTGCAGGTTTGATCCCCACCCCGGTTGTCTACAAGGGGGAAACCAATCGAAGTGTCTCTCTCACATTGATGTTTCTCTCTCTTTCTCACTTTCTCTCTCCCTCCTTTTCCCTCTCTCTAAAAATCCATGGAAAAAAATATCCTCTGGTGAGGATTTTTTTTTAATCTTTATTGTTCAGTTTATTAATTACATTGTTTCCCCTTTTTATCCCCCTATAGCTTCCCTCCACCCTGTACCTATCCCACCCTCCACCCTCACCTCCCCCTCCCCACTGTCCTCTCCCATTGTTGCAAGATTTTTGTCCAGTCTCTTGCTGCACTTCCCACAACCCTTTTCTCCCCAAGAATTGTCAGTCCATTCCCTCCCTATGTCCATGTCTCTGTGATATTCACCAGTCTATCCTGTTCAACAACCTATCGATTCACTTGATTTTTATGTTCATTTGTTGATAGATGTGTATTTGTTGTGTATTTGTTGTTGCTAGTTTGCACTTTTACCTTTTTCTTCTTCCTCTTCCTAAAGAATATCTTTCAGCATTTCATATAATGTTGGTTTGGTGGTGATGAACTCCTTTAGCTTTTTCTTATCTGCGAAGCACTTCATCTGACCTTCAATTCTGAATGATAGCTTTGCTGGATAGAGTAATCTTGGTGGTAGATTCTTGCTGTTCATCACTTTGAATATTTCTTGCCACTCCCGTCTGGCCTGCATCGTTTCTGTTGAGAAATCCGCTGACAGTCGTATGGGTGCTCCCTTATAGGTAACCAACTGTTTCTCTCTTGCTGCTTTTAATATTCTCTCTTTGTCTTTTGCTCTTGGCATTTTAATTATGATGTGCCTTGGTGTGGTCCTCTTAGGGTTCCTATATATTGGGGTTCGGTGCACTTCTTGGACTCCTAAGTCAATTTCTTTCACCAGGTGTGGGAAGTTTTCAGTCACTATTTCTTCAAATAGGTTTTCATTGTCTTGGCCTCTCGCTTTTTCTGGCACCCCTATAATTCGGATGTTGGTATGCTTGAGGTTGTCCCAGAGGCCCCTTACACTATCTTCAATTTTTTGGATTCTTTTGGTTTCTTGCTTTTTCAGCTGAGTGGATTTTACCTCTTTGTATTTCAAATCTTTAACTTGGTTCTTGGGGTGCTCCAGGGCACTTTCAGGTCTTTGTATAATATTTTTTGTTTCAGTCAGTGTATGCTTAATTTCTGGTTGGTCCTTTTTCATATCCTTGAGAATCTGCTTTATATCCTTGAGGGTTTCTTTCATTTCCACGTTGGTCTTGATCATTTCTTTGCAGGTCTCGCTTATATCCTGGAGGGTGTTGTTCATTTTCTTGTAGGACTCATTCATTTCCTTTGTGGTCTTGCTTATTTCCTTATAGGCCTTGATCTTTTGTTGGAGCCTCTTAAAAAACCCTATAACCGTGGTTCTGAATTCCATGTCCAGTCGTTTTTTTTCCTCCATTTCTTTCACATCTGATTTCTTTCCATGTTGCTGCATGGTGGCTGCTTCCCTGAGTTGGTCAATTAGCTTTGTGTGGTAGACTTCCTACTAGGGATAGTGGCTCAGCCTCCCCGGTTACCTGAGGTGGATATGGGCTGCACAGTCTTGCTGAAGTTAAGCTCAGTTAATCATTGCTAGCACTTGGAGGGTTGACCTCCAGGCCAATTGTCTGTGAAGCTCAGCTATGCTCAGGTTGGGTGGGCGGAGTCTCCGGGCCAAGCAGACAGCGTTAGCTCTGCCCTGTGCGGCCCCAGGGACTCTGTGCCGGGGGCAATGGCCGCCAGCACCTCTGAGAGAGAGCAGCTGCGGAGCTCCACCGGCTGCTGGTTGCCGGGGAATTCAGACTTTCCCAAAATGAGTCTGCATGCGCAATGTCTCACCCAGGGTCGTAAAACAAAGCAGTCTGACGGTTTTCCGAATGAGAGGTAAGTCGCGGTGCGCTCTCTGTGCCGTCACGCAGCCGAGCTGTTCGCGCAAGCTGCCTTCTCCACAAGCCGGGAGACCCGGCAGCACCCAAGCTTCGGCGTGCCCTCCCACTGTCCAGTTTTCACCCCGTGTGATAGTGGGTTCTCTGGACTTCGCCCAGAGCTGGAGAATCAGTCCAGTGGGACGCCTTTGTCTCCCCGTTCGAGAAAACTGGCCGGTTTTCAGCCACCTGCCCTCTCCGCGGCGCGCACTCCAAACCTCTCTCCGTGCGAATCTTTCAACGCTGTTCGCCTCCGCTCCTCCGAGTCACAGTGTCTTATCTTCACTTTTATTTGTGGAATTTTCACTCGGCGAGCTTTCTGGTGATTCTGGAAGGTGTTTGTTCTTTCGTTAAGTTGTAGTATTAAAATTGCTGATTATGACGGCAAGATAGGTGTTTTGCCTTTGCCGCCATCTTAGTTCCTCCTCCTCTGGTGAGGATTAATAAAAATAAAAAATACCCCAAAATTCAATCTAAATCTTATCCCTTATACAAAAATTAACTTGAAATGAATGATAGGCTTAAATTGTCACCTCAAGAGTTCAACCAATCGGTAATTCAACCAATTGCTATGACGTTCACTGACCACCAGGGGGTAGCATGGAACCAAGGAAAGCTCTGACTGGGAGCTGGGAGAGGGGGGAGGAAAGCCCCAATTGGCCCTGATTGCTGGCCAGGCCTAGGGACCCTACCCATGCATGAATTTTGTGCACCAGCCTCTAGTAATACCTAAAGCTAGAAAACTTTTAGAAAATATAGAGGAGAAATCCTCAGGATCTAAGGTTAGGCATAAAGTTCTTAGATTACAAACCAAAATCATATGTCATAAAATGGAAATTGATAATTTGATTTCATTAGAACTAAAAACTTTTGTTCAATGCAAGACCCTGTTAAAGGATGCAAAGACAAGGTACACAGATTGGGAGAAAATATAGCTGACCAAGCACTAGAATCTGATGATTAGTAACACTGAGTATCTTTTCATATGTCTCTTGGCCGTCTGTATGTCCCCTTTGGAGAAATGCCTGCTTGGGTCCTCTGGCCATTTTTTAATTGGATTGTTTGTTTGTTTTTGGTGTTAAGTTGTATGAGTTCTTTATAAATTTTGGATTATGGAATGTATCATTGGCAAATATCTTCTCCCAATTGGTAGCTTATATTTTCATTTTATTGATGGTTTCCTTTGCTGTGCAAAAACTTTTTAGTTCCATGTAGTTTGTTTATTCTTTCTTTTTTTCCCTTGCCAGAGGAGATATATCAGAAAAAAATATCACTAAGAGCATTGTCAGAGAACTTACTGCCTATTTTCTTTTAGGGGTTTTATGGTCCCAGATCTTAAACTTAGGTCTTCAGTTGGTTTTGAGTTTATTCTTGTATATGATATAAAAAGGTGGTCTAGTTTCATTATTTTTGTATGTATCTGTCCAATTTTTCAAGCACCACTTATTGAATATATTGTTTTACCCACTATATATGCTTGCCTCCTTTGTGGGATTATTTTGGGGGTCTCTCATTGATCTGTGTGTCTGTTTTTATGCCAGTGTCCTACTGTTTTAATTATTAGGTAGCATTATACCTCTAACTTTGTTTTTCTTTCTCAAGATTGCTGTGACTATTTGTGGTCCTTTGTGGTTCCATATAGATTTTAGAATTATTTGTCCTAGTTCTGTGAAAAATGCATTGGTATTTTGACAAAGACTGCGTTGAGTCTATTTTGCTTAGGGTAGAATGGATATTTGAATGATGTTAATTCCTCTTACCCATAAGCATGGCATATGCTTCAACTTATTGCTATCTTCTTTAATTTCTTTCTTAAATGTCTTTCACTTTTTCAAGTATTGGTTTTTTTCCTTCTTGGTTAAATTTGTTTATAGATACTATATACTTTGGATGTAATTGTAAATGGGATTGATTTCTTAGTTTCCCTTTCTGATAGTTCATTATTGCTGTATAAAAATGCAACTGATTTCTGAATGTTTATTTTGTATCCTGCTACTTTACTGAATTTATTTACCAGATTTAGTAGTTTTTTGGTGGAATCTTTAGAGTTCTCTATGTACAGTACCATTTCATCTGCAAATAGTGGCAGTTTTACTTCTTCCTTTCCAATTTATATGCCTTTTATATCTTCTTGTCATATTGCTGTGGCTAGGACTTCTAGTACTATGTTGAATAATACATCCCTGTCTTGTTCCTGATCTTAAGGGAAAAACTTGTAGTTTTTGCACATTTAGTATGATATTGGCTGTGGGTTTGTCAGATATGGCCTTTATTATCTTGAGGTTTGTTTCTTCTATTCCCACTTTGTTAGGAGTTTTTACCATAAATGCTGAATTTTTCAAATGCTTTTCTGCATATATTAATATGATTATATGCTTTTTAGTCTTTATTTTGTTTACTAGAGACCTGTGCACAAATTTGTGCACCAGTGGGGTCTGGCTGGCCTGCCCCAAATGGGGCCAATTGGGCTGGGCCAACAGGGCAGTGGGGGTGGGGAGAGGAAGGGACACAGGTGGTTGGCTGGCTGGCCCCAGCCCCAATCAGGGGGGGGGGGTAATCAGGAATGGGGCCAGCTGGGGGGAGGGGCCACGGCTAGTTGGTTGGCGAGCCCCTACTTCTGGTCGAATTCCTGGTCAAACTCCCGGTCGAGGGGACAATTTGCATATTAGTCTTTAATTATGTAAGATGTGGTATATCACATTAATTGATTTGCAGATACTGAACCAAACTTCCATCTCAGGAATAAGTCTCCTTGTCTATGGTATATGATCTTCTTAATGTATTAGCCAGTAGTTCCATGAATTTGATTGACATTCTCTAATCTTTGTAGCCCTTTCTGTTAATTTTTTGGTGGCATTCCTGTCTAGGCCAGACTGATTGAGATAAAAACAACATTCTTCTTTCAGAAAGGCATTGATCCCCTTTCTCTGCTGTTAAAAGATCTACTTCTCTCCAGTTTTGGAGGGTGACAGCTGCTAGTGAGTCTATTTGATCCTGAATTTGAACTAAACTTTTGGCAATGTCATCTAGGCTTTCTTGGGGGTCCTGACATAGTCCCCTGGCTGTCGAGGAATAGGGAGAATGTCTCCCATAAAAATTTGGGGGAGGACCTGACCAGCATGTTCCCTTAGTAACTGTCAGATGAGATTTAAAATTGGGACATAGCCTCCTAGAGGAGCCTCTGTGGAAGGAAGTTTCCTAATAAGAAGGGTCTTTCATACATGAGTTCAAAGGGACTAAGGAAGGTGCGTGGAGATTGCCCCAATGCGCATAAGGGCTAGAGTTAGGAGAGTAATCCAAGGTTCTCTAGTTTTAGAGACTTAATTTAGTTAGGTGAGACTTAATAAGGAATTTGCCTTTTCTACCTTGCCTGAAATTGGAGCTGGTAGAAGGTGTGTAAGTTCCACTGGATGTTCTGATTGGAAGAGACCTATTGAGTTATTTGAGATATGAAAGCAGGTCCATTATCTGATTGTAGTGAGGTGAGTAGACTGAATCTGGGAATGATATGCTGAATGAGAGCTTGTGTGACCTCGGAGGACTTTTCAGATGTAATGGAGAATGCTTCTACCCAGCCTGAGAAGGTATCTACTAGGGTTAAGATACATTTGTTTCTTTTAATAGGGGTATATGAATGAAGATATTTTGCCAGTTTTGTACAGGTATTTGGCCCCTTGTCTGATGAGTGGGGAAAGAAGGAGGTCTACCCTGTCCTTGGGGAGATACTGAGTAACAGGTTTCGGTGGTATCTTGCAGTAAGGAGGTGAGGCTAGGATATGTGATGAGAGGTTTTAGGAATTATAAAAGCAGTCTGTATTCTATACATATGGAATTGTGAATAGCCTGTAAAATATCATGGGCCTGTCCAAGTGGTCTAAAGTTCAGCTCCCAGGGTAAGGGTATCCATTCAATTATTTGATCAGACCTAACAATCTGGAGATATATCCTATCTAATAAAAGAGTAATATGCAAATTAACCATCACTCCATCACAAGAGATGGCGGCACCCATAGCCACAAGATGGCAGTGCCCAGTCCCCTCAGCCCCACTGCTGGAGTGTCTGGGCCTGTCAGCCGGGCCAGGGTTCGCAGGGACCAAGCAGCGAGGCTGGATCTGCCCCTAGACATGGCAGACAGAGCTCAGACAGAACGGTTTGGGAGCTTCCTTAGCATGGTGGCAGTGAGAACACCTCCAGCCCGGCATACAGATCCCAGAAGAATAGGATCTAGCCTTGCCACTCTGCCACTACTGGAGTGTCCAGAGCTTGGACAGCAGGACATGGGGGCTTCCTTTGCACGGTGGAGGTGGGGACAGCCCCAGGCCTGGCAGACAGAGCCTGGACAGCAGGGCTTGGGGGCTTCCTTAGTGTGTCACTGTTGACAAAGTCCCCAGGCCTAGCAGACAGAGCATACTGCAGGGCACTGGGGCTTTGTTTGCATGGTGGCGGCAGGCAGAGAGCGGACAGCAGGACATGGGTACTTCATCTCCATGGCTGTGGCAAAGCCCCCAGGCTCTTCAGAAAACAGAGAACCAGAGAGAGTTGGCCTAAGCCATCAGTAGGACATCCCCTGAGAGCTTCTGTATTGGAGAGGGTGCAGGTTGGGCTGAGGGACCTCTGTGCAGACCCAGTGCACAAACTTCGTGCACTGGGGCGGGGGGGAGGCGTCCCTCAGCTCAATCTGTGCTCTCTCACAGTCTGGGAGCCCTCAGGGGATGTCTGATTGATGGCTTAAGCCCACTCCCTGCCTCTGCTGCTGTGCTCGCCAGCAGTGAGTCTGTTTTCTGGATGAGTGGCATTCTCCTGTGGACATTGAGTGCCTGCCCCTTGGTGGTCAGTGCACATCATAGCAACCGGTCATTCTGCCATTGGATTTGCATATTAGCCTTTTATTGTATAAGACTAGGGGCCCAGAGCATGAAATTTGTGCACTGGGGGTGGGTGGTCTCTCAGCCCAACCTGCCCCCTCTCACATACTGGGAGCCCTCAGGAGATGTCCTCCTGATGGCTCACCCCTGGCCCAAGGCCAAAAGCCTCTGCCTGAGGCTTTTGTCCTTGGGCAGGGGACCTTGGCCAGAGATCGCCCTGATCGCTGGCTGGCTCCACCTTAGCCCTGGCCTGCCCAAGGGCTTTTCCCGGCTTTGGGAACTCAGTGATCACCCTGCCATGAGGCCGATCTCGCTGGCTGGTTTCCCCCTGGCCCTGCCCAAGCGATCACCCTGCCATGGTCTTGTTGGCTGGCCCCGCCCTGGGCCCTCCCCTCAGCCCCTTCAAGGTCAGAAAAAGCCTCTTGGTGAGGCTTTATCCAGTCTTGGTCAGCAGCCATCTTGGTTGGGTGTTAATTTGCATATCACTCCTGATTGGCTGGTGTGCGTGGCTTATTGGGTGTAGTGAAGGTATGGTCAATTTGCATGGTACTCTTTTATTAGATAGGGTGTGTGTGTGTGTGTGTGTGTGTGTGTGTGTGTGTGTATGTGTGTGCTTTAAATTTATTTTTATTTGTTGAAAGTATTACAGATGTCCCTTTTTACCCCATTGACCCCCTTCATCCTGCACCTGCTCCCCCTTCCCCAGGCCCTCACCACACTGTTGTCTATATATATATGCAAATAACTTCTTTGGTTACTCTCTTTCTGCCTCCCCCTCCTCCTTTCCCTCTGAGATTTGTCAGTCTGTTCCATGCTTCTATATCTCTGGATCTATTTTGTTCATCAGTTTATTTTATTCATTAGATTTTACATATGAGTGAGATCATGAGATATTTTTGGTGGGAATGCAGATTGGTGCAGTCATTATGGAAAACAGTGTGGATTTTCCTCAAAAAATTAAAATGGAACTCCCATTTGACCCAGTGAGCCACTCCTAGGAATATATTCTAAGAATCCCAAAACACCAATCAGAAAGGATATATGTATCCCTATGTTCCTAGCAGTGCTATTTGCAATAGCTAAGATCTGGAAATAGGCCAAGTGCCCCTCAGTAGATGACTGAATAAAAAAGCTGTGGTTCATTTATACTGTGGAATACTATGCAGCTAAAAAACGAGGAGGATCTCTTTCCCATTGAGACAGCATGGAGGGACCTGAAGAATATTATGCTAAGCAAAATAAGCCAGTCAGAGAAAGACAAGTATCACATGATCTCACTTATATGTGGATATGTCTTCCCTTCAGTTGCCAGAAAAAACTTTCTAAAAAGTAAATTTGATCATATTCTTCAGTGATTAAAATGTTGCTGGTGTTCCATACTTACTGAATAAAGTTCAAACTTGACATGGTATACAAAACTGGGTTTCATCTGTACTAAGTTACCAGTCCTTTTGAAACTGGACAGCCAATGGGTCCAGGCTGCCTGTCACTACTTGAGCCAATTCAGCAGAGACAGGGTTGGGTGTTTATTCCAATACTGCTGGCTGTATGGGAGAGCAGCAGGTTATCCACAAAAATCTGCTCTGACCCCCCATCTAAGCCAGCTGCTTAAATAGATAGGACAAAGATGACATGCAAGTATGGGGAAGCAAGCCATGCAGGCTGTGGTGGGAGTCCATTGTTTGGACAACAAGGTTGTTAATCTTTCTGTGATAATAGGCAGGTTTTAAAAAAAATTATCCTTAGTTTTGTTGAAAATATTATAGACACCCCCTCTTCTCCCCCATTGACTCCTTCTAGCCAGTCCTCCCAATTCCTCTGACACCCATGTCCCCTCTCTGCTGGCCCCAGAGTTTTCTCTTTTGATGGACACGGGTTGTTTCCAGTTCAATCTAACAAATGAAGCTTCAATAAACACCCTTACATAGTCCTCCCCTCTAGTTTTTATTTCTATGGGAGATATTCCCCACGGTGGATTGCTGGGTCAGAGGGTGGCATTTTCATTAATATTGTCGCATTACATTTGCAAACATGGAAGCACATTCCGATCTCCACATTTAAAAAATTATTATTTATTGTTGAAAGTATTACATATGTCCCTTTTCCCCCCATTGATCTCCTCCAGCCTCCCCCACCCTCACTCCAGGTCCCAGGCCCTCATCGCCCCAACTGAAGAAGTTTTCCTCTGATGCTGCAAGTTGTGCCATAGGCACCCTTCCTATGAATAGCCAGATAATTTTCTTGTTGTGCTTTTAATGAGATAACTCCCAATGAATTTCATCTTTCTGCACCAAACTCTTATTTATGCTTATCTTCCAGGATCCAAGTTAAATGTCCATTTTCTCATTCAATTATTCATTCAACAAATATTTACTGAAAACATACTATGAGTTGGACACTATGAGAAGTGCTTGGCATATAATTATAAATTAAATAATTTTTTTGCCATATGGATTTTAAAATGTCTTCAAATAAACAACTTTTGGGAAGAGACTTTAGGTGCAGAGGACAGAGTTAATCATATCCCTCCATCCATGGCACCCTATCAGTATTGGTAATCAATTAATTACCTCTACTTCCCTCAACTTCCCCCCTCCCCATAGGCAACCATATGAATGTGTTTGATATATATTTGAATGTTTTGTTATAAAATATATATTGTAGTTTTGTAGACATGTGCTTTTAATTAACATGAAGAGTATTACATTGAATATTCTTTTGGTTTCCTAATTTTCTTCATTCAGCATGGTTGCATGCCTGATGTATTTGAGATGAGATAAAGGGCCTTAGAAGCAAATGTAATAATTTTGGCATTTACTGTGTGTGAAATGAGAAGTCATTTGAGAGTTTTGAGCAGAGGGGAAAGATGGTTTGAATCAGTGTTTTACAAGGGAAAGTCTGCCTGCTGTGTTGAGATTAAAATTCAGGGGTGCAACCGTGGAAGCATGGAGGCTGGTTAAGGGGGCTATTGCAATAATCCATAGAGGGTTGATAGTGGTTTGAACCACAGATATATATTCCTACAGGAGGAATTCCTGTAAATATTATTATTATTTTTAATCTTCCCCCAAGGATATTTTTTCATTGATTTTTTTGTTTGTTTTTGTTTGTTTGTTTGTTTGTTTTAGAGAGAGTGGAAGAGAGGAAGGAGGGGGGAGAGACAGAGAAAGGGAGAAACATGGATGTGAGAGAGATACATTTTTTGGTTGCCTCCCACACATCCCTGACGCCAGTCAGGGATTGAACCTGCACTTGAGGTATGTGTCCTTGACTGGGAACTGAACCCATTACCCTTGGGCCTACTGGCTAACGCTCTAAACACTGAGAAAACCTGGCGAGGGCAGGAAATCCTGTATGTAAACAAACAAAAACCCAAGAGAAATAA
Source organism: Antrozous pallidus (assembly GCA_027563665.1). Taxonomy (NCBI): domain Eukaryota; kingdom Metazoa; phylum Chordata; class Mammalia; order Chiroptera; family Vespertilionidae; genus Antrozous; species Antrozous pallidus. The sequence continues at coordinate 66,730,085 of CM050510.1, read as the reverse complement.
CACAAGAAAGCCCCCAAATTAAAAAGAAAGTGAGATGCAAACTATTGATATTCAGATCAATGTGTACTAAAACAATAACATGACATTGCATCTGTTATTCTGGGAAATATTAGAAAGCTGGACACTCCCAACTGTTAGCTAAGTTATGAACACTTACACATCCTCTTGGTCCATTTATGGAAATGTAGAATCGAGCAGCAATGTGACACCAATTAGTTAAGTCCTGTATGCATATACCCGTGACCTAGCAATTCAGCTCCTGGTTGTATGTTCCCGAGAAATTTCCGCACATGTTCATGGGGAATGTGTAGAAAGATATTTATTGTAGCATTGTTTGTAGCAACAGGGAAGTGAAGACAGGCTATGTTTCCATAACTGGGCCAATAAATGGTAAAAATGTGTATTAGGCTTTGTGAAATCCCACTTTATGTATAGTATCCCTATGACAGTGGGACTTTTAATAGCATTGTGTGTACTGAAACTATTCTCCCGTACACACACGTGGCTGCTTATTTTCTGGTACACACTTAGTGTTTGGACAAGGACACTGGAGTTCCGGGTCTCAGCAGAGGGTTAGCCCTATGGGATCGCCCTGCTCTGTGGTTTGCAGGATCTTCTCTCTTCCGGGGCCGTGTGGCCTCGGGCCCGGGCGGTCAGCACCGAGGACAGCGCCGACGGGGCAGGGGCGGGGCGTGGTGTCCATGGAGACGTCACCACGCGCCGGAGTCTCCCAGGCGCGCTCGCGGGCCGCTGGCGCCGCGTCACGTGATCCGGGTAAGGGTCCAAGCTGCGCACCTCCTGCGCTCGCTCTTCACCTGCAGGCTCCGGACCAACACTCTGCCGCGCGGAACCCGCCGGCCGGGTGAGCGTGGCGGCCCCTCCTTTCTGGGTCCTTTTGCCCCTTCTCCCGCCGTCTTGGGGGCGGCCCCTCTGCTTCCCGGGCCCTGGGGAGCTGCTGACCCCAGTCTTTCGGGCCACGCGGGGGAACCAGGGAGGGGGAATGAGTGTGACCTTGCCTTCGCCCTTGGCTGCTTGCGGCCTCCCTAGGACTCCCAGCCCTGTGCGCAGGTCCAACTCTGAGAGTGCAATGTTTTGCGTGCAGGAGTGACGCACCAATGGTGGGGTTTCAGGCATCAGCTGGGGTTCTCCAGCTCGAAGACTACAGACTGTCCTGTGGTCGGTGCAGAGCCTGCTACTCTTAGTCCCTTCAAGGGGCTGGAACTGCGGGAGCCACACTAAAATGGGGAGGGGCCCGTATTTTATACTAGGCAGTCCCATAGTCAGCTTCATATCACAGAACCTCGTGGGAGCAGAGGCCTTACAAACGGTTTTAAACACTGTGTCCGTTCACAGATGGGGAAACTGAGGCCCTGAGAGAGGCAAGACTGGCCTGACGTCACGGCCAACCTGGAAAGTGATTAAACCACCCTCAGGGAGAGGGGGAAGGAGGGGGGATGGGTTTACTAGAGGTCCCAGCAGGGTGCAATGGGCATTAATTAACCAGACCCCAAGGGCCCCACCTGGCACCCCTCCACCCACCCCTCTGCTGTGGACTGCCCTGCAGCTCCTCCCCATGCTGGCCTTAGCTCATTGGAACAGGCCCATCTATTTTTGTACTTTGCCCATCACTGGGTTTTAGCCACGGCCTTTCATCTCTGCCAAGTAAATAAGCATACCCTGCCTTCCCACCTTGGAGTCTGCCTCCCCGGCCTACTTTTGGGTTCAGCAAACTAGTGTGGTGTATTCCTGAGAAAAGCCCACCCAGTTCTCAGAATGTGAGGGCAGGCCCTGCTGCCCAGCGTCTTGGGATCCCTCTTAATCGGTTTCTAAAATGTGCAATTGCAGAACAGTCCTCACCTGGGCAGTGCAGACAGGGCTTGTGTGTGAGGGTTAGTGGTTGAAGAAGTCTGCAGTTGTGATTGTTCTGGGGCTGGGAGTGGGGATGGTATTGACCTTTTCCCTAGGGAAGAGACCCGGTACCCTCCCCCTTCCCTTCTCCCCCCTCCCCCAGAAGTTGCCTAGAGCAGCCGTGCACTGGGAGCTGGACTGGGTGGAAGTGTGCAGGGAACTGACTCTGCTCCTGCTTTCACCTGTGTAGGTAGGACCTGGCAGGACTGGCAGGAGGCTCTGGCTCCAGATGCTGAGGTTGGCTTTGACCTGTCCTCCAGGGCTTCTGGGTCCTCAAACCCTGCTGGGATGGGCAGGGTGGCTGGCTGAATGCCATCCTGCCAGGCCAGTGAAGGCCACAGCAGTGCCCAGTGGCTGGCCCAGACAGTTCATTGTTTGTAAAACACAGTGTTCCTGAACCTAGCCGGCTGGGTACAGCCAGGCTTTGTCACTGTTCTCTGGAGCGGTCCCATTCCCCTCTGCTGGCAAAATGCCTCCAGCTGCAGCCTGTGGAAAATGCATTGTCCACACAAATCAGGGTTTATATCTTGACTCCACAGTGAGGAGGTGCAGGCTGTGGAACCACACAGAGCCCTATCACTCACCAGCACAGGCCTCAGTTTTCCTGTTTATAAAAGGGGGCTAATCCTAGTGCCCTCTTTATGAGATAGTTGAGAGGGTTAAGTGGGCAGAGTGCCTGCTCCAGAATCAATGCTTATTGTGTGCTCTTATTTTTATTCCCATGATGGGGGATGGTCTTGGATGGCAGAGCTTCATGGGTTGTTTAGATTCCTCTGATATCCCAGGCCAGTAGCTTCTGGGCCACTGGCTTTCTCGGCCAGGGCAGCCCTGCATCGGCTCAGGCCTCAGGGGCGGTCAGAAGTAGAGCAGTGGTTGGGACCCTGGGCCTTGAGCCATCCTCTTACTTGAAGAGGCGTTGCTCAAGGGAGAGCCAGCCCCTAGTGGCCTTTGCTGTAGGGTGGCATCATTTGCTGGTGGGCTGGGCATGTGGGAGGGAAGTTTGGGGCACTTGGTGCTCAGGTTCCAGCTGATCTCACCTTCCTGCACTGGGATATGTTTTTGCTTTTTAATTTTCTTCTGTTTAGACTTAACTACTGGTTGCCTGAGGAGCCCACTTTTCCTTGCTTGAGGAGATCATCTCCCCTTCTATTTGGCTCATGTGAGTTTGGAGGGAGAGGTGGAGGAAGCAGGCTGGGAGGGCTGTACCTGGTCCTGCCTTGGACCTGACTCTTTGTAGAAGGCCCAGCCAGATGGTTCTGGTGACTTGGTTGAGCTGATGGAGCAGGAGAGACACCAGACCAAAGGCCTATTGGCTCAGGGCCACGCCCAGGCAGGACAGACCCAGTCATGCCCAGAGGGCACATTTTCAGGGCTTGAGTTGTACAATGGGAACCAGGACCCTCCTGCTTACATTGTCCCTGGTGGAGTGGCTCTAGTGCTGGGCCCTGCTCACAGGTTGAGGTGCTCTGGGCAGAAGAGCATCAGCAAGTGTTCAGGGGGAGCTGTTCTATGTCCAGGCAGTGCTGGGCTGGGGCAGAGGATGGAGCTCTGCTCACAGTTGTGGGGTGGGGTGTAGGAGGTCTGGGGCAGCAGGAGCCTCAGTGGGCCCTGTTCACTCTTGGCTTGCTTTGGTAGGGACCCCTGGGGCTCTTAGAACTTCCATCCTCTGAGGGTGGAAGAAGCTCCTAGTGTTACTCAGGAATTTCCCCTGGGAAAGGGCAGGTGACATAATAGGGGTGAGATGAGCTCCAGGTACTTGTTCTTCTCCATCCAGGGTGGGCTTCCGGCCTTTATATGCCCCCTGAGCTGTTAGATGTTTTGAGCAACATTGGTGCTGAGAGTAAGCTCTGGGAAAGATATGAGAACTAGGGAGTGGCTCCAGCTAAGATGGGTGTGGGGCCTGCTGGTCTACCCTCCACTGGTCCCTATGTCATTTCCTTCTCTTAGCCTCAGTCCTCCCTGCTGTGAAGTGGGTCAGTTCAGGCCCATGTTGTTGGCCTTCTGGCCTGGGATGGTGTGCTGAGTCAGCGCTGCAGTTAGTGGAAATCACTGGTGACTTTTGGTTATAATGACCAGAGATCCAGATGTGCCATGGGCCTCCAGATATAGTGCAGCACAACCAGACCCCTTTTTTTATGGCTTTTTACTGACCAGACATAGCACACCCTGACCCTGGAGGACTCCCCTGTTTAAGTTCCAGGGTGACCAGACTAGTGGCCTACTCCTTATTGGGGGTTCTGCATACATGTGCCTTATCCTTTTCGTAGGATTCGGGACCTGGTCTGTGTGCTCCCTGAGGCAGGGCCTTGGTCATACTTGTCTTTGCACCAGGCTGGAGGGACGGCAGGAGGGTGCACAGGTTGGGGTGGGTGGGCACAGCGGGATGGGGGCTCGAGGATGCTGAAAGCTGTTGGTGGATTTATTGTGCTGGGATCTCCCACTGGGCAATGAACCGGGAGGGCTGGCAGCGTTCTCCTTCACTATATTATCACAGCTGACCTCAGGTCCACCTTCCTAGTAGGACCAACAAATGCCAGATAAGTGAAAGAGTAGCTGCCAGGGCCCCCTTTGTCCTGGCCTGTGGTTTATGCCTCTCCCTCATTGTCTGTGTCCAGAATGAGTCAGCTGAGGTTGCTGACATCCCGGCTGGGGGTACAGGCTGTGAGGCTTCTGGCCCCTCATGACGTCCAGATGTCCAGCTGGCGCAGCAGGTCGTCTGGGCCACGGACCACCTTTCCAGGCAGCAGAGGTGGAGGAGGCTCCAGCTACATGGAGGAAATGTACTTCGCCTGGTTGGAAAATCCCCAGAGTGTCCACAAGGTTGTCACCCCACCCTGCCTGCTATGTGGGAGGGCAGCTCCTGGGGCCAAAGGGGAGTGGGGAGAAGCAGCCTGCCAGCTGTGTGATCTTGGGCAGGTTTCTTTGTCTTCTGGGTCCTTTGTCATCCTGTGTGTGAAAGAACCTTGTCCTCTTTTGGTGAGGAAAGTCTCTTCCTTCCTGTTGTGGAACCAACTAGTAGGGGGTGGGCTGGCCTGGAAGTCCTGATAGTGCTCTACTCAGCCACACCTGGCTCGAGACCACCCCCTCCCCCTTTGTCAGGCTGGGCTGTCTGCACCCTTGTTATGTACTGATAGTTAGGGGTACATGTGTTTAGGTATGTATTGAGCTGACAAAATAAATACCTATTGATGGTAAACAAACAAACAAACAAAAAAGAATCAGATGACAGATGAACATGAAAAGTAAAGCTCCTCTTCCTTCTCTTTACTCAGACTCACACGGTCCAGAAACAAGGAGTATGATCCCAGTCCATCCATCTGCTTAGCTTCCCTTCATCAGTTTCAATTTATTCTTAGCTTCTATTTTCTTGCATAGAATTTCTTCAGGTAAACTTACTGCAGCATAATTTTAGATTTCCTCTTTATACAAAGTTACATGGAACAGGCACTGTTTGCCCCAGGCTTTTTTTTCACTTAGCATACATCTCCAAGCTCTTTCCATGTCAGTGCATCAAGAACCTCATTCTTTTTTCCCAGCTGCATACTATTCCATCATATGGATGTACCACCCCCACCCCACTGACTGACATCTGGTTCTTTTCCTTTCTCTGGTTGTCTCGATCAGTGCTGCAGTGCATAACCTTGAACATTCCTCCTCTTGCAGCTATCCGTTGAAGTTCCCCAAAGTGGAATTGTTGGGTCACAGATTATCTGTGTAATACTGATGGGTTTTAACAAATTGCTTCCAATAGGGCTTGTACTACCCTGTTCTCCCACACTGTATGAAAGGAAAACCCTTTTATGTGTTCTGTTAGAACAGTGATTTTTAACCACCGTGCTGCAAGAATTTTTAAAATGTAGTTACTTGATTAGTCAGGGGCGATGACCTCTTTCCCTTAGATTGTCAAATACAAAAAATGATAACAGCCAACAAAACAATTGCCATCCTATGCGAATGAATCAAAATTATACCTTTTTTGGGTCAGATTGGCAAAAAATATATATTTTGGTGTGCTGCAGAATTTTAGTAATTGGTTTATATGCCATGAGATGAGGAAGGTTGCAGATCACTGGGCTAGAATACAGATGTACTTGTGCATATGTGTGTCTGTTTTTTGCTTCTGCACAAAGAGTAGCAAAAATTCTGTAAGGACTACATAATCTTCCAACATCTAATGTATCACCATTTATTTACTGCTGCTTACCACGTAGGTTGTTTTTATGTTGTCATTTCTATGAACAGTCCTGCAGGGAACATCCTGTCCATCCTGTACATCAACACACCTGTACATGTACACCTGTAGAGTAAACTACCAGCAGTGGAGTTACTAGCTCGAAGGCTAGCAATGTGGAGGGCCTGCTGCCTAGTTGCCCCCTACAAAGGCCTCCTCTGACCCGCCATGTGTGTGAGAACATGTTCTCCCGGGGCTAGAAGCTCCTTTCACATCCGAAGCATCTGACTCACAAGTATTAGCTCCCATCCCTCCGCCAACCTGGGTCCTGGAGAGCTATGGAGGGCCTGGCCTGGTTTTGAGGGGTCTTCTTGGCATGGTCCTGGGAGGGCTCCGGGAGCTGTGATGGTGAAGGACACCCAACGTCTCCCAGAGCCCAAACCAGAGCCACCCCACTCCTCCCAGGCCTGACCTGGCTGTTTTCTTGCTTCTACCTCTGCCTAGTCCTGGGACAGCTTCTTCCGGAAAGTCAGCGGGCAAGTGTCATGTGGCCCACCTCAGCCCCAGGCCCCCTCTGTTGTACCCGAGAGCAGGCCAGCCGCCTCAAGCCGGACCAAGACCAGCAAGCTGGTGGAGGACCACCTAGCTGTGCAGTCCCTGATTCGGGCCTACCAGGTGAGTGCCCGGGAGGGCACTGGCTGTGAGGTTGCACTGGTCCTGGGGTGTGACCAGGTGCTGAGGGAAGGGAACTTGCTCAGCTGCGAAGGCATCTCTTCAGAGAACCTTTCTCTAAGCCCTCTGTCAGATGGCTCTCACTCCTGCTGCTACATTGTCACATTACCAGGTCATTTACTGAGGGAAGGGAACTTTCTGCTCTGCTCTGGGGACTTATGCTTTCTCTGTGGGTCCCCAGGTTGGGCCCCTGCCCTGCCAAAGAGCCCTGAGGACGGCCCATATTCCCAATCTTGACTGAACAGGACTAACTGGAGGGCTGCCCCTGGCCTTTTTTTGTGCCTATTGATTTGTTTGTTTGTGGTCTTTCTGATGGAATGTTATCTGTCTCACACACAATTGTGCCCCAAGTACAGGGAAGGACTTAAAAAATCTGTTTTACTAAATGTTGAATGAAAGTTGAGTAGCCCTAGCAGGTTTGGCTCAGTGGATAGAGCCTCGGCCTGCAGACTGAAGGGTCCCAGGTTTGATTCCAGTCAAGGGCACATGCCTGGGTTGTGGGCTTGATCCCCAGTAGGGGACGTGCAGGAAGCAGCCACCAATGATTCTCATCATTGATGTTTCTATTTCTTCCTCCCCTTCTTTGAAATCAATAAAAATATGTTCAAACAAAGAAACAACAACAACAAAAAAAAAAAAGAAAGAAAGAAAGAAAGAAGTTGAATAGATTGGTTCTTGTTAATGTCTTGTTATCTTCTCTTGAATATTTCAAGAGGGCAGGTGTCAGGATTTTGGCCAGTGACCTCAGGCTGTGAAAGAATTCACAACTGAGAGAGAATTTTACTTTCCTTTTCCCAAAAGGGAAAGGGCCAGTGAGTTGCTAATCAATAAAGAAGGCAAAGAACAAAGAATCAATAAAAAAGGCTAATCATACAAAGGAGAAAGGGATTTTCTTTTTTTTTTTTTTTTTTTTTTTACAAACATTTTGTTTATTTTAATGAAGCTGGTACAGACAATGTCCATTTAAAACCCAAATCCCAGGCCAAAAAGTACAAATAAAATCAAAAAGAGCAGTGTTCTGTTGCGCACACTTCTGCATGAATAACTGTATTAACTGCTAATGAAAATTAAAACTGTTCTGGGATCTTCCCACAAGATTTTCCTTTACTCTTAAAATGCTTTCTCTTCAGTGAAGCCATCTTTGGAGTTAGTCTTTACTCTCACCTCATCCGTCATCTTGACTCCAACCTGATATTCCTCTTCTTTTGGTCCAGACCTTCAGATTTTAAAAGTAGCTTCACGCTGAGAAAAGGTCATTTTCCACAGTTCAGTTCTCTGAAAAACTTCCACCTCCCACTGAAAGTCATAGTCTAGGAGTGAAGCAATCACATGCTAGAACTTCAGGGCCAATTAGAAGTCATTATGAACACTTGCGTTGGTCGACCTTATCGATATCACAAGCCTGAAAATGCACAGTCCTGAAAAAGGTGGCCTCCCTGTGCACACGTAATGTTTCAAAAGGAGAGGACAATATGAAGGAGGCTGACATTTGATCACCAAAAATCAGCACAATGAAAACAAACAATAATGAATAATGGGCACTAGAATTCAAATTACCAGATGTTTTAAAGAGATGAGGGACATCAGTTTTCAAATCCATTTTAACACCACATTACAAAAGAACTATTTTTAAAAATAAAAAAGGATTGAGGGAAAAGAAAAGAAAATAAAAAGAATATCTAAACTGTTGAATGACCCCCTGTTTGTTCCTGATAAACTTCAATCACATCTTCTTCCTCCATTCCTAGTTCTTTTGGAGTGTGATTATCAGCAATTCTCTGACCTTCAAAGAGAAACCTGAGTGAATTCATTGGAACTCCCTGTCTTTGACAGTATGATTCTTTGAGTTTCTTGAGATGTGTTGTCATTTTCACTTTGAAGTGAATCTCATTGCTATCCTGTCCAATGACTTTGAGTTTAATGTATTCTCCTTCCTTCTTATCGCCCAAGTCCTCAATTGAAGGTTTTGCCTCCTAGTCAGACATGGTGACGGCGCTTCCCCCCGGCTCTCCGCACCCAGCGGCCTCGGGCAGGCAGGACCTCGCTCCGGGCAGGAAGGGATTTTCTAGCGGTTGCTGTTGCTAGGTGAAATTGAGCAGCCCTCAGCAGGGTTGTCTTTGTTAGTTCTGCAGGACACGGTCTGGGCAGATGTCCTAGAGAGGTGTCTTATCAGTCAGTAGTTTCCCCAAGCCTGTAACACATTCTTAAAACAAAAGTTAGGAAGAGTTTAAAGAGGCTTATTTGAAGAGGAGGGCAGAAGGGAACTTTCTATTAACTATTAGCAGAGGGTTGTAAAACCAGTAGGGAGGAGGTGTGTGTAAGAATGTAGCCTTGAGAATAACTTCTCTCTCAGTTTGAACAGAGGAGCTGAGGAGCTAACAATCTGGGAGTTTAATTACCAGGTGCTTCTCAAACTATGGATAGTCACAGCAAAGAAAAAGAAAGGTCTTTTTTTTCCATTTTAAAGGAACTGGTATAAAGCAAGGTGCTTAGTGTTTTTGGAATGAATGAATAGTTCAGTAAACAGCTCTTCCTCTTCCAGCTGTTCTGCTCTGGGGACTTATGCTCTCCCAGTGGGTCCCCAGGTTGGGCCCCTGCCCTGCCAAAGAGCCCTGATGACGGCCCATATTCCCAATCTTGACTGAACAGGACTAATTGGAGGGCTGCTCCAGGTGTTAAATGCAAAACTAGTGTTACTGTTTAGGATCTCTCTGGTTATCAGTGGCTGAATGTGTTTGCTACGAAAGTTGTCTTACAGACATGCAGAAGGAAGGGCAGGGGCTCCACAGGAAGGTGCAGCAGATGGCTGCAGAAGCTGGCAATGGGAGGTCCTGGCCAATGGGGATAGGGCCTTGCCTCTGAAGGAAACACTCTGTGTGGGATGGCAGCTGCACACCTGTGTGCAGGACAGGGAAGGGAAGTAGCACTGGGCTCTGTAGCTGGCCTGAAGACTAATGGATTTTGGGACATGTTGGAGCAAACAGCCGTATTTGTAATTGTGGTTTTGAATGGGTGAAAGAAGCAGAAAATGATCTTAACCATTGATTTTGAAAACAAAGAGCAAGGAATCTAAAACTATCCTATCTAATAAAACAGTAATATGCAAATTTGACCATACCTTTGCCATACCCACAAGCCATGCCCACAGCCACATCCACCAGTCATTCAGGAGCAGATTATGCAAATAAACCCCAACCAAGATGGTTGTCCACTGAGAACAGGAGAAAGGCTTGGGTTTCCCTGGCAACAGAGGAAGCCAAGCTGCCTGCAGTTGCCTGCCTAGGCCTCCACTCAATGTTACAAAGTTTCAATTATAAAAGATACAGAAATGGTGGCAACCACTGAGCTGGAGAGAAGAGGCTTGGGTTTCCCTGGCAACAGAGGAAGCCAAGGTTTCAGCCTGCCATTACCGGCCTAGGCCTCCACTCTAGGCTACAAAGTTTCACTACCGCCAGAGCAGAAGGCTTGGCTCCTCTCCAGGCTACAAAGTTTCAATTATAGACATAGATTAATCCCAGATACCAGGGCCTCCGCTTGGGTCGCTGGGGGGCGTGGCCAACCTGCAAACCTCCACAGGCCCCTTGCCCAGGCCACCCCTCACCCCAAAGGAACCCCACTGGGACACTCTTCAGGGCAAACCAGCTGGCCCCCAACCATGCACCAGGCCTCTATCCTATCTAATAAAAGAGAAATATGCAGATTGACGATCTTTCCAACACACAAGAGGGCTGCCCCCATGTGGTCAAAGATCCTGCCCCCATGTGGACACAAGATGGCCAGCAGGGGAGGGCAGTTTGGAGGGACCAGGCCTGCAAGGGAGGGCAGTTGGAGGCAATCAAGCCTGCAGGGGAGGGCAGTTAGGGGTGACCAGGCTGGCAGAGGAGGGAAGTTGGGGGCAAACAGGCTGGCAGGGAAGAAGTTAGACATCAACTAGGCTGGCAGGGTAGTGGTTAGCAGGTGATCAGGCTGGCAGGCAGAAGCGGTTAGGGGAAATCAGGGAGGCAGGCAGGCGAGCAGTTTGGAGCCAACAGTTCTGGATTGTGGGAAGGATGTCCGACTGCCCGTTTAGGATCGGGCCTAAATAGGCAGTCGGACATCCCTCAAGGGGTCCCAGATTGGAGAGGGTGCAGGCTGGGCTAAGGGACATCCCCATCCCCCCATGAAGGAATTTCATGCACCAGGCCTCTAGTCCTATATAATAAAGAGGTAATACACAAATTGACCATCCAACACACAAGATGGCTGCCCCCATGTGGTCAAAGATGGCTGCCCCCATGTGATCAAAGATGGCCACCACAAAATGGATGGTGGGGGGGGGCAGTTGTGGGTGACCAGGCCAGCAGGGGCAGGCAGTTGGGGGAAACCAGGCCAGCAGGGGAGGGCAGTTAGGGGTGACTGGGCTGGTAGAGGAGGGCAGTTGGGAGTGATCGGGCCTGCAGAAAAGGCAGTTAGGGGTGACCAGGCCAGCCACGGAGAGCATTTAGGGGCATTTGGGCTGGCAGGCAGAAGTTGTTAGGGACAATCAGGCAGCCAGGCAGGTGAGTGATTGGGAGCCAGCAGTCCTGGATTGTGAGAGGGATGAACAACTGCCCAGTGGGATTGGGCCTAAACGGACAGACAGACATCCCTCAAGGGGTCCCAGATTGGAGAGGGTGCAGGCTGGGCTGAGGGACACCTTGCCCCCATGCATGAATTTAGTGCACTGGGCCTCTAGTATTATATACAAAGTAACATTTAGAGTGCTGCCTAAGGGCCTTATACTCTAGACACAGTTTCCAGCTGCGCTTTGTTCTTTAGTGGAGACTAAGCTGCCAAGGGTTTCCTGCAGGCTGATCTCTGGATTCAGGCACCTACTCTGTACCTGCCTAAGGTTGGGCCTGATGGAGAGCACCTGGGAAAGGGGCCACAAGTAGGAGGCTGAATTCTGATTTGATTCACCTGCATACAGCACTGAAAACCCCCAAACTTAATATTACGGACATTTTCAAACCCCACACAACACAGTGCAAGCCTTGATTCATCTATTTCCCCCCTCTGACTCCACCTTCTGGCCACCGATTATTTTGAAGCAAATCCCAGATGTCATATTTCCTTAATTGAACATTTCAGCATATATTTCTAGAGATAAAGGCTTTTTAAAAATTATACCACAGTAGCATTATCACACCTAAAAATAATAATAATTCTTAATGCTATTGATACGTGGAATTGCAAATGGACTCTCCTTGTGGGTTCTTGTCTCATGAAGCTGAAGAATAAATTCATGGACTAAAAGGTTTTTAAGCAATGGTGTGGAAGCTTATTGCCATATACAAACTCCCTCTGGGAAGGGGTCCCCAAAGGGGAAAACCTGCTTTCTCTCTAAAATGGGAAAAAACAGTCTAGTGAGCCTCTTTGTCTTTGGGTTTATAAATGCTGGCAGCTCTTTGTCTGTCCATAACTTTCTAATTGGACCCTTCCTTAATTCATGTCCCCCATGTTTTCCTAATTGTCCACTTTCCCCCATTTCCCTGTATGGTATCAGTTTCCAAGTTCAAGACTCACTGGTGCCCGCTCTTCTTTCCTTCTCTTGTAACATTCCTCCTTTCTGAGTGTGTGAGATAAACAACCTGGCAGTTTGGAGCGTCTCTGCCCATCACAGATGCATTCCTCTCCCATGGACCCCCTTCCCTACCACTGCCCCCTTCCCTAAACTCCTTCCACTATTAAATATTCAGTTGCTTTGATGTTGTCTTATGATTTCTTTTTACCGCTTCTATGGATCAGGATCTAAATAAAGCCACAAGTTGTGATAAGTTGATGTGGCCCTTAAGTCTCTTGTACTCTGTGGGTTCCTCTCTATTTCTTTTTTTATTATTAAATAAACCTTTATTGTTCAGATTATTACAAGTGTCCCTCTTTTTTTCCCTCCACAGCTCCCTTCCACCCGATACCCCTCCCCACTCCATGCCCTTACCCCCCACCATTGTCTTTATCCATAGATGTAAGATTTTTGTCCATTCTCTTCCTGCACCCCTCATACCCTCTTCCCCCTGAGAATTGTCAGTCCACTCCCTTTCTATGTCCTTGATCCTATTATATTCATCAGTCCATTCTGTTCATCAGATTTTTCATTCACTTGATTTTTAGATTCACTTGTTGGTAGATATGTATTTGTTGTCATTTTGTTGTTCATAGTTTTTATCTTTACTTTTTTCTTCTTCCTCTTCTTAAAGAATACCCTTCAGACAAAACTGATTTGGCTCAGTGGATAGAGACTGAAGGGTCCTGGGTTCGATTCAGGTCAAGGGCATGTACCTTGGTTGTGGGCACATCCCCAGTGGGAGGTGTGCAGGAGGCAGCTGTTTGATGTTTCTCTCTCATCGATGTTTCTAACTCTCTATCCCTCTCCCTGCCTCTCTGTAAAAAAATCAATAAAATGTATTTTTAAAAAAAGAATACCCTTTAGCATTTCATATAATCCTGGTTTAGTGGTGATGAACTCCTTTAGCTTTTTCTTGTCTTTGAAACTCTTTGTCTGACCTTCAGTTCTAAATGATAGCCTTGCTGGGTAGCATAATCTTGGTTGTAGGTTCTTGCTGTTCATCACTTTGAATATTTATTGCCACTCCCATCTGGCCTGCATAGTTTCTGTTGAGAAATCCGCTGACAGTTGTATGGGTACTCCCTTGTAGGTAACCAACTGTTTTTCTCTTGCTGCTTTTATTATTTTCTCTTTGTCTTTTGACCTTGGCATTTTAATTATGATGTGTTTTGGTGTGGTCCTCCTTGGATTCCTCTTGCTTGGGATTCTCTGTGCTTCCTGGACTTGTAAGTCTATTTCTTTCACCAGGTAGGGAAATTTTTCTATCATTATTTCTTCTAATAGGTTTTCAATATTTTGCTCTCTCTCTTCTGGCACTCCCATAATTCTGATGTTGGTGCACTTAAAGTTGACCCAGAGGCTTCTTACACTCTTTTTGTATTTTTGGATTCTTTTTTCTTTTTGTTTTTCTGATTGGAATTTTTTCTTCTTACGTTTTATTTATTTATTTATTTATTTTTCATATCTTTATTGTTCAGTTTATTAATTACATTGTTTCCCCTTTTTTATCCCCCTATATCTCCCCTCCACCCTGTACCTATCCCACCCTCTACCCTCACCTCTCCCTCTCCACTGTCCTCTCCCATTGTTGCAAGATTTTTGTCCAGTCTCTTGCTGTACTTCCCACAATCCTTTTCTCCCCAAGAATTGTCAGTCCATTCCCTCTCTATGTCCATGATTCTGTTATATTCACCAGTTTATCCTGTGCATCAGCCTATCAATTCACTTGATTTTTATGTTCATTTGTTGATAGATGTGTATTTGTTGTTCATAGTTTATATTTTTACCTTTTTCTTCTTCCTCTTCTTAAAGAATATCTGTCAGCATTTCATATAATATTGGTTTGGTGGTGATGAACTCCTTTAGCTTTTTCTTATCTGCGAAGCACTTTATCTGACCTTCAATTCTGAATGATAGCTTTGCTGAGTAGAGTAATCTTGGTTGTAGATCCTTGCTATTCATCACTCCCGTCTTGCCACTCCCGTCTGGCCTGCATCGTTTCTCTTGAGAAATCCGCTGACAATCATATGGGTGCTCCCCTGTAGGTAACCAAGTGTTTTTCTCTTGCTGCTTTTAATATTCTCTCTTTATCTTTTGCTCTTGGCATTTTAATTATGATATGTCTTGGTGTGGTCCTCTTTAGATTCCTATATTTTGGGGTTCTGTGTACTTGGGCTTTTAAGTCAGTTTCTTTCACCAGGTGGGGGAAGTTTTCAGTCACTATTTCTTCAAGTAGGTGTTCATTACCTTGCTCTCTTTTTCTGGCACCCCAATAATTCGGATGTTGGCATGCTTGAGGTTGTCCTAGAGGCCCCTTACACTATCTTCAATTATCTGCATTCTTTTTGTTTCTTGCTTTTCCGGCTGAGTGGATTTTGCTTCTTTGTATTTCAAATCTTTGACTTGGTTCTTGTGGCCCTCTGGACTGCTCTTAGGACTTTGTGTAATATTTTTTATTTCAGTCTGTGTATGCTTGATTTCTAGTTGGTCCTTTTTCATATCTGTGAGGGTCTTGTTCATATCCTCAGAGGTCTTGTTCATTTCCTTGAGGGTCTCATTCATTTCCTTGTAAGTCTCATTCATTTCCTGGTTGGTCTTGTTTATTTCCTCGTAGTTCTCATTAAGTTCATCGGCCTTTTCTAGGAGCCTCTTGAAAAGCCTTATAACCGTGGTTTTGAACTCTATGTCTAGTCGTCTTTTCTCCTCCATTTCTTTCACACCTGATTTCTTTCCATATCTCTGCATGGTGGCTGCTTTATGTGATAGTTATCCTCTAAGGGTCAGTGGCACAGCCTCCCCAGTTATTTGATATGGGTACTCTTACCGCAATCCTTTATGGGTTGTACAGTATTTTTGAATTTAAGCCCAGCTTGTTGTTAGCCCTAGGAGGGTTTGACCTCCAGGCCAATTGGCTGTGAAGGTAAGCTGTGTTCAGGTTGGATGGGCGGAGTCTCTGAGCTGAGCAGGCAGCCTCAGTGTCAGCTACGTCCTATGTGGTCCTCGCACGCGCAGGTCTCTGTTGGATGGGGATGGCTGCAGGCACCTCCAAGAGAAAGCTGCTAGTCTCTTCCCCTTGCCAGACAACTTTGCCTCTCCCCAAATGAGTCTGCACACCCAAAGTCTAGCCCAGGGTTGTAAAATAGGTGGTTTCCGGGACCAGGAGACAAGTTTCCAGGGAGCAAGTTGCGCGTTTGTACGACACTTGCGCGCAAACTTCTTTTCCCAGCTACCCGGTTTCTCTGCAGACTAGGAGACCTCTGCCGGGCCAGGCTTGCCGGGTGCGTCCCCCGGACCTCGGACCTTGCCTGGCACTGGGGAATCTGTGCAGTGGGACGTCTCCACATATCCCGGATCTCGGACCTCGCCTGGCGCTCGGGAATCCGTGTAGTGAGAAGTCTCCACCCTCCCCGTTGGAGAAATCCAGTCGGGGTTGCTGCTCCAGCCCTACAGCCCATGCGCGCGACCAGGATGGCTCCTAACCTGTTTCCGTCTTCAAGGCTGCTCTCCCGCCGCTCTTCTGAGTCTCAGTGTCCCACCTTTACTTTTATTTGTGGAGTTTTCACTCAGCCAGCTTTCTGGTAATTCTGGGTGCTGTTTGTTTTGTTGTTATGTTCTAGTTTTTGAATCGTTGCGCGGGGCAGAACAATAGGTGTTTACCTATGCCGCCATCTTGGTTCTCCCCCTCTCCTTACGTTTTAGATCTTTGTTTTGATTCTTGGAGTCCTTTGATCTGCTGTTGAATTTCTGTATATTCTTTATTTCAGACAGTGTAATTTCTGTCTGGTCATTTTCCATTTTCTTGCCATTCTCCTTAAGGTCTTTAAAGGTCTTATTAAGTTCCTTGGAGGTCTCATCAAGTTTCTCGGCGGTTTTTAGAAGATTCTTGAGTAACCTTATAAATGTGGTCTTGAACTCTATATCCAATAGTCTGCTTTCCTCTATTTCTTTCATTTGTGATGTGCCTCTCTGTCTCCGCATTTTGCGCTTTCCTGTGTTGATGGAGTGGAAAAGCTGCTGTGCAGAGACATGCCTATGGGGGCGGACTTGCTTCAGTGGGGCTTTGGTGCTCACTGAGTCTGCCTCTTGAATGTGTCACTTATGGATGTGAGTAGTTGAATTCAGGTGTTGTCTCACACTGACCTCTATATACGCTAGCTTCTAAATCTCCAATTGGGTACTGTCTGAGGCAATCTGGCAGAAGCTACAGCGAGGTCTGCAGATTTCTCCTGTTCTGACCAGAAGTGCAATTTAGGTTAAGCTGGGAAAGCGCAGGTCATTTATATGCAAATGCAGCTGCGCACAGTTTAGTGGGTTTGCAGATTGGGAGGGGCGGGGTCTCGGCGTCACTAGGTTAGGGCATGGCAAACAGCAATGGCTGCTACTCCATCATCTCCCCGTCTCCCAAGTCCCCATGTCCTGTGCCCCCACGCAGTGAACACTGATTGCCATTAGCGCCTCTGCAAGGGAGCCTCCCTCATTTTCCAACCCAATTGTAGACTGTCCAGCTTCTCCCCGTAGGAGTTTGGGTTGCCAGCATCTCCCCAGAAATTCGGGTTCTGAGTAATCAGGAGCCCGCTTCCCTTTGGGTTGAAAAAAAGCAGCCCCAAAGTCGCCTGCCGCCAGCCCGGCTCCCACGCCTCTGCACCTCAGTTTTTCAGTGCTTGTGCGTGTCCCAATGCTCTTCTCTTTCCTTCTGGTTGAACAACTTCCGCTCGGCCAGCTTTCCCGTGGTCCTGGGTGATAGACGTTTTGTCTTTTAGTTGCAGTTTTGAAATTGTTGTGTGAGGCAGAGGTTAGGTGTTTTCCGATGCCACCATCTTGGCTTCTCCTCTCGATTTCTTTTTGTGTTCCCTGCCTCCTCCTCCTCCTCCTCTTTCTCTTTCTTCTTTTTCTTTCATTTCTTTTTTAAAGAAACCAGGTAGTTTGTCCTGTAGAATTATCTGGAGCCTGGATTCTAGTGATTACATACCCCTGGTGTCGCTCCATCTGTCCCTTTGTCCTGTGTAATTTCTGTACATTTGTAGTTAGATCTAGAAGCTTTATTCAGTATAGATCTGACTCTACTTTTATTTCAAAATCAGCTTCCTGGTGTTGATGACACTTCATCAGACAGCAGCTATAGATGGTTACTTCCTGGATGCATTGCTTCATTAAGGGTGGTAAAAATGGTGATATTCTAATTCAGTCTTTCTGTTTATTACCTGGAATACTGCTATCAAGAGAAGTGACCTTTTGTTAGCGCCATTTATTTCTGAGGTACAGATTGTATAAGAAAGGCAGGATCAATGTCTTATTTTTCTTTTTATTGATAGATTTTCAAAATTATGAGGTGGTTCCCTGGCATCCTTCAAAAGATAGCCAGTGAAGGTTTTCCATCGTTTTTAGTGTATGAATGCATGAATTTAAACATGCTTGCTGACTTTCCATCTGTTACAGCTATTATGCTTATCATGCTTACCATGTTTCCTTCCTCTCAGCCCCACTGTGTTTGAGCTGCTCTCTGCTACCTGTCAAGGCAAAGTGCTCCGAGCTCACCTTGTGCATTTCTGCTCAGCTCTGGGACTGGCCAGTTCAGGGAGTGCTAGGAGTCACTGACATTGCTTTGGTTGTGACTTCAGGGCCCTTTCACTGGTTGTAGCCAGGAAGTATGTACTTAAAAAAAAATAACATACTTATGGGTTTATATTGAGGCTTCTATATGTGTCAGATGTGGGACTTAGGGTTTACCCTTGACCTTATCAATCTTATGCCACCATTTCTTTTTTTTAAAAAAAATATATTTTTATTGATTTCAGAGAGGAAGAGAGAGGGAGAAATAGAAACATCAATGATGAGAGGGAATCGACCCTGCAACCCTGGCATGTGCCCTTGACTGGAATTGAACCTGGGACCCTTTAGTCTGCAGGCCGACGGTCTGTCTACTGAGCCAAACTGGCTAGGGCCCACCATTTCTTTTTATAGTTGTCAAAAACAGGTTCTCCAAGACAGTAAACAATACAATGACTTATTTGATTTTCTTACAACCCCCCACACAACAGCCTTATACGACAATTCTAACACCACACCACTGATCAATAGTAGAAATTAATTTCTGAGCCTTTCCCTACAGTTCTGTGTGTCATTAGGGAATATTCTATCATTCAATTGGAATAGTTCCTTTCTGTGAGTCATGCCACCAAATGGATGTGTTAATTCATTTATTTTGTTTTACTATCAATTTTAAAAATTAATTTTGTTTTATAGTGATATAAAATATTCACAAGATTCCAAAATCAAGTCTTCAAAACAAGATATCCTTAAAAGTCTAGCTTCTAGCACTGCCACTCTACCCTATTTCATCCTTTCCCCATAGATAATAATTTTTCATACTTCATAGTTTTCTTATTTTATAATTTATTCTGATGCATGTATACATTTTTATATATATATATATATATATATACACACACACACACACACACACAAACATATGCAAATGCATACACTCACAGTAGCTCCCCTTTCCTAGGCGATGGGGGCTTAGCGCACTCACTTTTCTGGGATTTGTTGTGGAGATACCTCCTTGTAGCTAGTGGGGGTTTCCTTCATGCCTCTAGCCCTTCCTGTGGGTTCCCATAACGATGTGCACGTCTCCTGGTGATGGACACTTGGGAAATGTCTAGGATTTTGCAACTCCTCTAGCACTGTAGTGACTACCTTTATGCATGATCCTTTCCTGGTTTCTAGAGCTGCATGTTGTCCTTCAGAGTGGAGTTGAGCTCCTGCCACCTCAGTGGCTTAGAGGCACCTGCACAGTGCTGGGTGCTGCAGACATGTGAAAACTTGAAGATCTGAAGTGGGAGGTGGGGCGCCAGGGCCCAGAACCTTGCTCTTGGTGAGGGTCTGTCCAGCTGTGTCCTAGCCCTGCCCTGACATTTTCCCTTCTCCCAGATCCGGGGCCACCATGTGGCCCAGCTGGACCCCCTGGGCATTCTGGATGCAGACCTGGACTCCTTTGTACCCTCAGACTTAATCACAAGCATCGATAAATTGGGTGAGAGTTGGTACACCTCTCTATTGCCCCGGTGATGCCAGAGCCAGCTGGTGCCTGTGCACAGTGAGGGGCTGTGGCACCAAAGTGGACCCTGTAGCCCAGGAAGCTTTTCTCTGACTCTTACCCATCTACTGCTCAGTGTCCTGTGAGGGCATCTCCCTGTCTTCCCTAGGGGCGCACCATGCTCAGCAAGCTTGAGAGACTACCAGGCTCACTCCTGTGGAGGCACTAGGGCTCTGACTCTCACTCCCTGTTCTCTGCAGCAGGTTCCCTGAGCTTAGGCGGGACCTGGAGGGAGGGATACTTATAGGCCCCACGTGGGCCTGATTCCTCTTTCCTCTCTGCCTCCTGGGCTCTGCTCAGCCTTCTATGACCTGCGGGAGGCTGACCTGGATAAGGAGTTCCAGTTGCCCACTACCACCTTCATCGGAGGCTCCGAGCACACCCTCTCCCTACGCGAGATCATTCAGCGCCTGGAGGTGAGCATGGCAGATGTGGGGGGCACACCTAATGGAGCTCTCAAGCCTGGTAGGGGGCGGGAGGTACTGCCTTTTCTGTTCCAGATGCCAGGGCATTTGTCCCTCTTCCTGGCTGTACCCCCAGAGCACCTACTGCCAGCACATTGGCCTGGAATTCATGTTCATCAACGACGTGGAGCAGTGCCAGTGGATTCGGCAGAAGTTCGAGACCCCAGGCGTGATGAACTTCTCTAGTGAGGAGAAGCGGAGGCTGCTGGCCCGGCTGGTGCGCTCCATGAGGTCAGGCGCTCAGACCACCGTGAGGCCGGGTGGCCGGAGGGGCTTGCCCTAGGGCTGTTTGACTTGTCCAGGCCCTGACAGCAACCAGGAGGATGCCTGGCGAGGGAAGGCAGGACGTCATGGGCCTGTCTCCTCGCTGGGGAGAGGCCCTTAGGAGGAGCATTGGGCCAGGTGCTCAGGCAAAGCTGGCAGATGGCCAGGGATGGGGCTCCAGGAGACATGCCCAGTGAAGGCACAAGTGACAGGAAGTGGCTGTGGGAAAGTTTGAGCAGAAAGATGTCCTGTGTGAGATACATATAGCAGGGCCTCCCTGCTGGTGCACCATCTGGCTCTGCTGCTGACTTCTCTGAGGCTGGGTGTGCCCAGGCCTGGAGGAGCAGTTCCTCACCCTCTGGCCACACCGTGGTGCCCAGAGCAGTATGTGGGGGCTGGAGTTTGAGTGGAGCTGTGAGGAGGTCTGGATGTGGTGAGTGGGCACATGCAGTGCATGTGTGTGCAGGAGGGCAGCGGGCCGGGAGCAGTTTGGCTGGAAGAGGGGGAGAGGGTAGTAGCTGGAAACAAGAGGGTGCAGGCAGAGGTTTCTGGTTAAGCTGGGAGGACCCCTCCCTCAGACCTGTGCTCTTGGCTGGTGCTGCCTGTGGCAGGTCCCAGACCCTGTGGAGATAGGCGATTCTGCACCTTCCTCTGTTCTGGGCGCCCTGCTCTAAGCCATCAGGGATGGCCCATGAGCCTCGGCCTCTCCATTCTTTCCCTCCTCTCTCCATGCAGGTTTGAAGACTTCCTGGCCCGGAAGTGGTCCTCTGAGAAGCGGTTTGGCCTGGAGGGCTGTGAGGTCATGATTCCTGCCCTCAAGACCATCATTGACAAATCTAGTGAGATGGGGATTGAGAATGTCATCCTGGGCATGCCACACAGGTGGGCCTCCATCCCTCCCCTGCCTGTTCATTCTCGGGGCCGGCACCAAGTGGAGGGAGGGATGAAAATCAGCAGGGTTGTTAGTGGGACATGAGGGAAGGGGCAGAGAGGCCTGGAAAGTTCTGAATCCCTGCTCATCACAGACAGAGCCAAGCACATGGTCACAGCCGCATGGAGCCAGGGCCTGATGGGGCTCCCAGATCAGGGTCTCACCAGGTTGCCGCTATTCCCAGGAGGGTCAGGATTCCGGGAAAGGGTTACGTTGTTGTTCTAGAGATTCCTGTGGATAAGGAGCCAAGCAGGGGGCAGTCCTAAGAAAGTGTGGGCAGAGCCTGAGCTGGCAGCCCTCGTTGGATCTGGAAGTCTCTTCTGGCTGCAAGCTGACTGCCATTTCCCTGTGGCCTTGATACAGACGGGAGACTGGCTTGGCAGTCAGGTAGTTACTTCTGAGCTGGAGCCTATGGTCTGACAGGAATACAGCCCAGGACTTAAGAAGGAGTCAGGGTTCATGCTGAATGGACTATGAGGGGATGTGCTGAACAGTCAGGGGCAGAGCCCCAGCGTTTCCTTGACCACTTCCGGTTGCTGTCAGTTGGGCCAGGCCAGGCTGCACCAGAAGGTGGGGTGTTCAACTATCCCGATGAGTGTGGAGGTCCCTCCGGTGGGCTGGCTGCCGGGAGCCGGGAGCCTGCCCGCCTCAGGCTTCATGCTCTGAGGGCCTGGAAGTGCCCAGTGTTCGGTCAGAGGGTCAGGCAGAACTTCACTGAGGTCTGAGTGGCTGGTCCTGTGGAAGGGGATGGCACTGGGTGGTCAGGTCAGGAGGTGATGTTGGGCAGGCTCTGGCCTGCCTGGTCCAGGCTCCATCGTTGCTTAGGGACCTTTGAGGCTGCAGGGTTTTGCCCATGGCCCCGTGACTTCCATGACCCACAGAACAGGAGAGAGGCCCACCTGGACGAGGGCCACCCTGCCACAGGCCACGTGGGGCTGGAGATTGGATGGGGCGTGTGTGTCGGGCTGGCATCTGCTGATGAGCTTTTGGGGCAAGTCATGTGCTGTACCCCCATTGCCTGGTGCCCACCCCTGAATAAACTGCCCCATGATGAGGGCCAGGCTGGACTGGGGAACCCCTGGTCCCTGGCTGTTCTCCTGACCCCACCCCTCAGACCTCCCTCAGCTCCTCTGGACAGATCCTCTGGGAACTCCTGATCTTGGGTCCATCCAGCTCCTTCTTGGTCCTCCCCAACATGCTGCTGGGCCGGGTGGGAGCCGGGGGTGGGGGTAGTGTGAACTACTGTGATGCGTTAGCAGATTGGGACCAAGGTACTGGGTTGGGCTCAACTTGTGGGTGGGGAGGGTGGGCATTGCATGAGGCTGGTGGCTCCTGCTCACGAGGGCCTCCTGAATCAGAGATGTATAGGGATGTCTGGGAGAGGGGGCGGGTTGGGGGGAAAGAACTGGCTGGCCAGGATCACTCACATGCCTTGTAGACTGAAACAGGATGAGAGGGCTGGTTTCTTCAGACTCCATGCTGATTCTGATAGGTCCCTGGTGGGCAGGGAGTTGGGCCCCATCAGGGAAGGCGGCCTCTGAACCAAGTGAGAGCCAGCCCCTCTGGCTCCAGGGGCAGGCTGAACGTGCTGGCTAACGTCATCCGAAAGGACCTGGAGCAGATCTTCTGCCAATTTGATCCCAAGCTGGAGGCAGCGGATGAGGTGGGTACCACGCCCAGGTCTCAGGGCCCCTGGAGAGCTGGGTGTTTGGGAGGTGGGCTGGGGAGGAACCGGGCCAGGAGCTTCCAGGCTTTTACAGGCCCTGAAATGGACAGACACAGATGAGTGGGAGAGAGGCTGGGGTATTGCAGGAGGCCCCTGGTGGTAAAAGAGCCTGGATATGGACCAGGCCCCCTGTTTCCAGCGGGACATGGGCCTGCGTGTGTCGGAGATGCTGTGGTTGAAGCTCAGAGGATTGCAGACATTGGGGAGCCCACCCTGGTATGTGGGAGGGCCTGTGCTCCCTTACTCTATTGACCTTTCCATCTTGGACAATATATTGGTGTAAAAATGATTGCCTTCTAACATATTTATTTGTTATGAATTTGAGTATCTTTTAATGTTTTAAGCCATGTATGGTGGTTTTTTCCTGTAAATTTCTCTTCCTGACTTGTGCACATTTTCCTGTGGGGCTTTGGGCTATTTATCCTGATTTGTAAAAGTGCTTTACATATGGAAGCACTTAACCCTTTGCCTGCATTTGTCTTATGAATATATTTTCAGCTTAATTTCCCCATAATGTTGTGCAGGATTTGCTGCCCCCATGACAAATGGATTAGGTTTTAGCTGTCTCATCTTTTATAGCTTCTGAGGTTTGTAGATTGTGTGGAAAGACGTTCCCTGCTCCAGGATCACCAAATATGTCACGCTTTCCTCTGATACTGTGGCTCCGTCATGTGGTGGAGCAGTTATTGGGCTCAGCCCTGGTATTTGGCCAGTGGTCTCCACTCCGCGAGTGAGCCAT
The DNA here is from genome assembly GCA_027563665.1 of Antrozous pallidus. Taxonomy (NCBI): domain Eukaryota; kingdom Metazoa; phylum Chordata; class Mammalia; order Chiroptera; family Vespertilionidae; genus Antrozous; species Antrozous pallidus. Next base: position 66,706,470 of record CM050510.1, on the reverse strand, counting down.
CCCACTTGTCTCTGCTCTCACTGCCGCCGGCCTCCTACTGAGGCCTTCCCCCGGTCCACCCAGATGAAATGCAGGGGCCAGCCTGAGGGCATGGAGAGGGAGAGTGCAGGGCAGGGAGGCGGCTGGAAGAGGGCCCAGCACAAGCCTTTCTAGAGAGCAGAATCCAGGGACTGTTTCAGCCACACTGGCCTTGTATCTGTCTGTCTATCTGTCTCCCTGTCTGAGGCGGGAGGCCCGGGTTCATCATGGTCCACCTCAACCCCAGGGCTCTGGAGATGTCAAATATCACCTCGGCATGTACCATGAGAGGATCAACAGGGTCACTAACAGAAACATCACTCTGTCCCTGGTGGCCAACCCGTCCCACCTGGAGGCCGTGGACCCTGTGGTGCAGGGGAAGACCAAGGCCGAGCAGTTCTACCGCGGGGACGCCCAGGGCAAGAAGGTGAGCGCACCTGGGTTCTGAGGGGTGAGCTCAGAGGACTGGGCCCTGAGTCTGCAGTGCAGAGGGCAGGGCTGGGGTCCACAGGCTGGGGTTGGGACACCTCTCAGGGCCCCTGGAGAGCTGGGTGTTTGGGAGGTGGGCTGGGGAGGAACTCTCTGCTCTACAGGTCATGTCCATCCTGGTCCATGGGGATGCTGCCTTCGCCGGCCAGGGAGTGGTCTATGAGACCTTCCACCTGAGTGACCTACCCTCATACACCACCAACGGCACCGTGCATGTTGTTGTCAACAACCAGGTGAGGAGCTGGCTGTATGCCGGGGCTTGTCAGCATTGTCCATCCCTGAATCCAGGCAGCACTTTGAGGGGAAGAGTGAGACCATCCTGGTTCTGATCCCACTGCCGCGTGTCAAATGTGTGACCTCAGGCAGGCTCTGGCTCTACTCAGCCTCGGGTGCCTGGTCTATGAAATCGGAGATCCATCCATCTATCTATTTACTGTGTCTGTCTGTCATCCTGGAGAAAGTTGTCAGGACGAAGGAGCACAGGGGTAACGAGCACAGAGGCTGGGCACGTGGTGAGATGTTGTCTGTAACTCCATGTGAGTCAGTCAGCCTTAGCGCGCAGCTCTCACTGCCTTTGCTTCGGGCAGCTGTGGTTAGAGCAGCTCTTCCCTAAGCCCAGGCAGCCCTGGTTAACTGCAGTGTTTGCACTGTCATCTAAGCTTCACAGAATAACCCTGTGCGATAGGGACTTAAGGAGACCTTTAAACAGATGAGGACGAAGCCTTTGCGAATTTAAGTGCCTTGCCCGCGGTTGTAGTTAGTAACTGATGGGATAGGTTTACTCAGGCCTATCCTCCTCGCTACCTCTGTATGAAATGATTGCAGAGAAGAGAGCAGGCACTGCCATGGCACCTGCTGCTGTGTTTGATCTTGGGGCTGCTCACCAGTGACCCTTCCTGCCCGAATGCCTTCTGGGAACACCTGATGGACCTCGAGGCAAAGACCTCCGGCCTCCAGGACCACAGGTCTAGCCCTAGGTAAACGGGCCCTGCTGCTTCCTCCTTTTTCTGTAGATTGGATTCACCACTGACCCTCGGATGGCCCGCTCCTCACCATACCCAACCGACGTGGCCCGTGTGGTCAATGCGCCTATCTTCCACGTGAACGCAGATGACCCAGAGGCTGTGATATATGTGTGCAGCGTGGCGGCCGAGTGGAGGAACACCTTCAATAAAGACGTGGTTGTGGACCTGGTGGGTCTGGGGCTGAGGCCGGGGCCATGGTGTGCAGCCTGTCCTGGTTGTGCCAAACATTCGGGGCTGGGAGTCCTGGGATACAGAAGATTTAATGCTACCAAGAGCAAAACGTGGGACAATCAGTGATGGGGGATAGGGAGCATTCAGGGGCCTCTAAGGGTATACCCTGCGGATGTGCCATAGCTGTGCAGTGACTAAGCCTGCACTGCCTGGGCACAGGGACTGAGCCCCCTTCCCTTGCTGTTCCTGCAGGTCTGTTACCGCCGGCGTGGCCACAACGAGATGGATGAGCCCATGTTCACGCAGCCGCTCATGTACAAGCAGATCCACAAACAGGTGCCCGTGCTGAAGAGGTACGCAGACAAGCTCATCGCCGAGGACACGGTCACCCTGCAGGAGTTCGAGGTGTGTGGTGGCAGGCCTCGTGACCTTGGATCCGCCTCCTCAGAGCTGGGACCCTGGGGAAGTTGCTAATGTTGCTGACCCAGTGCTGGGACCTGGTGATTTACAGAAGTAGCCAATATGGCCCTTGTCCCCAACAGCCTCCATTATCAAGGGGATCAGAGGACCAAATACAGACACAGCTTGGTGGGATGCAGCAAACCCCTGAGATGGGCTTGTCCCCTCAGTTATCTGTGGATATGTTGGTCGTCCCCCCTCGATGGGGCTCTGAGAGCAAGGACTGTGAGTCTCTTCCGAGTTCCCCCAAGTCCCTTGCTGAATGGGACCCTCCTGAACTCTGAGACTTTGTTCTCTGGTCACAAGGTCCCTGCAGGCCAGCAGAGAGAGTTCTAGAATATGATGAGGGGGCCAACTTTCGAGTCCAGTTTGACCTGGGATCTGGCTGCTCACAGTGTCCCTGCCTTCATTCTGATTCCAGGAAGAAATTGCCAAATACGACCGGATCTGTGAGGAGGCATATGGCAGGTCTAAAGATAAAAAGATCCTGCATATAAAGCACTGGCTAGACTCGCCCTGGCCCGGTGAGCGGCAAGCATGGACTGAAGTGATGCTCCTGGCACTGGGCCTGGACCAGAGCGACTCTGCCCGAGGCTACAGCCCTGCCCAGAGGACCCTGAGGGTGGGGGGCTGATTCCTGAGGGCTGGGCAGGCACCGCCCTCCAAGTACCTGTGAACACCAACCTCTGGGGAGAAAGGGCTGAGGCAGGGCCAGTGGACACCTAAGTGGAGAGAGCTGTGGACAGGGAGGGATGGTCAGCGGGCTCCCTGGGTAGAGCTAGATGACCCTGGGTTCAGGGAGTGGCTCATGCAAGGGCCTAGGAAGGGATGGTAGCAGGTGGAGCTGTGACGTCAACGGCCGCAGTCCTGAGGTTGGGCTCAGTCTTCAGGTAGCAAGTGGGCCTAGGAAGCCTGGGCTGGGGGCGCAAGCTGGCGGGGATCTGAGGCCCCGAAGTGCATAAAGTCTCTGCTTTTGCAGGCTTTTTCACTGTGGACGGGGAGCCCAAGAGCATGACGTGTCCAACCACGGGCATTCCTGAGGACATACTGATCCACATTGGCAACGTGGCGAGCTCTGTGCCCCTGGAGGACTTTAAAATCCACACGGGTGAGGTTGCTGTGTGGGCTGCAGAGTGGGCCACGATCCCTACTGTCTTTCCCCAAGAGCGATGGCATCGGTGGTGAGGGAGGTCTGGCCTGCATCCCCACTGTCATTGGTGGGTCAGCTGGGCTCTTGGAGTCTTATTTGTATCCCGTGAGATGCCCTTGATACTAGTTCCTATCGGGGGAGCTGAGGTGGTGCCACACCCCCGGTGGGTTCTAGAGATTAGACTGATGTGGATGCCTGGTCAGGCCGGAGAGCAGGGGAGCAGGATTTCCTGTGGAAGGAGCACTGGGCCTGGCATACTGGGCAGGAACGCTGGGCTTGCCAGTAGCTGCATGGATGACAGAGTGACCCTGCTGTTCCTGGATGAGCCCAACTAGTGGGTGGTCGATAGCTGCGAATCGTGGCTATGGCCTCTACTTGGGCCCTCTGAAGCACCCCCTGGAGGTGGTGGACAACTGCGCCCCTTCTGACCAGCCTGTGTGTGCTCCGAGGGTTCCTTCTACAATGTGCTGGAGGCCTAGGTGTCTCGAGGCACCTGCTCTGTGTGCATGTCACGGGGTTTGTGCAGGTGTAGAGTCCTCAGGAGCCCAGCATGGCCTGGGCTCTGGGGCTCAAATTCAAACATCTTATAGCTGGGATTCTGAGTAAATGACTTCCCTCTACTGCTCCTGTGTCCATCTGAAGAGTTGGGACAGTCCACCTGTGGGCAGTGCATGATGTACCCCACTCCAGGCGTGCAGGGGTGCGGTGCCGGTGCTCACCTGGTGGAACCTGTTCCTTTCACAGGAGGGAGGCCCGCCCACTCTATTGGCTGGAGGGCTGTGCTGGAGGAGGGCCCTGCACACACATGTGGCCCTGGTCCCTTGGGTTCTGGCTGTTTGGGGCAGGGTGGCCCAGTCCTGGGTACCTCAGGCTGGTTCTTTCCTCCTGTAGGCCTCTCTCGAATCTTGTGGGGCCGTGCGGACATGACCAAGAAGCGGGTGGTAGACTGGGCGCTGGCGGAGTACATGGCCTTCGGCTCCCTGCTCAAGGAGGGCATCCACGTGCGGCTCAGCGGGCAGGACGTGGAAAGGGGCACGTTCAGGTGAGGGCAGGGGCTTCGACCCAAGCCTTGTGCACATGAGTTAACCTTGTCAGTACGGAGCCTGTGGGGCAACTGAGGGGCCAGCTATGCTTGGGGACCCCAGTGCCATGGCGGGAGCTCTGGGATGGAGCTGGCCCTTAGCTCCTCTTCCTGGGCCATGTCTGATGGAGGAATCACTGGTAACCCCATCAGCACCCAGCCCCTGCCCTTGGGCCAAGTCATCAGGGCAACACAGGGTCACCTCTCTGACCTCAGGGGATAAGCATACAGAGTAGACCCTTTGACCTAGGCTGGGGCCATCTGTGGCCCTCACAGTGTGTGTGTGAGCTGCTGTTAAACCAGTCTCCCATTTGCTTGTTTTCCTTGAGTTTTTGAGTCCAGGGACAGGACTGCACTTGTCAGTGTCCCTGCCTCATTTCTTCTTTGGGCCCAGAGGTTTTGCACCCGATGAGGTCACTGCCATGTTGGTGAGTCATGGAACCGTGGCTCCTGGATGTGATGAGCGGCTTTCCTGGGTCCCAGTGGCTCGTCATTGTTTCAGCTCTGTTGGCCCCTAAGCTGCGTGTTAGTCCTCATTGGGTGTGGGGGTCAGCCAAGCAGTCCCTTCGTTGTGTAGGTAGTACCTCCTGTGGACATGGGCAGGGAGACGATACTCAGGGTTGTGGCACTGTCCTGGGGTCTCTGGGTCTCAGGGCCTCGGGCTCTACCCAGTATATGGTTGGAAGGTCGTCAAGGCTGGTCTTGGGGACCTTTCTGAAGTAGAAGCTGAGGCTCAGGCCTGTGTGGTGTGGGGGCACTGCTGGGAGGCTGCCTGGAGGAGAAGATAGGTCTCCCTGGCTCTCCAGGACCTTCGTGTCACTGTCCTATGGGACTCGCAGGTTTTCTGGCTCAGTGATGAGGGCTTGCCTGCCTCCTGCTCTCCATCCTTCCTGTTCTGTTTCTCTCCAGTCATCGGCATCACGTTCTCCACGACCAGGAAGTTGACCGGAGGACATGTGTCCCCATGAACCACCTTTGGCCTGACCAGGCCCCGTACACCGTGTGCAACAGCTCCCTTTCGGAGTATGGCGTCCTGGGTGGGTCAGACACTGCAGGCAGGCCTGGAGACCAAGGAGGGGCTTGCATCGCTGTGACCATGGACGGGGCCTATGGCTGAGAGGGCAGGGCAGTGTCTGGGCCCAGCAGCGACTGAGAGGCTCAGAGGCCCCTGAAGTGGAGCCAGGTCCTGGCACAGTCATGGGGATGCTGAGGCCACATCGGACTTGAAGTCCAGCTGGGGGCTCCTGCTTGCCTTGGGGTCAGGGGGCAGGGGGGGCATTCTTTGGATGCCAGAGCTCTGTTCCTGGGCACCAGCCCCAGTGGGACCAGAAAATCCAATAGAATCTACTGTGGGCATAGCCACCAGTTGGCCCTGAGCCTGGCCTAGCCCACCCACTTTTCTAACCATCATTTCCCCTCTACACTGTACCCCGCAGCCCAGTCTCGAGTTCCCCTCCCTGGGCTCAGGGCTCCCCAGTGATCAGCTCCTTACTAGACCCTGCATTCTCTCCCTCGGCTTGATCTTGAGCTGGCCTCCTCCCTCACTGCCTTATCTTAGAGGCAGGACTCCCAGGGACTAGCTCCTGGCCCTCTATCCCTCAGTAGCCCTGCACCTGTTTTGGGGTGCTCCTCTTGGTAGATGGCCCCTGCTACCTCCCCAGAGAATCTTTTGGACTTGGCTCAATGAGGCTAAAGGTAGCCATGTGCAGCTATGGCTCAGGGCACCTCTCGCGTGTCCTCAGTTTCCAGGATGCAAGTTCCATGGGCCCCAAGGAGTCCCGCTCCCCCTGGCCTGGCAGGAGGGGTGGGTGAGGCAGGGAGGGTATGTGAGAAAGAACTGGCTTGAAAGAAGCCACGGCACTGGGGACAGTGTGTGGCAGGCTGTCTTGGTTTCTTCCATTTAGGCTTTGAGTTGGGCTATGCCATGGCCAGCCCCAATGCCCTGGTCCTCTGGGAGGCTCAGTTTGGCGACTTTCACAACACGGCCCAGTGCATCATCGACCAGTTCATCAGCACCGGCCAGGCCAAGTGGGTGCGACACAATGGCATTGTGCTTCTGCTGCCCCATGGCATGGAGGGCATGGTGAGTGCTGCCAGGGCCTGGGGCTCTGGCAAGCCTTAGGGGTGTGGACACTAGGCCACGTGTAGGGCTGGAGCATATGCACCTTCTGGGCCCATGGAACATGGGGGTCTGCTTAGGAGGGCTGCATAGGTCTGGGTGGCTGTAGCTGAAATGGTGATGGCACTACTTGTCATTAGTGGTGGAAGTAGGTGACATGTCTGAGCCTGCTACGTGCCAGACTCTGTTTCAAACCCTCTTTGTGTATGAACTCTTCCAACCTCACAACTCTTCGTTCCAACAATGTAATGAAGTGAGTCCTGTCCCCATTTTTCAGATAAACTGAGGCACAAAGATGCGGACTAGCTTGTCCAAGATCACTCAACTAGTAGCTTGGACATGAACCCGTTCTGTGCAGCATTGCCTGTCTTCCGGTCCCCACCCAGGGGAGGAGGGCAAGTCATGCAGGCTGTGCCGGGAAGTGCTGAGCAGGTCGAGCTGGGCTGTGCGACCCTGGCTGAGCTGCAGGAGATATCCCTGAGGACCCACTCGGCTCAGGGTCGTCATCGCTGCTTGGCTGTTTAGATCCAGGACTCACTGTGCTGAGCACTTCGCATGCCCTGTAAACCCTGCAGAGTCCTCAATAAGGACCTGCCTCAGGCCTGTTTCCGTTGCACACCTGAGGGGAGAAAGGGCATGACCTGCCCAGAACCTCCAACTGCAAAGGCTTCTTTCTGCGGAGTCAGGATGGGTGGGGAGGGTTGGGGTAGCCTGACTGGTGCCTGTGGCACTGGGTCCTTGGTGAGTTCCCACTAAGGGAGGAGCAGGTGGTGGCCGTGAGGCAGGTCACCCTGTTGCTTGGTGAGTGAGTTTGGAGGTCACCGAGCTGTCTGCTCTCATGAAGCAGAGCAGTCCTTGGGCACAGGTCGGAGGGGAAGTCAGCTCGGGGTCATATCTGCCCTTCTGGCTGACGGGTCTTGAGTTGTTTCTTAATCTCTTTGCACCGCACCGTATTCACCTGTAAAGTGAGGAAGGGAGTGTCCACATCGCGGGGTGTGGGCCGTGGAGCTGTGCCTGGGTCGAGTGCAGCCACTAGGTCCAACGTGCTGGAGACGCCTCTGCCTGGCCTTCACTCTCACCCACATGTGCAGGCTTCCTGGACCCCTCTGGGGTGCCTTCCCGACCACGCGCCCACATTCCTTGGTCTTTCCGGTGGTCTGGGCTCCAGAGTGAGGGCACCTTCTCCCAGAGTCTTCCACTCTCTTTCCCGAGACCCGGATCCCTGCACGGCCGGGCTTCTGCCCTGTGTAACGCCCTCTCCTCTCGGTCAACTTGGACGCTCTGGCCTTTGCTTTCAGGGGCCGGAGCACTCCTCGGCGAGGCCTGAGAGGTTCCTGCAGATGAGCAATGATGACTCAGATGCCTACCCCGTAAGTCTACCTGGTGACCCCTGGGACAGGGCTAGGCACCAGGGCCACCTCCCAGCCACACCCTGTCCCCCCAGGCATTCTCAGAGGACTTCGAGGTGAGGCAGCTGTATGACTGTAACTGGATTGTAGTCAACTGCTCCACGCCAGCCAACTACTTCCATGTGCTGCGCCGGCAGATCCTGCTGCCCTTTCGCAAGCCGGTGAGCCATCTGCCCTGGTTGCCGCTGCATCCACGCAGGGCAGACTGGAGCCTGTCCTGGGGGCAGCTGGCAGCTCGGCACGTGTTTCCCTTCCAGCTGATCATCTTCACTCCCAAATCACTGCTGAGGCACCCAAAGGCCAAGTCCAGCTTTGACCAAATGGTATCTGGTATGTGTCTGGGGAGGCTGGGCAGCAAGGGGAGGCCCAGGGCCTGGGTGAGCCCCCTGTTCCTGAGACTCTGTGCTCACTCAGTCTGTGGCTCTGGGCTCTGCAGCCATTCCTGCTTGGTCCTTACTCGTGGCTGGGTGGGGAGGTTGGCTGACAGCCAGCTGGACTGGGCTAGGCTGGGCCGCTTGGGCTCAGTACCAGGGACAGAAGGGTGCACTGGTCCCAGCAGGGCTGGCCTGGCTGTGCTGGGGTAGCTTAGAGGCAGGCAGGAGGTTGGGTAGAAATCTACCTCGTTTGCAGGAAAGTAAACATCAGTAATTCATTAATACTTTTTCCCACTCATGAGCCAAACAGACATGACTGTCCATGGGGATGCAGTATCCCTTCCAGAGCCCCCAGCCTCACTTACCTGGAGTCGGGTCAGTCTAATAAAGCGCCTGAAGGACCAAGTGTTGGAATTGAGATGTGAGCCAGTGGAGAGTCGGGGAGTGCAGTGTGGGGCCCTGAGGTGTGGCAGAGTAGAGCTGTTCAGAAACTGGTCTGGCCAGAAAGGGTCTCCGCAGCTTGCACAGCGTGTTTGGGTGTCTCTGTGGTGTGGGCAGGTCTGAGCTGGCAGTTCGAGCTCTGGCATTGGGCTGGGTCTCCTGGGCTGGACGCCTGGTGCTAGCTCTTCTCTGGAGGGGCCTGGCAGCCTGTTCCTTCTCTGCACACTGTGCTCCCTGTGATGCAAGGACACAGCCGTTTTCTCAGAGATCTTGGCAGCATGCTTGGAAAGACAGATACCACTTAGGACTTGGGAGCTTGGTTGCAGGGCTAAGAGAGGGAGGGATCTGTGGTGGTCTCTGGAGACAGCGGCTCACCCTTAAGCTTGGTGATGGGGTAACTACAGTGCACACAGTGATCGGCGGGACTGGATGGAAACAGCTCCGCTTCAGGTAATGAGCTCATGAGAGGGGCAAGACATTACCTTCATTTCCCCACCAGGGGATCTTCCCCTTGAATCCCACTTCCCCCTGAACAGTGATGCTTCCCAAGCTCTGTCCTTGGCTCTAGCTCTCATCTCCACTTCTTTCCCTATGACATCTTAGGTTTCACTTGTCATCTTCTCCATAGTTTGGCTCAAGAGGTATCCAGTGCAGCTGCAGATCTAAACCTGAGCTAGTCTTAGTGGCCAAGGGGAGCCTGCGGGTGCGGGAGCCACAGGCCTGGTTCCCCAGCTGCTCCAGCCCCCTCTAGGAGCTGATGCTTCTTCCATGCCCTGTCGGTCTCCAGGGACCAGCTTCCAGCGGGTCATTCCTGAGGATGGGGCCGCGGCTCGGGCTCCTGAGCAGGTACGGCGGCTCATCTTCTGCACAGGAAAGGTGTACTACGACCTGGTGAAGGAGCGGAGCAACCAGTGCCTGGAGGATCAAGTGGCCATTACGCGCCTGGAGCAGGTATGCCTGCTCGGAGTAATGGACAAGGTCAAATAGCCATCCCCCTGGGCACTGTGCCTGGCCTAGTCAGATCTGGGCCCAGGAGGGAGCTGTGTTATGTCGTTCCCCCAGGGTACGCTGCCCTTTCTTCCCGTCTGCCCCAGATCTCCCCATTCCCCTTCGACCTGATCAAGAAAGAGGCAGAGAAGTACCCAGGTGCAGAGCTAGTATGGTGCCAGGAGGAGCACAAGAACATGGGCTACTATGACTACATCAATCCACGCTTCATGACCATCCTGAACCGGGCACGGCCCATCTGGTACAAGACTGGGTGCAGGGAAGCCAGCCACCTACCCTTCATTCTGAGGGGCCTGCGGGGTGGGGGCCTGAGGAACCAGTCCTGGCTTTGCCTGGCCCGTCTGGTGTGTCACCCCAAACTGGCCACTGTCCTCTGGCCACATTGGGAACCATAGTACCTGCTGGCTCTGTGACCACTGGGGACAGGTCAGCTTCCCCAACGGGGACCCCCATCAGCACCATCTCACGGAACAAAACCTTCTGCAGCCAGAACTGACCTAGGACACCTCCTGCGCTCTCAGATCTCCCGCCTTTGGCCTTAGGCCAGTTACTTTGCCGTGTGGTGCCTTGGGCTCTTCATCTCTATAGCAGGGCAAGAAGAATCAGACCCCATGTAGCCCTGGGCTAGCGGCCAGGCCAGGCCTGCCCTCCCCTCACTGTCTCTCCTCCCCTAGGTATGTTGGCCGAGACCCAGCGGCTGCACCGGCCACGGGAAACAGGAATGCTCACCTGGTGTCTCTGAAGAAGTTTCTAGATACTGCCTTCAATCTGCAGGCCTTTGAGGGCAAGACATTTTAGTGCTGGGCAGGGCCTGCCTGGTCTTCCCATGGGCTGGCTGGGGCTGGGGAGGATCTGTCGGGTCCCAGGGTAAAACGTACTCATGCAGCCATAGAGCAGGCACCATTGGCTTTGGTCTCATACCTCTGTGGGCCTTCGTGTTTATTTCAGAATCTGTGAGGACTGAGCAGAGGAGTGATAGGTGGGATGCAGTTAGGAGTGTTTCCCCAGCTGTCCTGGCCTTTCTGGATATTTTGTATAGCTTTTTCCACCTCTGTCTGCAGACAGGCACCCTGGAGCCTAACTTTAGTCTCCAGCTTCCTGGTAGATCTGGCTGCCACTCACCCCATTCTTGTTCATCTGTAGATTCAAGGACTGCTATCTTTTATGCTCTTAGAAATAGATATTTTAGTGTGACAACCAGGTGAAGCAAAACCATGCCTGGTGATTTATCTTGTGCTGTTTTATGGAGTGTGTCATGATGAGTGTGAGATACAGCCATAGCTCATGTGTACCAAACCAGAACACCAAACAACAGAAATAAAAAAATAAAAAAAACTTGAGAGAGATTGTCTGTTTTCATTTTCTGTTGTAAAATTGGGGGGAAAGTCAGATGGTTTAGAGAGGGTATGAGATGAAAAGAGGAAAAACTAAACTGTAGAGGGTAAACTAGCCCTCCACTGGGCTTGCAGATCTGTCAGTATCTCTACCCTTTAGCCTTCTGTTGGTTTTGCTGGGGAGCAGTGGCACAGGAGGGATGTTTTGTTTTCTGCAAATCATTTATTCACCTATACCTGTCTTGGAGCGCCTCTGTGGTGCTAGATGCTGGGCCCGGGGTGAAGACGCACGTCTGCCGCTGCCTTTTCCAGGTCAGGCATCCAGCTGGGAGACGTGAAAACAGTTTATTCACCGAGTTACATGTGCAGAAGGCTGTGGGAGCACAGGAGGAGGTGTTGTTTGAAGGAAGAGGAGTCTTACAGGAGAATATAGGAAACATGAGCCTTTTTTTTTTTTTTTTTTTTGAAACATGAGCCTTTCACGGAGCAGACCCAGAAACACTGGCCATGGTGAGGCAGTCTAAAGGAAAAATCAGTCTAAAGTTGGAGAACGAGTGTTACCATCCATTAGTCCAAAGCACAGCTTGCTGGAGTACACTTTGAATCATACTGCAGGAGTGTTTAAGTGACATAGAGTAAAAACAATTACAGCTGCCTTTATAGTGTATTCATTGTGTCCTGGGTCCTCTGCTGGGCATCTTGCAGATATATGATAAAAGCCCAATATGCTAAGTGTCTGGTCATCCAGTCGTCCATTCAACCAATCAAAGTGTAATATGCTAATGATATGCTAAGGTCACTCAACCCCTTGCTATGATGTGCATGAATCACCAGGGGGGCAGACAGTTGACTGGCCGACTAGTTGTTATGGGAAGATGTTCCAACCAGTAGGTTAGCTTGCTGCTGGGGTCTGGCCAATTGGGACTGAGCGAGATGGGCTGGACATGCCCCAGAGCCCTTCATGGTCCTTCCTCTGCTGGCCAACCTCCTGCGTCCCTCCCGGGCCCCAATAGTGCACTGGTGGGATCCTTGGTCTGGTCTGTACCCTCTCACAATCCAGGACCCCTCGGGTCATGTCAGAGAGCTGGTTTCGGCCTGATCCCACAGACCAGGCTGAGGGACCCCCACTGGTGCATACATTTGTGCACTGGACCTCTAGTTACTAAATAATATTTAACCTTCACTGTGGCTTTGCATGCTGGGGATATCCCCATTTTTTCAGATGAGGAAATTAATGTTCCCATGAAGTTGTATAAGGTCCCTTGCCAGCTGAACTTGACCTCTGTCCCTAAGCCCACACTGCTTCCCTTGGGGAACAAGCTTTTCTTGTATCATGCATCCTTGGTTTGTGGAGCCCAGCAGTCTGGACTCTTTCTGCTGTTGGACTATGTAGTGGGGGGAGGAGAGGTAATACAGATGCCTGGGCTGCACAGGCCTCATGCCCTGCAGTTGGAGGTGGGGCATCTCCTGTCTTTAGCACACACTGCCTCTGCCTCTTCATTCGCACATGCATCAAGGCTGCAGATGACTGCTTGGGACCATCTCCTGTGATTAAACAGGAAAACCAACCACATGAAAAGAGCTGCAAACTACAAATGTAAGAAATGACACTGGATGTAAAATAGAGCTCATGGGCCAAAGACTAATAACTTTAAGAAGGTAAGGGACATTTCCACTGTGATACAATAACAAGCTAAAAAAAAATTAATTAGATATATAAAAAATATCAAATATTGCTTATGTAAAACCTCAACAATGGGCTGAATAGCAGAATGGACACAGCTGAAATGTAAAATTTGGATGCAAGGCCTAGAAATTCTAAGAAGCAGAACAAAGGGCAAAAATGTACTTTTTGAATTTGTCTAAGGTGACATGGAATATACATCAATCCCATGATTCTGACATGCATCTTAACAGGAGTCCCAAGAGGAGAAAACAGGATTCTTGTGGTGGAAATGTTCTGTCTTTTGATGTATCCAACATCCTGGTTATAACCTTGTAATATAGTTTTGTAAGATGTTATTATTTGGGGAAACTGGATAAGGCCATGTGAGATATATTTCTTACAACTGCATGCAGATATACAATTAAGTCAAAAAAGTTTAATTAAAACTGAATTGTTTGCTCCCTGTTACTGAGTTATAAGAGCTCCTTATATAATCTGGATACAAATTTTTTATTAGATATACTAGAGGCCTGGTGCATGAAAATCAGTGCACTTGGGGGGTGGAGGTCTCTCAACCTGGCCTGCACCCTCTCACAATCTAGGACCCCTTGGGTAGGGTCCCTAGGGCTGGCCTGAGATCAGGGCCTATTGAAGCTTTCCTTCCCCCAGCTGCAGGCAGCTGGCCCCACCCCCACCACTGCCACTGCTTGACATCTGTGTAGCAGTCACCTCCCTCTGCAGGCAACAGGTGTGGGGTGCGATGGCTTGGCTGGCTTAGGCCTCCCTCTTTCTTTTTTTTAAAGTAAGAGTAATGTTTACTGAGTGATACAGAACTGAGTACTATGAAGGGTTTACCAGAATGGAAATGCACCACACCCCTCCCCTGCCACCCCCAATACACAGAGACAACAGTACTTAGAAATTATATGCAATGGCCATAACTGCTGAATATCTGTTTATAACAAACCATAGCATATTTATACTGTATCACATTGAGTGATTATAGAAATTCATTTATATATTGCTTCTATAAAATCTTCATTTTGTAAAAAATACTAAAAAAAAGAAAGTATAAAAAACATGCAGTTGAAAGCCCTGCTAGGATAGCCAGTTTGTAAACATTAATGAGTATGTGCTTTGAAAGGGCACCTATGTCTAGTGCCCACAGCAACTCCAGCAGGGCCGAACTGAGCTGGACCACAGTGGGTGGGTACAGCAGGGCCTGGCACTGTGCCCTTCTCTAGCCTTGCACTAGGATTAGGGTCAGGGTCAGGGTAAGGGCTCAGGACAGGCAGATTGCAGTTTCACTCTGAGTTCCATACTCAGCCTAATTTTGGTTGGAACTCATGGCTTTTCCTGGTTGCTCGGAGGTCCTTTGGGTAGGTATTCTGGTGGAGAGGCCAGAGAAGTGCCCACAGCTGCCTGATTGTGCATCTCTCCGGCCCAGAGCCTCTGTCCTGCCTCCTACAAGCCTGACCTCAGGCAGAACAGCCACCTCCCTCTGCAGGCAACAGGTGTGGGGTGCGATGGCTTGGCTGGCCTAGGCCTCCCTCTTTCTTTAGGACTACTTTAGTAGTCTTCAGGACTACTTTGGTCTCAGCGCTTGGTCTTGGGTTTCATCAGCCTGGGTTTCTTCCCCTGGTGTGGCTGATCTGAGTTTCACAAAAAAAGCCTGGCCGATGCTGGCTATGCTGAGCCTCATTGAAGAATTTTCCATGCAGCAAGGAAGAGCCCTCTGGGACCCTCCTCCTTCTCCCTCTCCTCATCTTCTCCTCCTCTTCCTCCTCTCAGCCCAAGGTCACTTCTCCAGCTGCTCCAGCAGTGGGTTGCCTTCTGAGTCTTAACACTGCTGGTCCTAATGATGCAGGTGGGGTGATACAGTTGTGCATCAGGATGAGCTGCTGCCATTCCTACTTCAGTTCCTCCATCTGGGTTTTCAGCTTCACATTCATGAGCTCCAACCACTCAGATTCCTGTTGCAGAAACTCCTTCCACTCCTTCTTGTTCTGCATGGGGCTGCTGCTAATTTGTTCTTTTCCCAGTGCCTTTTCCTCTGCTCCTCTTCCTCGTCTAGCTCACTTTTCACAGGTTGAGGCCTCTTGCCCAGTCTCACCTCCAGGAAGTGCAAAGGGGTGATATGGCCCCAATGTTGTGGATATTAGCATATTTCAGCTCCTCTGCAGTCAGGGCCGAGCTCTGGCAGAGAGCCCATAGTCATGAAAGGGTCCAGGATCTGCCCAGAAATCATAGCAGGAGGAGTAGCAGTCCAGCCCTGCAGAAACTGTAGGGAGAGGCTGTGACCCTGGGGCCTGGGCCAGGCTGCAGGCACTATGCCTGCTCAGGAGCCATCATAGCATCAGCCCTGCCTTGCAGCATCCACCACTGCCAGCACCTCTCACTGCAGCTGCCCAGCATTCCTCCCGCAGGTTGTGGTCTGAGTCTTCCGCTTTGAGGCAATTGATCACAGGGCTCTGCCTGCCTGCCTCATAACCCTTAACTACTCACCTGCCTGCCTGATCGCCTCCAACTACTTGCCTGCCTACCTGATTGCCCCAACTGCTTGCTGGAAAGGAGGCCCAGCCCCGCCAGGGGCTGTGGTGGTTCTGGTGTCTGGTTGTTATGGTCACTGGGCTTTTATTATATAGGATGTTTTATAAATATTGTCAGTCTGTGGCTTATATTTTAATTCTCTCTAAGAGTAAAAAGGTTTTTATTCTAATGAAGTCAGTTATTTTCAATAGTTTGCATTTTTTTGTGTGCTAAGTGAAAAAAGAAAAAAAGAAAAAGAAAATGGTTGCTGTCCTGGCTAATGTGGTTCAGCTGGCCGGACGTCTGCCCACACACCGAAAGTCTGCCGGTTCACCATCCGGTCAGGACACAGACCTGGGTTGTGGGCTCAATCCTGGCAGAGGGCATAGAGGAGGCAGCCCATCAGTGTTTCTCCTTCTCCCTCTCCCTTTCTCTCTGAAAATCTGTAAAACTATTTTAAAAAATTGTTGCTTAACCTAATGTTACAAAGAATTTCTACTGTATTTTCTTTTCCTTACTAGTTTATAGTTCTAACTCATATAAAATAACTGAGTTATTTCACATGTGATATGAGATAAGGGTGAAATAACTTTGAGTCATTTTCTATATTACACCAAATTGATCCCATACCATTTATTAAAAAGACTATTCTTTATTCATTGAATAAATTTGACATATTTTGTGTATATAGTAAATTATATAGCATCAAAGATATTGATAGGATCATATAGTTTTCTTAGTCTATTAATATGATAGATTATATTGCTTGACTTTTGAATATTAAGACAACTTCACATTCCTAGGATAAACCCACTTGGTCATGATGTGTTACCCATTTATATATTGACTAGTGGCCCGGTGCACAAAATTTGTGCACAGAGGGTGGGTTCCCTCAGCCCAGCCTGCACTCTCTCCAATCAGGGACCCCTTCGGGGATGTCTGACTGTTGGGAGTCTGACTGTTGGCAGTTGGACATCCCTCTCACAATCTAGGACCACTGGCTCCTAACTGCTCACTGGCCTGCCTGCCTGATCTCCCTTAACCACCTCTGCCTGCCTGATCACCCCTAAATACCTCTGCCTGCCTGCCTGATTGCCCCTAACTGCTCCCCTACCAGCCTGATCGCCCCTAAGTGCTCCCCTGCTGGCCTGATTGCCCCTAACTGCCTCTGCCTTGCCCCACACCTGGGACCCAGGCTTCCCATCCTCTGGCCAGCTATAGGCACCCAGGACCCGGGCCAGCTTCACTCAGACCAGTGGCAGCCACAGGTATCTGCAGGCTCCCAGGACCACAGGGCATGCAGCTTGTCCTTCTCCTGGGCTGCAGGTGCAGCTGCAGCTGCTGGTGCCAAGGACTGCAAGGCAGGCGGCTTGTCCCTCTCCTGGGCCAGAGAGGCAGACACAATTGTTGGCATCTGGGACCGTGGAGTGGGTGGCTTGTTCCTCTCCCAGTCTGGACCCTGTCTGGTCCCCATTCTCTCCCCAGTGTTGAGTGTCTGAGCCATTATCGCATGATGGCATGAAGGAGTGATAAATATTTGTATATTGGCTCTTTATTAAATAGGATATTTTACCACTTCACATCTTGTATAAAAACTTCACTGTAACAAAATTTCATTTTTCCCAGGCAATCTTTGTGCTATTGTTGTCTTGTATTTTACTTACACAAATGTTATAAAACTGACATTACATTATTATTTGTTTAAATAGTTACGGTAATTACCTTTAAATATATTTCAATAATAAGAAACCTCTATTATATTTTTTCCTATGCATATACTATCTTTGGTGTTTTCCATTTCTTGGTATAGATTATTATTTGTATCTGGCAAAATTTTATTTCTACTTGCAGGACTTCTTTTAACATTTCTTACGCTACAAATCTACTGGTGATTAAAAAAATTCAATCTTTTACACATAAAATATTTTTAACTATTTCTAAAATAGTTTAAAATAGTTAAAATATATTTTGACTATTTTAAAAATATTTTCACTCAGTCTAGAATTATAAATTGAGAGGATTTTCCCCCTTGTGAGTACTTTAATGATGTTGCTCTACTATTTTCTCCCTTACACTGTTTCTGATGAGAAATATTTGTAATCTTTATGTTTATTCCTGTTTATAATGTGTCTCTTTTCTTCTGACTACAGCCCGGCCCCGCACCCAGCCATTGCAGGGCCCTGCGATCGATCGATTTTTTTTTTTTTAATTTTATTTCAGAGAGGAAAGGACAGGGAGAAAGGGATAGAAGCATCAATGATGAGGGAGTGGAACCTGCTTCTTGGTTTTGCTCATGGCACCTCGTCCGTGGATTTGTGTTAAAGTCTCTGTCGGACCACGCCACGCTGTCGTGTTACTTGTGGTGAATTCATCCTGCATATAGGTGGGGGCTTTTGTTTACTGGCTTCCTTAGTGCCCTGGGCCCACAGGTTTCCCAGGTGTCGTGGCTTACAAGTACTTCCTGAGTCAGACAGCCCGAGGCCTGGGGCTTGCTTTTGCCTCTTGAACTCACTCCTCTGTCTCCTGGATTTCTGGATGTTACAGGGCGGGAGGCCCAAGGTCAGAACCAGTGCTGGGGACAGCCACCAGGGCTCCTTCGCTCAGGGCTTGGGCCTGGTGCCCAGGCTGAATGCAACTCTGGATCCTGGGTTACAGCGTGCCCAGGGCGCCCAGACCATCACCGTCTCATAAGGGTGGGAAGTGAGCCCAGCTCCAAGGTCCTGTTCTGAGGGGAACTCTGGTCCCATTACCCCAGGAGTGGGGCCACGCATGCTGGGAGGAGTCCAGGCCTGTCTGCAGATGGTCTGGGTCCAGTGCCTTTCTGGCCCACGGAGACATCCCCGCCGCTTGTGTGTTAGCTCTCGCCTTTCTCACTTCCTTTTCCTCACTCCCTACCTCTGCTCTGCACACAGGCCGGGTGGGTTGTGTGGCTCGGTCTCCTCTGCCTCAGGGGCTGTGTCTTGGCTCCTCTCCTGCCCCCATGGCTGGGCCTCGCACTGGAGACAGGGAACTCTGGTAGGCAGGAGCTGGGACGCCCCCTCTACCGCCCTCCCCAGCCTCAGGACCAGGCATAGACTTGGCAAGCATCACCATCCGCAGGTGGCATCATTTGGCAAGACTGGCCAGGCACAGTAGAGAGGTGATGAGCTGCGGGCAGAGACGCACCTGGATTCAACTCATGACTCGGCCACTCTCCAGCTATTCGACCTCAGGCACATACACACCAGCTGCTCCCCGGCTCAGTGGGTGTTCATGTTCACAGGGCGCCTGGCTTACCCCCTCTGTGTCCTCGCCTCCCTCAGCCCAGCCTGGCCTAACCCCAGGGCCATTGCAGAGCCCTGCCATCAATTGGGGTCCCGCGATGGCTGGCTGGCCCTGCCCACAGCCTGCCCAGCCTAACCCAGGGCCAGAAAGGGCCTCTCAAGGAAAGGCCCTTTCCGGACCTGGCCATTGCCCTGTAATTGGCTGGTGGGCGTGGCTTATTGGGTATAGCAAAGATACAGTCAATTTGCATATTACTCTTTTTATTAGATTTGTTAAAATCTTGGTTAAGATTTTTGCATCTAGGTATGAGGGATATTGTTCTGTAGCTTTTTTCCTTTGTCAGGTTTTGATTTCAGTTGAGAAGTATTCCACCATCTCCTATTTTCTGGAGGAGGTTGTGCAGACATGGAATTACTTTTTAAAAAAATATTTGTTGTAGTTAACCAGTGAAGATATGTGGGCTTGGAGTTTTCTTTATGGGAAGGTTTTAAACTATGAATTCAATTTCTGTAATAAATTCAGGGCTAGCTATTGTACCTACTTTCTCTTGAGTGTAAGGTTTGGTAGTTTGTATTTGTTATGGGCTGAATGTTATACCCCCAAAGTATAATGTTGAAGTCCTAACCCTCAGTTCTTCATAATGTGACTGAGTTCAGAGATTGTGTCCTAATTCAATAAGACTGGATTAGGTTATGAACATGAACATAGAGGAGATGAGGAGATGAATGTGCACAAAGAAAGATCATATGAAGACACAGGAAGAAGTTGGTCAGCTATAGGCCAAGAAGAGGCCTTAAGAAATCAACCTTATGCTTACAGAATTGTGAGGAAAAAAAAGTTCTATTGATTAAGCCACCTTGTTTGTAGTGCTTTGTTATGGCAGCCCTAGTGGAGTAATACAGTCTTTTTAAAAATTTGACCATTTCACTAAGATGTTGAATTTTGTAGCATAAAATTGCATTGGAAATGCAAGTCAAAATTACAAGACATTTCATTTCACACTCATTAGGGTGACTACTATAAAAAATAGATAAAATGACAAATGTTGATGGGAATGTGGAGAAACTGGAACTTTTGTGCACTTCTTAACGGGAATTGTAAAATGGTACAGCCACTGTGGGAAGCAGTATCTCAGTTCTTCAGAAAATTAAATATAGAATTAACCAGCACTTCCACTGCTGGATATATACGCAAACCAATAGACATCTGAGTGTCAAAGAGATATTTGTATACCCATTTTTGTAGGAGCATTATTTATTGATTGATTTTTAAAATATATTTTATTGATTTCAGAGAGGAAAAGAGAGGGAGAGATAGAAATATCAATAATGAGAGAGAATCATTGATCAACTGCCTTCTGCATACCCCATACTGAGGATTGAGCCCCCAATCTAGTCATGTGCCCTTGACTGGAATTGAACCAGGAATCTTTCACTTTACAGGCCAATGCTCTATACACTGAGCCAAACCAGCTAGGATGAAGTGTTATTTATAACTAGAGGCCCAGTGCACAAAATTTGTGCATGGAGGTGGGGGATGTCCCTCAGCCAAGTCTGCACCCTCTCCAATCTGGGATCCCTCTAGGGATGTCCGACTACTGGTTTAGGCCTGATCCCAGTGGAATCCCTCTCACAATCTAACTGCTCATCTGCCTGCCTTCCTGATTGGCCCCAACTGCTTCTGCCTGCCAGCCTGATCACCTCCTAAACAATTTCCTGCCAGCCTGATTGATGCCTAACTGCTCCCCTGTCAGCCTGTTTTCCCCTAACTTCCCTCCCCTGCAGGCCTGGTCTCCCCCCGCCCCCACCACCACCAATTGCCCTCCTCTGTAGGCCTGGTCACCCTTAAGTGCCCTCCCCTGAAGGCCTGGTACCCCTCAGCTGCTCTTCCCTACAGGCCTGGTCACCCCTAACTGCCCTCCCCTGCAGGCTTGATAGCCCCCAACTGCCCTTCCTTGCAGGCCTGGAACCTCCCAATGACTCTCCCCTGCTGGCCATCTTGTGGTGACCATCTTGTGTCCACGTGGA
Source organism: Antrozous pallidus (assembly GCA_027563665.1). Classification (NCBI taxonomy): domain Eukaryota; kingdom Metazoa; phylum Chordata; class Mammalia; order Chiroptera; family Vespertilionidae; genus Antrozous; species Antrozous pallidus. The sequence goes on along the minus strand of CM050510.1, from coordinate 66,685,906 downwards.
GGCAGGATCTTTGACCACATGGGGGCAGCTCTCTTGTGTGTTGGAGTGATGGCCAATCTGCATATTACTCTTTTATTCGATAGGATAGAGACCTGGGTGGGGGCCAGCTGGTTTGCCCTGAAGGGTGTCCTGGATCAGGGTGTGGGTTTCCTTGGGGTTTGGGGTGGCCTGGGCGAGAAGCCTGTGGTGGTTTGCAGGCCAGCCATGCCCCCCGGCGACCCAAGCAGAGGCCCTGGTATCTGAAATGTATTTATCTTCTACAATTAAAACTTTGTAGCCTGGAGCAGAGCCAAGCCTTCCAGTTGCTCTATGGAGACCGCCATTTCTTTTTGCATTTATTTAAATTCTATAATTGAAACTTTGTAGCCTAGAGTGGAGGTCTAGATGGTAGGGCTGTAGAAGCTTGGCTTCTTCCATTGCCCAGGCAACCCTAGCCTCTGCTGTCTCCAGTTCCGTGGCTGCTGCCATTTCTGTTGGATTTATGTATCTTCGGTAATTGAAACTTTGTAGCATTGAGTGGAGGCCTAGGCCGGCAAGGGCAGGTAGAAAGCTTGGCTTCCTCCATTGCCGAGGAAACCCAAGCCTCCCTCCTGCTCTCAGTGGTCACTGGCTGCAGCCATCTTGGTTGGGGTTTATTTGCTCCTGATTGGTGGGCATGGCTTCACTGGAGGTATGGTCAATTTGCATATTACTCTTTTATTAAATAGGATAGCCAAAATGTGACAGTATCCAAGTGTCCATTAATAGGTGAATAAATAAGAAAAATGTGGTTTATAAATGCAAGGGAATATTCAACCTTATAAAGGAAGGAAATTCTGATATATGTTTTAATGTGAACCTTGAGGACATTATGCTAAGTAAAATAAACCATTCACAACAATATAAATACTGTATGACTCCACTTATGAGGAACTTAGAACAGTTAAAATAACAGAGACAGAAGTAGAATGATGGTTGCCCAAGGTGCAGAGGGTAGGGGAATGGAAATTATTGTTTAATGGGTATAGTTTCAGTTTTGCAAGATAAAAAGAGTTTTGTAGATGGATGGTAGTGATGTACAATATTACAAATGTAATACCACTGAACTGTACGCTTAACAAAGGTCAAGACAGTTTTATGTTATATATATTACCCTATCTAATAAAGAGGAAATATGCTAATTGACCATCATGCCCTCACAAAGATGGTGGTGCCCATAGCCAATTAAGAGGGAATATGCTAATTGACTGCCACACCCTAAAAATGGTGGCTCCCACAATCACAAGATGCCAGTGCCCAGTCCCCTCAGCCCCGCCTCCAGGCAGGTCTGGACGCTCCACCTGCCTGCCTCTGGAGTCCCCAGGCTCCTCAACCCCTGAGCCACCCAGGGCCAGCCCGGGGCACAGCAAGCCTCGGATGGTGGCTGCCCAGCTAATGCCCAAAGAGCAGGCAAGCCTTGGATGGTGGCTTCCTAGCTGCCCAAGGCTGACCTGAGGCTCAAGTAACCAGGGCTGGCTGAGGCTTGTGCTGCCAGCAGTGGCTGCAGCAGAGGTATGATGGGGCGTTGACTTTCCCTGATCACCAGGTCGCCTCCTGCCCCTGAGGGCTCCCAGACTGTGAGAGGGGGCAGGCTGGGCTGAGGGACACACCCTCCAGTGCATGAATTTTCATGCACTGGGCCTCTAGTACTACAATAAAAGATTGTTCACAGTGTTGCCTTTATTCTTATAATATTTGTAACCTCTGAAGTATTGCCTTCAAATTTCCTGATGATAGCAATTTGTGTCTTCTTCCCCCTTCCCCTCCCCCAATAATTCTGACTAAAATTGTTCAAATTAAAAAATATTTTCAAATAAGCTTCTTCAGTTTTATTGACTTTTTTCTATTTTTTTGTTTTCATTTTCTATGTCATTGATGTCTGCTCTCATCCTTATTTTCTTATTTTAAGGTTAATTTGCTCTTTTTAAAAGTTTCTTAAGGTAGATGTTTGGATCATTGATATTGAGACCTTTATTGTTTTCTAATATAAACTAGAGGCCCAGTGCAGAAATTCGTGCATGTGGGAGGGGGTTCTGCTTAGCCCAGTCTGCACTGTCTCCGGGACCCATTGGGGAATGTCCAACTGCTGGTTTAGGCCTGATCCTGGGGATTGGGTTTAAACCAGCAATCGGACATCCCTCTCACAATCCTAGACCACTGGCTCCTAATTGCTCACCTGCCTCCTAGCCTGGTCACCCCTAACTGCCCCCTCTGCTGGCCTGATCACCCCTTTCTGCCTCTGTGTGCCAGCCTGGTCATCCCCACTGCCCCTAGCCAGCCTAGTTGCCTCTCACTGCCCCCCCTGCCAGGCTAATTGCCCCCAACTGTCCCACCTGCTGGCCTAGTTGCTCCCAACTGTAGGCCCTCCCCCCCCCCCCCCCCCCCCCGCTAGCCTAATTGCCTCTAATTTACCCTCCCTGCCGGCTTGGTTGCCCTCAACTGCTCCTCCCTCCCCCTGCTGGCCTGGTTGTCCCACGCAGCCTGCTGTTCAATTATTTGATCATCCCTCACTAACACTCCCTGCTGGCCTGGTCATAGGCAGCCATCTTGTGAGGGTGTGAGAGTCAATGTGCATATTACCTCTTTATTATATAAGATATTTAATTATATACACTTCCCCCTAAGGAAAGTTTTCATTGCATCTCACAAATCTTGATACATTGTATTTTCATTTTCATTTCATGCAAAATATTCTATAATTTCCCTTGTGATTTCTTATTTAACCCATAGTTGTTTAGGAACATATGGTTTAATTTCCAAATATTTGGGTCTTTTTTCATATCTTTCTGTTATTGATATTTAGTTTAATTCTGTTTTGGCTAGAGAACATGTCTCTATTTCAATCCTTTTCAAATTTACTGAGATTTGTTCTATTCGTCAAATGTAGTCCATCTTGGTGATGTTCCCTGTAAACTTGAATGTTTATTCTGCTATTGTGTGGACTTTCTCACAAATACCAGTTAGGACAGGTTGGATGCTAATGCTGTTTAAGACTTAAATTTTTACAGATTTTTTTAGTCCATTTTACTAAGAATGAGTTTCAGCATGTCCAAATACAATTATGGTTCAGTCTATTTTTTTAAATGTAAATTTCATTTAAAAATCTTTATTGTTGAAAGTATTACATATGTTCTCCTTTCTCCCATTGACTTCTTCTAACTATGCTCCACCCTGTGCCCCGCTCCAGCCACCCACCCTCCAGGTCTTCACCATCCTATTGTCTGTGTCCATGGGCTATGCATATATGCAGACAAGTTCTTTGGTTGATCTCTTCCCACCCACTCACCCCACCTTTCCTCTGGGATTTGAAGTCTGTTTCATGCTTCTCTGTCTATGGCTCTATTTTGTTCAACGGTTTATTTTGTTCATTAGATTCCACATATGAATTAGATCATGTGATACTTGTCTTTCTTTGACTGACGTATTTCACTTAATATAATGTTCTCCAGGTTCCTCCATGCTGTCTCAAAGGGTAAGAGAACCTTCTTTTTTACAGTTCAGTATATTTTACCCTCCCAGTTCTATCAGTTTTTCCTTTATTTGTTTTGAAGCTTTGTTCTTAGATGCCTGCACATTGAGATTTGTTACCTTTTTTTTTTTAGCAATTGATCACTTTGTCATGACATCTTTCTTTATTCTTGCTAATATTCCTTTTTCTGAATTCTGCTTTGTGTGATACTAATAAAGCTACTCTAGCTATCTTTTGCTTTGTTTGCTTTTTATTTTTTAGTCTAGTCTTTTATTTTTAACTTGTCTTGTATCATTATGTATTTAGAGTGATTTTTCTTGTAGACAGCATATAGTTGGACCTTTATATTTTTTTCTAATTTGATTTTCTCTACCTATTCATTGGATTGTTTAGATCTTCATCCAATAGAGTAGCCAATAGCCACATGTAGCTATTTAAGCTTAAAATAATTAAAAATAAACAAAATGAAAATTCCTCTCCTCAATTATACCAGCTACATTTCAAATTCTCAGTAGCCACATAAGTAGTGGCTATTGTATTGGATGGAACTAATTCAGAACGTTTTCATCAACATAGAAAGTTCTATTGGGCAGCACTGGTAAACCAGTCATATTTAATGTGGCTATTGATGTAGTTAGGTTTGAACTTATCATCCTGCTATTTTTCCCCCTGTTTAACCATTCTCCTCCCTTTCCTCTTATTCTGCCTTACTTTGAATTATTTCCTAATATTCTATTTTATCTTCACTTACTAGCTATATTCACTTACTACGTTTTTGTTTTGATTTTTCTGAGTAGTGCTGTTAGGATTTACCATATACATCTTTAATTCATAATCTACCATCAGATAGTTTGTAACACATTATACATAGTTTAGTTATCTTACTATAGTATACTTCCATTCTCTCCTTTTAGTCTTTGTGCTGATTTGGTTATTTCCCCCCACCTTTTATCTAGGAAGGAAATTGGTTGTCAAGGAGGAAAATCTAGAGTCTCTCGGCTATCAGATACTAAAATATACCTTCTCTACTGAATGAAATTTCTTTTTCTTTTTAATTAATTAAAAAAATTTTCAATTGCAGTTGACATACAATATTATATTAGTTTCAGGTGTACAACCCAGTGATTAGATGTTATATAACTTACTAAGTGCTCACCCTGATAACTCTAGTACCTATCTGACACCATACATAGTTATTACAATACTAGAGGCCCATTGCACGAATTCGTGCAGGGGTGGGGTCCTGAAGGCCTGCCTGATGGGGGTAGGGTGGATTGATTGAGGATGGGGCTGGCTGGGCGGAGGGGCTGCAGGAGTTTGTGGGGAGTTAATCGGGGCCCCAATTGGGCCGGTTGGCTGCTGTAGTGCGTGTCATAGTGACTGGCCATTCTGGTCGTTCCGGTCATTTTGTTGTTCCGGTTGCTTGGTTTTTATATATATAGATTACTGACTATACTCCCTATGCTGTACTTTAAATTTCCACGACTATTCTGTAACTATCAATTTTACTTCTTAATCCCTTCACCTTTTCCACCCACTCTACCTACCACAACCCTAAACCCCTACATCTGGCAAACTATGAGTCTGTTTTGGTTCCACTTATTTGTTTATTTTGTTTTAGAGTCCACATGTAAGTGAAGTCATATAGTATTTGTCTTTCTCTGCCTGACTTATTTCACTTAGTGCAGTACCTTCTAGGTCCATATACAGGTTGTTGCAGATGGAAATATTTCTTTTTTTATGGCTGAGTCATATTACATTATATATGCGAACCACTTTTTAATTTATCCTTTCAGCTACTGATGGACACTTAGGTTGCTTCCATATCTTGGCTATTGAAAATAATACTGCAATGAACATATGGTTGTATATGTATTTTTGATTTAGTTCTTGAGTTTCTTTGAATAAATACCCAGAAGTGGAAATACTGGGTCCTTCTTGGTCTATTGTTATATAGCCTATTTTGTCTGGCATAACTATTGTTACCTCAGCTTTCCCCCATTTTTATTTACATGAAATATTTTTCTGTCCCTTTACTTTTACTCTGTGTGTGTCTTTCTATCTGAAGTGGGTATCTTGTAAGCAGCATATATATGGGTCTTGTTTTCTTCTCCATTTAGCCACTCTATGTCTTTTGATCCATTTACAGTTAAAGTAATTATTGATATGTATGTAGTTATTGACATTTTTGTTATTCAGATTTTTATATATTTTTTTCTTCTTAAAGAAGTCTTTTTAACATTTCTTGTAACCCTGGTTTGGTGGTAAGGAACTCCTTCATTTTTTTTTTTTTTTTTGGTCTGAGATCGCCCTCATTTTTTTTTTCATGTTTCATTTTTTAAATAAATATTTATTGTTCAGATTATTACAGGTGTTCCTCTATTTTATTCCTCCATAGCTGCCCTCCACCTGATCCCCCACCCCACCCCATGCCCTTATCTCCCGCCACTGTCTTCATCCATAGGTGTAAGATTTTTGTCCAATCTCTTCCCAAACCCCCTCACACCCTATTCCTCCTGAGAATTGTCAGTCCACTCTCTTTCTATATCCTTGATTCTATTATATTAATCAGTCCATTCTGTTTATCAAATATTTCATTCACTTGATTTTTAGATTCACTTGTTGGTAGGTATGTATTTGTTGTCATTTTGTTGTTCATAGTTTTTATCTTTACATTTTTTTCTTCTTCCTCTTCTTAAAGAATTCCCTTCAGCATTTCATATAATCCTGGTTTAGTGGTGATAGACTCCTTTAGTTTTTTCTTGTCTGTGGAGCTCTTTGTCTGACCTTCAATTCTGAATGATAGCCTTGTTGGGTAGCATAATCTTGGTTGTAGGTTCTTGCTGTTCATCACTTTGAATATTTATTGCCATTTCCGTCTAGCCTGCATAGTTTCTGTTGAGAAATCAGCTGACAGTCGTATGGGTGCTTCCTTGTAGGTAACCAACTGCTTTTCTCTTGCTGCTTTCAAGATTCTCTCTTTGTCTTTTGCCCTTGAATTTTAATTATAATGTGTCTTGCTGTGGTTATCTTTGGATTACTTTTGTTTGGGGTTCTCTGTGCTTCTTGGACTTGTAAGTCTATTTCTCTCACCAGGTAGGGAAAGTTTTCTGTCATTATTTCTTCTAATAGGTTTTTAATATTTTGCTCTCTCTTTTCTTCTGGCACCCCAACAATTCTGATGTTGGTGTGCTTAAAGTTGTCCCAAAGGCTCCTTTCACTCTCTTCATATTTTTGGATTCCTTTTTCTTTTTGTTTTTCTGGTTGGGTGTTTTTTGTCTCCTCATATTTCAGATATTTGGTTTGATTCTTGGGGTCCTTTGATCTACTGTTGAATTTCTGTATATTCTTTTTAAAAAAAATATTTCATATAATATTGGTTTGGCGGTGATGAACTCCTTTAGCTTTTTCTTATCTGTGAAGCACTTTATCTGACCTGCAATTCTGAATAATAGCTTTGCTGGGTAGAGTAATATTGGTTGTAGATTCTTGCTACTCATCACTTTGAGTATTTCTTGCCACTCCCATCTGGCCTGCATCGTTTCTGTTGAGAAATCTGCTGACAATCATATGGGTGCTCCCTTATAGTAACTAACTGTTTTTCTCTTGCTGCTTTTAATATTCTCTCCTTGTTTTTTGCTCTTGGCATCTTAATTATGATGTGTCTTAGTGTGGTCCTCTTTGGATTTCTATATTTTGGGGTTCTGTGCGCGTCTTGAACTTTTAAGTCAATTTCTTTCACCAGGTGTGGGAAGTTTTTGGTCACTATTTCTTCAAATATGTTTTCATTATCTTTCTCTTTCTCCTTTTCTGGCACCTCTGTAATTTGGATGTTGGTATGCTTGAGGTTGTCCAGGAGGCCCCTTACACTATCTTCAATTTTTTGGATTCTTTTTGCTTCTTTCTTTTCCGGCTGAGTGGATTTTGCCTCTTTGTATTTTAAGTCTTTGACTTGGTTCTTGTGGTCTTCTAGACTGCTTTTAGGTCTTTGTATAATATTTTTAATTTCAGTCAGTGTATGATTAATTTCTAGTTGGTCTTTTTTCATATCCTCGTAGGTCTCGTTCATTTCCTCATAGGTCTCGTTCATTTCCTTGTAGGTCTCATTAAGTTCATCGGCCTTTTCTAGGAGCCTCTTGAAAAACCTTATAACCGTGGTTTTGAACTCTATGTCGTCATTTTTTCCCCTCCATTTCTTTCACATCTGATTTCTTTCCATGTCTCTGCATGGTGGCTGCTTTCCTGAGTTGGTTGATTAACTTTGTGTGGTAGATGTCTTCTAAGTGACAGTGGCTCAGCCTCCCCAGTTACCTGAGGTGGATACCCCTGCTGCAGCTCTTTATGGGCTGCACAGTCTTGTTGAAGTTAAGCCTAGATAATTGTGGTTAGCACTAGGAGGGTTTGACCTCTAGGCCAATTGGCTGTGAGGATCAGCTGTGCTCAGGTTGGATGGGTGAAGTCTCTGGGCTGAGCAGGCAGTGTCAGTTCCACCCTATGTGGCACCTGGGTCTCTGTGCTGGGTGGTAATGGCTGCAAGCACTTCTGAGAGAAAGCTGCTGCCGAGATCTACCCGCTGCCAGACAATTCAGCCTCTCCCCAAATGAGTCTGCACACCCAAAGTCTCACCCAGGTTGTAAAACAATGCAGTCCGGTAGTTTCCCAAACAAGAAAGCAAGTCATGAGCCCTCTCTGCGCACTCATGCACCTTTTGCTGTTCCCAAGTTTATGCGCACTCTCCACAAGCTTGCCCCCTCCACAAGCTTGCAGACCTTTGCAGCGCCCGAGTTTCAGCGTGCTTCCCTACTGTCCAGTTTCACCCCGTATGAGTGTGGGTTACCTGGACCTCAGAACTGGGGAATCAGTGCAGTGGGATGCCTTTGCCTCCCTCCCCATTCAAGAAAGCCAGCAGGGTTTGTAGCCAGCTGCCCTCTCCGCTCGCTCTCGCGCACGGAGGGCTCCAAACCTCTGACTCTGCGTGTATCTTCAACGCTGCCCTCTGCCACTCCTCTGAATCACAGTATCCTATCTTTACCTTTATTTGTGGAATTTTCACTCAGCCAGCTTTCCGGTGATTCTGGATGATGTTTGTTCTGTCGTTAAGTTGTAGTTTTGAAATTGTTGTGTGGGGCAGCATGATAGGTGTTTACCTATGCCGCCATCTTGGCTCTTCCCCTCTCTCTGTATCTTTATTTCAGACCGTGTATGCTTAATTTCTGACTGGTCCTTTTCCATTTTCTTGGCATTCTTATTAAGGTCCTTGAACATCTCATCAAGTTTCTTGGTGGTTTTTAGAAGATTCTTGAGTAACCTTATAAATTTGGTCCTGAACTCTATGTCCAGTAGTCTGCTTTCCTCCATTTCTTTCATTAATGACATGTTTCTTTGTCTCTGCATTTTGCTGCTTCCCTGCTGCATTGGAGACATGTCTATGGGGCAGGACTTGCTTCAGTGGGGCTTTGGTGCTCACTGAGTCTGCCTCTTGTGTCACTTATGGATGTCGGGATCGCCCTTATTTTTTGCTATATTAATTTGCTAACTTACTTTGAGTAGAATATTTTAGGGCTCTTGTTTTATTTTATTTTTTTCCCTCTCTTCTCTTTTCCATCTTGACTATAAATTTTTCATTTTTATAGTTGTCTTTTACTAAACCACATTTACTCCCATCTAGGACTGAGCATTGTGATGGAGTTTTACAGATTCTATTATTTGGTAATGCCAGAGAAATCCTCGGCTCAGACAAGAAGCCAGCAGGCAGCCTTGATTAATTCTCAATTCTCTGTTCAGCCTTCCCTTGAGATGACTGTATCTTAGAGTGCTCCTCTTTTAAAGTTTTCCTCTGTCATTGTTATTTATTTGGAGCAAAGGTCTGTGCTGAAGTGGGAAGATTTCTTGAACGGTGTCTTGCAGTTCTTTGATTGTGAGCCACAGAAGTGACCTCTGAAATTTGCACATGGGAGCCTGGGAAGTGGTGCATTGGGCGGAGGGAAGCCCATGAGTAGATCCAGGGATTGGGGCAGCAGGAACCAATGGAAAGCCTGCTTCATGCTGTTTCTGGATCTAATTCCTAGACTTTGAATCATGTTTAGTCATTCTGTCACTACCTTCAAGAGTCAAATTTCATGAAAGAATGTCTGATTGGCATTTCTTGGACCATTCATATTTTTATAGGAATAATTTGATGATAGCCTGTCCAAGACTACTGCCATGAATGGATAAGAAACCCAAAAATAAAAGTGGGGTGTTGTTTTCAGAAGATGGTAATATGCATATTGGGCAGAAAAAAACTATATATGCTCACTTTACATGCTCTGTCACTAAGCAGGTGTGAGAATACAACAATATTTATCAAGTACTTATTATGTGTCGGGCCCTGCTCTTTGTCTCTCCCATCTAATAACATCGCTAAATCCTTACAATACCCCATGATACATGTATTGCTTTCATGTATTGTTACTGATTAAGATGTTGAGGTTCAGAAAGGTTGAGCGACTTTTATAGGACACATAGCTGGGATTCACGTCCTGTAGATTGGGGTCCTCACCCTGAGCATGGAGCCACACTGTCTTGGCACTCCCATGCTTCTTTACCAGGTTGACTGATCATTATGCGAGGCAGTGCAGCAAGCCCCTGACACAGTGCCAGGACCTGGGGATCCCTCACTCAGCATCTGACCAGGCTGGTCAATGTGGATCCGAATGGGGCTCATTAGGTTTTCTCTATATGTGGGGAGTGAGAGGTGATGATGTGAAAAATTTTTGCTTTGAACACGCAAGGAGACTTTCATAATGAGAGGAGATTCTCAACAATAGAGGCCAGAGTTGAACTGGGTTACAAGTCGTCTGCCTCCTGAGCTGTTTGCTGCCCTCCTTCCAGCTGACGTGCCAATGGTACAGTCTGTGGTCCTTTTCTCAGAACTACTGGGCCTGAGGAAAGGCCATGGAAACAGCTGCTGCTTATTGGGAGGATCAGAAAAGCCATAGGTTATATTTTTCCAGAGGAGCAATACAGTATATGTCATGTGAGTGAACATGAGACACTCTGGATAATAATAAAGCATAATAATCACCAACAGTTATTGGTGGCTTAACAGTGTGCCAGGATCTGGGCCCTGCTCATCACATTGCTTCATTTTTATCCTCAGAACACTGCCATGAGGAAGGTTGTATTACCACCCCTGTTTTACAGCTGAGAAAATTGAGAATCTGGAGGTTAATTTTTCAGGTCATACAGATTGTGGTGGGGGTGGTGGCTAAACTTTATACCCCACCTCCAAATCTCCACCCTGGGCTGTGCACATTGCCTTGCCAAAAAAGGAAACCCCATCTTTTTTTTTTTTTTCTTCGCCATGGCCCCTTCCATAAAATGGCACACATGCTTCTATTTGAGTAGCCTGTAAAGCATTTTCTTGAACTCATGTGCACAATGTTGTCTTGTTTAGGAAAGGAATGTGTGCTTTGAACAACAAAGGCTCCATCTGCCTGTGACTGAGTCCAGGATGGGCACAGCTCATGTTCGGAGCAAGTCACGCTGTCTGGAAAATGGTAACGACTGTGGTGACAGCTACAAGTAAACAAGTTGGGGAATAGTGTCACAGTGGGGCTTGTAACCTACCCACTATTCCTTTGACACTGTTTCTGTAAATGTTGAGTCTGACTATTGTGTAGCTTGTAGATGAATAGCATCTGTATATATAAAAGGCTATTATGCTAAGTGTCCATCTGACTGGTAGCTATGATGTGCACTGACCACCAGGCGGCAGATGCTTAATGCAGGAGCTGCTGAGCTGCAGTGACTTGGCAGCAGTGGTTCTCGGGTGACACATCCTGAAACCAGAGAGGAGGGAGCCCAATTCCTCGTGGGGCCATGTGATTCCTCCTTTGGCCGTGGGCTATGTTGTTGCTGGGGCACTGTCAGCCCCAAATCTGGTTTACTGCACACTTAGATTTACATTCCACACCCTATACAATAGCAACTTTGCAGAGTGCCCTCTCACACTCCAGGACCCCTTGGGGGGATGTAGGAGAGCTGGTTTTGGCATGATTCCCGCAGGCCAGACTGAGGGATCCCACCTGCCAGAGGGACCCCACTCACTCCTCATATGCCCTTCAAGCCATGGGCGCCACCCCAGGTGCGGCCAGCTTGGGAGGGGCCATGGGAGGTTGGCTCTAGGGTGTGTTGAGCCTATCTCACCCAGTCTTGCCCTACCGGCTACCTTCTAATTAATTTTCTTTCAATGTTCATGAATCCGTGCACTGGGGCACCAGTGTTTGTATAACAAACCTAGGGACTAACTTCAGAAGATACAGACTTCAACCTTCAGTCAAGCCCGTTCCAGGAGATTTGCTGACCTTTCACTGTAAAGCCAGGATGATGTAGAACCAGGACGATTCACACCAGTCGGCACTTGAACCGTTTGGAATGGACTGTGTTTGAACAGGACTTTCCCACCCCTCCCCTTGGTCTCTTTTGTTCTGCCTTCCCTCTCCCTCCCTATAACAGCCCTGCCTGCACTAATTGGTTTCCCCAGCAGGTCAACTGATTCCTAAAGGGAGACACTAAGTTCGTACTAAGCACTTTTCTTCCATGCATTTAAGCACTTTCTAGCATGCTTTATTAAGCAAGAGCACCACACTGCCCTGTAAGCAAGGGTAGGCTAAAGCAGTGGTGGCTGGTTTCTCATCCCTCGGTTGTTTGCTGGGGGCTCACTGTGTGAAGCCTGCTTTGTCGGCTCTGAGAGGAGACACCTGGCTGCTGCTTTGAGGAGCTTCATGGGCCTCTCCAAGGACAGATGGACGTGGACACAAGGTGCCAGGCATTTGTTCAGAGCCTGCGGGGGAGTGCAGGCTGCAGGAGACTAAAGGATGGGAGAGAAGGGATGAGGAAATATTATACCAAGAGGAGCCACTTGAGTTGTGTGACATTTTACCAGGTGAAGGAGGGCAGGACAGTAGGGCACAGGCCCATGAATGTGTAGAGCCTGGCATGGTCACAGAAGGTCGTGGAGGAGACAGTGGGCAACCCCCAGCATACTTGCTCCAGCCCGAGACTTGAATCACCTACTCAACACTGCCCTGATCACAAAGGGTCTCAGAGGGCTGGGTGAAGAGTTTAGACTTTATCCTGAGGTCCTATGGGGGCTTCTCAGTCAAGGTCATAGCTGTGAGCAGCAGAGCCAACTCTGGCAGGTTTAGGTTATAAAGGATTTTTGGAGAGAAACCAGGGAAGTCAAAGAACTCTCAGGAAGGCTGCAGAAGCAGGCTGGATGAAAGACGGGGACAAAGGCTCTGAAGCCAGAGGAACAGTCCCAGTGACACCACAACCAGGCCTGGGAGGAGTCCGTGGTCACTGCTGCTGAAACAACCGCTGCACCGCCAGCCTCAATGGGTGCTGGCTGCCCCGGCTGGCATGGTGCCTTGGCTGTCCACAGACACTGGATGTGGCTGCCATAGCCAGAGCCACAGAACATAGTATCTGCCTCTCATCATCCTATTCCCATGGCTCTGGACTCCAGATATGGAGCAGGTGCATCCAACTGACTAAGTATGGGTTCCTTGATTCAACCACAGCCCATAATGCAGGAAGTCCCCCCACATAACCTGATGATGGACAGCCAAAAAACAACAAGTGCACAGGGAAGAAACAGGATCCAGGTATTAATACTTTAGGGAGATTATTTTAAAAGCAATGTAGAGAGTGAATTTCAGGAGGAAATAATGGAGACAGAGTGACGAGATAGGAATCCAGTGACTGTCTAGGCAAGAGATGGTGAAATCCCAAACCAAGATAGGAGTGCATATTGTGAGGAAAGGTCAGAGTAGCAATATTTCGAGGCAGAAACAAGGGAAAATGGTGAAGGTATTACTAGCTGTCTCCAAACTTCCCAATCAACTAAGTGGATTGTTGATTATAACTTCAACATGGGATATTCAGGCAGAGAGATGGGGGGGGGGGGAACAGATGTACTGGGGTTACCACAGGTATCCCTGGGAATCCAGCTGGAGATGTGGGACAACTATTGGTTTTGGCAATTTGGCATCTGTTCTACCTTATTCTGGAAACAGATTGTCTATTTCACTTTTGGGAAACAAACCTCTTTCCTACACTCTGTCCTTTCAGTTCCCATAGGGCTGAGTCCCCCCTCTCCATTCCAGAAGTAAGCATGACCTCCCCAGATCACAGTGATTGGTTTGGAAATGGAGGAATGACTAGGAGGGCCCTGGGGCCTTTGCTGGGACTGTTGGGAAGACAGAACTTTCTACCAGGGCTGCTAGGCTGGTGAGGTGTCAGCTTGTAGCTGCAGGTGGCCATCCTGTTACCACTTCCTGCTCTTGCCTAAGAAGGAGTCGCCACAGAAGAGACTAGTTACCAGAGGAGGCGACAGAGCCCTGCTGTTGATGACCGAGACTGTGTGCAGCCAACCCTGGAGCTGTAGAGCAACTTCTCAGTTAGATGAACCAACATGTTTCCTATTTTCTTAAACCAACTGCAGTTGAAGATGAAAAGTTCTTAGACCACTGGGTTTGGGGATTTAGAATTTAGCAAGAAAATCAGGGATGGGGATGTTGAGAAGTTCTAGCTGAGGCTGTGGGTATATCCTCAGAGTGTGCATGGAGAAGAAGACCAAGGACAATGTGAGCCCATACATGCGCACCAGTACAGAAACATACTTAGACACACGGGGACCTTCTCACACAGTGCTAAGTTTGTAGCCAACTGAGACACTTAAAATATCTATAATAATAAAAGCATAATGTACTAATTAGACTGGATGTCCTTCCATCCTCCCAGATGAAGCCGAGGCTGCGAGGGAAGCCTGAGTCCTGGGTGCCGGAGGGAAACCAGTGCTGGCAGCTGGGGGAAGGAATGCATTAACTTCATGCATCTTATGTACATATACTAATAAAAGAGAAACATGAAATTGACCATCCCTCTGCTATGCCCACCAGCCAATCAGGGGCAAGTATGCAAATAAACCCAAAAAGATGGTGGCGGCCACAGAGCTGGAGCAAGCAGGAGGATTGGGTTGGTCCCGGCGACGGAGGAAGCCAAGCTTCCAGCCAGCCCTGGCCTCTGCTTAAGGAGGGGCTGGAGGGAAAAAAAAGGAGTGGCTGGGGACCTGGGTTGCCAGGGGGGATGGCTAGCTTGCAAACAGCCATGAGCCCTCACCCAGGCTGGACACACCCCCATGGGGTAAGGGGTCCCACTGGGGGGCTTGGCCAGCCTGCAAACAGCCATTAGTCCCTCACCCAGGCTGCCCCACACCCTAAGGGAATCCCTACCCTGATCTGGGACACCCTTCAGTGCAAACCAGCTGGCCCCCACCCATGCATCAGGCCTCTATCTATACCAATAAAAGGGTAATATGCTAATTAGACTGGGAGACCTTCCAGGAGACCTTCCAGACGTTCTTCTGGACAAAGCCATGGTGACAGAGCTGAGGTAGAGGCAGTTAGAGGCCAAGAGGGGAGGGAAGTTGTGGGTGATCAGACTGGTGGGGGGACAGTTGGGGGTTAGAAGACCAGCAGGGGGCTAGTTGGGGGAAGCAGGCCATCAGTGGGGGTCAGTTGGGGATGATCAGGCTAGTGGGGGGGGGGAAGTTTGGAGTGAGCAGGCCAACAGGGGGGCAGTTGGGGGTGAGCACACTGGCATGGGGGGCAGTTGGGGGTGATCGGGCTGGTGGGGGGAGAAGGGGATGAGCAGGCCAGTGGCAGGGGGCAGTTGGGGGCAAGCAGGCTGGCAGGCAGGTGAGTGGTTAGGAGCCAGCAGTCCCAGATTACAAGAGGGATGTCCGACTGCCTCTTTAGGCCCGTTCCCTGTAAATTGGCAGTAGGACATACTTCGCAGTGTCCCAGATTGGAAAGGGTGCAGGCTGGGATGAGGGACACCCCCCACCCTGTGCATGAATTTCATGTACTGAGCCACTAGTGTGTGTGTGTGTGTGTGTGTGTGTGTGTGTGTGTGTGTGTATAAAATGAAAGAGCAACATGCTAATTGACCATACCTTCAGGACACCCACCAGCCAATTAGGAGTGAGTGTGCAAATTAACCCAACAAAGATGGTGGGTTAATTTGCATATGCAGGTGCTGAGCAGACAGGGACAGGGCAGGATGCTTGCTTCATCTCCATGGCAATGATGCAGGCATTCTGCACCACTCCAACCACTCTGGGCCTCTGGGCAGTATGGGAAGGCAGAAAGGTGGCTCCAGCCAGAGTGAAGGCAATGCCAGCAGCCTGGGGAATGAAGCCCCATTCTTGTACCAATCTTCATTCATGTATCAGGCCTCTTAACAGTTGATGAACATTGGGTTGTTTTCAACTTTGGGCTATTATAAGTAAAATAGTGGCATGATGCATGGATTCATGCACATTGAAAGGAAATTAATTAGAAGAAATATTTTAATATTGCTATTTGCCATTTCTCTGTAATAGAAGTGTCAACCAAATTCACGATCAACAATGACAGATTGAAACACACCTGTGCAATTGACACCAGCAAGAGCTTTATATGTATCATACATGTGCAAGTCAACTCAGCTTTTTCTAAATATAGAATAAACTTGCTTAATTAGACCTGCTTTCTGATTTAGCAGAAACTTTTCCAACCCAGTGAAGCACCTCAACTTCTTTTTCAGGTAATTGTCAGCAACACAGCAGTAAATATCAACACAAAACAGATTATTATTGTAGATCATGCAGGGAGAACAGAGGGTAAAATATTTAACTGCAACAGTGTTTGACTATATTCTACACAGTGAGAAAACCTGAAGTCATTTTACAACGTCCACCATTTCTTCTTCTCAGTCAGGTCAAGTTTCTAAGCTTTCTAAATCTCCATTTTCTAATTAATGAAAAGAAAATAGGATTTGACCGAGTCTCCCATCTACCTGCTCCAGGACTTCTGGAGGATAAAATGAGATGAAGCATGGGAAAATGCTTCACAGATATTTGTTTAAAATGTAAAATGGCTATAAAGCAAGCTGTATTACTGGGCTGAAGAAACTGCAAGGAGCTAGTCGCTAGAGAGAGGAAGGTGGGCAGTGCTATGTGATGTCATTACCTGGTGCCCACAGTCACCATTTCTGGGCTAGGTTGGGCTGTGGGCTGCATTTTGCACCAGGGGGTTTGGTGGGTGTTGGCTGTGATTTGGTGGGTGTTACTCTATTAAAGGATTGGGGTCTGTGATCCACTTGGGGGAAGCCCAGTGTTGCTTTTTGGGCACCAGGTCCATGGTGCCGTTTCTCTGTAAATGGCCAGTGCGCATCAAGGCAACTCCTGCATTGAGCATCTGCCCCGTGGTGGTCAGTGCACATCATAGCGACTGGTCAAACAGACACTTAGCATATCAGCCTTTTATATATAGACGGGGGGCGGGGGTGTCCCTCAGCCCAGCCTGCACCCTCTTCAATCTAGAACCCCTTGAGGGATATCTGACTGCGTGTTTAGGCCTGATCCTGGGCAGTCAGACATCTCTCTCACAATTAAGAATTGTTGGCTCCCAACTGCTTGCCTGCCTGCCTTCCTGATTGCCCCTAACTGCTTCTGCCAGCCAGTTTGATCACCCCCTAATCACTCCCCTGGCAGCCTGATTGATGCCTAACTGCTCCCCTGCCAGCCTGATTATCCCTAACTTCCTCTGCCAGCTAGTCTGATCACCCCCTAACCACTCCCCTGCCAGCCTGATTGATGCCTAACTGCTTCCCTGCCAGCCTGATTGTCCCTAACTGCCCTCCCCTGCAGGCCTGGTCACCCTCAACTTCCCTTCTCTGCCAGCCTGGTCACCCCTAACTGCCCTCCCCTGCAAACTTGATGGCCCCCAACTGCCCTCCCTTGCAGGCCTGGTTCTTCCCAACTGCCCTCCTCTGCTAGCCTGATTGCCCACAACTACCCTCCCTTGCAGACCTGGTCCCTCTCAACTGCCCTCCCCTGCTGGCCATCTTGTGGTGGCCATCTTGTGTCCACATGGAGGCAGGATCTTTGACCACATGGGGGCAGCGATTTGATGTGTTGGAGTGATGGTCAATTGCATATTACTCTTTTATTAGATAGGATGATAATAGCCATCCTAATGGGTGTGAATGATATCTAACTGTGGTTTTGATTTTTATTTCTCTGATGACTGATGATGTTGAGCATCTTTTCATGTGCTTTTTAGCCATTTGTATAATGTTTGGAGGAATAACATGAACTCAATCTTTATTATTGAGTCAGAAGAATTCTTTATGTAGGCTGGATAGAAATCCCTTAACAGATATATGACTTTATTCTCTAGATTGTATTTTCACTTTCTTCATGAAATCCTTTGAAGGATAGATGATTTTAATTTTGATAAAGCTCAATTAATTTTGTTCTTTAGTTGCATAAGAAACTAAATAGTTTTGGTGTCATAGCTAAGAAACCACTGACATCCAGGGCAATGAAGACTCCCTTATGCTTTCTTCTAAAAGTTTTGTAGTTTTGGCTTTTACATACAGGTCTTTAATCCATTTTGAATTAGTTTTCTTATATGGTGTGAGGTAAGGATCAAACTTCCTTCTTCTGCATGTGGCTGCCCATCTCTCCCATTTCTTTTTTTTTTTTTTCAAGCAAGATAGAGGAAGATTTATTACCAAAAATGATTTTTTTCTTTTTTTTTTAATCTTTATTGTTCAGTTTATTAATTACATTGTTCCCTTTTTTTCCCACTATAGTTCCCCTCCACCTGGTACCCATCCCACCCTCCACCCTCACTCCCCTCCACTGTCCTCTCCCATAGTTGCATGATTTTTGTCCAGTCTTTTGCTGCATTTCCCACACCCCCTTTCTCCCCAAGAGTTGTCAGTCCATTCCCTCTCTATGTCCGTGATTCTGTTACATTCACCAGTTTATCCCGTTCACAGCTTATTAATTCACTTGATTTTTATTTATTTTTATTTATTTATTTTTTATCTTTATTGTTCAGTTTATTAATTACATTGTTTCCCCTTTTTATCCCCCTATAGCTCCCCTCCACCCTGTACCTATCCCACCCTGCACCCTCACCTCCCCCTCCCCACTGTCCTCTCCCATTGTTGCAAGATTTTTGTCCAGTCTCTTGCTGCACTTCCCACAACCCTTTCTCCCCAAGAACTGTCAGTCCATTCCCTCTCTATGTCCATGTCTCTGTTATATTCACCAGTCTATCCTGTTCAACAGCCTATCAATTCACTTGATTTTTATGTTCATTTGTTGATAGATGTGTATTTGTTGTTCATAATTTTCATCTTTACCTTTTTCTTCTTCCTCTTCTTAAAGAATATCTTTCAGCATTTCATATAATGTTGGTTTGGTGGTGATGAACTCCTTTAGCTTTCTCTTGTCTGCGAAGCACTTCATCTGCCCTTCAATTCTGCATGATAACTTTGCTGGATAGAGTAATCTTGGTTGTAGATTCTTGCTGTTCATCACTTTGAATATTTTTTGCCACTCCCATCTGGCCTGCATCGTTTCTGTTGAGAAATCCGCTGACAATCATATGGGTGCTCCCTTATAGGTAACCAACTGTTTCTCTCTTGCTGCTTTTATTATTCTCTCTTTGTATTTTGCTCTTGGCATTTTAATTATGATGTGCCTTGGTGTGGTCCTCTTAGGGTTCTGATATATTGGGGTTCGGTGCACTTCTTGGACTCCTAAGTCAATTTCTTTCACCAGGTGTGGGAAGTTTTCAGTCACTATTTCTTCAAATAGGTTTTCATTGTCTTGCTCTCTCTCTTTTTCTGGCACCCCTATAATTCGGATGTTGGTATGCTTGAGGTTGTCCCAGAGGCCCCTTATACTATCTTCAATTTTTTGGATCCTTTTTGTTTCTTGCTTTTTCAGCTGAGTGGATTTTACCTCTTTGCATTTCAAATCTTTAACTTGGTTCTTGGGTTGCTCCAGAGCATTTTTAGGTCTTTCTATAATATTTTTTATTTCAGTCAGTGTATGCTTAATTTCTGGTTGGTCCTTTTTCATATCCTTGAGAGTTTCCTTTATATCCTTGAGGGTCTCCTTCATTTCCACGTTGGTCTTGATCATTTCCTTGCAGGTCTCGTTCATTTCCTTGTAGGACTCATTCATTTCCTTTGCGGTCTTGTTTATTTCCTTATAGGCCTCAACCTTTTGTTGGAGCCTCTTGAGAAGCCCTATAACTGTGGTTTTGAATTCCATGTCCAGTCGTTTTTTTTCCCTCCATTTCTTTCACATCTGATTTCTTTCCATGTCTCTGCATGGTGGCTGTTTCCCTGAGTTGGTCAATTAGCTTTGTGTGGTAGACTTCCTACTAGGGACAGTGGCTCAACCTCCCCAGTTACCTGAGGTGGATATGGGTTGCACAGTCTTGCTGAAGTTAAGCTCAGGTTAATCGTTGTTAGCTCTTGGAGGGGTTGACCTCCAGGCCAATTGTCTGTGAAGCTCAGCTGTGCTCAGGTTGGATGGGTGGAGTCTCTGGGTCAAGCAGACAGCGTTAGCTCCGCCCTATGTGGCCCCAGGGACTCTGTGCAGGGGGCAATGGCTGCCAGCACCTCTGAGCGAGAGCCGCTGTGGAGCTCCACCAGCTGCTGGGGAATTCAGCCTCTCCCCAAATGAGTCTGCACACCCAATGTCTCACCCAGGGTCGCAAAACAAAGCAGTCTGACGGTTTTCCGAATGAGAAAGCAAGTCACAGAGTGCTCTCTGCGCCGTCACGCAGCGGAGCTGTTCGTGTAAGCTGTCTTCTCCACAAGCCAGGAGACCTGGCAGCACCCGAGTTTCGGCGTGCCCTCCCACTGTCCAGTTTTCACCCCATATGATAGTGGGTTCCCTGGACTTCGCCCAAAGCTGGAGAATCAGTCCAGTGGGACGTCTTTGTCTCCCCGTTCGAGAAAACTGGCCGGTTTTCAGCCGCCTGTCCTCTCCGCTGGCGCGCACTCCAAACCTCTCTCCGCGCGAATCTTTCACCGCTGTCCACCGCCGCTCCTCCGAGTCACAGTGTCTTATCTTCACTTTTATTTGTGGAATTTTCACTCGGCTAGCTTTCTGGTGATTCTGGAAGGTGCTTGTTCTTTCGTTAAGTTGTAGTATTAAAATTGTTGAGTATGATGGCAAGATAGGTGTTTTACCTATGCCGCCATCTTGGTTCTCCCAAAAATGTTTTTATTGTATACACTACTATTTATATAGCTGTAAACTCAAGGAATCATCCAACACTTGTATAAACTGAGGGAACAGTTAATAAGCACATTCAATGGTTTCCACAGTTCAAGAACTTACCATTTAAAAACACTTATAAAAATTATATAAAATCATGACAAACATTTGATATAAATGGCTTGATATGGAATGAATGATACACATTAAAATAAAGTGAAACTAATAAATGAGTTGGGCTATCTAAACAACCTTATGTGTTCCCCAAATGCTGTGATTCTTGGGGAGGGGGAGGAAATTGCCTCTGAAAACAAACTCTAGTTATTCAGGGTAAGGCTCTCTCTTGATTTAGGTTCTAATCGGCTGCAGCCTTGGCAAGTGTCAAGGCGCTGACAAAGTAGTGGGTGTGTCAGTGTATGGTTGAGCTTGTAAGGCCACAGGGAGTGGCTCAGGCCTGGGAGGGTCTGCTCACCACTAGGGTGCTAAGTAGGGGAACACATATAACCTTCTCTTGGGGCTGTATTCATTTATCTAAGAGTTTGTTGGGGGTGGGTGGGTAGGGTGGTCCTGTCTATGTGTAGGTCTAGGAACTTCCCCATTTCAGAAGCTCAGGGCTTATGTTTTGGATGAATTTTGAGAGAAACATTGTTAAGGCTCAGGTTGGCAGCCACTCAGCCACCAGGTCAGACAGTTTTCAGTCTGGACCCTTTGCAGTAGAGCACTGCTGCAAAATACTCAGTGAGGAAACAAGGCACTCTTGTCTTCATTTCTGCTCAATACAGTCAATTCCCAGGGTGTTGTCAGGGCAATGGCAAGTTCTGCTTCCTGGGGTGGCCAAGCAGAGGTGGGTGCAGCCACCATTGTTCACTAAGCAGTAGTTGTGACCTTGGGAACACTGAGACAGGGCAGTGGCCAGCACCATTTCCTGAGGAGATAGACTTTTTGGATCTTTCTCCATATACTGGAATCTCTCGTTAGTACAGTCTTTCATTTGATTCTTGTTTTTCAGTGTATGTACATATGTTCTTTCTCCTTTGGTCACAAATCACGACCTAGTATATACTCTTCTATAGCATGCTTTTTGTGCTTTTTTGACTTATATCTTGAAGATTGTTTCAGAACAGTACTCCAAGATGTCTCTCTACAGGACACAGGGCTCCATTGCATGAAGGAATTGTGGTTCATTTAATCAATCCTATGTTAGCAGTTATGGGGCATTTCCCAATCTTTGATTACCAGCCATGATGTACAGACTTTTTGTACATATGGAAATTTATATGTATTGAATCTAGATGTTTTCAATATTTAACACGTATATTGCCATATTGCTCTGCAGACATGTAGTCAATTTATACTGCTGCCAGCAATGCATGAATGCCCATTCCTCACATCCTTGTCAACACAGTTTAAAATATATATATTTTTATTGATTTTTAGAAAGAAAGGAAGGGAGAGGGAGAGAGAAAAAATGGGAAACATCAATTGGCTGCCTCCTCCATGCCTTCTACTAGGGACCGGGCCCACAACCCAGGCATGTGCCCTGACTGCGAATTGAATTGGCAACCTTTCAGTGCATGGGACAATACCTAACCAAACTAAGTCACTGGTTAAGGTTATCTCAGTAGTTGAATTATTACCTCAGTTTTCATTTGCATTGATCTTACTCTGAGTGAGGTTAAATACCTTTTCCTATGGTTAAGAACCACTTATGTTTCCTTTCCTATAAATTGTCTCTTCAGATACTTTGCCTTTTTTTCTGTGTTTTATTTTCTTATTGATTGTGAGAGCACTGTATAGATTAAAGATATGCACAGAAAATGCTTTTTCTTATCTGTATTTTAACTTTTGAGGTTATTTACCGTTTTAAAACACAAAATCATTTTTATTTCTATAGAGTTGAATTTATCCATTTGTTCTACTACGTCTTTGGGTTTAGAGTCGTGCTTAGGCCTTCTCCACTCAAAGTTTTTTTTTTTTTAATAATATTTTATTGATTTTTTTTTTTTACAGAGAGGAAGGGAAGGGGGATAGAGAGTTAGAAACATCGATGAGAGACAAACATTGATTAGCTGCCTCCTGCACACCCCCTACTTGGGTGTGTGCCTGCAACCAAGGTACATGCCCTTGACTGGAATTGAACCTGGGACCCTAGAGTCCACAGGCTGATGCTCTATCCACTAAGCCAAACCAGCCAGGGCTTCACTTGAAGTTTTAAAAAAGATTTCAAGTTTGTGATTTTATTTACTATGTTTAAATCTTTGACCCACATGGAATTTATTCTAAAATAGGGTGGAATTGGAATCCAGCTTTCCTCCAGATGGCAATCCAGTTGTTTAACAACTTTTTAAGAATGTCTCTTCCCACTGGTTTGAAAAGCTTTTTATTATGTCCTATATTCCTGGTGATTACAGATTTCTATTATTATTATTTTTTACTGCTATAGTTTGTTATTTCAACATAAACTTGATCATCAGTTTTCTTATTTGGAAAATCCTGCTGACATCTTAATTGGGTTAACATTACATACATAGATTAATTTAAGGGGACTTGATAATTTATCATGAGCCTGGCTTGGTGGAGGAAGGAGGTAAGATGAACTAGAAATGTTTCCAGATCTACAGTACTCAACATATCACAAGACCAGGCGTCATGAGCCTTCAGTGATGACTGACTCCCCTTTAATACATACATCTAGCAGCCATCCTGTGAGCACCTATTTTTTGTCAGCATGTGGCTGAGGTTTCTAATTGCCTCCCATTAACCATGCCTCCCATCTTTTTTAGTGATAAGAGTTTTAGTTCACACATCTACTGGGCCAAAAATCCTCATTTCTCAGTCCTTGTAGCGAAGTTGGCCATGTAAATGGAGGGTCGTGTGGGGTTTCTGAGAATTCTTAAAGGGAAGGAGAAACCCCATCCTCCCTTTTTTTGCCTCTTCCTTCTTCTGGCACCTTGCAACACAAACCCGATGGCTGCAGCTTAGCCATTATGGACCAGGAGGCTCCATGCTAAGATGATGGAGCAGCGAAGTAGATGGAAGCAGGATTGAAATGAAAGACTGTACTAATGAGAGATTCCAGTATATGGAGAGCAGACACAGTATAGATTCTGTGTTAGTCAGGATTCTCCAGGGAAGAAGATCCAACAGGAGATGTATCTGTCTCTAGCCTGCGGACGGCAGACTGTGGGACTGCTGAGCCTCCATAATAACATGAGCCAAGTTCTCATAATAAATTAATTTTTTAAATCTATAGATATATCTACACACACTAAACACACAAATATTATAAATATACTAGAAGCCTGTTGAACGAAATTTGTGCATGGGGGTTAGAGGTGTCACAGACTCCAGCCTGCACCTTCTCCAATCTGGGACCCCTTGAAGGATGTCTGACTGCCCGTTTAGGCCCAATCTGAGATTGGGCCTAAACGGGCAGTCAGATATCCCTCTCACAATCCAGGACTGCTAGCTCCCAACCTCTTGCCTGCCTGCCTGCCTGATTACTCCTAACCATCTCTGCCTGCCAACCTGACTACCCCCTAACCAATCCCTTGCCAGCTTGGTCAATACCTGACTGCCCTCCCTTGCAGGCATGGTCACTCCCAACTGCCCTCCCCTGCTGGCCCAGTCACCCCTAACTGTCCTCCCTGCAGACCTGTTTGCCCCCAACTACCCTCCCCTGCTGGCCTATTATGCTGTGTGAAAGATTTTTTAAAAAATATTTTAATCTTTATTGTTCAGTTTATTAATTACATTGTTCCCCCCTTTACCCCTTATAGCTCCCCTCCACCCTGTACCCCTCCCACCCTCCGTCCTCACCTCCCCCACACTGTCCTCTCCCATAGTTGCATGTTTTTTGTCCAGTCTCTTGCTGCACCTCCCACACCCCTTTTCTTCCCAAGAATTGTCAGTCCATTACCTCTCTATGCCCATGATTCTGTTATATTCACCAGTTTATCCTGTTCATCAGATTTTTAATTCACTTGATTTTTAGATTCATTTGTTGATAGATGTGTATTTGTTGTTCATAATTTTTATTTTTACCTTTCTCTTCTTCCTCTTCTTAAAGAATATCCTTCAGCATTTCATATAATATTGGTTTGGTGGTGATGAACTCCTTTAGCTTTTTCTTATCTGTGAAGCACTTTATCTGACCTTCAATTCTGAATGATAGCTTTGCTGAGTAGAGTAATCTTGGTTATAGATTTTTGCTATTCATCACTTTGAATATTTCTTGCCACTCCCGTCTGGCCTGCATCGTTTCTCTTGAGAAATCCGCTGACAATCATATGGGTGCTCCCTTATAGGTAACTAACTGTTTTTCTCTTGCTGCTTTTAATATTCTCTCTTTATCTTTTGCTCTTGGCATTTTAATTATGATGTGTCTTGGTGTGGTCCTCTTTGGATTCCTATATTTTGGGGTTCTGTGCGCTTCTTGGGCTTTTAAGTCAGTTTCTTTCACCAGGTGGGGGAAGTTTTCGGTCCCTATTTCTTCAAATAAGTTTTCATTGTCTTGCTCTCTCTCTTTTTCTGGCACCCCTATAATTCGGATGTTGGTATGCTTGAGGTTGTCCCAGAGGCCCCTTACACTGTCTTTAATTTTTTGGATTCTTTTGGCTTCTTGCTTTTCCGGCTGAGTGGATTTTGTCCCTTTGTATTTCAAATCTTTGACTTGGTTCTTGCGATCCTCTAGACTGCTTTTAGGACTTTGTATAATATTTTTCCCCTTTTTAAAATTTATAATATAACTTATATTTAATAGTAGTACATATGTTTTCCTTTTTCCTCCCCAATATTCTCCCCCTAGCATCCCTTACCCCTCCAGCACATGTCCCCACCTGCCCCCCTCCCCGCCCCAGTGTCTTTCATTCATTGGTTATGCTCATATGCATGCATACAAGTCCTTCGGTTGATCTCCACCAGCATCCGCTTCCCATCCACCACAGCCTTCCCCCTGTAGTTTGACAGCCTGTTCAAGGCCACCCTGCCTCTATATCAACCACTCTCCCCCGTTTCTTTTCTTCAAAAATAGCTTGCCTCTGCATACTAGAAACAAACGTATAAGAACAAAAAATGTTTGAGTGTCAGTTTCAATGTCCAACTGTTCTGACTCCCAGTTTCAATGTCAAATAGTTCTTCATGTGTACATGTCAGCAATGGTATCCAGATGGTGGACACATCGTGGCAATGCAGGTTCCATCATCTCTGGTTTGGTCCAGGGCCACCTGCAGCAATGCAGAGCTGCCGACTGCTAGCATAGCAAGGTGTCGTCAGGGTCCCCCATCTCTGGACCATCCTCGTGGCTGGAACAGACCCGTCAGTTCCTCACTGTTGCAGGAACCCACATGGTCTTGGAGTTGTTCTCTGAAAACACACAAACACATTCTCGACCAAAGATTAACAAAGGGATCTTCTCTGCAAAATAGACTTGGGATTCTTTTTATTTTTGCCTAAATGATTTTCCTTTGGCTTATTTTGACACCAAGTGTGTTTTTTCATGGGTGTCCTGCAGTTGGTTTTACAAATGGAATTTACTTTTCTGATGTAAGAATTTTTTAGATGTATTTTACTTACAGGATATTTTTCCTTACATGATATTACCCCACTGTCCCCCCCCCCTTTGATTAATGGGGGCTTTTGGAAATTTTATCTTGCAGTCTTGGTAATTTTAAATTTTAATTTTTGCACATAAATATGACTGCTTTAGGTTCTTTGGATGTTAGGCAATTTTACAGTGAGATGAACTACTAATAGATAGTTTAGTTAATGTTTTAGGAAAAGCTTTTTGTCCAGTACACTTAATTTTTCTCTAGTATTCACTTATTTCACTTGGCCAATTTAAATTAATCTGAAAACTTGATTACTATTTTACTGTCAATTTTAATACTCAAGCAGAAATTTTAATTTACCCTGTAAATACTAGTGGAAAGGAATATTTGCATTTTTTAGTAGGTCCTCAGCATTCCTGGTAATAAACTGAATTTAGATAGAGAGCAGCTATTTCTGGTTGAGTCTCTGTCTGCCACCTGGGTCCCAGTCTGAGGTGTGCATGGGAGGCTAAGCTGCCGTGAGGGTAGGAGACCTCCCTCAGGAGGGGTGAGAATTCAAGCCCCTGCAAGGTTTGTGGATGAGGGTCTGTGCCCCACCTCTGTTGACCTTTTAGTTCTCTCCTGTTGGCCCCTCTGTGACTGTGCCTGTCTTAGGTTGTTCCTTCCCTGAGGAATCTTACCTGTCTCTGGCTAACCAGCCATCCTCCGGGGCCAAACAGGGTGATGTGAAGTTCAGTTCTGTCTCCTTTGTAGTCTATGCCCCCGTGGCCTCCACGTCCAGCACCTGCCTTGGGGTCCCCTCGCCTGTTGGCGGGGTCCCGGTACTGATCACATATCTCAGGGGACCCAAGTTTCCTCTCCAGAGAGGGCCCAGCTCACACCATTGGTCGAGAGACAGATCCATGGTGCCAGCTGCCCAGAGTCTTCAGCCACAGCTTGAACTGAAAGCTCAGGCATCAGCTGTGTGTATTTGGATAATAAGAAGAGGGTCCCTCTTGGCAAAAGGGCAAGAGGGGCCAATATAGAATGCTCGGATGCCTTCCCAGTGCCTTAATTCCTTCAGAAAGGGATTAATTTCTTTCCTATCCTTTTTAAAATTGCTGCCCAACATTCAAAGAATTAGTTTGTAAGTTTATTTGGGTTATTGTATAATATGCTGTTGTCAAATATCAAATATTATAATGACATTGTAGAATAATATCATGTAAGGGTATTATGGTGTCACGGGAGGTTAAGGAGGGCCTAGCTTAAGGACTGGTGTGCATAGGAGATGACAAGCTCTAGGCCATGTTAATTCAATCTCAAACTAGCTGCCAATTTTTAAAATAACTTTATATAAACTTTGTCAGGGATGTAAAAACACAAATTACTTACCTTAGTTGAAGAGTTCAAATATATTGTCTTTCCCCCTTACTCCCACCACTTGCCACTTACCCTGAGGTTGGACATTCTGATAGACTTTTCTCAGTCTCTGGATCCATTCTTGTTCATCAGTCTATGTCATTCATGATATTTCTCAAATGAGTGAGATCATGTGATATTTGTCTTTCTCTGCCTGGCTAATTTCACTTAGCATAGTGCTCTCCAAATCCATCCATGTTGTTACAAATGGTAGGAGCTCCTTCTTTTTTTTTTTTTACCACTGTGTAAATGTACTATAGTTTTTTAATCCATTCATCTGCTGATGGGCACCTAGGCTGTTTCCAAATCTTAGCTATGGTAAATTGTGCTGCTATGAACATAGGGGTACATATATACTTTCTATTTAGCATTTCTAGTTTCTTGGGGTATATTCCTAGAAGTGGGATCACTGGGCCAAATGGAAGCTCCAGTTTTAGTTTTTTGAGGAAACTCCATACTGTTCTCCACAGTGGCTGCACTAGTCTACAATCCCACCAGCAGTGCAGGAGAGTTCCTTTTTCTAGCATCCTCGCCAGCACTTGTCATTTGTTGATTTGTTGATGTAAGTCATTCTGACCAGTGTGAGATGGTACCACATAGTCGTTTTGATTTGCATCTCTCAGATAATTAGTGACTTTGAGCAAGTTTTCATATGTCTCTGGGGGCTTCCTTTTGTCTTCTTTCAAAAAGATTCTATTTAGGTCTGTTGCCCATTTTTTTATTGTATCATTTGTCCTCCTTTTATTGAGTTGTGTGAGTTGCCTGTAGATGCTTGAGATTAAACCTTTACCACTGATAACTTTTGCAAATATGTTCTCCTATACAGTGGGTTTTCTTGTTTTGTTGATGGTTTCTTTAGCTGTGCAAAAGCTTTTTATTTTGATGTAGTCCCATTTGTTTATTTTCTCTTTAGCTTCCATTGCCCTAGGAGCGATATCACCGAAGAAGGTCTTTCGGCATGTCTGAGATTTTTTTTCCTGTAGATTCCTCTAATGTTTTTATGGTTTCCCGTCTTATGTTTAAGTCCTGTATCCATTTTGAGTTTATTTTTGTGCATGGTGTAAGTTGGTGGTCTAGTTTCATTTCTTTTTGCATGTATCTGTCCAATTTTTCCAACACCATTTATTGAAGAGACTGTCTTGACTCCATTTTATGTTCATGCCTCCTTTGTCAAATATTAATTGAGCATAGTGGTTTGTGTTGATATCTGGATTCTCTATTCTATTCCATTGATCTATATGTCTGTTCTTGTGCCAGAACCAGGCTGTTTTGAGAACAGTAGCTTTGTAATACAGCTTGAAATCTGGTATTGAAATCCCACCGACTTTGTGCTTCTTTCTCAGGATTGCTGTGGCTACTCGGGGCCTTTTTAAAATTCCAGATGAATTTTTGGAGAGATCTTTCTAGGTCTGTGAAATATGCCATTGGTATTTTAATGGGGAGTGCATTAAATTTATAGATTGGGTAGTATGGACATTTTAATGATGTTGATTCTCCCAATCCATGAACATAGTATGTTCTTCCATATGTTTACATCTTCCTCTATCTTTTTTTTTAGTGTCCTGTAGTTTTCCACGAATAGGTCTTTTACCTCCTTAGTTAAGTTTATTCCTAGGTATCTTAATGTTTTTGGTGTGATGGTAAATGGGATTGCTTTTTAGTCTCTCTTTCTGTAAGTTGACTATTAGTATATAGAAATGCCATAGATTTCTTGGCATTAATTTTGTAGCCTGCAACGTTGCCTAACTCATTTATTAAGTCTATTAGCTTTTTTATGGAGTCTTTTGGGTTTTTTATGTACAATATCATGTCATCTGCAAATAAGGACGGCTTTACTTCTTCTTTTCCAATTTGGATGCCTTTTATTTCTTCTTCTTGTCTAATTGCAATGGCTAATACTTCCAGTACTATGTTGAACAGGAGTGGTGAGAGTGGGCAACCCTGTCTTGTTCCTGTTCTTAGGGGAAATGGTTGTAGTTTTTGCCCATTGAGTATGATGTTTGCTGTGGGTTTATCATATATGGCTTTTATTATGTTGAATTATGATCCTTCTATTCCTACCTTGTTGAGAGCTTTTATCAAGAAAGGGTGTTGGATTTTGTCAAATGCTTTTTCTGCATCAATTGATATGATTATGTGATTTTTATTTCTCAATTTGTTTATGTGATGTATCACATTTTTTGATTTGCGGATATTGTACCATCCTTGCATTCCTGGGATCAATCCTACTTGGTCATGGTGTATGATCTTTCTGATGTACTGCTGGATCCGATTTGATAGAATATTATTGAGGATTTTGGCATCTATATTCATGAGGGATATTGGCCTGTAATTCTTTTTCATTGTGTCATCTTTATCTGGTTTTGGTATTAGGGTAATGCTAGCTTCATAGAAGGAGTTTGGAGGTGTTCCATCCTCTTGAATTTTCTGGAATAGTCTGAGGAGTATAGGTTTTAGTTCTTCCTTGAATGTTTGGTAAAACTCCCATGTGAAGCCATCTGGCCCTGGGCTTTTGTTTGCTGGAAGCTTTTTGATGACTGCTTCAATTTCCTCCACAGTTATTGGTCTATTGAGCTGTTTAGATTCTTCCTGATTGAGTTTTGGGAAGTTATATTTTTCTAGAAATATATCCATTTCCTCCAGGTTGTCCAGTTTGTTGGAGTAGAGTTGTTCATAGTATTTTTTAACAATCCTTTGTATTTCAATTGGGTCTGTTGTTATTTCACCTCTTTCATTTCTGATTTTATTTATTAGGGTCCTCTCTCTTTGCTTCTTGGTGAGTCTGGCTAGAGGTTCATCAATCTTGTTTATCCTTTCAAGGAACCAGCTCTTGGTTTTGTTGATCTTCTGTATTGTTTCTTTGGTCTCTATGTCATTTATTTCTGCTCTGATCTTTACTATTTCCTTCCTTCTGCTTACACTGGGCTTTTCTTGTTGCTTTCTTTCTAACTCTTTGAGTTGTTGGGTTAGATAATTTATTGCCATTGTTTCTAATTTTTTTGCAGTAGGATTGTAGAGCTATGAACTTCCCTCTCAAAACTGCTTTCACTGTGTCCCATAGATTTTGGATTGTTGTGCTATCATTGTCATTTGTTACCATGATGTTTTCTATCTCTTCCTTTATCTCTCTAGTAACCCAGTGATAGTTTAATAGCATGCTGTTTAGTCTCCAGCTGTTTAATTTCTTTGGATTGTTTCTATTGTAGTTGATTTCCAGCTTTATGCCACTGTGATCTGAGAATATACTTGATATGATTTCTATCTTCTTGAATTTGGAGAGACTTTGTCTATGACCCAACACATGGTCTATCTTTGAGAATGACCCATGGGCACTTGAAAAGAATGTGTATTCTGTGGCTTTGGGGTGAAATGATCTGAAGATGTCAATTAATTCCATCTGGTCTAGTGAGTCATTGGGGATTGATGTTTCTTTACTGATTTTTTGTATAGAGGATCTGTCCAATGGTGATAGTGGGGTATCAAAGTCTCCTACTATGATTGTATTGCTGTCTATCTCTCCCTTGATATCCTCTAGGAGTTTTAGTATGTATTTGGGTGCTCCTGTATTGGGTGCATATATGTTTACCAGAGTTATTTCTTCTTGTTGGATTGCTCCCTTTAGTATTATGTAGTGACCTTCTTTATCTCTTGTTATGTCCTTCACTTTGAGATCTAATTTCTCAGATATAAGTATTGCTACCCAGGTTTTTTTCCATTTCCATTCACCTGAAGAACCTTTTTCCATCCTTTCACCCTCAGTCTGTGTGCATCTTTATTTTGGAGGTGGGTTTCTTGTAGACAGCAGATATATGGGTCGTGTTTTCTTATCCAGTCTATTACCCTATGTCTTTTTATTGGAGCGTTTAAACCGTTTACATTTAAAGTTATTATTGATAGGTAGTTATTTGTAGCCATTTTTGTTCTTTGCCCATGTGTTCTATCTTGGCTTCCTATTGCTTTTTACAGCAGACCCTTTAGCATTTCTTGCATTGCTGGTTTAGTGGTAATGTATTCCCTTAGACCTTTTTTGTCTGTGAAGCTCCTGATTTGACCTTCAATTTGGATTGATAGCCTTGCTGGGTACAGTATTCTAGGATTCAGACCCTTTCTTTGCATGACTTTGTATATTTCATTCCAATCCCTTCTGGCCTGATACGTTTCTGTTGAGAAATCACTTGCTAATCTGATGGGGGTTCCTTTGTAGGTGACTTTCCGTCTCTCTCTGGAAGCTTTTGAGATTCTCACTTTGTCGTTGATGTTTGCCAATTTACTTATAACGTGCTGTGGCACAGGTCTTTTGGAGTTTAATTTGCTTGGAACTCTGTGAGCTTCTTGGATTTGAGTGGGTTTTTTCTTCCCTATATCAGGGAAGTTTTCTATCATTATTTCTTCCAACAGGTTTTCTATTTCTTGCTCAGTTTCCTGTCCCTCTGGAAGCCCTATTATGCGGATGTTGTTTTGTCTCATGTTGTTCCAAAGTTCCCTTAGGCTCTCCTGCTTTTTAATTTTTTTTCTAGAAGCTGCTCTACTTGGGTATTTTTTCTACCTTGTCTTCCAGCTCACTCTGCTTCATCTAGTCTACTCCTGATACTTTCTATGGAGTTCTTTACCTCAGCAATGTCTCTTTTCATTTCTTCTTGGGTCTTCTTCATTTCTTCATAGTTCTTCTTCATTTCTTCATGGCTCTTCTTCATTTCCTCTTGATTCTTCTTCAATTCCTCATGGTTCTTACTCATATTGACTTCTCTTCTCTTCAGCCACCCTATGACCATTTCTCTGAACTCTCTCTCTGACAGGTTGCTTCCTTCCATTTCGTTTACCTCTTTTTCTGGTGAGGCTTGTTTTTATTTCATTGGTGGGCTATTTCTATGTCTCCCCATGGTCTCTCTTCTCTGTGTGTCTCGTAATGTAGTTCTCACTCTCCTGCGTTGATTTAAAGGCTCAAACTACAACACAACCAGGTGCAGCACACCAGGCACTGAAGAAGAATGTATTCACAGTATTGGTAACTCCAAATTAAAGGTGATTGCCAGAGGAAGGTAAATTAGGTTATAGGTGGGAAAATAGAGAGTAAGAGAAAACAGTCACACACACAAAAGAAAGGAAAAAAAGAAAAAAGAAAGGAAGAAAGAAAGAAAGAAAGGAAGAAAGAAAGAGAAAAAAGGGAACACCAAAATAAAATTGGGAAAAGGAGAAGGAGTAAAAAGATAGGAAAAGGGAATAAAGTATAAATATGGGTTGGAAAGTCCCAAAGGACCGCCACTAATCCCAACAAAAGTCAGCCACAAGTACCTGGAAATTGATACAAACTACATACAACAACTAATATCAAGGGAGGCTAGGGAACACAGAAGGTTAAATCTATCAAAAAAAACAATGTAAACAACACCAAAACAAAAAACAATGCCAACCCCCCCCCAAAACAAATTAAAATAAAAGAATAACCAAACCAATCTCACAAACATGCATAAACTATCAATATAAACAACAGTCAGGTAAACAACATCAGCAGGACCGAGAGAAAAACAGTTTAGGATAGTGAAGTCGGAGAAGCAATAGATGTGTATGGACTTGGAACAGGTGGTTGGAGATGGGATATAAGAGTGGGGTGAAATTTTAACAGGGGGTAAAAATAAAGACTGAGGAAAAAGTGTAAGGGGAATAAGACACTAACTAGGGAAAGGTTAGCAAGAGAGTGCTGGCATAAGGGTGAAGTGGACATAGAGTAAAAAGATACTAAAGGATAGATGAAAAAAGACTGTATAACCCTAATCCCTAAGTAGAGTAAAGATGAAATAAAATGGCACTTAAAAAAAGTTTAAATACTAGTAGAAATAAAATTGATTCCTTAATTTGTGTTGCACAAGAGTCAAGTTGTGATTCAGCCCTTAGGTGGCAGTGTTTCTGAATTGACCTCTGGGTCTATTGGTCATCTCTAGCCTGAACTAAAATTCCCTTATGTCTATGGTATTCTCTGCTGATTTGTGGAAATAGGGTAACCCAGAGTTGTTTCTCTAATGGTGAGCACCTTTTCTGATCCCAGCCTCAGCAAAACAGCTCACCCCTGTGGTCTCCCAGGTTATCCCCCCACCAGGCGATCCCATGTTCCTGGTTCAGCACTGAGAAATTCAAATTTGGAGAGTTCAAATGCAAGCGTGCGAACTCACGTCCGGCTGGTATGTTGCGCGAAACCCCTTTCCCCCTTGGGTTTGGCAGCCCGCTTCCTCCCGAAATTGTTAGGCTGGCCTTCTCTGTCAGGTCCAAATGGGTTGCCTTCTATGTATCTCCCCTGCCACCAGCTCCGAGGGCCCTCTTCCATGTTTGCCAGCTCCAACAACCCCAGATTTTTTCTCTTTTATTTTTTTCCCCAGGCGCGAATCTCCCTCGGGAAAAAACCCCAGGGGAAATCTGACCTTTCTGTGGCAGAGCACAGGGTTCCTCGGAATCCGATTGTGCGCCAACTAGGAACCAATCCAATAGTATAATATTTTTTATTTCAGTCAGTGTATGCTTAATTTCTAGTTGGTCCTTTTTCATATCCTCAAGGGTCTCGTTCATATCCTTGTAGGTCTCATTCATTTCCTCATAGGTCTTGTTCATTTCCTTGTAAGTCTCATTAAGTTTATCGGCCTTTTCTAGGAGCCTCTTGAAAAACCTTATAACTGTGATTTTGAACTCTATGTCCAGTCGTTTTTTCCCTCCATTTCTTTCACATCTGATTTCTTTCCATGGCTCTGCATTGTGGCTGCTTTCTTGAGTTGGTCAATTAGCTTTGTGTGGTAGATGTCCTCTAAGGGACAGTGGCTCAGCCTCCCCAGTTACCTGAGGTGGATACTCTTGCTGCAGCCCTTTATGGGTTGCACAATCTTGTTGAAGTTAAGCCTAGGTAATTGTTGTTAGCACTAGGAGGGTTTGACCTCCAGGACAACTGGCTGTGAGGGTCAGCTGTGCTCAGGTGGTAATGGCTGCAAGCATCTCTGAGAGAAAGCTGCTGCTGAGCTCTACCTGCTGCCAGACAATTCAGCCTCTCCCCAAATGAGTCTGCACACCCAAAGTCTCACCCAGGGCTGTAAAACAATGTAGTTCGGTGGTTTTCCGAATGAGAGAGTAAGTCAAGAGTCCTCTCTGAGTGCTTGCGCATTTCTGCTGTTCGTCTTCTCCACAAGCTCGCAGACCTCTCTATCACCCGAGTTTCAGCGTGCTCCCTTACTGTCCAGTTTCACCCCGTATGTGTGTGGGTTCCCCAGACCTCGCCCAGAACTGGGGAATCGGTGCAGTGGGATGCCTTTGTCTCCCTCCCTGTTCGAGGAAACCAGCTGGGTTTGCAGCCGCCTGCCCTCTCCGCTTGCGAGCGCACGGTTCCAAACCTCTGATTCTGTGCGTATGTGAACGCTGCCCTCCGCGGCTTCTCTGAGTCACGGTGTCCTATCTTTACTTTTATTCGTGGAATTTTACTCAGCCAGCCTTCCAGTGATTCTGTATGATGTTTGTTCTGTCGTTAAGTTATAGTTTTGAAATTATTGTGTGGAGCAGCAAGTTAGGTGTTTACCTATGCTGCCATCTTCAGGATTAATTTTTATCCAAAGTATAAGACCTAGTAATGTGAGTGTAGATTTTGATAGGTGTTCATAAGCAGGCCAGTAGTTTTAATATGTATAACTCAAATGCTACCTGTCCCTTCTGGGGTTGTGGATACCGATGAAAGCTTAGCAACAAGAGCCCGAGTTAGTTTGGCAGTGTCGGCCGCTGTGCTTACGGATGAGACAGCATTCTCCCAGGTGCCCCTTCTCTGCAGGCGCACCTCCACAGTCTCCCACACTTCTCTGGCCTAAGGGAGTCACCTCCAGCATATTCCAGGACCATGCTTCTAAAGGCCTCTGTTGCTGTGTGCCCACCTGTGGGTATAATCCTTCCCCCATCCTTCCCTTCAGCGCCAGAGCAGGTGTAGATCTAGAAGAATGGTCCCTTAAGTCCCTAAATTCCCCGATCACTGATCAGATGTCAAGAATTTTCTGGAACCTTTGGGATAGCTGGTCACACTCCTGGGGTACCAGCCACAGGACACTCCCTGGCCTAATCCCCAGCCTCCCTCCCTGCTTTTGAGACCAGCTGCTCTCACAGCCTAGGGCAGTGATGGACAACTTTTTGAGCTTGGTGTGTCAAAATTCGCCAAAAAAACTGAGCATAACTTGGGTGGTGAGTCACTTTGAGAAAAAAAAAACATAATTTTGTGATATTTATAGTTTACATAACAAAAATGTATAATTGTAACATATAACTGTATTTAATAAACCAAAAAAATAATTATTTAACTTACCTGTGTTTTCCTCTGGAAGCTTGGCACCCACAGTGGGCATGCTCCCCATGGAGTCCACAACCCCCACAAGCTGGGGCTGAGTGTCTGATGCAGGTAAGCTTGAGCACCAAGTCCCAGTACTACTTTGCCTGAAAGAGAGAGAGAGAGAGAGAGAGAGAGAGAGAGAGAGAGAGAGAGACATTAATGATGAGAGAGAATTATTGATGGGTTGCCTCCTGCTTGCCCCCTACTAGGGATCAAGCCAGCAACCTGGGCATGCGCCCTGGGCTGGAATCGAACGTGGGACCCTTCAGTTTGCAGGCTGCTGCTCTATACACTGAGCCAGACTGGGTAGGGCAGGGCAGAAGTATGGTTTCTTTTAAAAAATATTGAGCCCGAAACCCAGGAATGTGCTTTCACCTGGAATCCAACTATGACCTCCTGGTTTATAAGTCGACACTCAACCAGTGAGCCACACCAGCTGGGCACAAGCACAAGTATTGTTTCTTAATGTTTTAAGGTGAGCTTATCAAGAAAGCAGATGCAGCCAGTATGCCCCAGGGAGGCCCAGGGAGGCCCCTAAAAATCTCCATTATTTAAAAAATTTGAAACTAGAATCTAGTTACTAGATGAACAAGCTTAGAGATTTCAAATTTCATTTAAAAAACTAAGATAACATTATTCTAAAAAGACTTTCTTTACATGATCTGATAACAATAAAACTGCTTGGCATCTTACAAAACATAAAATGTGATTTAATTAGGTGGTATTTTAAGGGCGTTAAAAGAAACCTAAATGTCTGTATTTTGTCATTAGTTGGGAACAAGCATGTTTCCTGCTTTTCTTCAGGGCAGGGATGCGAGGAAGCAGAAGACAGGGCAGCAGAGGAGGAGAGCACACATTTCTTTAGGCTACAAATGATTACATTTTAAAAGACAGCTCTTCTTAATCTAGGACAGAGAAGGGTTGGATCATATAGACTGATGACCTCGATGTAAAAGTTTTGCTCTATTTCTGGCTTAATTGTTTTTATTTTAAATATTTGAACATATGCAAAATAAAATCAATTCCACCCCTGAAAATATTTCTAGTATAGATGGCCCCGGCGTGGTTCAGTGGTTGAGTGCTGACCTCAGAAACAGAGGTCATGGTTGGATTCCTAGTCAGGGCACATACCTGGTTTGAGGGTTTGACCCCCAGTAGAAGGCGTGCTGGAGGCAGCTGATCAATGATTATCTCTCATCATTGATGTTTTTATCTCTCTTCCTTCCTCTCTGAAATAAATAAAAATATGTTTTAAAAGTTTCTCTAGTTTGGAAAAAATGATGGTCTTGCAGACCTCCCCGCTCTGTCCACCCATTCATCTCTCCAAGGACCACCAAGAGCTAACCCTGTAACCTTGCCTGCTGATGCTGATTTACATGTCATTTAAATTAAACTGGAACACAGTGCCTTGCACACAGGCATCTCTCAGAAGCTTCCTGCCCCTGGGTTTTTTTATTGAATCAAGTGCAATCTCATTTCACTGCGCTTCCGTTCTGGTCATAGAGCAGAGAGCAGATCCTGGTGGACGTGGGAGGCTGCCCTGAGGCTGTGTAGGAGAGGGGCAAGGAGCTGCTGAAGGAAGCGTTTTCACCAGTTCAACATTGATGTCCCAGAGTCCTGGGCAAGTCCACTGACCTTGGAGCTGAAGTTACAGCAAGATGGGAAAGCTGGCCATTGTATTTATCAGCAGAAAAAGTTTTGGTAAAAAAAAATAGGAATCACTGTTCAAGGAGGAAGAAATTTCCTGATTTAAGATGGAATTCTCAGTCAATAATTGCTTCAGTCACATGGAAGAAGCTCAACATAAAAATCTTAAGTTTTAAAAAAAGACATAGACTTCTATATATGTCTATCTCTTGATAAGTATTCAGTCATAAATAGAAGAAACCCAAATTGAAATATACCAAAATGTTATCAAATTTATACTTTTACATATATTTTTCCATTTCCTGCAGTGAAAATGCATTTCTTTTGTAGTAATATGTTTATACTAGGGGCCCGGTGCACAAAATTTGTGCACTGGGAGTGGGTGGTCCCTCAACCCAACCTGCCCCCTCTCACATACTGGGAGCCTTCAGGGGATGTCCAACTGATGGCTCACCCCCAGCCTGCCCAAGGGGCACCCAGCCATCGCCCTGCTCAGCTCAGCCCCGGCAGCCTGTGACCACCAGGCCCCTGGGGCTGGGCACTCACCGCCACTTCTGCTCACAGCGCCCAGGGTCCAGGCGCTCCCTGCTACCGTCACCTTCGCTGCCGCCGCCGCTGCCATTTTCCCTCACAGTGCCCAGAGGCTGGGTGCTTGCTGCCACTGCCATTTCATCTCCACCCCTGGGCCCAGCACTCATGCCACTGGGCCCCGCCCCCGCTCCTGATTGGCTAGTAGCATAGCCAATCAGGAGCGAAGG
This sequence comes from Antrozous pallidus, assembly GCA_027563665.1. Taxonomy (NCBI): domain Eukaryota; kingdom Metazoa; phylum Chordata; class Mammalia; order Chiroptera; family Vespertilionidae; genus Antrozous; species Antrozous pallidus. Next base: position 66,647,601 of record CM050510.1, on the reverse strand, counting down.
TACAGTCAAATTTGCATGTTTCTCTTTTATTATATAGGATGAAGACAAAGATAGAAGGCTACATTGAGATAACTTGATGGTCTTTGAGAAAGAGGGTTAATTCAAGGGCTTCTAACCTTGGGAAAACCGGTGCCAGACACCTCAGGTTCCCAGAACGGATGACTAAATATTTCCAAGGCACCCTAAGTGGGGCCTCAGCTCCGAGAACAATCTGATAAGTGAAATTTGGGCTGAAAATGAAAATTTTTATCCCCTATTTTAGCCCCGGGAGAGAGAATTTGTGCAGTGGCTTCATGAAGTCCTAGATGCCTTTTAAGTCTGGAGGCGTAGGGGCTTAAGGCTCCTTGGAGCAAAGGGAAGGGTAGTTCCCACGTGCAGAGAAGCCCAGGGCGGGCCGCCACTTCTGAAGGGTGAGCCCAATGCGGCAGCGCCCCCAGCTCTGAGAACCCCTCTGTCCCCACACACCCAAGCTCCTGTGCGTCATCTCCAAGGGGCGCTGCTTTATTCCCATGACCTCACATTAGCGCCATTAGATAGCTATCTGCAGCTCTTCCTCCTCTTTGCTCATAGCTAAGAACATGGCTGCAGCTTGGTGCATGGACCTGACAGTAACAGGAGCGTCATTTTGACATGGTAGATCTTCACACTGGCCATAAGGAAACCCTCTTTAACTCCGAGGGTTGTCTTTTTACCCTCAGGCTCTGTCTCCACGGGCCCTCTTCAGAACAGCTTGTTGGACTGGCTAATGCAAAAGGAGACAGATCATTTTCTTGTGTGAAAGGAGAATAACTGAAGATTTAAAAAAATATATTTTTTATTGATTTCAGAGAGGAAGGAGAGGGATAGATAGAAATATCAATGATGAGAGAGAATCATTAATTAGCTGCCTCTTGCAGGCCCTACACAGGATTGAGCCTGCAACATGGGCATGTGTCCTGACAAGAAATCGAACTGGGACCTCCCGGTTCCTAGGTCAATGCTCAACTACTGAGCCATGTTGGCCAGGTGAATAATCAAAGATTTGGCTTCAGGTAAATGTTTATTAGCATTTTACAAAGTATTCCATTGAGAACAAGAAATACACCTGGAGGATTAACCAGGTTTCCAAATATTGAAATGGACTGTTCATTCAGATTTTCAAAGGCCACTCTTTTCCCTCTCTCCCCTTCCTCCGCCCGTTTTTAATTTTACCGGTTCCTAGCGCTTCGCTAACTATAGGATGGACTCCGGTGGCTGTGCTTTATTAGTAAGAGACGGCACTTTGGTATGAGATTGCATTTTATTATTTCCTTCAGCTCCACATGTACCTGATATTGGAAGGCCTCCCTATGGGTTCAGATGAGACACAGCCAGTGATGTGGTCTGATTGCTGTGTGGACCCGCTTCCCTGCAGCCAGGTGCACAGCCTGTGCAGCTCCTGGAGTCGCTTTGTTCTGAAGGTAGTTCTGGCACCCATGGCCCAAATGACTGCTTTTGTTTGCATCACCGAACGCCTGAGGCAGTTGCTGTTCTTTTGGCTTGAGATGCCAGTTTCCATCTGAGATCAGTAGGCATTTAGCACGGCTATCCTGGCCTCTTGGCACAGAGGGTCTAGTTTACCATCACCTCCTAGGGAGACAGGGAGACTTTCCTTGTGACCAGCTTTATATGCAATTTAATGTCATGTAAGACACATATATGGCTCCCACTAGGAGAACATTTTCACAGTACACAGGCATGGTACTGGTTAGTTGGTCTTTAATAGGGCATTAGTAGATTGTGAAAGCGTTTACTTTTGGGCAAAGTGAGGTATGCCTGATGCCAGCCTGCCAGGCCAGCAGCTCACCAGTGCAAAGAAATCCTTAGAATATCGCTGATAAACTGTATGACTGGCATATCAACTCTGTTTTATGCAGCTTAGACAGAATAGTCAAATGAAACAGTTTGTTTTGAAGATAACATAATAAAACACACATTATTAAAATGCACCCCCCCCCAATCAACCGATTATCCCTAAATTCCCATAATCTATTTGAAGTTTTGAGCTAAAACTTCATTTTCTTTATGCCTCTCTCTGTCCCCAGTGTTCTTTCTGGGAAGAAGCCGAAAGCATCAAACACTTTACTATATGTGGTTTAGGATGTGTTCATTCAGTGCCACAGGGCACGGGGCTTTAAATAAGAGTGTGAGACTCACAAAGAAGCCCAGGTTGAATCAGGGCATGACACACTGACCCCCTTCAGCTGAAAGCTGAGGGGGCTTGAGAGAAGGCCACTCTGGGGGACCAAGGTTGCGGGGGGTTACCGAATTCCAAGTCTTTGATGTTGCAGTGGAAGACAACTTCTTCGTTCACCTTGAGCTCCACCACATTCCAGTCCTCCATCTTCTCTAGAATGACCAGGTGTCCATCTGCAGCCAGCACAGCTGCAAAAGAGAGAAAGGGGTGTGGGGGCAGGGCAGAATGCTGATTACCATGGCATGCAGACGTCCTCCCGGATCCCAGCAGTCCTCTTCTCTGAGAGGTACAGCCCAGACTGAGCATTTCAAGATCAGTTGTGATTTGATCCAGATCCAAACGATCTATGAGAATATGATCTCTAGGAAGAGCTTCTGAGGTATTTTAATAGACAATGCTCAGTGTTTTAGAGAATTTGTGAAATTAGGTGAGTTCTGACCTTGCTGATGGAACCTGTCAGAGGCAATTTGACAATACATGAAAAAACCTTAAAAGCCTCAAAAAATTAGAATTAAAAAATGATTCTAATCTCTGGCCAAGGAAATTGTACTTATAAGAAGTCTTTCTGAGGAAAAAAGTCAGACTTTTTGCAGTAAGATATTTTATTCTCTATTTTAAAATAGCAAAATACTGTGACTAACTTACATGCCCAATACTATGAGAATGTTTATGAATTTTTAACAGCATTAAAATATTTGTAATATAAGGAAAAATCAGCCTACAGATAAACTACATATTCAATATTAATTAAAATATGTAAATGCAGTAGAAAAAATGCTCAGTGATTATCTTTCCCTGGTGAGATTATGAGTTTTTTTTTCTTTATTCTTTTATCATGTTTTCAGATTTGTCTATAATAGTCAGAAAAAATATTTTTAATAAAGCTAATGGACTAAACTTTTATTCTCATCTTCGGAATGGGCATGTTGGTTATCACATTCAGTGGCTCCTTCCGCAGAGATCAGGACAGAAACATTGTTAGGTTTATTCTCTGTTGGAGAAACGCAAGCGTGTGTGGGCTTAGCAGCAACAGTGTGCATGGAACAGCCTGGAGCTCTGTGGTTTCCAACACGTTTCTCCCCAGTTTTTCGATGTGTTCCCTCCTAACCTTGGTGTTACAGTGGGCAAGCAGTTGGGTGAGGATGAAAAGAGAAATGGGACCATTTTTTTTAAAGCCTTAGCATTTCCATCAGTCTTACATGGTGAAAAGCAGACAGTTACGTCAGTTAATTGTATTTAATCACAGAGACAATTGCTTTTTCAAAATGTTGGCATGCCCACTTCATCTTTCAATCAGTTCAAGAACAGCAAGCCCTGACTGTGAGCATTTTAATTGCGTGACTTTAATTTCACTTCTGGAAAGGAACTTCAGAAAGTAACTCAGCAAGGATCTCCATTAATAAGACAGGGCTCCTTGGGCACCCAGTGGCGGCCCTAATTGACTTTGTGTCAGCCAACCCAGGCTCTACAGACACTGCATCTTTTCCTTTGGCATATTTATGTTATTGCATCATAGTTAAAGGTCTTCTTCTGAAATATCTTTGGAGGAAGGCACTCAGCTTGGATCCATGACTGGTTTAAATGAAGCAGCCCCCCCCACCCCCACCCCCGCCTCGTGGGAATGGCCAGTGGGTCGTCTAGGAAGCATAGATCTCTGTAGGGTTCTGGGGATCATACAGTCCCAGCAGCACCTTCCTGTGTGTGTGTGGGGGGGTGGGGCGGGGGGGCGGGGAGGGTAGCTGGAGAGGGAAGAGCTCCCAGTGGGTAGATAGGAGGCAATTCAGCCTCTGTGACCTTGAATTTACATTGTCTGAAGATGTTCCTGGGAAATGGAGTTCAACCTGACAGGAAAAATTTGGAACAAAACAGCTTCTCCACTCCCACTCCCCAACCCCCTTCTGGGGATAGGTGCTAAGGCCTAGGGGTTCTGGGGAGGAGGGTGCAGGCCCTGCCTGGGGCTGGTCACAGTGAACACAGTGTAAGTGAGGAGGGTGCTGCAGGGGAGACCCAGGGAGGCTGTGCACCCTGCAGCTGCTAGGACCCTTTTCCTGGGGCCCCGTCTGACTAAGCCTCATGCAGCAGTGAGTTTGGGGTTTGTTTTGTGAGAACAGCGGCACTCTTCATGGCAGGGTGTAGCTAAGACATTGGATTTGAACCATCAAATAGTCAAGCCACCCTGTGGAAGTGGGGGTGCCAACTAATGGGGTCTACGCGAATAAAGCCCAACAAGAAGTCCTAAGAGAGCAAATAACTCCTCTTTTTTGTGCTCTCTGGGCATTTAAGGGCGTGCCTCTCCCTCACCGACCACAGCACCCTCTACCCCACCCCGACCCCCACCCAGCCACCGGGTGCCTGGTGTTAATGAAACTCACAGAATAAACAAGCTCACAATAGCGCTGGGCACCTCCAATGACTGTTTTGGACCCTGAGTGACCTGAGTCTGACTTATTAAAGCGATAAGCCATCTGAGACTAGACTGTAAATTACTCTCAGGACACCCAACCTTTCTCCTCAGTCCAGGATGCGCTGGCCCAGCAGGAGGGTGGCCAGTGCAAGCTTAAGGGATAAAACTTGAAGCAGCACCAGAATTCCTGCAGTTCATGTAAATGCCAACCTCTCTACATGGAGGACCCATTTGTTCTATGAACGGCCATGGGTTGTCTATTCAAAGAAAGGTCAGATAAATACACTCCACGCAACAAAGCCTCTGCAAAGGCAGTGGCTAACCTCCAGAATAAATCAACCCGAAGCTGTAAGGCCCCCTGAAGAATGCCTGCTTCTTTGAAGTGACACCTCATTCTTCAAGTGGAATCTGGGTAAACGGAAGGGATACAGACAAGCCCCCTTCTTCCCGGTGCTGGAGGAGTGTGCACCATCTGTGAATGATTTAAACGTGCTGGTTAGGAAGTCAAGGCAAACAGGCGACAGGCCTGTCCCCTTTCTCTGCTTATGCAGATGCAATGTTGATGACCATTAGTGTGTGGCTAATGCAGAGCGAGGGGCAGGTGGATGTCACGCAGCACCCTAACTAAATAAGGCAGATTCTGATTTGTATGGGTGGTTTCAATTCCTTCTAGTTCCCTTCAGCAGGTCATTTGGCAAACTTGAGTACATCAGGCAAGGAGCAATATGGCCTGGGAAATTATTTAGAACTTTTTGTTAAGCATTAGTTATTTAGTTTCATCAGGATTGAAGCCATAGTAGAGACATTTTTGCTGAGCTATTATAATGAAGAAAGAACAAAAAGGTTCAGATTGCTTAAGGCAGAGTAAGTTCAGGAAAGATCAAATATATTCCCAAAGCCAGCAGTCTTTGGGAAATGATAAAGAGCTATGATTTTTAAAGAAACACACAGAATTCAGATGCAGATTTTACAGAAGAGGGCCGGCAAGTGCACTGCTGTGCCCAGTGTGGTGTTAGCCTTGAGGCTACAGTGGTCCTGGAATGTGGGGCTGGGAGGGAGGAGGAGCAGATGCTGCCTGCCTGGCTTCAGTTAACACTCTGGCATGTGTCACTGGCCCTCAGTGAATGTTGGCTGCTAGTATAATACGAATCACCATTCAGGAATATACAAAGCTAACTTTAAAAATCAACCACCTGCTGATATCTTGCAATACTTAAGTCTCCTTCAACCATAGAAATTCTCCCCTTGGTCTTCTCAAAATACTCCTCTGCTCTCCGACTGTGGGAAGAGCTGCCTGTGCCCTCTACTTCCTCTGCCCACTCTTGAACCTGCACTCTCAGAACTGTCCGCACAGTCAATGGCTCACCCCGTCTCTCCTACCCCTCAGGAGATGAACGCCCAGGCCCATTGTTATAAAATACTTTCTTTTTTTTGGGGGGGGGGGGATACTTTAATTGATTATATACACACACCCTTTCCAGAATCACACGTAATCGCTAGTGGACTTTTCAGTGGTAAGAACCTGTGTTCAGGGGAACCTTTGCATGTGTTTAACCTCTTCATCTGCAACCCAGGTTTTCTCAGTGATGTTTTTGAGTTGCAGCTGTTTGCCTTTGGTTGCGTTCTTTATTGTGCACGTGGAATGTGCATTGATACCTAGGACTTCTTAACAGCTGGTTTATTTGGGGCAGTATTAGAAAAAATGTCAATCAAGGGATACCGTCTAGAATTCTAATAGGGCCAAGTCACGTTGGGGATCTAAGGCTTGTTAATGATGGGGAGGGCCTACATGAAATTAGTGAGAAGTGAGGTTTGTTTTCTCTTAGGAAAATGACAGCTCTCTAGCCTAATATGTATTTTTCATGTTAATCCTGACAGTTTACCAAGTAGCTGGTTATGGAGAAGGTGGGCAGTTAACCTCCCTCCAGAAATGGTTCCTACCTGGTACATTATTTGGTTTCTTTTATTTATCTACTTGAATACTTGAGTAAACCACTCTCCAGTTTTAATTATTCTATTTTAATCCCTTTATATAATAAATTTGAACTGACCAATTGCACAGAAGCTTTTTGTCATTAATGTAATTTGGTGTCATGATAAAAACAAAACAAGTCTTCCCTTTATTTTGACAAAGTAATGTAATTTACCTTATTTATCTGTATGAAATTCCAGCAGTTAATTTGAACATCTATTTATATGATGTTTGTATTCTTAGGTCTTTAATACAGTGTTTCTACCTCTCATTGTAATTGCATTCATTATTCTTGAAACTAGGTAAAATTCACTGAATTGTATAATAAGTAGCCTTTTTTTTATTGCCTATAAAGAAATAAAATACTTTTACACTAAAATTTTATAGGTTATGATACAGACCCTTGACTTTTAAAAAAAACCTTACAATTATAGAAATGGACAAAAAAATTTAAATTACACATAATTCTCCCCTCTCCTGCCTTTTGTCTTTTTTCAGTAGAGGTAGGATCACAATGCGTATGGAATTCAGGAACATACTTTATTCCTTGAACACTGTGGTGTGGGGATCCAGTCCTGTCAACATACATAGATCAGCTACATTGCATGTCATGTGACAAATGTACAGCAATTCATACAGACAGTCCTTTTTCTGGTTGTTTCCTATTTTTTTCAGGCATCAAGAAATGTAAAGGAAGAAGATGCCTCCAGGTACATGTGCAAGTGTGTGTGTGTGTGTGTGTGTGTGTGTTTGTGTAAAATTGAGAAACGGCATAGCTGGATTCCACAGTACATGTTAAATTTTAAGATACTGCCAAGTTGCCCTCCAAAGTTACTTACTGTGCCAGTGTACCTTCTCTCCTCAAGTCTTTGAGAACACTTTTTCCCTAGGTCTGTCATCAATTATGAATTCATCTTTTTCTAAAGATAATTCCTACTTAACAATTTGGTGCCCATTAGCCATTTTCTTCTTGCCTCCTGTGCCTCCAGGTTCTCTCCTACATCAGCCCCCACCTGAGGAACCACTGTCATGTCCTACTGTCTGCCCAGTCTGTTTTTCCTTGCTTCCTCCACTGGCTCACCTTCAGTGGTTCTAGCATTCAGCTCCATGTAGGTTCATTTTAACTAATCTTTCTTGATTCTTAAAATTTGCCCAGCACAATTCCAGATACTGGGACACAGCAAAGAATAGAACAAAGAAGAATCCATGCTCCTTTGGAGGTCAAGAGTAATACAGTCATAGTAGGGATTTTTAATAAACCATTGCTATCAACAGATAGATCTTCTGAACAGAAAATCAACAAGGAAACAGCAGTCTTAAATGACTAGATCAGATGGACTTCATTGATATATTCAGAGCATTTCACCCTAAAGCTGCAAAATATACATTCTTTTCAAGTACACACAGAACATTTTCAGGGCTAGACCACATATTAGGACACAAAACAAGTCTCAGTAAGTTTAAGAGGATTGAAATAATATCAAGCTCTTCTCTGACCACAACAGTAAGAAACTAGAAATCAATTACAAGAAAAAAACATAAATTTCTTGTCTTCATTTTATCTAGCTCTTCTTCTGGAGAATTCTCTTGTTCTTTCATTTGGGGTTCATTTTTTCAATCTCCCATTTTGGCTCCCTGTTTGGGTTTGATTCTGTGTATTAGGTAGATCAGCAAGGAGTCCCAATCTCTGATGCAGGACAATGTCAGACATGGTTTGTGACTGGCCCTGAGCACTATTTGGAGCTATAAGCAACCCACAGTTTGTGCCTCCCTCTGCTGGGGCTGGGTGCCTTTGGAAATGACTAAGGTGTGCACCAAAGTGTGCTTTTCCAACCCCCAGGTCCAGAAAGAGATCAGACAAAGGCTCAAAGCCTCCAGAGATCCACCTCTGCATGTGGTCTGATTGTTATTTTCAGTCTTAATTTGTCTCAGGCTGAAGACCACAACAAGGCATAGACTCTACAGGGTGGGTGAGGGGTTTTCCAACAGGGTGGGGCAATTGCTTCCCTCCCAGGCAAAAGTTGCCTGGATGGAAAAATGTCTTCTTGAGAAAGATATCCTCTGCATTATGAGGGAATGACTGAGCACAGGAAACTGGGGTGGCTGCCTTCCAAGCTCTAACCCCAGAGGTCACACCCTGGGTTTCTCCACACACAGCTTTAGTCCACTCTGCCCTCCCTTTGCCAGAGCCCAAAGTGAGTTGCTGCTTTCCACAACCAGATGTTATGTGGGCACCTTTCTCAGTTCTGGTGTTTTGGGATGGGGAGCCAAGCTTGGGGTTTAGACCCCAGAGTTCTCAGTGGGAACCCCTGATAGCTGAAATATCCCTTCAGAACTTCAGCTGCTGTCTGTGGGAGCCCAGCCAGCCCTCTTGTGCCTCTGCACTTCCTACCAGTCTCTATGTGGTCTCCACTTTCAGTCCTTGGTTATCAGGGTTCTCTCTAGCTAGTTTTCAGTTGATTATTCAGGATATTGTTTGTCTTTTTTCTTCTGTATTTTAGTTGTAATTGCAGTTTGGTCCTGGGAGAGTGTCAATGTAGCTTCTACTTAATCCACCACCATTTTAGAACCCCGCCCCCCACTCTCAATGATTATCTTTTTCCTGTATTTTTGTATGGAAGACAAATTTTATTTTATTGTCATATTTTATTTTCTTTCCTTCTTAAAGAAGTTTGTTTATCATTTCCTGTAATTCTCTTTCATTGTGTTGTTTTTGTCCTCACTGCATGCTCGCGCACCTCTGCTGTTCCCAAGTTTATGCACACTCTCCACAAGCTCACCCTATCCACAAGCTTGCAGACCTTTGCAGCGTCCAAGTTTCAGCATGCTTCCCTACTGTCCAGTTTCACCCCGAATGAGTGTGGGTTCCCCGGACCTCACCTGGAACTGGGGAATCAGTGCAGTGGGATGCCTTTGTCTTTGCAGCTGCCTGCCCTCTCCACTCGCTCCCTCGTGTGCAGGGCTCCAAACCTCTGACTTCACGCGTACCTTCAATGCTGCCCTCCACCACTCCTCTGAGTCACAGTGTCCTATCTTTACTTTTATTTGTGGAATTTTCACTCAGCTGGCTTTCCGGTGATTCTGGGTGATGTTTGTTCTGTCGTTAAGTTGTAATTTTGAAATTGTTGTGTTGGGCAGCACGATAGGTGTTTACCTATGCTGCCATCTTGGTTCCTCCCCCATCTCATATTATCGAATTTGTCTTCCATTCTTTTCAGCCACCTTATGACCATTTCTTTGAATTATTTCTCTGACAGATTGCTTACCTCCATTATGTTTACTCCCTTTTCTGGTGATGCCTGGTTTTCTTTCATATGCAGGCTGTTTCTTTGTCTCCCATGGTCTCTCTTCCCTGGGTGTCTGGTTATGTAGTTCTCACTCTTTCCGTGGTTGAGTGCAGAGCTCCTCTGAATCTGCGTGTGCTGCAGTTGTAGATTTTCAGGCTTCCAATAACATCCACTCTCCCCTTCAAGATGCCATGGTCTCCACATCCAAGCTGGTGGCTCCAGGAGGGTACACAGCAGCAGTGGGGCCTGCCCAGTCAGGGGAGCCCTGTCCAGCAGTCCTCCACCTTCTCCTGGAGTATAACTGACACCTAGCACACAAAGCTACCCTACCAACTCAGGAAAGCAGTGAAAATGTGGAGACAAAGAATTAGATCATAAACAAAAGAAATGGAGGAAAACAAACAGCTGGATATAGAGTTCAAAACCATGGTTATAAGGTTTTCCAAGAATTTCCTAGAAAAGGCTAATAACTTTAGCGAGACCATTGAGGATATGAAAAAGGACCAACTATAAATTAAACATACAGTGACTGAAATAAAAAATATTATACAGAGACCCAACAGCAGACTAGAGGAATGCAAGAATCAAGTCAAAGATTTGAAATACCAAGAGGCAAAAAATATTCAACCAGGAAAGCAAAAAAAAAAAAAGAAAGAAAGAAAGAAAAAAAGAAAGAAAGAAAGAAAGAAAGAAAGAAAGAAAGAAAGAAAGAAAGAAAGAAAGAAAGAAAAGAATCCAAGAATTTGAGGATAGTGTAAGAAGCATCTGGGACAACTTCAAGCATACCAACATCAGAATTATGGGGGTGCCAGAAGAAGAGAGAGAGCAAGATACTGACAACCTATTTGAAGAAATAGTGACTGGAAACTCCCACCTCATGAAAGAAATAGACTTATGAGTCCAGGAAGCACACAGAACCCCAAACAAAAGAAATACAAAGAGGATCACACCAAGACACATTATAATTAAAATTCCAAGGGCAAAAGACAAAGAGAGAATATTAAAAGCAGCAAGAGAAAAACAGTTAATTATCTATAAGGGAGTACCTATATGATTGTCAGCTGATTTCTCAACAGAAACTATGCAGGCCAGATGGGGGTGGCAAGAAATATTCAAAGTGATAAATAGCAGGAACCTACAACCAAGATTACTCTACCCAGGAAGGCTATCATTCAGAATTGAAGGTCAGATAAAGAGCTTCACAGATAAGAAAAAGCTAAAGGAGTTCATCACTACCAAACCAGTATTATGTGAAATGCTGAAAGGTATTCTTTAAGAAGAGGAAGAAAAAGGTAAAGATAAAAATTATGAACAACAAATATATATCTATCAACAAATGAATCTAAAAATCAAGTGAATTAAAAATCTGATGAACAGAATAAACTGGTGAATATAATAGGATCAGGGGCACAGAAAGGGAGTGGACTGACAATTCTTGGGAGGAAAGGGGTGTGGAAAGAGACTGGACAAAAATCATACACCTATGGATGAGGAAAGTAGGGGGCAGAGGTTAAGAGCAGAGGGTGAGGTGGGAACCAGGTGGAGAGGAGCTATGTGGGGAAAACAGAAGAACAATTGTAATAATCTGAACAATAAAGATTTATTAAAAATTTTTTAAATCCAAAAAGGAGATACCCTACCAAGCAAGCTTGTAGGAGTTTATGATCTAAAATGGGGGTTAACAAATTTTTTCTGTAAAGGGCCAGATAGTAAATACCTTAGGCAATGTCAACCATCCAGTCTGGGTCAGAACTACTCAGTTCTGCCATTGCAGCCCAGAGGCAGCCACAGACACTTCTGTATTACAGCTACTGTGTGGTTGTTTCAACAAACTTTATAGAAACAGGTGGTGGGCCAGATTTGGCCTATAGGCCATGACTTGCCAATCCTGATCTAAACAAACAACAACTATCGAATACTAAATCAGAAGATTTTATCCAGAATAATTGTGAAAGATAAAAGATTTTGTTGTAAATACTTACTAATTTCATTTTATAGATTTACTGATTTGTTCTATAAAATGTGGGCAGATAACAAAAAGAAGCTACAAGAGGACCAAAAAGACACAGAGCACTGAAAAACCACAATGTAAATGGAATCAGGACACCCTTTTGTTGTTTGCACCCTGACCTCTGTTGCAGTAGAATAAATGATTTTGAAATCATGCGTAAGAGGAAATAAAAAATTACTCTCTTGTAAAAAAATTTTTTTCTGTGCCACCTGGTATAGTTCAGTTGCTTGAGCATCAACCCATGAACCAGGAGGTAAGAGTTCGATTCCTGGTCAGGGCACATGCCTGAGTTGCAGGCTCGATCCCCACTAGGGGATGTGCAGGAGGCAGCTGATCAATGATTCTCTCTCATTATTGAGGTTTCTCTCTCTCTCCTCCTTTTCCTCTCTTTGAAATCAATAACATATATTTAAAAAGTGTTTTCTATATTTATGAGTCTGTTTCTGTTCTGCTTTTTCTTTATTTTTATTTTGTTGATTCCACCTTTAAGTGAAATCATCTGGCATTTGTCTTTGCATGACTTATTTTACTCAGCTTGATACCCTCTAGGTCCATCTATTTTGTTGCAGATGGCAAGACTTCACTCTTTCTGTGGCTGAGTCATAGTCCTTTATATATATGCACCACCTTTTCTTTATCCATTCATCTAGTGATAGACACTTAGGTTGCATCCATATATGGGCTATTATAAATAATGCTGCAATGAACATATTGATGTATAGGTATTTTTGATTTAGTGTTTTGGATTCCTTTGGATAAATACCCAGAAGTGGAATTGCTGGGTCATTCCTTGTCTCTTGTTATATAACCTTCGTTTTAAAGTACTAGTATATTTTGTCTGGTATAAGTATTGCTACCCCAGGTTTTTAAATATATATTTGCATAAAAATATTTTCCCATCCCTTTACTTTAGGATCTGTGTATTTTTAGTCTGAGGTGAGTTTCTTGTAGGCAGTATACATATGGGTCTTATTTTCTTCTCCATTCAGCCACTCTCTGTCTTCTGATTGGGGCATTTAGTCCATTTACATTTGAAGTGATTCTTAGTAGATATGTCTTTATTGCCATTTTATTATTCAGATTTTAACTTTTTTTATTGTTCTTCTTATAGAAGACCCTTTAACATGTCTTATACTACTGGTTTGGTGGCGATGAACTTCTTTAGCTGTTCTTGTCTGGGCAGTTCTTTATCTGTTTTTAAATTCTAAATGGTAGTGTAATCTTGGTTGTAGGTCCTTTCCTTTCATCACTTTGAATATTTCATGCCAATCTCTTCTGGTCTATAAAGTTTCTATTGAATAATCAATTGACAGTCTTATGGGAGCTTCCTTGTAGGCAACTAACTGCTTTTCTCTTTCTGCTTTTAAAATTTTCTCTTTGTCTTTAACATTTGACATTTTAATTATGATGTGTCTTGATGTGGGTGTCCTTCAGTTTATATTGCTTGGGACTCTCTGTGCTTATTTGATTTGTATGTCTATTTCTTTCACAGGGTTAGATAAATTTCTCTTCATTATTTTTTTAAATAGATTTTTAATTTCTTGCTCTCTCTCTTCTCCTTCTGGCACACCCATGATGTGAATTTTGGTATACTTAAAGTTGTCCCAGAGCTGCCTTACACCAGTGGTTGGCAAACTCAGTCAACAGAGCCAAACATTAACAGTACAAAAATTTAAACATTTTTTGAGAGCCAAATTGTTTAAACTTAAACTTTTTCTAATGCCACTTCTTCAAATAGACTCACCCAGGCCGTGGTATTTTGTGGAAGAGTCACACTCAAGGGGCCAAAGAGCCGCATGTGGCTTGTGAGCCGCAGTTTGCTGACCACTGCCTTACACTATTCTCATTTTAAAAAATGTATTTGTTGCTATTCTGATTGGATATTTTCTCCTTCCTTATCTTCAAATCACTGATTGATCCTTCTGATTTATCTACTCTACTGTTGATTCCTTGTAATGTATTCTTCATTTCTAACTGGTTCTTTTTCATGTTTTCTATCTTATTAAAGTTCTCACTAAGTTCTACTCTTTCCCTAAGTTCTTTGAGTGTCCTTATAACCAGTATTTTGAACTCTGAATCTGGTAGATTGCTTATCTCCATTTTTTTCCCTGGAGTTTTGTGTTTTTTTTCCCATTTGGGATGTGTTTCTTTGTTGCCTTATTTTGGCTGCCTTCCTGTGTTTGTTTCTATGTATGTGGTTACAGCTGCACTGCTACATCTCCTAGTCTTGGTAGATTTTATGGAGTACAGTCAAACCTTGGTTCTTGAATGTCTCCCATCTCAAACAATTTGTTTTTCAACCAAGTTTATCAATGGAAAAATGTCCTGATTGTTGAATAAAACTTTGGCTCCCAACCCAACAACCCTTTAGGCTGATACCTGTATGTTACCTCCAACAAACAAAGGAGAGAATGTACGAGTATAAGTCAGCTTACTGCTAAACTTTGCATTGTTAAACCCTCAGGAAATTGTGCTGTGAATATTTTTGTGTTGTTTTTTTGCTTTTGTTGCTTATTATTATTATTATTATTATTATTATTATTAAATACATACAGTAAGTCACCATGGATCCTAAGAAGGTTAGTGATAGCAGCAAAGTGAAAAGGAAAGCTGTGGGAACAATAATAGAGCTTACAAAAGAAATAATTGCAAAGTATAATCAAGGTGTTCATGTGTCTAATCTGGGTACCTAGTATGGCATGGAGAAATAGCTGATTAGCTAAATTTTAAAACATAAAGAGGCCATTAAGAATGTTGATGTTAAGGGTGTGAAAGTGCTCATGAAACAATGATCACATGCTGAGAGGTAGAAAAATTGTTGATTTGGATAAATGAAAAGCAGTTAGCCAGTGAAAGCACTTCAGAGGCAATAATTCTTAACATTAAAGTTAAGTTCTGGTGTGGACATAAATTTTCAGTTTTTACTGTACATGTCATTCAATTTTTAAAATTTTTTCATTTATGTTTCATCTCCTTTTTGTTTTGAATGTGTTTATTTATAGGTTAAACAGTACATTAGACAGGTACTATATATAAGAAAGGTTAAAATAGGGAATCATTTCAGGTTCTGGAACAGATTAATTAAATTTACATTATTTCTAATGGGAGAAAAGGCTTCAGTTTTCTTACAAATTACTTTTCAAACAGTCTTTCTGGAATAAATTAAGTTTGAGAACCCAAGTTCCACTGTTGATCTCACACAGCCTTCCCAGTCACCCAAGCTGGGAGCTCCAGGTGTGCCTTCCATTTGGGCTGTGTGCATCCTTTTGTTATAGTTGAGCCTTGTTTGCTATTGGCAAGTCAATGGGATGGATTTACCTCCAGGCCAATTGGCTGCAAATATTGGCTGTGACCACCGTGGAGAATCAGCAGTTCAGAGGCCAACTTCAGTGAGCTGAACTCACTTTACCAAGTTTCAGGTACCCACTGAGTCCACGCCTTAAATGTGTTGCCTGTTGATTCGGTGTTGCTTCAGTTTGTTTTGAAGCTGTCTACCACATGTGATGGCTCTGGGGCCTTCTGCTTCCAGAAAGGAGCCAAGATCAGCTGCCACCTGTGTCCTGCCCAAGGTCACACAGCATGAGCTGCAAAGCAATCCACAGATGGCTGCTACTTGTGCTGGGCTTGGAGGTGCCTGGGAGAGCCCAAGCTGAGGACCACAGCCAGCTGCCGCTAGTGCTAGTACTGGGGCCACTTAACAAGAGGTACAAGATATACAGAGGCCAGATGTTGCTTGTTTGAGAGCTTTTAGGAAAGTTGGCAGCATGAACCAAGACAGGCCATTTGTATGGAAAGACACTGGAAAGGGCTTGAGTGCGGCGGTGGCCAGGGCAGGGGGCCCTCTGGGAATCACCAGGGTGGTGCAAATGGTATCAGCCAGGTTGATGGAGACTCAAATACGATGCCTGCCTGCTGTCTTTGTTGGGGGAGGGCTAAGCAAAGAAACCATGGCCTTTGCCAGCACTGCCTGGGAGAAAGATGCTCCTTCAGAACTCATCCTCAAGTCAGACAGTTCAGTTCCTCCCACATGCTCCTGGTGTCTTTCAAGCTGCTGGAGCTCAGAGCCAGTGAAACGGAGTCTCTCTATGTGTGGGCCCTTCATCTCACTCAGCCACAATCTCCGCTGGTTTTTACAGCCAGAAGTTTTGAAGATTTCTCTTCCAGCCACTGGAATTCTGGGCTGAAGATTCTGGAGTGGGAGTAGGACCTCTGGCTTTTCACTGGGAACCTTGGCAGCCAAGACATTCCTCCCAATTTTTAACCACTACATGTGGGTATGAGTCCAGGCTATTCTGTGTCTCCACCCCTCCTATCAGTCTTAATGTGGCTTCTTCTTTATACCTTAGTTATAGGTCTTCTCTTCAGCTATATTTCAGACAGTTCTGAATGATGGTTCTTCTGTAGGTTGTAATTTTGATGTGGTTTTGGGAGTTTCCAAGTCCCATGTTCCAAGGACACTGCCATCTTGTTCAGAAGCCAGATTTACCTTATTTTTAAGGAAATGCTATGCTTGCTTAGTCTCATTATTTACTGAACAAACTAAAAGTGGGTTATGAGGTGATGAGTTGGTGAGTGGGCCCAGTTCATCAGATGGGGAAGAAGCAAAAAGTTAATTATTTAGGCAGTGTCCTTAATCAAGACTACAAACATTTTAAGCATTACCAAATAATACTGGGTTATTTACAACAGGAATTTCTCAACTCTTCTCTCAGAGAAAGCAGTTTTCTCTGATCACTGAAATTCTCCCCACACTCTAACTAGAATGCAAATGTCTCCTCTTCCAGGAGGTCTTCCATGATTGCTGACTTTGTGTCCTCGCATAGCATTTTGCCTGGAAGATTCTGAGTTTGAGTCATATAATGGAGTTCATGAAGACTTAATTTCAGGCTCTATTCTCACTCTATGTGTTCTCCCTAAGCCAATGATTCATACTTTTCTTTCTCCAGAACAGACCTTTCCTCTGAACTCCAGAGCTTCAGAGCTGACTCAAAATCTCTGCTTACATAGCTGAAAGCACACTAAGTTCAATAATGTCCAAAATAAAGCATGTTCCTCCAATGGAATATCCCTGGTGTTGTTAATTTCAATGTAGAGCACTTGCATCCATCAGCACTTGGTTCAAGTCAGAACGGACTGGATCCAGAGGGCAGCCTCTTGACCCTTGCCTCCCATCTACAATGCTTTAAGGAGTACCATTGCTTTTACTTTTGTCTATCACCCTTTTATGGCTGTCCTGATACACGCTACTGTCATCTCTCCCATGGGCACTCTAACAGTCCTCAACTTGTCTTCATGCTTCAATTCTAGACCCCTTTCATCTGTCCTCACAGCAACCAGTGTAGAACTTTTACAGGATCTGGTTCTTGCCTCCCTCTCCAACCTCATCTCCCATAAGTTCAACAAATACATTATTTGTTCATGCTTCCAGTCTTTACAGATATTAGCTCTTCCATTTAGATTAGAATGATCTTTCTTCTCTTTACCTAATTAGGTTTTCATTATTTGAAGCTGAACTCAAGTGTAATTGCAGCAAGTAAACCCTTCCAGATGTTTCCCCTCACCCCTCCAATCCTGACAGTGGCAGGGCCCACTATGATTATGTTCCTCTGTCACAGTCTTAGCAGTATGGTCAGTTAGTAGTCATCAATGAGGAAACATACATCACTTCAAGGACATATGTCTTTGTTCCCCATTGTGTCCCAGGTACCTATAAGAATGTCCGACACACATTAGGTGCTCAGTAAAGGTGAATGAATGATCAAGGGATTGACTCCTTGCCATTTTCCAGTCAGCCATATGACCTTGGAGAAGTCACTTACCATTCCTGATCAGGTTCCACTGCGTAAAGTGGAGTATGTAATTCTTTTTATCCAGGTAACTTGTGTACACTGCCTGGCACCTCCTGGGCTCACAGAGCATGCTTATTTGTCCCATTCTTATACTGAAGCAGTGGAAGGCGGAGGAAGATGCTAACTCATCTCATGGTCCTGGGGGTTCAGGGAAGACTCTCCAGAGGAGGTAGAACTCGGTCAGGATCTGAGGAAGGAAGGAGGTCTAGACAGAAAGCATAACCTTCCTGGATGCTCAGAGGCTAGCTATACCTGGGCACGCGCGTGTTGATGGCCTTCCAGCGCTTGGCTGCCCACCTTGCAGGCCCTCCAGGCGAAAGGTGCGGTGCTCCACAGACAGGCCGACTGCGCTGTATGGGCCATAGCGCAAGGTGACCACTGCATTCTTGGGCATGGCTGGGCCTCCTGCCTGGGCTACTGCACAGTACACACTGCTGGGCAACTGCTCTTTATGCCCTTAGGAGTGGGCGTGGCCATGCGCGGCTGGGCGTGGTCAGGCGGGCGGAGCTTGAGGATTCTTCATACCTCCCACCCACCGGTGCTTGGTGTAATGGGTGAGGGTGAGGTGTTTCCCTCCTGGATGCCTGCACCACCTACTGTGTGCCCACTGCTGGGTGCAAAAAGATGTGGTAGTCAGAGATGATTTGCTTTAGCAACTCTCATAGTCAGGTAAACATGGGGTTTTAACCTGGTATGGAAAATATGGAAAGTGTTGATCAATAACAATAGCCAATTTACAGCCAATTACAGAAAGTATGTATCAGACAACATACTAAGCACTTTCCATATGTTATCTCATGTAATCATTTTATCTTTCTTATAAAATATGTTGTACTTTGTTATTTAGTATTTATAAAACTGAGGCTCAGAGGGGCCAAGTAACATTCGCAGATGATTCAGAGGTGTAGCACGGATTGGAAACCCTGGAGAGATGTCTATGTATAGATTTCTTCTTATTTATCTTGCCTGCGATTTGTTGATCACTTCTTTGAATAGTTGGTAGAACATCTGTATAAAATTTTATCCCCCTCCTTTTCACTGAGTAGGAAGATTTAAAACTAATTCTTTCATTTATTTAATATTTACAAAAATAATCAGAAATTTTATTCTTGTATCAATTTCAACAAATTATATTTTTCTAATATTTTTATGTGAGTTTTTTTAATTTTTGGCATATTGTGGTTGATGGATTCTCTTATTTTAAATGTCTATTGTAGTTATGTCAACTTTTGACTCATAATATTATTTATTTCTGACTTTAATTTTTAAGTTTGTTTTACCAGAAATGTCTATTTTGTTAGTTACTTTATTATTTTTTATTATTGTTCAATGTATTACAAATACTAGTCTCCTTCCCCTCCTCCCCGCCCATTTACCTCCCCTGGCCACCCCCATCCTCTACCCCCCAGGACATTCCCTCACTACCCTAGTATCTGTATCCATTGGTTGTGCTTACATGCATGCATAGGAGTCCTTTGGTTGATCTTTTACCCCCATCCCCACCCCTCTCCTGCCTTCTCTCTGAAGTTTGACAGTCTGTTCGATACTTCTTTGTCTCTATATCTATTTTTGTTTATTGGTTTATGATGTTCTTTATATTCCAAGAATGAGTGAGATCATGTGATATTTACCTTTCTCTGACTAGCTTACTTCGCTTTGCATAATGTTCTCCTATCCATCCATGCTGTTGCAAATGGTAAGAATTCCTTCTTTTTTATAGCAGTGTAATATTCCATTGTGTAGATGTACTATAGTTTTCTAATCCACTCATCTGCTGATGGGCACTTAAACTGTTTCCAAATCTTGGCTATTGTAAATAGGGTTGCATATTGTTAGTCTTTTTTAAAGAACTAACTTTTACTTTGTTTAGCTTCTCAATTGTTTTTTGTTTGTTTGTTTTGTTTTCTCCTTTATTGATAGTGGCTTTAAAAATTTTGTTATTGAATTTATTGGAGTGATCTTCATTAATATTCTAATTCTGTAAAATTATACAGGTTTCAGGTGTACTAGAATGTATGTCATCTGTATGTTGCATTGTGTGTTCACCACCCAAACAAAGATAAGTCTCCTTTCATCACCACTTATCCCCCTTTCCCCTCTTATACCTCCCTCTACGTCTTTCCCTCTGGTAATCACCATACTGTTGTATGTGCTTATGAGTTTTATGTTTTTTGCTTAATCCTTTCACCTTTTCCACAGAGCCCCCCCCCCCCAGCCACACCCTCTCCTATGATAGTTGTCTGTTCTCTGTATTTATGAGTCTGTTTCTATTTTGTTTGTTACTTTTGTTCATTAGATTCCACATGTAAGTGAAATCATATGGTATTTGTCTTTCTCTGACTGGCTTATTTCACTTAACATAATACTCTCCAGATTGTTCTATGCTGTCCAAAAGATAAGAGTTCCTTCTTTTTATGGCTGAGTAATGTTCTATTGTGTAAATGCACCACAGCTTTTTTTATCCACTCATCTAATGATGGGCACTTAGGCTGTTCCCAATCTTGGCTGTTGTAAATAACACTGTAAATGAACATAGGGGTGCATATAGTCTTTTGTATTAGTGTTTTGGTGTTTTTTTCTTAATATATATACCCAGAAGTGAAATTGCTGAGTCATAAGACAGTTCAATCTTTAATTTTTTGAGGGAAATCCATACTACTTTCCATAGTGGCTGCACCAATCTGCCTTCCCCTCATCCTTGCATGAGGGTTCCCTTTTCTCCATATCCTTGTCAGCACTTGTTTGCTGATTTATTGATGATAGCCATTCTGAAAGGTGTGAGGTGATGTCTCACTGTGGTTTCAATTTGCAACTTTTGGTGATTAGTGATGTTGAACACCTTTTCATATATCTCTTGACCATCTATATATCCTCTTTGGATAAGTGACTATTCAGGTCCTTTGTCATTTTTTAAATTGGATAGTTTTTCTGGCATTGAGTTGTATGAGTTTTTTATACATTTTGGTTATTGACCCCTTATCAGATATATCATGGATGAATATGTACTCCCATTCAGTGAGCTGTCTTTTCATTTTGTTGATTGTTTCCTTTGCTATGCAAAAACATTTTAGTTTTATGTAGTCCTATTTGTTTATATTTTCCTTTGTTATTTTTGCCCAAAGAGATATATCAGAAAAAATATTACTATGAGAAATGTCTGAGATTTTACTGCCTATGTTTTCTTCTAGGATTTTTGTCATTTTGAGTTTAACATTTAAGTCTTTAATCTATTTTGAGTCTATTCTTGTGTATGGTGTAAGATAGTTTCTTTTCTTCTCTCTCTCTCTCTCTCTCTCTCTCTCTCTCTCTCTCTCTCTCTCTCTCCTCTTTTTTGCATGTATCTGTCCCAACACCATTTACTAAATTGACTATCTTTACTCCATTGTATCTTTTTGCCTCCTTTGTCAAATATTAATTGACCATAAATTGTGAGTTTATTTCTGGGCTCTCTATTTTGTTCCATATATCTGTATGTCTGTTTTATTGCCAGAACCATGCTGTTTTGATCACTTGGTCTTGTAGTATAGTTTGATATCAGATAGCATGATTCCTCCAACTTTGCTCTTATTTCTCAAGATTGCTGTGGCTATTCAGGTTCGCTTGTGTTTCCATATGAAATTTTGAAATATTCTAATTCTGTATTGAAAGTTGTTTTTAATTTTTATTACTTTATTTGAGTTTACTGTTTCTTTTGCTTTCTTTGAATTTATTGATTGGCTTCTTTAAAAAATTTACTTTAAAAATATATTTATTGATATCAGAGAGGAAGAGAAAGGAAAAGGGAGATAGAAACATCAATGATGAGAGAGAATCATCGATTGGCTGTCTCCTGCACACCCCACACTGGGGATCGAGCCGCGACCTGGGCATGTTCTAACCAGGAATTGAAGCATGACATCCTGGTTCATAGGTCGATGCTCAAACTCTGAGCCACACCGGCCAGCGGGGCAAATATTTACTTTCTAAGTTACACTTAGTTCATCAGTTTTCAGACTTCTTTTTCTTATGTAAGTATTTTAACATATAAGTTTTCCTGAAAACATGACCTTTGTTATATCCCAGAGATTTTGATATGAGGTATCTTTATTATCATTCTGCTCTAAATTCTAAAATTGTATTATTTTTTTCTTTGAACCATGAGTTTTAGAAAGATGTGTTTCTCTGTGAAATATTTTTAGCCATTTTTTCTTTCAACAGTACTCCTCCATTCCCGCCGCCCCCATCCTCTCTGTTTCCCTTTTGGACTTCTACGTGTATCTTCTCTCTATTTTTATTTGTTTTTAATGTTAAGCATCGATTTTTTAAATTATTTTTTATTATTTTATTATTTATTTATTTATTTTGCAGTATAACTTAGATTTAATAGTAGTACATATGTTTTCCTTTCTCCCCCATTGTCCTCCCCCCAGCCTCCCCTAACCCCAGCACATGTCCCCACCTGCTCCCCGCCCCGCCCCAGTGTCTTACATCCATTGGTTATGCTCATATACATGCATACAAGTCCTTCGGTAGATCTTCCACAGCACCCGCCCCCCACCCACCCCAGCCTTCCCCATGTAGCTTGACAGCCTGTTCAATGCCTCCCTGCCTCTATATCAATCGCTCTCCCCTGTTTCTTTTCTTCAAAAATATCTTGCATCTGAATACTAGAAATAAATGTATACGAACAAAAAATGTTTGAGTGTCAGTTTTAATGTCCAAATGTTCTGAGTCCAGTTACAATGTCAAATAGTTCCTTATGTATACATGTCAGCAATGGTATACGGATGGTGGACACATCGTGGCAATGCAGGTTCCATCATCTCTGGTTTGGTCCAGGGCCACCTGCAGCAATGCAGAGCTGCCCACTGCTAGCATGGCAAGGTGTCATCAGGGTCCCCCATCTCTGAACCATCCTCGTGGCTGGAACAGACTCATCAAATCCTCACTGTCGCAGGAACCCATATAGTCTTGGAGTTGTTCTCTGAAAACACACAAACACATTCTTAACCAAAAGTTAACAAAGAGAACCTCTCTGCAAATTAGACTTGGGATTCTTTTTATTTTTTCCCAAATGATTTTCCTTTGGCTTATTTTGACACTATGTGTGTTTTTCATGGGTGTCCTGCTGTTGGCATTACAAATGGAAGTTACTTTTCTGGAGTAAGAATTTTCTAGATGTATTTTACTTACAGGATATTTTTCCTTACATGATATTACCCCACTGCCCCCCTTTTTTTGATTAATGGGGGCTTTTGGAAATTTTATCTTGCAGTTTTGGTAATTTTAAATTTTAATTTTTGCACACAAATATGACTGCTTTAGGTTCTTTGGATGTTAGGCAATTTTACAATGAGATTAACTACTAATAGAAATGTTAGTTAATAGTTTAGGAATAGCTTTTTGTCCAGTACACTTAAATTTTCTTGAGTATTCACTTATTTCACTTGGCCAATTTAAATTAATCTGAAAACTTGATTACTATTTTACTGTCAGTTGTAATACTCAAACAAAAATCTTAGTTTACCCTGTAAATATTAGTGAAAAGAATTATTTGCATTCTTAAGTAGGCCCTGAGCATTCCTGGTACTAGACTAAATTTAGATATAGAGCAGCTGTTGCTGGCCGAGTCTCTATCTGTAACCTGCGTCCTGATCTGAGTTGCGAAGCAGCCGTGGGGGAAGGAGACCTCCCTCAGGAGGGGTGAGAGTTCAGGCCCCTGCAAGGTTTGTAGGTTTCCGGTCTGGGCCCCACCTCTGTTGACCTTTTAGTTCTCTCCTGTTGGCCCCTCTGCGACTGTGCCTGTCTTAGGTTGTTCCTTCCCTGAGGAATCTTACCCATCTCTGGCTAACCAGCCATCCTACAGGGCCAAACAGGGTGATGTGAAGTTCAGTTCTGTCTCCTTTGTAGTCTATGCCCCCGTGGCCTCCACGTCCAGCACCTGCCTTGGGGTCCCCTTGCCTTTTGGCGGGGTCCCAGTACTGATCACATATCTCAGGGGACCCAGGTTTCTTCTCCAAAGAGGGCCCAGCTCACCCCATTGGGCGAAAGACAGATTCATGGTGTCAGCCGCCCATAGGCTTCAACCACAGCTTGAACTGAAAGCTCAGGCAACAGCTGTGTGTACTTGGATTGTAAGAAGGGGGTCCCTCTTGGCAAAAAGATCAAGAGGGGCCAATATAGAATGCTCAAGTGCCTTCCCAGTGCCTTAAAGAGGGCCTAGCCTAAGGACTGGTGTGCATAGGAGATAACAAACTCTAGGCCATGTCAATTCAGTCTCAAACTACCTGCCAATATTTTTAATAACTTTATATAAACTTTGTCAGGGATGTAAAAAACACAAATTATTTACCTTAGTTCAATAGGTCAAATATATTGACTTTCCCCCTTACTCCCACCACCTGCCACTTACCCTGAGGTTTGACATTCTGATGGACTTTTCTCAGTCTCTGGATTCATTTTTGTTCATCAGTCTATGTCATTTATTATATTCTACAAATGAATGAGATCATGTGATATTCATCTTTCTCTGCCTGGCTAATTTCACTTAGCATAATGCTCTCCAGCTCCATCCATGTTGTTGCAAATGGTAGGAGCTCCTTCTTTTTTACAGCAGCATAGTATTCCATTGTGTAAATGTACCATAGTTTTTAACCCACTCATCTGCTGATGGGCACCTAGGCTGTTTCCAAATCTTAGCTATGGTAAATTGTGCTGCTATGAACAAAGAGTTGCATACATCCTTTCTAATTCACGTTTCTATTTTCTTGGGATATATTCCTAGAAGTAGGATCACTGGGTCGAATGGGAGCTCCATTTTTAGTTTTTTGAGGAAGCTCCATACTCTTCTCCACCATGCTGCACCAGTCTACAATCCCACCAGCAGTGCACGAGGGTTCCTGTTTCTCTGCGTCCTCACCAGCACTTGTCATTTGTTGATTTGTTGATGTAAGCCATTCTGACCAGTGTGAGATGGTACCGCATTGTCGTTTTGATTTGCATCTCTCAGATAATTAGTGACTTTGAGCAGGTTTTCATATGTCTCTGGGGCTTCCTTTTGTCTTCTTTCAAAAAGATTCTATTTAGGTCTGTTGCCCATTTTTTTATTGTATCATTTGTCCTCCTTTTATTGAGTTGTATGAGTTGCCTGTAGATACTTGAGATTAAACTTTTATCACTGATAACATTTGCAAATATGTTCTCCCATACAGTGGGTTTTCTTGTTGTTTTGTTGATGGTTTCTTTAGCTGTGCAAAAGCTTTTGATTTTGATGTAGTCCCATTTGTTTATTTTCTCTTTAGCTTCCATTGCCCTAGGAGCGATATCACCGAAGAAGTTCTTTCGGCATATGTCTGAGATTTTTCTTCCTGTGGATTCCTCGAATATTTTTATGGTTTCCCATTTTATGTTTAAGTCCTGTATCCATTTTGAGTTTATTTATGCGTATGGTGTAAGTTGGTGGTCTAGTTTCATTTTTTGCATATATCTGTCCAATTTTACCAACACCATTTATTGAAGAGACTATCTTGACTTCATTTTTTGTTCATGCCTCCTTTGTCAAATATTAATTGAGCATAGTGGTTTGGGTTGATATCTGGATTCTCTATTCTATTCCATTGATCTATTTGTCTGTTCTTGTGCCCAAACCAGGCTGTTTTGAGAACAGTAGCTTTGTAATACAGTTTGAAATCTGGTATGGAAATCCCACCAACTTTGTGCTTCTTTCTCAGGATTGCTGTGGCTATTCGGGGTCTTTTTTTTTTAAATTCCAGATTAACTTTTGGAGAGATCTTTCTAGGTCTGTGAAATATGCCATTGGTATTTTAATGGGGAGTGCATTAAATTTATAGATTGCTTTGGGTAGTATGGACATTTTAATGATGTTGATTCTCCCAATCCATGAACATGGTATGTTCTTCCATATGTTTACATCTTCCTCTATCTCCTTTTTTAGTGTTCTGTAGTTTTCCACGAATAGGTCTTTTACCTCCTTAGTTAAGTTTTTTCCTAGGTATCTTAATTTATTTTTTTTTGGTGTGATAGTAAATGGGATTGCGTTTTTTAGTCTCTCTGTAAGTTCACTAATAGTGTATAGAAATGATAGATTTCTTGGCATTAATTTTGTAGCCTGCTACATTGCTGAACTCATTTATTAGTCTATTAATTTTTTAATGGAGTCTTTCGGTTTTTTTATGTACAATATCATGTCATCTGCAAATAAGGATAGCTTTACTTCTTCTTTTCCAGTTTGGATGCCTTTTATTTCTTCTTCTTGTCTAATTGCAATGGCTAATACTTCCAGTACTGTGTTGAACAGGAGTGGTGAGAGTGGGCATCCCTGTCTTGTTCCTGTTCTTAGGGGAAATGGTTGTAGTTTTTGCCCATTGAGTATGATGTTTGCTGTGGGTTTATCATATATGGCTTTTATTATGTTGAATTATGATCCTTCTATTCCTACCTTGTTGAGAGTTTTTATCACGAAAGGGTGTTGGATTTTGTGAAATGCTTTTTCTGCATCAATTGATATGACTATGTGATTTTTATCTCTCAATTTGTTTATGTGATGTATCACATTTTTTGATTTGCGGATATTGTACCATCCTTGCATTCCTGAGATAAATCCTACTTGGTCGTGGTGTATGATCTTTCTGATGTACTGCTGGATCTGATTTGCTAGAATATTATTGAGGATTTTGGCATCTATATTCATGAGGGATATTGGCCTGTAATCCTCTTGCATTGTGTTATCTTTCTACGGTTTAGGTATTAGGGTGATGCTGGCTTCATAGAAGGAGTTTGGAGGTGTTCCATCCTCTTGAATTTTCTGGAATAGTCCATGGAGGATAGGTTTTAGTTCTTCCTTGAATGTTTGGTAAAACTCCCATGTGAAACCGTCTGGCCCCATGCTTTTGTTTGCTGCAAGCTTTTTGATGACTGCTTTAAATTATTCCATAGTTATTGGTCTATTGAGCTGTTTAGATTCTTCCTGATTGAATTTTGGGAGGTTATATTTTTCTAGGGGTATATCCATTTCCTCTATGTTGTCCAGGTTGTTTTGTAGTAGAGTTGTTCATAGTATTTTTTTAACAATCCTTTGTATTTTGATGGGGTCTGTTGTTATTTCACCTCTTTAATTTCTGATTTTATTTATTAGAGTCTTCTCTCTTTGCTTCTTGGTGAGCCTGGCTAGAGGTTCATCAATCTCATTTATCCTTTCAAAGAACCAGCTCTTGATTTTGTTGATCTTCTGTATTGTTTCTTTTGTCTCTATGTCGTTTATCTCTGCTCTGGTGTTTACTATTTCCTTCCTTCTGCTTACACTGGGCTTTTCTTGTTGCTTTCTTTCTAACTCTTTGAGTTGTTGGATGAGATAACTTATTGCCACTGTTTCTTGTTTTTTTGCAGTATGATTGTAGAGCTATGAACTTCCCTCTCAAAACTGCTTTCACTGTGTCCCATAGATTTTGGATTGTTGTGCTATCATTGTCATTTGTTTCCATGATGTTTTCTATTTCTTCCTTGATCTCTCTGGTAACCCAGTTATTGTTTAACAGCATGCTGTTTAGTCTCCATGTGTTTGATTTCTTTGGATTGTTTTTATTCTAGTTGATTTCCAGCTTTATGCCACTGTGATCTGAGAATATGCTTGATATGATTTCTATCTTCTTGAATTTGGAGAGACTTTGCCGATGACTCGACATCTGGTCTATCATTGAGAATGACCCATGAGCACTTGAAAAGAATGTATATTCTGTGGCTTTGGGATGAAATGATTGAGGATGTCAATTAATTCCATCTGGTCTAGTGAGTCATTGAGGATTGATGTTTCTTTACTGATTTTTTGTTTAGAGGATCTGTCCAATGGTGATAGTGGGGTATTAAAGTCTCCTGCAATGATTGTATTGCTGTCTATCTCTCCCTTGATATCCTCCAGGAGTTTTTTTTAATGTATTTGGGTGCTCCTGTATTGGGTGCATATATATTTACCAGAGTTATTTCTTCTTGTTGGATTGCTCCCTTTAGTATTATGTAGTGGCCTTCTTTATCTCTTGTTATGTCCTTCACTTTGAGATCTAATTTCTCAGATATAAGTATTGCTACCCCAGATTTTTTTCCATTTCAATTCACCTGAAGAACCTTTTTCCATCCTTTCACCCTCAGTCTGTGTGCGTCTTTATTTCAGAGGTGGGTTCCTTATAGATAGCAGATACCTGGGTCGTGTTTTTTTATCCAGTCCATTACCCTATATCTTTTGATTGGAGCATTTAATTCATTTACATTTAAAATTATTATTGATAGGTACTTATTTGTTGCCATTTTTGTTCTTTACCCCTTCATTCCTTCTTCGCTTCCTATTTCTTTTTACAGCAGACCTTTTAGCATTTCTTGCATTGTTGGTTTGGTGGTAATGAGTTCCCTTAGATCTTTTTTGTCTGTGAAACTCCTGATTTGACCTTCAGTTTGGATTGATAGCCTTGCTGGGTACAGTATTCTAGGATTCAGACCCTTCCTATGTATGATTTTGTATATTTTATTCTATTGCCTTCTGTCCTGATACGTTTCTGTTGAGAAATCACTTGGTAGTCTGATGGGGGTTCCTTCGTAGGTGACTTTCTGTCTCTCTCTGGTGGCTTTTAAGATTCTTACTTTGTCACTGGTGTTTGCCAATTTAATTATAATGTGACTTGGCTAGGTCTTTTGGGGTTCAATTTGCTTGGGACTCTGTGAGCTTCTTGGATTTGTGTGGGTTTTTTCTTTCCTATATCAGGAAAATTTTTGTCATTATTTCTTCCAACAGGTTTTCTATTCCTTGCTCAGTTTCCTGTCCTTCTGGAAGACCTATTATACAGATGTTGTTTTGTTTCATGTTGTCCCAAAGTTCCCTTAGGCTCTCCTGCTTTTTAATTTTTTTTCCAGAAGCTGCTCTACTTGGGTATTTTTTCATACCTTGTCTTCCAGCTCACTGATGCTGTCCTGTGCTTCTTCTAGTCTACTCTTGATACTTTTTATTGAGTTCTTTACTTCAGCGATGTCACTTTTCATTTCTTCTTGGCTCTTCTTCATTTCTTCCTGGGTCTTCCTCATTTCCTCTTTGTTCGCCTTTAGTTCCTCTTGGTTTTTACTCACTGTCAAATTTGCCTTCCATTCTTTTCAGCCACCTTATGACCATTTCTCTGAATTCTTTTTCTGACAGATTGCTAACTTCCATTTTGTTTACTTCCTTTTCTGGCAAGGCTTGTTTTTCTTTTATATGTGGGCTATTTCTTTGTCTCCCCGTGGTCTCTCTTCTTTGTGTGTCTGGTTATGTAGTTCTCACTCTCCTGCACTGATTTAAAGGCACAAAATACAACACAACCAGGTGCAGTGCACCAGGCACTGAACAGGAGTCTAGTTACAGTATTGGTAACTCCAAATAAAGGTGATTGCCAGAGAAAGGCAAATTCGGAGATCAGTGAGAAAGAAGAAAGAGAAAACACACACACACACACACACACACACACACATATACAGACAAAGAAAGACAGGAATGCCAAAATGATATTGGTAAAAGGGAAAGAAGTAAAAAAAAAAAAGAAAGAAAGAAAGAAGAAAAGGGGAATAAATTATAAATGTGGGGTGAAAACTCCTATAGGACAGCCACTGATCTGAAAAAAAGCCAGCAACAAGTACCTGGAGATTGATACAAACTACATACAACTACTAATATCAAGGGAGGTGAGGTAACACAGAAGCAAAAATCCATCAAAAAACAATGCAAATGAGAACAACAAAACAAAAACAATACCAAAAAAACCCTCACAAAACAAACCAAAAGAAAAGAGAAAGAAAATTAATTTCACAAACCTGCATAAAAAATCGATATAATCAACAGTTAAGTAAACAACAACAACAGGACAGAGAGAAAAACAATTTAGGATAGTGAAGTCAGAGAAGCAAGAGGTATGTATGGACTTGGAGTAGGTGGTTGGAGATTAGATATATAAGTGGGGTGAAATTTTAACAGGGGGTAAAAAGAAAGAATAAGGTAAATCTAAAGTGGGAAAAGTGTAAGGGAACAAGGCACAAAATATGGAAAGTTTAGCAAGAGAGTGGTGGCATAAAGGTGAAGTTGAGGTTGAGTAAAAAGATACTAAAGGGTAAATGAAAATAGACTGTAGAACACTAATCCCAAAGTAGAATAAAGAGAAAATAAAATTAATTCCTTAATTTGTGTTACACAATAGTCAATTTGTGATTCAGCCCCTAGGTGGCAGTGTTTCTAGATTGACCTTCAGGTCTATTGGTCCTCTCTAGCCTGAACTGATAGTGCTCCCACTATCCCTGTGGTATTCAATACTGATTTGTGGGGATGGGCTGCCCCAGAGCTGCCTCTCTAATGGTGACTGCTGACTTTTATCTCCAGGCTCCAGAAAAATAGCTCTCCCCTGAGGTCTCCCAGGTTATCCCCCACCAGGGGATCCCATGATTCTGGTTTAGCACTCAGAAGCTCGGATTAGGAGAGAAAAAAAACGCAAGTGCGCGAACTCAGGTTCTGCACGTGTGTCTGCGCAAATCCCTTTTCCCCCTTGGGTTTAGCAGCCAGAACCCTCCCAAAATTTTTGGGCTTCCCTCCTCTGTCAGGTCCAAATAGGTTGCTTTCTAGGAATTCCCTCTGCCACCAGTTCGAGGGCCCTCTTCCACGTTTACCAGCTCCAACAGCCATGGACTTTATTTCAGGCACAGATCTCCTGGCTCTGCCAGCTCCCTCGGTCTCGTGCCCAAAGTAACCCCAGGGGAAATCTGACCTTTCCGTGCTGGAGTGCAGAGCTCCTTCGAATCTGTGTGTCCACACCAACTGGGCATCGGTGTTCTGGGGTTCTCAGCTGTCCAGTGGGTACTGCAGCTGTATATTTTCAGGCCCTTCCCCTTCAAGATGGCATGATCTGCCTCCGATCCGGTGGCTTCACAAGAGAACCCAGCAGCACCGGGGCCACTCGGTCGGGGGCGGGGGGGGGGCAGTCCGGTAGTCCCCTACCTTCTCCCAGAGCACAGCTGTCCCCCTACTCGCCAACAAACACTCCCTGGGTAACCCTCAGCTGCTCCCTCCATCTGCCCTGAGATAAGATTCAGATCACAACCCTCTGTTCTGCTGCCATTTTTTTCAAGCATCGATTTTACAGCTTTTTTTTTTTTGAGTCATCTATTATCTCCAGTCTTTTTGATGTTAATTTTCCTGTTTGTTTTATCTGCCACTTTCCCTCCAGTGAGCCATTTCTTATGCCATTTGTATTTTTTGATTGTGAGCTCATCTTTAATGGAGTATTTCTTTCCCCCCTCTCCCCCCTGTGGGTGTTTGTGATGTTCGTGATTGTGGAAAGTGGTTTTGCATTTGCTTCTTCTGAGACCCTTTGGTTCTTATTGACCCAGGCAATTGAAAAAATTTTATTGGCTTGTAATTCCAGCTTTACATTTAACTTGTATAAATTCAGATTCCACATCCACATATGACACCAGTTTATAGTTTAATTCCTCACTGATGTATTTTTTCCATTACCTACAGCTCTGAGTGAATGGGATGGTTTCTCTATACTCCCCTGGGTTGATGGGAAAAGGTTTTGTAGTCCTTTATGTAGGGTTCGGATGCCTCTATGATGTTACAGTTTTACTTGGGGAGTTTGGCTGTATTTCCCACCTTGCATGGGCTGATGTTATGCCCTTTTTAACTTGCAGGGCATCACCCTTTGAAGGCTGTATCTGGTTGTATTTACCTTTAGCTCCTGCTCAGTGCTCTGTTTTGCACACCCTCCTTTTCCCCTGACGTGTGGGGATTTCTTTCTCAAAGTGATCTATATGTTTAAAAGAATTTAATTTTTTATTTGAATGGTTTTTATAGAGGTAAGGACTGTCTGCATCAGCTCAGCTGGCTGTTTTTCTACTCTAATATAAGAAACTAGAGACTAAACACAGAATCCTGGGGCCAATGAATTATAAGGTACAGAAATAGGAAGTGAAATCCTATGGAAGAAGCAATAGAAAAAGAACAAGGAGAGAGCTGGTCCTTGGGCAGCAGAGAAGACCAAAGCTTGAGAAAGATCCTCTTACACGGTGGGAGGCCAACTCTCCGTGGGGTGGCATATGGCTCATCCTGCTTACAGTGGTTCTCAACCTCCCTTTAATACAGTTCCTCATGTTGTGATGACACCCAACCATAAAATTATTTTTGTTGTTACTTCATAACTGTAATTTTGCTACTGTTATGAATTGTAATATAAAGATCTGTGTTTTCTGATGGTCTTAGGCTCTACAGCAGTGGTTCTCAACCTGTGCGCCAAAGACCATCAGAAAACACAGATCTTTACATTACGATTCATTAACAGTAGCAAATTTACAGTTATGAAGTAGCAACGAAAATAATTTTATGGTTGGGGATCACCACAACATGAGGAACTGTATTAAAGGGTCGCGGCATTAGGAAGGTTGAGAACCACTGCTTTAGAAGGACAACTTAGAGAAACAAAATCAGGAAATGGGCTGAATCTATAAAGGAAACCCAGATACTGATTCTCACCTGACCCCTGGGGAGAACTGCTTAGGAATAATTTGGAAACTTCTGGCTCCTCTTGTGAAACTGGGAAGGACTCTTCTCTGCCTCTCTACCTGAATTGACCATCATCCACCCCATAGGACCCTCAAAGACAATAAGGAGTGCCTGGCAGCATTTTGTATGTTGACTGTCACACCCTTCTCTGTTGTCTACATCTAATTATTTCTGGGCCAGTTGTGATTTATGGGTAAGAGCAAACCCATGCTACTTAGATTCTGGGTCTTCCTATCTTCTATTCACGTGGAACATCCCAGCCTGTATCTTTTTGGATAATACCTTTTCCCTCATCCCAACCACATAAATCATGCATTTTGAGGTTCTTTTTCGGCTCTGACTGGGAAGCGCAGGGCTTCTGTTTGGAGGAATTTCAGTTTTAGTTTTGAGAATTACAGAGTTCTTGCAGCTTGGAATGTATTAGGGTTTTGTAGGCTGAAGACATCTGTATGCACAGGTACCTGTGAGCCTGCAATAAGAATGCTAACTTTTTTTATTTCACTTCCCAAGTTTTCATACAATGACCATCTTATGTCATCTCATCCCAACCCTGGAAGAGGGTAGTGCTGATCTCAACATCCCCATTTTACAGATGGGGAAACTGAGGGTTAGATAGGTGAAATGGTATCACTAAAGCCCATGGTAAGTTAGAGATAATGCTGGGTTCCTATTTCAGGCATCCCACCTCTGTGCTCCATTTAACCTCTGCACGTTGTGCTGGCCTAAATGGAGGCAGCCAGCTCTACACCAAACACCCTTATCATAAACACCCATGAAGCTTCCCAGCCCTGAAGCAGCCCCAGGGTGGGGTGCCACACCCCCACACCAGGGAAGACAAAGCTCCTTCCTCTCAGTTCCCCTACCTGGGACACCCACCACTGCTGTTGACAGACCTCAGACAAAGGCAAATGAATTGCTGACCCAGCTCATAGGATTTATGCCAAAATTTTAATAGCATTTCTGGGAAGAAACAAGGGCCAACACCATCTTTCTTGGCATTACCGGTACTTTTTATTGAATACACACTTACAGTCTTTAAGTAATTTGAATATAGTGTTTTAAATATACAGTTCTTTAGATATATATATATTTAAAGCACAAAACTATAACTTAGAATGGAAAGGCTATAAATGCACATGTGATTATTGCCATAAATCTAAAATTATATTATAAAAATAGAAGTCAAATAACGACTTATTTTGGCAACATAGCAATATTGTAAGGTGGCCAAATACACTTTTATGAGGCAGCACTGCCCCCCAAATGACTATCTCTAGGTTTTATTTGCCATCCCTCTGGGGAAATCTCCAGGGTCCCCACAGAGATCCCATGACCATGGCTCACTTGTCGCCTTTGCATAAAGATTCTGTGCACCCACTTGTGCTTGAAGGCCGAAGACCAGCTCCCAGCCCCTCCTCTGGCGGAGGGATCCCTCCTGCCACACGGCCCTTCACACTTTGCGAAGCCCCCAGCCACACATGGCTGATACCTGAATATGCAGAGTCGATTTCCTTCCTCAGCTCAAAGAATGGCAGGTGTGAGTTTGCTTCTGTCAAATCAATATCAAAAGTTTGAAATAAGTATCACTCGAACAGTGCCCACTAAGAAACCTCATCGTGAGGGCACATTGACTACCTGCTTGTGCAAGCCCTTCACACACGTGATCTACCATCCTCACGTGGGGCATCCTCGTTCCCCTGTGACAGGCTCCCTGAGCCCCGACCAGAGACCTCTGTCTGACCAGAATCCTTGGAGGGAAACCAGAAGAGAACGCAGTCTGCACAGTGGTCCTCGGGTGAGAACGGATCAGTGGCTCTGGGTCCGCTTACCGAGGGGGCAGCAGCTCCCTGGGTGTTCCCTAGACTCAGCTGACACTTTCCCAGGGAGCAGGCAGGTGATGTCTGAGGGCAGGAACGAGAACCTACAGACCAATGCCTTTGGTGGGCAGTGCCGGAATCTCCCACCGATGTCTTCAATCCGAAACCCGGGCCTCAAGGACCTGCCTGCCTGTGGCTGCTTGTATGTTCAAGGAGCTCCAAAGGTCAAAATGCCTGCCCCTCTCTGCCCTGCCCACTTCAGCACGGGCGAAGTGTGTGGACAGCATGCACAGCGGCCCAAAAAGGTGCCAGAGTGGGTGCGCAGAATGTCACAGAACACAGCAGGATGGGCAGCAGGGCCCCGCCCATCCAGGAACCCTCAGTGGTGAAAGCAGGACAGAGGCAGCTGCCTCAGCGATGTGCAGTGTGATTTTCCCCCTGCTCTGTTTTCTTTCAGATTTCCCATAAAAACGTGCCCCGATGGGGAGACCGCCTCGCTGGTCACAGCCTCCAGACAATCTCTACTCTGGTTCTGTGGGTTGTCTCCCCCTCCATTAGGGTTGGCTCTGGACAGAGTGGGGCCCCCTCCTGGCCCGCTCTCTACCAGTGGGCCCCTCAGTCCTGAGACCAGCGGAGACAGCAGAGAACCCTGCCCTGGGCCCTCCAAATGGGTTTAGCCAGAATCCCCGGACAGCATCCTCCATGGATGCTTGGGCCACCAAGATCATTTCTTGAAATTATGTTATAGCAGTGCTCTTAAAAGCCTCTCTAAGGATGAATAAAGCAAACGAATAAACAGCAGATAACTCCCAGCACAACCATCTAGTCTCCTCTAAAAGGCAGATCCCACAGCGGAGCATGTTCTGAATGAAGGGGAGTGAGAAAGCAATCAGAGGAAATGAGAGCGCAGGGTCCGTGGGCAGGGGGCTGGCCCTCCCTCCCTCCAGGCTTGCCCTGGCCTGAGTGTTTCCTCACTGGGACTGCCTGAGGCCCTGGGAGGCAGGGTCTTTTCCCTTCAGAGTAGCCAGATTGGAAGCTGAGCTCCAGGGCAGGCTGCCTGGGAGGCAAAGAGGCAATGTATTCCTGGGACCAGCTCACTATTTTAAATTAACTTGGGCTGTGGGTGGGGGAGGGAGTGCTTACCCAGCTAAATGTAAGCTCAGTGCAGGCCCCTGTGAATGATGAGACTGCTTTGAATCTGAAAACAAAGCCCCTACTTCTCCCCCAAAGAGGCAGTGACCTGGATTAGCCTCTTCCCACATGATTCACTAGGTAAATTGCACTTAATAAGGTGACTTATTCTTTCTTCCGTTGGGCAAAAACGTGACCCAGCCATGATAAGTCCAAGTCAGTGTGGGCATCCCACCTTGCCCGCCCCTTCTGAGCCAGGCTGCTCTCTCTCCTGTGCAATGTTATCAGTGCTGGGCCAGCCGCAGTCTGTAGCTAAGGACACTCCTATCCACAGGGACACGCTCCTGCAGATCCTCAGCTCTGGCGGCATCTCACTGTGCTGTGTTGGGCTCTGAGGACAGGGGAGCTGCAGAAAGCTGGGGTGAGGGTTGGGAGCAGAGGTTCAGCAGGGTCTGGCAGCTGCAGAATGCTAGGTTGGGAGAGGTGACATGGTGGTGGGAGTCACAGTTGGTGGCACTTTTCCTTTGTCACCAGTGGCTTGCCTGCAGCGGACAGTGGTGGGCTGCAGAGGCTGCCCATCTTCACGAGGCTTTCCTCCACGGCCTTTGCGAACTTGGTGGAAGAGGTCTCCCGGCAGCTGTGGAAGCTAGAGATGCAGAAAAGGATGCTCTCGGGCTGGGGATTGTAGCAGGCGCCATACCCATCGGGCACCACAGGCCCATAGCAGCAAAACATCTCCATGGTGGTGGGCACCTGGGGAGAGGACAGGTCAGCAGTGCTGGCTCCGAAATGCCACCGCAGCCTGCTGGAGGGAAGGGTGTCTGGCACCAGGGCCTCCATGGATTATTTGCTTCTCTGACTCTTTTCCACCCGGGTGTTTGACTGAACTAACCAAACCAACCGACTGCGTCAGCATGATGGCCATGGCCAGAGTTAGAATAACAAACCCATCTCACCACACAACGTCAGGAGAAGAGGGGCCATCAGCCACTCCCCGGTGTGAAATCTGCTCTGTGTGTGGAGTCAGGAGCTACTAGACGCACCTGCTGCTGGGTCTCTGCTGAGCCTCTCTCTCACCTGGGGGCAGTTGGAGGCACCGAGGCAATCAGGGTAATTTACTAAATGACACCCTGGTGACACCCACCGGCTCAGTGGCTTCCCAGAGGGGGTAATTGATGAACTGGAGGAAACCTGGTCTGTCCCCTCGCCTCTGTCGATGCCCCCACATCCTTAATTACTGTCAGCAGTGCTTGGCTGGTCTGATTTTCCTCCCCATGGCCTGGCTACGCACAATTACCCAGCACTCGTATTTCAAAGTTTGCCATCAATTGGAGACTTAATTATGCACCTAATATGTTTTTAATTCAGAGAGTCGAGATTTTGTAATCTGGATCACAAACCCAGAAAATGTGTTTCTGAATGCATTCAAGTCATAAATGCTCATGTCCAGTGGAAAAACCCACCACACCCCCTTGACTTTATTAGCGTGTCTTGGGGGGAAATGGACCACAGTAGGGAGCAGGTGCAGGGCGGTCTGTTTTAAATCCACAGGTCTGGGCACTGTGTACTCGGGCCTTCAGAAATGACATTGGTTTTTTGTTGTTGTTGTTGTTTTGTTTTAATGGGCAGAACAAACCATTAGTCTTGCTAATAGAGTCCCCTTCTTGTCAGATAATTTTGCCATGCATCAGCTGTGGGCTAGAAAGCCATGCCAAAGCACTTGTTGCCCACGCTGGCTTCCTGAAGAATTTATGTTGTTTCTGCCCTCGTTTAGCCACATCAGTGAGCCCACTGCAGTAATGAGAAGATCAAACCACTGCATGGGCTGTTATCCTCAGACACATGCTATCTTTTATTGCCCATGCTCAGCCTTTCACAGTTGAGGTGACTTTTAGTGAATTGACAAATCCAGGTGTGTGTGTGTGGGGGGGGGGGGGGGGGCGGGGGGGTTTTCTAACTTTCTCTCCTAAACGGCTGCCTTTCTTGAATTATTTCATCCTGTCATTTGACAGTGATCCTCCAAACGACAAGCCTGTGGTGCTGTTAGGAGCCACCAGGCTGGCAGCTCACTCCTGCTGTGGGTTGCACAGCCTTTATAACAGTAGCTGTGTCCTGCTTGGAGGGCCCTGTCGGCCAGGCATTGGGCTGGCTTTCCACCTCCATCATTGCACCTGGCTGGGCCAGAGCTTCACTTTAGGCCTGTCTGGCTTGAGAGGTAACAGACTAAAAGGCAGTAGTGTAATGGTTAGGGCACCAGAATGGGTGCTTCCTGTCCTGTCCACTTCTGCTCAGGAGGCATCTGTCATTACCCCCATTTAGAAGATGACACCCAGCGCTCTGATCATTTAGATTATTTTGCAGAAAGTCACAAAGCTCGTGAGATTCAGATATGGGACTTGCCTGACTGAAGTTTGCCACCAGGGCCCTATTCACCAAGCTCTTTAGAAAGCCTACTCATGACACTAAGTGGCTTCTTGGGCGACAGGCACCATAGGGCTGTACCTGGCTGGTGGAGAGGATGAATCGATTGCTCATCAAGTATGTTTCATCCATGAACATCTCTGGCAGCTCTTTGCACATGTCCCGGGCCAGCTCCCGCAGCCCCAGCAGGTGGTTGTCAATGGCCATCCCTGTTATGGCCTGGGCAGCAGGGAACAAAGAATAGGAAATGAGACATGGGCTCCCACAGGCCTTCTCCCCTCCTCTCTAGTCCACAGTGCTAAGGTTACTCCAATGGCCATGGTTATGCAGTGCTTGCTGCGGACAGTGTGTGTGGATGGCAGCCCCGGGCTGACCACTTTACCATGTGGCCTCTGCTCCTTGAGCCCTTGTGTACTTTTATGACCTCAGGATGAGTGCAGACCTGGCTGCTTTCTTTTTATTTTTTTCTAATAAATTTTTATTATTCAGATTATTACAATTGTTCCTCTTCCCCCCCCCCCCCCATAGTTCCCCTCTACTGGTTTCCACCCCACCCTTTGTCCTTACCATCCCCCACTGTCCTCATTCATAGGTGTACAATTTTTGTCCAGTCTCTTCCCGCACCTCCACACCCCCTTCCCCTAAGAATTGTCAGTCCACTCCCTTTCTATGCCCCTGATTCTATTATATTCACCAGTTTATTCTGTTCATCAGATTTTTTATTCACTTGGTTTTTAGATTCACTTGTTGATAGATATGTATTTGTTGTTCATAGTTTTTATCTTTGCCTTTTTCTTCCTCTTCCTCTGGCTGCTTTCTAATGTGCATCTGAGTCCCCTCCTGTGGTCCTGCTGACATGTACCATTACAGCCAGTTGGAGCTCTAAGGGAAAGGAACAGGCTGGCCTGGCCATCCTACTCCTTTTTGGGTAGGGAAGGAGTCTGGGCAGAAGGCCGAGTGTAGGGCCCAGGGACTGCCCAGGCCCATGCAAACCTGGCGAGGGATGCCCAGGTTAGCACTGCCAGACTCTCACCACAACCAACATTTTAGCCTCTATTGGGAGCCCAAGGAATGAGAACAGAGGGTGTTAAGATCTGTTCCTGAATCTTGGCTGCTATTTCATGGGCCCAGAACCAATTCAACTCAATGATTCAAAATCCAATAAGTCATTTTGAGACAAAAAGCAGACATCTTAGCAGAGGCTCAGCTGACATTTTCAAGGGGAAAGTTTGTTGAATGAAGAAAGGTTTTTTTTTTTTTCTTTTTGTCATCACAAGGTATTTGAGTTCTTATCAAAGGATAAGATGCTCCAGAATCTCTCTGTTGGAGGCGCTCAGGGTGGTGGTGTGGCTGGGAGTGGGCAGTGGGCCAGGCACTCATTCTATAGCTTTCCCACTTGAGGCTGCATATGTAGCACACACACTGGTTTTGCCTGAATTACATGTCTGTTTGGGACAATGTGATGGGAGCCACCTCTGACCTACAGTGATAACTTCTGGGGCAATATCAAGGCAATTGTGAATAACTCTTGGGGTGAAGAATGGCGGGGAGGGTGGGGAGCGTGGTCACAGTTACATAAGTTGATCACTTAGCTGTTAAGCCCCACATAAGAGGAAACCGCCCATCACAGTGAACCTTGTTCAGGTTTACAAGGCATGTTTGGGATTTGACAGCTATTCTCTTTCAGTTGGGAATGAATTCATAAAGATAACTCAGAGGCCCCAGTCTCCAAATGCACCTAGTTATAGGCTGAAAAGACATGTTATACAACCGCAGCTCACGTTAGATGTGCCCAGTAAGATAGTGAGAATGGAGCCCCTCTGGCAAGTAGAGTGCATTTCTGATTTCTCTGGCTACCTCTGTGTAATTGCTGACTTCTGTAGATTGATAGAAGCAGCTGCTCTGTGCAACAGCCAGCCCACCCCTGTTTTCACCATCTCTGAACTTAGCAACTGGGGGTGATTTAACAAATTATTTGGATTAGAGCCATGAGCAGTACTGAGAACAATGACTCACCATTTAGTCTTTCATTCATTCAGAGAATCTTAATTGA
Source organism: Antrozous pallidus (assembly GCA_027563665.1). Taxonomy (NCBI): domain Eukaryota; kingdom Metazoa; phylum Chordata; class Mammalia; order Chiroptera; family Vespertilionidae; genus Antrozous; species Antrozous pallidus. The sequence goes on along the minus strand of CM050510.1, from coordinate 66,607,884 downwards.
GTGCTTAATATGTGCCTGATGTGGCTGGGCACTGGAGTGACAAGAGAGAACAAAGCAGTCATAGACTCAGCCTTCATGGAGCCTTATGTGTAATAGGAGGCAGATATTAACCAATCATTCAATAAACTGTGATTAACAACAGAGGTCAGTGCTGTGAAGGAAATCACAGCTGCTGTGAAAATATGAAATGGGGATTTGGACCATATTTGCTCCTTCACTGGGATTTACTTTATCCACTGCCACTGCCAAATACACTGCCAGATATTTGGAAGGTTCCTTGGTGCCTTCCACTGTCACCCTGCATGGCCAACCAGGCACCAGAATTAACTACAAAGCATCTTCACAGCTTTCCTCTCCCCACACCCTATCTCTCTTGTTAGTTGTCCCAACTTAAAATAGTTCACACAAAGTAACCCTATGGCAATGCTTTGGAGGATAGTTTTCTAAATTTTTTCCTAAAGGTTGAAATTATTATTAAAGTTATATATTTATATAGTTTAACAACCCAAATAAAGCAAAGGGTCATGTCACCTTACCAGCACTGTTTCCCACTCCACAGAGGCAACCACTCAAAAACACTTGGCATTGACTTTCTTAGTTCTGCACAACATGCTTAGATAGCCATCACTGCATTTATTAGTTTCACCAATAATCTAATTATAGAAGGTGAACTTTGGCTCTTTTGTTCTCCTGCTCCCCAAATTCACTCACACTCTCCCATATTTCCAATAGTTACTTTTTTTTAATCCTCACCCAAGGATATTTATCCATTGGTTTTTAGAGAGTGGAAGAGAGAGGGAAAGACAGAAATATCAATGTGAGAGAAACACATCAATTAGTGCCTCCTGCATGAGCCCTGACCAGGACCTGGGCCTAGGAGGAGCCTGAAACTGAGGTATGTGCCCTTGACTGGAATCAAACCCAAGACCCTTCGGTCTGCAGGCCAAAGCTCCAATAGTTAATTACATTTTAACTGTTTGTTGCTTGATCAACTTTCAGTGTTTACTGAATTGCAATGATTATAATTATGCAAGTATTCACAGCTGAGTTCTTAGTGTGTTATGATTAGATTTCCTTTCTTACTCAATATTTTGGTTTTCCCTAGAATTGACACATTTTAAATAATTACATTATGTTTTTTTCCACTTGTTGAATTTTCTTGGTATCTATAATTAATTGATTCTTAAATTCTCAGCCAGACATGTAAAACTTCCATCAATATATTAAAATATATCAAATAATTTATCAGTTTCATTTCTGCTCCCACTTCTTGTTAGCCTAGTTCTGCTGAATAGCTACCAACTTAATCCTCTTTCTGTGTCTTTTATTTAATCTTCAGGTTTTTTTATTCTCAATGACTTTATTTTTTTGTTTTATTCTTTTATTTGAGTGGTCTACATCCTCCAATAGCTTTACTGAGAGGGAGGGAGGGGGAGAGAGAGAGAGAGAGAGAGAGAGAGATTAATAAGTAAAAATTTTGAGACCTTATCTGTCTGAAAATGTATTCATTCTACCTTCAGACTATGATAGTTTAGCTGGATATGGAATATATTTTAAAAATCTTTATCCCTCAGAATTTGAAAGCCAATGGTCCACCATCTTCCACCTTCCAGTGATGTTGCTAAGAAGCCCAATTACATTTCCACTATATGTTCCCCCAGAGTTAATTTTATTTATGGGTGCAATAACATCCCTTATCTTTTAGAGGATTTTAATTATAGTTTTTAAAAGGTGATTCTGCTTCCTACATTGTTTTTTTTTAATTACTTTTAAGTTTCTTTAAATTTTTTTTAAATAAGCAAAATATTTTGCTTGCACTGGTTTTAGTCTTTTATGTTAGCAGCTCTCTAAATTTTTCCCTAAAAGTTAAAATTATTATCAAAGTTATGCATTTACATAGTTTAACAACCAAAATAAAGCAAAGGCTTATGTCACCTTGCCAGCACTGTTTCCCACTCCACAGAGGCAACCACTCAGAACACTTGGCATTGACTTTCTTAGTTCTATTTTATGACTATCTGTTTATATTTGAGAATAAAGCCCTGGAAAGATGAGTAGAAGAGTGAGAATGCTTGTCAATGTGCACACACTGAGCTAATTGCTTTTCCTCCAATGTATCTTATTTCCTCAAGACTTTATCTTTGCACATGCTGTCTTCTGGGGCCATCCTCCTGTTCTATGTCTATTACAAGAACATCCTCATCTTTCAAGTCTCATATTAAGTATCACCTCCTCTAGGATGTCTTCAGAAAACTCCCTAATGACAGGATTTACAAACTGCATTTTTTATTTCCTAACACCCAGCACTTTATCTGGCATAAAGCAGAAACCAAAAAATACCTATTGGATACATGAGGGTTAGCTTGCTTTTCCCGAAACAGAACAAACACTTCACTCTTCAGAGGAATTAGGGACCTATACTAGAGGATACGCATACTGAAAAGGAGAAAAGTCTACAGTGGCTAGTTCTAAAACCCAGATTTGCATTGTACTTGCTTTCAGCTATATAGAGTGAAATCTGATCAACTTCTTTTCAAAGGCTGTATTAGAATGATTTGCAATTAATATATTGATCACCAGCCCTAACTTATTCTCTGTTATTTGTACGCTGGCTTGCAGTGCTAGAAAATAAATCATTTTTCTAAACTAGGGAAACATTTCCCTTACAACTTTAATGTCACTATTAATTTTCACTGACTTTATATTTACAGGCAGCATAAATAAAAGCATGGAGAATAAGAAGGCAAAATCAGCCGTGGGTAGGATTAATGCTGCCTGGCCTGTGACTGTGCATGGTGTACAGGCCACTCCAGCTTGCCAGGCCCAGGCGCAATCCCCTGGCACTTGACTTCTCTTGTATAAAGTGGATATTGCTATGCATATTTGGTGCTACTATTATTGTTCTTGTTTCAAAGACCATTTATTGTATTCTCATGAAATCCCTGTAGAAAGCAGGAGTGGTGTGTTACCTAGGCTTTAAAAATAAGGAGGAAGAGGTTCTGAGAGTCAAGTGGCCTTGCCAAGTAGCTGGACAGTTGGTGATTCAGCTGTCACCCAGCCTGTGCTAGAGGCCTGTCCTGGCACAGCCCCACGGTCACATGCTCAGGTGTGGCAGAGCCTGGGCATTCACCGGCCTGTGCACTGACACTCACCATGACTGTGTACTCTGTCTGGGCACGGATGGCACTCTTCATGAGCAGCAGCTTTTCTGAATCCTACAAACAGACCAGACATGAAGCATGTGGGGTGTGACGAGCAGGTGGAAGGGCGAGCTCCCTTGAGACCCCTCAGATGAAGCGGGGCTTACCAGCACAGCAGCCTCGTGGTCTGTCACAGCTTTCACAAACCTCAGTGCTTCTGGAGTGGCCGATCGAATGTTGTCCACCCGTCCCTCCCGGAAGCGGCGGATGGATGCGCTCTCATAGGTGGGCACGAGTCTGCGATGGAGCCTGCACAGATAAGGGATGAGTGCAAGGGTGATGCATCCTCAGGGACTCAGAAACGCGGGAGAAAGATAGCCGGCTGGCTTTAGTTTCACAGCCCTGGCTTTGCTTGGCAGAGTATTTCATTTTAATGTTAATAGAGTTCTAGGAGGTTTCCCAAGATGAATGCTGGAGTCGCTAATAGTAAGAGCTGTGCACATTTTCATGCAGTGGTGACACTGCACAGTATAAAACAAAATACAAAGTAGCTGTAAAAAATCCCAACCTAGAATTTTCTGCAAGATCTGATGAATCTTTGATTAATAGCACAGAATAGAATAATTGTGTAATTAATCATTCACGCCCCCAAGAGAATCCTGTTTTATTTAAAATAATTCACACATGAACTATGGATGGAAGCAGGGAGGGATTTCAGTGGTCATGGGTATAAAGTCCAGAAGCATCTGGGCTCCCAACAGACCCCTGGGCACCCCTGGGTGCGCCTCTCCTCTGAACAGGACAAGACAGCAGACCACTCACCCTAACAGCCATGGGCCCTCTCTTTCGTAGGCACAAACCAGCACCCTAGGCTTGCGCTTGTGGACCTGGCTGGCACACACCTTTCTTTTCCAGTCAGTCAAGTCCTTAGTTTGGGGTTTGAGGAAGGGAAAGACACAGAACTGAGAAGAAGAGCAGTGACAGCCCAAAGTCACCGCAAGCCACAGCCCTGGGTCTCGGCATCCTCAGGGTACGTCTCTCCCATGTTGGGTGGTCTCCAGGAGGGCAGAAGACCAAGTCCGACTGGGCACAGTGCTTGGCTCTGTTTGCTTGAGCTAGTAAATACACTTCCATGACCCTTCTATCTCATTTCCCAAGACACAGGCAGGGAGCTCCATCTCTGTATCTCCATGTCCCCTGGAGAAAAATAGACGCCCTTGCTGGCTGGGTACTGGTCAACCTCAATGGAGGCAGCTTTCAGGTTCTTACTGAATCTAGAAGCATATTTTTGTTTTTGTTTTTTAATTCATTAAAGCTTAGACTCTGAAGAATGTTCTCCATGTTTTAGCTATTCATGAGCCCCTGAACCTCTGGCCATGTCCATTCCTGCCCAGGTCCAGTGGCAGCAACAATTGCATGAGAGGGGATGCTCTGTGTAGGTTCCTCTTGGCTTTGGATCTGAAGCTCTGAAGGGGTCACTGAGGGGTGTGGGCAGTCATGGCTCCAGTAGGATCCTGGCCTCATGGCCCATTTCAGCCAGTTGCTATGTATCAAAATGACACTGGCTACAGTTCCAGACACAGGTCCTGACACAGTTCTATGGTGACAAGGTCTGTGTCCCAGCAATGCGGGTGACCAGGTCTGTGTCCCAGCAATGCAGGTGACCAGATCTGTGTCCCTGTAATACGGGTGACCAGGTCTGTGTCACAGTAACGCGGGTTACCAGATCTGTGTCCCAGCAATGCAGGTGACCAGATCTGTGTCACAGTAACGTGGGTGACCAGCTCTGTGTCCCAGCAATGCAGGTGACCAGGTCTGTGTCCCTGTAATACGGGTGACCAGGTCTGTGTCACAGTAACGCGGGTTACCAGATCTGTGTCCCAGCAATGCAGGTGACCAGATCTGTGTGCCAGCAATGCAGGTGACCAGGTCTGTGTCCCTGCAATGCCGGGTGACACCAGACTTCCCCAATGGTTAAGAAGACAAATGCTGGGGGAGGAACCAAGATGGTGGCATAGGTAAACACCCATACTGCTAACCCGTACAACAAATTCAAATCTACAACTAGGGACAAAACGGACATCATTCAGAACCACTGGAGGGCTGGCTGAGTGGACATTTCACAAACAGAAGGAAAAATAAAAGGACACTGAGACTCAGGGGAGCTGAGGAGGACAGAGTTGCGGATATGGGCGGAGTCAGAGGTAAGGAGCTATGCGCACACGAAAAGGGCTGGCAGCTGCAAACCTGGCTGTTTTCTTGAACTGGGAGGGAGATAAAGGCATCCCACTGCACTGAGGCCCGGCTCTGGGCAAGTCTCAGGGAACCCAGACTAATATGGGGTAAAACTGGACATTAAGGAGGAAACACGCTGAAACTCGGGCGCTGCAAAGGCGTGCGAGCTATCAGAGAGGGCTTGTGGCTGGCTCTAATGTTCTGGAGGAAAAACAAACAAACAAAAAAAACACCAGACTGCTTTGTTTTCCCGTTTGGGTGAGATTGGGTGTGCAGACTAATTTGGGGAGAAACTAGACTGTCTGGCAGCTGGCAGAGCTCTGGGCAGCTTTCCTCAGAGGTGCATGCAGCCGTTGCCATGGGGCACGGAGACCCGGGAGCCATTTAGGGTAGAGCTGACGGGAAACGAGGGCTGCCTGCCCAGCCCAGAGACTCTGCCCCATCCACGCTGAACACAGCTCATCCTCACAGCCAATTGGCCTGGAGGTCAACCCCTCCCAGGGATACCGGCAACAATCTAGGCTTAACTAAAACAAGACTTTGCAATCCATAAAGGGGTGCACCAAGAATATCCATCTTAGGTAACTGGGAAGGCTGAGCCACTGTCCCCTAGAGGACACCTACCACACAAACCTACTTGACCAACTCAGGAAAGCAGCCGAAATGCAAAGACAAGGTAACAAATTACATGTGAAAGAAATGGAGGGGGAAAAAATGACTGGACATAGAGTTCAAAACCACAGTTATAAGGTTTTTCAAGAGGCTCCTAGAAAAGGCCAATAAATTTAACGAGACCCTTGAGGATATGAGCAAGATTCTCAAGGATATGAGCGAGTCCCTCAAGGACTATGGAGGATAAGAAAAAGGATCAACTAGAAATTAAGCATACACTGACTGAAATAAAAAATATTATACAAAGATCCAAAAGCAGACTAGAGGACCGCAAGAATCAAGTCAAAGATTTGAAAAACAAAGAAGCAAAAAATCACTAAGCCTGAAAAGCAAAAAGCAGAAAGAGTCCAAAAAATTGATGATAGTGTAAAAAGCCTCTGGGACAACCTCAAGCATACGAACATCCGAATTATGGGGGTGCCAGAAAAAGAGAGAGAGCAAGATAATGAAAACCTATTTGAAGAAATAGTGACCAAAAACTTCCCCCACCTGGTGAAAGAAATAGACTTACAAGTCCAGGAAGCGCACCAAACCCCAAACAAAAGGAATCCAAAGAGGACCACACCAAGACACATCATAATTAAAATGCCAAAAGCAAAAGATAAAGAAAGAATATTAAAAGCAGCAAGAGAAAAACAAGGGAGTACCCATACGATTGTCATCGGATTTCTCAACAGAAACTATGCAGGCCAGATGGGAGTGGCAAGAGATATTCAAAATAATGAATAACAAGAACCTACAACCAAGATTACTCTATCCAGCAAAGCTATCATTCAGATTTAAAGGTCAGATAACGTGCTTTGCAGATAAGAAAAAGCTAAAGGAATTCATCAACACCAAACCAGTATTATATGAAATGCTAAAAGGTGTTCTTTAAAAAGAGAAGAAGAAGAAGAAGAGGAAGAAGAATAGGAAGAAGAAGAAGAAGAAGAAGAAGAAGAAGAAGAAGAAGAAGAAGAAGAAGAAGAAGAAGAAGGAGGAGGAGGAGGGTAAGGAGAAGAAGAAGAAGAAGAAGAAGAAGAAGAAGAAGAAGAAGAAGAAGAAGAAGGGGAGGAAGAGGAAGAGGAAGAAGAAGAAGAAGAAGGAGAAGGAGGAGGAGGAGGAGGAGGAGGAGGAGGAGGAGGAGGAGGAGGAGGAGGAGGGGGAGAAAAAAGGTAAAGATAAAAATTATGAACAACAAATACACATCTATCAAGAAATGAATCTAAAAATCAAGTGAATTAAAAATCTGATGAACAGAATGAACTGGTGAATATAATGGAATCAGGGGCATAGAAAGGGACTGGACTGATGATTCTCGGGGTAAAAGGGTGTGGGAAAAGACTGGACAAAAATGGTACACCTATGGATGAGGATAGTAGGGGGGAGGTGAGGGCAGAGGATGGGATGGATACCAGTGGGGAGGGGAACTATGGGAGGGAAAAATGAGCAACATTGTAATAATCTGAACAATAAAGATTAATTAAAATTTTTTAAAAAGACAGATGCTCAGAGGGGCTGCTCCCTCCCCCAGGAGGCACAGTCCCAGGGGACACTAGGATCCACATGTGCTGAGACTGCCTTGCACAGCTTTAGACAAGGTCACTTCGTGTTCCCTGGACATTGCAAACCGAAAGCAGATCTGGTGAACAACTGCTATTTGCCATCTTGCCAGCCTATAAGCTGTTGCCCCTGGGGCCCTGAGCCCTGGAGCAAGCCCTATCATGAGGAAGATCTACTTTGCAGGTTAGTTTTAGCCTCTACACTCTGCCTTCATCCCTCACTCCCTACTACTATAGAGGATTTCCTAAATCACAGACCTGGCCATCCACCCCTAGCTGACACTCACATTGTGTCTTTTCATGTTTGACTCAGATGCCTACTCTGTGCCAGGTGTGCAAGGTACCCAGAGTGTCATGCTTGGAGGGACAGTCTAGAAAACAAAGTCAGCAAGTCAATGGACAAGGTAGTTCACATGGATCACATGCCACAGAAGGAAAAGAGACACAATGGTCTGACAGAGAACTGGATGGCAAGCGGCCTGAAGGGCATGCCTTAGATGAGGGGTCACGTGAGATCCTGAGTAGTGGGAAGGAGCTGGCAGGAGAATGGTGGTGACAGATGAATTGGCAGAGACGCAGCCAGAACAAAGGTCCAGAGACGAGAGAGCTTGGAGGAGGACCCCTGGTGAGGCAGCTCACAGGAGCTTTCCAAGCTTGAACTCTATGGGAAGCCACTGGGAAGGTTCATGGTGGTAAGTGAGAATCTGATTTGCATATTTCCAAGTCATGCTTTATGAAGACAAGATCTAGTGAATCAGGTGGGAGGCAGAGGCCCTGGGGAGCATGCTGCAGTTGGCCAAGCATGAGATGGCAGGGGTTCAGGAGGGGCCAATGGAGGTGGAGGTGGGTAGAGGTGAAGGGCAAGGAAACACATGGAAAATAACCAACTTGGAGGAGGACGCGAGACAGGGACGAATCAAGGATGAGTCCTAAACCTTTGACCTGACCCATTGAGGGATGCTAGTTCCATTTCACTATTGAGGCCAAAAAAATAGGTCATGCTGCAGCTTACAGGGACCAGGTGGACTGGGTGAGCTCAGGAAGAGATGCACCTTTTCAACCCGATGTCCCCCACCGCCGGCCTGGCCTTGGTTAGCTCATTCCTGCCTTTGAGCTCTGTGCCCCTGGCCGTGGCTCAGGCACCTGCCTGACTCGGACAGCCTTCTCCCTCCTGAGAAGGTTTTATACCTTGAAACCCTGTTAGGCAGCACCTCCTTCCAAGCAGATTGCCCTGCCCCCCACCCACACTCCAGCCCACAGAAGTCTTCCTCCCTAGGACACTTCTAGACTCTGGTGTCAGAGCAGCTTGTCAGCCACCTGGGTGGCTCTGCTCACCTGTAGAAGGCCAGCTGGAGGGCCACCTGAATAAAGGCGTCGGGGCTGCATATCTGCTGTTTAATGAACGTTTTCCCATAGTTGTCAAATTTATAAACAACGAAGTCAAGATTCTTTACTATTCTGAGGAAAAAAGAAAAGATGCTTTGATTTCATGCAAAATAGAATGCACACATCAGAGTCTAACCAAGTCTCTTGAGCCTGCTCTGTGCCAGCACTCTGAGATCCAGGTCGGTGCCTGCCCTGCAGGAACGGAGTGTGGCACAGGGCATGCTGGACTAGGGTCACTCTTAATTGAAGGTGGGGCTTGGCTGGGTGGATGGTAGCCTGCCTGGCTCTAGGGAGTGGGCCTGGCTACAGGAAGGGACTTGGGGCAGGAGAGGCATTTGCATGGCAGGGAGAACACTTCCAACAAACAAAATCTTAGCAGCTCCGCAGAAGTAAATCTGAGAGAGGCCATTCATTTGACCTGTTTGGGAAGGCATGTCCAGCTTCCCTATGAATTCCTTTGGCATCCTGGCCATTCTGCCAGATCCTCAATCCCTCTTTGTCCAGGGAAAAGTCCATTTCGCAGATGGTGCCATGTAGCAGTCCTCTCTGAGATTCACCCCGTTGCACTTTGGGAAGTGCCTGGGTCACTTTCACCGCAGCAAAGGCTGCCTGCCAGTGACTAAAATCCATTTTACCCAGACGCTACTGCTGCTGCTCCATGCCACACCCAGGCCCTTGATGCCTGTGAGTCATTGTCAGAGTAGTAGGAAGGTTCCCCGAGTCTACACTGAACCCTGAGCGCTGGCCTCTCCCTTCCTTTCCCCCAATAGTGGCCACAGGTCTCTCCCTTTCTGTTCTCCAATAGCGGCCACAGGTCTCTCCCTTCCTGCTGCCCGTTAATGACCAATCTCCTTCATAATGAGCTTGGGGTCTGGGCTGACTGCCCACTGGAGCAGTGCCCAGAAGGGTCCAAACCACACACCCACCAGCCATGTGCCAGCAGAGCCCCAGGGGCAACCTTGGCCCCACTCATACTCACTTCCACTGGACTTGGCACTCCCTGCCTGCCCGCCCCTCCAGGACTGTTTTTCCTGCCGCATATGGCCTCTGCTCTTGGTGGGGCCATGCCAGGTCTGGGGACTCAGAATGCAGAGAGCTTGTCTCCATGGGAACATCTGGCCCATTGACTCACTGGCCCCATACAGACTGCCCATGGTCACCACAGCTCCCTGGAAACCTTTTGCCCAGACCCTGCCCACTCAGACCCTACCCTTTTCCGTGTGCAGCTCAGGACCCTCCTGTTTCCCCACCTACAGGCCTCTCTGGCTTCTCTAGGTCTTCCAGAAAGCAGCTGGGGGGCTCAGGATTGATCAGGCCGCTCAACCCCCTAAAAGTGAGCATGCCTGTCCTCTTTCTCAAGGCTCAGCAACCAGCTCACCCTCCTAGTGCTCTGCTAATCGCCCACAGGGCTGCCCAAGGTTGAGATATCAGCACCACCTTACAGATGAACAGCGAATGCCCCTCCTCCACAAAGGCCGGCCAACCTCCCCAGCAGCTCCCAGTGAACTCACTTGTCCTCCCTAACCCTCAGCCTCCGAGCCTGGCCACACTCTATCTAACTCACCTACCCTATTCCCACAGGCTCTTCCCTGGCTCTCGGAAACCCATGCACAAAGTCCTCCAGGGCTCCTCACAGCGTCCAGGCCTGTGACGTGAGGAACGTGGAGCTCTTGACAATGTGGCTCCCACCTCTGGCCATTCTCTCACTTGCTGAATCTTTAATGAACCCACCACTTCCCCAGCTGCCTGCAACACAAACTCCTCTCCATCCTTCCAGACCCATTTTGCAAAGCCCTCCCTCAACATCCTGGCAGAATCGGGCTCTTGTGTTCTCTGTGGGTTTGGGTTACTGCATCATACATCTTTGCTCTGCTGTCCACTTCCCCCACTGAAGTACAGAAAGCAGGCCCCTGGCACAGTACCTCTGTGTCCTCAGAGTCTTAGCACAGGTCTGGCATAGATTACAGTAGGGCCTGAGTTGCCCTTGGGAATAGAAGCTCCCTTATCAAGTGGCAGTGTAAATTCAAGCAAATGGAAGTAGCTGGGATTCAAATGAACTATTTAAACCAGTTGTTTGCTACTCCTCCAATAGGATGGTGTCCCCGCCTTGTTTCTGCTCAGTCAGGTGGAACCCTTGGAAAAAAAATAGCTGCGCATTTGCATTTTATGGAAATGATGGATCCTTCAGCAAGGTCATTTCCCCTGAGTTATGACTCCCCTTTACTTTGCCTATATTTCCATGTGGGGTGGGGGCAGAGGAGCAGGGTCTCTGGAACCCTGCAGGGTTCTCAGGACAGGAAGGAGGACACGGGGTACCCCCCCCAGAGCATCACTCCACAGGAATTGGGCTTTTCCTTACCGTTGAAGTTTTTCTGCCGAGGAAGCTAAGAAGCCTTGAATTACGGGGGAACATTTCCATCTCAGCCTCCGGGGGGCCGACAACTCACTGACGGAGTCAGCTCGGACCAGCTTCTTGCTGTTCATCCTGCAGGCAAAGAGGAACCTCCCAGCCTGTGCTGGGGCTGTGGGCAGCAGCTTTGGGCCTCTGCAGCCCTCCCAATGGCTGAAGGGTCAGTGGGCAGGAGCTGCCTCCGGCACTGCCCTGAGGAAGAGTGAGGCTCGGAGGCCACCCAGACTAGCAAGTGGCAGGCCAGGATCCCTCCAGTTCCACCCGACTCCAAGGCCAATTATTATTATTAATTATTATTATTGTTATCCTGCATTTTCCTGTTCAACTACATATACCACTAACAATTATAAAACATTTGGAGATAAATTGAAGCAAACTGTGCTGTTCTGTTTGCAAGGGTTGGTTGGGTTTTCAGTGACCCTAAAGAGCTCCCACATCATGGAAGAAGTTTAGAACTTAGATTCAGGGAGAAGGTTCTCGAAGGAGAGAATGAGCAAAGTCGTAAATGGAGCAGGAATGTGGTGTGTTTAAAGGCCAGTGAAGCCCTTCATCCGGCCAGCTCAAAAGCTAGGGAGGGTGGCCCAGCCTGATGGATGGCAGGAGGTGTAGTTACAGCTCTTCCCTCCATGCTGGGTCTTCAGTCCGCCCATCTGGGACTCGGGGCACACAATAGGGTAGATGGGGCCTCCCTGGACTGAAGAAGATGTTTCTTATTAGCGAAGAGTTGCCATGCCTTTCCCTAACTGCCCTAAACCCGCTGTTGCCTGGATGCCCCTTCTGTCTGTGGCTGGTAAAGTGTAAAATGTCCCTTTCAAGCTGGTTTGCAAATTCAATTTTGATGAGACACTTTCCAGGCTTATGCAGCCGCCCTGTGGCCACCCAGTTTCATGGGCCACTTGGTCGCTGGGCAGTCTGGCCTGGCTGCCAGGCTGCTGGGGGGGGGGGGGGTCCTGCCCTCCAGACTCACATGTGCTTGAGGAGATGCTCCACGCACTGCACCAAGACGATGCCGTCGAATGGGGAATGCTCGCACACCACGCCACAGGTGCCGTCCCTGGCTACCACAAACTGCAAGTAGGAAGAGATGTGAGCAGGCCTCTGGGAGTCAGCGTTTCAAACCTGCTCTTCGGTTCCAGGCCTGGGCCCCTGGCCCCCAGAGGGGATCCCTTCTTGAGCCTCTTATCATCCAAAAAGAACACTGCACGCAGCTGCCAGGGCCCAAGTCTGGGCATTGCATTTGGCACTGGCCTGCATGCCCTCCCAGAAATGCTCTGGGCGGGGCAGGTGCAGCCCAGGGTCCCAGTGACCCCTGAACAGCTGGGCACACTCCCAGGGGGTGACCTACACTGTGTAGGGGTGCCTGGTGGCCCCTGTGTGTTTGGACACCACTGGTTTTATTCCCAGGATCTAGATCATTGTCTACTCCATGGTAGGTGCTCAATGATTTTGTTGGATGACCGAATGAAAGGTAACACTCCAATCTGGATGGCGCACAGATTCCTAGAGAGACATCAACCCTCCCTTGATGGGAGTGAGGAAAAGGTGTTTCAGGGACCCATTCCACTCTGGCTGGGGCCGAGGCTGGAAGAGGCCCACAGCCACCTCCTCTGGCTTCAGTCTGCTCTTGGCTGACATGCCTCTGACAAGGATGGCTCACAGCACTGATATGAGAGCTCCAGAGAAGGCACACAGGAGGACCATGGGAACTGGGTAGGTTATTTATGAATTTTCATGATCTTACAAAGACTGTAGTCAGCTGACATGGAAAAGAGACATACTCTGCACAAAAATACTTGGATAAAAGCATAACAATTAAAGCAGGGCCACCAGCAGTTCAGCCTGCACAGCCACACTCAGGAGACACTAGCTTACCAGCTGTAACCAACCAGGCGAGTGAACCAGCTACTGAACCCTGCCGGGCACACAGTACACGGCACACATCAAACTCACTGTCTCCACTCTCCGTCAGGGGCCCACAGCTGTCAGCTGCCCCAATCTTTATTCCCATTCTTCAAACTTCCTATAGACTCTATGGCATAGAGAGTCTCAAAGCTCCTCCCTTTTCTTGCGCCTCCCCCAGTGCCCCTGCCTTCTGTCCCAGGAATGCTTTCTGTCCTTCCAGTTCCTGTCCATGAAACCAGCGGGGCTTCTCCAACTTGCCTGGTAACCTGTTCCACCTTCAAACAGAAAGAAGATGTGGGGACAGTCCCCACATGAGGCAGAGAGGGGAGGATGGTGCTCACTCACACATTGATGTTTTTCTGTTCTTGCCACTAAAAGAAAGATAGGCAAACAGTGCCTTTTAACAACTGCTACCAAGCCTGACTCTGCCTCATGTCCTGTACATCCATTATGTCATTTCCCTCCCACCACTGCTCCGTGGAAGGTAAGCCATTAGCAACGCAGTGAAGGCTGACACAGCCAGCACAGCAGCAAGGACGCGTCGGAAGTAGCAGCAGCAATATGCACCCCCACAAAAAGGGTAGCTGCAGAATGCAGGGCAGAGGAGGACAAAATGAGCCTGAATGCTTACTACGTGAAGCCAGAGATCATTCTGCTATTTAATTAAGTCACTGTGACAGTGTGGTGGCTTTAAAAACAAGCAAAATTAGATTTAGGATGAGCATGCTGGGGCAAAAAGGATATAAGAACAGAATGAGTGGCCCAACCACCCCCTTCCCCATCTGCGTGAGTATTTTCTCCAGGCCAAGGTGAGTGCCTTGTTTCGAAGCTAATGTCATACAAATGAAAAAATAAATAAATTGCTTCACTTTATTTTGGTTTTTCCTCTGTGGAGATGAAGGAGGCATGTCCAATGGCCAGACCAAGGTGACAGAAACTCAGAAATGCTGAATATCTCTGGGCGTCAGGTGTGATTCTTGCTGAACGTGTTGAGGACTTGTTTGGTGGGGGCCCTGGCAAACTGCCACCTTACAGTGTGTGGTGGGAGATGGGGAGTGAGCCCAGAGCCGACCCAGAGGACCGGCATGGCACAGGCTATAGGAAGATTACTGAGCTCGAGTGGGGTTTGGCGACATGCTCCTAAAGAGTCCTGGCCACCAAGGCTGACACCAAGGCCACATCTCCAACCCCTTCAGCTCCCTGGGCCCCGCATGCAGCATTCTGGTCAGCAGAGGCTGGCAAGCAGGTATGCCCCATGTTAGCAACGCTGGCTCGGGCCACTGGCCACATGGCAGGGACAGCTCACCTGCAGGGACTTGTCGTACCAGCGGTTTGCCCCGTTCTTGCTGCAGCCTCCGCCGTGAAGGAGCTGGAGCGCCCTGTTGGTATCACTGAGCTCCAAGCCCCCCGGGGCGTCCAGGCACACCAGGCAGATGCAGCGCTCAATCATGTCCAGTGAGTCCCGGTTGGTGGAGTCTGCAGGGCAGGCAAGCAAAGACTTATCACCTGTCCCACTTGGGGCCTGGTGCCCCCTTTTGCACTGCCTCACACTCCACAGGCAGACACACACCCAGACACCCAGATCTGGAGTCAGTCCTGGCCCCTTCCCTATCCCAGTAGGTGGGCTGTGAAGTCAGAGCTTCTGTAGTATCCTGAGAGTCGCTCCAGCTGTGGCCAGTTCTGCCTCCAGATGTATAGACACTGCTCTGCCTGTCTAAGTGCAAGGAGCTGGTGCAAAGCTTTCTCCATGGACACTAGACTCTATGCAATTCCAATGCCCCCATCCACAGTGCCAATTCCCCATCCACAGCACTAATTCCCTATCCACAACACCTTGTTCCACACCACAACCCCAATCTGCAACACAGGCATATTTATTTCTCCTGAACTATGCTTTTCAAACATTAGTTTCCAGAATTTTAAAATTAGTTAGTTTCACATGGAAGTCAGAAGTAAGAGAGCCAGGGTACTGCTCTCCTGCCCACCCCCACCCATCCCGAACTGTACCCTCTGCAGCTGCAGGAGCAGATGGAAGGACCAGGCTGCCCTAACCCTGTGACCAGATGAGCCCATGGGGCCCTTTCAGGCCAATATACTCATCACGACAAACAGATTAAAAGCCACCTAGTTGTGCAGGAAGCCTGTTGCCAAGGGCGCTGGAACCCTCCCCGGAGACACCGAGCATAGGGTTCCTCCCAGAGCAGAGCTAGGCCAGCAAGATGGGCTGCCGGCAGCTTCCTCCACCATAAAGCCTAACCCGGGGACCAGGGCTGGCCTGTCCTGGCCCTTCTCCAGAGAGGAGTCTTCCTGGTGGTGGTTGTGTCCCTCTCCATCACCCATATGGGGTGTGGCACCAGGACTGCTGGAGAGGCTGCACATCACCCAGAGAGCCAGCCTTCCGAACTGGCTGCTGTACCAGGATGAGGGCTACTGTCATCACCTGAAGTCCCAGGAGATTGCCTGTAGGGAAGGTGGTGTGGTGTTTGAGGCAGATGGGCAGCAAGTGTGTGATTGCTGGCTGCAGGACACCTGGTTTTCAGCTCGCCACAGCGGCAACCAGATGTACAGCTGCATTGCCCAGCCTCCCTTATCGCTAGGGTAACCATGTGTCTAAATCCTCCCAGCAAGGTCTAGAAGCACTATCAGACAACTTCTAAGAAACCTGACATGTGCTCTTTCCCCTTCTTCCTGGCTTCCTCCATCCTGCTGTCCAGAACACAGGTGTCATCACTGGAGCTCTAGCCTCCACCTGGGACCATGGGGGTGAGGGCCACGCCCTCGCAGCAACATAGAAGAGCCCCAGCCACCTGCAGCAGTGCTGGTCACTTCTGGCATACATGAAAGTGAGTGAGAAGGGCCCCTGTATTTTTTAAACCACTGTTATTGTGGGTTTTCTGTCACATGTGGCCATGCTATATAATAAAAGAGTAATATTCAAATTGACCATACCTCTGATTAAACCATGCCCACAACCATGCCCATCAGCCAATCAGGATCAAATTATGCAAATAAACCCCAACCAAGATGGCTGTGGCCACTGAGACTAGGAGGGAAGCTTGGGTTTCCCCAGCAATGGAGGAAGCCAAGCTTTCTGCCTGCCCTTGCCAGCCTAGGCCTCCACTCAATGCTCAAAGTTTCAATTATAGAAGATACATAATCCCAACAGAAATGGTGGCAGCCACGGAGCTGGAGAGATCAGAGGCTAGGGTTGCCTGGGCTATGGAGGAAGCCAAGCTTCTGCAGCCTAGCGCCTAGGCCTCCATTCCAGGCTACAAAGTTTCATTTGTAGAACATAAATTAATCCCAGATCCCAGGGCCTCTGCTTGGGTCACTGGGGGATGTGGCCAGCCTGCAAACCACCACAGGCCCCTCACCCAGGCTTCCCCACACCTCAAGGGAACCCCACCCTGATCCAGCACCAGGGCAATCCAGCCATCCCCCACCCATGCACCAGGCCTCTATCCTATCTAATAGAAGAGTAATACTCAGATTGACCATCACTCCAACACACAAGAGGGCTGTCCCCATGTGGTCAAAAATCCTGCTCCCATGTAGACACAAGATGGCCAGCAGGGGAGGGCTGTTGGAAGGTTCCAGGCCTGCAAGGGAGGGCAGTTGTGGGTAATCAGGCCAGTAGGGGAGGGCAGTTTAGGGGTGACCAGGCTGGCAGGGGAGGGAAGTTGGAGGCAAACAGCTGGCAGGGGAGCAGTTAGACATCAATTAGGCTGGCAGGGTAGTGGTTAGGGGGTGATCAGACTGGCAGGCAGAAGCTGTTAGGGGCAATCAGGGAGGCATGCAAGTGAGCAGTTTGGAGTCAGCAGTCCTGGATTGTGAGAAGGATGTCCAACTAGCCGTTTAGGCCCGATCCTACCAAGATCGAGCCTAAATGGGCAGTCAGACACCCTTGAGGGGTCCCAGATTGGAGAGGGTGCAGGCTGGGCCTCTAGTATTTAACATAACATGCACGGTCTTCTGCATTGGGTTCACATTCTTATATTGCAGGAATTAGTCGCAGCTGAGAACATGCACCCTTGTTTTACACAGGTTTTGCTCATAATACAACCCTCTGGGTTCTGCAAGTATTTAAATTCAAGGTGCTTGTCCAGAAAGCTATTCTCTTTGTGGAATATGGGGGACTCCAAGATGACATTTAAGTCCTTCCCTCTTCCCACTGGTCCTGAGTGCTGGCCTCCCCTCTCCTGTGCCCCTTGGATCTGAGCCCAGGTGCACAGGCCTCTGCACGTGCAGCCATTGCACTCTCGGCTCCTGTGCCTTCCCTTTCCCACTTGGGTCCTGCTGAGTTGGGACTCCCCCTTTCAGGGCCCGGCTTTGGAGCCTTTTCTTCTAGAGCCTCAAGCCAAGAATTATGCCCACCAACGCACAGTCACCTGGAACGGACTCCTAAAGGGAACGTGTGGGAGCAGACACAGCTCCCACTCTTAGGCTCGAGGTCTCCTCACAGGCTCTACTCACCAGCCGGGTCCTGCCTGTGGGTCGCAGCAAGCACACAGCACTGTCCCCAGACAGTGGGAGGATGAGTCCATGCATGGCCGATGAAGCCAGTGGAGGACCACATCAAGAATGTGCCTGTCCTTTCTTCTGTCCAGCTGGGCCTTGGAGTGGTCCTAGGTGAGGTCTAGTCTGCTCCTCCTTACCTTGGCCTTCCACTAGACCAGTGGTCGGCAAACTGTGGCTCACTAGCCATATGCGGCTCGCAAGCCATGGTTTGCCGCTCTGTTGACTAATAAGTTTGCTGACCACAGTCGTATAGTACCTTTTATCTCTTTGCACACAAATATGCCACAATTGCCTAATCCTCACAGCTTCCAACTACATGGTAACATTTAATCTAGCAGTAGTCAGCAAACTCATTAGTCAACAGAAGGGCAAACCGAGGCTCTCGAGCCCAGCCGCAGTTTGCTGACCACTGCCCAAGCCTCTCTGGGCAGCTCCCTCTCAGGCTTGTGGCAAGTTCCCGCTGCTGGTGCTATGGGCCTCAAGTGAGGTAATCCCTGAGGCCCTCCCTGGGTCTGCTCAACACCTGCTGGGCACTCGATGCTAAGGATACTTGTGCTGTTCCCTATCCTGCCCAGGTGGTTCCTCCAGGTTCATGAGAAGTTTACACAGGTCTTCCTGTGAAAGGCGTTTCCAGTCTCTAACCATCCCCTTCCTCCCACTTTTTGAAAATTCTGGGGAAAGGAGCCATCGCTTAGAGTAGAACTTCCACTCTGGGAAGGAGGGTGACCAGCCATTCTCTGCCATCCACCCTCCCTCCTAGAATAATGAGAGTTTGGGGAGCACCGTATTTTCAGGATGCTCCTTGTTCCCTATGGGGCTAGGATGACTCATCACCTTCCACATGGCTTTCCTCCTCAATCTCCTGAACACAAAGCTGAGTAGCTAAAGGTAAATGAGACCCGTGGCCCTGCCTTGCTTCTGCTCCTTAAGTGTGGTGGAGTCACCATGTCACCACTTCAACCTGAAACAGCTCCTCCTGCCCAACACGTAGAATCCAAACTTCTAAACACAACTCCTGGGTCCAGAGCCAGCCTCTGCTGCCCTCGGGGATCAACTCCCCTTACTCTTTGCATGCACCGCACACCAGCCTCCTGCCACTTTCTGGACCCCTGTGCACACATATCCCCTCACCACTGCACAGGCTGTCCACAGGCTGCTTATCAAAGTCATGCTTGTAGAACCCTCTCAAGCTCCCAGTCCTCTAACAGTGCTGGCCCAGTGTCTGGGCACATGGGGGGAAGCCCAGACAGAGTTCCTGCCCTCCAGGACTCCTGGCACCTGGTGCTACCTGCTCAGTGCAGATGAGAAACCCATGCTCTGTCACCAGGCCAGCCTCACACAGCACCTGATCCAGGGCTGGTCCAATTCCCTCTATACAACTGTCTACTACCACACAGCTCATGACCCTACAGTGCATCCTGTCCTCAGACATCCATGCCTCAAGTAGGCACTACTAGTCCAGCCCCAGAAGTCCTGATCTGGTCCCCTCCTTTCATCTATGAACTTGCAGAGGGTGCAGTCTGGGCCTCAAGATCAGGCAGGCGATGTCTATGGGCTTGATAGTGTATGGACAGGTAAGGGTGAGATCTATGTGCACAGCTCAGAGAGGGAGCGCAGAGGAGCCCAGCTGGCCAACAGGAAAGGCCATGGCTGCTGGAAGTCAGAAAACCACTACCTTGTGGGGCATGGAGCTTCACAGGGGAGTAAGGAGTGGGAAGGAGATTGGAAGGGATTAATGGTGCTTTGCAAGGCTCCAAGCTCTTTTCATCTCTGCTCCAGTAGGCATCCTGACCAGTTACCATGTTGTCTGGTTTTGCACCATGTGCTGTTCTGGGGTTCATTTGGCCTCCCAGGCTGGCTAATGACTTCAGAGCATGGGGAGGCCTGGGTCAGATTCAGATACACAGAGAAGAAGGAAGAAGCTTGTCAGTAAGGGGAAAACAGTATGAGAACAAGCTCTGAGAGCTGGGAGGCAGAGAGCAGGCTGTGGTTGAAGGTGTGCAGGGTATAGGTGAGGCTGGCAGGACACAGAAAAGTGGTGCTGTTAGCTAACCTTGCTGAGCTCCTGCTATGTGCCAGGCATCAATTGAACCTCTCATACAGGTGAATATTGAATGGGCACTGCTATCATCCCCATTCACAGTGAGGCCCAGAGGAGCTGCATGTCTTATCTGAAATTACCCAGGAAATGAAGGGAGCTGCTCTTGATCCACACCTGATGCCAAGGCGGGAGCAGATCATCAAGGAATGAATAGCAGCATTGGGAAGACGGACTTCATCTAGCACAGCAGGGAGCCACTGGCAGGTCTGGGCAGAGGCTGATGTGGTCAGAGAGAGTCTAGGTTGCCAACAGCTTGGGAAGGGCCCTTGGGAAAGGCACAGGCCTGGAGCCAGACAAGGGCTATGAGTAGCCCCAATGTTGCCCACCTTGGACCTGTTGGCCATGTCTCAGTGAGCTCTGAGAACCCAGGTTTGGTGTCTGCCCACCAAGGTTTCCCTAGGAACTGCTCCAAGGCCAAGGTGGCGTAGGAAGGCTGCAGCTCCCCAGGAACCCCAGCCAGAGGATAGGGAGCAGGCCTGGCAGAGTCTTTGAGTACAAAAGTGGAGGCTTGACACACTCCTTCCCAGCTGGACAGAAAAAAGGATAGCTTCCCAGGCATCAGTGCTCTGCCCGCCTCCAGACAGGAGAGGGGGCTCCTGGGATGGCTGAGCCATCACTCCTGGCATGCTGGTTGTGCAGGGCCTTGGAGCTCAGTGCCAACAAACAGACCTAGGTCCTAGCTCATTAGACAGAGTGAAATGGGAGCAGGACAGCCAAATGGGGTTGCCAGGTGGCCTTGCAAATGAACTCCCTGCATATCAGGAGCTGATCGGTCAAATGCTGACAAGTTTATCGTGTCAGGCAGAAAATAAACTATAGCAAAACTCATCCACCATGACTCCAGCTCAAATGTGATGGAAATGTGGAGCTGAGGACTGGAGGCACACAGCAGGGGCAGTTTGTCTTGTGACATCGTCATCGAGCACACGGAGGCTCATTTAATGCGGTAAATCAATCTTCCTCAAGGAGCCCCTGCTTAATAGTGAGAAGTCGGACTTGAGTAATAGGAGGATCTTGTTCTGCCACCCACACCTGGGGAGTTCACAGCTTTGGTGATGCAGAAATTTCAGAGGCCACCAGGATCTTGGAGGGCCCTGGAGCTTCTGTTAGTGGTGGAAAACTTACAGACTGTAATTAAGGTGAGGAAAGAGAAAACAGCACAGCACCTCTGCCTTTGGAAATCTGCAGAACTCTCAGGTACTGTACATACACACACACACACACACACACACACACACACACACACACACCCTTCACTGAGATACTTGTTTGTTCTGGGAAGTTGGCCTGTGTCAGCTTCATATGGTCTAGGGCAGTGGTTGGCAAACTCATTAGTCAACAGAGCCAAATATCAACAGTACAATAATTGAAATTGCTTTTGAGAGCCAAATTTTTTAAACTTAAACTTCTTCTAATGCCACTTCTTCAAAACAGACTCACCCAGGCTGTGGTGTTTTGTGGAAGAGCCACACTCAATGGGCCAAAAAGCCGCAGGTGGCTCGGGAGCCACAGTTTGCTGACCACGGGTCTAGGGAGATGGAGGCACCTAGCACCTCCACAGAGGCTTATGGCTTCTAAACCATTGTGAACCCCATCTGAGCATCCTTCCTCCTCAGATAAAGGTATCATACCTCCCTCGAGAGAAAATCTGCCATCACACATGCCATGTACTTCTCTACTCTATAGAGAAGATTATGAGGTAATCTTTATGCTCCCTATCCCCAGAGGTTATGAGAATTCTAAGAAATGTGTCTCTTGCACAATTAAACTTGGTCTTTGCAAATCAGAACTGCTTTGACTTGAGTTACAAAGGCTTTTTAGAAAGCTCAAGAAGGAGGGACTTCTACTTCTAAGGAGAGAAAATGGACTTTCTCCTACTCCTCCCACTATATTTAAAACAAACATAGAAGACTCTGGAAGATGGAAAGAGGAAATCAGAATGACTAAGAACCTCAGCACACAAGGAAAATATGATAGTGGGCTCCCTAGCTGGTGTGGACTGAATTATGTCCTCTCCCTCTGCCCTCAAATTTATGTATTGAAACCCTACCCCCAGGTGACTGTATTTTGAGACAGGGCCTTTAAAGAGTTCATTAAGGTTAAATGAAGTCATAAGGGTGGAGCCTAAAACAATATGCCTGTTGTCCTTATAAGAAGAGGAAGAGACATCAGGGATGATTTGCAAAGAGTAAAGGCCATGGGAGGACACACTGAGATGGTAATCATCTGGAAGCCAGAGAGAGTGGCCTCAGGAGAAACCAACCCTACTAACACCTTGATCTTGTACTTCTAGCCTCCAAAACTGTGCGAAATAAATGTCTGCTGTCCAAGGCATTGAGTCTTTAGGTTTTCTATTTCAGAAAACTTCAGACTTGGAGCTGAAGTAGCCAGCAACATAAAAACACAAACAAGAGTGGGCAAAAAATAAGAAAACACAACAGCAGCCAGATAAAAGCCTGCTCTCTTTAGCCAAAGGGCTAGGTAAGAGACAGACTTGCAAGACAAAAAACTTTTAGATAGCAATTTACTCCCCCCTACCCCCACCCAAGTCACCAGGATCTAATTTATCAGTGATACCTCAATAAAGCTGCAATTTTTAAAATAAAATAGCAACAGTTTTCCAGCTTAATACAAACACTGGGACATGGGTCCATTAAAAGATTGAGATTTAATCGTAAGATTATAGAATGCCATCCTCTCTGCAGCTACCCACTACATCACCAGGCTCCGGTGCAATAACAGGACCAGGTAGGAGAGGGTTAAGGGAGGTCAAATAGTGATGGAAGGAGACTTGACTTGAGGCAATGAACACACAATACAATATACATATGGTGTATTATAGAATTGTACACTTGAATCCTGTATAATTTCATTAACCAATGTCACCTCAATAAATTCAATAAAATTTTAAAAGATAAAAAATGATAATTTTAGAACTAATAAATATAAAAACAATATAAAAAGGTCAGTCAATGGGCTCAACAGCAGAATGTAGTAGGCAAGGAAAAAAAAAATCAGTGACCTTGGAGATAAAGCAATAGAAATTAGCCAATTTGACAGAGAGAAAATAGACTATTTCAGTGGTTGGCAAACTCATTAGTCAACAGAATCAAATATCAACAGTACAATGATTGAAATTTTGTTTAAGAGCTGAAAACCGACTTCTGCGCATGGGCCATGAAGCTTCAATCGCACTGTATGTGCGCGCCTGCACGTGGTATTTTGTGGAAGAGCCACACTCAAGGGGCCAAAGAGCCGCATGTGGCTCATGAGCCGCAGTTTGCCGACCACTGGACTATTAAGAAAAAGAACAGAGCCTAAGAGATCTGTGAAACAAAAGATCTCACAGGGCAGAAAGATTAGAATCTCACTAATAGAAATAATGGCTAGAAACTTCCCAACTTGGGCAAAAGACATAAACCTAAAGAATGAAAAAGCTCAGCTCATTTCAAACAGAATAAGTTCAAAGAAAGCCGCACCGTGGCATAGTATTAGTGGGAACTCCTGAAAACTAAAGACAAAGAAAAGAAAGTTGAGAACAGAGAGAGAGAAAAAGAGAGAAAGAGAAAGTGACACTTTGCCTATGCAGAAATATAAAAGCAATACAAATTGCAGTATATTTCTCATCAGAAGCCTTACTGGCAGGAAGTGGTGTGACCTTTCTCTGTGCTAAAGGAAAAGGACTGTCACCCCAGAATTCTATGTCCAGCAAAATATCCTCCAGGAATAAGGGGAAATCAAAATATTCTCAGGTCAGAAAGCTAGAAGAGAATTTGTCTCTAGCAATCTTATAAACAAATTTTCTTTTTGAGTTTTTTCAGTTATATTTCACTGTTGAAGCAAAAATTATAACACTGCCTATGTGTTTTAAATTTATATTAGAGAAAATATTTAAGACAAACAATTATAAGTGGAGAAGAGTAAAGAGATGTAAAGGATGGTAAACCTTTTATACTTCACTAGAAATAGCAAAATTTTAACAGAAGTAGACTATGATAAATCATGTAATACCTATAGAAATCACCAGAAGAAGCTACACAAACAGATTCACTGAAAACTCTGCAGATAAATTTAAATTGAATTCTAAAAAAAATGTTCAAGTAACCCACAGGAAAGCAAGAAAAAGAAAGCAAGAACTGAAAAAGAGGGGGAAATGGCAGAATTAAACCCCAGAATATCAATAATTACATTGACAGGAATTGACAATGTTCCAGATATATGCTACCTACAAGAAACTCATACCAAATATAATTATATAGGCTGGTTGAAAGTAATAAAAAAAGGGAAAAAGGTATATCAAGCAAACATTAATTTTTTTAAAAAGCAGGAATGACTATATTAACATCAGATAAAATAAACTTCAGAGCAAAGAAAATTTCCATAAACATTACATGTAAAACAAACAATACCAAGAAGACATAACAATTCTAAATGTTTATATACTAAACATACCACAAAACAAGATAAAACATGTGGAGCAAAAACTGACAGAACTGAAGAAAGAAATGACAACTTCCTATCTAGTTTTATATCAATTATTCAGCACCCCTGTCTTGATAACTGAAATAAAACTAGACAGGAAGTCAGCAAGTATATAGAAAAACTCAACAGCACAATCAATCGCCAGGATCTAATTGACATTTATAGAACACTCCACACACCAACAGCAGAATGCACATTCTTTTCACACTCCCATGGAACACATATGCCAGCATAGACCATATTCTAAGCCATAAAACACCCTTAACAAACTGAAAAAAATTGAAATCTTACAAAATATGTTCTCTGACCACTGGAATCAAAGTAGAAATAAGTATCAGAAAAAAGTTTCAAATATTTAAATACTCAAGAAAACTCCCATGGGTCAAAGAGGAAGTCTTAAAGGAAATGTTCTAAAAATGTAAATGAATTAAAATAAAAATGCACCATATCAAAATTTGTGAGCACAGCTAAAGCATTGCTGAGAAAAAAAAATGTACAGCACAAATGCTGACATTAGAAAAGAAGACAAGTCTCAAATGAGTAATATAAGCTCTCACCTCAAGAACCCAGGAAAAGAAGACAAAATACACAGAAGGCAAGCAGGAGGAAGGAAGTCAATGAGATTGAAAACAAAACAAACAAAAAATAGAAAATCAATGAAAAGGAAACTGTTTCTTTAAAAGATCAATCAAATCTCTAGCAAGTCTAACAACAACAACAAAATCCAAGAGAGAAAAGACACATCAGGATAAAAGAGCTGTCATTATAGACCTTGCACACATCAAAGGATAATCAGGAAATACTATGAATAACTCCACACACATAAATTTTACAATTTAACTGAAATGGACCAAATCCCTTCAAAAGTATAAACTACTATATTACACCAAACATAGAATATAAAAATTGGATAAATCTATAATTATTAAGGAAATTGAATTTGTAAGTTTAAAACTTCCAAAAAAGAAAATTTCAGACACAGATAGTTGCACTGGAGAATTCTACCATACATTTAAGGAAGACTTAACACAAGTGTACACAATTTATTCAGCTATTATAAAAGGAGAAAACACTTCCCAATTCAGTTAATGAACCCAGTGTTCCCCTGACACCAAAACAGACAAAGCGAACACACACATACACAAACACGAAACTATAGACCAGTAATCCTAACAAATATAGATACAAAAATAGTAAACAATACATAAACAAACGGAATTAAACAAATATAAAAAGAGTTATGCTCCATAATTAAGTGTGCCTTATTTCAGAGATAGAAGAAAATCCATCAATGTAATACATCATATTAACAGACTACAAAAAAAACATTCATTATATCAATTGATGCAGTGAAAGTATTTGACAGAATTCAACATCTACTCATGATGAAGTCTCAAAAACTAGGAATAGATGGGAACTTCCTCAACGTCATAAAAACCATCTACAAAACAGCCTATAATAACATCACATTTAAAGTTGCAAGATTACATGCTTTTCGCCTAAATCAGCAATAAGAAAAGATACCACCCAGTCTTGACAATGCTGTTCCACAGAGTCCCAGGCTTTCTGGCCAGTGCAACAAGTCAAGAAAAGGGATAAAAGGGATACAGATCAGAAAGGAAAAAACTGGCCTTATTTTCACTACGTGATTGTTTATGTAGAAAATCCCAAGGAATCTACAAAAACAACAACAACAAACCCACTCTCCTAGAACTAATAAATGAGTTCAACAGTTTGCAAGATCCTAACATATAAAAACCCAAGGTCTGAGGAGAGGAACCAAGATGGCAGCATAGGTAAACACCTATTGTGCTGCTCCACACAACAATTCCAAAACTACAACATAACAACAAGACAAACATCATCCAGAATCATCGGAAAGCTGGCTGAGTTAAAATTCCACAAATAAAAGTAAAGGTGGGACACTAAGACTCAGAAGAGTGGCGGAGCACAGCCTTGAAGATACCCGCGGAGCCAGAGGTTCGGAGCCATGGGTGCGCGGGGGCTGTAGGGCTGGCAGCAGCAATCCTGGCTGGATTTCTCCAACGGGGAGGGTGGGGACGTCCCACTGCACAGATTCCCCAGTGCCAGGCGAGTTCCGAGGCCCAGGATACGCACCCTAAAAGCCGGGCGTGGCAGAGGTCTCCTAGTCTGAGGAGAGTGCGTGTAGCTTGGAACAACAGTTTGCGCATAAAGTGCGCGACAGCACAGACGCACGACTTGCTCGCTGGCGACTTGTTCCCTGGTTCGGGAAACCACAGGACTGCTTTGTTTTACAACCCTGGGCGAGACTTTGGGTGTGCAGACTCATTTGGGGAGAGGCAGAGTTGTCTGGCAATGAGTGGAGACCAGCGGCGGCTTTCTCTTGGAGGTGCCTCCAGCCATTACCACCCAACACAGAGACCCGCATGCCGCATAGGGCATAGCTGACGCTGTCTGCTCAGCTCAGAGACTCCGCCCATCCAACCTGAACACAGTGTGCCTGCACAGCCAGTTGGCCTGGAGGTCAAACCCTCCTAGGGCTAACAACAACAAGCTGGGCTTAAATTCAAAAATACTGTAAAACCCATAAAGGATTGCAGTAAGAGTATCCACCTCAGGTAACTGAGGAGGCTGAGCCACTGTCCCTTAGAGGACATCTACCACACACAGCTAAAGGACCAACTCAGGAAAGCAGCCACAATGCAGAGAAATTGAAAGAAATCGGGTGTGAAAGAAATAGAGGAAAAAAGACGACTAGACATAGAGTTCAAAACAACGGTTATAAGGCTTTTCAAGAGGCTCCTAGAAAAGGTTGATGCTCTTAATGAGAACTACGAGGAAATGAACAAGACCTATGAGTAAATGAATGAGACCTACAAGGAAATGAACAAGACCTATGAGGATATGAACGAGACCCTCACCGATATGAAAAAGGACCAACTAGAAATCAAGCATACACAGACTGAAATAAAAAATATTACACAAAGTCCTAAAAGCAGTCCAGAGAGCTGCAAGAACCAAGTCAAAGATTTGAAATACAAAGAAGCAAAATCCACTCTGCTGGAAAAGCAAGAAACAAAAAGAATCCAGATAATTGAAAATAATGTAAGGGGCCTCTGGGACAACCTCAAGCATACCAACATCCGAATTATAGGGGTGCCAGAAAAAGAGAGAGAGCAAGACAATGAAAACCTACTTGAAGAAATAGTGACTGAAAACTTCCCCTACCTGGTGAAAGAAAAAGACTTAAAAGCCCAAGAAGTACACAGAACCCCAAAATATAGGAATCTAAAGAGGACCACACCAAGACACATCATAATTAGAATGCCAAGAGCAAAAGATAAAGAGAGAATATTAAAAGCAGCAAGAGAAAAACAGTTAGTTACCTATAAAGGAGCACCCATACGATTGTCAGCAGATTTCTCAACAGAAACGATGCAGGCCAGACGGCAGTGGCAAGAAATATTCAAAGTGATGAATAGCAAGAATCTACAACCAAGATTACTCTATCCAGCAAAGCTATCATTCAGAATTGAAGGTCAGATAAAGTGCTTCACAGATAAGAAAAAGCTAAAGGAGTTCATCACCACCAAACCAATATTACATGAAATGCTGAAAGATATTCTTTAAGAAGAGGAAGAAGAAAAAGGTAAAAATATAAACTATGAACAACAAATACACATCTATCAACAAATGAACATAAAAATCAAGTGAATTGATAGGCTGATGAACAAGATAAACTGGTGAATATAACAGAAACATGGACATAGAGAGGGAATGGACTGACAATTCTTGGGGAGAAAAGGGTTGTGGGAAGTACAGCAAGAGATTGGACAAAAATCTTGCAACAATGGGAGAGGACATTGGGGAGGGGGAGGTGAGAGTGGAGGGTGGGATAGGTACAGGGTGGAGGGGAGATATAGGGGGATAAAAAAGGGGAAACAATGTAATTAATAAACTGAACAATAAAGATTTAAAAAAAAAAAAAGAATATACAGCCAAGACCAGTTTGGCTCAGTGGATAGAGCATCGGACTGCGGACTGAAGGATCCCAGGTTTGATTCCGGCAAGGGCATGTACCTTGGCTGCGGGCACATCCCCAGTAGGGGGCATGCAAGAGGCAGCTGATCGATGTCTCTCTCTCATCGATGTTTCTGACTTTCTATCCCTCTCCCTTCTGCTCTGTAAAAAAATCAATAAAATATATATTTTTTAAAAAGAATATACAGATGGCAAATTAGCAGGTGAAGAGATATTCAGCACCATCAATCATAAAGAGAAATGTAATTAAAAGTATAGTAAGATACCAGTACAGACTGATCAGAATGATTAAAATAAAAAATAGTGACAAACCAAATGCTGATGAGGATGCATAAAAAGTAGATCACTCAGACATTGTTGATGGGAGTGCAATCTCTTCAAAAAGCTAAACATGCAGATATCACATGACCTAGCAATTTCATTTTAGGGCATTTTTTCCTGAAATGAAAATTACAATTACACAAAAACCTATATGTATATGTTCATAGTAGCTATATCTGTAATAGCCACAATGAAGAGAAAAAATCAAAAGTCCTTTGATGAGTGAATGACTACATCACCTGTCGTGATGCACGTGTGCGGTGGACTACATAAAAGGAATGAACTTTTGACACATGCAACATGGGTGAATCTCTAGAGAATTATGCCGAATGGGGAGACCAATCTCAGAAGATTCATACTGTATAATTCCATTTATATAAGATCCTTGAAATAATACAGATTAGTGGTTGCCAGGGGTTAAGAAGGGTGGGGGCAGGAGGAAGTGAGTGTGGCTATAAAGGGATGGAGAAGTCCTTTATTCTAACTATTTCAGTGTAACATCCTGGTTGTGACATTGTACTAGAGTTTGGCGAGATGTTTGCATTGGGTAGGAAAAAGGGAGAGTCAAGATTATTTCTTACAAGGGCATATGCACCTATAATTACCCCCAAATATGTTTACAGTAATTTAATTTAAAAAACAGAACTCAAGAGCCAAGAATTGTTTCTTCCTCTGTGCGCTAACCATGCTTCTCACAAAGGCAGATGTAAAGAGCTACTATACTTCTAGAATCAGGGGAGGAGTGGTGAATGAAGAAAGGCAGGAGATACCCAAACCACCTCCCAGCTGCCTTGTACCCCAATACCACTGTGCTGCCCACGATTTCACGGAAGTGAGGGCAATGCCACCAGGGGAAAATGAAGGAGAAGTGTCTATAACCTACACACACGAGGTATGTGGTACGTGGCAGGCCTGAGGGAAGCAGAAGAGCATCCCAGAGTTGATGAGAGTTAGGGTTCCAGGCAAGGAGTGCAGACCATTCAGTCTGTGGCCACAGGCCACCATCACTGCTGCATGAACAGTGCCCATTCAACAGGTGCCAATTTTCAGCTCGCCAGATCTTTCCAGAGAGGCTGTGTCCCCAGAGCATTCCCCAAATCTAATAAAACTTATCACTTAGTGAACATGCTCTGTGTGCCAGGCACCAGACCACTGCTTACAGGCCCTCTGCATCACCATGGTGCTAGCCACAGGGAGGGCTACCGTCTCCATGTCCTAGCCTAGGCAGCCAGGTTTCAGGGCACAACAGGGATGTTGAGTCAAGGCCAGCCTTCTTGCCTTAGACCATGTGCCTCTTCTTGTGTGGATGCTCTGGCATTCATGCATCCTCTGTGGGAGGGAGCACTGGATCAAGCCTCACCTCCCCCCAAGAGGGGAAACAGCATTCAGCCTCAAGAGTGATATTTCTGGGCCAATTAAATCAGAGGCTGTTAATGTGTAATTGGTGTTTAAATCAGCAGACTTGCCTATCTCTGGTTGACAATATTTAAATAGCCAAACGCCCCATTCTGAGTGGTGGTTGTAAACCGTAACTGAGGTCTTTTGCAGAGGCAGCCGCCTTCTGTCAGCTCCCTCCTTGAAAGCAGTGTTCCAGCACTGATTGGCTTCTGAGGGTTAAATATTTACGGGACTGTATAAATAGAGGCATCTGCCTCCAAGCCTGTTGGCAGCACCCAGGAAAGCCAGCAGGCTGGAGTAGGGTGGGTGGGGGCTCTCCAAACTGGCTATCCTTTTCCTATAAATTGACAAGTGCTGTAGTCTTCCAGACTCAGGGCCGAATATATAATTAAATTTCCAGACCAGAATAGCAGTGTTGGCTCCTTCTGGGTTCAGAAAGCCACAGCTTGCTGGGGAGGGAGGTCCTGAGAGGACATGAACATCCCTCCTGAGGTCCCTAAATTATGGGCGCCTGCCAAGTCTTGCTGCTGGATTAGGCCCAGCTCTGCAGCTGACACCTCTAAGGGTTGGATTCCCTCAACCGGTGGGAGACACAGCACCCTCCATTCCTTGAGGATGAAATTTCCCTCAGGGCTATAAATGAAGACCTAAAGCAACAAAGTGCCCAGGACAAGGCCCAACATCAAGGGGGGACCACCATGTACAGAGGCCATTAACAACATGCACCAGGTGGTGCTTAAAAATGGAGATTCCGGGCCTCCACTTGTCCTACTGGGAAAGCACTGAGCCTGAGGAGTCTGGTGTGTGTGTGTATGTGTGTATGTGTGTGTGTGTGTGTGTGTGTGTGTGTGTGTGTGTGTGTGTGTATTAAGGCACTAGCCAGAGAACCTTGATGTCATCAGCCAGCCCCAGTCACGAGGATGGCAGTTGGCATAAGCCTCAAGTCCTATTTGGCACAGGAAGCCCTCCTGGGCTAGGACAGGTAGAGGGATGAGGCCCACAAATGCCCTTGGGACTCCTTTTGGAGATACTCCTTTGGTTTTATCCTATCTACTTGTGTCCTAATAATCCTGCTTATTCCAGTCTCCCCAATAAAGACCAGCAATGGTCCTGGTGGTTCTGGTAGCTTTAACTCCCAGGAGGGCTCTCGGCATTGACTGTGGATGACCACACTGCTGATGGAGACAATACACACACATGTCCTGCACCAGGTTCTCAGTGAGCGCTGTATGAGAAGTGCTGTGTGAGGGGCAGTGGAGGTGTGGGAATACTGGGCACATAGGGAGGGCATGGGTTTTGTAGCAGACATCCGGACCTACTACTTGTGGGCTGTGCCACAGTGGTGGACCTCTGTGACCTCCACCATCTCAGTGGCATAGCAGGGAGCTTGGACTGAGGAACCTGGGACCTCACAGAGGAAGCCAGCCTGCCTGGGGGTGGGTGGACCACCTCTTTTGTTGAAGAGAGAGGGTTAATGAAATCAATTGCCTCGCTAGGCCTCAGTTGACCTGATGATAATTTAAGGGCAGATTTCATCTGACCTTGGGCCTTCAGCAGAGATGACCTGAAAAGCACCCACCCCGTGGTGTTAACTGTGATACTGCTATGGGCTGGAAAGATGTCTCAATTCTCATAACCACCAGACAGACCCATCTGGAAAGGAGAGAGTAGCTTCCCAGAAGTTAAGAATTTGGGGGTGTTGTTTGCAATGACAACCACTGTTCCTGGGTCTGTTGCCCTCTCCTTTCCTCCTTCCTGAACCTTTGATGATGCCTGATTAGTGATGGATGGTCCCCTTGCTTCATTAACTTCTTTTGAATGAATTCTCTGTTCACCTTCTGCTTCAACTGAAGGTGGTATCCCATGAGGGTTACACATCCCTGTGCCCTTTCAAAGACTCTTCCTTGAGACTTGTGTATTCAAGGGCCAGGTCAGATAGGTGACTTTATTCTCCCTGTTCTCACTCCAAAATGACTCCTCCTCCCACCCCCTTCCCTTTGGAGTTCACCTGCTAGACTTTCATCTCCCCATGACAACCAACACTCCCTTAATTGCTGTGTTCCACCGACCTCACAACTCAGCATCGTGCAGATCTGGTCTCCTGGTTCAGCTTCCTCCTCCCCATCACTACTCCAATCACTGTCCGGTAGTTTCAATGTCCATGTGGATAACCCAGCTCACATCCTCTTCCCTCAGACACTCAACCTCCGGACTGTAGCAGTCCAACATCAGTCCCCCCCTCCCATAATCACATCTGGAAATTCAGTACCAGGGACACCTCCTAAAGTCTCATTTTCAAGCATCCAACCTTCTGAGCATCCTCATGACTGTTTGGTTCACACAGTCTGTTACCCCCATTGCAACATGACTCATGTCAATGACATCCCCCAAACCATGAACCACACTACCTATTTCCATGATCCATTATTCACCTCTGTCTTGCACTTTCCTCCCATCATGAGATAAATTGTGTTCTCCCCAAATTCCTAAGATGAAGTTCTAGCACCCAGTTTTTCATAATGAGATTGTGTTTGGACATGGAGTCTTTATTAAGGTAATTAAGTAAAATGAAGTCATTAGAATGGGACCTGATCCAACTTGACTGGTGACCTTACAAGAAGAGGATAGGACACAGTGTAAAGACTATGTGAAGACACAAGGAAAAGACAACCATCTGCAAGCCAAGAGGAGGGACCTCAGAAGAAACTGACCCATCTGATACCTTGATCTCAGACTTGTAGCTTCCAGATCTGTGAGAAAATACATTTCTGTTGGGTTAGCACTCAGCATGTGGTACTTTGTTATGGCAGCCCTAGAAGACTCAGTTTAGATTCCAACATTATAACCATTCCTTTCCCACACTTTCCTCCTTTCCCTCACTCTTATTCACCAACTTTGGCTAAACCTGGTGATATATCTTCTCCTTGCCTGAAACTGAGAAGCTAAACATTGTGGAGGAAAACTGCAAAACAATGCTAATTATTTTTCTAAATGTATGACCCCAAATCCTCAAGTATGAGCTCAACACAGTCCATAAATCTTATCAAGTTTCATGAGTAAGCTCTCTTTCCTACTTTCTAAGAGGGTATTCCTTGCATCCTCTCTCTCTCTCTCTCTCTCTCTCTCTCTGTCTCTGTCTCTGTCTCTGTCTCTCTCTCTGTCTCTCTCTCTCTTTTTCTCTCTCTCCCTCTCTCTCCTCAAAACTGAGGATATTTTTCCATTGACTTTTAGAGAGAATGCAAGGGAGGGTGAGAGATAGAGAGATATTGATGTGGGAGAGACACATTGATTGGCTGTCTCTCATATGGGCCCTGATCAGGGCCACGGATCGAGCCTGCAATTGAGATTCATGCTCTTGACCCTAATTGGACCTAGGACCCTTCAATCCATAGCTAATGGCCCATCCACTGAGTCAAGCTAGTTAGGACTCATGCATTCTCTTTTGTCTTCAGAATACCATCTTCTGCCACTCAGCTCATGGCCATGCTCTGCTAATCTGATACCAGAAGTCACCAGTTGGAAACCTCCTCATACGTCCACTACCACAGAACAGTTTTGTGGACTTCTGGTCTCCATTTTTCTGGCACCAACCAAAGGCCTCTATTATCTGGGTTCCATCTCCTTTCTTTGCAATAATTTTACCCCTTTATTTATCTCCTCTCTCCTCATTAACAATTCTCCTATGGGATTGTGTCCATGTATTTGTCTACATACTACCATGCCCTTGCTTTTACTAATAAAAACACTTCCCTTGACCCCAACCTTCTTTCAGCAACTCCCACATTTTTCTGCTCCTTTAAATCCCATAATGTCTGAAAAGAGTTCTCCACACTTACTAATTCTACTCATTAACCTCAAACAAAATTTCCTCCTGCTGTTGTATCACTTCCATTAGCATATGACCATTCATTCTTCCCACTACTCTAGTCTGGCCTTTGTGAAGGTCACTGGTGATGCTTCCTTGAGCTCTCTGCAGCATTCGGTGTGGCTGGCCACTTCTTCCTTCCATCTTAGATCTTCATGAATCATCTGGTTTTCTCTTGATTTTGAGGGCTGCTTTCTCAATGCCCTCAGCATCTTTCTCTATCTGACCTCTGAGGCCCTATTCTTCTGCTTCTATATGATCTCACCCAGGTCCATGACTAAATATCACTTATGTGCTTCTGGCTCTCAAATTTATATCTCCGTGTTGACCTCTCTCTTGAGTTCCAGACACATAGATCTAATTTGATGTCTCACTTAGATGACTCAAGGCATCTTAGACCTGACATACTTGGAAAGGACTTCTCCATTTCACAGCCATTGTCTCAACTTGATTCCCATCTCAGTGAATAGAACCACCATCTATTTAGTTGCTCAAATAAAAGACCTGGAAACACTTCTCACTTCTTTTATCCTTCTTATTCTACTTTGAAACATATCTAGATCCCACCCATGTCTTTCCACCCTCCCTCTTAATCCTAGCCCAAGCTGTCATAATCTTTTACTTTTACACTGAAATTGTTTTCTAAGTGGTTTCCCCATTTGCCTTCTGTGGGAAAGGGCTGCTACAGAGAAGAGGGCCCTGGAAAGAAATGGTTTCCTGCCACACAGATGACACAATCAGTGCTAACTGGATTAATTGAAATTCTAAAAGGCATAGGTACCCCTCCTTTCTGTCACGCTTCCCACAGAAACAATATTTACATTCAGAAAACCAGATCAAGTGCCATTAACAAATTAATTCCAATTAGGGCAGCCCAAGCACTGAGACCTCCAGGCAATCCCTGAAAGTCCTGCAGGGAGATGGCTTGGCCTGGCCTGCTAATAAAGTGGAAACTGTACTGGAAGCAAAAGCTATTATTTTGATGCCTGTCACTGTCCCTGGAGGGGAGAAGAGTGGGATTTGATTAGACCATGGTCTACTGAGGGAATGAACTCACTTTCAAATGATGTTATTAACTCTCCAATTTGGCAGTTAGGTTCATGAGAACAAGCCCAGCTCTCAAACTTCCTTATAGCTTGTGCAACCCCAATTTAGAACCAAGCATTCACAGGTGCCCAATAATTGAATGAAAGAATAGTTCATTAGTAAGTGGGAAATAAGTCTGGGCCCCAGTATTCCTAGTAACCTTTCATTCTTTTATTTAACAAATACAATTGGGCTCTTATTGTACTTGGCACAGCAGGTTCTAAGTTGAAGCAAATGGATCAGGCCTCTGTTCTCTTGGACCTTATTGACTTGAGGAGGGCAGCAGATAATCAGCAGGAATCAAGCAAATGAAAAGCTGACTTTGGGGAGTGAAAAATGCAATCAAGAGGAGAAAAAGGACCAATGAACAGAATATAATTGGGGAGAAATGCTCAGGGAAGACCTGAAGTGTTTAAGCTGAGCTGAGCTCTGGATAGTGCAAAGAGCCAGCCAGCCCTGGGGGATGAACATTCTAGGGAGAGGACCAGAAAATGTAGTGCCTGTTGCCAGAGAGCTAGGCCCACTACCTCCTCACTCTTCCAGTACGGTCAGCATGGCCACTTTGCCAGCCCTCTGCTCTCCTCATGGTACTGGGCAGGGCAGATGTCCCTGATGGGCAGTTTGCTTTGCTCATCACTAGTCTGCCAACCTGTATGCCACCTATCCTTCCTGCAGTTCTCACTTATGTCACAGGGATTTGCACAATTTCCACCTCTTCTAACTGTGGAGAGTGCCCTCAGGGAACAAAGCTTCACCAAGAGGGCAGGTCCCTTGGCCTGTCTGCTCTAAAGATTAGTTATGGTTTCTGCCCCCCAGAGAATGGTTACCTTCAATTGTAGTTTAGCAAACAATACTGCCCTTCAGCACATAACACTGTAAATAGCCAAACTGTCTATGGGAAAAGATTCAGGTGGTGTCTTGGGTGAAGATATAGCCTAAGGAAGTTAGTTAAGATAAGGGGTTTATTGGGGAAACATGTTAACAATGGAATGTAGCTTTGTTGTTTGGGGAACAAGGAATTGTGTAATATGTAACCAGAACTGTTTAGAAGAGTGGAGTGAAATAAACTCTGGGCCACAGTCCTAAAGAGGGCTTTGCGGACCTCCTGATCCCATATCTTTTATTTCTTCTTTATTTCTATCCATCTTTCTATCTCTATCTTTCCGTAAGCCTCACCCCCCTTTTAGGGACTGCTCGACTGATCCCGGCAGGCTCCAGCATCTAACAAAGTCTTTTGAAAGCTTCCAATTAGACGGGCTCCCTTCCCACTCTAAAGTTCTGACACACTTATTCAGCACTGCTGTCTATTACCTTACATGGGTAGATATCACATTACTGTGTATTTGAACATGCTCCCCTATGCCCTCTATTCCCCTGTTCTTATCTAGTGGGCTGGAGGTCACTTCATCCTCTCTATCTCTTACACTCCCCAGGCCTAGTAGAGTCCTCAGCTTGCGGACACTTGGGAAGTCTAGATAGTCGCCTGGCCAAATGAAAACCTGAGGGGCAGATGGAGGCTTATGGAAGTCTCACCTCTCATCCAGGAATTTCTAACGTGGGCAAGAAAGAAAGGCTCTCCCAGCTCCTGGGAATAGAGTGGCTTTGGATTTGAAAAGTAGTTCCCAGAAGTATGGTTTTAAAATGTTAAGACTATAATTGGACTTCTTATAGGGGTGCTTGGAAGCTCTCAACTTAATGATGAGAAGTTTAGGACCAAAAATTCATATAAAGAAGGCAGCCAACCACCCTCCCAGAGGTGGGTTCCATCCCAAATCCTCATCTGATGGCTCTCCCAGCAACTTGGACCTCTCAAATGAGAACCACCCCTGCCAACAAGTAAAACACAACTGTTTAATTGCTGTTAGCCTTCCTCCAGCTCAAAAAAATGCTTCCCGCCCTAGTATTCCCAGACATCCCAGGATTCCAGTGCTAGCCAGTTGTCACCTAGAGCTGGAGCATGGTCAGACTAAATAAGAGGGAACCAAAGGTGCCTTCAGCATCAAGGAACCTCAGCTGACACCAAGACTTGCCACCGGGTCCTGAGTTGGAGGAAGGCTTCAGCTCCAGGGCGATGGCAGATGGGGATGAGGCATGATTCCCGATGCTGGAGGAGGGAAAGCCAATGATGTGAGGATGAGATGGGCATGGAGATGCTCTGGCGCTGCAGCTAACCTTTCATGAGGATTGTCCTGGCCTCAGCCCACTGGCTCCTCCCGTCTGATGTCAGCAGGCCGATGGGAGGCAAGCGTTCATCCTCGTTGGAAGCCATTTTGACTATCTTTCTCAACTGAGTGAACAGATCCCCCTCACTGAGACGGCGGAAATTAATGACAACATCCAAGACAAAGAACTGTGGGGAAACAGGTCAAACACATCACTCACGGCAGCCGGGCCAGGTGCCAGGCCTTCACTGAACCTTCAGATCTGAGAATGGATGGAGATGTTCAGGCCCAAGGTTCCCATGTAGCCATGGCTCCAAGTAGTCACAATTCAGGGACCACCTCAACTTTGTTAACTGTGCTGGACACCAAGCTGCTCCAATTCAAGGAAGTTCACATTAAACTTAGCTAAATGAACCCTTGCTTTTGTGGTTCTTAGTTCTTATAAAAGCACTACATTTGTGCGGAATTGAGTATAAATTGGCACAACCATTGTTGGGGACTGTGTATATTAAAACTAAAAATGTGCATACTATATGACTCAGCAATTCGTCTTATAAATACGCATTTTATCCTAAAGCTTAGAAAAACATATATCCTTGTGCCCTGCTCCCCCATGCCCTCTCTTCCCCTGTTCTTATCATGTATATGGGAACATACATATGAGCAGTTTGCAGCAGCAAAATGGTAGAGAGAACCTAAATGTCTCCGGCAGGAGACGGCTAAGTAAAATGTATGTACTTGTCCAATGCATGCCTACCCAGCAGTTAAAAAGAACAAACTAGTTCCATATTCAGCTATAGGGATAGACCTCAAACATACTAGTGAGTGCAGATAAAAAAGACAAGGAGGTCCCAACAATCTGTGTATAATTTCTGGGAAGGTCATGGCCTTGGTCACTGCATGTGGAGGGTCTGGGGCCTTGCAGGATCTCATTAATGACCTTGAGTCCATTATCCAGGCAACTCTTTGACCTGACCTGGAAGGTCAGGCTGGAATGGGAGCCCACTGAAAGTGTTCTTAATTGATGACTCTCCTCATTCTGAAAACCAACCAGTGGAGAGAAATGGAACTGACAGGGAGTGCGGAGGTCCCACTTTGGGGCCACTCTGCCCCAGCTCACTGTGTGGCTCCGGGAAAGGGTGAGCACACTTGGAAAAGCAGGAAGGCCTGAGCACACGTGTGTCCTCCCCACACCCAAAAGGTTGCCGCAATGGGGGTACTTACCTGGTTGCAGCAGGCCACAATGATGTGCTCCGGTTCAGGCATGACACTGCCCTTCTGAGCCACCAGCATGTCCTGGATGTGGCCAGGGAGGCGGTAGGAAGAGAAGAGGCCATAGTATTGTTTCATACAGAGCTGCTGCCCTGACAGCTGACCCTTGGCACAATCAGTGGGGATGGAGTGACTGGAAAGGGAGAGTGGGGAGTGAGACAGGAAGTCAGAATTGGTTCTACTGCAACTTGATTAGGTAAAGCGGGGCACAGAAATGAGAACTATGCTATGATGGCAGTCAAAGAGCTTAAATCTCCACTTTTTAACGTAGTGGAATTTCCATGGCCAAGAAGATCCTCAGGGATTTCCCACAGCTTCATTAGTCTCCCTCATCCCTGCCTCATGAACTTCAGTACAGATCTTACCATTTTAGTCCCCTTTGCCTTTGCTTACGCTATTCTTTGCTTAGCATTTCTTCACCCCCACCTTGTGTTCAGCTAATTTGTTTAGAAAACCCCTTCTAGTTTATCACCTCTTCTAGAAGCCTCCTCTGAGTTCAAGGCAGAATATTCTCTTTTCCCTGTGGTCTCAGCATGTCTTGTGTCCTTCCTTCCTCCCTTTCCCTCTTACTCCTCTTCCTCCTCTTTCTTCCCCCATGTTTCTCTCCTCTTCTTTCCCTCTAACCTTTCAGACAACAAATGTTATGGAGCACTCCTTTGTGCTAGGCACCATTCTGGAATCTGGGAGGATATAGCCTCAAACAACAGATGACTTTCCTGTTCTAATGGGGTGCAGGTCCTGGAATATGTCAGTGGGGCACAGATAACAAGCAGCAAACTAGTAAATAGGAGGGTTTTGGGTAGTGAGCTAGGGTAAGAAGGAGTCATGGCCAGGGACAGTCTTGCTGATGATCGAATATGTGAGCTGAGCCCTGAGGGTAAGAGGCAGCCATGAGAAGAGCTGGGGCCAATCAAGGTGACTGGATGGGTGTCCCACCACCCTGCTGCTCCAAGTGTGAGTATTGAACTGAACAGTAAAGACCAACCCACAACAGGGGGAGCTTACAGAAACATTTGTGGCAGAAATCTTATGTCTTTGCATCTAATAATAAAAGTGGTCTCATCACAGGTTAGAACATAAAACAAATCAATAAATTTAAGAAGAGTGATCACATCAGACATCTTCTCTGACCACAATGTTTTTAAATGCGAAATCAATTATAAGAAAAAAAACGGAAGAACACACAACACATGGAGGTTAAATAACATGTTACTAAACAATAAGTTAACAATGAGATCAAGGAAGAAATAAAAAATACCTTAAAACAAATGAAAATGGGAGCAAAACAGCACAAAATCTAAGGGACACAGCAAAAGCAAACCCACATAAGAGGAAAAATCATAGCATTACAGGCCTATCTCAAAACAGGAAAAAATCTAAAATAAACAACCAAACCTTACACCTAAAAGAACTAGGAAAAAAGCCCAATGACAGTAGAAAAAATAAAATAATAAAAATCAGAGTGGAAATATATGAAATACAACCTAAAAAATATAAAACAATGCAACTGATTTTTGAATATTTATTTTGTTTTCTGTTATTTAACTGAATTTATTTATCAGTTAATAATAATGTTTTGGTGGAATCTTTAAGGTTCTCAATGAAACTGTGAGCTGGTTCTTTGAAAAGATAAATAAGATCGGCAAATCTTTAATCAGACTCATCAAGGAAAAAAGAGAGAAGGCCCAAATAAATAAAATCAGAAATGAAAACCAAGAAGTAACAACAGACACCACAGAAATACAAAAGATTATAAGAAAGTAGTATGAACAACTACTAGGATATGTCAACTAATTGGACAAAGTGGAAGAAATGGATAAATTCCCATAAACATACAATCTTCCAAAACGGAATCAGGAAGAATCAGAAAATCTGAATAGATCAATTACAACTAATGAAATTGAAACAGGAATCACACACTTCCAACAAACCTGAGTCCTGAACCAGATGGATGGCTTCACAGGTGAATTGTACCAAATACTCAAAGAAGAAACAACAGCTAACCTTCTCAAATGATCCCAAAGCAATCCAAAGGAGGGAAGGCTTCTAAACTCATTTTACAAGGCCAGCATTCTCCTAATTCCAAAACCAGATAAGGACAATAAAAAGAAAGAAAATTATAGGCCAGCCCTAGCCCATTGGCTCAGTGGACAGAGTGTTGGCCTGCGGACTAAAGGGTCCTGGATTCGATTCTGGTCAAGGGCACGTATGTCGGTTAGAGGCTCCGTGGGGCTTGTACAGGAGGCAACCAATCCATGTGTTTCTCTCACATCGATATTTCCCTTTGTCTTTGCCTCTCTTTTCCACTCTCTCTAAAAATCAATGGAAAAATATCTCAGATGAGAATTAAAAAGAAAAAGAAAATCATAGGCAAATATCCCAAATGAACATAGATACTGAAATCCTCAACAAAATATTAGTAAACCAGATCCAACAATCCATTTAAAATATTATATATCATGATTAAGTAGGATTTATTCTAGTGATGGAAGATTGGTACAATATATACAAATCAATAAATGTGATATACAACATAAACAAAATGAAGAATAAACCATATGACTATGTCAATAAAAGCAGAAAAAAAAACATTTAATGAAGTCCAGCACCCATTTATGATTAAAAAAAAAACTCTCAGTATAGTGGGAATAGAGGTGTGAGAATAAACAAGTAATCTTTTCTGTCAAAAAACAGGTTAGACAGCATCCATGTTGGCTCATGTTACTTGGCAGCTGCCATGTTGACCACATGACTTGCAGTTCCCTGGAGGCTGCCATCTTGAAAAAACAAAGGTCAACCCTTTCCTTTGAATTAGCCAATGATGAAAGACTGTGCGCCTGAGCTCCAATCAAGAGAGGGAGAGATCATGAGTGTCAAAATTAAAAAGCTGAGCAGACAGCCTGCTCAGTGTGTGTGTGCTCCCAGACCATGTGTTGTGCACCCTCCTGCAAGAGTAAAGATGTTTGCTTGCTGCCTGGATCCCCAGTACGCTTTGTGTTCTACCAGGACCCCTGAATTTGGGGACTCACCTTATTTCTAACAGATAGAACATGCCACAACATAATAAAGGATATATGTGACAAACCCTCAGCCAACAATCATATACTCAACAGGCAAAAACTATAAGCATTTAGCTTAAATTCATGATCAACACAAGAATGTCTGCTTTCACCATTCTTATTCAACATAGTATTGGGAGTCCTAGTCACAGCAATCAGACAATAAAAAATAAAATAAAGTAGAATAAAACACATCCAAATTGGAAAGAAAGAAGTAAAACTGTTATTATATACAGATGATATAAAACTGTATATAGAAAACCTTAAAGACTCCATCAAAAACTACAAAACTAATATATGATTTCAGTAAAGAAGCATGATAAAAAATAAAAATTCAAAAATTGGTTGCATTTTTATATGTAAAAAATGAACTATCAGAAAGGGAAACTAAGAAAACAATCCATTTACAATCATATAAAATAAAATAAAATAAAATATGTAGGAATAAATTTAACCAAGAAGGTAAATTTATACTTGGAAAATTATGAAACACTGAAGAGAAAATAAAAATAAAACCAAGCATATACCATGCCCATGGATTAAAAAAATAACATTGTAAAAATATCCATACTACCCAAAGCAATCCATAGATTCAACATAATTTCCATTAAAATATCAATGGTGTATTTCACAGAACTAGAACAAATAACTCTAAAATTTATATGGAATCACAAAATACCCTACATAGCTTCAGCAATCTTGAGAAAGAAGAACAAAGTTGGAGGGATCACACTACCTGATATCAAACTATACTACAATGCCATAGTAATCAAAGCAGCATTGTATTGGCATAAAAACAGACATCTAGATCAATGGAACAGAATAAAAATCTCAAAAATAAACCCCTGCCCATTAATACACAACAAAGGAGGCAAGAATATATAATGGGCTAAAGACAATCTACTCAATAAATAATGTTGAAAAAATTGAATAAGATATATGCAAAAAATGAAACTAGACCACTTTCTTACACCATATACAGGAATAAACTCAAAATGGATTAGACTTAAGTGTAAGATTCTAAACCATTAAAATCCTAGAAGAAAAGATAGGCAATAAAATCTTGGGTATTTCTTGTAGCAATATTTTTTCATATATATATCCTTGGGCAAGGGAAACAAAACAAAATTTAAAAAAATGGGACTATCTCAAACTAAAAAGGTTTTGCACAGCAAAAAGCCATCAACAAAATGAAAAGACAGCCCAGTGAACATGTTCTCCAATGAATGGAGAACATATTCACCAACAATATATCTGATAAGGGGTTAATATCCAAAATATATACAGAACATATACAACTCAACACCAAAAAAATAAACAATCCATTTTAAAAATGGGTGAAGGACCTAAATAGATATTTCTCCAAAGAGGACATACAGATGGCCTATAGTCATATGAAAAGATGCTTAACATCACTAATCATCAGTGAGATATCACTTCACACCTGTCAGAATGGTTATCATCACTAAATCAACAACAAAATGTGTTGATGAGAATGTGGAGAAAAGGGAAACTTTTTTCACTGTTGATGGGATTTAAAATTGGTACAGCCATTATAAAAAAATATGGAAATTCCTTGAAAAATTAAAAACTTCATCATTCTATTTCTGGGAATATATCTGAAGAAATTCAAAACACTAATTCAAATGAATAGATGCCCCCCCCATGTTCATCGCAGCCAGCATATGTATAATTGCTAAGATATGAAAGCAACCCAAGTACCCATCAATAGGCAAATGGATTAAAAAGTGTTGGTACATATATATAATGGAATTTTGCTCTACCGTGAAGAAGAATGTAATCTTACCATTAGCTACAGCATGGATGGACCTAGAGAGTTTTATGCTAAGTGAAATAAGTCAATCAGAGAAAAACAAATAGTACATTATTTCAGTTATATGTGGAATCTAAAGAGCAGTAGAAATGAATAAACAAAACAGAAACAGACTCATAG
This sequence comes from Antrozous pallidus, assembly GCA_027563665.1. Classification (NCBI taxonomy): domain Eukaryota; kingdom Metazoa; phylum Chordata; class Mammalia; order Chiroptera; family Vespertilionidae; genus Antrozous; species Antrozous pallidus. The sequence continues at coordinate 66,564,357 of CM050510.1, read as the reverse complement.
ACTAAGATAGTAGACTGATAGTTGTCAAAGGAGAGGAGTGTGTTGGGAAGATGGGTGAAAGAATTGAGAAGTAACAGACTGGTTTTTGCAAATAGTCATGGGGATGTAATATTGTAATAAATATATATAGTACCAGTTGGCCACTGGAAATATCAGGAGGAACATTTTGTAAAGTATATGATTGTCTAAATACTCATCTTTACACTTGAAAGTAATACAAAACAATATTGAATGTAAACTGTAATTTTAAAATGAAATAAGAGGAGGAACCAAGATGGCGATATAGGTAAACACCTATCTTGCTGCCCCACACAACAATTTCAAAATTACAACTTAATGACAGAACGAACATCATCCAGAATCACCAGAAAGCTGGCTGAGTGAAAATTCCACAAATAAAAGTAAAGATAGGACACTGTGACTCAGAGGAGTGGCAGAGTCAGAGCTTTGGAGCCGTGCACACACAAGTGGATAGGGCAGGCAGCTAGATACCCAGCTGGCTTTCTCAAATGGGAAGGGACACCAAGGGGTCCCACTGCACTGATTCTCCAGTTCCGGGAGAGGTACAGGGAAGCCACACTCATACAGGGTGAAACTGGACAGTAAGAAGGAAGCACGCTGAAACTCAGGTGCTGCAGAGGTCTGTGAGCTTGTGGAGAGGGCGCGTAAACTTGGGAACTGCAGAAGCACATGAGCCTGCAGAGAGGACTAGTGACTTGCTCTCTTGTTCAGGAAACCACCGGACAGCATTGTCTTACAACCCTGGGTGAGACTTTGGGTGTGCAGACTCATTTGGGGAGAGGCTGAATTGTCCGGCAGTGAGTAGAGCTCGGCGGCAGCTTTCTCTCAGAGGTCCATGCAGCCATTAACACCAGGCACAGAGACCCAGGTGCCAACATATAGGGTGGAGCTGACGGAAAATCAAGGCTGCCTGCTCAGCCCGGAGACTCTGCCCATCCAACCTGAGCACAGCTGATCCTCACAGCCAATTGACCTGGAGGTCAAATCCTCCTAATGCTAACAACAATAATCTAGACTTAACTTCAACAAGACTGTGCAACCCATAAAGGGCTGCACCAAGAGTATCCACCTCAGGTAACTGGGAAGGCTGAGCCACTCACTGTCCCTCAGAGAACATCTACCACACAAAGCTAATCGACTACTAAGAGAAGCAGCCACAATGCAGAGACATGGAAAGAAATCAGATGTGAAAGAAATGGAGGAGAAAAAAAGTACTGGACATAGAGTTCAAAATCACAGTTATAAGGCTTTTCAAGAGGCTCCTAGAAAAGGCTGATAAACTTAATGAGACCTTTGAGGAAATGAATGAGACCTTCAAGGATATGAACGAGACTCTCGAGGATATGAAAAAGGACCAACTAGAATTTAAGCATACACTGACTGAAATAAAAAATATTATATAAAGACCTAAAAGCAGTCTAGAGTACAGCAAGAATCAAGTCAAAGATATGAAATACCAAGGGGCAAAATCCACTCAGCCGGAAAAGCAAGAAGCCAAAAGAATCCAAAAAATTGAAGATCGTGTAAGGAGCCTCTGGGACAACCTCAAGCAAACCAACATCCAAATTATAGAGGTGCCAGAAAAAGAGAGAGAACAAGATAATGAAAACCTATTTGAAGAAATAGTGACCAAAAACTTCTCCCACCTGGTGAAAGAAATTGACTTAAAAGCCCAGGAAGCGCACAGAACCCCCAAACTATAGGAATCCAAAGAGGACCACACCAAGACACAACATAATTAAAATGTCAAGAGCAAAAGACAAAGAGAGAATATTAAAAGCAGCAAGAGAAAAACAGTTAGTTACTATAAGGGAGCACCCATATGATTGTCAGCGGATTTCTCAACAAAAACTATGCAAGCCAGACGGGAGTGGCAAGAAATATTCAAAGTGATGAACAGCAAGAATCTACATACAAGATTACTCTACCCAGCAAAGCTATCATTCAGAATGGAAGGTCAGATAAAGTGTTTCTCAGATAAGAAAAAGCTAAAGGAATTCATCACCACCAAACCAGTATTATATGAAATGCTGAAAGGCATTCTTTAAGAAGAGGAAGAAGAAAAAGGTAAAAATAAAAATTATGAACAACAAATACACATCTATCAACAAATGAATCTAAAAAGCAAGTGAATTAAAAATCTGATGAGCAGGATAAATTGGTGAATATAACAAAATCATGGGCATAGAGAGGGAATGGACTGACAGTTCTTGGGGAGAATATGGGTGTGGGAGGTGCAGCAAGAGACTGGACAAAAAGCATACACCTGTGGAAGAGGACAGTGTGGGGGAGGTAAGGGCAGATGGTGGGATGGGTGCCAGGTGGAGGGGAGCTATAGGGTGAAAAAGGGGGGAAAATGTAATTAATAAACTGAACAATAAAGATTAAAATATAAAAAAGAAAGAAAGAAAGAACTTTCCTGGACACCTCAAAAATAAAAATAAAATGAAATAAGTCATTAATTAACAAAAAGTGATCTCATACTTGGTACCATGTTTGCTAATTAATTTTTGTAATGTTTTACAAACATTTCAAATTTACAAACACTGTGGATTGTTTGATTGAGGCAGAAAGAAAAGTGGGGTTGAAGCCAAGTAAACAGGCTTGAACTGAGGAGAACCTGTCCCTCAAGTAGTAGGTGGCAAGGCTGACTCACCTCTCCTGCTCCTACAACTCTCCCTTCTCCACCTTCTCATGTGTGCGCTCCAGATTCCTGGTACACATGCTCACGTGTACATATAAGGTATGGAGGAAGGGGGGCATTTTAAAGGGAACCAGGTAGGATAGTGCTTACACCAGGAAAAGGAACTATTGGTGGTTGGGGCAGCTGGAGTAAAGGTCATCCTGATGCTGGGGGTGGGTGTGATCCCATCTACTCTGACAGGAGCCAGGAACACAAAGCTGAAAAATGTCAAGGTCACTGCCCTCTAGAGCTCCTTGTCCATTGTGGCTGGGAGAGAGGTGAATCAAAAGGCACTGCCTTTCACAGGCTGTGCCCAGTTCTACCTGTCCAGCATGGTCTTGTAGCTGAGCACTCCGGAGATGAGGTTGGCAGCAAACCTGCAGAGAGAGATGAGCCTTAGCCTCTCCTCTCCGGGTCCATACTCCCTCTCTGTCTCCAACCTCCTTCACTCTCTTTCTTGCTCCTTCTTTCCTTCCTTCTTTCTTTCTCCCCACATCTTTCATTCCCTTTCCCCCCTCCCTCTTTCTATCTTTCCCAAACTCAGTGACCACCCACCAGATGCCAGGTCTGAGTGGTGCCCTAATAAGATGGGCTACCTGCTGCCCCTACCCACCCCTATGTTGTTAGTACTTCACACGCTTTGGATTAAAAACTGTGCCCTGGAAAGAACTTCGGGGAGGAGAGGAAACTAGAATGTGAATGAGGAGGCAAAGAAGGAGGGAGAGGAAGCCAGGAGATGCCACAGAGCCCCCAGAAAGGGCTGGAAGGGCAGGGGTTCTGCTCAGAAAAGGTTCGTGCTGGGCTGGCCTGGGCCAGCACCCTGGGTTTTGGGCAATTCAGTCTCCTGAGGAAAGTCAGTAATTTGGTCCCCTAAGTGCTAATGAAAAGGAAGTGGGTGCTGAAGGGAAACACACCAGAGAACCATGCCACGGAATGGCATCACCTTTACTGTTCATGGATGATGAGCCCGGCTTAATTGCATCAGGAGGAAAATGCACACTCTGGTGCAATTTTGAGAACTGTTCTCAGAAGTTGTTTATCCATCTATTCATTTCCTTTTGCCAAGGGGAGGCCCTGGCTGCAGGGGAGGGGGAAGTGCTCTCAGACTTTTGGACTGGTCCTGGTGAGGGGGCTAGGGGTTTCCCAACCATAGCTGAGCCTTGTCTCTAGGCAAGGGACCCTGCCTTCTGTTCTTTTTCTCCCCATGAACTGTCCTACACTGTGACCCATTCAGATCTTAAAACCAGAGACTGGATTTGGAGCTCAGTGACTCCTGCAGGGAAATCCTTTGTCCTGCCCCACCCTTTTGTGAATGATTCCTCCATCGTCATCCGAGGGCCCAGAGGCCATTGCAGTGGCTCAGTGAGCTGTGAGATTGCAGCAGATGGCACAAGCTCTGGCGAATGTGGCTGGTGGGAAGAAACCTTTGCCAACCCCTCAGAGCCTCTGTTTGGAGCTGGGAGCTGCAGGGGCTTCTCAGATCACCTGGGCAGTGTGTCCTACAGACAAGTCCCAGCTCAAGTACTTGCAGGATTAGAGGGGACCCACCTTCTCCCAGGGCCTCAGCCAGGTCAAGATTGCTATGAGGACACCTGGGTCCACATGTCCTCCAAATAAATGCATCAGAGGCAGACCTTGTGCTTGTTCCTCAGGTGCAGCCTCAGCTAACCTTCTTCCTGACCTCATGGCCTGGATGGACCCTGTCTCAGTGCCACTTGGCCTCAGAAAGCTACACCAAGACACGAGCTTTAGCCTTTCCTTGCTGGTGCTGGGGACAGGACCCTTCCCTCAGGCAGCTCCCCAGCTGTGAGCTGGGAGCACATGGCCTCACCTGAGTTGGTCATTTGTGTCCTGGAAGTGCTGTCTGGGAAAGATCACAGCTGGGCTGGAGTTTACAGGCAGGGCTAGGCGGTTATTGAGATACATGTCGTTCAGCCAGTACTCAGACACCTGCGGGGAGAGCAGGGAAGGGAAGCCATTACCCACAAGGGCCACATACAACCCCTCCCAGAAAGGGCACCTTGCCTGTGGAGCACACTGATCGAATCCTGGCAGCCCTGAGGGCCAATTGGGACACATCAATGGATCATACACTTCATTCATTCATTCATTCATTCATTCATTCCACAAACATACACTGCACCCAGTTATGTGCTAGGGCCATGTTTCAGCAGCCCAGGAGCCTGCCCTGTACTCTCTCTCCTTTCTTCCATTCAGGTTCTCTTCCTGGTGTCTGGTGCTTCATCCATGTCCCCCTGCCTCCTTAGGAGGGCCCATCTTGCCTTTCACGCTCTCTGCTTCTCTGACCTCATCAATATCTTCTGCTGTCCCATCCCTGTCACGAATTGTTGCTCAAACTTGTCCCCATATGCCCCCATCCTCATTGCTATCTATCTCCTATCCCTTTCCCCTATCTGCCAGCCCTCTGTCCCCATACCTACTTCACATTCCATATCTTGTCTGTTCCTTACCCTTGCTCCTCCCTCGTCTCTCTCCCATCACTGTGCCCTATCTACCCTGTCTTTGTCACCTACCTCTCACCCAAATTCCTCTGTCTCCAAGTCTGCCTCCTGCCCCATAGGTCCCTTGCCTGCCCCTCCTCCCCCCAGTCAGCCCTCTCCCAGCAATGCTTACCCAGTTGGCAGTTTTCTCTTGCCGCTCCAGGAGCTTCTGCTGCAGAGTCTCACCCAGGCCACCAGGGGCCCCAAACTGCTGCACAATGTCCTGACTCCTCCGGAACTGCTCCCTGGGCACTAGGTGCTGCACGCACCGCAGGTAAGTAGCCAGGGTCTGCTGCAGAGGAGGCACTGGGAGTTTAGGTAGCTCCTGGAAAAGAGGGTCATATGTACTTGCTGTGCCTGTCATGTGTGGCCCAGGCCTGTCCAAGTTGATGCCTAGGGTCTGTCTGCATTTGCTACCATCCTTGCTCCCTATCCTGAGACTCATCTGTTTCCAAGGCTCAGCTCAGCGGAATTGTGAACTTAGAAGGTTCCTGTTTGCTCTCTCCCATACCCCAGCCCTGACCCCAAAGGAAAAAAGTGCAAAGGAAAAGACCTTGATGTGATCCCAGACAGACCTGAATTCATCCCTGACCCTGCTGCTGAGTAGCTGTTTGATCTTAAACAAATCATCCCTATCTCTGTGCCTCAGTTTCCTCCCCTGTCAGGTGGTATTAATAACCTCCATCTCTTTATAAGATAAGAGATCATTGATTGAAAGACCCATCAACTATGGTGAATGAGTCTAAAATGAAATAGTTCTGTTATTGATAGTGATTTCTGGTCATTCTTAATTTAGAAACTGTTCCCAGCTGGAGCTCTAGAATCCAATTGACTCTAATGGAGAGCTGTGGACAGGTGGAAGAGGGTGGGAGGCATCGTTCATTGCTTGTCCTAATGACCAGAATTCTTCAAAATGTTTCTTGGGAAGGTGACTCATGTCCTGGGCTCCTTATTCAATCCCTTGCAGTTATGAAACCCAGAGAGATGGTTCTGCTCCATGTGGGTATGAGGGTGGGGTGAGTTGGAAGTCTTTCCTCTCTTAATCTTTCCCAGTCTTAGCTTCTTCATGAATAGGACATAAATGGCAGTTCTTATCTGAGAATGAAATGAGAGAAGCAATTGTCTCCAAATAGGCACATCATTAAATGTTACAATGTTACTGTCCTGATCCTTTCAAAGGAATTCCCAAGAGGAATCTCATAATTTCTGAGGGCCCCATGCTTCCGTTTCTAGCTGTATTCACCGGGGATCTCACATGTTATGGCTTAGCCTCATTGACAGGTGAGGAAACTTAGGCCCAGAGAGTGGATAGTCCCAAGTCATCCAGCAATTTGGTGACAGAGCTGAGACCTGAAATCAGTCTTCATCCAATATTCACTCTGTTTCTTCCTCGGCTGTTCTCTTCTGTCTCCCTTGCTCTCTTTTCTACCGGCTTCCTTCCTAACTTAGCTGGTCACAATTGGAAACCAGAAATTTTCATATTATCACTTAAGTTTCACAAAGTTGGCTGCCTTCTTTCGGGGCTTTCTCCTCCCTAGGGTGGTGGGGCAGTGACCTTCTGCCCCAGGCAGGCAGTGAAGTGAAAGGGCCTTTTGAAAGCTTTCCTCCACTCTGCTTTTCCTGCTGCACAGGCTGGAGTCCCCACAGTTGCCCGGGCAGATGGGACTGAACATGCACTGAGGAATGAATGGGGATCCTCCACCTGTCTGGCCCTGTGTCTAGAGCTCACTCCCCTAGGGGGAGGAAGGAGGCTTCGGGTGCTCTGTGCTGTTGCTACCTGGGGACCTCTTGAGGACAGGTCTGGACAGCATTTCAGGTTATCTAGTCTACTCCAGAGAGCCAGGTGCAGGCCTCCCCTGCCTCCCAGCTGCTCTGGTTCCCTCTTCCTTCTATTGAGGCCATGGGTCTGTGTGGTAGGTGAGTGGATAAGTACTACTTGCTGTAGTACTTATCCACTCACCTAGTTGGTGGCCTCACCAAGATGCCAGCATGTCTGACCCTGGCCCATGCTAAAAATAGGCCACCCTTTCCTGAGGCCCTGTCAGTGCCCTGGGACTCAGCCTGGGTCATAGGTGAATTGGTGATGTGTAAAGAGGAGCTAGGCAGGAAATTTCTGCTTGGATGTCTCAGCCCCTTGTGGCTCCTCCTATAAGCTCATGGGCTTCTGGCCCACAGTGGGAACAGTGGCAGGGACTAGCACTAATGAGGGTCTTTGGACCCTGGGGTCTCAGGTCAATACATGTTTCCTGGGTAGTTCATATGGGCCAGGCCCTTGGCTGGACTCAGGCTCAGTGAGAGACAAGGCAGCCAGAGTCCCATGGGAGGAACATGCCATGGGGCAGAAGCAGCAATAGAGGTGCCAGCAGCAGCAAATAGAATGATGTGGGCAGCCACTTCACAGGGAGAAGCCAGGAAGTTCTGATCAGGTTTTCATATGAAGCGGGGGTCAGGGTGTGGACAGGAGGGTGGAGGGTGGAGAGTGATGCAGTTGTCAAGAAGATGTCAAGAAGACAAATGTGGCAGAGACACACACACACGTGCGACACTGTGGGATCAGATGTGCTCTATCACTCTGGAGGTCAGTGAGATGAGAGGGAGGAGGCCTTCCCAGGGAGGATGGCTTGTCTCAAGTCAGTGGGGAAGATGGTGCCTGTGGCTCCAGGGCTGGGATGTGGCACGGCTTACCTAAGGAAAATCCCCAGTGCTCAGAGCCATTGGAAGTAGAACTTGGGGTTGGGGAAGTCCTGGGAGATAAAAGTATCTGGCCCAGGTCAAGGGTTCTCCCTGGACTATGGGATTAGGGAGTGTGCTTATCAGCATTCCCCTTGATGCAGGAAGCCACCCAGTGCCTATACTATCATGAGAGTGAATCAAGGAACTTGGAAGGCCAGTGGACCTTGGGTATTAGCAGAACTAATGCCAAGCACCATTGTTCTGTTGAGATAGTGGTGGCTCAAAGCAATTTTCTGGCCTAATAGCTCAATGTAAATGTTTATTGAACCTTACCAATCTTTACTGATCTTTATTGACCTTAGAGATGGTTTGTCTGCCACCTGTTTGCCATGCTCTACTGAGAGCAAGATGTGTATCTAAAACTGAATGAAAAGCGGACAAGGCCAGGTTTCATTGTGCCTCTCCAAAAGAGAGAAGTCTCCACCTGGCCCCTATGCCTTCTAAATTCATATTTCTTGTCTAATGTTTTCATTTGTGCGTCAGCCCCTTCTTCAGATCCTGAATCCCCGCCACAAAAGGTTTTGGCACCTTAAAGCTGCTCCTACAGCCTCCAAGCCCTCCAGGCTCTTCAATGGGCTCAGGCAGGGATGCAGTCTGGGCCTCCTGCCCAGGAGAGGGGAGGGCTGGGGTCCGGCAAGTGCTGAGGGTAAATCCCATTCAGGACTATTCTGGAAGCCAAGGGCATGTGAGTGGGGAGAGTAGGGATAAGTGAGAGAGCTCCAAAAGTTACTCACCGGCTCCTCCTCACTGCTGAGAGTTTTTGCTGCCATCTTCTGGGGGGCTTTTTCCAGGATGGGCATCTTCGTGACTTGTGGCTGAGGAAATAGATGTGCAGATCTGTTGAAACAGAGAGATATCAACACAACAGCCACATAGACCTCCTTTCACCTCCCGCAGTCTGACACCCGGCTACACGCTGTGAAGAGGCCAGAGCTGAACAGCAGAGTACATGGGTCTCCTTGTTGGCCTGGCCCCAATCTCCTCGCCTCTAGACCAAATGCCCTGCACAGTGTCCTCTCTGAGCCCCCAAATAAAAGAGGTCAGGGTGTGAAGTGAGCCTCCAGCTCCATCAGACTGCTGTCACCTGGGCCCACCTGATTCCCCTCGGAGCTGTATGGGAGGGAGCAGGGCTGGGCTTGCCCACTCCTGATCCACAAGGGGTATGGACAGAGTACTTGCTTTCTTCTTGCGTGGGGCCCAATAGATGTGTGCTTTCCAGATTAAAACCTCTCTTTCTCACGATGCTTCGAGTTTTTCCAGGGTGGCATGCTCAGTGCTTCATCTCTGGGACCTGGCAGATGCATGAGTAGGATACACATGGGGAGCTGAGTGAAAGCAACGCCTGTGTGCACAAGTACGTGCCTCAGTGAATGCAAAGCCCGGGCGCCGTGGGGTGGGCTGTGCCTGGGCAGTCTCTGGCCAGCAGGTTCCCAGTGTAGGTGACATAGGAGCACTAAGGGAGATGGTCCAGGGAAACTGGGCAGCCACTTTCCCTGGGGGCCACATTATAGTCTGGAGATTAATTTTGAAGAGGCAGCAGAAGTGAGCCAGAGCAAGGGGGAGCAAAGACCAGGTTTTAAGGCTAGTAGGACCCAAAACTCTACCCTCAGAGATTCCTCTAAGCTAATGTAAGCCTGTAGAGACCCCCATGCTTTCTATTCACCCATTTCCCCCAACACCCCCCCACCCCGCACCCACACTTTAGGTTCAGTCCAGGTCGGGGCTGGGCATGGTACAGTTGACCCAAGGACAGAGCATCCAGAAAGATGGATGACTTTACAGTAATGGAGGAGCCCAGGGCCACCTGGAAGCTCTGGGCAGAGAATGTAGTCCTCAGAGCACTACACCAGCATGCTCCGGGCTAGGTGGTCCCCTGATCTGCCAGTGCCAAGCAGTTTAGGGGCAGCCCTGCCTACCCAGGAAGCAGCAGTATCCAGGTGAGGGTTCATCCCCAACTCAGCAAGGTTTTGAGGGGGCAACAGGGGAAGGTCAGGTTGGCAAAGGCTCTAAAGACAGTGCAGCCCATGTTTTCTCTTGCTCTGGCCTGGGGCCAGTGCCATAGCTGGAAGATGCTAGCCAAACCACAGAGACCCCCTGGTCTCAGAGAGGATCACATGTCAAAGCAGCATGATTTCTTGGGGGCCTGAGGGGAGGCCCTAGCTCTGAGCCTGCTGCTCCTCCTCCTTAGCTTGGGCAGCGTCTAGAGGGCATAGTGTATGTCTGGTGCCCTCCTGGCTTCCAACGGCTTCCCACAGAGATCTAGGCTCTGCCCTAGGGACCCAACCAGCTCTGCCAGCCCCAGAGCTCCAGCGACTCCCCGCTTCCTTGTCACCCGACTCCCCCCAGCAACCTGGCTCCCTAGCTACGGTAGCCCTTTCCCCACCTCCTGCCTCTTCCAGGACGGGAGAAAGGCGAGCGCTGGAGGGTCCTTCAGGGTGGCAGGGTGAGACTTGCAGACCCTCCTACTGGTACGGAAGGGGCAGATCTTGGCTCGCAACAGATGGAGCCCAGGAGAAGCGAGAGCATGCATGTGGAGCCGGGAGCTCCGATGGCCAAACCTCTCTAAACCCTTGTTCCCTACGTCTCAGCGTCCTGTTCCCCGTCCCCTATCCCCACTCTGGTGGGTGAGCGCCAGAGCTGAGGAATCCCTCAGTCTCCAGGCGAATCCATGACGGCCCCTGCCGTTCGGGACATGGAGGACTCGAGGGTCCCAGGCGTGTGGTCCCGGCGCGGCTCTGGACGGAGCCTCCCTTTGCTCCCCGCGCGCCAGCCCAGCCCTCTCACCTGCTCTCCTCGGCCGCGCTTCGCTGCACTGAGCAGCACTGGGGGCCAGAAGGGAGCTGAAGGGATCTGGGGGCGGGTCAGCAGAGCGAGGGTGGGGGCTGCTACCTCTGTCAGTGGCAGAGCCTCCGACGACGTGGTTGGGTCCCCGCGGCTCCCAACCTGCAGGCTGCCAGCAATCCGCCGCGCCTGTCCTTTCCTCCTGTTCCTCCTCCCGCCCCTTCCTTCTTTCCCTCCCTCCCTCCCTCAGGCTACCCCTCCCTCCCTCCCTCTCCGTCCTCTGTCCCCCACCTCCCCACTCCCAGCAGCCTTCCGGGATCCCCACCTCCCGGCCCCGCCCAGCCGGGACCAGTTCGTACAAGGGTAGCAGAATCTTCAGCTGCGAAGGGCGTGCAGAGCACTGCCCCACCCATGCCCATGGCCCCCGCCCAGCCGTCCCCGGGCCCTGAGCCCGTCCCGTCCCCCCCCCCCCCCCCCCCCCCATTATCGTAGCCGTCACTGTGTCTGCAAAGCCCTGGGGAGGGTGAGTCTGGAGAACTGTGTGTCTTCCCCAGGTCTAGGCTAGGCTCAAGCCCTACTACAAGGAACTCCTTTCAAAATAACAATAACAGTCTGTTTGTTAATTACTGCAGCCCCCTCCCCCTCTGTTGCCACAATTGGGGTGGAGGAGATACAGACCTGGGGATGCCTAGAGTCAGGCAGCCAAAGGCAAATGCTCCTCCAGACAAAGCACTTATCCCCCACCTTCACGCATCCTCACAGATTGACCCACAAAGACAGACCCTGCTCAGACAGCACACAGCCAGTCGCACACGGACAGCCCTGCACACACAGCCCTGCAGGTCCCTGCAGGCCTTGTCTGACCGCAGGTGCTGAACCGGCAGGGGGGGGGGGGGGGGGCTGTCCGCACTGGAGAGGGGTAACTGTCTCCTTAAGCAGGCCGCAGGCTCTAGGACTGGGGACCCGCATTCAAGGTGGGGAGACCTCTCTGGCAACCCTGGATGGCAGTTTCCACTCAGGTTGGGGTGGAGTCGGATAGGGAGGGGTGGGAGTTAGCATCAAATCCCACGCTGGCCCCTCTCTTATCCCACTCAGACCCCCAGGCAAGGACAGAGCAAAACAACTGCTTTCTCACTCATCTTAGGATAGAGCCTGGTTCTCTAACGAACACACATCACGTGCATGTGTTTCCAGAGAAGGGACTCCTGCCTAGAACAGCCCCACCCCTACTCCGTTTCTGATAATCTAGATCATGTAGGATGCCCAGCTCAAAGGGAAGCCCCTTCCTAGTGCCTCAGAGGCAGGTGTCTGATGATGGGCTTGTCCTTGAGGGGCGGGGCCTACGCAGGGCGGGAGTGGGTCCTGGATCTCCCGGGGTGGCACCCTGGGGCGCTGAGCTGGCCTAGAAAGGCGGAGCTATCACAGGCTGAGGGGGATGTGAATGGGTAGTCGGTGGGTGAGAGCCCTTGTTGGGGGGTGCTTCCTCAGTATGTATCTCCTTACCTAGGTAGTAAAAGGGCCACACAGGCTTTCCGCGGGTTCCCCAGCTGAGACTTGGATTGAGGCTGGACCAAAGTCATCCTCCCTTCTGGCCCTGCGCCTGGCTGCCCACCCCACCAGTAAAGAGACTCAGTCTGGGACAGATATTGTTTATTGATTTGGACCAGAGGCATCGCTGTGCAGGGGGCCAAGGAACGGAAGGGAGGACAGATAGACACACAGCCCTTCACATGATGGCCCCGAGGTAGAGGCCCCCACGCCTCTTCTGTGCAAGAAGCGCATCGCTTCCCATGCTGCAGTGCTCCACACTCCACTGGGTGAGAGGGAGAGGGACACACAAAAGGCCATGGAGAGAGGAAGTCAAGACAGGGACCTGCATGGGGAACTCGCTGGAGGGGAGGCCCTGAGGCTGAGCTGGCCGGTGCCCAAACAGAGCAGCCGCTGTGACCCTATTGGTGGCAGTGGGGTGTGGAGGGGGCTGCTAGCTGCGGGCGCAGTAGTCAGGGTAGTCGCTCTCGCACTCGGCAAACGGGCCAGGCGGGCTTCGAAGCGCGCTGTCGGGGTCGGACACTGGGCACTCACGGAGGCGCACCGCATCGTACAGACCCTGTGGCGGCTCATCGAGCAGCCCTTCGTGCTCGGAGCGAGAGCGCGTCAGGAGGCCCACCTTGCGCAGCAATAGCAGGACGGGCGCGTAGAGTAGATTGGCCAGGCCCATGCCCAGGCTAAGCTGCCTAAAGCCGAGCGAATGCACGATATGGCCCGCCACTATGGGCCCGAGCGCATAGGCCACAGAATAGGAGATGTCGGCGATGGCATAGACGCTTCCGTAGACGGAAACGTGGCGCACGTCCACGAGAAAGGCGAGAGTGGGCAGCAGAGCCGTGTCGACTAGCGCAATGCCGAAGCAGAGGCCGCAGAGTGAGACCACTAGCGGCGCGAAGGAGCGGCAGACAGGCACCACGCACGAGCTGACACCGATCACCGCCAGCCCCAGCGCGCCGTATAGCCACTGCAGGTGTGGGTAGCGAGCCGCCAGGCGCACAGTGAGGTAGACGCCCAGCACGTGAGGCACGAAGGCCGGCAGCCAGACCATGCCCATCTCCCACTCCGACGCCGCCATCGTGTGCTTCATCCACGTGGCGATGGTAGGTTCCAGGAAAGCGAGGGGGATGTTGCAAGTGGTGAGCGCGCCAGCCGCCACTGCGATATACGGGTCCAGCATGAGGTGGTGGATGGGTGTGCCCACCGGCAGGTTGGCTCTCGCCCGCGCCGCGGCCGAGAAGGGCTTGGCCACCACCAGCAACAACATCGCATCAAACAGCGACACGGCGGCGAGCACCAGGAAGGGCACGCGCTTGCCCGCGAATTCGTAGAGGATGCCCCCGAAGGGCGGTGCCACGAGGCTCCCCAAGCTGATGAAGGCCAGCGCCACGCCCAGGGCGCGGCTGCGCTCGGGCTCCTCGGGGTACTTGTCCGCGATCATGGCGATGCCAGACGTGTCAGCGAAGGCAGAGCCCAGGCCCTGCAGGCTGCGCGCTGCGAAAAGCGTGGCGTAGTCCTCGGCGAAGGCGAACAGGACGGTGGAGGCGAACATGACGCCCAGGCCGATGAGCAGCGGCACGTCGTAGCTCATGCGGTCGATGAAGGGCCCGCTTAGAGGATTCACCAGGAGCTGCACGATGGCCTTGGAGGCAAACAGCACCCCGATCTTCATATCCTCGCTCTCCGTGGGATAGCGGGGCCGCAGGGCAGACCCGGTGGGCTGCGCAGCCTTCTGGGACTCTGAGATGTTGGCCGTGGTGCTGCCACTGGCATTGTCTGGAGTGGGCGGCGGCAGGGTGGGCACCCACACCTCCATCTCCGGGGTCGGGGTGGGGCTCTCGCTGCCCCCGCGCATGTGGGCGATGTAGTCGGGCACGATGGGCACGATGACCATGTACAGCATGTTGTCCAGGAACAGCGCCACACACACGATGACCAGCAAGAGGCGGCGCTGCCTGCGGGGCTCCCGGAGCGCCGAGCCCACCACCTCCGACAACTTGGCAGCCGCCTCCCGGGCCGGGTCTTCTGGTTCCATTGCCCCACCGGCCGCTCCAGCGAGGACACCTCAGCAGGGGTCGGACGCGGGCGCCCTGCAGGCAGAGCAGAGAGCTCCGAACTTCTTGGGGATGCGGTCCTCGCGTGCGGCGCCCCCTGTGCCTCAGGTGGCTGCCAGACTCATGGCTCTGCACCCAGGGGAAGGCAAGGACCCTATTCGGCGAGGCGCCGCCGCTGTTCTGAGCGGAACCCCAGATCCGCCGCCGCTGTACAGGGGTGACCAGGCAGGCGGCGCGCAGAGGGGTCGGGGCCCGAGCACAGCGCGCTGCCCTCCGGCGCCCCTGGAGCCCCCCCGCAGCGGAGTGGCCGCCCGCGCGGGCTGAGGGGCTTGCTGCTGCCGCCCACGCCGGCTGCTCGCCCGGCGGCCGCTCTCCCCTCCCTGAGCGCCGGCTCTTGCCTCCTCCTCCTTCGCCTCCTCTTTTTTCCCTTTCCACTCGGGGCTGTGACGCTGTGAGTCTCGGTCCCCGAGTGGTGCCCCGGTCACTTGCGTCGTTCATGCTAATGCGACGTCGGCTGGGCGGGGGCTGGGGGCGGGGCGCGGTCCGTGGGGGTCTCCATCCCGGTGGCACCGGCTGGAAACCTCAGAAAGGGGTCTTGGTGCGCAAAGAATCCTGGCCCAGCCTCTGAGGGTAACGGGTGCTCCGTGCGAGGACCCGGCTTTCTGCTCCCCCCCTCCCCGGTTAGGACCAAGCCCCTCTGCTCCCTCCGGGAGGGCGCGCAGCAGCAGCTGTTCCGCGGGAGAGGGTGCGCCGGGGGCTCAGATCTCCACCTCAGCCTGAATCTCCATGCGCAGCCGGCTGGCAGCCCCCCCGAGGTGAGCCGCGGGGTGTCCAGTGTTCTAGCAGCTGGATTGTGGGGCGGGGACAGGAGGGGCGCAGGATACTGAGACCCCCAGCCTTCTTATGGCCACACCCCCTGACCCCTTCTGCCCTAGAAAGGGAGGGTGAGGCGCAGAGACTGCTGGGCGAGTTCCTGTGACCATCCCTTTGGGAGAACGTCCCAGCAGAGATTCCCGGCTAGAGCATCTGGGGATTGGGGGAAACGTGGCAATGCCCTCACCGGCCCCGGGGTGTCAGCCCTGCCGCTCCCACACTTCGCACTTCCTCGCCACCCTCTTCCAGCCAGTATTACCCTTTTCCTCAGTGACTGTCCTGGTCCCCCAGCTCCGCCTCTTCTCCCTCCCCTCCTCCTCACCCCTTCCCCGCCCTGACAGTGTGCTCTTCGGAGAGAACCCTTTCTCGGCTCCGGCGAGTCCCGCCCCTTCCCTACCTCCAGCTCCACCCCCACCCGACCCACCCCTTAATCTCCAAAGCTGCCTCCAAGTCCCGGGTGGGCTCCAGGAGTGGTGTGGCCTGGGTCCTCTCTGTAAGAAAGACCTTTGAGGCTCCACGTCCAACACCCCTCCTCCTTCTACTCCTTGCCCCCCTCTCCCTCCTCCTCCTCTCCTACACCCCTCCCCCGCCCCCTGGGCTGGATTCGGCAGCCTTGCTCCCTCACCTTCAGAAAGGGCCGCACCCACTGAGACACTGCGGCTGTGCGCTGGATCCAGGGCGTCCTCATAAGAACGTTGACCCTAGTTGGCACCTCAAGTCCGAGCTCCAGTTTTCAGGCTGGCGGGAGAGGGGCTCTGAGCAGCAGAGGTTGGGATACTTGCGCGGTTGAGATTCCAGTTTGTCTCTCCCTTCAGAGTCCAAGAGCACTCTTCCCATACTTCTCAGCTCAGATGCAAAGGAGCACTAGGTCCAGCTTCTTTCCCTGCGCACTCCTGGCCCCGGGGAGCACCTGATGCCTCAGAGATAGGCGGCTGAGGTGGCTTTCAGCTCTCACTTGCTAGTCAGGGTGCTGGGGAGCTGCTTCCTCCTCTGTGTCTGTTTCTCCATCTATAATATTGGGTAATAGAGCTGCTGACTAGGGTGTCTGATAGCGTAAGACAGTGCAAGTGCTTGTTGTTGTTATTATCATCTGTAAAATGTACTGTTTTATTTTCCTTTCACAGTGTAGGTCTTGCAAAGAGCAGAGAAAAGGTAACAGGCAGCCTGGCTTCCTGGCAAGTCTCTCTGGTGGGTGAGCTGTGTGGTTCCCGGCTCTGTCTTGGCTGGTGGAGAACTGGGGGCATCGGAAAGTTGGCTCTGCCCCTGAGATAGCTGTGGGATGAGATGATGGAGACAGGGCACCAGGTGAGAGGAGCAGTCTATTATTGAATCTCTCCGCTCACCCAGACCCCAGGGAAGGAGACATTCTTCCAGGGAAGGATCTGCCAGCACCTGCTCACCTGCTCGGAGCTGCAAGAGCTGCTTGCTCCCTTTTGGAGGGAGGGAGAGGCCTGGCACTGCGTGATCTCAGACAAGCCATAGCTCCTCCCTGGGTCCCGGCTTGGTCTCTGTTAAGGAAGGGGTTAGAGGAGAGCCCTTCACCTGAGTCCTTGAGTAGAAATGGGGCCTGAAGAATGGTTCCATTGGGGTGAGATAATTATTTTACACTAGAGGCCCAATGCATGAAATCTGTGCAAGGAGCTTGGCCCATCACAGCCCTGGCTTCATCTGGAAGGTCATCCGGGAGGATGTCTGGAAGATCATTTGGTTGTATGGTCTAATTAGCATATTACACTTTCATTATTATAGATTTTATTTGAGGGCCTTTAATCGGTATGCACAAATACTCTCTGGCTCATGAAGGCTCCCTCTAACTGGCTTTGCACACGTATGTCACCTATCTGGCTGTCCAGTCATTTAGTTTGAAACCTGAGGCCTCTTCTGACTCTCCCATTTATGAGGCTCTGAAAGAGGCAGCCTGCAGACCAGTTATGATTTATGCATATAGTATTTGCCCTATCTGATTAGAGGGGATGATTAAGGCAGACGTGTTCTGTCTAGTGACTGAAGAACTTAGTGAAATGTTAGAGAAGAAAAACTTTCCCAGGGTCTTCAAGGTACAGATCCTTCTCCCAGCCCTTTGGCCCACATAACTCAGGCTGCTCTTGAGCATGGAGCCACAGTATCTCTGGGCTCATGCCTAAGTTTCTAGTCCTTCATTCCTTAGTGGCAGGAAGTAGACTCATTTATGAAACACTCTGTGCCAGGGTGTTCTGAGTGCTCTTTTATTTAACCCTCCTGCAATTCTGGTGCCAATCCTCCTGCCTTGCTGATAGGAAATTGGGCATAGAGAAGTGGACTCACTGGCCCACGACCCCAGCAGTAGAGCCTGGATTTGAACCCAGGCTGTGTGACTCGCCTCATGGTCCTCACACAGCCTCCCTCTACCCTGGACCTCAGTGTGCTTCTGCAACTCCATCTGCAAAGTGACAGCCTGGATGTGTAGGGGAGAGGGCCCAATGAAGAGCCCCAGGAACACTAAGTTCCTTTATCCTCCAACTTCAAGCTCAGAAGACAACTTCACACCCCCATATTTCAGCAGCCCCAAGAGCTAGGGTGCAGGAGTTGCAGGGAGGGGAGGACCCTCTGTTTCAGCAAAAGGATTGGTCCTGAGCTTTGTCAGGAAATGGGGAACAACAACAAATGCGCTGGCCTTTGGGGAGTTGTCCAGGGTGCTGGCCCTGACTCCACCACCAGCTTCCCACAAGGGCCCTCCCACGAGGACTTCCTGTGCCTGTGGCTTCCTCTTCAACAAAACTCTTGGCAAATTCCTTTCTGGAGACTCCTTTTTCTGAGCATAACTTACAGGCATAAGAGAACTTCACTTCCAGTCCTGCTGGAGAAAATGGAAGCATTTTTCCTCTCCTTTCTCAGCCAGATTTAGGGACTCTTGCTACTAAGAACCTATCTGGTATGCAAAGTAAATCAAGTGAATAAAGGAAGGAATTTATTTATTAGGTACATCTAAGTGTACATATAATGTGCCAGGAATAGTTCTAAATCTTTTATAAACATTGACTCATTTAATGATCTTACCAGCCTTCATATTATCTGTTAACAGGCGGGACACCGAGGTGTGATCATTTATCTATGCCCAGATTGCTCACAAGTGTTGGGGACAGGATTCCAATGCAGGCTACTTAACTCCAGCATTCACTGTCAGCCACCATGCTGCCCTGCCCCAGGATGGCTGAAGAACAGGAGATGACTTATTGAGAGTATCTAGCTCAATGCCCGGCACTTTACAGAGGCTCAATTATGCTTTTGTAGGGGTAGACACCTCGGTGGTTTCTGGGTGACTACTTTTCCCTTTATCCACTAAATATAGTTGTGGCTTCTGTTCACTGGGGCAAAGTCCTTTCCCCCTGGATGTGTGCCTGTGGAGTGTGCTAGTGGAGGACTCAGGGTTCCTGGTATATAGGAGCTTGGGGAGGGGATGAAAGAATAACCTTCCTACATCTGTGCCGGGGCAAGGTCTGGTTTGTGTGTGTGTGTGTGTGTGTGTGTGTGTTGCGGAGGGGAATGGTCTTGGGGAAGTTGTGTGTGAGGGGGTGCCACTTTGGAGGAAGGCATCCACTGGTCCTGAGAAGGTCATGGACCAAGTCAATTCCAGGGCCTTGCCAATTGTTTCTTCACTGAGACTTCTGGTCCCCGAGACACAAAATGACTGTGTTTCCGCAGAGAAGCAGGTTGATGGTGGTGGCAGCATGTGGGCGGGGCACCTGCTCCTGATTTATTATTTCTTTGTTTCCCTGGAAGCACTTAAGTGCAGGCTTAGTTCCAACAAAGCTCATGAGCCTCTCTGGATTCCAGTGCTGGGGGAGGGCAAGCAGCCGCTGGCCTCCCCTGTTACCCACCCTGTGCTCTTCCTCAGAAGCGCCTCGGGGCCGCAGCATCACTTAATTAACTTAGGCTTCCCCAGCCACATATTCTCAGACTCCAAGGAACAGAGCCTCCCCGTCAGCTTTTCCCGGAAGCCTGTGAGTCTGGTGGCTGGAAGCCAGGACTACGTGCCTGCCTGCCCGCCCTTGGCCAGCCCTTCCTCAGGGCCTGGACCTGCCTGCTGAGCATAGCTGATCTCTGAAGGGAAAGGAAGGGCAGCAGCTCATGCACTGTGGGTGGGCCGCAGAGCTCCTTCCTCTCTGTGGGTCCAAGACAGGCTGTCCCTCTCTGCTTTCCTTCTGACTCCTGACATTTCTGTGAATTGTTGTGGAGCAGCAGGGCCTCAAAATCTTGGTTTTTCATGCCCTCTGCTCACTTCCCATCCCAATTCAATGAGTCTCTCAAGGTCATCTACCTCCTCCATGGACACCATCCCTGCCTGGAATGGACCCCCCCCCCCCCCCCGCAATCGTCTCCCACAGTGGGCCATCAATCACCTCCCGCTTGTCCCTCAATTCCAGACCCAGCCAACCCACCCTCTGTAAAGATGCGGGCCAGTTCCAATATGCTCACAGATCTCAGGATTCCTGGATGCCTGGGGCTGGAGTCCCAGAACTGTGGCTTTTCAGTGTGCCCCAACCTTTCCTGTCCTCCCTAACAGCCCGGGACCGGAGTTCGCCCAGCCCATGCTCAGTTCTGCTCTCATGATCACATTCCTTGGTTCCTGAAGCACTGTGGACAGTTTCTCCCCCCTCACCATAAATCCCATGCAATGTCGATTCCTCTTGAGGACTTCGTTCTACCTGGTGATGGCATGTTCTCTGCCCCAGCTTGAGAGCTCCCTGAAGCAAGAGCTGCCTCTGTGTCTGCTTTACTTACTATGCAGAGCACTGGCCACAGTGCCTTCCATAGGAACCATGTGTCAGTGGTCACTAAATACTTTTTATGGGAAAATTAATCATGTAAGTAATGCATACACAGAAATTGTTTATAGAGATGCTCATGGAAATTAGGACATTATGAATGTTCATTTGTGGCCCCAAACCCTCATCTCCTCTACCATCTCTCAGAAGCCATCACTGGATTTTCAAGAAAATAACCAATTTTTCATCACTGGGGGAGCAAAAAATGGAGAGAGAAAAGAAAAGAAACCAACACTGTTACTGTTTTTGTGGGTGTTTTAAACACATCAATGAGCCCATATAAAATGTAAGATAAACAGATTTTATGTTTGAATACATATATTCCAACATGTGTCATAAATGTATCATTCCGTAGTTCTTTCCTTTTCCACTTGACAACATATCCACTTTAGTTGATACAGAAATAGCTCGGCGTTCTTAGCTGCCACATAGTGTTTTTGTTATGAACACGCTGCCACACTTGCAGTTATTTTCCTTTGATGGACATTCAAGTAGTTGGTAATTTTCAGGTGTGAGGTTGCTGCGACAGGTCTCCATGTGCTTATGGACATGCTTCCCCAGGAGATACACCCACAACGGGGTTGATCCCAGCAATCTGTGCACGTTTTCAGTCTTAAAAGAAATTTCTAAATTGCCTTCCAAAGTGGCTGCATAAATATATACCCATGCAAGCTGAGGGTGAGAGGACACGCTACCCAGCACTATGCCTTGCCAACTCCTGATCTCATCTTTCTTAATTCCCTTTGTCAATCTGAGGGGAGAAAAATGGTATTCCATTGTTTTCATTGTGTGTTTCATTATATGTTTAGAGGCCCAATGGACGAAATTCCTGCAAGGGGCCCCCTGCCGCCACCGTGGCTGCCTCTGCCTCAGCCCTCGTAGGCCTGGCTTCGTCAGGAAGGACTCTGGTCTAATTAGCACATTATGCTTTTATTATTATAGAGGGCCATTTGTATTTTTTTTTGTAAGTTGCCTATTACTTCCTCTCAACATTTTTTATTAGATTGTATTTTTCTTCCTGAGTTGTAGTAATTCTTGTTAGATAAAATACCATCATTAAACAGGATAACACCATTAAATAAAATATTTTTTTGCCCTGGACATGTCCAGCTAAAAACTGTTACTATTTTTTCACTCCTAGAATTTGTGGTTTACACTTGTTGGGCAGGATAAATGAGAGATGACATGAAGCTGCTGTACCAAGTGAGACCCCTCAGTGCCTCTTAGCATCAATGGGGAAGCATCCAGACTCTTTAGCTGGATATAAAAGGGCTTCTGTAATCGATCTACCTCTGTGGTCTCAACATGATTCCTGGATTTTTAAAAATATATATTTTTATTGATTTCAGAGAGGAAGGGAGAGGGAGAGAGAGAGATAGAAACATCAGTGATGAGAGAGAACCATTGATAGGCCGCCTCCTGCATGCCCCCCCCCCCCCATGAGGATCAAGCCCAAAATCTGGGCACTTACCCTGACCAGAGTGGAACCAGGGACCCTTCAGTCCACAGGTCGATGTTCTATCCACTGAGCCAAACTGACTAGGGCATGATACCCAGATTTGATTCCTGATTCCAACACCTTCCACCTATCCAACATTGAGCCAATTTACTTAAATGCTGTGGGCTTGCCGCACCGGTTTGGCTCAGTGGATAGAGCGTCGGCCTGCGGACTGAAAGGTCCCAGGTTCGATTCCGGTCAAGGGCATGTACCTTAGTTGCTGGCACATACCCAGTAGGGGGTGTGCAAGAGGCAGCTGATGATGTTTCTCTCCCATCGATGTTTCTGACTTTCTATCCCTCTCCCTTCCTCTCTGTGAAAAATCAATAAAATATATTTTTAAATAAATAAATGCTGTGGGCCTATGTTTTTCATTTAAAAAGGTGTACAAAATTGCTCCTTCTTTGCAAGTCTTCTAAGTCTCTGTCCTTGTGCAAGTTACTTAATTTCTCCAAACCTTACTTACTTAAAGTGGGTGCACTGACAATGTCTCAGAGGGTTTGGTGTTGGAATATATGAGTTGATGTGGTTGTTAATTTAACCCCACCTATCTGCCTAAATGACTGCTATTCATCTTTTATAATCAAATCATGCCTCTTTATGTCATACACCCTCCCCTCCAAATAAAACTGATCTTTCTCTCCTTTGTGCCAAGACCATGCATCTATGGCTGCACTGTCACAGTTCATTACAGGTAGGAGGTCACATGTCTATTTCCTCTATCAGAGTGTGCGCCTGCAGATGGGGGCTGAGGTGGCGGGTTATGCTCAGTGCCCAGGACACAACACACCCAGTAGAACGCTGTGCAACGGAAGAATGAGTCTGTCACTTTTGGAAAGAATAAGCTTTCTCATCGTGCCAAAATCCTGTTGAGTCAGGAATGGACAGAGGGACATTCAGAGGAAAATTAAAGTATTCCTGACAAGCCTCCCAGATGCACCATGGGGAGAGCTAGATGCAGATTTCACTAAGGCATGCTGACACTGCAGCCTCACTGGAAAGCGCCCCATCAACTCATTGGGTGGGCAAAGAGATACTTAAGAGAAATGCTGCACTTCACTATTAGGGTTGGCTCTGTTGGGAAGCCTAAGAAGACAGATGAAGGCTGCCAGGCATCTCTGCTGGTTTGGGAAGCTTGTCCTGGTCGGAAAAGCAAGCACTGATCAGTTAGAGTCACTTCCATTTTTAGACTTGAAAAGTGTTAAGTTTACGGGAGGGAAATCTCAGAGACTAGCGCAGAGGGAAGGCAGAGGACAGCCCTCGGGGTGGCTGTCCCTGCAGGAGCGAGCTGTCCAGGCTGTAGCATCAGGGTGCATCAGGCGGCCCTGCTCAACCCTCCCCTGCACGTAGCAGGGCTCAGTGCAAGTCCAAGGCAGACACTTGTTCTGGAGGGGATGTGGTGACCATTTTCTGTGAAAGCTGTGGAAGCCCTCTGTGCTGGGCAATGCGGCCCACGGGTTCAAGGTCAGCTGTCCTGAGGCCTCTGAAGAGAGATTCCATCTCAGAGGGGCCCCTTTGGATGGTGGAGGTGCGAGGAGGAGGCCCCATTTGCTGACAGGGCTGGACTGCACTTGCCAGTCCTCGGTTCCAAGGCCTGTGAATGGGTCTGCACTGTGAACCTGGGCTTGGAGGATGGAGGGCACTGCGAGGGCAGCCCAGTGTCCCCGACCTGTCTCAGTGGCTGGGGGTCAGCCACTTCTGAGGCCGCCTGCTCCAGGTACACCTGTGAGAGAGAGGAGTGAGAAGGCAGTCCTCGTGTGAGCACTGGCCCTAAGCCAGACCTGGAAGAAGCTTTTACCATTATTAGCTTCCAGTCTCAGACACTTCTCTGAGCCAAGTCCTCCTCAGGGCCCTATTTCATAAAATGGCAGTACAGGGGCTGAAGAACAGGCCAAGGTCACTAGACTGTCTGGTTGCAGCATCTGGGAATAGTTTGTGCCACAGACACACTGGTGTGTCCATCGGTTTACCCACTTGCCCATGTGGCATTCATGGCAAGTTTACTGTCTGTCACAGCCCTGCCCTTCCTTCTCCCCCTCCCCCGCACTGTGTGTGGGCCATGGCTGCCACCCCTGCTGGGTGCCAGGGACCATCCAGTCCAGGGACAGAGGCCGAGTGGTACCCGTTTCCTCCTTCTAGTCTGACCTCTGTCCTTGCTCTGCCCCTGGCCAGCATGCCCTCTCGGTAGATCCCTGCCTCCACTGTTGCCACCAGCTCTTGACCCCCTAAACTGCCCTTATGGTCAACTTTTTGAAACATAAATCATCCTCATCGTAAGCACTCAAAGGGCATTTGTTAATCAGTCATCCTCTGCTTTCAATTCCCACTTCCAGGGTCAAGTCCCACACTGGCCTCCCAGCACCCCTGCAGTGCACAGCTGTCAGGATCCCCGGCCCTGTGGTGCCTGTGCCCACTGTTGCCCGTGTTCTCTTTCCGACAGAAGATTGCTTCCCGGGGGCCACCCTGGCCCACGTGCACAGGCCTCCCCCTGGCACTGCCAGGAGGGTTCTCAAGCCTGGCTGCATGTCTTCTTCCCACCAGGGCTAACATCTGCCAGGCAGCGATGGGCCCACAGGCGGAAAAGCATCTGGGAACAGTTTGCACCGCCTACACATATGGATGTGTGTACCAAGCCCTGAAGCAAGGCACATGCCTGTTTCCACTGTATTTATGCTCAATGCTGATCACAATCCACTGACTTGATTTTATCAACAACAAATGGTTGGTCACCTGCAGCTTGGAAAGCTTAGCACTGGCTTACTTATTCCTCATACAATCTTGTCCAGTCTGTCATCCTCTGCCTTTATATTGATGAGACAGAGATATGAAGTAATTCATTCCAGGTGCGCAGCTAGCAAGCAGCAGAGCTGGGTTCGCACCTTGTGAGGGGCTGCAGAGCCCGTTCCCCACCTGCCAATGTGGCTTTGATGATGGGTCAGGGCTGGGGGGTCAGGAGGCCATGCTGAGCCACTGCAGGGCCAGCTCCCGGCTCCCTACATGCCTTTGCCCTCGGGAAGTGGCCAGCAGGAAATAAAGGAGCTTGGCTGCAGCAGATGGAGGCTCAGACCCAGACAGGGCAGTTCACTTGTGCTGAAGTGAGGGGTCCCTCCTCACCTGCAGTCTGTCTCAGGGAGTGAGGCTGGCCCAGGCCCAGTGGAATGCCTGGGAAGCTAGTGGAGGCGCGGGCAGGACTGAACACTGCCGGTGACCATGCTGACAATGGCCAATATGGCACATACATGAGCTATGACCCTCTGAGACCTGTCACCTTCGTGTCCCAGCACCCAGCCTACGCCTGGCACGTGTGGAACAAACAAGCACGTGTGGAAGAAAGCACTCTTTGTGAGTGTTCTCAGGGAGGCAGGCGACTAGAGCTCTGTTGAGGTAAAACGATGTTGAAACTCATCTGAAGAACTTGGGCCTACATGGCTGTGTGCCCAGGTGAGGCCTGAGAAGGGGTCTTAGGGAGCAATTCTGGGCCAGCAAGGTGGGGACTCAGACCCCCTCACTCCTGGGGAGGGAGGTTCTGGAGAAAACGCCTACACTGATGGGAAGAGCTGTCCCTTGGGGCATGAGCAGGTGGCCCAGGACACCGTGATTGGCCCCAACTCTGGTGGTACTGGCCACTTGAATCCGGCACTACAGAGGCCCAGCTTGAGGCTGTCTGGGGGAGGAGAGGAGGTAACCCTTGAAGAGTCCTGGAGCTCTGATGGGGAGGGCAGTGGCCCCAAACTTTGACTGGGTTGAAAACATGATCAGCTTCAGTGTTAAGATTAACCAAAGCTTTGATTCCCCAGACAATAAAGGTGCTATTAATTAAACTTCGTTTAAAGCTAGTTTCAAACTAACACTTGATGACACATGTCTGCATCCCTCCGAGGAATGTCTGTCTCCTGTGGGCTGAAAGGCCCCAGCAGTGCCTGGCATCTGCGAAGTTCTGGGCCTGGCCAGATCCCTATTGGCACAGGGAGGGCCGCCTGGGTGTGCAAATGAACAAGTGACAGGTGGGCAGCTGCCATTTTCTCACCTGAACCTCGTGGATGCTATCTGGTGGCAAACTGTATGACCGGGACATCCTTTCTATTGACCTGGATGTTGCCAGCCCCAGCCTCCCTGGTGGAGAGTTTGGTCTGCATGGTTGATGGGCTCAAAAGGCCCCTGTTCATCCCTCATGGCTGGGAACAGGGAGAGCAGCAGGGCCAAGAATTACCTGAGTAGCTCTGCCAGTCTCCCTAGTGAGGGGTGGAATCCACTGAGCACTCCCACAGCCCAGGAAAAGCCCAGTCTGTACCCCATATGGAGCACCTACCAGGCTGCACCCTGGATTCCTGGTGGGAGTGAAGGCTGGCCCAGCTTCAGACCTCAGTAGGAGGGATGGAGAGACCCCCTGGCACAGAACCAGTCCTGGCTGTTTTTCAAAAGGTAGACTATGAGGACTTTTTCTGAGTAGGGAGGTGGAGACTGGCTGAGCTGTGCTTGGCCAGAAGTTGGAGAGAGAAGATGAAGGTCACATACTGTGACATGTGCTGGGCCAGAGGATGGGTGTAGGTGGGGCAGTGAGGGTAGACTCCTGGGACCGGAGAGGCAGTGTGCCAGGCCCTGGGGAGCCACTAGTTGTCCATGGAGAACTGAGGGGAACCATACAGGATCCCTATGTTTGTTTGTTTTTTAAGGCTAGAGTCCCAGATATAGAAAGACTGGTCCAGAGGGCAGGGTCATTTCACAGCTCTTAGTGCATAGAGCTTGTGGCTTTGCAAATGCATCACATCAGATTCCAGTCCTGCCAACCATGGATGCTTCTCTCCCCCTCACGCCACAGCAGCACCAGGGTCATTACCTTAAACATATGCACCCCAACTCAACCAGCCACCCGGAGCAGTGCCACCTTGTTTAATTATTAGAAGTCAGTGTGACACCCCACCCACCAGCCTCAGGGTATTCTGAACTAGACCCTACCTCCACTGTCCCTGGGCAGGACCTGGCATGCCCACTCCACCCACTGGCCTTTTGCATATGCTCTCCCCTCTGCCAGGAAAGGAGTTCATCTGTAGGTCTCATTCCCTAATCCCCTCTCATCTCTCTGGAATGAAGTGTCCCAGACCACCTTGCTTACAATGGCCCCCAGCACCTCTTATTCCCCTTGGCTGTTACTATTTTCCAGTGTGTGTCCCCATAGCAGGGTGAGTTTACTGTTTGTTCCCTCCCTGGGAGGGATGTGCTAGGAGGGCACACGGAAAGGGGAACAGGTTGGGAGGCAGAGTTGAGGGGAGAAGCCAGCACTAGCTGCTGGGCTGGAGTGTACAGAGGCACTGAGTACATTGTGGAGCAGATGGAGAGGAATGGGTTGCCTCTTGATCTGACCCCTGCTGCTCCTAAGAGGGCTGGGAGGGAGGGAGGATCTCACCCCTCTCCCTGCTCCTGCCCAGCAGCATGTTAATGCAGGGAGACCTCTGGGCCATTCTTTCTCTCTGCTGCAGTTTGAGTGACAATGCATGACATGCAGTAAAAGCTAAATACAAGGTGTGCTTTGATGGGGGTTCTAAGGGGTCCTGGAAGTAGCAGGGGCTAGTACTCCAAGGCCCTTGAGGGGCTATTGAATTAACTCGGAGGGATGGTGGTGAAGAGTGGAGAAAGTGAAGATGCAGGAAAGTTCAGAGGTAGAGATGGGGTAAGGAAGTGGGGAAATGAGGGGGAGGAGTCCCTGTCCGCAGAAGCAGGAAGGGAGGAAGTGGCAGGCTGAGCGGATGATGTGTAACTCAGAATGGAAACAGAAAAGGGGAGGACTGACGACACCTGTGGGATGAGAATGTGCAGGGACACAACCCAAGTGATCTGAGCCATGGCCTCAGCCCGGGGAGACTGAATTCTGATCCCATGGTCACTGGTCTTCCAGACCTTGCTCAGCTTGTCCAGGATCTCAATCCAGCTGCTCACCCCTGCCTCAGGGTCTGGGCCCTTCTTTTCTAGGGTTTGTGGCTCTCTTCCATTCCCGAGCTCTTCCCACCTTGAAGGCCATGTCAGCAGAGAGCCAGTCACGCCCATCCTAAGGTGCTGGTTAGTGCCTGGCCCCAGCAGGACTGAGTGTTGCCAGGGGAAAAGCCTGGATGGGCTCTGATTTGGTGAAAATTCGAAACCACACATCCTGGGTAAAGACCCTCCTCTGGCTCCCACAGCCGCTGGCTCGGCTTTCTGAAGGAACCATCTCAGCTTCACTCAGTGTCCTCAGCAATCATGTTGGTGTGAAAGAGGCACAGAGGGCCTCTGAATGGCTTGTTCAGGAGGCCTGGAAATCCTTGGAGACAACCAGGAGTTGCTGGAAGCTCCCCAGCCTCCCATGTGCTGAGTTACTCATGGAGCAGACTCCATGGTGCCAGACCAGCAGGCACTGTTATTGAGTGCTGAGTGATGGGAGAGATGCTGATCCATTAAACCCCACATGAGGCCCTCCCTGCTAACCAGTCCTGCAGCCCCAGGAGCTGGGTGTGGAGATCTGGGTGGGAAGGAGCATGCTGCCAAGCCAAGAGTTGGTTTGGCCTTGCTCCCGCATTCAGGAGGGCAGTGAGGGCCTGGAGGTGAGCTGAAGGGCGGGGTCTGAGGTGACCAGATGAGAGGGAATGGGGGCCTAGTTGGTAATAAGTCTGTCCTGGGAAGAGGGGCTTACCCTGCAAGGACAGCTCCACAGTAGGGGATGCCAAGAGGAGGCATGAGGCTGGGAGAGGACAGAGAGCCCAGATTCCCAGGAAAGGAGGAAGGCATAATGGCATGCAGCCACTCCTACACGAAGTAACTTGCCACGTGGTACTGTCTCCCCAGGCACTTGTAGAGTTGGCCTGCAAGGCCTGCAAATCCTTACCCGAAATGCTGGGCCTTGTGGTTCTGGGAATTAAAAATCTTTTCTTAAAAATAAAATGGTGCATATACTGTATCTTCTATAATTTCCCAACGGGAGCTGGGGGAGAGCCCCATATCAACTGCCAGGAGGTGGCAGAGCCGGGGCTCAGGGCCAGGCCTTCTGGTTCCAGCCCCGGCTCAGCCTGTGCAGTGCTGGCAGGGCACCCGAGCTGCAGGACAGGCCTCTGTAGGAGCAGCCAGGGTACAGCGCTGAGAGACAACTCTCAAAGCAAAGATGGCCAGAAAGGAGACGTTCCAGTCATCACACGAGAACCCCCGCCAGGGCTCCTGGTGGCTCGGAGAACCAGTCCCTATCTCCACCCAGAACAGGGCTCTGGGTAAGGGATTTTCAGACACAACATCCCACTCACTCTTACCTTTGTGGTTTCTAAGGAAACAGGACCCTGGGCCCATCTCTCAGCACAGACTGCCTTTGCCTACAGCCTTGCTCTGTCTTGACTGTGTCCAACACTCCATATAAACTTGTTCCTAAATCCTGCTCTTACCCCAAATCCTCAGCTGCCTTGGTACCCCTCCGGCAGGAGGCCCACAGCTGCCCACATGCAGCCCCCTCCCACTTGTACAGCAGGTTCACAACCCAACTCTAATGGCGTGGCCCTCATGGTCTTTTCAAACTGAGTTTGTTGTCACTGATTAATAGGATACTTCACGTCCAAGTCTCAAAGCCCTTTTACTTAGTTTCCCTAACCCCCATGAAGACCGGCACCAGAGGTGTGATTACAGGGCCTGTTTTACTGATGGAGAAGCGGCTTGTGTTGGCAATCGTGGTGCAAGATCTCACAACCAGTGAGTGCTAAAGCCAAGATGCCACACCAGGCTACGTTCGCCATCTGTGGCCTCCTGGAAAGCCGCACAGGCAATGGTTTCAGCCCGTCACGCCCTGACTAGCCAGGGCCTGGATCCCATCAGCTGTGGTCCTCAGGCGGCAGGCTGTAGCCAGGGCTTCATGTTAGCATCTCGATTGCTACTGAAAACAAGAAAGCCTGGAGAGCCAGGGCCCTCTTGTCCACCTGGCTGGGCTGCACACACGGTCAGCACCTTCCCACAGGCCCATCGAGTTCCCACACTTCTTTCTGTCTCCTGCATCCTTGCATCCCCCAAAGGCATCTGAGCTGTGACCTCTGCTCTTCAGTGTCTGCCAAGGGGGCAATGATCCCAGCTCACTGCCAGGCACAGGTCGTTGCTCTGGGCGGGAAGGGAGAGCATCTCCATGTGCCGAGAGCCTGCCAGGTGCTGCAGTGTGCCAGACATTAGTGAGCCTGTGAGGAAGGTGGTTTTAGCGCCATTGTACAGGTATGGAAATCGAGGCGTGGCAAGGATTGGTGACCTGTGCCAACCTGCAGAGAGAGGCAGCATCTTGCCTGGATCAGGTCTGCCTTCTGCCTGAGCCTGCTCTTTCTGTTGCTGTGCCCAGACTTCGCTCCAAGGCTCCTGCAGGCAACAGCATCTTCATCTCATCACCTGCCTCCAATCATTGCTGCAGGGATGTGCAGAGAGTGTGTGACTTGGGCACAGCCTAGGTTTTCATGGGAGAAACCAACGCAGGCCTGGGAAATATGGGACGGGTCTGGCTTTTCCCTCAAACTTACCCATTGAAGAACTATGGGGAGAGAGCTCTGTGGCACATCAAGTCTCACCTCTAGCGTCAGGGCTGGGCTGAGGAAGGGCTGAGGACTGCAGGGCCTGCTCCCCCAGAGACCTGAGACAGACAGGAAAAATGCCACCTCCACATAATCATGTGAGAAGCACGGTGGTAGGGGAGGAGGGTTGGCCTGAGACAGGGCAGCCACAGTGGCCAGACCAGGACAGTGGGACCAGGTGGGCAGCCTGGGGGCTGTGCTTGCAGGCACAGGACTCTGACTGCCATCCCTGATTGGAGCTGGATGAAGTTTAAAGCAACAGGTCCCCCAGTCTGACAGAGCCAGTGTAAGGGTGTTTGGTGCAATAAGGGAACATAAGCCATGCCTACAAGCAGTGCCCACCCCCTTTGCAGGAAACTGACTAGTGCTTGCTGTGGGTTCCTGCATAGGGCTTGTTGAAATGCACAGTAGGGGCTGCAGCACCAGCAACCTCTGGCTCCTTGGGTTTGGATTTGTATTTCTACCAAGTTCCCAGCAGGGCTTCTTTGCCCTTGCCTGGAATTATCTCCTATCTTCCCAGAACAGGCTGGGGCTACTGTCCTGAGTGAGTCCATTGCTGGTCTCTGCTGCCACTGTCTGGTCACTCTGCAGAATGGCATGCTGTGCCTCCAATGTGGCAGTTCCATCTGCCTCTTTAATTTTTATTTCAATGAAAAGTGCCTTCACTGGGATAAATTATTTTCCTTGTAAATTTCTCAGTTGAAGATTTGACTTGTGCATTGGGATTTTAAAGTCATCAAATTTTGCCACTATAACTTCTACCTCTGTACATTTTCTTTAGGAGTCATTGTTATTATTTATGCATCCATTTCTTTAGTCCATTAAAATTTTTATCTATGCTATTTTACCTATTGTATTTCATATTGACTATTTTTAACAAATTTATCTCCCCACCCAGGCAATTTGGTCAAAGTGTTGGTGGAGTTAAAATGGCAGAGTCAAATGCCACTTCAGGATTATGAGCATTCAGACACCCACAAGGAGTTGGGCAAGGCTGGAGTGCGATGGCTGGGTGATGAGGGAGGGTGGAAAGGAGCCTGTGCATCTGTTGTCTTACAGCTCTCAGGCTGAACTGGAGCTCATTCCTTCAGAAGCAGCATCCTAAGCAGAGGGAACAGAATGAAACAAGGTTAGCTGCAGGCTCAGCAGCCTGTATTATGGATTTGAATTTGCTTCTTACTTTATTTTACTCCTGTTGGGTTCCTGAGTCTTCTTTGCCTTGCTTGAAATAGCCGCAGTACCTTCATCCCTCCATGGACTTGTCCACCCATCCATCATCCTGTGTGTTTACCTGTTCCTCTGGGTGATGGGAACACAGAGGAAACCAGCCAGGGCTCCTGCTCTCCAGGTTCTAGACCCCACAGCCTTTCCTCGTGTATCGTGGTGATGAAATCACTCACCGTACTCTCCATTGTCCATGATCATATCCGCCTCTCATGGCTCACCTTTCAGTGGCTTCCTCCTCTGTGAGTCTCCCCACTGATGGTGGCAGCATTAGCAGCTCCCTCTGTTGCTGCTTGGTACACAAGTCAGTTGAATGAATGAATGGACTAGACAGGGATGGTCACTTCCTGGTTATTACACTGAGTTGATCCATTGATTTGCTATTGGGTAATGAGAAAAAGAAGAAGAAGAAGAAGAAGAAGAAGAAGAAGAAGAAGAAGAAGAAGAAGAAGAAGAAGAAGAAGAAGAAGAAGAAGAAGAAGAAGAAGAAGAAGAAGAAGAAGAAGAAGAAGGAGGAGAAGGAGAAGGAGGAGGAGGAGGAGGAGGAGGAGGAGGAGGAGAAGGAGAAGGAGAAGGAGAAGGAGAAGGAGAAGGAGAAGGAGAAGGAGAAGGAGAAGGAGAAGGAGAAGGAGAAGAAGAAGAAGGAGAAGAAGAAGAAGGAGAAAGGGATCTTGGTAGCTGTTGAATCTCCTTATGCAGCCAAAAGCAGAGACCAGTTGCCATCCTACCAGATTCTAGGATGCCTCCCTTCCCACTGCACCCACCCTGACAGGCTCCAGAAGGGTTTAAGAAGTACATGACTTCAGAAGAGCAAGGCCACTGGTTGTGGAGTCAGGAAGACCTGGTGACATCCATCCTGTCCCTGTCTTTCCCTCTAGTGCACAGCCTGCCTCCACCCTCTGCTATCTGCCTCTCCTACCATCCTGTGCTCACCTGCAAATGGCATACAAGAAATATGAATGTCCTTTATTCTAATTCCAGTCCCAACTCTGCGGCAGTGAGGGAATCCTAATCTACACAGATTCTACTCCCTCTACTTATGGCTGAGGTTAAAATTTGGTGAAGACAGAGATTCTGGTCCTTAGTGTCATTTACAAATGCAGGTCATAAGGACAGGGAGAAAAGCATCCTTCATCTCTTTGCATGGTCTCTTAGGGTCTGTCTGCCTTCCTATATCCTTCTGTGATGATCTTGGCTTTCAGGAATCAATTGCTCCAGCTCTGCCCAACTTCTTGTGGGTGACTGACCAGCTGGCTCCCTTTCCCCAGGGCTGTTCCTCCTCCTGGGAAGTCATTTCCCTCCTTTTTGGTCTGGTTAACTCTGGTTTACCCTTAGGATCAGATGGTAGTCTCTACTCTACGGCTTTTCTCTCCCTACTGCTGCTGGGCTAAGAGATTGGTTCCTTACCTCTGTACTTCATCTCTACCCCCATCCAGAAGGTGAGAGGCTGCCCAAGATCCCCTCTGCTTAGACATCTAAATTAGCCACTCATTGTAGGACTGCCCCTGCTGCTTCTCCACGGTCTGTACTAGGAGGTATGTGTACTTGTCTGCTCACAGATCCCACAGACTTCTCTGGATTCTGATGCCTGAAAGCAACATACAGGATCACTCTCTTTAAGACCCACCCAAATCTATTCTCTTATTATTCCCCTGATAGTTTAAGGAAGGGTGGAATCCTTACTCTTTCTTATTCATGTTTTTATCCTAAATTCATTGCCTATGTCATCTAAGGGCCTTCTTACTTTTAAAGTTTAAAGTTAGGGAAAGGCCCCTTTTTATTATAATCTGCTTGTGGTCATCCCTCCTTCTGTGTGGCTAAGAGCACATAATGGTAAAGCCCTGGGCGAAGTGAAGCAGAAATAGTCTGGGAAAAATGTTATCCTCCTACCACCTCATGGCACTTTGACTCCCTAGACCCAAGCTCACACCTATACTACCTGGTGGCTGCTCAAACCCATGGCTGTTGGCATGCGCTTGTGCTAACTGGTGCTATTTCACTCCTGGGAATATAATCTCTGTCTCTCACTCTCTGACTAGGGGCTCCAATTTCTTAGACTATCCTACTTCCTTCTTATTTCATTTGCTTTTCACTCGTTTAGACCTGTACAACCTATTTTCTTCTAGTGTGTCTATTGCTCCCTTAGAAAGCCTTCCATGGTGGCTGAGATGGATCAGTTAGACTTGCACTAAAGTTTAAACTCCATGATTAAGCTGAAGTGGGGCAATATATGTAAGGTGACCAAGATAAGAAATACTGGGCAGAGCAGGGTGAACCACTAACTCTGGATCATGTTCTTATTAATAAGCTAAAATTGCTCTAACAGGACAATCATCAATTGTATGGCTTCAAGAACAGAGAATTTTCTCTCTCAAACTAAGGCCCCACATAAATATTACAAGTCAACAGGAGGTTCTGCTCCATGTGGTCATTCAGAGATCTAGTTTCTTTTCATTCTTTTCCTCCATAATCCTACAAGTAAGTGGTTCTCAAACTTGACTTTAATTAAAATCACTAAAGGAGATTTAAAAATCCAGGTGTTGACAGTAGAGAATTTTAATGCCCCATTTATATGGATGGATGGATCATCCAGACTGAAAATCAACAAGGAAACAATAGCCTTAAAAGATAATTAAATCCAAAATTGATATTTTTAGAATATTTCACCCTAATGTAATAGAATATACATTCTTTCCAAGTGTACATGGAAAATTTTTCAGGTTAGACCACATGTTAAGCTACAAAATAAGTCTCAATAAAATTTATAAAGATATAAATCATACCAAGCATCTTCTCTGATTGTAATGGTATGAAACTAGAAATCAGATTAAAAAAAAGAAAACTAAAAATCATGAACACATAGAGACTAAGTAACATATTACTACACAATGAATGGTCAAGCAAGAAATCAAAAGATACTTTAAAACAAATGAACATGAAAACACAATGACCCCAAATTTATGGAAAACAGTAAACAGAGTCCTAAAAGGAAAAAGGAAAATTCATAGCAATAAAAGCCTACTCCAAGAAACAAGAAAAATCTAAAAACAAAACAAAATAAAATCCAAACTTACAGCAAGAGAAATTAGAATAAAAAAATAAAACAAACAATAACAACAAAAAAACCCACAAAGAGAAAAGTCAGTAGAAAGAAGGACATAAAAAGACCAGAAAAAATAAATTTTAAAAGTCTATTAAAAAATACAAAAGATTAATGGAACCAGGAGCTGGTTCTTAGAAAAGAAAAGATTGCTAAACATTTTATAAGACTTATTAAGAAAAACGACAGAGAAGACCCAAATAAAGAAAATAAAAAATAAAAGAGAAGAAGTAACAACTGACATCACAAAAATACAAAGCATTATAAGAAAATATTACAAACATTATATGCCAAAAAAATTGGACAATCTAGGAGAAATTGATAAATTCATTAAAAAAATAAATCTTTCCAAATTCATTCAAGAAGAAACAGAAATTTGATTACAACTAATGAAATTGTAGCAGTAATCCCCCAAATCCCAGAAAGTAAAAGTCCTTTACTGGATGGCTTTACAGCTGAATTTTACCAAATATTAAAAGAAGAACCAAAACCTACACTTAAACTATTACAAAAAAATTCAAGAGGAGGGAAGACTCCCAAGCTCATTTTCTGAGAATAGCATTATCCTAATTTTAAAAATAAATAAAGACACTACAAAGAAAGAAAAGTGTAGACCAATATCACTAATAAACAAAGATGCTAAAATCCTCAACAAAATATTAGCAAACTTAATCTAGCATTATATTTAAAAGATCATACACCATGATTAAATGGGATTTATTCTGAGGATGCAAAGTTGGTACAATACACACAGGTCAATTAACATGATACAACACTTAAACAAAATGAAAGATAAAAATTACACAATCTTATTAATAGCTACAGATGCATTTGACAAAAAAACAGCCTCCATTTATAATAAAAAAACTCAGCAAAGTGGGAATAGCAAAAACATACTTCAACATAATAAAGGCCATATATGCAAACTTATAGCCAACATCATATACTCAACAGGCAAAAACTAAAAGTATTTTCCTTAAGATCAGGAACAAGACAGAGATTTCTGCTTTTACCTCTCTTATTCAACATAGTATTCAAAGACCTAGCCATAGAAATAAGACATGAAGAAGAAATAAAGGCATCTAAATTGGAAAGAAAGAAGTAAATTGTAATTATTTGCAGATGACATGACATTGTATATAGAGAACCCTAAATATTCTACCAAAAAAACTACTAAAACTGATCAATGAAATCAGGAAAGTAGCAGGAGACAAAATTAAGATTCAGAAATCAGTTTCATTTTTATACACCAACTAAAGGCCCAGTGTACAAGATTCATGCACTCAGGAGGTCCCTCAGCCCAGCCTGCACCCTCTCACAGTCCAGGAGCCCTTGGGGATTGTCTGACTGACAATTTAGGGAGCCCTTGGAGGGTTGACAGCTCTCCCCGCACCTCAGGGAGTGGGCCTAAGCCAGCAGTCAGACTTCCTTAGTGCTGCCCTGGAGGCAGGAGAGGCTCCTGTCACCACTGCTGCGCTTGCCAGCCATGCAGCTTCTGGCTGAGTGGAGCTCCCCTTGTGGGAGCACACTGACCACAAGGAGGCAGTTCCTGTGTTGAGCATCTCTCTCCTGGTGGTTAGTGCAGATCATGGTGACCAGTCATTCTGCCATTCGGTCGATTTAATATTAGCCTTTTATTATCCTATCTAATAAAAGAGTAATATGCAAATTGACTGCGCCTTCACTACACCCACAAGCCACGTCCACCAGCCATGCCCACCAGCTCATCAGGAGTGGAGGGCAAGGTCCAGGCAGCCTGGGCCACGGGGGCAGGGCTGATGCACCTGGGGCTATGGGCCTGGGGCTGAGGCAGCTGGGTTGTGGGAGCAGGGCCTATGCACCCAGGGTCACGGGGGGTCAGGGCTGAGGTGGCAGGGGCCTGGGGGTGTGGGGACCCAAGGTGTCCAGGGCTCCACGGCCAGGGCCGGGAGGGTGGGGCTGATGTGCCAGGGGCCACAGGGGGCAGGGCCAATGTGCCTGGGGCTGCAGGGGTTGGGCAGAGGCAGCCAGGGCTGCAGGGGGCAGGACCAAGGCGGCCACAGGGGGTGGGTCAAGGCTGCCAGTGTGCGCTGGCCAGGGAGAAGGCCTGGGCTGGGGGGTTGGGGCCGAGGCCTGTGCTAGCCGGGCTTGAGCTGGCTGGGGTGAAGGCCCAGGCAGGGGGGTTGGGAGCATGGCTGGGACAGAGCCAGCCATCGGCCCCATTGCTGGGCGATGGCTAGGTGCCCAAGACCTAAAGCCTAGGCCAGAGGCTTTAGGCCTTGGGCAGGCTGGGGTGGGTGCTTAGTAGGACATCCCCTGAGGACTCCCAGTATGTGTGAGGGGGCAGGTTGTGCTGAGGGAACACCCACCCCCAGTGCATGAATTTCATGCACCAGGCCCCTAGTATAGGATAATGTACTTTCAGAAAGGGAAACTAAGAAAACATTTCTATTTACAGTTACATAAAAAAACCCTACCAATTAATAAATTTAACAAAAGAGGTAAAAGACCTATACTCAAAAAATTGTAAGATGCTGAAGAAAGAAATTGAAGAAGATACAAATAAATGGAAGCATATACCATGCCCATGGATAGGAAGAATTAACATCATTAAAATGTCCATACTGCCTAAAGCAATCCATAGATTCAACCCAACTCCTATCAAGATACCAATGGTGTATTTCAAAGAACTAGAACAAATATTCCAAAAATTTATATGAAACCACAAAAGGCCCTGAATAGCAACAGCAGTCTTCAGAAAGAAGAACAAAGTTGGAGGTATTACACTACCTGAAATTAATAAATACTACAAGGCCATAGTCATAAAAAAAAGCATATGTTGGCATAAAACCAGACATATAGATCAACAGAGCAGAATAGAGAGCCCAGAAATAAAACCACACCTATATGGTCAGTTAATAAAAGACAAAGGAGGTAGTAACATATTATGAGGCTATTTAATAAATGGTGTTTGGAAAAATTTAACAGACACAGAAAAGAAGACCACCCTCTTAAACCATATTCAAGAATAAACTCAAAATGGATTAAAGACTTAAATGCAAGACTCAAAATCATAAAATTCCTGGAAGTACACAGGCAGTAAAATTTATGAACTTTTTTTCTTAGAATTGTTTTCTGATATATCTCCTCAGACAGGGGAAACAGAAGAAAAACAAATAAATGGGACTACATCCAAATAAAAAGGTTTGCATGACAAAAGAAACCATCAACAAAATGAAAAGACAGCCTACTCAGTGGGAGAAGATATTCACCAATGATACATCTCATAAGGGGTTGATATCCAAAATTTATAAAGAACTCAGACAAGTTAACTCCAGAAAAAACACACCCAATTAAAAAGTGGTCAGAAGCTTGATGTGGTGTGAACCTGCCACCCTAACCTGGCATGCCTGATCTGGCACCCCTAGACAACTTGCTCTGCTGCTAGCAACAGGCACACCTGCCACAGCTGATGAGACCTGGCCCACCTGGACCTGCTGCAGGACCCGATGCTCCTGGACACACAGAACTGCCACCATGACCAAGTGAGCCTTACCCAGTGTTCTAAGAAGACTGGATCCCACTGTGATCTGACACCCTCAGATGCCCAGACCTGCCACTATGACCAGCACCTCTGACTCAGCACCCCATAAGACCAGATAAGCAAACATGGGGAGACAAACAACCCAAAAGTGAAAGAAAAGTAGGATTTGCCAAAAAAAGGGGGGGGGGGGACTAAAAGAAATGGAGACAAGAAATTAGTCAAATATAGAGTTCTAAGCAATGGTTATAAGAAAGCTCAAACAAGTTAGGGAGAACTAAGCAATTTAATGAGATTCTAAGGAACTTAGTGGTAACTTCGTAAGCATGAAAAAAGATGTAGAAATAATGTATAAGAATCAATCAGAAGTGAAGAATGATATAACTGAAATAAAGAATATCCTGGAAAAATGCAACAGTAGCTTAGAAGAAGTTGAAGATTGAATCAACAAATTAGAAGACAAAGTAGAAAAAACACCCAATCAGAGAAGCAATTAGAAAAAATAATTAGAAAGCACGAGGATAGTTTAAGGGAGCTTTGGGACAACAAAAAATGTAATAACACCTCATCACTGGGGTGCCAGAGGAGAAGCAGCTGAGCAAGAAATAAATTGTTTGAAGAAATAATGACAGGAAACTTCCTTAATCTGGTGAAGGGGAAAGTCACACAAATTCAAGAAATACAGGGTCCCAATCAAGATGAACCCAAAAGACCCGCACTTACTGCTAGACACATCATAATTAAAATGGCAAATGAGCTGAAAACCGCTTTGGATCAGTGGATAGAGCATCAGCCTGTGGACTTGAAGGTCCCAGGTTCGATTCCAGTCAAGGGCATGTACCTTGGCTGCGGGCATAATCCCGGTA
Source organism: Antrozous pallidus (assembly GCA_027563665.1). Lineage (NCBI taxonomy): Eukaryota > Metazoa > Chordata > Mammalia > Chiroptera > Vespertilionidae > Antrozous > Antrozous pallidus. The sequence continues at coordinate 66,525,601 of CM050510.1, read as the reverse complement.
GGGAGTGTGCAAGAGGCAGCTGATCGATGTTTCTCTTTCATCGATGTTTCTGACTTTCTATCTCTCTCCCTTCCTCTCTGTAAAAAATCAATAAAATATATATTAAAAAAATACAATGACAAATGATAAAGACAAAGAAAGAATCTTAAAGGCAGCAAATGAGAAACAAAGAGTTACCCACCAAAGAGCTCCTATTACACTGTCTGGATTTGTCAATAGAAACACTTCAGGACAACAGGGAGTGGCATAAAGTATACGAATTAATGAAAAACAAAGGGCTGAGTTCAGGCTCTTCTATCCAGAAAGGTTATCATTCAAAATTGAAGGTGAAATAAAGAACTTCACAGACAAAAAAAGACTAGAAGAGTTTATTACCACCAAACCAGCAATGCAAGAAATGCTAAAGGGTCTGGTATAAGAATAAAAAATAGAAAGAAAGGAACACAGGCATAAAGACTAAAAATAGCTATAAGTAAATACCTATAAATAATAATATTAAATGTAAATGACTTAATGCTCCAATCAAAAGACATAAGGTTGCTAAATGGATAAGAAAGCATGACCCATATATCTGCTATCTGCAGGAGATCCTCATCAGAACAAAAGACTCACATAGGATAAAAGTGCAAGGATGGGTAAAAAATTTCCATGTAAATAGAAATGAAGAAAATCTGAAGTAGTCATACTCATATTTGACAAAATAGATGTCAAAAGAAAGGCCATAACAAAGGACAACAAAGGTCACTACATAATATTAAAGAGATTGATATAGTAAAGGGATATAACCCTGGAAAACATATGTGCACCCAATATAGAAACACCTAAACGTTTATTAAAAAAAAAAAACTTCTGGAAGGCTTTAAGGAGAGAGCAACAGCAATGAAATCATAATAGGGGACTTTAATACCCCACTAACATCACTGGATAGATCTTCCAGACCAAAAAAAAAAAAGTCAACAAGAAAACAGTGATCCTTAATGACACACTAGGTCAGATGGAATAATTGACATTTACAGAACATTTCACTCAAAAGTTACAGAAAATACATTCTTCACAAGTACACACAGTACATTCTGAAAGATAGACCACATGTTAGGACACAACCTAAGTCTTTAAAAGCTCAAGAAGATTAAAATCAAATCAAATATCTTCTTGGATCACAAAGCATGCAACTAGAAATAAACTACAATAGAGACACTAAAAAACATGGAGGCTAAATAGCACGTTAGTAAACGATGAATGGGTTACCACTGAGGTCAAGGGAGAAATCAAAAACTTCCTGGGAACAAATGAAAATATACACATAGCAACCCTAAATCTGTGGGACACAATGAAAGCAGTCCAGAGAATGAAGTTCATAGCACTATTAGCATACCTCAAATAAATAAATAAATAAATAAATAGATAGAAATAAAAGAAAAATTTATAATAAACTATCTCCCCTTACAACTTAAAGAATTAGAGAACAATAAGAAAAGCCCAGAGTAAGTAGAAGGAAGGAAATAAAGATCAGAGTGGAAATAAATGTCATACAGATTAACAAAGCAATACAATGAAACCAAAAGCTGATTCTTTGAAAAGATGAACAGGATTGATAAACCATTAGGCAACCTCATCAAAAAACAAAGAGAGAGGATCAAATAAATAAAATCAGAAACAAAAGAGGTGAAATATCAACTGACACCACAGAAACACAAAGAATTATAAGAAAATACTTTGAAAAACTATATGCTAAGAAGCTGGATAATGTGGATGAAATGGACAAATTCTTTAAGAAATATACAATCTTCTAAAACTGAATCAGTAAGAATCAGAAAACCTGAATAGGCCAAAAACAACTGATGAAATAGAAGCAGTAATCAAAAAACTCACAGCAAACAAAAGCCCAGGTCTGGATGGCTTTACAAGGGGTTTTACCAAACCTTCAAAGAACAACTAACATCTATCCTCCTCAAAGTATTCCAAAAAAATCCCAGAGAAAGGAACTCTTTCAAGCTCTTTTTATGAGGCCACATTATCCTAATTCCAAAATCAGATAAAGACAGGACAAAGAAAGAGAACTACAGGCCAATATCCCTGATGAACATAGATGCTAATCCTCAACAACATATTAGCAAATCAGATCCAGCAATATATTAAAAAGATCATACCCCATGACCAAGTTGGATTTATTCCAGGGCTGCAAGGCTGGTACAATATTCACAAATCTATAAACATGATACAACACATAAACACATTGAAAGACAAAAATCACATGATCATATCAATAGATACAGGAAAGGCATTCAACAAAATCCAACACCCATTTTTGATAAAAACTGTCAGCAAAGTGGTAATAAAGGGAACATATCTCAACATAATAAAAGCCACATATTACAAACCTACAGCCAACATCATACTCAATAGGAAAAAACTGAAGCCATTTCCCATAAGAACAGGAACAAGACAGGCATATCTGCTTTCACCACTCTAATTCAATATAGTACTGGAAGTCCCAGCCACAGCAACTAGAAAAGAAAAAATAAAAGGAATCCATATTGGAAAGGAGGAAGTAAAGCTCTCATTATTCCCAGATGACATGATATTGTACGTAGAAAATCCTAGGCTCCATAAAAAAAACTACTAGGTTTAATAAATGAATTCAGCAATGTAGTAGGATACAAAATGAACACTCAGAAATTGATGGCTTTTTTATACACTAATAATGAAAGAGAAACTAAACAACATCCCATTTATAATTGCAACAATAAAATTAAGATATTTAGGAATAAACTTAAGCATGGAGTTATAAGACCTGTACTCGGAAAATTAAAGGACATTGAAAAAAGAGATAGAGGAAGATCTAAACAAATAGAAGAATATATGGTGTTCATGGATTGGTAGAATTAATATCATTAAAATGTCCATACTACCCAAAGCAATATACAGCTTCAATGTAATCCTTATTAAAATACCAAAAGCATATTTCATAGATCTAAAACAAATACTCCAAACACTTGAACCCCAAAAGACCCCCAATAGTGATAGCAATCTTGAGAAAGAACAAGCTTGGAGAGATCAGAATACCAGATATCAAGTTATACTACAAAACCTATGTAATAAAAACAGCCTGGTATTGGCACAAGAGCAGGCATATAGATCAATGGAACAGAGCAGAGAACTCAGGAATTGATCCAAGCCATAATGCTCAATAAATATTCGACAAAGGAGGCAAGAGCATATAATGGAGTCAAGACAGTCTCTTCAATAAACGGTGTTGGGAAAATTGGACAGATACATGCAAAAAAATGAAACTATATCACCAACTTACACCGTACACAAGAATAAACTCAAAATGGATAAAAGTCTTAAATGTGAGTGGTGAAACCATCAAAATCCTAGAAGAAACTATAGACAGCAAAATCTCAAACATCTCATGGGGCATAATTTTCACCAATACATCATTAGGGCAAGAGAAACAAGGAAAATATAAACAAAAGGAACTACATCAAACCAAAAATCTTCTGCACAGCAAAGCAAACTAGCATCAAAATGAAAAAGAAACCCACTGTATGGGAGAACATATTTGCCAATGATATATCTGATAAGGAGATAATTTCCAAAATAGATAAGTATTCATATAGCTCAACAAAAGAAAGACAAACAATCCAATTAAAAATGGGCAGAGGACCTGAATAGACCTGTATGTCTCCAAAGTGGACATACAAATAGCCAAGAGACATGAAAAAATGCTCAATGTCACTAATAATCAGAGAAATGCAAATTAAAACCACAATAAGGTACCACCTCACAACTGCCATAATGGTTACCATCAATAAATCAACTTAAAACAACTGCTGGAGAGGATGTGGAGAAAAGGGAACCCTCATGCACTGATGGTAGAAATGCAGACTGTTGCAGCCACTATAGAATACAGTGTGGAGTTCCCTCAAAAATGAAATAGGGAACTTCCATTTGACTCAGTGATCCCACTTCTAGGAATATATTTTAAGAGACCTGAAACACCAATCAGAAAGAATGTATGCACACTATGTTCATAGCAGTGCAATTTACAATAACTAAGATCTGGAAACAGCCCAAGTGCCCATCAGTAGATGAATGGATAGAAAAGCTGTGGTAACATTTATATCATGGAATACTATGCAGCAGTAAAAAAGATGGATCTCTTATCCTTTGAGACAGCATAGTGGGGCCTGGAGAGTATTCTGCTAAGTGAAGTAAGTCAGTTGAGAAAGACAAGTATCACATGATCCCATTCATATGTAGAATCTAATGAACAAAACAAACTGTTGAACAAAATAGATCCATGATCAGACTGTGGAATCTCAGAGGGAGGGCAGGTGAGGGTGTGTGGGAAGATATCAACCAAAGAACTTGTAGGCATATATGGGTAACTCATGGACACAGACAATAGGGTGGTGATGGCCTGGGGTTGGGGGAGTTGGAAGCAGGCTAGTAGGGAGTCAATTGTGGGGGGAGATATATGTAATACTTTTAACAATAAAGAATTTAAAAAGGTCAAGTACTCATACAACTCAACAAAAGGAAGATCAACAATCTAATTAAAAATGGGCAGAGGACCTGAATAAACAATTCTCCAAAAAGGACATACAAATGGCAAGAGACTTATTAAAAAATGGTGAATGTCACTAATCATCACAGAGATGCAAATTAAAATGAGAATGAGGTATTCGATACACAAGCAACAAAAGGAAAATAGATTAATTGCACTTCATTAAAATTAAACAAACATTAGTGATTCAAAGGACTTGAAGAACTTGAACAGAAAACCCACAGGAGACAAAATATTTGTAAAACATATATTTGATAATGATATATAGTATCCAGAATATGTAAAGAACTTTTATAATTCAATAGCAAAAACACAAACAACCCAATTTAAAAATGGGCAAGACTTGAATACATATTTCTCCAAAATATATATACCAATGGGCAACAAGCAGATGGAAAGATGTTCAACATCATCATTCATTAGGGAAATGCAAATCACATCCCATATGTAGATGCTACTTCAGGCTAGTTAGGATGACTACAATAAAAACAAACAAACCCCAAACAGAATGTAAGTGTTGATAATGGTGTGGAGTGCATTCCTGGTAGAGATGTAAAATGGTACAAACACCTTGGGTCAGTCTGGGTCACAACTGACCCTCTGGTGGGTGATGGGACACCTTTGCCGGCCTGGGATCTGGATTTGTCCTGAGGAGCATAAAGTCAGCTGCTGGAGAGGAACCAAGATGGCAGCATAGGTAAAACACCTATCTTACTGCCATACACAGCAATTTTAGAACTACAACTTTATGAAAGAACAAACACCATCCAGAATCACTGGAAAGCAGGCTAAGTGAAAATTCCACAAATAAAAGTGAAGATAAGACACTGTGACTCGGAGGAGCAGCAGTGGACAGCATTGAAGATATGTGCGGAGTCAGAGGTTTGGAGGCCCGCGCGAGCCAGCAGATAGGGCGGGCGGCTGAAAACCGGCCAGTTTTCTTGAATGGGGGAGACAAAGACGTCCCACTGGACTGATTCTCCAGCTCTGGGCGAAGTCCAGGGAACCCACTATCATATGGGGTAAAAACTGGACAGTGGGAGGGCACGCCGAAGCTCGGGTGCTGAAGGGGTCGGCGGGCTTGTGGAAAAGTCGAGCTTGTGCTGAGTGCGCATGAGCTTGGGAACAGCGCAGCTGCCTGACTGCGCAGAGAGCGCTCGTGACTTGTTCTTTCATTCGGGAAACCGTCAGACTGCATTGTTTTGCGACCTTGGGTGAGACATTGGGTGTGCAGACTCATTTGGGGAGAGTCTGACTTCTCCGGCAGCCGGTGGAGCTCAGCAGCGGCTCTCTCTCACAGACACTGGGGCCACATAGGGTGGAGCTGACACTGTCTGCTTGGCCCGGAGACTCCACCCATCCAACCAGAGCACAGCTGAACTTCACAGACAATTGGCCTGGAGGTCAACTCCTCCAAGTGATAACAACGATTAACCTGAGCTTAACTTCAGCAAGACTGTGCAACCCATATCCACCTCAGGTAACTGGGGAGGCTGAGCCACTGTCCCTTGTAAGACGTCTACCACACAAAGCTAATTGACCAACTCAGGGAAGCAGCCACCATGCAGAGACATGGAAAGAAATCAGATGTGAAAGAAATGGAGGGAAAAAAACGACTGGACATGGAATTCAAAACCACGGTTATAGGGCTTTTCAAGAGGCTCCTAGAAAAGGTCGAGACATATAAGGAAATAAGCAAGACCTGCAAGGAAATGAACAAGACCAACGTGGAAATAAATGAGTCCTACAAGGAAATGAACAAGACCCTCAAGGATATGAACGAGACTCTCAAGGATATGAAAAAGGACCAGCCAGAAATTAAGCATACACTGACTGAAATAAAAAATATTATACAATGACCTAAAAGTACTCTAGAGCACCCCAAGAACCAAGTTAAAGATTTGAAATACAAAGAGGTAAAATCCACTCAGCTGAAAAAGCAAGAAACCAAAAGAATCCAAAAAATTGAAGATAGTGTAAGGGGCCTCTGGGACAACCTCAAGCATACCAACATCCGAATTATAGGGGTGCCAGAAAAAGAGAGAGAGCAAGACAATGAAAACCTATTTGAAGAAATAGTGTCCGAAAACTTCCCATACCTGGTGAAAGAAATTGACTTAGGAGTCCAAGAAGCACACCAAACCCCAATATATCAGAATCCTAAGAGGACCACACCAAGGCACATCATAATTAAAATGCCAAGAGCAAAAGACAAAGAGAGAATATTAAAAGCAGCAAGAGAAAAACAGTTAATTACCTATAAGGGAGCACCCATACGATTGATTGTCAGTGGATTTGTCAATAGAAATGATGCAGGCCAGATGGGAGTGGCAAGAAATATTCAAAGTGAGGAGTGGCAGGAATCTACAACCAAGAATACTCTATCCAGCAAAGCTATCATTCAGAATTGAAGGTCAGATAAAGTGCTTCACAGATAAGAAAAAGCTAAAGGAGTTCATCACCACCAAACCAATATTACATGAAATGCTGAAAGATATCCTTTAAGAAGAGGAAGAAGAAAAAGATAAAAGTGTAAATTATGAACAACAAATACACATTTATCAACAAATGAATCTAAAAATCAAGTTAATTAATAATCTGATGAACAGGATAAAGTGGTGAATGTAACAGAATCACGGACATAGAGAGGGAATGGACTGACAATTTTGGGGGAGAAAAGGGGTGTGGAAAGTGCAGCAAGAGACTGGACAAAAATCATGCAACTATGGGAGAGGACAGTGGAGGGGGGAGAGGGCGGAGGGTGGGATGGGTATCAGGTGGAGGGGAGCTATAAGGGGAAAAAAGGGAACAATGTAATTAATGAACTGAACAATAAAGATTAAAATAAATAAATAAATAAATAAATAAATAAATAAATAAATAAAGTCAGCTGCTGGGAGCCACCTGGAAGCTACTTTTATATCCTTCCCTCCTTACAGAGCGTCTAGCAAGGGGAAGTGGTCACAGTGCCCCAGGTCAACTTCTAGGAAACCTGAGGCACTGTCAGGACAGCAGTGCTGACCTGTCGGGGCCTGGCCTGTTCTCCAGAGATTGGACCTGCAGTACTATTGAGGGAGTGAGTGGCTGCTGCCGGGCTTATGGGCTACAGGGATGGGTAAGTCAGCTGAGTGGTGCTCTTGCTATGGGAGTGCACTGACCACCTGGGGACAGCTCTTGCATTGAGCATCTGTCTGCTCGTGGTCAGTGCATGTCATAGTGACCGGTCATTCAGGTTGTTCAGTTGTAATGGTCATTTAGGCTTTTATATATATAGATAATTAGTATAGGTAAAGCTATAGAGACAGAAGGCAGATTGGTGGCTGTCAGAAGGGAAAATGAAGAACGATAGTTTAATGAAACAGTTTTCTTTTGGGGTAATGAAAATGTTTTAGCATTTTATAGATGTGGTAGTTAAAAACATTGTGAGTGTACTGAATTCTATTACAAAATGGTTAATTTTATGTTATGTGAATCACATTTCAACAAAAGAAGTTTTAAAAATGTGATTATAAATGTTCAAAAAAATTCACCTTTTACTGTGCTGTAAGGTTGGGTTAGACAGGATAGAATATTCTTGATACAGTAACAAGCAAAACCCAAAATCTCAGTGTCTATATGCATAACATTAATTTCATGTTCCTGCAAAGTGCCCTGAAGTCTGATAGTTCTCTAGGGCAACACCCTTCTAAACTGAGGACCTAGGCAGGCTGGTTTCATCCTTAACTTACTGTCTCAATATGTGCCCTCTGGGCTGAAGGAGTTAGACAGGGGCTGTTCCTATTTCAGCTTTACCTTCATCTCTTCTGCTTACAGCACGACTCAACTGCAAGGGTGCGGGAGAGTGTGAAGGAGTACACAAATAATCTGTGGACATTAAATATCTGTGCCTATAGGATAGATGGCAGGGACTGAGCAAGTATAGAGGTAGAAATTCCAGTTAAGAGCCTATTGCACATGTCTGGACAAGATATGGTGGATTGTGCCAGAGTAGTAGTGGTAAAGATGGTGAAGAGATTAGAGAGAATATATATTTTGAAAGTAGAGAGGATTTGTTGTTGGATTGGAACTGAACTCCTTGGGTTTTAGGCCAAGATATTGGAAGAATGATGATTGCATTTATTGAGATGGAGAAGCAGGAAAGGGGCTAATTTGTGTGTGAGTAGGAGGAAATCAGCATATTCGTTTTAGACATTTAAATTTGTAATGCTGCCATAGCCAATTTGGCTCAGTAGATAGACCATAGGATGAAGAATCCTGGGTCAATTCCAGTCAAGGGCACATACCTAGGTTGCAGGCTGTTCCCCTGCCCCGGTCCTGCTCTGGGCTTATGCAGGAGGCAACCAATCAATGTGGTTCTCTCACATTAATTTTTCTCTCTGTCTTTCCTCTTCTCTTCTACTCTCTCTAAAAATCAATGGAAAAAATATACTCCGGTGGGGAATAAATAAATTTATTTATTTATTTATTTGAAATATCTGTGGGATAGCATAATACAGCTGTTGAGTAGAAAGCTGAATACACATGTTTGAGGTACTGGAGACAGATCAGCCTGAAAGGAAAACAAACAAACAAATAAACAAACAAACAAGGAGTGATTAGCATTTAGATGGTGTTTAGTGATATAGGATAGTTGAGATCACATTGAAAATGAAAGTAGACTGAACAGAAAAGATTGCCAAATACTGGGCTCTTGAGCACTCCAACATCTAGAAGTCAAAGAGGATAAGGAGACAGCAAAAACGTGGCCAAAATTTAATCAGAATGTGTCCATTTCATCTAAATTGTAAATCTATTGGCATAAAGTTGTTCATAGTATATCCTTATGATTCTTTTAAAATCACCTCTCTTATTTCTGATATTGGCAATTTTCCCCCTCATTAGTTTAGCCAGTTAATCAAGATTTGTTGATCTTCTCAGAACACCAGCTTTTGGTTCCATGATTTTTTTTATCTTTATTCAATTGTATTGATTTCTTTATTGAGCTTTATTATTTTCTTTTTTCTCCTTCATCTTTAAATTTGATCTTCCTTTTCTAATTTCTTAAGATGCAAACTGTGGTAATTGATTTGAGATTTTTCTTTTGTTTTCTTATATAGGTTTTTAGTGCAATAATTCTCTTCCACTCCCCCAATATTATATATGCATTTTCATTTTCATGCAGTTCAAACTACTCTCTAGTTTCCCATTGGATTTCTTTTTTGATCCATGGATTGCATAGAAGTATGTTATTTAGTTTCAAAATATTTGGGTATTTTCCCGATATCCTTCTGTTATGCATTTCTAACTTAATTCCACTGTGGTTAGAGAACACACTTTTTCTGACAGCAATCTTTTTTAATGCATTGCAACTTATTTTCTAGCCTGGAAATTTTTTGAAAATGTTCCATGTGCACTTGAGCAGAATGAGTACTTGGCTGAGGAGCATTCCATAAAGTCAAACAGGTCAAGCTGGTTGAGAGTGCTCAAGTCTAGTTTATCTTTATTGCTTTTCTGTGTGCTTGTTCTTGAATTTAGGAAGGAATATTTAAACTTCTGAGTACAACATGGCTTTGTTTATCTTCTCTTCACAGTTCTATCAATGTTCCTTCATATATTTGATGCTACCTTATTAGGGTCATAAATGTTTATGATTATTACATCTTCGTGATAAATTGACTCCTTTACCTTTATGAAATGATCTGCTTCATCCTTGATATTATCTTTTGCTCTGAAATCCTCTTTCACTGATATTGATCTAGCCACCACAGCTTTCTTTTGATCAGTATGGTATATGTTTTTCTTCCACCTTGATGTTTCATCTGTTTCTGTCTTTATATTTAAAGTACATTTATTTTAGGCAGAATATAGTTTTGGTATTGCTTTTTTATCCAGTCTGACAATCTCTGCCTTTCAATTGAATGTTTAAAGCACATTTAATAGGATTGTTTGATATGGTTAAGTTCAAGTCTATCATTTTATTGTGTCTATATATCTTGTCTGTTCTTTGTTCCAGTTTATATTATTTTTATACTTTCTTTGAATTGAATGTTTTCTAATATTTAATTTTATCTTTTTCTTGGCCTATTAGTTCTCTGTTTTGTAATTTTAGTGCTTGCTCTAAGGTTTATAGTATATATCTTTAACTTATCACAGTCTACCTTCAAGTGACATGAAACCTTTTCACATACAGTAGTGGTTTTCGATTGGAGACAATTTTGTCCTCCAGGGAACTGTGGGCAATGTCTAAAGATTGGGATCCTCCAGTGAGCAGAAGATAGGGATGCTGCTAAAATCCCTACAATGCATAGAACAGTCCCAAATAAAAAAATTACTTAGTCCAAAATGTCAATAGTGGTGTGGTTCAGAAACACTGACATTCAGTATAAGAACCTTATAATAGCACTAGAGTCCTAGTGCACAAAATTTGTGCATAACGTAGGGGGTTCGCTCAGCCCAGCCTGCACCCTCTCCAATTGGGGACCCCTTGGGGATAACTGGCAGTCAGACATCTCTCTCACAATCTGGACCACTGGCTTCTAATCGCTTACCTGCCTGCCTGATTGACCCTAACCACTCTGACTGCCTGATTGCCTCTAACCCCTCTGCTTGCCTGCCTGATCTCCCCTAACTGCCTCTGCCTGCTTGCCTGATGACCCCTAACTGCTCCCCTGCCAGTTTGATTGCCCCCAACTGCTCTCCCCTGCCTGCCTGATCACCCCTAACTGCCCTTCCCTGCCGGCCTGGTTGCCCCCCAACTGCCATCTCCTGCTGGCCTGATTGCCCTTAACCCCCCTGCTGGTCTGATCTTACTCCAAACTGCCCTCCCTTGCTAGCCTGATCATTCCTAACTGCCTCTGACTCAGTCCCCACCACCATGGCTTTGTCTGCAAGGAAGTCGGACATCTGCAAGATGGCCGGTTGACCCAGTCTAATTAGCATATTACCCTTTTATTAGTATAGATAGATTATATAGGATAGGATTGATTAAATGGGGATGAGGGGAGCCTTTTTCAGCTGGAAGAGATGCTCTTTGTAGACAAAAATACATAATCCCTATATCTGGACTGATAGCCAGCCATATGCACTATATTGCCAAATTGGTTATTAAAAAATTGAACTTCTTTCTTACACCTTATGTCAAAAGCTGTTGCTCTTAAAATCTTTCCTCAGCCCCACCTTAGTTTCTACCTTTGCAGTTCACCCAGATTAGGTTCTGATTGGTCGGTTTCAATACCAGTCAGCATCAAAAGCTCCGCCTCCTAAGCAGCCTTTGGGTCCTCGAAGTTCACCCCAATTTGGTTTTGATTGATCAGTTTCTATGCCAGTCAGTGTCAAAAGCTCTGCCTCCTAAGCAGCCAATGGCTCTTCTGGGAAATCCAGAACAGCCCGGCTGACAGCTGCCTTTCTCTCTGAGCCTATCTTGGCAGCCTCTGCAGTAGTTGCTGATTAGGCCCTGCCTCTCTCTCTCCCTAGGCTTTCCCAGCAGCTGATCAGGCTCCACCTGCTGCTGCAACAGCAGTGAAGTCATTAAGCATCTGGACTGGCCCCTGGCCAGAGGCCAATCACCTTGCCGTGCCCACCTAGCCTCACCCCTCCATCCCCCACCACCCTGTCCACCCACCTGCCATCAGCCTTGCTGTGATAGGTATCTGTGGGCCATGGGGAAGGGACCGAGAAGTGCTCCATGCAATTCCTGGTGACCAGTTGTCCGCCTGATTGTTTAGGTCATGACAGCCCTAGGCTATTATTAGTATAAATACTTACTCTTTTTCCTAGTATTTGTGCTATTTTTGTTATACATTTTACTTTTACTTGTGTTGTAAGTATTATAATACATTGTCATTGTTATTGTTTAAAACATGTTATCCTTTAATTAACTTAAATAATGAAAAAGGACTTATACACTTACCTATAAGTCACCATTTCTGGTATTCTTTGTTTGTGTTGATCCAGATTTCTATCTCATACTATTTTACTTTCATTTAAAAGATATTCCTTAACATTTCTTGTATTGCAGGAAGTCTGCTCATGATTAATTCATTCAGCTTTTCATATATCAGAAAAAATTCTTTATTTCACCTGTTTTTGAAAGATATTTTTGTTGAGTATAAAAATCTAGATTGATTTTTTTCAATCAGTGCTTTAAAGATGCTATCTCCACTGTGTTCCTGCTTAAATTGTTTCCAAAGAGAAATTGTTAGTTATCTTTATCTTTCTTCTTCTATCTATAGCATGTCTTTTTCTTCTGACTGCTTTCAAGATTTTCTCTTTCCCACTGGTTTTGAGCAATTTCATTATGATATGCCTTGGTGTGGTTTTATTCATATTTCATTGCTTAGGATTTGTTACGCTTCATGGATATGTGGGTAGATTATTTTGACCAAGTTTGGAAATTTTTAAACATTATTTTTCAAACACAGTTAGCTCTGCAACCATGGATTCAACAGACCAAAAATATTAGAGAAAAAATATTATAGTGTTACTGATATCTACTATGTAGTTAGGCCTAAAATGGTATGTCTGTATTGAACACATACAGACTTTTTTCTTGTCATCATTCCCTAAACAATAAGGTTTAACAACTATTTACATAGTAGTTACAAGATATTAAGTATTATAAGTAATATAGAGATGATTTAAAATATATGGGATTATATGTGTAGGTTTTCTGTAAATACTATCCATTTATATAAGGAACTTGAGCACCTATGGATTTGTGTATCTTTGGGATGTGGGGGGATTCTGGAAGGAAAAACCATGGACAAGAAGAGAGGACTCTTTTTTCTGTTCCTCTCCCCTTTCAGGGACTCCAATCGCACACATACCAGGATGCTTAAAGTTGTTTTCCAACTTACTGATGCTTTTTCATTTTTTAAAATGTTTTTTTTCTCTGTTTTTCATTATGGACAGTTTTTATCACAATGTTTACAAACTCACTGACCTTTTCTTCTGCAATGTCTCTTCTCCCATTAATCCCATTCAGAGTGTTTTTCATTTTATATATTGTAGTTTTCATTTCTGAAATTTAACAAGGGTAATTTTTTATAACTTTTTTTGTCCTCATTATGGACCGTATTTTCCTGCCTCTTTGAATGTTTGGTAATCTTTGATTGGATTGTGAGTTTACTTTGTTGGGTGTGAAGTATATTTTTATTATTATAAATCTTCTTGAGCTTTGTCTTGGGATTTACTTGGAGAGAGTTTGAGTCTTTAAATTTTGATTTATTATTTGTTTGGTGGGATTGGGGCAGTGCCCAGTCTCAGGCTAGTTATCTTGCATTACTGATGAGAGTTTCCTGAGTACTTCTGTTGATTATTATGAGTTTTCCCAGTCTGTCCAGTCAGAACAGGTACTATTCCCGCCACTGTGTGAGCACTGGCATTTTGTCCTTTAATAGTTTTGGATGGCTCTTTTCCCAGACCTAGGTAAGTTCTTACACACACACATATTGGTCCATATTCCACTAAATACCCAGTGATCACTGCAATTTCATGAGGAAGACAGTACTGTGATTGCTTTCCCTTTTATACAAGTCCTTGGCAATTTGGAGCATAGTGGTTCACAGTGGCACAGAGGCATCTTATGAGAGCAGCAGGCCCTGGAAGCAAAGAGCAATGGGCCTTTTAAGTAACAGTTGTCATTGTGCACATTTCTGGGATGACCCACAGGGGATTGTGCATACACTGTTTTGTTCACTCATTGAAGTGGTCACATGAAAGGGGTGGTACAAACACAATGGGCCACTGCTGCTTCATGAAGTAGTCTCCTTTTTTTTTTTTTTTTTTTTTTTTACTTTCATGATATTCTTTCTTTCCCAATGTTTTTCATACTCCAGTTTCTCAATCTCCTTTGCTGGTTATCATCTTCATTTTTACATGTTGAAGCCTCCAGAGCTTGATTCACCTTTCCTGCTTACACATTGCCTCGAGGTGCAATCATCTGGTCTCATGACAACATTCCATCCACGTATTGAAGACTTCTAAACTTATCTTTCTATCCTGGACCTCTTCCCCAACTCTAGGCTCATATATCCAACAGCATACTTGGAATTTTCATTCAGAGGTCTAAGAGGTCTATCAAACATAACCTAGCCAAAACATTGCTCTGGCTGCTCCCCACCTGCACACTTCTGCTTCACTCCCAGGCTTCCCCTTCTCTGTGCTGATAACCAATTCCAGCATGTAATAATTACAAGAGTTTTACTAAAAGGTTGGTGAAGCTTGGGGAGCTGAACAGGGTTGAGTCACATGTAGTGTACCTGTTGGAAATGGCTAAAAGACACTCCCCGCAAACACGAATGGGATTGTTAACTGCCAGACAGCTCAGGACATTTTATTGCCTCCTGTTGGCCAAACACCTGAACAGCTAGCTGTAGGCTATTCCCCAAACTGACAATGTTTCTGTATATCCTTTGATACCGTATATTTGAAGTCTATATTTCAACCTTGCCTTGGGACAAATTGTACTAATAAAAGCAGGTTCCTTGGTCAAGGAAGAGAGCCTTCTAGTTCCTTCAGCTGGAAGCTCCTCTGACCTCCCAATGCCTTTCAAAAATACCTTTCGTCCACGGACTCCTTCTTAATCATCTACGTGCAGCCCTTTCTCCAAAATGCTGAATGCTTTGTAAGGCTGGAAAAAAGAACCCCGGCACTCTGTAAATGATACCACCACCCAACTAGTGGCTCAAGCAAAAGTTTGTAGACTAATTCCTAGTTCTTTGTTCCTTAATTCTCACATCAAATCCTTCAGCAAGATTTGCCGGGTTTATTCCAAAGTGTAATCTAAATCTGTCCCTGCTCACTGTCTCTACTATTTCCATCCCACTCTCTCTTTTGGACAACTGCAGAAGCTACCTAGTAGTCACTGCTTTCCACCCACTTCCACCCCTTACCTCTGCCACCCTCTACCCATCAGGAGGCAGGCAGACAGAGTCAAGTTCTGGAAACTGAAACTTGGAATCATTCTCTTCCCCAAAACCATCTAATGGTTTTCTATTACAGCTTGAATAAAATTGAAGCAGGGAGTACCCTGTAGCTCACAAGGCCTTACACCAAGCATGTCAAACTCAAAGGCTAACAAGGGCCAAATAATAAGGTTCAAGTTTATGTGGCCGCAAAAAAACAAAAGCTTCAATTTTCATAGAAAATTAATCATCTACGTGCAGCCCTTTCTCCAGAATGCTGAATGCTTTGTAAGTTTGTTTCAATAGAGACATGCTGAATACAAAGGGCTAAAATAAATGAGTAATTGTTAACATAAAATAATAAAAACATTTTAATAAAAATTAATATTTTTTCTCAAACATTAACTTACTAGACACTGAATAACTGCACAAATTAATAAGCATAATGCAAATAAACCTATTTTTCTTGTTCTCTGGAAACAAAGCATTTCCTGTTGTGCACATCCAACAAGTTTATTTGCTGCTAGTACTAGTGAGAGAAATGGTCACCTGCATGTAAGGCACGTAAAGGAAATGAATGCAACACAATTATAGTAATCAGTCATTAGCGAACATTGTAATTCATTAATAATTATGTATAACAGGATATCGCACAAATTAACTTACAAAATATAAAAATTTTATTAAAACATTTATTGCATACTGTTACATTGTCTGGGCCGCAAAAATATTTGTTGTGGACCCTATGCGGCCCACAGACTGCGAGTTTGACATGCTTGCCCTACATCAGTGGTCAGCAAACTCATTAGTCAACAGAGCCAAATAACAACAGTACAACAATTGAAATTTCTTTTGAGAGCCAAATTTTTTAAACTTCAATTTCTTCTAACCCCAATTCCTCAAAATAGACTCGCCCAAGCCGTGGTATTTTGTGGAAGAGCCACAGTTAAGGGGCCAAAGAGCCGCATGCAGCTCCCGAGCCACTGTTTGCTGACCACTGCCCTACATGATCCAGCCTCCGCCCACTGCTTGGACCCATATTACTCCCTTACTCCACTCACTTCCTTCACTGGCTGCCCTGATGCCCTTCAAATGGTTGGAATTCACTGTGTCCTCAACAAGCTTTGATTTCTCTCACCTCACTCTAGATCTTCCCACGGCTGGCTCCCTCTTGGTTATCAGGCCTCAACTCAAAGATCACCCCCTCGGAGAGGCCTTTCCTAACTATTGGGTCCAAGTCCGCCCAGATGTCCAGCCACAGTCCCTGTGTCGCAAGCACTTTCTGGGTAGCATTCACCACTGGCTGACATTGCTGCACTTGCTTATTTGTTCATTGTTTATCTTTATTTTTTTCTACTAAAATAGAAGCCCAGGAGAGTGGAGATTGTACCTTTGCTATTTACTGCTATGTTCTCAGTGACTAGAAGAGTTCAGGCACAGAGTAGAACAGTAATTATTCCTTGACTTAGCGAAAGGTGAGGAAACCAAGGCTCTGAGATGCAAACCCACTTGTCAGGATGCACAGCAGTGACTGAGCCAGGATACCTGATGGTGTGTCCAAAGCTCAGGCCCTTTCCTACTCTCAGTGGCTGTCATGAGGAAGAGGCCCAGAGACCTCTGCTCTAGTTATATTCATGAACAAGGAGCATGTGGTCCAGGAAAGAGGGCCAGATCCGAGGCCCTGGCCTTGGACTTCTGAATCAGCCACTTGGGGGAGGGGTCTGTGTGCCCACCACATTGGATGCTGGAGCAGAGTCCCGTGGAATTAGCCGGACAGGCAGTGGATGCATCAAGGCCTGCAAGGTGTGCAGTGGGTGGAGAGCTCTGGGTGTGGCTGGTGCAACTGATGTGACATGGTATGGGCTCTGCAAGGAGAACTGTTCCCTCAGAAGATGGTTGTGTTCCAAGGAGGGGCTTGGCTGTTTTTTTTTTTAGGAGGCTTTAACCATGAGGAACTTTCTAGGCCTTTTGGATATACTGTTGTGGATGAAAGCATCCACATTTTAACCTGACAAGCTCAGGGGAAGCCTGCGTGGCAGTCTTGCAAACTCAGAGACCTAAAATAACCACAAAAGATTGTTTGAAAATTAAATATTTAACTACAAACAGGTTATAGTGGGTAGTCATGTCCTAGGCCAGTATTTTCCCTGACAAAGATCAACTTAGATGTTCTTTACTGAACCCATTTGCCTTTTTGCCTCTAAGATAACATATCTGTGAGATGTCTGAGTAACTAGTAACTTCCTTTTACCCCGGACCCATCAGGGCACAACAAATGGCACCGGGACATTCCCTCTTATTATTGTTATCAAGTTATTTGTCAACTGCTAATTACATTAAAGTATCCTGTATCCATCTCTGAAAAAAAAAAAAAAAGCACATGTCCATTTTACTTTTTACCCTATCCCAGAGGTTTCCTCGCTTTGCTTTTCCCACCTCCTTAATCTATCACCAATGAATTTCATGTAACTCACCTAAGTCCTTTCTTTTGATTGCAATGTATAAATACATGTAACCATCCATTCTCTGGAGCATTATCTCAATTCATTGAGGTTCTGCTTCCCAGCATATACCGACAGTTTGGCTCAAATAAACTCACAAAAATTCTTTACAGTTTTAGATGTTTTTTTTTTGTTTTGTTTTTTTTCGTTAACACTGTCCACTATCTAGATGGAATCAGTCAGCAAAGGAAAGATGGGTTTCAGCTTGTGGGGTGATTAAAGAAAACTTTTAGAACCAGGAAGTACCTGGGAAGCTGTGGTCTGGCTTGCCCTGTAACCATAATTCCCCAAGGAAGAGATTTGGCATCTGCTAGCGAAAGGGTGGCGGGCTGGAGACATCTGAGGCGCTGAATAAAGTGGGCCACTTCCTGCAAGGGACTGTGGTTTTGTGAGGACAGCACCATGGCTCCTGGCCTTGCCTTGGTTGATTTGGGGGGTAACCCAGGTTGGGAGGGGAGGGACATGAAGAAGTTCAGACTCAAGGGAAGTAAGGGCTGAGGGTGAGCAGGTGCGGGTGCACAGTGGAAAGGAAGGCTAATGCTAGATGAGGCTGGCCCGCAGGGGCTGGTGCCAAACGTGGTGGAGAATTGGCCGCTCGTGAGACACAGGCCACTGCAAACACTCTTCTGCCGGGCCTGGAAGGCCCTGCCTCACAAGGACTGGTCCTGGGCTCGTGCTGCGCCCCTGCTTTCCAGTCTCCCAGAGGTGGGGACTGCGTCCCAGTAAAGCCAGGTGGATGGTTTGTTTGGATGGAAACAGAGCCTGCTTGGGAGCTTCATGTGCAAAGAAGGAATGGGGCTCCTGAGGGGGAAGGAGCATGAGCCCCAAACCTTTATTTTCCCTACCCCAGTACCTCACCCTAAGTCTCCTCAGAGAAGCAAACCCCCATAAGTTAATAACCCCTGTGCAGCCATTTCTCAGCCCTTTCCCTCGGCCGGCCAGGCCTAATTTGCTCTAGAGCCCCCCAGCTGTGCCCCTTGGTAGCCTGTTTGCTTCTGCTGAGAGTGCACAGACCTGACAGGCCACAACCTCATGCTTCTGAGTTTTGTGATGTCAAAGATGACTCATTAGGTTGCCGCCTGCTTTACTGATTAATCTTACTTATGCACATGTCTTATTTCTCCCAGAAGGCTTGCTGGGAGCCTTTGTTTCTGCTATACTAGGAACAAAATAGCAGGCAGGTCTCTAGGGCACCACATACTGCAGACTCCGTTTCTTTGGTCTCCACATTAATTTCCTTCAAATGACACCAAGGGGCCAATATGTTGCACACACATCTTTGTTTTGACAACAATTTCGCTTTCATTTCTAATCATTTGTGTAAAAAGCTCTGGTTTGGGTTTGTTCAGACCTTTTGGGCTGGGAATTGATCTCCAAACCATTTCCAAATTGCTTCCATTTTGGAATCTTGCTGAGCCTGGCATTTTTTCTCCTGGACCAAGGTCCTCAATTTTTTTTTTTATCAACTCATGCCACACTGGGTATAAATCCCAACCTTCATCCTCAATAAAGATTTTAGCTTTTGAAAAATTAAAGCTGTGACGCCAAGGCATTAATTGTTTGAGAATGTGGTGCATTGTTTTCTTGAATATTGCTTTAAGTTGGGATTCTTCCTGGGACCTGTGTGGATTTCTCTACCTTTGCTTCTCACTCCCTATCAATTCTTTGTGCTGACTGGGCTAGAACAGCTGGTTACAGATAAAATTCCACCTTTCTTGAGTGGGAAATGTGAAACAGCATAAGTCTATGAAAAATATTACCACTGGACCCCACAATCGTTATTCTGGTGTACAAGACAGGCCAGACTGTTGAAAGAGAAATAACCAGGAGGTGGAGGTAAACATAGGGAACACTAACCCTACAGGCTGCACTGAGGATGAGAATGAAGGAGAAGAGCTTCCCCAAGGCGGGAAGAGTCGAAATGCCTCCCCTGGCCCAGAGGCTCCTCTCCACATGTGTCAGGTCCCCAGGAAAGTGGGACAACAGCTCTGGTCCTGGCCCACCTGAGCATTCGGTCCTGGTGGTCTGAGGGGACACAGAACCTGTGTTTAACCGGTACACTCACGATACTGGTGCAGGCGCCTCTCTCAACCCTCTGAGAACCAAGTGACAAGAGCGTTCAGGACTCATGAAGTAGAAAGAAACTTTCTGGCACATCCTTCCAAGGCCTCAATGCCAACCTTTCACTCATTCCATAGACACCTCAGGAGCTGTGTTAGGTGGGGAGGATACAGAGACACAGTGGGCACGTCGTAACCCTGCCCTAGGGCTGTGTTAAGGATGGAATACATACTTAGGCCTTATAACAAAGTGTGATGTAGTATTTTTAAAATATTATTTATGGAGCATGGGAGAAGCTACTACTCAAGTGGAAAAATAAGTGCCATACTTATCTACTCTATGTTTCTTAAAATTGTGCTAGTCTTCCAAATAACGGAAGCATCACCAGCAGGTAGGGGTGTGGTTTAGAGACTTCAGCACGTATTTCTAGGTGAGTCTCAGTGCAGGCCCTTAGGGTTTTGGAGCAAAGATCTGCCATGTTCCACAGATAACTATTCTTCTGAGAAACAGCTCTTGGCCTGTTACTGGGTCTTTGTAAAGATGGCACACTTCACACTGGGTCACCAAGTTACCATCTAACTTGAGCTGCCCGTCATGAACTGGGAATATCTGACTCATCAAGCCATGAGGCTGGGTATGCATGACAACATCCCAAAAGCAAATGGAAATGGTATGTACCTTCCCTGAAGGTACAAGGAAATGATAGGAAGAAGGGGCCTACATGCCCACTGCCCACCCCCTTCTGCTCCACCTTCTCTCTCCCAATGGCCTAAGGAGGAGTTCCTTATGACCAATTGATGGAGAAAGAAAAGACTGGTTTGCAGATGCATCGCATGATATGCAGGCACCATCGTCAAGTGGACAACTGCAACAATCAGTCCTTCCTGGGACATTCCTGAAGAATACTCCAGGAAGGGAAAGCATTGCAGTGGCCAGAATTTTGAGGAATGCTCTGATTGTCCACTTTGCTTGGAAGGAGAAGTGTCTAGACGTGATTATATGCTGATTCATGAGCTGTCACTAATGGTTTGACTGTATTGTCAGGGATTTGGGAGGCACGTGTTTGAATAACAAGTGACAAAGAAATTTGGGGAAGAGGTATGTAGATAGAACTCTCTGAATGGGTAAAAAGTGTGAATATGTTTGTGTGCCATGTAAATGCTCACCAAAGGGTGATCTTGGCAGAGGAGGATTTTAATAAACAAGTTGATGGGTTACCCATCCTGTGGATACCACTCAGCCTCTTTCCCCAGCCACTGCAGTCAGTTCCATTGGACCCATGCACAAACTGGCCATTGAGGCAGGGATGGAGTTTATGTATGGGATCAGCAATGAGAACTTCTGCTCTCCTAGGCTGACTTGGCTATGCCACCACTGAGTACACAGTCTGCCAGCAGCACAGAGCAGCCCTGAGTCCCCAGTATGGAACCATTTCCTGGGGTGACCAGCCAGATACCTAGTGGCAAGTTGATTTCATAGGATTACTACTTCCATCATGGAAGAGGCAGCATTTTATCCTTAGTGGAATAAACAATCTGAATATGGATTGCTTTCTCTGCATGCAAAGTTTCTCACAAAACCACCACATATGGTTTTGCAGAATGTTCTTCACCATCCTGTTATTCCACAGAGCATGGCTTCTGGTCAGGGAACTCACTGCACAGCACGGGGAGTGAGGCAATGGGCCCAGGCTCATGGAATTCACTGGTTTTCCCATGTTCCCCACCATCCTGAAGCAACTGGCTTGAGAGAATGTTGGAATAGCCTTTTAAAGATGAGGTTTCAGTGACAGCTGGTTACAATAGTTTGCAGGGCTGGAGTAAGGTCCTCCAGAAGACTGTGAGTGTTCTAGTGTTAGGTCTCCAATAGCTAGGATTGACTGGAACAGGAATCAAGGGATGGAAATGGGAGCATTTCCATCACTTTTATCCTGTGACCCACTAGCAACCCTTTTCTTGGGTTTTCTTCCTGTTACTGTGACTTTATGTTCTGCTGTTGAGAGGTCTTGGTCCCAAAGGCAGGAATGCTTCCATCTTGAGACACAATAATAATTCCATTGAACTGGAAGTTATGATCATCATCAGACCGTCCAACCTCAGAGGGAAGGCAAGGGAGGATAGGTGGGCCTGGGGGACAGGGGTAAGAGATCAACCAAAGAACTTGTATGTATATATGCATAACCAATGGACACAGACAATAGGGGGTGAAGGCCTGACCTGAGGGGTAGAGGGGCTGGAGAGGACAATAGGGGATAAAGGGGACATATATAATACTTTCAATAATAAGAATTTAAAAATAAATTTTAAAAAGAAGTATAAATTAGCAGGTACAGAATAGTCATGGGGATATAAAACATAGCATAGGAAATATAGTCAATAATATTATAATAACTATGTATGGTGATAGATGGTACTAGATTTATTGGGATGATCACTTTGTAAGTTATATAAATGTTCAATCACTGGGCTGTGCACCTGAAATTATACTGTATCTCAACTCTAATAAAAAACATTATTAAAAACATAAAAATAGCAAAAAGATTTGACTTGGCATGGAAAATATATAATACAGAGTACAGATGATAGTTGGAATTGTGTACCTGAAACCTGTATAATTTTCTTAACCCGTGTCACCTCAATAAATTCAATAAAAAGAAAAAATTATATTCTGGCCACTTTGGACTCCTTATGCCTCTGAATCAATAGGCAAATAGGCAGTTATGGTGTTGGCTGGGGTGATTGATCATAACTACCAAGGGGAAATTGGACTACTGCCACAGTGGAGGTAAGGAAGAGTATATCTAGAATGTAGAAGATCCCTTTGGGTGTCTCTCAGTATGAGGACTATAATTATTATGTGCATTTCCTTTGTTATCTTGCTATAATATGTTTGTGTATATAAGGCATATGTATAGATATTTGTGTGTATATATATATTTTTTCATTTAGTTAGTTCATACAGCTAGAGGTGATTCTAACAGCCTATTTGGTTTGTTGACTGAAACTTGGATTCAATCTGGTCTACATTTACTGGTAATGAGGCTGGAGTGCTAGAGTTGGCCTGGCATGATACAGAGAATGGAATTTAAAGGTTAGACAGATAGGAATTACTGGCTGGATGTATCATATACCTTTACTTCTACCTCCTTCTGTGCCCATAAGGGCAGTGTGCTAGGATAGTATGAGGAAGGATCCCACTTAGGGATCACCTGCTCTTAGTGGAAGCAGGAATGAGTCTCTTTTGCTTCACTCCTATATCTCCTTTGAAAGATAGCAATATGTGTGGACTCTGTGGACCTGCATGCTCCGTGGGTAACTGTGCAGTAACTGCTAGCTGCTATTGTCTTTGTATAAATGGCAGGTCCTCGTCTTGTCTTTCCCATCTCTGGTACAGCCATTTGGGTCACCTTCCATATCAGTCAACTTTTACTATAGAACAAAGTACTCCAAAACACAGTGCTTTATATAACCAACTAGAGGCATGGTGCCCAAAATTCGTACATGGGTGGGGGAGGGGAGTGCCTAGCCTGCACCCTCTCCAATCTGGAACATCCCTCTCACAATCCATGACGCTGGTTCCTAACCCACTCACCTGCCTGCCTGCCTGATTGCCCCTAACCTGCTTCTGCCTGCCAGCCTGAACACCCCCTAACCACTCCCCTGCCAGCCTGATCATCTAACTGCTTCCCTGCAGGCCTGATTGCCCCAACTTCCCTCCACTGCCAGCCTGGTTGCCCCCAACTGCCCTCCCCTGCCAGCATGGTCTCCAACTGCCTCTCCTGCAGGCTTAGTTGTCCCTAACTGTCCTCCCCTGCCAGCTTGGTCCCCCCCCCCAATTGCCCTCCCCTGCAGGCCTGGTCCCTCCCAACTGCCCTGCCCTCCCCTACTGCCTGATTGCCCACAACTGCCCTCCCCTGCCAGCCAGCTTGTGGCAGTCATCTTGTGTCCACATGGGGGCAGACATCTTTGACCACATGGGGCGGCCATCTTGTGTGTTGGAATGATGATCAATTTTCATATTACTTCTTTATTATATAGGACCAGTAGCCCTGTGCACAAATCCATGCACCAGTAGCTCTGTGTGGGGCCTGGCTGCTCTGCCCATTGCCTAGAGGCTCTCCACGACCCAGAGGCCTATCTGCGACTGGGTGTGGAACACTTGCCTTATTGCTGGTATGACAACGCAAACATTCTTCCAGGTTGCTAACACTGCCTGCTCTCAGCAGCTACTTTCCAGGACCAGGGGACTCCGGTGGGGCTGAGAAGACTGGGTGCCGCCATCTTATGGCTATTGGGTGCCATCATCTTTTGTGATGGAGCAATTTGCATATTACCCTTTTATTCGATATTAGAGGCCCGCTGCATGAAATTCGTGCACGGGGGGGTGGGGTGGAGATCGGGGGTCCCCTCCGCCCAGCCTGCACCTTCTTCATTCCAGGACCCCTCATGGGATGGCCCGATCCCTAAACTGGCAGTCGGACATCCCTCTTATAATCTGGGACTGCTGGCTCCTAACTGCTCATCTATCTGCCTGCCTGGTTGCCCCTAACTGCCCTCCCCTACCAGCCTGGTTGCCACTAACAGCCCTCCCCAGCTGGCCTGGTTGCCCCTAACCGCCTCTGCCTTGGCCCCCACCACTGTGGCTTTTCCCACGTGGGTGTGTGCATGAGCATGGACCTGAGCAACACACACTCACACACACCCCCACACCCACAGAGAGTCCCTGGATGTCCGGAAAGATGTCTGGTCTAATTAGCATATTACCCTTTTATTAGTATAGATAAGTATTTGTCATATTATTCTCTACTTTTCTATATGTATTTAAAATACTCCAGAATATGGAGAGAACCAAGATGGCAGCATAGGTAAACACCTATTGTTCTGCCCCGCGCAACAATTCAAAAACCACAACATAACAACAAAACAAACATCACCCAGAATCACCAGAAAGCTGGCTGAGTGAAAACTCCACAAATAAAAGTAAAGGTGGGACACTGAGACTCAGAAGAGCGGCAGGAGCGCAGCCTTGTAGATACAAGTGGAAACAGGTTAGGAGCCATCCTGGTGGCGCACACGGGCGGTGGCTGGAGCAGCAACCCTGGCTAGATTTCGCCAACAGGGAGAGTGGAGACGTCCCACTGCACAGATTCCCCAGCGCCAGGTGAGGTCCCGAGGTCTGGGGGACGCACCCTGGAAGCTG
This sequence comes from Antrozous pallidus, assembly GCA_027563665.1. Classification (NCBI taxonomy): domain Eukaryota; kingdom Metazoa; phylum Chordata; class Mammalia; order Chiroptera; family Vespertilionidae; genus Antrozous; species Antrozous pallidus. Next base: position 66,500,384 of record CM050510.1, on the reverse strand, counting down.
GGCATGGCAGAGGTCTCCTAGTCTGCAGAGAAACCGGGTTGCTGGGAAAAGAAGTTTGTGCACACGTAAACTGTGCTCCCTGGAAACTTGTCCCCTGGTCCCGGAAACCACCAGACTGCTTTGTTTTACAACCCTGGGTGAGACTTTGCGTGTGCAGACTCATTTGGGGAGAGGCAGAGTTGTCTGGCAAGGGGAAGAGACTAGTGGCTTTCTCTTGGAGGTGCCTGCAGGCATCCCCATCCAACATAGACCCATGCACCCAAGCGCCGCATAGGACATAGCTGACACTGAGGCTGCCTGCTCAGCTCAGAGACTCCGCCCATCCAACATGAACACAGTCTCCCTTCACAGGCAATTGGCCCGGAGGTCAAACCCTCCTAGAGCTAACAACAACAAGCTGGGCTTAAATTCAAAAATACTGTACAACCCATACAGGATTGCAGTAAGAGTACCCACCTCAGGTTACTGGGGAGGCTGTGCCACTGACCCTTAGAGGACATCTACCACATAAAGCAGCCACCATGCAGAGATATGGAAAGAAATCAGGTGTGAAAGAAATGGAGGAAAAAAGACGACCAGACATAGAGTTCAAAACCACGGTTATAAGGCTTTTCAAGAGGCTCCTAGAAAAGGCCGATGAACTTAATGAGAACTACGAGGAAATAAACCAGATCAAAGAGGAAATAAACAAGACCAACCAGGAAATGAATGAGACCTACAAGGAAATGAATGAGACTTACAAGGAAATGAATGAGACCCTCAAGGAAATGAACAAGACCTCTGAGGATATGAACGAGACCCTCACAGATATGAAAAAGGATCAACTAGAAATCAAGCATACACTGACTGAAATAAAAAATACTACACAAAGTCCTAAAAGCAGTCCAGAGGGCCACAAGAAGCAAGTCAAAGATTTGAAATACAAAGAAGCAAAATCCACTTGGCTGGAAAAGCAAGAAACAAAAAGAATTCAGATAATTGAAGATAGTGTAAGGGGCCTCTGGGACAACCTCAAGCATGCCAACATCCGAATTATTGGGGTGCCAGAAAAAGAGAGAGAGCAAGGTAATGAAAACCTACTTGAAGAAATAGTTACCGAAAACTTCCTCCACCTGGTGAAAGAAACTGACTTAAAAGCCCAAGAAGTACACAGAACCCCAAAATATAGGAATCTAAAGAGGACCACACCAAGACACATCATAATTAAAATGCCAAGAGCAAAAGATAAAGAGAGAATATTAAAAGCAGCGAGAGAAAAACAGTTGGTTACCTACAGGGGAGCACCCATAGCGGATTTCTCAAGAGAAACGATGCTGGCCAGACGTGGGTGGCAAGAAATATTCAAAGTGATGAACAGCAAGAATCTACAACCAAGATTACTCTATCCAGCAAAGCTATAATTCAGAATTGAAGATCAGATAAAGTGCTTCGAAGATAAGAAAAAGCTAAAGAAGTTCATCACCACCAAACCAATATTATATGAAATGCTGAAAGATATTCTTTAAGAAGAGGGAGAAGAAAAAGGTAAAAATATAAATTATGAACAACAAATACACATCTATCAACCAATGAACATAAAAATCAAGTGAATTGATAGGCTAATAAACAGGATAAACTGGTGAATATAACAGAATCATGGACATAGAGAGGGAATGGACTGACAATTCTTGGGGAGAAAAGGGGGGTGGGAAGTACAGCAAGAGACTTGACAAAAATCTTGCAACAATGGGAGAGGACAGTGGGGAGGGGGAGGTGAGGATGGAGGGTGGGATAGGTACAGAGTGGAGGGGAACTATAGGGGGATAAAAAAGGGGAAACAATGTAATTAATAAACTGAACAATAAAGATAAAAAAATAAAAATAAAAAATAAAAAATAAAATACTCCAGAATATTTTAAGTGACTAAAAAATTGTCAAGTTGCAGAAAAATAAAAGTTTTGAAATACAACATGGTAGACTTGAAACATTTTATGCAACAACATTTGCATAAAAGGGCATAAGTTGCAGTCGGCAACAAAACTTGTTAGGATTGCCGAAACCGGTTCCGCTCAGTGGATAGAGCGTCGGCATGCGGACTGAAGGGACTCAGGTTCGATTCTGGTCAAGGGCATGTACCGTGGCTGCGGGCACATCCCCAGCAGGGGGGTGTGCAAGAGGCAGCTTATCGATGTTTCTTTCTCATCGATGTTTCTGACTTTCAATCCCTCTCCCTTCCCCTCTGTGAAAAATCAATAAAATATATTTAAAAAAACTTTTTAGGATTGCTTGGTTAATATTCTTTTGTTGGAGAGGCATGGTTTGGACAAAGGAGAAAAGGAAACCAGCCCAATAAAAGGGAATGTCTGATTGGGCTGTTACCACACCAGAGATGGGCAGGTGCGGCAAAGGTTCAGGCTGTCCCAAAGGCAAGGATGTGTGTGTGTATGGGACACCAAAGGACACCTGTCACACCTGAAACACAATTTGCTAACACAATTGCAGAGCTCAGAAAGAATCACTGGTTTTAAAACTATTATTTCCCTGACACAAAATATACGTACATGTAAGTATACACACCCTCTTCTGATGTTCCCCTGCCCTCCACTTAATATTTGGCTATGGCCTTCTTTTCATGTCAACAAATTGGATGTACAGACATAATTTTTAATGGCTACAGTGTTATCCCTGACTGTTTGACATTACTATGGTTTACTTCATTAACCCTTTATTGTGGAGCAGGTTGCTTCTGGATTCCCCCGGCATCAACAATTACAGTAAACATAATTGCTTATTTGACTGTTTACTTAGGACACATTCACAGACATGGAACTCCTGGCCCAAAACTAATTCACTTGAATTTTGATCCACATTTCCAAATTGACTTTCTAGTTTAGGCCATTGGTTTTAAGTCAGATTACACTCCCACAAATGGATTAGGAGAAAACTGTTCAACGTGTCTTAGGCAAATTGCCAACTCTTGCTGAATTTGAGTGACCCCAGGTCTTGGGACCTGGAGGATCTGGGCTGGAGGGTGAAGTCCAGGGAAGCATAGTTGACACGGTTGAGGGCCTTGTGTGGTTGTGGGCCTGTGAGTATGTGTTGCTCAAGTCCACACTCATGCACACACCCACAAGCCCTCACTTCCTCTCTGCACCCTTGGCCACCAGGAACCTCCGTGGAGCCTGTGAGCTTGGATGCATCCAGTCTCAGCACTAAGCAAGTCTGAGAAAGTTTCTCCAGACTGACACCTGCCCGCAATAACGGGAGGTAGGACCAGGAGGATCCTGGCTCGAGGGTGAAGTCCAGGGAGGCGTGGGTGGCACTTGAGGACTCTGTGTGGGTGATGGTGTGCGAGTGTGTGTCGCTTGGGTACATGTTCATGCACACACCCACATGCCTGCACTCCTGCTCTGCACCCTTGGCCACCACAGCCCTGGCCACCTCGGCCCTACCCCCTGGGCCACACACTTGCTGGCTGGCTCCGCCCCAGTTCCTGATTGGCTGGTGGGTGTAGCAAAGGTACAATCAATTTGCATATTACTCTTTTATTAGACAGGATGATACTAGAGGCCCAGTGCATAAAATTTGTGCATGGGTAGGGTTCCCAGCAGCTGCCAGCTGCTGACCAGGGCCTGCCTTCATTTCACACTGCTCCTTGGTGGTCAGCACATGTCATAGCAAGCGACTGAACTCCCGGTTGGTCAAACTCCCGAGGGACCTTTGCATACTAGGCTTTTATATATATAGACAAGAGGCCAAGTGAACAAAATTTGTGCACTTGGAGGGAGTCCCTCAGCCCAGCCTGCATCCTCTCACAGACATCCTTAGTGCTGCTGTGGAGACGGGAGAGGGTCCCACCACTGCTGCTGTGCTCACCCGCCATAAGCCCGGCCTCTGGCTGAATGGGGCTCCCCCTGTGAGAGCGCACTGACCACCAGGGGGCAGCTACTGCATTGAGCATCTGCCCCCTGGTGGTCAGTGTACATCATAGTGACCAGTCATTCTGCCATTGGGCCGAAACCAGCTCTCCAACATCCCCTGAGGGGTCCCGGATTGTGAGAGGGTGCAGGCCAGTCCGAGGGGCCCTGCTCTTGCATGATCAGGATTAGGGAGGGACACAGGAGGTTGGCCAGAGCTCCAAGGGGTGTCCAATACATCTCGCTCAGTCCCGATTGGCTGGACCCCAGCAGCAAGCTTACCTACCAGTCAGAGCATCTGCCCTCTGGTGGTCAGTTCATGTCATAGTGAGCATATTATGCTTTGTTTGGTTGAATGGCTGACTGGACAACCGGACACTTAGTATATTAGGCCTTATTACATAGGACTTATTAGTTCTCATAATTCTTTGCATCAGTCAGCAAGTAATTTCTCTGGTCTGCATCAGCTCCACTGACCCCTGCTGGAGGCTCAGTTTTCTGATGACATTGGATGGTATAGGATGGCCTCTCACTCCTCTGGAGTTGGCCTGGTGTCCACTGAGCTTATTTATATGGCAGCTGTCACAAGATTTCCAAGAGAATCAACAGTGCAAGCCTCAAGGATTCTAGCATTTTTTTTTTATTTCTTAGCTTTACTTACAAGAATTTCTAAGTATGTATGATAATTGCCAAGATATCTTAACCAATTGTACATTAATGAGTTACCATTTGCCAAATGATTTTGAAGTTAAATTGGTAAAAAAAAAACCTTTCAGGTTTTACAGCAAAGTGAATGTTCAGTAGAATCATATAGTATTGCCATTTTTATAGGTAAAAAATAGTCAGGTATCAATGATTCTATATGGTGCTGCCTACTAGTTGCTGGAAGTCCTGGTGCATTTTGGTGTGTTTGATGTGGTGCTGATGTGTTTTCTGGAGTCACAGGTCTGAGCCTGCCTCTGGATGGAGGGTCTCTACTGGGTGGGCATTAAATCATTTTTTTCAATTTTTTTTCTGAGATATAATTCACACACCATAAAATTCACTTTTAAAGAATAAAATTCAGTGGCTGTTTGGATACTCGCAAAATTGTGTAACTATTGTCACTAATTCCAGAATATTTTCATCACCCCTCCAAAAAACCCCATATTCTTCAACAGCCACTTTCCAACTCCCCTTCCCCCATGTCCTGACAATTACTTATGTACTTTCTGTCTCTATGCATTTGTATCTTCTGGACATTTCATATAAATGGAGTAATATAGTATGTGGTTCTCTGTGTTTGGCTTTCACACAGCATGATGTTTTCATGTTGTAGCATGCATTAATGGAATAATTTTCCATTGTATTAATATGCAGCCTTTTGTTTATCCATTCATCCGTTGATGGACTCTTGGATTTTTTCACCTTTTAGCTATTACAAATAACACTACTATGACTCTTTGTGTACATTTTTTATGTGGATCTATGCTTTCAGTTCTCTTGATTACATATGTAGAAGTACACTAGTGATATTTGATTAAAGTTCACTCCAATGATACCATTTTAATTTAATTAAAAGTTTTTAAGTTCTTGCCGAAACTGGTTTGGCTCAGTAGATAGAGTGTCAGCTTGCGAACCAAAAGGTCCCGGGTTCGATTCCGGTTAGGGGCATGTACTTTGGCTGTGGGCACATCCCCAGTAGAGGGTGTGCAGGAGGCGGCTGATTGATGTTTCTCTCTCATCAATGTTTCTGACTTTCTATCCCTCTCCCTTCCGCTCTGTAAAAAATCAATTATATATATATATATATATATATATATATATATATATATATATATATTCATGCCCTTGACCGGAATCGAACCTGGGACCCTTCAGTCCGCAGTCCGACGCTCTATCCACTGGGCCAAACCAGTCTCGGCTCAATAAAATATATTTTATAAAAATAAAAGTTTTTTAAAGACCCTATCTCCAAATACAGTCACATACTCAGTTACTGGGGGTTAGGATTTCAATTGAATTTGGGGGGATGCAATCTAGCCCATAACAGATAGGAACAGCTTCTTGTCTCTTTTAGCCCTAGGAGTACTGTGCCATTCTGAGTTGTTTTCCTAAACCCTGCCTACAGCTTTGTAGAAGGTATTAATTCTTACCCTGCTGGAGTGGCTCAGTGGTTGAGCACCAACCTGGGAACCAGATCACGGTTTGATTCCTGGTCAGGGCACATGCCTGGGTTGTGAGCTCCATCCCTGGTGGGGGTTGTGCAGGAGGCAGCCAATCAATGATTCTCTCTCATCACTGATGCTTCTCTCTCACTTCCTCTCTGAAATCAATAAAAAATATTGTTAAAAAGTTATTCTCCTTGGCGAATAGGGGAAAATGGTGGCAGAACAGAGGGATGCGATCTGAATCTGGTCCCAGGGCAGAAGGAGGGAGCAGCTGAGGGTCGCGCAGGGAGTGTTTGTTGGCGAGTAGGGGGACAGCTGTGCTCCGGGAGAAGGTAGGGGACTACCGGACTGGCCCCCCCTGACCAAGCAGCCCCAGTGCTGCTGGGTTCTCTCACGGAGCCACTGGCTCGGAGGCGGACCACACCATCTTTAAGGGGAAGGGCCTGAAAATAAACAGATGCAGTACCCACTGGACGGCTGAGACCTCCCAGAACACCGGTGCCCAGTTGGCGCGGACGCGCAGAGTCTAAGGAGCTCTGTGCTCCAGCACAGAAAGGTCAGATTTCCCCTGGGATTACTTTGGGCGTGAGACCAAGGGAGCTGGCAGAGCCAGGAGATCTGCGCCTTGGAACTCAGAGCCAGATTTGTGCATGAAATAAAATCTGTGACTCTTGGAGCTGGTAAACGGGGAAGAGGGGCCTTGGAGCTGGTGGCAGAGGGAATTCCTAGAGGGCAACCCATTTGGACCTGACAGAGGAGGGAAACCCAAAAGATTTTGGGAGGGTCCTGGCTGCTAAACCAGCAGTCACCATTAGAGAGGCAGCTCTGGAGCAGCCCATCCGCACAAATCAATATTGAATACCACAGGAATAGTGAGATTTTAGTTCAGGCTAGAGAGGACCAATAGACTCAGAGGTCAATCTAGAAACACTGCCACCCAGGGGCTGAATCACAAATTGACTCTTGTGTAACACAAGGAATTGATTTTATTTTCTCTTTATTCTACTTTGGGATTAGTGTTCTACAGTCTATTTTCATTTACCCTTTATTATCTTTTACTCTACCTCAACTTCACATTTATGCCACCACTCTCTTGCTAACCTTTCCCTATTTAGTGCCTTGTTTCCCTTACAATTTTCCCACTTTAGATTTACCTTATTCTTTCTTTTTACCCCCTGTTAAAATGTCACCCCACTTATTTATCTAATCTCCAACCACCTACTCCAAGTCCATACATACCTCTTGCCTCTCTGACTTCACTATCCTAAATTGTTTTTCTCTCTTTCCTGTTGTTGTTTACCTGACTGTTGATTATATCGATTTTTTCTGCAGGTTTGTGAGATCGATTGGCTTGTTCTTTTATTTTGTTTTTTTTTTTTTTGGTGTTGTTTTTTGTTTTGTTGTCCTCATTTGCATTGTTTTTTGATAGATTTTAGCTTCTGTGTTACCTCACCTCCCTTGATATTAGTAGTGGTATGTAGTTTGTACCAATTTCCAGGTACTTGTTACTGGTTTTTGTTCGGATTAGTGGCTGTCCGATAAGGGTTTTCATCCCACATTTATAGTTTATTCCCTTTTCTTTTGTTTACTTCTCCCCCTTTTCCCAATATCATTTTGGCATTCCTGTCTTTCTTTTTTTGGGGTGTGTGTGTGTGGGTTCTCTTTTTGTGTGTGTGGGGGGGTATGTGAGTGTCTGTGTGTGTGTATGGGGGGCGGTTCTCTTTCTTCTTTCTCACTGATCTCCGAATTTGCCTTTCTCTGGCAATTACCTTTATTTGGAGTTACCAATACTGTGACTACACTCCTGTTCAGTCTCTGGTGCGTTGTACCTGGTTGTGTTGTATTTTGTGCCTGTAAATCAACGCAGGAGAGTGATAACTACATAACCAGACACACAAAGAAAAGAGGCCATGGGGGAGACAAAGAAACAGCCCACATATGAAAGAAAAAAAAGCCTCACCAGGAAAGAAGGTAAACGAAATAGAAGTTAGCAACCTGTCAGAGAAAGAATTCAGAGAAACGGTCATAAGGTGGCTGAAAAGAATGGAAGACAAATTTGACAATATGAGTAAGAACCAAGAGGAAATGAAGAAGAACCAGGAAGAAATGAAGAAGAGCCAAGAAGGAATGAAAAGTGACATTGCTGAAGTAAAGAACTCAATATAAAGTATTAAGAGTAGACTAGAAGAAGAAGAGGACTGCATCAGTGGGCTAGAAGACAAGGTAGGACAAAATACCCAAGTAGAGCAGCTTCAAGAAAAAGAAATTAAAAAGCAGGAGGAGAGCCTAAGGGAACTTTGAGACAACATGAAACAAAACAACATCCATATAATTGGGCTTCCAGAAGGACAGGAAACTGAGCAAGGAATAGAAAACCTGATGAAAGAAATAATGACAGAAAACTTCCCTGATATAGGAAAAGAAAAAACGCACACAAATCCAAGAAGCTCACAGAGTCCCAAGCAAAATGAACCCCAAAAGACCTAGCCAAGGAACATTATAATTAAATTGGCAAACACCAATGACAAAGTAAGAATCTTAAAAGCCGCCAGAGAGAGACAGAAAGTCACCTACAAAGGAACCCCCACCAGACTAACAAGTGATTTCTCAACAGAAACGTATCAGGCCAGAAGGCAATGGAATAAAATATACAAAGTCATGCAAAGGAAGGGTCTGAATCCTAGAATACTGTACCCAGCAAGGCTATCAATCCAAATTGATATCCACAAATCAATATATGTGACACATCACAAAAACAAATTGAGACATAAAAATCAAATAGTCATATCAATTGATGCAGAAAAAGCATTTGACAAAATCCAACACCCTTTCTTGATAAAAACTCTCATCAAGATAGGAATAGAAGGATCATACCTCAACATAATAAAAGCCATATATGATAAACCCACAGCAAACATCATACTCAATGGGCAAAAACTACAACCATTTCCCCTAAAAACAGGAACAAGACAGGGTTGCCCACTCTCACCACTCCTGTTCAACATAGTACTGGAATTATTAGCCATTGCAATTAGACAAGAAGAAGAAATAAAAGACATCCAAAATGGAAAAGAAGAAGTAAAGCTAATCTTATTTACAGATGGCATGATATTGTACATAAAAAACCCGAAAGACTCCATAAAAAAACTAATAGACTTAATAAATGAATTCAGCAACATAGCAGGCTACAAAATTAATGCCAAGAAATCTATGGCATTTGTATACACTAACAGTGAAATTACAGAAAGAGAGACTAAAAAAGCAATCCCATTTACCATCACACCAAAAAAATTAAGATACCTAGGAATAAACTTAACTAAGGAGGTAAAAGACCTATTCGAGGAAAACTACAGGACACTAAAAAAAGAGATAGATGAAGATGTAAACAAGTGGAAGAACATACCATGTTCATAGATTGGGAGAATCAACATCATTAAAATGTCCACACTACCCAAAGCAATCTATAAATTTAATGCACTCCCCATTGAAATACCAACAACATATTTCACAGATATAGAAGGAATTCTCCAAAAATTCATCTGGAATAAAAAAAAAAGACCCTGAATAGCCACAGCAATCCTGAGAAAGAAGCACAAAGTCGGTGGGATTTCAATACCAGATTTCAAGCTGTATTACAAAGCTACTGTTCTCAAAACAGCCTGGTACTGGCACAAGAACAGACATATAGACCAATGGAATAGAATAGGAAATCCAGATATCAACCCAAACCAGTATGCTCAATCAATATTTGACAAAGGAGGCATGAACATAAAGTGGAATCAAGACAGTCTCTTCAATAAATGGGGTTGGGAAAATGGGGTTGGGATATATGCAAAAAAAATGAAACTAGAGCACCAACTTACACCATACACAAAAATAAACTCAAAATGGATACAAGACTTAAACATAAGATGGGAAACCATAAAAATATTAGAGGAATCCACAGGAAGAACACTCTGGCACATGCTGAAAGAACTTCTTTGGTGATACCACTCCTAGGGCAATGGAAGCTAAAGAGAAAATAAACAAATGGGACTACATCAAAATAAAAAGCTTTTGAACAGCTAAAGAAACCATCAACAAAACAACAAGAAAACCCACTGTATGGGAGAACATATTTGCATATGTTATCAGCGATAAACATTTAATCTCAAGCATCTACAGGCAACTCATACAACTCAATCAAAGGAGGACAAATGATCGAATAAAAAAATGGGCAATAGACCTAAATAGAATCTTTTCGAAAGAAGACAAAAGGAAGGCCCAGAAACATACGAAAACTTGCTCAAAGTCACTAATTATCCAAGAGATGCAAATTAAAACGACAATGCGGAGAACCAAGATGGCGGCGTAGGTAAAACACCTATCTTGCCATCATACACAGCAATTTTAAAACTACAACTTAACGAAAGAACAAACACCATCCAGAATCACCAGAAAGCTGGCCGAGTGAAAATTCCACAAATAAAAGTGAAGATAAGCCGAGACCGGTTTGGCTCAGTGGATAGAGTGTCGGACTGCGGACTGAAGGGTCCCCGGTTCGATTCCGGCAAGGGCATGTACCTTGGCTGTGGGCACATCCCCAGTAGGGGGCGTGCAAGAGGCAGCTGATCAATGTCTCTCTCTCATCGATGTTTCTGACTTTCTATCCCTCTCCCTTCCGCTCTGTAAAAAATCAATAAAATATATTAAAAAAAAAGTGAAGATAAGACACTGTGACTTGGAGGAGCGGCGGCGGACAGCGTTGAAAGATTCGCGCTGAGAGGGGTTTGGAGCGCGTGCCAGTGGATAGGGCGGGCGGCTGAAAACCGGCCAGTTTTCTGGAACGGGGGAGACAAAGACGTCCCACTGGACTGATTCTCCAGCTCTGGGCGAAGTCCAGGGAACCCACCATCATACAGGATAAAAACTGGACAGTGGGAGGGCACACCGAAGCTTGGGTGCTGTAGGGGTCTGCCGGCTTGTGGAGAAGGCAAGCTTGTGCGTGAACTTGGGAACAGCGCAGCTGCCTGACCTAGTAGAGAGTGCTCGCGACTTGCCCTCTCATTTGGAAAACAGTCAGACTGCTTTGTTTTACAACCCTCGGTGAGATGTATGGTGTGAAGACTCATTTGGGGAGAGTCTGAATTCCCCGGCAGCTGGTGGAGCTCCACAGCAGCTCTCTCTCAGAGGTGCTGGCAGCCATTGCCACCGACACAGAGTCCCTGGGGCTGCATAGGGCGGAGCTAACGATGTCTGCTTGGCCCGGAGACTCCGCCCATCCAACCTGAGCACAGCTGAGCTTCAGAAACAATTGGCCTGGAGGTCAACCCCTTCAAGTGCTAACAACGATTAACCTGAGGTTAACTTCAGAAGACTGTGCAACCCATATCCACCTCAGGTAACTGGGGAGGCTGAACCACTATTCCTTGTAGGACATCTACCACAAAAAGCTAATTGACCAAATCAGGGAAGCAGCCACCATGCAGAGACATGTAAAGAAATCAGATGTGGAAGAAATGGAGGAAAAAAAACGACTGGACATGGAATTCAAAACCATGGTTATAGGGCTTCTCAAGAGGCTACTACAAAAGGTCGAGACCTATAAGGAAATAAGCAAGACGGACAAGCAAATGAATGAGTCCTACAAGGAAATGAACGAGACCCTCAAGCATATGAACGAAACCTGCAAGGAAATGATCAAGACCAACGTGGAAATGAGTCCTACAAGGAAATGAACGAGACCCTCAAGGATATGAAGGAGACTCTCAAGGATATGAAAAAGGACCAACCAGACATTAAGCATACACTGACTGAAATAAAAAATATTATACAAAGACCTAAAAGTGCTCTGGAGCACCCCAAGAACCAAGTTAAAGATTTGAAATACAAAAGCTGAAAAAGCAAGAAACCAAAAGAATCCCAAAAATTAAAAATAGTGTAAGGGGTCTCTGGGACAACCTCAAGCATACCAACATCCGAATTATAGGGGTGCCAGAAAAAGAGAGAGAGCAAGACAATGAAAACCTATTTGAAGAAATAGTGACCGAAAACTTCCCATACCTGGTGAAAGAAATTGACTTAGGAGTCCAAGAAGTGCACCGAACCCCAATATATAGGAACCCTAAGAGGACCACACCAAGGCACATCATAATTAAAATGCCAAGAGCAAAAGACAAAGAGAGAATATTAAAGGCAGCAAGAGAAAAACAGTTAATTACCTATAAGGGAGCACCCATACGATTGTCAGTGGATTTATCAACAGAAACGATGCAGGCCAGATGGGAGTGGTAAGAAATATTCAAAGTGATGAATAGCAAGAATCTACAACCAAGAATACTCTATCCAGCAAAGCTATCATTCAGAATTGAAGGTCAGATAAAGTGCTTTGCAGATAAGAAAAAGCTAAAGGACTTCATTACCTCCAAACCAATATTATATGAAAGGCTGAAAGATATTCTTTAAGAAGAGGAAGAAGAAAAAGATAAAAGTGTAAATTAGGAACAACAAATATATATCTATCAACAAATGAATCTAAAAATCAAGTGAATTAATAAGCTAATGAACAGGATAAACTGGTGAATGTAACAGAATCATGGACATAGAGAGGGAATGGACTGACAATTCTTGGAGAGAAAGGGGGTGTGGGAAGTGCAGCAAGAGACTGGACAAAAATCATGCAACTATGGGAGAGGAAAGGGGAGGAGGGTGAGGGCGGAGGGTGGGATGGGTACCAGGTGGAGGGGAACTATAGGGGGGAAAAGGGGAACAATGTAATTAATAAAATGAACAATAAAAATAAAAATTAAAAATAAATAAATAAAACGACAATGTGGTACCATCTCACACTGGTCAGAATGGCTTACATCAACAAATCAACGAACGACAAGTGCTGGTGAGGATGCTGAGAAAAAGGAACTCTCGTGCATTGCTGGTGGGATTGTAGACCGGTGCAGCCACTCTGGAGAACAGTATGGAGTTTCCTCAAAAAACTAAACATGGTAGGAGCTCCCATTTGACCCAGTAATCACACTTCTAGGAGTATACCCCAAGAAACTAGAAATGCAAATTAGAAAGGATATATGCACCCCTATATTCTTAGCAGCACAATTTACCATAGCTAAGATTTGGAAACAGCCTAAGTGCCCATCAGCAGATGAGTGGATTAAAAAACTGTGGTACATCTACATAATAGAATACTATGCTGCAGTAAAAAAGGAGCTCCTACCATTTGCAACAACATGGATAGATTTGGACAGCATTATGATAAGTGAAATTAGCCAGGCAGAGAAAGATAAATATCACATGATCTAATTCATTTGTGGAATATAATGAATGACATAGACTGATGAACAAGAATGGATCCAGAAATTGAGAAAAGTTTGTCAGAATGTCAATCTCAGAGTAAGTGGGAGGTGGTGGGAGTAAGGGGGATAGTCAATATATTTGACCGCTTGAATTAAGGTAAGTAATTGGTGTTTTTACATCCCTGACAAAATTTATATAAAGTTACAAAAACAATTGGTAGCTAGTTTGAGATTGACATGGCCTAGAGCTTGTCATCTCCTATCGACACTAGTCCTTAGGCTAGGCCCCCCTCAACCTCCTGAGATACCATAATACCTTTGCTTGATATTATTCTACAATGTCATTATAATTTATGATATGTGACAACAGCATATTGTACAATTATCCCAAAGAAACTTACAAACTAATTCTTTGAATGTTGTGCAGCAATTTATTTTTATTTTTTTAAATATATTTTATTGATTTTTTACAGAGCGGAAGGGAGAGAGATGGAAAGTCAGAAACATCGATGAGAGACATCGATCAGCTGCCTCTTGCACGCCCCCTACTGGGGATGTGCCCGCAGCCAAGGTACATGCCCTTGCCGGAATCGAACCAGGGACCCTTCAGTCCCCAGTCCGACGCTCTATCCACTGAGCCAAACCGGTCTCGGCTGTTGGGCAGCAATTTAAAAAAGGATAGGAAAGGAATTAATCCCTTTCAGAGGAACTAAGGCACTGGGAAGGCACTTGAGCATTCTATATTGGCCCCTCTTGCCCTTTTTGCCAAGAGGGACCCCCTTCTTACAACCTTAGGGTGCACAGCAGTTGCCTGAGCTTTCAGTTCAAGTTGTGGTTGAAGCCTCTGGGCGGCTGGCACCTTGGATCTGTCTCTCACCCAATGGTGTGAGCTGGACCCTCTCTGGAGAAGAAACTGGGTCCCCCGAGATATGTGATCAGTACCAGGACCCCGCCAGCAGGCGAGGGGACCCCAAGGCAGGTACTGGGTGTGGAGGCCACGGGGACATAGACTACAAAGGAGACAGAACTGAACCTCACATCACCGTGCTTTGCCCCGGAGGATGGCTGGTTAGCCAGAGATGGGTAAGATTCCTCAGGGAAGGAACAACCTAAGACAGGCACAGTCGCAGAGGGGCCAACAGGAGGAACTAAAAGAGGTGGGGCACAGACCCTCACCCACTAACCTTGCAGGGGCCTGAACTCTCACCTCTTCTGAGGGAAGTCTCCTGCCCCCATGGCTGCTTCGCCTGGCACGCACATCTCAGATCAGGACCCAGGTTGCAGAAAGAGACTCGGCCAGCATCAGCTGCTCTATATCTAAATGCAGTCTAGTACCAGGAATGCTCAGGGTCTACTCAAGAATGCAAATAATTCTTTCCACTAATATTTACAGGGTAAACTAAGATTTTTGCTTGAGTATTAAAATTGACAGAAAAATAGTAATCAAGTTTTCAGTTTAAGTTAATTTGGCCAAGTGAAGTAAATGAATACTCAAGAAAAATTAAGTGTATTGGACAAAAAGTTGTTCCTAAAACATTAACTAAAATATCTATTAGTATTTCATCTCACTGTAAAATGGCCTAACATCCAAAGAACCTAAAGCAGTCATATTTGTGTGCAAAAGTTAAAATTTAAAATTATCAAGACTGCAATCTAAAATTTCCAAATGCTCCCATTTATCAAAAAAAGGGGGTGATAGTGGGGTAATATCATGTAAGGAAAAATATCCTGTAAGTAAAATACATCTAGAAAATTCTTACTCTAGAAAAGTAACTTCCATTTGTAATGCCAACAGCAGGACACCCATGAAAAACACACATGGTGTCAAAATAAGCCAAAGGAAAATCATTTGGGCCAAAATAAAAAGAATACTAAGTCTAATTTGCAGAGAGGATCCCTTTGTTAACTTTCGGTCGAGAATGTGTTTTCAGAAAACAACTCCAAGACATGTGGGTTCCTGTGACAGTGAGGATTTGACGAGTCTGTTCTAGCCACTAGGATGGTCCAGAGATGGGGGACACTGATGACACCTTGCAATGCTAGCAGTCAGCAGCTGTGTGATGCTGCAGGCGGTCCAGGGCCAAATCAGAGAGGATGGAACTTGTATTGCCATGATGTGTCCACCATCTGGATACCATTGCTGACATCTACACATAAAGAACTATTTGACATTGAAACTGGGACTCAGAACAGTTGGACATTGAAACTGAGAGTCAAACATTTTTTGTTCTTATACATTTATTTCTAGTACACAGATGCAAGATATTTTTGAAGAAAAGAAACAGGGGAGAGCGATTGATACAGAGGCAGGGAGGCATTGAACAGGCTGTGGGGCTACAGGGGTTGGGCTGGGGAGGGTGGGGGGTGGGTGCTGGACGAGATCAACCCAAGGACTTGTATGCCTGCATATGAGCATAACAAATGAATGAAAGACATTGGGGCGGGGGCGGGGGGCGGGTGAGGGCAGGTGGGGACAAGTGCTGGGGGGTAGGGGAGATGGGGGGAAGGAGAATGGGGGGGGGGAGGAAAATATAGGTACTACTATTAAATCTAAGTTATACTGCAAAAAAAAATTTTAAAAAAAGTTATTCTCCTTAACTACCCAGCTTGGTGTACCACTGGACCAAATTCTGGTATATAGAGACTCTCCAAAATAGTACATATTAAAACGGGGGCCTCATTCTTAAAATGGTTGGGAACCACTATATATTTGGGGAAAATTCTGCTTTCATATTCAAGTGTGAAACCTACTATTGGCAGCTGTCACAAGATTTCCAAATGCCTTTCTATTCTCAGTATTTTATTCAAGAGACCAATATAAGTCTCTATTCCCTCTTAAAAAGTTACACTTTTATGTGGGATGACAGAAACATATGTACATCAGCATTGCTAACAAGAGATATGATATTCCTGAGCATTACCCAATCCGCTCCCCAGTTCCCTTTCCCCTTGTCCACTTCAGTCTTCTAAATGAGTAAGGCAGTTTCCTACCCAGACCTCACAGATCCCTTCTAGTCCGCTGTCACTCCGAGGGTTTTCATTCTGGCCCTTAGAAAATCCACCCTCCCGGTGCTGGAATCCCTGGGCTCACCTCTGCCACCACTTATTTCAGCTCCCGCCCACCAGGGCCGCTTCTTTCTTAGATGAATTTCAATTTCCTCCGTTTTTTCTGAACCTATGTGTTGGCATTTTGTTTCTTCAACTGCTCCAACCTAAAATTCTCACCTGGTTCAAAATCCTCCTTAGCTTTGATCTGAGGGCAGACATTAAATTATTGAATCACTAATGTAATCAAGACATTCATGCAGGCCCACTATGAGCACACACCGACCCCGCCCAGGGTGTGTGTGTGAGTGTGGCCGCAGACAGCAGATAACGCCTCTCCCAGTTTTTCCTTGCTTACAGCTGTTCCGGGTGACCAGGGGAAGTCACAACCTGCGCGTGATTACTGAAATGGGCGGCACTTCCCAGGCTTGCTTTCTTTTGGGGGTTCGCGGTTGTAAGCGTTTACATTCGTGCGGTCTACTGAAATCCCTCTCTCTCCAAAAACATGTCTTTTAATGCTCACAACCGCCTTACTACAGAGGCATTTTTACCAGGAATGAAGCGCCAGCAACTAGGTAACGCCTGATCCTCATTCACACACGGATCAAAGGTGGAAAGGGGGAGCTGCACCAAGCCCTCAAGCCACTTGGCCCAGACCGCCTTCCGAGTCCACCCGGCGCCGTTGCTGGCTCCGCCCACGCAGGCCCTACGGGTCACCGTTGGGGGCGGTGCTAGCGGCGGGTTCCCGCGCATGCGCAGTGGCCGCTTCCAGTAGCAGTCCTGGCTGCGCGCTGAGGTGGCGGCATCTGCGTGTACATTCTGCCGGCCTCGCGGCCCCGGGTGAGTGTTGGCGCGGCCGGGCTGAGCGTCGGGCGGGTAGTGACTGGGCCTCGCTCGTGTTGCCAGCCAGCCGGGGCCCCTCGGGCCCCTACCCCCGGCCTGTCAGGGGGCCGGGCGCGCCTCCCTGCCGCCCACCTGCGGTCGGAAGTGACGCCGCGGTGCGCGCTCCCGGATGGCAGATCCCCAAACTGGCCGATCCGGGCATGTGAGCCTCACTTCTTGGCCATGTGACAGGTCCTTCGCGCAGGGTCTGTGAGTCCCAGTTTGATCTCGGTTAAAAATCGGGGCTGTTTGTTGTTTGACCTAGAGAATCAGCTAAATGCACGTCGGGCACTTTGGGCGTTGGTAGTATCGTGCAGGAGGGCAGAGCCATCTGCACGCGAAAGCTGTAAGTTCCTTTCCCACATAGCGTCTCTCGTCACTGCTGTCACCCTGTTCCACGCTGCGTCACTTTTCACCCGTGTGTCTGTAATCTTGTCGCACCATTTCCTCCAGTCTATTATTGGCACAGTAGTCCACAAACATCATTTGGATCATGCTATCATTACCGTGTTCAAAACTGTTAAGAGTCTTACCATTGCGCTTGGAGTCAAATCCAAGCTCACTTTACCCCAGGCCCGTGGGGTCTGGTCTTCGCCTACCCTCCTCTTCACTTCCTCCGCCTTCAGCCTTGTGTGCGTGCCACCACACTCCAACCCCAAGTTCCAGTCGCCCCACAGAACTGGTGCTGTGCGGGGAGGACAACTAAGATACTGTTTCCCCAGATGACTTAAGTTACATGTGCACAATGAATGTAAAGTACATGCTCACTGTGGCCATTCCTTCCATGTTCCAAATGCACCAGCCCTTACCATCCTTAGGAATTACACATTCTGTTCTTTGCAAAAACATTCACTCCACTTTTGGCTGATTAACTCAT
This sequence comes from Antrozous pallidus, assembly GCA_027563665.1. Taxonomy (NCBI): domain Eukaryota; kingdom Metazoa; phylum Chordata; class Mammalia; order Chiroptera; family Vespertilionidae; genus Antrozous; species Antrozous pallidus. Next base: position 66,482,248 of record CM050510.1, on the reverse strand, counting down.
TCATTCTTCAGATACTGGCTTAAACATCACTTTATCAGAGAGGTCTCCCTGACTTCCACAATGTCAGTTAGGTCCTTCTGTTACTTTGTCATAAAGAATCCTGTACTTTCCTCTTACAACAACAGTTACTATAGTGACATTTGTGTGTGTGTGGATACTATACTAGTATATATTTTATATATTACACTAGAGGCCCAGTGTAAGAAGTTCAGGCAGGCGGGTGGGGAGTGTCCCTCCTCCCAGCCTGCACCCTATCCAATCTGGGATCCCTTGAGGGAAGTCCAACTGCCCATTTAGGGATTGGGCCTAAACAGGCAGTTGGACATTCCTCTCACAATCCAAGACTGCTGGCTCCCAACTGCTCACCTGCCTGTTTTCCTGGTTGCCTCTAACCACTTCTGCCTGCCAGACTGAAAACCCCTTAACCACTCCCCTGCCAGCTTGATTGATGCCCAATTGCTTCCTTGCCAGCCTGTTTGCCCCTAACTGCCCTCCCCTGTAGGTCTGGTCACTCCTAACTGCCCTCTCCTGCAGGCCTGGTCCCTCCTACCCCCCACCTGCTCTCCCCTGCAGGCCTGGGTGCCCCCCAACTGTCCTTCTCTGCAGGCTTGGTCAACCCCAACTTCTCTCCTCTGCTGGCCTGATCACCCCTAACTCCCTCCCCTGCAGGCTTGATCATCCCCAGCTGCCCTCCCTTGCAGGCCTGGTCCCTCCCAATTGCCCTCCCCTGCTGGCCATCTTGTGGTGGCCATCTTGTGTCCACATGGGGGCAAGATATTTGACCATATGGGGGCATCCATCTTGTGTGTTGGAGTGATGGTCAATCTGCATATTACTTTTTTATTAGATAGGATAGAGGCCTGGTGCATAGGTGAGGGCTGGCTGGTTTGGCCTGAAGGGTGTCCGGGATCAGGGTGGGGGTTCCCTTGGGGTGTGGGGTGGCCTGGGCGAGGGGCTTATGGTGGTTTGCAGGCCAGCCATGCCCCCTGGCGACTCAGGCGGAGGCCCTGGTATCTGGGATTATTTATATTCTACAATTGAAACTTTGTAGCCTGGAGCAGAGTCAAACCTTCTGCTTGCTCTGTGGTGGCAGCCATTTTTGTTGTGTTTTATTTCTCTTCTATAGTTGAAAATTTGTAGCCTTAAGCGGAGGCCTGGGCCAGCCAGGGCAGATGGAAGGCTTAGCTTCCTCCATCTCTGGGTGCAACTCAAGCCTCCTTCTGTCTCCAGCTCTGTGGCTGCCATCATTTTTATTTATATTCTATCATTGAAACTTTGTAGCGTTGAATGTAGGCCTGAGCCTGGAGGGGCAGATGGAAAGCTTGGCTTCCTCTATTGCTGGGGAAATCCAAGCCTCCCTCCTGCTCTCTGTGGCCACAGCTATCTTGGTTGGGTTTATTTGCATATTCGCTCCTGATTGGCTGGTGGGCGTGACTGGTGGGCATGGCTTGTTGGTGTAGTGGAGGTATAGTCAATTTGCATATTACTTTTATTAGATAGTACATACAAATATGTCTCTGGTGTTCTTTGTAGGTTATCTCCCTGCTCCCTTTCCAGCTATTACATGTAATAGTTTTTCTTCACCTAGTTTTCCTCTCCCAATTCATTATTACTTTACTAGAGGTCTGGTGCACTAATTCATACAACAGTGGGGTCCCTCGGCCTGGCCTATAGGGTCAGCCGAAACCAACTCTCTGACATTCCCTGATGGGTCCCGGATTGCAAGAGGGTGCTGGCCAGGCCAAGGGACCCCATGGGTGCATGATCATGCTGGGAGGGACTGGTGGAGGGCTTCAGGGTGTGTGGGGCCCATCTTGCTCAGTCCAAATGGGCAGGACCCCAGCAGCAAGGTAACCTACTGATTGGAACATCTGCCTCCCTGGTGGTCAGTGCCACATCATAGTGACTGATTGACCTGTTGACTGCCCCTGGTGGTCAGTGCACATCATAGCGAGTGGTTGAATGGTGTCAGGATGACCGGACACTTAGCATATTAGGCTTTTATTATATAGGATCATTCCAGCTGTTGCACTTCCATAGGCAAGCTCCTTAGACTCTAAGGCATAGAGGGTAGGCTACCCATTGGTGGCTACTCACCTCTTAATTCCCTATAGCCTGGTTTTTATCCCCATTGTTTCACTGAAACTTCTCTCTCTCTCTCTTTTTTTTTTTTGCATATCAGAAATGCAGTTTTATTTTTATTTGAAAACAACTTAAATTTTTAGATAAATGATTTTAGTATATAAATTTGATTTTGTTTTTGTAAAGAATATAAAGATTTCCCTCACTGATCTTCCACATGAAGGGCATGACAAGCCTGAAGGGATACATTCTGCATACGAGTGTATCTTACGTGCAGGGTGCTGGCAACCAGCGGTGCAGTGCACCTACACGTAAGTTAAGTCAAGGACATCACATATTAAAAAGGGGATAAGAGATTCCTAGTTAATCAGACTTAAGAAGCAAACATGACACAAAAACTGTGCAGCTGAGGCCAGTTCAGTAACTTTAGTCAGGACACTGCGGATTATGCAGGAGGAACAGGTGTGTGAGGGCAATAGTATGCAGCACATTAAAGAGCAAGGAAGAGCTATTATATAGAAAGGCTGGAATGAAGGATTTTACTAAAGCAAATTAACTTGTCAACTGCCAAAGCAAAACAAAAGAGAGCAGAGCACATGAGTGTTAGTATACTGCAGGCATGTTAGACCAGTTTCTGTGCAGCATGCTAAGTTAGTTAGAACTTCTTCACTGGCGTATACGATCATTCATAGTCACGGAAAGTTTTTTTTTTTTTTTTTTGCCACTTCTCTGCAAATTTCAAGCATGTCGTATTTTAGATGGAGTATAGCTTTTATCTATTATTTCATCCTGTAAAAACATGTGAAGACAACGTTCATTCTGTGCCAGAGGATGACCAGCGACCTTGTTTATAAACTGCTCCAGCCCTTGCTTCCTTTCTTCAATGAAATTGTCATCAAATATTCCATCATCTCCTCTAAAAGGAAGTTGACGCAAAAATGCTTTCCCAGGGAGTGGGGGAACTACAACCTTGCTCTCTCTTTCTAATTCACCTCGCAGCCATTCAAAGTCACTGTATCTTCTAACTGCATTCCTTCAGCTTGAAAATAGGCAGGTTTGTCTTGACCCTGATCGCATAGGTGGTGAAGCGGCCTCGGCCGACCCACCGTCTGCGGGTTGCTCACATTGATCTCAAGGAAGTTGCTGGGCGTCATTCAGGTTCTGCGGCTTGGAGATCAGCCGCAGGGTATCCGCCACCGTCTCCGCCATGTCGCTGGTGCAGCCGCCGCCTCCGCGGGCTCCCTTCGCCCCCGTCGCGTTCCGCCGCCGCCGCCGCTGCTGGCCGCGGGGACACAGGGCTCGCGCGCAGCGGTCGCGAGGCGAACGAGCACGTAGGGCGGGCGTTCACACCGCGCGCGAAGCTCCTCCCCGAACCCCTCCGGCTTCCGCCTCTCGGACTCCGGGAAGAGACCGCCGACTCTCGGGAATGCCGCGCCGGGCCCGGGAGGCCTTGCTGAGGCCCCGGAGGGGCCTTCGGACGAGACAGAGAAGGTGGAGGAGGAGCGGTCTCTCTCTCTCTCTCTCCCTCCCTCCCTCTCTCTCTCTCTCTCTCTCTCTCTCTCTCTCTCTCTCTCTCTCTCTCTCTCTCTCTCTCTCTCTCTATTAAAATAGCCAGTGACCTAATTCCCAAATCCACTGGACTCTTTCTAGTTTCCTTATGTGAACTTGCCATCTCATTTTCCACTTTTAACTATTCCCTCTTCTTCCTTTTCTGTTAGAAGTTTTCTGCAAATATTATTCAACCTTCTCTTTATTATCTAACACTATTACTTAATATATTATTTTATATTATTATGTAATATATTTGAATTTATGTATTTTTTCACTGAAAAACAAATCTTTGCATACATACAAATAAGAAAAATGAAAACAATTGTTAAATTTTAGCCAGTATTAAGGATCATGCCTCTGTTGAAAGTGGAGATTAGTTAATGATGGAGCACTAAGCTAATGCTTTCCCTGAAAATAATCAAGCCAAAAAAAAAACAAACTTCCTTACTCTGTTGTTCACTTTTAACCTTTAAAAGAATCTCTGGTACCTGTCATCTCTTTCTCTTGAGCCCAGATTTGCATTCTGACTGCATCCTGACCCGTACCTGGCATTTATAACTTCCCACCAGCCCCTCTGCCTGCTTCCTTTCAGAGATTTTATTTTTGTGACTGAATTCACCAGTGACTCAGTAGTCCAGACCAGACTTGTTATTTAAGACTCCTGTCTGAACCTGACTTCCTTTCAGCATATATTGAGCACCTCCTCTGTATCACACCCTGGGCCAGGTATTCAAATCTTGTACATGTTTTTTGAACATCATACCCAATGCATGTCACTTCCCATGTGTCCACATGGCCTCTTGTTTATGTCTCTTCTATGGATCCGTCCCGCTGTGTTGTTTTTGACACTCTTCCTTACTAGAGAGTGAGCCACTCAGGGCAGGGTGATGCCCAGTTCCTGGCATCTTTATATCCCAGTGCTTGGTCTCTAGGATCTTTTTGTCTAATGAGGAATGAATCGGGCTTATTGGGGGTACTTCTGGTCAAAAAGAGAAATCAGTTCAGTGCTGAAAGAAACCTTAGTTTATTCACAATTAAATGAAAAGCAAGGCTGTCTCTTGGTCAGTGTGTTGCTTTATAATCTAGTTATTAGAGTTATGCAGGCACTATAGTGAATATATTTTTATTCAAGGAATTCCTGACTACTTGGAAATGTGAAACTTCCTCTGTATTTCTCCCTGTCCCTTCTGCTTCCTCTTACATCTATTGTAGGTTTAGTGTGTATCTCCAGATCACTTTGAGCATGTTCCATACACACAGATGCAGTTTTTTCCATAAATGTGTTTATACTATGTGGCTCTTTTCACTTTACAAGACTTATACCAGTATCACTGAATATACCTAATGCCTACATTAAACTATTGAAACATGCTACAATAAACATACCCGCACATATGTACTTCTCTGGAATAAATACCTAGTCATATGCATTTTAAATCTTAATAGCTATTGCTAATTGCCTTCCAAAGGAGCTTTACTAGTTTATATTCTCACCAACATTGTATGAGGGTGTATCTTCCTGGTCTATATTGGCTATTATTTGGCTTTATGTTTTTGCCAACCTGAAGGGTGAGAAATTATGTCACACATTGAAATAGAGTTATTTTTTGAGAATATTTTAATTTTTCTCAGATTCTGGTTTGAGTGGTGTTATGATTATCTTTTGTTTCTGTTTATTGGAGTAAATAAATGTTCATTCTCCAAGTTTCTAGTGTCAGAGTCATAGAAGCTCTCTTCTTACATCACTAAATCTGAATCTATACATCATGGTTGATCATGCCACTCTAATGTAAGTCATTTGTGCCATAATGTAGTGGAGAGGCTAATGTGGGAAGCGCCAGTGAGATGGAGAAGACTCTAGGTATCACTCAGGACTTGGGCTGTCAGCTTTTTTAGCTGACTACCCAAATGTCCTTTGTCAGTGACACTGAATTTTTTTCTATTGGTTAGTTTGTCTTATTATCAGAACTCAATAAGATATAAAGCTTTTAAGAAAAGTAATACTTGGAAACATGTTTGTGTAACTGGAAGATTATTACTTGATCTTTTGAAAAATCCATCTGCTTCATAAAATATTCAAGACACTATGTAGCTATCCTTTCTATATAACAGAAAAGTCTTATTGAAAGTTTTTTTTTTTTTTTTACTTTTAGGTATTCTGTGAAGGATGCCGAATGAGAAAATTCCCAACTCAAGTCAAACTCAGGAGCAAGACTGTTTACAGAGCCAGTATATCAGTGATGGTGAAAAAATGGCAGTTAAGCAAGAAAATGAAGGTGATGCAGAAATGGAGGAAAGCCTCCCCTCTTGTTCCTCTGCTAATGGGCCATCCATCTCCAAGGAGGGATGTACCTGGGAAATTCCGAGGAGAAGGCCTGCCCTGCTGCACATTGACAGACATCAGATCCAGGCGGTGGAGCCCAGTGCGCAGGCCCTTGAACTGCAGGGGTTGGGTGTGGACGTCTATGACCAGGACGTGCTGGAGCAAGGTGTCCTTCAGCAGGTAGACAGTGCCATCCATGAGGCCAGCCATGCTGCCCAGCTCGTGGATACAGAGAAGGAGTACCAGTCAGTCCTGGATGACCTCACGTGAGTGTGGACCATCTTCTCTCTAATTGCAGAGTTTGTGTTTACAAGGGATGGAGAAATTCAGGCCAGAAATATTAGGAGATTTATAGAATTTCTCATATGGAGGATAGAATCAAAAGGGCAGTCATCGCCGAGACCAGTTTGGCTCAGTGGATAGAGCGTTGGACTGCGGACTGAGGGGTCCCGGGTTCGATTCCCGCAAGGGCATGTACCGTGGCTGCGGGCACGTCCCCAGTAGGGGGCGTGCAAGAGGCAGCTGATCGATGTCTCTCTCATCGATGTTTCTGACTTTCTATCCCTCTCCCTTCTGCTCTGTAAAAAATCAATAAAATATATTAAAAAAAAAAAAAGGGGGGGGGCAGTCATCGACCTTGTGTTTGAACCTCAGCCCTTTTCCTCCGGAGCAGCATGCACATGGTGGTTAAAGTTTCAGTCCAGCTCACAAAAGCCTGTTTGTGCATAATGGTGAGGAGTGACCCAGAACTCACAAGCATGTGCACAGAATCATTCTCAGGAGAAGTGTATTCACAGTTCTTATGTATCCAGCTCAAGAACCCAGGAGCACACCTGCCCCCTCACATTTTTCTCTATCTTGTAGTTTCTTTCCCTTAAAATGAGTATGTCTTTTGGTAATTTTTCAGATTTTGCATTTCTAGGAAAAAGGAAAAATATCTCTTCGCTCTTCCTTCCTTTCCTACTTTTGACTGTAAGAGAAGATAAAGTCCCAAGGAGATTTCATTTGTGTTTTAGAGAAGCCTTGGGCCCTGTTGAGCATAACACATTAACAATTAGTAGAGAAGGGAGCGGCTCTGGGCTGCACTAGGAGGGGTGCAGGATTGAGCTCACACTCCATTGCAGTCTTCTCTCCCTTGGCCAGTGTCCAGGCAGTGTCAGGCAAGCAAGAAAGCGAAGGGAAGGGCTGGGTGGAGGGGTAGTGCAGTCTCTGCTGGGGGTGGTTGTGGGAGGAGAAAAAAAGGAGGAATATGGAGCTGTTGGTTACCCACTGAGGAGGGCTATAGTTCAGGTGGTTATTGGCACTTAAAGGACATGTTTTCTATTAAGTTTCCTGGTATGTTCTTTTGGTCTCTTGAGTTGCAGATGTTCTCAGATCGTTGTAGTCTGACCTTCAGGTGTGAGCACCTTACCTCTTTGTAATGAACACACCTTTTACATTTGACCTTAGAATGTGTCCACTGTTTACAGAGATGGCAGGGCAGAGTGCTACAGAGCCACAGGCACATTAGTACTGGATGGGTGGTGGCATGGGGTCCTCAGCTTTGCCAGTCTCTTGCATTGATAACATCTTTTTATGCTAAAATCCAGAAAGCATACAACAGCAAGTTACACAAGTGTCAAGATTGAATTTGTGTTTTGAAAATTGGGAGCTATAATCAATTTTAGGAGCAATGTATTAAAAGTCAATTTTTTCCCCTTTGTAATACTACAGCAAATGTGTTTTCTGGTCATGTGAAAGAAAAATATTGCCACAGATGTTTGACTTATCCAAGAAAATATTTAAGCATTTTTAGTACTTTTCCAAGCTTTAGAGACTTTCATAATGGGCATTTAAAATCTATCTATGGGGTTGTTGACAATGGGGGAAGCAGGGAGTATATGGGAAATCTCTGCACCTTCCTCTCAATTTTGCTGTGAACCTAAAACTTCTATAAAAAGTAATCTTTAAAAATATATATTCATCTTTTCATATAAAAGGACAACTTATTGCACATTGTTTTAGTAGTCTCTTGAATAAACTAGTCACTTAGAATGCTTATAGAACGAATTAATTAGCTTACAAAGTAGAATGAGCAGATTTAAAGAGGCAGATAAAAGAAAACACTAGTCATCTTAAACTTCTAACAACACTTTAGGTTCTATTTATGGCCAAGAAGACTATGCATTTTGGTTTAGTTTCTTTTATCTTAGTTAATAAGAAATAAGAGAGCCATGTTTTTAGTATTTCAATCTTTATATTATACTATTAGAAATGTTACCAGGGTGAAAAATATACTTTTTATCTTATTTTTCAGGTCATGTACAACATCCCTAAGGCAAATCAATAAAATTATTGAACAACTTAGCCCTCAAGCTGCCACCAACAGACACATCAACAGGAAACTAGATTCTGTGAAACGGCAAAAATATAACAAGGTGATTTCAAATAACACTTGAAAAAGTCATCATTTAGACATTTAATATTTAGGAAGGATTCTGAAAAGTACTTATAAGATTTGAAGCAAATATTTATAATAGAAAATTTCAAGTTTTTATGTATGTTTAATTTTCAACTGTTTCCCTTTAATATCCTTTGTTAGAGTATTTTAAAAAATACATACAGACATATTCCCACATATACATACATGTTGGAGAAAAAGTTTTTTGGCTTTGCATGCCTTCTTACTGGTGTACTTTCATAGCCTTCCTTGCCTTACTATTTTCTTTTACCTAAGTTAGGCTCCTGCTTGGTGTGCAGGCCTCTATTCAGTCTCCTTATTTTTTATGAACTTTTTTTTCCTGCTTAGCTCCTGCTTGCATTGATTGTTTACACTCTGTCCTGTGATAAAGGAACAGTGAACACATGCTCACTGTTCTGAGAGGCTGGCCTCAGGTATTACAGGCATCATCCAGCCACACTGTGTCTGCATTTAGAACTTAAGGGTAGGGACCATCTGTTACTTATGATATATTTTTTGTGTGTGTGAGATTTGGAAAACATTTTAGAAATACATTGCATGAGATAGGAATGACTAATTTTGATCATTTTATTTCTGCCATCCAAAATGACTAACAGATATCCTTGTACTTGCAATTGATTCATTGCAATGAGTAGAGTCTGTGCATCTTTCACTTAACTGTGCTAGTGGGGATGTGTGTAGACTCATTTCTTCCTTTTGCTTTCCACTCTCCAGTTAATTATCTTCACCACCCCATCTTCTTTCTCCTCCAGAGTAATAGCCCCAGAGTCACAGCTAGTAGGTCTTGAAGCAGCTGTTGGTCTTCCCAAGTCAGAAAAGCAGTATCTGGCCTCTTTGGGAGTATGTGGTTTAATGTGCAGAGACCTCTGACCTTGGGCTTCAGTGGGTTGGAATTTCAGGGAGAGGGGAGGCTCAAACTTTAGACAATTTTAGATAATAGCCCAACTCAGTTACATATCCCTGTCTTTCTTTAGTAGCTCTTGATGTTTAGAGATAGACTATTCAGAGAGAAAGGCTGTTTTAAATAAGATTTTGCTGAGAAAACCTGCAAACAAATTACAAGTCATTCTATATATACGGCCTTTATATTCATGATTTCCCTCGTCCCACATTCATGTTTGGTATTTAAACATTCTTGACCTTGGAAAGAACTGAGTACCACAGGCCTTTTTAATTGAGGAGGCTGTAGGAATATCCCCATATTTGAGCTTTGTTGGTATAGAGGGTGACAAGACAGAGGAGTCGGTTATGATTGGGGTGAAAGGCTATATCAAAATATATTTTCTTTTTAAAACTTTGTGGTTGGCTAGAATTCTATAAAGAACAATCATAAATATGGTAAGTTATCAAAAGGGACTGACTGTTTCAACTTTTGAACATTCACGTTTATGTTTCTTACCTTCCAACCTATTGACCTCATAGCCCATTGGCTGTTAAGGTCTGAACACAGAAGAGTGTGGTAATTTACCCAGTTGTATTGGGGGAACCAAGTAGAGCAGTGCCACCCCCAAATCAGCAGAGTGTCAGTATATGTGAACCTCAGTTTTTGGCACATAGAAAGCTATGTTAGAAGAGTGGGTGGGGACAGACATACCTGCCTGATGGAAATGCTTTGAGCCCTACTTCCTGCTAGAAATTTGGCAGTGGCTCAAATAAGGTTCTCTATAGTAATAGTAATATATGGAATTTCTGTTTTATTTTTCTCTTGATCAAAATGTAAAAATTTTGTAATGCTGTCTTTTGTGTTTGCAACAATAAGTCACTGCATTGATGTTTTCTGTATTCACATTTACCATTTAAGGAACAACAACTAAAGAAGATCACTGCAAAACAGAAACGCCTGCAGGCCCTTCTGGGAGGAGTGGTGGTAAAAGCGGAACTAGATCATGCCAGTCTGGAGGAGGAGGACGCAGGTGAGGTACTGGGAATAGTGTCTCTGTATTCTGAATTGATACTTGATGCCAGTAGTGAGTCCTGGCCTACGTTTTCTTAGAAATATATTTCTTTGCTTTAGTGTCAAAACTGATTTAGGAAAATTTTATTCTCTACACCTGCAGAACCAAAGTTAGAGAGTGAAAGTGAAATTTGAACTCAGTCTACTGTTGGCCGCTGGTCAACATTTAGTATTATGTTTAATAAATTAGAACTCTTACATTTTTGTATAGTTAATTTTATAAAGATAACTAACATCTTAATTGAGGTACATTTTGTAAGCACAACATCATCAGCATTCATAGAATTGATTTCACATATATTTTTGAGGCATATTTGATAGGCTTTTCAAACATCAGTTTTGTTGTTTAAGGAAAGATACCTTCATTCCAGGTATAACATGGCCTTGATTTTGTTCATATCACTGTCTTAGATGGGTGTCTTTTGGAAAACCTTTTGAGAAAATGCATAAGCTCTGAAATGAAATACCTCTGTAGTCAGTGTGTATGTATGTTTAGAAATTGTCATAGCTGTTCATACTCGAAATAGAAATTAAGGCTTCTTAAAATTTAAGCTCTTCAAGCAAATATTTTCTAGCTCCAGAAATTTATTTAAGAAGAGAATTATGAAGAATTAATTGAGGCAACAGAACAAATATTAGAGATGTACACTTTTAAAGCCATACTTTCTGCTGCTGAGGCACCATAGTTCTCACTGGTAACAAATTTTAGTTCTTGTCTGGCTGCCTAAAACTTGCTGCTATCTTTTACCTCCTATTGATTCTTTGATAAAACTTTGCCCCCGATTAATAGTTACTTCCCCAAATCCAAAAGCCTCTTTTCACCCTTGCTCCACTGGCCTGCATTAGCAAATCCCGTGTTTCCCTGGATTCCTGTCTTTTAACTGGCTTTCCTTTTGGCCCTCAGACCATTCCTGTTTAGTTATTTTTGGCCAACTATTCAGGCTTTATCTTAAATATTAATTGTTCTCAGGATTTTTTGCTGAGCCTCTTGTTGAACCTCTTCCTAAATAATCTCATTCAACTCTCCTTGGCTTTTGTGGGCACCTAGGTTCTAAAATCTTACACATTTGTAGACTTATGGCCTTGTCTTTTTTTCTGAGCTCTTGGTTCCTATTATATCTCTCCATTGGGGCACCAGCCAGTACTTCAGACTCCTGGTCTCTCTTATCGACCTCCCTCTGTCCTTTCTCGGTCCCTAGTGCCCTGTGCTCAATTTTGAAATTGCCTCGGCATAGACCTTGACCTCATTCCTGAACCTTTGCAATTCTGTTTTGAACTTATGAGATAGGCATAGGTATGGTAGACCTTCATTTCTCTCCTCATGTGCTTTTTCTGAGGTTTCTTTCCCCTGTTCCCACGTAGTGCTCCATTTCAGAGGTTGTTGTGGGGATTAACTAATAAAGAATTCATTTCTGGAAGTAAGTTTTGCTCCTCATTTGTAGAAGATAAAGTACTCACTGCTTTTTTTTTTTTCTGTTAAACATTGTACTGGACAGTGTAGTATTGGAAAAAGAGAAATAAAAAGCATAAGGATTGAAATGAAGAAATAAAACTATGACTATTTCTAGAATACATGATTATGTAGAAAATCCAAAAGAATCAATGGACAATCTATTGGAATTAATATGTGAATTTAGCAGTATCATTAAATATAGGGATGATATATAAAAACTAGAGGCCTGGTGCATAGATTTGTGCACCAGGGGTGTCCCTCGGCCTGGCCTACTGGGATTGGACCAAAACCAGCAGTGCTCCTGCCTGTTGCTTCTGCTTATCCCAGCCCCAGTGCACCTGCTGTGGGCTCACACCCAGTCAGGTCCGATCTGGAGAGGTAAGCCCTGCATCTGGCGCCTGTTGGTCAGCTGAGTGGTGCTCCCACTGTGGGAGTGTTGAGTGTCTGCCCCCTGGTGGTCAGTGTGCATCATAGCGACTGGTCATTTGGTTGTTCGGTAACTTAGGCTTTTATATATATGGATAAATCATATTTCTATGTACCAGCAAAAGCAAAAAATAAAATTTAATAAAAATGCCAATTATAATAAAAATCAAATACCCAAAAATAATCTTAACAAAAAAATATAGTTTCCTGAAATGCTTTCTACATTAAAAAAATGTTTCCCGACTGGCATGGCTCAATGGTTGAACATCAATCTATGAACCAGAAGGTCAAGGTTCGATGCTGGGTCAGGGCACATACCCAGGTTGTGGGCTCAATTCCCAATAGGTGGCATGCAGGAAACAGCTGATCAGAGATTCTCTCTCATCATTGATGTTTCTATCTCTCTGACCCTCTCTCTTCCTCTCTGAAATCAATAAATATATATTTTAAAATAAGTAGAAAAATAGAAAATGTTGTTGAAAAAGAAGACTTAAATAAATGAGGAGGCACACTGTGATAATGGATTGAAAGATGTGGTATTGTAATGATGTCAATTCTGTCCATTTATAGTTGCAATGCAACCCCAATATATATTTTCAGGGGTCTTTGAGGAATAGATTGTAGGATGGAGAGTGTAGGGTAAGGCATTAACATACTGATTCTAAAATTCATATAAAAATTCATTGGGTCAAGAATAGTTAAGGCAATATTGAAGAAGAACAAAATATCAAGACTAATTATCTAGCTATAGTAATTAAATCACTGAAGTATTGACACAAGGATAGACAAGTGGACCAATGGGACAGAATAGAGGGTCCAGCAAACAGACTCACCCAGATATGATCACTTGATTTATGACAGATGGGGTAATTAATGTAATACTGTGGAGAAGAATCATGTTTTCAATATGAGTGCTGAGTTAACCCACATATACAAAAACAAATTCCAAATGAGTTGTATATCTGAACTAGAGGCCCAGTGCACAAAATTCAGACACAGGGTGGGATGGTCCCTCAGCCCAGCCTGCACCCTCTTCAATCTGGGACCCCTCGAGGGATGTCTGACTCCCTGTTTAGGCCCATGGCCTAAACCAGCAGTCGGACATCCCTCTCACAATCCAAGACTGCTGGCTCCCAACTGCTCACCTGTCTGCCTTCCTGATTGCCCTTAACTGCTTCTGCCTACCAGTCTGATCACCCCCTAACCACTCCCCTGCCAGCCTGATTGATGCCTAACTGCTCCCCTGCCAGCCTGTTTGCCCCTAACTGCCCTCCCCTGCAGACCTGGTCACCCCTAACTGCCCTCCCCTGCAGGCCTTGTACCTCCCAACTGCTCTCTCCTTCAGGCCTGGGTCCCCCCCAACTGCCCTTTTCTGCAGGCCTGGTCACCCCCAACTTCTCTCTGCCAGCCTGGTCACCCCTAACTGCCCTCCCCTGCAGGCTTGATCACCCCCAGCTGCCCTCCCTTGCAGGCCTGGTCCCTCCCAATTGCCCTCCCTGCTGGCCATCTTGTGGTGGCCATCTTGTGTCCACATGGGGGCAGCCATCTTTGACCACATGGGGGCATCCATTTTGTGTGTTGGAGTGATGGTAAATCTGAATATTACTCTTTTATTAGATAGGCTAGAGGCCTGTTGCACAGGTAGGGGCCAGCTGGTTTGCCCTTAAGGGTGTCCCGGGTTAAAGTGGTTTACCTTGGTGCGTGAGGTAGCCTGGACGAGGGGCCTGTGGTGGTTTGCAGCTGGCCACGCCCCCTGGTGACCAAGCAGAGGCCCTGGTATCTGGGCTTTATGTATCCTCTACAATTGAAACTTTGTAGCCTGGAGCAGAGCCAAGCCTGGGTGCTGCCATTTCTGTGGGGATTCTATAATTGAAACTTTGTAGCCTTAAGCGGAGGCCTGAGCTGGCAAGGGCAGGTGGAAAGCTTGGCTTCCTCCATTGCTGGGGAAACTCAAGCCTCCCTTCTGCTCTCTGTGGCCGTAGCCATCTTGGTTGGGTTTATTTGCATATTCACTCTTGATTGGCTGGTGGGCATTGGCTTTTGGCTGTAGCATTGGTATGGTCAATTTGCATATTACTCTTTTATTAGATATCATGTGATTGATGGAACAAAGATTTTACAGTATAATACAGGAAAATATTTTTTATGACTTTGGGGCAAAGACTTAATGAGACAAATGGGAAATTCTGATAAATGAAATATATTACAACTAAGAACTTCTGTATGTTAAAAAGATAGCATTAAGAGAATGAAAATCGTCAGAGTGGGAGAAGCTATTGCCATTACATATAGCAATCAGAATACTTGAATCCAGAATGTATAGAGAACTAGAAATCATTTATTTATTTATTTATTCATTTACTTACTTAAATTGTTAAATTCTCACTGGAGGATACCTTTCCATTGTTTTTCAGAAAGAATGGAAAGGGGTGGGAGGGGGAGGGTGGAAGAAAGACAAGTTGGTTGGTTGTTTCCTGCAGGCGCCTGACCTTGGCTGAGGATTGAGCCTGCAAGTGAGGTATGTGCCCTTGACCAAGAATCGAGCCTGTGACCCTTTGGGGCATAGGCTGATGCTCTAACCATTGCGCAACTAGTTAGGGCTAGAAATCTTTTTTAAAAAGGTAAACTATAAAAAAAAATGGGCAAAGGATTTGAACATTTTCTTCAAAAGCGGCTATCCAAAATATCCATAAATCTATGAAAAGATACCATGAGTCATAAGGGAAATAAAACTTATATCATAAAGAAATACTACTACATGCCTAACAGTAGCTAAAATAGATTGACAGAAATGTGGACTATTTGGAATTTTCAAACACTGCTGGTGAAACTTAAAATTGATAGGACCATTTTGGAAAACTATTTGGCAGTGCCTACTAAAGCTTAACAAACCCGAAGAATTATAAACATATCTAAAGGATGTGTGCCAGAATATTAATAGCAACAGTATTCCTAGTAGCCCAAACTGGAAACTACTCAAATGTCCATTAACTGTGGAATGGAAAGATTGTAGTATAGTTGTATAATTGAACCCTAACAACAATGAGAATCAACAGACTGCAACTTTATTCAGAAAGTGTGAATCCTACAAGTGTAATGTTGAGAAGAAGCCAGACACAAGAGTGTGAACATTTCCATTTACATGAAGTTCAGAGTCAGGTATAACTTGTCTCTACTGTTGATAGTCAGGTTTTTATCATAGGGGTGGGAGGTGGTTAAAGGCTTGGAGGTACCAAGAAGGACACATCTGAGATGCTAGTAATTTCTGTTTCTTGATCTGGATACTGGTGTATGAGTATGTTTTTTTCTGAAATTTCATGAGCTGTGCACTTTAGTGACTTTTGTTTTTAGTTCAGGTTTACTGAGAAACTGGCTGTGGTATTATTGGTCTACAAGAAATGTAGAGTTGAGATATGAATTTCTTCCTGTTGAGCCTTCCTTCTTTGGGTATTTTGGGCAAAGGATTTGAACATTTTTCTTCAAAAGAGGCTATCCAAAATATCAATAAATCTATGGAAAGATACCATAGTTCATTAGTCATCAGGGAAATAAAACTTATACCATAAAGTAATACTATTACATGGCTGAAGTAATCTTGTCAGATATTATTAATTTCAACAAATGAAAGAAGGACGATTTCTAGGTTACTTTATGTTATTATGGCATAGGTGCCAATTTTAGTTCATTCCTCGGCCAGTTAACTTCACACACCTAGCATAGTGCTATCCAGTGATGGACATGTCTGTCTGTGTTGTCCAGGCACATGTGCTTGAGCACTTGAAATATGGCAGGTACAGCTGAGGAACTGAATTTTCAACTCAAATTTAAATAGCCACATGTGACTATTATATTGGGTAGTGCAGACCTAACATTTATGTTTTATCCATTTAAGTGCATGCTGATTCTTTAGATGTCTGTTTTCAGTTTTACTGTCTCTTGAATTTAAGTCAACCTGAATGCTGGTATTAACAGTGACATGGAAACTTGGGAGATTGCTTCCTCCCAGGTTATTCTTTAATTGATAAGGAAGCATAGCTAAATTTATCTATCTTTATGTTACATATGACTAGGTTTGTCTTTTAATGCATGAGAGTATATTTATAATGCCATATTTTATTTATTTTTTAAAATATATTTTTATTGATTTTTCACAGAGAGGAAGGGAGAGGGATAGAAAGTCAGAAAAATCAACAAGAGAGAAACACTGATCAGCTGCCTCTTGCACACCCCTTATTGGGGATGTGCTTGCAACCAAGGTACATGCCCTTGACTGGAATCGAACTTGGGACCTTTCAGTCCGCAGGCCGATGCTCTATCCATTGAGCCAAACTGGTTTTGGCATAATGCCATATTTTAGAAAAAGTTAATTGAGAAATCACCTTTTTGAACAGGAGTATATTAAATGGTGTGATAAATTTTACTCTATTCTTCATATGCTTTAGTATACTAATGATATATGTATACTAGTATATTTGTATATATACATATATATCTGTATATATACTTTAAAAAATATGTTCTTATTGATTTTAGAGAGAGAGGAAGGGAGAGAGAGATAGAAACATTGATCGGCTGCCTTCTGCACAGTCACTACTGGGGATCGAGCTTGCAACCCAGGAATGTGCCCTAACTGGGAATTGAACCCATGACCTGGTTCAAGGGTCAACACTCAATCACTGAGTCACATTAACCAGGTATTAATGACTAATGATATATTTTCAATATTAATTAATTGTAGGAGCCTACTGTTTATTGAATAGCTGAGTATATCCCTTGTATTCCTGGAGAGTGCTAGTGCCCAATGCATTGTTGTCCCTCTTTCAGAAGCTGGTCCGTCCTGTCTTGGTAGCATGCTCATGCCTGTTCAGGAGACTGCTTGGAAAGAGCTCATCCGCACTGGCCAGATGACACCTTTTGGTACCCAGATCCCTCAGAAACGGGAGAAAAAGCCTAGGAAACTAATGCTTAATGAAGCATCAGGGTTTGAAAAGTATTTGGCAGATCAAGCAAAACTGTCTTTTGAAAGGAAGAAGCAAGTTTGTAATAAAAGAGCATCTAGGAAAACTCCAGCCTTGGTTACTCCTGAGCTGAGCCCAATACTCAGTGAAAACAAATCAAACAAGAGAAGCAGCAAAGTTCTTTCGAAAACAGACAAGCGCTTGAAAAAGCACATCAAGAAACTCCAGAAGAGGGCTCTTCAGTTCCAGGGGAAAGTGGGATTGCCGAAGGGAAAGAAACACTTGGAGTCTGATGTGAGGCCAAAGGCAGAGGGAGATTCTGAGGGTGAAGAGTCTGAGTACTTACCCACTGAGGAGGAAGAGCGGGAGATGGCAGCAGAGGTGGACCTGTCTGCAGAAGGCACTGACTCTGAACTGGGGCCTGTGCTCAAGCGACGGAAATGGCAGAAGAAAATCACAGTGCAGGAGATTGATGATGAGAGTTTTGGGGAAGAAACTGAAGCTGCCAAAGGAGGAGGAGGTCGGAAAGTAGTGAGATGCCGAGACGATGGAGATGAAGATTATTATAAACAGCGGTTAAGGTTAGTCTGGGGAGGTTATTATAAACAGGTTGTACTGCTTGCATTATCTTAGGAGGCAGGTTTATTAATAAATAAGAATTCTAGATCCAGCTTAATATATTAGATCCCTGTTATCCAGAGGTTGAACTTCCTGCAGCCTTAGCGTACTCAAACCATCAGAGTCCCTGAGCCCTCAATGGAGCTGACCCAAATGCTTCTACTTCTGGGTCTTCGCTGAGATTTGGGGGCAAGTCCAAGAAGAAAATCCTAGGTGAAGGGTTTGGGCAAGATGAAATATGGCTTCTGAAGCATGAGATGTGTGCCTTTTCACCAAATGTGGTTGCCCTGTGACAAGGGTCAGGAGAAGGAAAGGTTGACTAATGTTGAGCATGCTGGATATTTTGTTTTTTCTTTTGAAGCAGGAAAGTAATTTTAGAGGACTTTACTTCAAATAAGAGCTGAAATTTAAGCTTTAACATGTGAAAGAATAAGCTTGGCTGCTGCTTTTTTTTTTTTTAATATCTTTATTGTTGAAGCTTGGTTTCTTAAATCCTCCCTCCCTATCTTGAAAAGTAGATATCTATAGAATTATAAACCACTGTCATGCCAGAAATGTGCTTTGTATACACAGCATACCCGTCCTATTCTCTGTCCTTTTTTTATGCTAAAGACTGATTTTAGCTTTTATTTCCATGACTGTTAGTATATGATGCAAGTGAGATATAAGATAAAAGGGTAGGTGAACATGTTCCTTGTAATGTCAGCATTGCGTATTGCCACACATTTTCTGTGAGCTGAGAACAGTGTATACTGCAAGTTTCTCCACCATCTCCCTGAACACAATACTGCTGCATCTCCTGTCTCACCCGGCTCACTGCAGCTTACTGAGAGCACTAAGTAACTCACAGAATGGAGGGATCCCTTTAACAGATTTCTTTTAGGT
This sequence comes from Antrozous pallidus, assembly GCA_027563665.1. NCBI lineage: Eukaryota > Metazoa > Chordata > Mammalia > Chiroptera > Vespertilionidae > Antrozous > Antrozous pallidus. Next base: position 66,463,537 of record CM050510.1, on the reverse strand, counting down.
TTATGCATATTACTCTCCCCGCCCCCCCCCCCCCCCCCCCAGCAGTCAGTAAGTCTAAAGCTCTGTTTTGTAAGACTACTGCTGCAAGAAAATCAAGTTGTTTTTGTAGTCGAGAAAGTCTCAGCAGCCTTTTCAAAGGAATCTGCAGTTTCTCGGGAGAGTGGGATTGTGCCTGGAAGGCTAGTCCTCCAGTAATTCATTTCCCTGCCCCTGCGGCAACACCAAGAACTATGAAGAGAGGGATGAGGGGGATGCTCTTTTGGATAATCTTTCTTTACTAAAAACTGGCAGGGAGAGTGAGGCAATGATGATGTGTGAGGTTATGTACCCTATGGCACAAAGGCCTTGCCATCCAAGTGGGAGGGAAAGGTAGGTATTAGATGCATGGATGAAGTGTAGGCCCTGTGGGGGAGGTGTTTTCGCAGTGAGAGTCATGTCCCATATATGTACAGTGGATTCCTCCATGACCTCCCATCCTGGTAGCTCTTCTGCCCTCTCTCCTATGGAGTCAGGTAGTCCTATTTTCTTTTCTTAGATAAAAGAGTAAACAAATTCCTTGAGCTGCCATATTTGTGGAGGTGAGGGAGCTAAAGTATGGATCTGGTATGGGAAGTATCTTTCAAGGAATGGGGTGGACCTGATAGGTTCTCAAAGATAATGATTTTGTTGATGGGAATCAGGGGCATTTAGTGGATACATTTCAGGTCTGATTGAGTTACATCAAGGAAATAGGAAGGTCTAGTAAAGTTAGATCCACAGGAGAATGACTCTCTGGAGCTGTTGTAACTTTGGCTGTTAATAGTCAGTCCTTTGGGCCAATAGATTAACTCATCAATTCCCTCTCATCCTATAGAGGATTGTAGTCCTAGGCTCATCCCTGAGTTGTGGACTGTCTGTGACTGGATGGATATAAGATAAAAGGGAAGGTGAACATGTCCCTTTCACTGGCAGGAACAGTAAAAATATGTGAGCGTTGGGTGGAGGACAGGCTTCCTATTGCTGGCCCCTGGTTTAGGGAGCCAGGAGAAGGGCTATGAATGCAAATTGGAAATTGGGTGCCTCTTACATTTATTAAATTGGTGAACAAGGGTTTGGGTGGAAATTTAGAGGTGTAAGGTATCTAGTTGTTTTTGATACCAAGGGAAGAAAATCTTTTTGGCTTTGATTCTATTTTCTATTCCTCTCTTAGCGAGATGTAATTTGTCTGTATATGTAGGAAAGTAGGGGTGACAGTCTGTGTAGATTTCAGTGGCTAGTTGTCCCCAGTCCTGAGAGTGGATACATATCCAGCAAGGCCAGGCAGATTTAAGGTATAGGCATTTAAGGAAGGAGTATTATCCCCTAGGTATAGAACAAGGAGGAGAATAATTATTTGGACTTATCTGGTTTGGCAACCTGTTTAAAGAATAGTTTGAAATCTCCAGTTGGCTTGCAGGGGTATCCTGGATGCTCAGTGGGTGTCAGTCTTCTAGCATGTAAGGTTAGACTCTGGTGTGATGTGTCTAGCTTGCAATCTCAGGTACCTTGATGACTGTAAGGGTGGGTAACAGTAAAGGGAAGGGCCCCTTCCAAAATGGAGATAACTGATCTTGAGGGGATCTGTCTTTCCAGGTTTTTTTTTTTTTTATAAGTACTTGTGTTCTTGGTAAGAAGGCTTCCCTTCCTGGGTCATCCACCCTCAGGGCAGGGAGTCTCTCTTTTCCATATTCTCAGATGGCCTTTTGAACTTGTCCACGGGAGATTATATATTCCTTTGAGATAAGGCCATCTGAATGCCATTTCATGAGGACTTACCTTTAGTAGAGAGGGTCCTTCGGTAATTCATACTTGAAGAAGAGCTATGGGGAGGTCTTCTACCAAGGTTTTCAATACATGGGAAAGCCATTTCCTGGTTTAGTTTTCTAATGATGGACTTTAAAGTAAGATTAGTCCTTTCTGTTTTTCCTGATGCTTGGGGCCTCCAGGAGGAGTGGAGGTGATATTAAATTTCTAGGGAAGTAGCTAGTTGTTGGGTGCCCAGCAATACAAAAAAGCTGGCCCATTTTTGCTCTGTAGAGACCGGAGTAGGCAGAGTCTGGGGATTAGTTCCTTAAGTAATGCCTTAGTTACTTCTGAGGTCCTTTCTGTCCTAGTGGGATATGCTTTAATCCATCCAGTGAAGGTGTCGATAAAAGCTAAGGTATTTTGGTCCCTTATATCTTGGCATTTGGGTGATGTCTCATAGCCAGTCTTCTCCTGGGTAAGTTTATTGATGTTGGACCAGAGGGCTAATGGAGGAGGTTGGCTTCCCTTCAGGTTATTAAATTGGGCTGACAGTTTTAGCTTGTCCAGGTGTTTTGTCTGCCCAAGCTTCAGGGTTTATCCAGGAAATTAACTAACTAGCTCATTCTCTTTCTTAGAATTTTGAAGGTCTTGAGGGGAGCAGATGGCTATAAAATTTAATGAAGATGCCTATTGCCCTTGGAAAATTAATTTGGCTCCTAGTTTTCTAACAGATCTCAACCTGGTAGGGGCTGGGGCACCAAGGATAACTATAAATTGGTAGGAAAATAAGCAACCCTTCCAGTGGGAGTAGATTGGCAGCTTGAGCCATCCGTGGGTCAGCTTACCATCCACACCTGCCACCGGGTGAGAGGCAGAGCAGAGTGATCCAGAGAAGGTTGTCAATACCAAGAATGCAGCTTCCATATCAAGTAAAGACTTAACTGTCTCACCTTTGACTACCAAGGTTTCCCTGGGCTCCATCCCCATGATGTTGATTTTCAATTTGGGAGCCACATGGTATCCAAGGCCCCTTTAGTCTAGGGCCGTATGGGGAAAGACAAGTTGGACTCAGGATCCTGGCAGTTCCACCTCCAGTGCCCAGACTCACCCTGACCCTAGGGCTTACTTTCTTGGGGTGGTTCTGCCAATATCCAGATCTTATGTAGATATAGTAGTTTCTGGCAGGAGGTATTTTTCCAGGGCAACCAGGATCTGCTCAATCCGAGTAGCGACAGTGGAGCATGGCTAATAACTAAGCCAATCTCTGATCTTTAGGCCTCTCCCTTGATTGAAGCCTCTCCTCCTCCTCTAGATCCCGGTTATAGAAGACAGATGAGGCTGCCAAAAGTAGGCCTGGGGTAGGGGTATGTGTTCCTAAGAGAGCTTTTGGAGCTTTCTCAGAATATCGGGGGCAGCCTAGGTTAAAAAACAGTGTCGTAAGACCATTGGCCTGCTTCCAGATTGGTCTAGGTTAGTATATTGGCCCCCCTTATATAGATCGCCTCCCTTCTCTCTATGAAGGCTGTAGTAGTCCACTGAGGTTCCTGGCTTATAGTTTTAATTAATAGGTATGGATCGGCTTTGTTTCATTCCATCTAGAAGGCTTTTTAGGAAATGGTCCCAGTTCCAGGTTCTCTGGGAGGTGTTAATAGTACCATAAAGGATCAGTGACCCATACAGCTGTCACTCCTAGAGGGTATTTATCATATGCATACCATTCCCAAGCTGGATGGCATCCTTTATGATCTTGTCTTTTTCTTCCTTATTTAGGGATTGTGCGAGGATTACAGTAATCTCTCTCCAGGTCAGATCAAAGCTTTGAGTCTTCTGAGAATTTTCCTAAGTCCTGTTGGATTTGGCGTGTAAGTCTTTCATAGAGAAAGGGGCATGTACTCTTACAGAAATCCCAGTCAGTCCTACTACCTCTTGTAAAGGGCCAGTTAAATGAGCTTGAAAAGGCCCCAGATATGGGGGAAGAGGGATTGGAGCCTGATAGGTAGTTCTTTCTTCACCTTTTGGGGTCACAGGAGAGCAAGGAGAAGGATAGGTGTTATCTATGGGAGATAAAGGAGGCAGGGGCTGTGAGTACAGTATAACAATTCTGGAGGGATCTAGTTTACAGGTAATTCATAGCCTGGGGTCATCCCTGAGAGTCATAAAGGCTTGGATATATGGGACTTTTGTCCATTTCCCTTGGGAATTGCAAAACAGGTATAGCTGTAAAAATAGTATTAAAAGTAATGGTGCCATTGACTGGCCAAACATCTCCTTCGCCCAACTTATATTGGGGCCAGGGTGTGTTGTAAAAGAATATTAGCCTTTTTTTTTTTTTTTTAAAGGACTCAAGGTCAGATTTCTCCCAGTTGGTATGTATTCCAGAGGGATATCTTGAGGCACTGTGGACTGGTTCCCCATCTTCAGAGAGATAGGTACATTTTGAACCAAGAGTTAGAGGCGTCCCTGCTAATATCTGGGCTATACTGAGCTGCCCTGACGTCTGAGAGCCACAATGAGGCAGGTTACCCTGCTGTCTGGGTGCCACCTAGGTGTAGAATGCTCCTGTTTGAAGCAAGGCATCCCTGCTTTTTGGCTTCCAACCTTAGGTAGTCTTAACGGAAGTCCTTTTCCCCCTTCCCCCCATCACGTCTGTCCATCCAAGGAGTGCCTAGTACCGTCATCACCTTGGGTGGAAAACTCCTCCTGTAACTCTGGTCTTCATTAGTCGGGCTAGTGACCTGTTGCCTTGTCTCCAAGATCTCTGGTCCTTGTGGAGGCCTTGGAGAGAGAGAGCAGCCACCTCTCGAAGGAAAGTGAGAATCCCGGTTAAGTTATTCCTGAGGCTCTTAATAGAAGTTGGAAATAAAGAAAAGGTCGTTGGAAGAGTGTAGAAGGAATTGAGGGTGGTCCTATTACCCTGTTTCAGAGACCTTAAAGAGTATTCAGAAAGCTGTTTTAAAAGACCAGTACCTTGCTTAGGAGGTGTGGCTCAGTGGCTTAGCATGGACCTATGAACCAGGAGGTCACGGTTTGATTCCCAGTCAGGGCACATGCTTGGGCTGTGAGCTCAATTCCCAGTGTGGGGCGTGCAGGAGGCAGCCAATCAATGGTTCTCTCTCATCATTGATGTAAGTTCTCCTATTAATTTCAGTTTTAATTTACTGGTAAGAGCTGTAGAGTCTGAGCAAAATTTCTAGGGATATTGTGTAGTAGGTGAAAGTGTGCTGTTGTGTGTTGAGCTCCAAGGAGTGTTACCCCCTCTCTCTGCTTCTCTCCTCGGCTGTCTAATATAGCCACAAGGACTTGGAGTGCTAGGTAACCAGCCTCTGTGTGCACATCAGCAGACAGATCAGTTATTTAGTTACAGCTGAGTTGGAATTCCCTATGGCGCTCTTGCCCATCATGGGGATGCCTGCTGAGACTGCCACATAGTTTCTTAGTCACCTAAGAATACCAGAGATGCGAGCTGGAGGGAGGAAGTGCCCCTTATCTTTGGAATCAAACAAGTTCAGGCTCTTATTTTTCCAGAGAAAAATTTAGTTCAGACTCCCAGAAGGTAATTAACAAACTGCCAGTATTTACTGTTTACCTGGCTGCAGGTCCTGAGAAAAGAGACCAAGAGCATAGAGGTAGGAGAGTGAGTCAGAGAGGATGACTTACCACAGCAAGTGAGTAGGATAATTCGAGTCACTGCACCAAGATGTAAACAGTGAAAACAGACCTCAGTACTTAAGTTCTGGCTATGAAAAGAATTCAGAGCCAGGATTCGAACTCATGAGAGAAGGCTTATTCAGCAAGCAAAGCAAAAGTGCACTTGAAAGAAAGTTTTGAGTGGGAGGCTCGAAAAGCTGCCTTTGAGTGTGAGCTAGGGGTCCTTTTAACTCCTTGTTGGGGAGTTCAGGGGCGGGGGGGGGGGGGGTGTCTCTGCTTTCTTCTTTGAGCTAACTTAAGCAGCAAACTTTAAGGAGCCAAAGTGGAATCCCCTGTTGGCAAGGGGAGAAGAAAAGAGAAACATGTTAAATTACATCTTGTTGTTGTTGTTAATCTTTATCCAAAGTTATTTTTTATTAACTTTATCCAAAGTTATTTTCCATTGATATTTTAGAGAGAGTGGAAGGGAAACGGGGCGGTGGGGTGAGAAACATGGATGTGAGAGAGACACATCAATTTTTTGCCTTCTGCATGTGCCCCAACTGGGGCCAAGGAATGAACCTGCAATCCAGGTACGTACCTTTGACTGGGAATCGAACCTGAGGCCCTTTGTTGCACGGGCCAATGTTCTAAACACTGAGCAATCCCAGCCATGGCTAAATTTAAACTTAAAAGACAGTAAAATGGGACACAACCCTTATTTTGGCCCCAGAGTGAAGAAACAAAACAAAACATAGTAGATAGAAATTTCAGAAGTAATTGCAAAAATCATCAGAAATGCTCAGTGAAAATCAGTCTATTCAATTGAACATCTCAGGACTGAAACACCTTCAGTTCATTAAGGCATCAGTGGCACTTCTTAGGGATGCAGTTGGTCAAGGACACAAAAAGAGCAAGCTTTTAAACTTTTCTTCTGGGCCCAGGGTCCAGGGCCCAGGCTAGGTCTGTGAAGATTCAAGCAGCCCTACAGGGACCATCAATAGCAGCTTCCAAGATCTGGCCTTTTCTTCCCGGACCCAATGTCAAACACACAAACTCTCCTGTCAGGTTAACATTTTATGTTTTGAAATACGGAAGCATATTTTAAATACCCTTATGGCATTTATTTATTAAAACACCTGTGGCCCAGTGCATGAAATTTGTGGATGGGGGTGGTATCTCTCAGTCCAGCCTGCATCCTCTCCAATCGGGCCTAAACTGGCAGTAGGATATCCTTCTTGCAATCTGGAACCCCTGGCTTCTAACTTTTCACCTGCTTGCCTACCTGATCGCCCCTAACTGCCCTCCCTGTCGGCCTCATCTCACCTCCCAACTGCCCTCCCCTGCTAGCCTGATCTCGCCCCCAACTGTTCTTCCCTGCTGCCTGATTGCCCCTAACTACCTCTACTTGCCTGATTGCCCCTAATTGCCCTCCTCTGCAGGCCTTATTTTGCCCCCAACTGCCTAAAAACCCTTCCTCAGCCCCACCTTAGGTTCTGTCTTTGCAGATTAGGTTCTGGTTGGTTGGTTTCTATGCCAGTCAGTGTCAAAAGCTCCGCCTCCTAGGCAGCCATTGGCTCCTTGCAGTTCATTCAGATTTGGTTCTGATTGGTCAGTTTCTATGCCAGTCAGTGTCAAAAGCTCCGTCTCCTCCGCAGCCATTGGCTCCTCATAATTGACCCAGATTTGGTTCTGATTGGTTGGTTTTTATGGCAGTCAGCATTTCCAGGCCTGATCAGAGAGGCGGGGTGGATCAGCAGTCCCTGGGGAGGTCTGGAGAGAAAGAGAGGCAAGGACTGATCAACAGCTGCCACGGAAGCTACAGATCAGACCCTGCTTCTCTCCAGACCTCTCTCGAGGCCTGACCTACAGCCCCCTTAGCAGTCAGTGCTGGTTCAATATGGCAACCCAGCACTGACTACAAGACTGACTTCCAGTGTTCGATTGAGCCTTCGGTCGAGCCTTTGGTCGTTATGGTCACTGCCTTTTTATATATACAGACTAGAGGTCTGATGCATGAAATTCATGCACGTGTGTGTGTGTGTGTCCGTCCCTCAGCCCAGCTTGCACCCTCTCAAGGGGATGTCCGACTGCCCGTTCAGGCCCGATCCCAGGATTGAGCCTAAACAGGCAGTCGGGCATTCCTCTCACAATCCAGGACTGCTGACTCTTAACTGTTTACCTGCCTGCCTGCCTGATCACCCCCTAACTGCTTCTGCCTGCCAGCCTCATCACCCCCTAACCACTCTCCTGCCAGCCTGATTGACGCCTAACTGCTCCCCTGCCAGCCTGATTGCCCCTAACTACCTCCCCTGCCATCCTGGTTCCCCCCAACTGCCCTCCCCTGCAGGCCTGGTTGCCTCCAACTGCCCTCCCTTATAGGCCTGGTATTCCCAAACTGCCCTCCCCTGGTGGCCCAGTCACCCCTAACTGCCCTCCCCTGCCAGCCTGGTTTTCCCCCCCAAACTGCCCTCTCCTTCAGGTCTAGTCCCCTCCAACTATCCTCCCATGCAGGCCTGGTTCCTCCCAACTGTCCTTCCCTGCTGGTCTGGTCACCCACAACTGCCCTCCCTTGCAGGCTTGGTTCCTCCCAACTGCCCTTCCCTGCCAGCTTGATCACCACTAACTGCTCTCCCCTGCTGGCCTGATTGCCTACAACTGCCCTCCCCTGCTGGCCATCTTGTATCCACATGGGGGCGGCCATCTTGTGTGTTGGAGTGATGGTCAATTTGCATATTTTTTATTAGATAGGATTCTCTGTTGAGATGTAATGGCTGGCTGTAGTTCTATCTTGGTCTTATTCAAACCAGCTGACCCTGCTCCATGACTCTACCTGCCTTACCCAAAGTCTAGGCACATTTTTTGAACTTAAGTATGTATTATTTTATAGCCCTGTTAACACGTTGTGTACCAGTAGTTTTATTGCTAGCTTTATCCAGTGGCCAAATAAGTTTCTATTGAATGAGTACAAGAAATATTGTACAAAGTGTCATAGTTTAAAAAGATATTAGCTTGTAATAACATGTAGTAAATAACTTCAAAATGCAATGGATATTTAATTTATGTAAAACACTGTATAATGTGAAAACATGAGAGTGCTCATGATCTGCCTGCAACGTGTTAATTATAAAGCTCTTTTAAATTCATGAAAGTGGATGACTCTTAGATATCTCATATTCTTTATGCTTTCAGCTTGTGCCGTAAGTCTTCTATTAGCTCAAGATCAATTCTAACTAGGTTTTTTGTTTGTTTGTTTGTTTGTTTTGTTTAGTTGATGCTTAGTAAGAATTTCCTGCCAGGCCTCCTCTACAGTTTAACCTTTCCTGGGACTGGATAATAGCATTATGATCCTACTTTCTGATTTAATCCAGGACCTCAAGCCAGTGTTTGTAGTTTTAACCATTTCTTAAGAGGTAGAAGTAGGATTGGGAGCCAGGACAGGGTTGTGTAAATATCAGTTTCCTTCCATTTGTGGAATGATGTGGAATGTGTAATATCTAGATGTGACCATAAGGTGGTGCCAAGAATCAGCATATAGCTGCCTCTACCTTTCTGAGAGAAACCAAACCAAAAAAGCCAGGTGGATGGGAATTTGGAGAGATTGCTAGGGAGTCTAGATCTGACAAGTATGGTGTGGATAGAATTTTTTTAATCTTCACTCAAGGATATGTTCTACTGATTTGAGAGAGAGAGAAAGAGGGAGAAAGAAAGAGATACAAAGAAATAGAGCGAAACATTGATGTGAGAGAAGCATTAATTGCCTGCCTCTCATATGTGCCCCAACTGGGAATCGAACTGAAATCCAGGCATGTGGCCAACTGGAAATCAAACCTGCAACCCTTCCATGCATAGGAAGATACTCCAACTAACTGAGCCATGCTGGCCATGCAGGTAGAATTTGCCTTATGATCCTGGTGTCACTGAATCCATAGCCATGATGCCTGTTGATGTGACTGGTTTTTTAACACTTTTTTACCTTAAAGATTTTTTTCTGACTTATTTTTTACTTTATTTTACATGAATAACTTTGAGCTTCAAAGGACTGATGACTATTCATTATGCAAATCTTAAAGAATATCTTCCAACGCCCTGCAAGGCTTAATCCTTTGGGAAGATTGTTTCATTGTCTTCCCCTTTGAGCCCAGGAGTGTGTTGAGTCTTGTTCAGAAGGTTTGGCTGTATACACACGTAATTCTAGAAGGGGAAGACTCAGCATTTTCAGTTGCTAAGAGGCATCAAGCCTAAGTAGGATAAACTTTGAACAAAGTCTTTTGGATTTGGAAATTTGGAGGCCTCCGTGGCCTGAGTAGGGATGAGAGGAGATTATATAAGAACAATAGTAGCTAACGTTATTGAATGTTTACTGCTTTGCAGTGCTTCATGTAATATGGGTTCATTGGTTTAAACCTCACAGCCCCTTAGGAGACAGGAACCTGAGCTCAAAAAGCTGAAGTAATTTGTGGCCTGAAGTTGGTGTGGGTCAGGTGGAAGCAGCCTGTCAGCTTGATCAGGTGCAGTGGACTCAGAAGAGCCTGGCCTTAGCAACTAGCTCCTCCCGTTGCTCCATGGAAGTCTGCTGCATGTTTTCTACTGCTCCCCCGAAATGCTGCTGGAGGCTGCACCCCTAGACACACTCTCCCAGGTGCTCTGTCTCCATTTCATTGTTTGGGTATTTCATATAGTTTGCATTTCTGTAGTGCACTGGAGATGTCTAGAGATGTCACCCTTTGTGCTGGGATTGTCCCCTATGGGTCTGTCATTTGGATCTTGGTTTGCCCTGGGTGAGGATTCAACATTTTTAGGTGGCACTTACATAAAGGCCAAATTACCTTGTAGAGCTTGATTTAAAAACACACACACAAAATACAAATCAGTATGATGATTATAGTTAAGTTAGTAACACTGTATTGCATATTTGAAGTTACTAAGAGAGTAAATTTTAAATATTCTCATCCCAAGAAAAACAACTTATAATTATGTGTGGTGGCAGATGTTTATTAATTAGGCTTACTGTGGAGATCACTTTTCAGTATACACAAGTATCAAACTGTTATGTTGTATATCTGAAACAGAGTGTTATATGTCAATTATATGCCAATTATATCCCAATTAAAAAAAACATCACTTGATTCCTAAAAATCTGAATTTAGTAAAAGTTTAGTATGGATTTGATCTAGAAACCTAAATATAATGTTTCTGGGACTTAATTTCTTTCTCAAGAAATAAAACTATATCCTTTTTTATTTTCTTCTAAGGGTCTGTGTGTTTTTTTAAATTTATTTTTTTAGTCTTTATTATTTAAAGTATTATATATGTCTTCTTTTTCCCCCATTGACCTCTTCCTGGCCACTCTCACCCCCCAGCACATGCAGGGGTCAGGGGTTGTAAGAGATCAACCAAAAAGTCAGTGTTGTTTTTAAAAAAATATGTTTTTATTCACTTCAGAGAGGAAGGGAGAGGGAGAGTGATATGGAAACCTCAATGGTGAGAGAGAATCATTGATCGGCTGCCTCTTGCATGCCTCAGCCCACAACCTGGGCATGTGCCCTTGACTGTAATCTGACCCGGGACCCTTTAGTCTGCACTGTACACTGAGCCAAACCAGAAAGGGCCAAAAAGACTATGTTTTGAAGAGAAGCAAAAATTACTGCCTTAAAGAATTTTCTTAGAGTGCATCTTGCCTTCTTTTAAACGATAAAACTAAGACACAAATGAAGACTAATTTAGCTTTGTGCTCTCACACACCTCTCATTCTCAGCTCCACTGCATAATTGTCTGCATCAGTCTTAATTTACTCGGTGAGATCTGGACTCCTAACTGAGGCTATTTCAGCTGCTTAGATGTGCCAATTAAGTCCACCCAGAAAGACCATAAAAAGGCAGATAAGGAAAGTAAAACACTGAGAATCTCAATTTAGCAATTAGAGTAATCTGTAAGGAATTCTGAACTGTCTGAAATAGAGAACCCAGTGCGTTGCAGAAATGCAAACTATATTAAATACCCAGCTTGGTGCCTTGAATATACTTTTAAAAATCAAATCGCACTTATTGTGCTTCTGTTGTAGAATTTCTATCAGGGATATTGCAGTCAGTGAAGAATGATCCTCAGATTGAAATTTCACCCTGTATTAAGAGTGATTTAACTATCATTGTGACTTCCTCATAGTCCATGTAGATCCAAACTGCTCTGGCCTTGGTGGCCTTGCAGTGTAAAAATGCAGACAGAACAGAAAGGTAAAATTTGTGGCTTTGTGTCAGGGAGAGCAAGATTGTTCTGTTAATATGTGATCTCAAGTTACTAATAATTTGACAGTTCCTATTAATATATATATTTTCCATTTTTTGTGGGTTGTATAGGCAGTTGAGTATATTGGATTGTCTAATATTAAACGTGTCTTATGCATATGTTCAACCCAGATTATCTGTAGTCAAAAGAACTAAACAGATTTTACTGCTCCTTGGACAGATGGTAGGTGCCCAGTGAAAAGTGAGTTTGGACTCAACTGTGCACAGTATTGAGGTTGGAAGAAATCACATTATTGCATGAAAATGAAAGCCATCTTTCTCTTTCTTAAACTTTAGCACTGACATTTTTTGAGACAAATTTGAATTGAGGTTTAGTAGAATTTGATTTGCTCTTGTATAGTTGCTTGCATTGTATAGCAATTAAAGAAATGATTATTTACTCTTTGCTTGGTACTATGAGAAAATAGGTGGTTTTGGGGATTTTGAAAAATACTTTTTGAGAGGCAAGTTTATGTAAGAATAAGGAGTATAGACTGGAGCCCAATGATCTGTATTTGAATCCTCACATTGCTGATCTTGGGCAGGCTACTATGGTGTGTAAGTATGTAAATATGTATAATTTCTATTTTTTTAAAAATTAATCTTCAGGCAGAACCAAGATGGCGACATAGGTAAAACACCTATCTTGCCGTCATACTCAGCAATTTTAATACTACAGCTTAACGAAAGAACAAACACCGTCCAGAATCACCAGAAAGCTGGCCGAGTGAAAATTCCACAAATAAAAGTGAAAATAAGACACTGATTCGGAGGAGCGAGGTTTGGAGCGCGCGTTGAAAGATTCGCGCGGAGAGAGGTTTGGAGCGCGCGCCAGCGGAGAGGGCGGGCGGCTGAAAACCGGCCAGTTTTCTTGAACGGGGAGACAAAGGCGTCCCACTGCACTGATTCTCCAGCTTTGGGCGAAGTCCAGGGAACCCACTATCATACGGGGTGAAAACTGGACAGTGGGAGGGCACGCCGAAGCTGGTGCTGCAGGGGTCTCCCAGCTTGTGGAGAAGGCAGCTTGCGCGAACGGCTCAGCTGCGCGAACAGCTCAGCTGCGTGACCGCGTAGAGAGCGCTCTGTGACTTGCTCTCTTATTCGGAAAACCGTCAGACTGCTTTGTTTTACGACTCTGGGTGAGACTCATTTGGGGAGAGTCTGAATTCCCCGGCAGCCGGTGGAGCTTGGCAGCGGCTCTCTCTCAGAGGTGCTGGCAGCCATTGCCACCGACACAGAGTCCCTGGGGCGGAGCTAATACTGTCTGCTTGGCCCGGAGACTCCGCCCACCCAACCTGAGCACAGCTGAGCTTCACAGACAATTGGCCTGGAGGTCAACCCCTCCAAGTGCTAACAACGATTAACCTGAGCTTAACTTCAGCAAGACTGTGCAACCCATATCCACCTCAGGTAACTAGGGAGGCTGAGCCACTGTCCCTAGTAGGAAGTCTACCACGCAAAGCTAATTGACCAACTCAGGGAAGCAGCCACCATGCAGCGACATGGAAAGAAATCAGATGTGAAAGAAATGGAGGGAAAAAAACAACTGGACGTGGAATTCAAAACCACGGTTATAGGGCTTCTCAAGAGGCTCCAACAAAAGGTCGAGGCCTATAAGGAAATAAGCAAGACCACAAAGGAAATGAATGAGTCCTACAAGGAAATGAACGAGACCCTCAAGGGTATGAACGAGACCTGCAAGGAAATGATCAAGACCAACGTGGAAATGAATGAGTCCTACAAGGAAATGAAGGAGACCCTCAAGGATATGAACGAGACTCTCAAGGATATGAAAAAGGACCAACTAGAAATTAAGCATGCACTAACTGAAGTAAAAAATATTATACAAAGACCTAAAAGTGCTCTGGAGCACCCCAAGAACCAAGTTAAAGATTTGAAATACAAAGAGGTAAAATCCACTCAGCTGAAAAAGCAAGAAACCAAAAGAATCCAAAAAATTGAAGATAGTGTAAGGAGCCTCTGGGACAACCTCAAGCATACCAACATCCGAATTATAGGGGTGCCAGAAAAAGAGAGAGAGCAAGACAATGAAAACCTATTTGAAGAAATCGTGACCGAAAATTTCCCAAACCTGGTGGAAGAAATTGACTTAGGAGTCCAAGAAGCACACCGAACCCCAATATATCGGAACCCTAAGAGGACCACACCAAGGCACATCATAATTAAAATGCCAAGAGCAAAATACAAAGAGAGAATAATAAAAGCAGCAAGAGAGAAACAGTTGGTTACCTATAAGGGAGCACCCATATGATTGTCAGCTGATTTCTCAACAGAAACGATGCAGGCCAGACGGGAGTGGCAGAAAATATTCAAAGTGATGAACAGCAAGAATCTACAACCAAGATTACTCTATCCAGCAAAGCTATCATTCAGAATTGAAGGTCAGATAAAGTGCTTCGCAGATAAGAAAAAGCTAAAGGAGTTCATCACCACCAAACCAATGTTATATGAAATGCTGAAAGATATCCTTTAAGAAGAGGAAGAAGAAAAAGATAAAAGTGTAAATTAGGAACAACAAATACACATCTATCAACAAATGAATCTAAAAATCAAGTGAATTAATAAGCTGATGAACAGGATAAACTGGTGAATGTAACAGAATCACAGACATAGAGAGGGAATGGACTGACAATTCTTGGGGAGAAAGGGGGTGTGGGAGGTGCAGCAAGAGACTGGACAAAAATCATGCAACTATGGGAGAGGACAGTGGAGGGGGGTGAGGGCGGAGGGTGGGATGGGTACCAGGTGGAGGGGAACTATAGGGTGAAAAAAAAAAGGGAACAATGTAATTAATAAACTGAACAATAAAGATTAAAAAAAAGACTGTGAGCAGTAAAATAAAAAATAAAAAAATAAAAATTTATCTTCAACGAAGGATATTTTTCCATTGATTTTTAGAGAAAGTGGAAGAGAGAGGGAAAGACAGAAATAACGATGTGAGTGGAACACATGGTTGCCTCTTGCACATGTCCTGATTAGGGTCCAGGCCAAGGAGGAGCCTGCAACCGAGGTACGTGTCCTTGAATGGAATCAAACCCGGGGCCCTTCAGTCCACAGGCTGATACTCTATCCACTGAGCGAAACCAGCTAGGGTTGTATGTATAATTTCAAAACACAGCTTGACCAGAGCTAGCTAACATTACTTAAGGAAGTGATATTTGGCATAGAGGTTAGAAATCACAGGCCATGAAATCAGAATTGCCAAAGTCTCATCTGGTAGCTCTGAGATTTTGTGCATATCCTCATCCATAAAATGTGAATCACAGCAGCACCTTTTTCAAGGGCATTAGGATGATTACAAACAATAATATGTCCAAGATACTTGGCATATGTCAGGGACTCAGTAAATATTATCTGTTTTTGTTATTTGCATGCCCACTAGGTAAAACATTACTACAAAGATCCCATCAAGCCAGTAACGGGGTCCATGAGAATCATAAATATTGGTATATACAAAAAGGTGACTTCTCTCTAAAGTAAAAGGCAGTTTCACAATTGGTGTTAATATGCTTAGCCAAATTACTAGCTGTTACAAACTTAGTTTTGTTGATTTTAGGCTTTTCTTACCTTTCATACATTTTTTATTGATATGATTAACACTCTACTTAGTGATAAAGTATCAGTGACAAATATAAGTACATTTTCAGTAGTTTGGGGAAAAATAAAAAATGGTATTTCCTCTGAACACACTAGGGGGCACTAGATATCTGCCCAGGGAGTATTCTTCAAACCTCATTGGTTCTAAGTGTGGGTATGTCAAGATTATACTTTGTTTCCTCTCAGAACTCTTGTTCTAAGGTTAGTGTTCCAGGTCCTTCTGTTGTGCCATGTAAGGCTGGATTTACATATTCTTGCTGCCTAGTTGTGCAGGATGTTCTGTTCAGGGTGGACTACAGTGACATTGATCTTGGCTGGCAGTAGGGATAGGCTAGCAGGATGGCCTTTACTCTGGGGGGTGCACTTGCCTCCTGCCTGCCCAAGATTGCTATATGTGTTTATTGGTTATTCACCTTTAACCTGCAGTTAACTAAAATTTCTCAGTTTTACCTTTTTTTTGTGTGTGTGTAATCTGCCAATAATTATAAAAGCATCTGACATGTATGCTGTGTAAAAAAAACTGCAACATGCAGTTTTAATCCAAAGGGTATATATAATCTCATTTAGTTCTATAGAAACCTAATATTTGTTCACTTTGTGGTCGTGGACACAAATGCAGTAATTGTTAAATGATGTTTTTAAAGTTCAGACCTCTCCTTAACCTGTTGCAGATCTATAATGCAGCTCTCTGCCTATATCCAATTCTCACTGGATGTCATAAATTTTTTTTTTTACTGGGTTTTCCTCTGGTGGCTGCCATTGGGGGAAGGGGGGCTGTAGGAGTTAGAACCCCCCCCCCCAAGTGAATAATACACCCACTCATTTTATTTGCTTGCAGTTATGACTATTATATGTATGAATTAAAGAAAAATATGAAGGTGGGAACATAAAAAGCATTTTTTTCTGCTAATGTAAATATACTTTAGGGCTAGTTAACATCTTTCTTCTTCTATCAGAAGACAAAGTCTTTCATAAAAAGTTTAATCTTTTACCCAGCTGTTCCACCTGGCTCTAGGGGGAGCTTGGGCTTTTCCTTGGGGCTTCTGATTCTTCCCATCAGCCCCTATACAGAAACTAGCTGCAAAGTGAATCCTCTGGGAGACCCAAAAAACAGAACTCAGGACTTGAAGATGACTTACAACATTTTTATCTTCAATATAACATTTTTGGTTATAAAATTCTAAATTAGAGTTTCTCTGACCTTGCAATTGCTGTTTACCCTGGCTGACTCTTCATAGTGGACCTTTCCCCTGTTATCCAGTGGATATAGTCAGGAGTAGTTCCTTAGGTCACGTGTGTGGGAGTAGGAAATGCAGCGGGAGGGAGGCTGTAAATTAGATGGAACTGGAAGTTTCTTGAACCCATTTCTGAGTGACCCACTTAGATCATTTTCCAACCCTGATGTTTTCCTTATTCCTAGCCCAATTCTGAACCTCATTCATTCATTCATTCATTCAGAATTTATTGAGTGTCTCTGGTGAGGTGGGCATTTACACTAGTCTCTGGGGATATCAAAATGACTAAGACAGTCTCTATTCCCAAGTGGCTCCCAGCCTTAAGGGGAGACAGATACGGATTTCAAAAGATGCTAGCAGAGACACCGGGCATGCCTAAGGTACCAAAGGGTTGAGAAAGCCCCTGGAGGACATGATGGCTAACTGGCTGGTGAGGGAAGCTTCCTTCTCTGGAGGCACTAGTTAGGCAGAGATCTAAAGGGTCCATAGATGTGGGATGTGTGTTGGAGCGGGAGAGTTGGGGGCAGTGCAGGAATGCAGATGCACAGATATGAGGAGGCCACAAGGGATGACATTCTGCCACCTCTCTGTGTTTTTCCGCTTATGTGTATGGAACACTATTGGCATGCTGGAAATTTCTCTTTTGGAAGTAAGTTAACTTTTAAGTGGTGGCAACTAGCTCTCCAGTGTATTGTTAGGGTTTCACTGACAAGTTACAACTGGGGGAAGTATCGTTCCTGGTACAGTTCAACTGGTCCTGCGGTGCCCTGATTGCTAGCAGTATGGTTCTGGGTCCAAGCTGCTACTGATAGATGGTTATTGTGGTATCAGCCCCAGGCCTCACGGCTTAGTCCAGGTTCTCATTCCTGCATGAGTGGGGGAACCAGGGAGTCTTTTCTCTGCTTGCATCTGCTTGGGATTGAAGTTTATGTTTATTGCTAGGTTCTCTTCTAAGTGTCTGCCAGTGGAGTCAACAGCAGGCTGACTGTGGTCGTTGTGTGAGAAGCTAGAGACACTGCCAGAAACACCAGGCCCACTTTGTTTTATGCGGCTGCAGCTGTGACTATTACATGTGTGAATTTTTTAAAATGAGAATAGAAAACAGGAAAAAGTTATTTCTTTTCCAAAAATGTAAACATTGGACTACTTCGTAACAGAATTTAGACATTTTGGAGCTATTTCTAATTTTTAAGATTTCAGATTACTTGGTCCCGGATCTTATTTTTCTGCCATCAACTAATTTTAAGTCATTCTGTGTTATATAAAAGTCATTTTGTTATATGAAAGATGGCCTACTTCACAATAGTTCACTGTAATAGTCTGTTACAGATTTTTTAAAGTGAGGTATTCCAGCAGGTACCCTCTAATGGCTACTGTCTTTATTTATGCTGATCATGTTACTCGTAATAATCTCTTTAGCATCCGTTTGATAAACCAGTTTAGTTTTAGTTCAAATGGACTTGTTCAGGAGTTCTGGCAAATTTGGTGGTGCTTTGCAGTATTGTGTGCGATTGTATTGGACTACATATTCCTTTGTTCCCCTCTGTGGGCATAGTAATGGCTCCTGCCTCAGGGTTGTGAAGGGTTTCACATGTATAGGTAGCATTATATGTAATGGTAGATTAATTCATTTAGTGTTTATTTTATTTTAGGCTTATGCTAATAAGTGCTTTACATGTGATACCTCATTTAATTCTCGCCCAAACTCAGGGAAGTGGACGCTGTTGTTCTCCCCATCTCACAGTTGAGGAAACTTAGATGCTAAACAGATTAATTTAATTTACTTGCTTTGGTGTAAGGAGCTAATAAACAGCAGTCAGGATATGGACCACCTGAGACCAGGACTCTATCTTTGGGCCTGTGCTTACTGCATATCTACCCCAATGTGTTCACAGCACAGAATCCCCTCGACATCTGCTGGCCAGACAGAACCCTAAGGCTTCCAGGCTTTGAGAAGCGGGATAAGCATGCGAAAAAGAGCATGAGACCCTTGAGGGTGGTGAGGGAGGGAACAGCACCTGTTTCTCTCAGGATTCAGATGGCTCTGGCTCTCCTCCACCGCCACAGTGTGCCTTGTACTTTTTGTCAGCCGTGCTTGGCTCTGCCCTGTGTGGCCTCTAGTGACATGGGCAGGTCTGTTTTGGCTACAAGCCACCTAGGAATTGCTGCTTTGTGTAATAGAGAATCTCTTGGCTTGAGCCACATGGGCATGTGGTTATTTAACTGATATTTTCTTTCTCTTATAACGTGTACTGGGTGATTTGTCTTCACAATGATACAAATATTTATAGGTAATAATGATTTTTCTCCACCACCTTCAGTCATCCTTTAGCCAAGCTGAATAAATGTTTGTTTCTTTTCATCTTTCTTTATGAAGCGGATGACACTGGGATGCAATCATTTCTGTGGTGACTTCTGTGGTTTCCGAGGTGCTGTGTGTTCTGTGCTGACATGATGCCTGCTTTTGAAAAGGGAGATAGGAAAGGAGGAGGAAGCTGATACTCTGTTGGTACAGAGTGATGTGGTGGGAAATTCAACAGCCACAAAGATATCTGGGCTGAGTCTAAAGAAATGGCGATCATCTGTCAGTGAATTTCTTGTATTTAAAGTATTTAATGACCTGTTCTGCCAAATTTAAGAAGCCAGTAGCTTCTGGTGTTTTTCTTTTTTTCTTATAAGATTATCTGCGAGTATTTGCAAATGAAGTACTTTTTAAGTACGGTGATAGTTTTTGTGATTTTCCCCACGAATTTTATATTATCCACACATTTTCTAAGTATAGTATCCTTTGTTTTGCAGATGTTTGGTTTTGAGCTCTGATAGTAAGAGTTTGTATACTGAGGAATATCTCATTTGAATTTGCTTGCTCGCTAAATTTCAGGTAGTAAGTAGCAAGAATTCATATATGTATGTCAAGAAAAAGCATGAATATTTAAGTTCCACTAGTAAAGGATACCTATATACCAGGGTTTTTCAGCCTCGGCACTAATTGACCTTTGAGATCTGATAACATTTTGTTGTAGAGGACTGTACTGTACGTTGTTGGATGCTTAGAATCCCTGGCCTCAGCCAGCTCTATGCTAGTAGTTGTAGAAACCAAATATGTCTCCAGGCATTGTCAAATCACCCTGTGACAAGGGGGTAATGGAGGACGGTCAGTTGAGAACCACTGCTGTATGCCATTGCATGTAACTAAGTTTATAGATGAAATGAAACTCAGAATAGCAGACTATTATATAGCCCACTGCATCACTCTTCATTTAATCAGTTGCCTGGAAATTAAGGAAGAAAAATACAAATAAAAGAGAGGAAGAGATTGTCTTTAGAAGTTAAGCACAAAAAGGTGATTAATTTTTTACATAAAAAGACTGTTACATACTAAATCTTCTATAACAGCTGTTTCCTTAGACTTGGCCATATACTGCCTGCTTCCATTTGCTGTTCTTTAGAAATTACCAACAATGCTGATTTATAGGTTCTCTTAGTACCCTGAGAAGCAATTTCAGGTCACCAGCTAGTCTTCCTCAGTTAAACTTCAGCTAACCCTTCCTTTTGCTACTTTGAAGAGTTGAAATTTTCACCAAGGCAAGGAGGTGCTTTAAGCAGTTCCCTGGATGGGTCGCCTGTTGCTCTGTTTGGCCTCCATGCTGGTTTGGTAATTGATACCGGAGAATCCATCTTGTGCAATATCATTATAACCTTTTCTCCTTTAACTTCCCTTAGATGTGTGATTTTTTCTTGCATGAGAGGCAGATAAATGCCTTCTTATATATGTTGCTGTGAGCTTTTTATTTGGAAGGCATTTATCTGTATCAGTGTTTATTTCCACCATTTTGTGAAATTCAACATGTCACTTGCAAGCCTACTGAAAAGTCATCCTTTTATAAATGGAAGTGAATAAAATGTGAGGCTATTGACTTTTTTATTAACTAGGGAAACCAGTGTCCATTGCAGTTATATGAATACAGAATTAGTCTGGCTCAAAGGCTACAACTTCCCAACAACCTTGGAGTATTGCTGAGACTTTTAGATCTTACACATTTTGTTCTTTTATGTATATACTAGAGGCCCAGTACATGAAATTGGTGCAAGTGGTTGGGGGGGAGGGTGTCCCTCAGCTCAGCCTGTGCCCTTTCACAGTCTGGGACCTCTTGGACATCCCTCTCACAATCCAGGATCCTTACCACCCGCCTGCTCACTCCTTACCACTTGGCTTGCTGCTCCCTAGCAACAGGCTGTTTACTGCGTGGCCTGCTGCTCCTTAATGCTGCCGTGGGGGCGGGAGAGGCTCCTGTCACCACTACTGCGCTTGCCAGTCATGAACCCGGCTTCTGGCAGAGCAGCATTCCCCCTGTGGGAGTGCACTGACCACTGGGAGCAGCTCCTGCATTAAGCGTTTGCCCCCTGGTGGTCAGTACGCATTATAGCAACTGGTTGTTCTGGTCATTCCCCCATAATGGTCACTTAGGCTTTTATTATATACTAGGGGCCCTGTGCATGAAATTTGTGCATGGGGTGGGGCAGAGGCTGTCCCTCAGCCCAATCTGCACCCTCTTCAATCTGGGACCCCTTGACCCGTTTAGGCCTGATTCCAGTAGGATTGGGCCTAAATGGGCAGTCGGTCATCCCTCTTACAATCCAGGACTGCTGCCTCCAAACTGCTTGCCTGCCTGCCTCCCTGATTGCCCCTAACCGCCTGCCAGCCTGATCACCCCCTAACCACTACCCTGTCAGCCTAATTGATGTCTAACTGCTCCCCTGCCAGCCTGTTTGCTCCCAACTTCCCTCCTCTGCCAGCTTGGTCACCCCTAATTGCCTTCCCCTGCAGACTTGATTGCCCCCAACTACCCTCCCTTGCAGGCCTGGAACCTCCAACGGCCCTCCCCTGCTGGGCATCTTGTGGTGGCCATCTTGTATCCTCATGGGGGCAGGATCTTTGACCACATGTAGGCAACCCTCTTGTGTGTTGGAGTGATGGTCAATCTGCAAATTGCTCCTTTATTCGATAGGATAGAGGCCTGGTGCATGGGTGGGAGCCAGCTGGTTTGGCCTGAAGGGTGTCCCGGATCAGGGTGGGGGTTCCCTTGGGGCGTGGGGCGGCCTGGGCGAGGGGCCTGTGATGGTTTGCAGGCTGGCCACGCCCCCCAGCGACCCAAGCGGAGGCCCTGGGATCTGGGATTAATTTATGTTCTACAATTGAAACTTTATAGCCTGGAGCAGAGCCAAGCCTTCTGCTGGATCCATGGCAGCAATATAATTGAAACTTTGTAGCCTGGAGTGGGGAGGCCTAGGTGTGAGGGCTGCAAAAGCTTGGCTTCCTCCATCGCCTGGGCAACCCTAGCATCTGCTTTCTCCAGCTCTGTGGCTGCTGCCATTTCTGTTAGATTTATGTATCTTCTATAGTTGAAACTTTGTAGCATTGAGTGGAGGCCTAGGCTGGCAAGGGCAGGGGGAAAGCTTGGCTTCCTCCATTGCCTGGGAAACCCAAGCCTCACTCCTGCTCTCAGTGGCTGCAGCCATCTTGGTTAGGGTTTATTTGCTCCTGATTGGCTGATGGGTGTGGCTGGTGGGCATGGTTTGTGGTTGTATCAGAGGTATGGTCAATTTGCATATTACTCTTTTATTAGATGGGATATATATATTCTAGTGGCCCAGTGCACGGACTTTGTGCATGAGGAAAGGGGGTTCCCTCATCTCAGCCTGCACCCTCTCTAATTGGGGATGAATGTCCAACTGCTGGCAGGCAGACATTCTTCTCACCATCTGGGACTGCTGGCTCCTAATCGCTGGCTGCCTTCCTGATTGCCCCTAACTGTCTTTGCCTGCCTGATCACCACTAACTGTGCTCCCCTGCCAGTCTGATCTTGCCCCCAACTGCCTTCCTCTACCTGCCTGATCTCTCCCCAAACTGCCTTAAAACCCCTCCTCAGCCCCACCTTAGGTTCTGCCTTCGCATTTCACCCAGATTAGATTCTGATTGGTCAGTTTCTATGCCAGTCAGCGTCAACAGCGCCAACTCATAGACAGCCATTGGCTCCTCGCAGTTCAGCCAGATTTGGTTCTGATTGGTCTGTTTTTATGCCAGTCAGCATCTTCTGGCCTATCTCCGTGCCTGATTAGAGAGACAGGGCTGATCAGCAGTGCTCCTCCCCTCCCCCCTCCCTGAGTCCTGGAGAGAGACACGTGCTGCTAGCCAGGCCCAGGGAGAGAGGCGTTGGGGGCGGGGGGGCAAGGGCTGATCAGACTTTGCCTCTTTCTCCAGTCCTGATCCACAGTCCCCTCAGCAGTCAGTGCTGGGTCGCCACGGCAACCCAGCATTGACTGCAGGACTGACATATGGTGTTCGGTCAAGCTTTCGGTCGTTATGGTTACTGCCTTTTTATATATATAGATAGATGGCATTACCCTTCTGAAATATAAATATTCATTTTATTTTATATTTGAAAAGCATTATGTACTAAATTTGTAACTTAGATTTTATTTGGTGAACACACTTTTTTCTCATGGTATAATTATCAGTACTTTTATATTATTGATGCCCCCCATTAAGTAATCAATGTGTGAACCCAATTATAGTCATATTGACCAAAAATTTGCCTTATATTCAAGATATTGTGCTATTTTGTGGTATTACTAGCATATTTTTAGCACAGAAATAGTAATTAGAAATAAAATATTTTTTTGTTATACTGCTGTTTTGGAGATACTTAGCCACATTGAAATTTTCACTGAATCTTTTGTAAAATTAAGTTCATATATCTTAGGAACTAGCAGAGAAATTTTCTCTCAGGGTGTATTCCAAATGAGAAACAGGTAGTTTTGATAATGAATTGGGACCTTAAAAATATTTGTAGTACAGCTATAATAATTCAAATAAGAATTGAATTGAGAAGGAAGGAAAAGAGAATTAGTTGTTTTTCTTCTTTGCATATTGGTGTTTTGGGCGAAAAAAGATCATTCCAACTTACCTGTTTTTTTCCTGTGCATTATCTAGAACAATCTATTTTAATTTGTCTTATAATCAAAATAATGGAAATAAGATTTTTCTTTTTATGGTAGGAGATGGAATAAGCTGAGACTGCAGGACAAAGAGAAGCGCCTGAAGCTTGAAGATGATTCTGAGGAAAGTGATGCTGAATTTGATGAAGGTTTTAAAGTGCCAGGTTTTCTGTTCAAAAAGCTTTTCAAGTATGTGCCATGGGTTTTTTCTTTTTATTCTGTCATCAAGCCATTGTGTGCAGATTAATATTTTAGGAATTACACAGCAGTTACCTGTAGGCCCTTAGGTACTTGCAGCAATTTATTGCAAATAGATGCTGTCAAATGAAATTTTAGCCACATGCTGTTCATTAAAATTAGATGATAATAAATTGACTAAAGTGCGCATTGGGTATGTTTGTAAACTGATGAATCTATATGGACCTGTCTTAGCAGACTAAAAGCAGCACACTTAAAAACCATCTACATTGAGTTATTTTATTGTTCTTAGTAATTTTTAGGAACCAAATCTCTAATTTCTTAAATCAGGTTAATTAAGAAGAGTTTTATATTAAAATCAATATTGGGAAGGTTTTTTACTTCTATGTAGAATAAGAAAAAAAAACTGTTTAGATTATTTTCCGAGTGCCCTATATTGTACCTAAGGGTATAATACTTTTGAGCCAACCAAATGTGCATCTAATTATTTTATATAGATGTCCTAATGTCAAAAAAAGAAGATATAGGTAAACACCTTCAGGATTGAGTTGCTCTTTGAAACGGACTATGCTTCATATGTGAAGTGGCCTCAGTGTTAGAACCGGATGCTGGATGGCAGGTGCTTGCAGAAAGCCTGCAAGGCCCTGGCAGTCTCATGTGATGAATGTGAATACTGAGGCACATTTCAGTCTCATCACTCTTGGGACTTGCTTAACAAGGTACTTCAGGAAGGCTTCTTAGATGCATATAGGAAGTTAAACCATTAAATAGCTTCCTTCTGTCTCTCATCATCAGTTGGTAGTTGGGTGCGGGATGCAAACTTCTTTCTTTGAAATGGTTATGTTTAATCTTCATAGATTTACCTGCCAGCCATGCTTTAAACTTCTGCAAGATGTCTATTTAAAAATAGCATGATTTTTATATTTCATCTCAAAGAGTTTTTATTCATAGTTTAATTTTTCTTGGAGTGTGGGGGAGAAAACAAGTACAGGAAAAATTATTTTATCTCACTAAACATAGAAAAGCTGAATCCTAAAGATGTGCTGAAGTATCTTGGTTGGGTTGCCAAAACTAAACAGAAAAACTGCAAAGAAATTAAAAACTGAATAAACTCTAGTAATTTTTATAGATTTTATAGCTTGGAGAGGTGGCAATTTTATTGCTTTCTCAAAATGAAAATTAACTATGGAAAGATAAATAAAGATGTTTACTGGCAACTCTTTTTATCTTCTCTGAAGTGATTGCTTATTAAGTAACAGGCCAAATTACAGATTAAAGTGATTTAGCAAAGATAAGATACTTCACATATAGTGATTTGGCAAATATCCTCAAGACTCAAGTTGAACCTGCATTTTTAAGAAATAAATGTGAAATTTTCTAGCAAAAAAATTTTACAGTTAATAACCAAACTTTGCTTACTAGGAATGTATATGCTTTATTGTATTGACTATTAATTAACCTTATTGTAGTTAATGTTAGCATGTTTGTTTGTTTTTAATTTGTCTTAAGTACACATTTCTGGAAAGTTTTGTTTTTGTTTTTCATCTTTCAAAAATGGTTTTGAATACTTCACAAATGTTATAAAACTTCTGTTCCTTTTCTTCTGCTATATGAAAAAGAATAATATGATTGATAGTCTCCATTTTTATTTTATGATTATATTTTAGGTAAGGCAATTTAATTTTAAACTATAGATATGTATTTTTCTTGTACTTACTACACTCTGTGGAATTAGATTAGCAGAGAATTGTGCACAAGGGAGTCAGAAGGTACAATTATCCATTTAAGTGATATTTTCTGTAAGATCATGTTTAACTTTTAAA
Source organism: Antrozous pallidus (assembly GCA_027563665.1). Taxonomy (NCBI): domain Eukaryota; kingdom Metazoa; phylum Chordata; class Mammalia; order Chiroptera; family Vespertilionidae; genus Antrozous; species Antrozous pallidus. The sequence goes on along the minus strand of CM050510.1, from coordinate 66,437,989 downwards.
TATTCGGTTTTGAAAGTTTGCCCAGCAAATGCGTTCATCTGTATAATTTAGCAATCGAATGGCAAGCTTCACCCTTTTGACCTTACTTTTAGCTATAATAGTTAATGCAATCTTGGATTAGTGTGACAATGCCAAAATATACCAATTATCTGCAATAATTTTGTGATGTTTTAGTCTCATGGGAGAAGCAGAGTATAATAATTTTTTTTACTATGGCACAGTAATTTGTAAAAATCTTTAACTTTCCCTAATGATCCCCAATCGATGCCTGAAACTGTGGATAGTACCAAACTTTTCTTTTTACTTCTCTTTGGCATAGTCTGAATTGCCAGCACCACTCTTGTGGTTGGGCCATTTTTAAGTAAAATAAGGGTTACTTGAACACAGGCACTGTAATATCTCAACAGTGGATGTGATAACTAAAAGAGCTACTAAGTGATCAACGGGCAGAGAGCATGTACAGTGGGGGCAATGCTGGACAAAGGGGTGACTCAAGTCTCAGCAGGACGAAGTGGGAAGGCTTCAGATTTCATCATGCTACTCAGACTGGTATGCAAACTTAAAACTTATGTTTATTTCTGGAATTTTTCTTTAATATTTTTGGACTGTGATTACTGCAAGTAATTGAAACTGTAGAAAGTGGAACCACAAATTAAGGGTTAGTTCTGTACATGGGTTTTTTTAATGCATCCTTTTCCAAAGCTGGGATTAGTGTATTATATAGCCAGTTCACAGCCAGCTTTTATTCTAGATCTGGATTTCTCGTCTTTAGCACAACGATATTTTGGGCTGAATAATTCTTTGTTGTAGGGACTGTTCCTTTGCGTTGTAGGATGTTGACCAGCATCTCGGGGTTTCACCACTAGAGAACAATGACGCTTGCCTCTAGATTGTGCCAGCTGTCTGTCTCCTACGAAGCTGAGTAGCCCTTCCTTGAGAACTACTGGTCAGGATTATCTCTATAAAGTGGTAGGAATCAGAGGTTCTGGATTTCAGTTCTGCCTTGCTCATTTTTTCTAACAGGGTGACCTTTGGCAAGTTTCTTAACCTCTGTGTGCCTTCATTTCCTAACTATAAAACGGGCAGGCCAATCTCCCTGCAGGGTAGTTTTGAGGCTATATGCAACCAGCTGGCCTGGTGCCTCCCTGGCAGTAGGCTCTAGGCTCCCCAAGTAGTTGCCATTATTCTCTGATTGCATACTACTTGATAGAACTTACCCTTCTTCCCAAATTAAATGATCTTTTATTCATAGTGCACTTTTTATGTTTTGATTTTTAATCCTTTTTTTTTTAGGGTGCATATTCAAATAGCATATGATTAGCAAACTTAGCAACAAAATTCTTATTCTAAGCTTTCCTAATGTGATAGATAATAATGGCAATGGCTGGAGTCAAATTTTTGGAATTGATTTGGAAAATACTGGAGGAAAGTTAATTGTGACATAAGAGAAGATTAAGTAAAACTAGATCAACAAGGACTGTAGTTCATAATGAGATTTTGGTTGACATGCCATGTACCAAATAAATTTGGGGAGTAAAATAAAATCATTTTCTTTTAAGGTGGGGAGCTCATTAGTCTTGATATTTGTCTGAAAAAAAAATCCTTTGGATTTCATTGACTTTTAACTTAGTTGTTTTTTTTTTTTTTTTTTAAGATTTTTTTTAACTTGCCATGTAATCTTTGTACTGTTCCATGATGTTAACTCTTAAAAATTCTTTTTGCATTATTCCTTTTTTAAACTTTATTTTTAGACTACAGATTAAATAAATATACCATTGAGAAAGGAAAATACCAATATTTTTCTTTCTTTTTTTGTAGAGAGGTCTGTGTTATTATTACCTTTGAGTTGTACTCCTTATTTAAAATTTCAAGAGCTCTGATGTTTTGTATCTATGAAAAAGTCCCTGAATCAAGTTCTGCTTTAAAATATTAAAAAGGTTTTTTGTATTGTTGATTTTTTAAAAATGAGCAGTGTCAAAGAATTTATTTATTTATTTGTTTGTTTAAATGTATCTTAATTGATTTCAGAGAGAAAGGCAGAGGGAGGGAGGCTGGGAGGGAGGCGGGGAGATAGAGAGAGAGAGAAAGAGAGAGAGAGATAGAGAGAGAGAGAGAGAGAGAGAGAGAGAGAGAGAGAGAGAGAGAGAGAGAGAAACATGATGAGAGAGAATCATTGATTGGCTGCCTCCCGCATGGGGACCAAGCCTGCCTACAACCCGGGCATGTGCCCCTGGCCAGAATCAAACCCAGGACCCCTCAGTCCGCAGGCCGACGACGTTCTATTTCACTGAGCCAAACCGGCCAGGGCTATTGTTGATTTTTATTTATTTATTTATTTATTTATTTATTTATTTATTTATTTATTTTTAATATATTTTACTGATTTTTCACAGAGAGGAATCGAGAGGGATAGAGAGTCAGAAACATCGATGGGAGAGAAACATCGATTAGGTGCCTTCTGCACACCTCCTGCTGAGGATGTGCCTGCAACCAAGGTACGTGCCCCCCGACTGGAATTGAACCTGGGACCCTTCAGTCCACAGGCTGACCCACTGAGCCAAGCTTGTTTCAGCTATTGCTGATTTTTAAAAAAACATATATATATTTTGCATATGCTAGTAATATGACAGAATCATCTGTTATGTATTAATTTTGTGAGGAACTCTATTATTCAGACTTGTTTATCACCTTAAAATTTAATTTAATTTTTTTTATAAAAAGAAAATATGGACCTAGTCAGTTTGACTCAGTGGATAGAGCATCCATCCATGGACTGAAGGGTATCAGGTTCGATTCTGGTCAAGGGCACGTATCTTGGTGATAGGCTCGATCCCTGGGCAATCAGTGTGTGTCTCTCACATCGATGTTTCTCTCTCTCTGTGTCTCTCCCCCTCCCTCCCACTCTCTCTAAAAATCAATGGAACAAATATCTTCAGGTGAGGATTAACAACAACAAAAAAAGAAATATGATTACCAGTGACTTTTCAGTAATATATGCTATAAATTGGTAATCTGAGGCCTGCTCTTTGATGCTGTTCATGTTTGTTGTTAATAGAAAATTATTGAAAATTTAAAAACTAAAAATATTTAAGATTTCTCCTTCAGGAAGATACTGAAAAAAATAATGAGATAATGTTTATCTACCAAGCTATTTTTAATGTTGTAAAGGAAAGAAAATAGTGCCTAGTTATATCACCTATCAGTTTAATTAGAAATGTGTTTATGTTCTGTAAAGAAAAATTTGTGATTTTAGGCATAGATAATAAAAAATGTATGACCTTTAAATATAATACTTATGTAAAACACACATCCGGCATGTTTCTCTAACTGGGACTAGAACTTAGTGAAATGATTAATTCATGAGTACTTGGTGTTATGATCTATATTATCCACCATTTGCCATTTTATTTTTCTTGTTGATGTTTGTTGTTGTAGGTACCAGCAGACAGGTGTTAGGTGGCTGTGGGAATTGCACTGCCAGCAGGCAGGAGGAATTCTGGGAGATGAAATGGGATTGGGCAAGACCATCCAGATAATTGCCTTCTTGGCAGGTCTGAGCTACAGCAAGATCAGAACTCGTGGTTCAAATTACAGGCAAGTGCTCCTCTGCAGACTGTCAGTCTGTGGAGCTCAATTAATATTTTATCAGATGTATTGCTGTGGAGGAGGGTCTTGTGAATTATTGATGACATTTCAATTACAATATTCCTTTAATTCTTTTAGTGGGGGAGATCAAAGGAAAATTTTTACGAGACAATAGAGCTGTAGGGCAGGAGAAATTAAACATGTAACACTTTTAATGAATTCTAGGCATTGAGGCTTCATTTTGCAGATGAGCCCCACTAGATATTTTGGGTCAATACAGTTGTCTAAGGTTAGCTTCTACAAATGGATTGTTTACAAACTCAATTATGTTAATATCAATAGTTTACACAATATGGAATTTTAAATTAGACATGATACTTTTAGTTCCATTTATTAAATTTTATATTAAAATATTTGTTTTGGCAGGAGACCAGGTAAGCATTACAGTAAGTACAAAGTCTATTCATGGGGAAAGTTGGGGCTTTGGAAGAGCCATCCTGAATTTCTTTTACAGTCAGTGTGCATGAGAGCATTTATAGACAGCGATTTCTTAAAATAACAATACTATGCTTTCTAGCCCCTCTTCCAAGTCTTTATAGAAATGCTAAGGCCACAGCCTAAGTGACTATCTGAAATGCTAAAATGATAGAAAACTATGTTTAGATTTTAGTCTTTATTTTCTTTAGGAATTTAAATAAACTATTAAAGTTTTAGTATTTAGAAAGGATACGAATTTTAAAATGTTAGTTCGGTATGGTAGGACTGAAATACTTTATTTTAAAATCTGGTGACTGTTTCCATATTTAAGCTGTAAAATTGCTTTGTATAGTTTAGTATTGGGAAAAATAATGCTAGGTAAATTATGTGGGTTATTCTTGAAGCCTGTTCATCTGAGAGCTTATTATTTTTTAAAATCTTTATTGTTGAAAGTATTACTTATGTCCCCTCTTCTTCCCCACCCCCCATTTTAATCCCTTCTAATCCACCTCCCTGCCTCCGCCACCCCCCCAGGCCTTCACCACCCTATTGTCTGTGTCCATGGGTTATGCATATACAAGCTCTTGGGTTGATCACTTCCCACCCTTCCACCCTCCCTCACCTTCCCTCTGAGATTCATCAGTCTTTTCTATGCTTCTGTGTCTCTGGAACTATTTTGTTCATCAGTTTGTTTTGTTCATTAGATTCTACATATGTGAGATCATGTGATACTTGTCTTTCTCTGACTGGCTTATTTCACTTTGCATAATACGGAGAGCTTCTTAGATTACAATAGGCTTATCTAAGGAGTAAAAGCAAGATTATTTACCTGATGGTTTTGTGTAGAGACCTCAGGCACTCTCTAGATATGATTTGGAAACACCTTTAAAATCATATCAGTGAGTCTGAAGTCACAACTGCAGAAAGTCCCTGTGTTGTGCTGTCCTCCAGTTCCTCAGTGTATAGCAGATAGCCAAATACAAAGCATAGGCTACTGAGTGAAGAACTTTTTATCTTCAGAGTTTAGTGCTCTGTTTTTATCCCTTACTCTTTTATTAATTAATTCTCATGCGGAGTATTTAAAGTTTTAGAAATATTTATGTAAATGTGCAAAAGGGAAAAAACCCTTGGCGATTTTAAAATACTAAATATTTTGTTACTATTACAAGGAAGAAGAGGTTTTTCTTCAAATATTAGAATTCTGTTAATTTTGCCTGGAAACAAGTGAAGACATCCCAGCCCAGGGAGAAGTCAAGAGTTGAATTTAATGTTTTCTTTCCTCAGACTGCCATTAGTTTAGATTTTTAAAAACGCTTTCTCTGTTCTAAATGGCTCTTAGGTGGGCTTGGTTCTGTAATTCCACTTGGGCTTTGTTGTTGTTGTTTGATAACTAAATGTTTTCTAGGACTGTCTTTCTTTCTTTAAATTATTTCTGGGATTTTTTTTATTTCCCATGTCTTTTCCTCCTTTCCTTTCCTATTATCATGAAACCTGTATGGAACCTAGTCCTCCGGGCCTAGGAAACCTAAAGTCATCCCTGCAGTGTAATTTTGATCTAAAAATTAAAACATGCCTCCTGAGCAGTGACAATTGTAGGAGCGAAGTCAGGGCTAATGATGAGAACAGCTGTAATCAATTAGCTATCGATGCGCATATCCTCTTTCCATAATGAAATTGTGTGACATGTTGGACTATAGCCCAGATCATCTTCACTGAAATAGTATTGGTACAAGTGCTTCCCAGAATGTGGTTGTATTATCATCAGAACAATGAGGCTCTGTATGAATAGAGGTGCACTGAAGGTCCCCCCCACTCCCGTGTGCCAGAGCAAACTATGTGTCAGCTTTGTAACATGTCCTCCTCTGAAATGGAGTGAATTTAGAGTTTTCCTCTGTGTTCATGTCCTAAAGGAAAAGAGTCAGATGACTAGTCAAATGAAGTGCAAATGAAATTGAGTTATCAGGTGCTATGAGTCGGCCTTGCTTTATTGGCTGTGCACATTTCTCCCAAACTCCTATAAGCTGTCAGTTTGGGGCCCTAACTTGAGGTGGTCTTAGTGTTTTAATTTTAAGGCCCATGATCATTAAAATAGTGAGTCTGTGTGAGAGCAAGAAGAAATTTCGTGGTAAAAGACATTTTGGATGGTTTATTTTAATGTATATATGTGTTTGTTTTTAAGAAGGAAGAAACATATGACACGTTGTTAATAAAAATTTATACTGGTCAGTGTGTTTCTAGTTCATAATGCACATACTATCTTATTTTCACTTTGCCATTCATATTGTGATAGTCACACCCCAAATTGTATGATGGAGAGGAAAGAAATTATCTTTCAAACTTCAGATAATATATTAAAGTCTTAGCTCTCATTTAGTAAATTTCTAATCATAAATAAATGGCTTGAAAAAGTTAATAAACTCTCAAAAGTAAATATTTTACTTTGTAATTTCTGGTAAGTTCTAGCCTGTGAATAGCAGATTTCCATCCTGCAGGTTGACATATTTGACCCTGGCTCTATTGGCTTGTCTTAAATTTGTGAGGTAATCAATGGTAATCGAGGATGAAAGGAGCTGTAGCCAGTTTAGTAATCGATGCTAATCCTCTAGGATATTTGGCACTTCGAGTGGTCATCTCACCAGTGTTGAGGGCTGGAAAAGGTAGGGTAGTGAATGAATTTGATTGCTCCTTCTTTGGTTCAGGAACAAGGTTGGTATTGCTCCTAGCTGTCCACTCAACCTGTAAACCTCCATAGTCTTTAAATAAAGGAAGAATGACAGAAATTGAAGGGCATAATAATCCACGCACATGTTCAGCCAGAATGTAATATTGGCCTTAAATGACAAAATGGGAGTCATCATTGTAGCAGTCTGCAGAAAGAGAAAACTGCTGTAGAACCGAATAAAACCCCTATATGTGTATATTTATGCTTATTTGAAAGTAAATTTGTTTTTAACTATTTTAGACAGATTTGAATGGTTGTTTCCTAATTCCTGCTAAGTACATATTGATGGTAACTCTTGTTCCCCTTGGAGGAGATAAGCCAGTGCATTTAATCCTTTTAGAAAGGAATATTGTCTTGGAAGGGGCCAGGGCAGAGGCACACTTTCTCAGGACCTGTCTTGGTGAGAAGCAGAGACGTTTGGGGAATTTGCAGGAAGTGCCAGAGTCGATTGCAGCCTCTGACTTCTGTAGCCCCAGCCCTTGAGCAGACAGAGCAGAGGGCAGGGCAGGGACTGAAGCTGCAGGTTTAAAAGCAGGTGGAGACTCTGTCACATTGGAGTATAAGAGTAAGCCTCGTTTAGGTTATGGCTTGTTTTTCTATTAGAACTACAAGGTATTTTTTAGTTTTGGACAATACTGTTTTTATTATTTCAAGCACTGTGATTTACTCTGATTTATATATTTTTAAGTTCAGTATCATTTATTGAGCTGTAGCAAGAAAATAAAAATTACATATGATCTCCCAACTCAGAAATTATCTTTTTTAACATTTCAATATATTTTCTGCCAACCTTTGAAAATATTTTTATTTAATAAAGCCACTATTCATTAATTTCTTCCTGTGGCTTAGGCATTGAGATGGTTTGCAGAAAGGTGCTTAGGAATGAGGGTGATTGGGTTGGTTTAGTATGGGTTCTCATTAGTGTGCTGCACTGCAGCGGGGTCTTTAGCCCTTCTGGAGAGGAAAGACAGGGACAAGCTACAGAGGTAGCTGAGGTCTGCAGGACAGATAGACAGTGTCGATGATGAAAGGATAGGAAGGGGCGAGGCAGAGTGAGAGGCCCAGGTTGTGTTCTTTGTGGGAACTGAAGACAGTGCAGGCAGGTGAAGTGCTGAGCCTCAGGGCAAATGTTGGGGTGGGGCCATGAGAGGTGAGGCTGGCTAGGAGAGCAGAGCTCAGATACTTGTGGTGTCATAGGCCAGATTAGGTGTTTAAACTGTTCCAAGAACAATAGGCAGACATTAAAAAGCTTTTTTAAGCACAGGGATGAAGCAATCAGATTTTGCTTTTCTGAACTGATCATGCTAGTACACACAGTAATGAGGTCAGGACTGAGCATCAGCGGTGTAGATGCACAGGCAGGTAGCTTTTGGAGGGATTTAGGAGCCAGATTTTACATGAACTCGATAGGTTGGATTTGGTGGAGAGCAAGAGGGGCTGACCACTAGTGAGGGCTGGATTTCCAAATTGGGTACCTGGAGAATATGTGACAGTTCTTTCCATTGGATTAGGACAGTGGTCGGCAAACTCAGTCAACAGAGCTAAATATCAACAGTACAATGATTGAAATTTCTTTTGAGAGCCAAATTTTTTAAACTTAAACTTCTTTTAATGCCACTTCTCCAAAATAGACTCTCCCAGGCCGTAGTATTTTATGGAAGAGCCACACTCAAGGGGCCGAAGAGCCGCATGTGGCTCTCGAGCCGCAGTTTGCCGATCATTGGATTAGGAGACATGGAAGGCAGGGTGTGGGGCGGGGAGATGTCATGGGAACATCTGAGTGGAGATACAGCAGTTAGACATCCAAGCATATGGTACTTTGGAGTTCAGGAAGGAGTTCTGGGCTGGAGACCAAGATTTGGCGTCATCCATGTAGAGGAAGTAATTGAAACTATGGGAATTAATTAGATAACATGGGGCAAGAATCTGCAGTGTACATCTAACTTTAGTCAACACTGTGTCTGGCAGAAAAAGGTAAGGGAGGGGAAGAAGGGCAGTTTAAAAAGTGCCCGAGACTGCTCCAGAATGAGGGAGAGGGCCAGGGAGGTCAGTAGTGTCTGGACAGTGTTGGCTCCTCTTGTAGCAGGAGCTGCGCGAGTCTGATATTAAGATCCCTATAGTTCAAGTTGCTTAATATTCACTTATACCCTCACTAGCACCTGACTCCCTGCAGGACTGCAGATGAAGCAGCCAGCAGAGGGCGGGCGGCAGTGGTGGGGCCCATGTTCATAGCAAGGCCCAGAGGCTGGTCTTCGATGAGAGAAGGGACACTGTTCTATTGTCACAGGAGGGTAGGGAGGGCAGGATGGGTAGACTCAGCTACTTGTGGTTTAAAGCGCATCAGGATCTTTTGACTGTAAGTAAATAAAGCCCGGTTTCAAAATAGGTTAACTCTCCCAGTATGTGTGCTATCCCTGGAAAACTGCAGGAATGGGCAGTAACACCCTGGTCAGTAGGCTTGGATATCCTCAGGGACCCAGGTGCTCACATTTTTTCTTGTGGTCAAAAGATTTTGCACTGTAGCCCAGCTGCCCCGTGGCCATTGGGCTACTTCCTTGTACACATGCAGCAGGAGACCCACAGAGGAAACGCTCCCCAGCTGAGAAGGGTGTGTTCCAAGATCCCCAGTGAATAGCTGACACCTATGCTTAATCACCTATGATAAAGCTTAATTTATAAATTAGGCACAGTAAGCAATGAACAATAGTAACTAATAACAAAATAAAGTAATTATAGCAACGTACTACAAGTAAAGATGTGTGAATGTGACCTCTCTCTCAAAATATCTTCTTTTACTGTTCTCTCCCTCTTTTTCTTGTGATGATGTGGGATGGTGTGGTGTGTACCTGAGGAGGAAAAGAGGTGAGTGGCATGGGCAAGGTGTCATAGCACAGGCTGTTATGAGGGTGACTGAAAGCAAGTTCTGTGGTACCACGACAATCAATTTGAGAGCCCAGATGGCCACTCAGTGACTAATGGGTGGAAGTGTATATAGCACAGGTACACTGGCCGAAGGGGTGACACATGGCTGAAGCCAGATGTGGGATTTCATCACGGTCTGGCTGCTCAGAATAATTTAAAACTTTAGAATTGTTTATTTCTGGACTTTTCCATTTAACATTTTTGGACTGAAAATGCAGAAGGTGAAACCACAGATAAGGGGGACTACCATCACTGGGTGAGCCAGTGTTCCCAGGCCCCTTAGTGGACTGGTGAGCATTGCCAGGGGAATGGTGTGTGCTGACAGTCTGAGAGGAATGGGGACTCCTGCTTCTCCTTTCTTCACTACAGCCAGACAGTGCTGAGGCCAGCAGGTACTCCTCTGGGAAGGAAGCGTGGATGCTGCACAGCACTGGTCTGTTAGGCAGGAGCTAGGACAAAGGCATGTTGGGATAGTGGTCACAACCCTTCTATCAGCTACCTATGTGTAAGTCTTTTTTAAGAAGACTTACTATGAACATTTTTCCAGATTTTAAAATATTCTTCAGAAAGAATATTAATGGTTACATGATATTCCATCTTCTTTAATAAGCACTTACAGTATTTACCGTGTGGTACAATATTGACTGTAAGCACTTCACAGATATTGACTGACTCAGTCTTTACATAAACCATATGATTAGTACTGTTATTCCCACTTTAAGATGAGAGACTGAGGTTCAGAGAGATTAAGTAATGTGCCCAAGATCACAGAATTAGTGTGTACAGAGCTGGGATTCAAGACTCAGGCAGTGCTAACCACTGACTTATGTTGCATTGAAGAACAGGATGTTTTAGTCAACCCTTCCTTTATTTGTGTGTATGCAAGTTGAAAGAAGAAATAGGAAAAAGAGGCTCCCTTTCCCTACTGTGGACAGATGCTTCTTTGGGATTGCTGGGTAGATGGGGGGCTGTTGGCAGGCTCTTGCTTGTGGGGCTCAATTGTTTCCACAAGAAGAGGCGCTTGCTTGCTGGCCTGGGCTTACCATTAGCGACGGCCACTGCGATGCACCTCCTTGTGTTTATCACATGGGAAGCGAGCAGCATGTGGAAGAGCAGACTGCAGCGCTTAGAAGATGGACTTCTAGGTGTTGCCCATCTTCTGGTGACCACGTGGCCTTGGCACGTCAGCCTCTGGGCTCTGAACACCAGAGCATTTCTGTCCTACTTATTTCCAGAGCTGTGAGGCTGGTTGGAATTTTGGGGGTGAAAATTTATGGTAAACTGTAAAGGGTCAAACAAATGGAAGGCACTGTTGTGTTCCCTTAGTTTAAGATACATTGTATAATCTCTTCATTAATCTAGAATAGAGGAGAGAAAAGTATTTTTATTACATGATTTTTGTTTGATTTTCCTTTAGTTTAAATGTTATATATATATATTTTAAATCTGTTGATTTCAGAGAGGAAGGAAGACGAGGGAGAGAGAGAAACATCAATGATGAGAGAGAATCATTGATTGGCTACCTCCTGTACACCCCCCACTGGGGATCAAGTCTGCAACTCGGGCATGTGCCCTGACCAGGAATCAACCTGTGACTGGTTCATAGGTCGGTGCTGAACCACTGAGCATATATGTTGTTTACCAATGTGTTAGCTAGTGTTTTCTCTTAATACCTGCATTCACCAATTGATGAATGGGATGGTGGGGATTTCACTGACAAGGTTTTAACCTTAGCAGCTCTCTCTTTATAGGACATATCAAATTTCCATAGCTAGGATTTTCCTTTTAAAAAAAATTTCTTTTTGTTTCTTTTTTTATTTTTTGGCAGTTGATAATCCTTGCGCTGTCATTTATGCTTGTATTTTCTTCTTGGACGTTTTGGTGCAGGTTTGAGGGGTTGGGTCCGACAATCATTGTCTGCCCTACGACAGTGATGCATCAGTGGGTAAAGGAATTTCACACATGGTGGCCTCCGTTCAGAGTGGCAGTTCTACACGAAACCGGCTCCTACACCCACAGAAAGGTAATAGCACAGCCCTTCAGCACCTTTTTTGTTTGTTTCATCTGAAAGTCTTCCATTTACATGCTTGTTTTCTTTGACACATATATATCAAATGTGTGTTTCTCTTCATGCAGTTAAACTGTTACTGATTTTAATTTGAGCTGTGCATTTTGAAAATAATGTGAATGTAGGCTTATCATTCCAGCCCCTAGTCATGATGAGACATGTTGGTTGTCCTGCTGGGCACAGACAGGGCTCAACCTGGGAGCACAAGGGGGACCATAAGGCAGGCTTACGAACAGTCCCCTGGTGGATTGGGAGTAATGGTGGCTTCAAAGGGGTTTAGGAAGGTGGGTACCAAAAGGTCATAATAACTTTTAATTGGTGAAAGCATTTGTTAATATGCATTTAAAATATGTTTTCAAGGACAAAAGAACAATGTGCCATTTTGAGAATTTTACAGTTTGCATTGTTGCTTTTTAGTTTTTCTTTGAATCCTTGATTGTCATCCTTTGTAATAAAAGTGTAATATGCTAAGTGTCCAACCCATTGGTTGACTGTTCGGTCGACCACTTGACCAGTTGCTATGATGCGCACGGATCACCAGGGAGCAGATGCTCTGACCAGTATGTTAGCTTGCTGCTGGGGTCCAGCCGATTGAGACTGGGCAAGATGGCCTTGATTGGCCCCAATCGCTGGTCAGGCTGAGGGACCCCACCTGCATATAAATTCATGCACCAGGCCTCTAGTGTAATTATAATCACTGTATTTTTATAGTGTGTTTCCTCACTTATTCCTAATTTTAACCACATTATCTAACAGGAGGTTTATCTGTATTCCTGGGGGTAACATAGATGTGTTGTGTTATGCTTTTTTTATTATCATCTGTCTCACCATCTAGATTGTAACTTGCGTAGAGTAGGGACTGTGTGTTCCGCATTTTTGTATCCGAAGTGCCCTATAAGCATTTGCAGAGTAAATAATAATTACACCTTTCACTGTGGGTTCGCAGGTGGTTTTATTGATGGGAAGTGGCAGTTTATTCTGAGTTCTCTCTTTCCTGAGAGTTGGAGCTCTTGAGTGAGCTCTTGCGGACCATGAAAAAGCTGGTGAATGTTGGCTTTTCTGAGGGAAACACACATGAGCCACTACACCCCAGGGTCAGTACCCCTTTCTTCTAAATTCCCAACTTGTTTGTGATTATGAGTAAGCAGAACTTTTGATGGAAGTGAATCAATACTATCCATAGTTTGGTAGCTCAAGTTTGGTGAGATGCAATTTGACTTATACTAGCTGTTGTTAAAACCAACTGACTTTGCCTTGAATTTTAAATGATAAATGGAATACAAACTGACTTAAAACATAATGCTATGGTTTTAAAAAGTGATATTTTAGCAGCTTAGAAATAACAGTTTTGGGTTTTTTGGTGTATTTTTTTAATCCTCACCTGAGGATATTTTTTCCATTGATTTCTAGAGAAAGTAGAAGGGAGGAAGAAAGAGAGAGAGAGAGAAAGATCAATGTGACGGAGACATATCTATTGGTTGCCTCCCACACATACACTCCTACCTTGTAAACCTGAAACTGATTCCTTGACTGGGAATCGTACCCTCAACCCTTTGGTCTGAGGGTTGATGCTCTAACCACTGAACAAAACCCACCAGGGCAAAAATAACAGTTTCTATTGTTCTTCTAGTCAAAATAAATTATAACTATCCTGTCACCACCCTTGTAAGCCTGGGTATTCCTTTTTTCACTTCCATTGTCTATTAACATCTCTTAAGGTTTTGTTTTGCAAAATTCTGTAGAAAGATCCTTTAGTTGATGTTTGTCTTTAAAAGGCAAAATTTTTGTATGTCCAACTTTATGCTTTTCTTTGGGCTAGTGAAGTGTATATATTTCACACCTTCACCTGGATCATGGATCACCTGTGTATCTTTTGTAATTACTAGAGGCCCAGTGCATGAAATTTGTGCATGGGGCGGGGGTGTCCCTCAGCCCAGACTGCACCCTCTCCAATCTGGGACCCCTCAAAGGATGTAGGATCGCCCCTAAACGGGCAGTCGGACATCCCTCTCACAATCCAGGACTGCTGGCTCCCAACTGCTCTCCTGCTTGCCTTCCTGTTTGCCCCTAACCACTTCTGCCTGCCAGCCTGATTGATGCCTAATTGCTCCCCTGCCAGCCTGATTGCCCCTAACTGCTCTCCCCTGCAGGCCTAGGTCCCCCCAACTGCCCTTCCCTGCAGGCCCAGTTGCCCCAACTTCCTTCCTTTGCTGGACTGGTCACCCCTAACTGCCCTCCCTGCAAACTTGATTGCCCCCAACTGCCTTCCCTTGCAGGCCTGGTCCCTCCCAACTGCCCTCCCTTGCTGGCCATCTTGTGGTGGCCATCTTGTGTCCACATGGGGGCAGGATTTTGACCACATGGGGCAGCCTTCTTGTGTGTTGGATGATGGTCAATTTGCATATTACTCTTTTATTAGATAGGATAACCTGAAGAACTCCATGCATGTAAATGAAATACATTTACTCATTAATGGAAGTAGCATTGACATTGGTCAGTGTTTCTTGGTAAGGCTTGCTTCCTTAACTTGTTCAGAGGACAAAAGCTTAAGGACAGATGTTTCACTTCCGTTTATAGTGAATTTAGCTTCCAAGGTTGTTTTGCATACACTGACACATGCCGACATGTGATTGTTCATAATTTTCTCAGTGTTTTACAGTTCATCAAGGACTTTAACTTGAAGTTCCTTTCTAAACTTTAAGAAAAAGCAGTAGACTTGTGATTTTTCTTCTGACCTTTAATTCTACTGTTCCTTCTTTGTTTCAAAGTATCTCAGATCTGCCCTAATTGGTTTGGCTTAGTGGATAGAGTGCTGGCCTGCAGACTGAAGGGTCCTGGGTTCAGTTCTGGTCAAGGGCATGTACCTTGGTTGCAGGCTTCATCCCTAGGAGGGAACATGCAGAAGATAGTTGATGGATCTTTCTTTCTAATCGATGTTTCTAACTATCTCTCTCCCTTCCTTTCAGTAAAAATCAATAAAATATATTTAAATATATATATTCTATTTAATAAAAGAGTAACATTGCAAATTGACCATACATCTGCTATACCACAAGCCACGCCCACTAGCCATCAGAAGGGAATATGCAAATAAACCCAACCAAGATGGCTGCCGGCCACAGAGAGCAGGAGGGAGGCTTGGGTTTCCCTGGCAATGGAGAAAGCCAAGCTTTCTACCTGCCCTTCCCTCTCAGGCCTCCACTCAATGCTACAAAGTTTCAATTATCCTCTCTAATGAAAGAGTAATATGAATATTGACTCTACCACCAATCAAGCCATGCCCACCAGCCAGTCAGGAGTAAATTTTGCAAATTAAACTCCAACCAAGATGGCTGCCGCCATTGAGAGCAGGAAGGAGGCTTGGGTTTTGCCGGCAACGGAGGAAGCCAAGCTTTCCGCTGGCTGTTGCCAGCCTAGGCCTCCACTCAATGAATGCTACAACAATTCAATTATAGAAAACTAGAGGCCCGGTGCACAAAATTTGTACACAGTGTGTGTGTGTGGGGGGGGGGGGGCGCTGTCCCTCATCCAGAGGTTCCTCTCCTGCTGCACACCCTCTGGGGAGATGCTTGTCCTGGGGCCTCCTCAGGACCCCAGCACATGAAGCCCTGTCAGGTACTTGGGGGCTTGGGCTTTCAGATCTGGCTTCCCTTCCTGGCATAGTGCAAATTTGCTGCCCTGGGCCTGTTCTCTCATTCCAGGCGGCGGGAGAGGGCGGGCGTCAGGTTGGCCGGGGACGCAGACAGCCCGCCCTCTCCCGCCATGCCAGCTAGGGGTGCTGAGGGCCTCCCTCTCCTGCTGCGCCAGCCAGGGGTGGTGAAGGCCACCCTCTCCCACCACAGGCCCGCCCTCTCCCACTGTGCATGGCCTGCCCTCTCCCGCCATGCCAGCTAGGGGCCCTGAGGGCCGCCCTCTCCTGTTGCACTGGCCCCTGCTGAAGGCTGTCCTCTCCTACTGCAGGCCTGCCCACTCCCGCTGCAGACCCATCCTCTCCCACTGCAGGCCCATCCTCTGCCACTGCAGGCCCGCCCTCTCCCCCTGCGCTGGCCCGGGGCGCGGAGGTGCTGGAGGTGCGAACGGCCCGCCCTCTCCTGTCAGGGGCATGGACAGCCTGCCCTCTCCTGTTGCGCATGGCCCGCCCTCTCCCGCCTCTTGTGGCGGGAGACAACAGGCTGCCGGATTGGCTGGGGGCGCAGACAGCCCTCCCTCTGCTGCCATGCCGGCCAGGGGTGCTGAAGGCCTCCTTCTCCCACCACGTGGGCTAGGGGCACTGAAGGCCACCCTCTCCCGCCACAGGCCCGCCCTCTCCCGCTGCAGCCCTGCCCCCTGCTCCTGATTGTCCAGCCCCTGGGCGCTCCCTGCCACCGCTGCCATCACCGCTGCTGTTGCTGCCACTGCTTCCCTCACAGCGCCTGGGTGCTGGGTGCTTGCTGCTGCCGCCATTTCATCTCCACCCCTGGGGCCAGTGTTCATGCCACTTGGCCCCGCCCCTTGGCCCCACCCCTGCTCCTGATTGGCTGGTAGCATAGCCAATCAGGAGCCAAGGTACAGTCACATTTGCATGTTACTCTTTTATTAGATAGGATAGGATAGCCAGAAAGTAGAAAAAGAGCAAGAGTCTATACACATTTGAATAAACATCCTCATATATAAAAATTGCGACCCCATGACCCCCAGTGCTGTCATGTCCTGGCTTGGGGCTGGGTTTGTGGCTGCGATCGCCACCCCTGCAGCCCCTGGTGCAGCCATTGCCAGGCTCCCAGCACAACCTTGGCTGGGCTTGGGGCTAGTTTGTGGCTGCCATCACCACCCCTGCAGCCCCAAGCACTGCCTTGGCCGGACTTGGGGCCAGATTTGTGCCTGCGATCATGGCCCCCCAGCCATTAAAGTTGAGTTATGTATTTCAGCCCTATCTAAAACTTCAACAAAATCATCGGCATGAAAATACAAATTTTATTCATTTGGCAAATGAATAGCTAATCTTGTGATGGCATGAGACTGGTCATGCATTCGCATTCCAAAAAGTCTCCAAACAGCCTCAGGAGCACTCACATGCCTGGAGTCAATGAAGTCCTGTACTTTGTCATGATTGATAATATTTTTTTCAGAAATTTGAATATTTGCACAATCATGACCTTTATAGATATTTGACACCTCTAATTGATGCACAGACTTTAACATTTATTTGACAGTTATATTTGAGGCACAAATGTGGGTTATAAGGGACAATCCAAGTATTATCGACAATTTTATTTCCAATAGAAATGGTACTACCAGATCTTCGTTTGTATTTGGGATATCCATCAATATTTCCAATGGTCACATTTTGAAATTCTTTCGGATATCCCTTTAAACATTTTCCATACATGGACTATTTGGATTTTGTATTCCACATGGTCCATGTACCATATTTGATCTTACGACCTGAAAAAGTCGAGGACACTGGTCCTCATCTGGAATTTCTGGCTTAACTATATGGTCAGTGTCATATTCTGAATGTAATTTGGACTCACTATCTAATATCAGTAATATGTGAGCGTGAGGCAGTCCACGTTTCTGAAATTCAGTGACATGAATCTTAGCTATTACTTTGCCAAATAAGTGGAATTTACATACATAATTTAAAAGAGCATTCAGCTTAATATTAAAAACCCTGGATACCAAGTCAGGTCTGTTTTCAACTTTTTGCCAGCGTTATAAATTGTTTGTAATACCTGCCCATTTGGGGTTGCATGTCATAGTTATAAATAAATCAGGCTTACCATACTTTGTTACAATTGCCATAGCATCCTGATATCGCTGCTGCGTATTTCTGGGACTACCCTCAAAAGATGATGGAAGTATTATCATTTTACCATTGGGTATATTGTCATTTTCAGATCTGGATTTGAGATAATCCATCAAACCGCTCTATTTTTCAACTCTCAACTTAGAATGGTTTGCTTTAATGAAATTTATCCAATTTGCCTCCATTTTTTAATACGAATCCACAATAAACTGTTGAGTTAATTTTCCTGCATTTAAAATAGGATTCAAAGTGTCCCTCACAGAAAGATGAAATCCATAATACTGCATTTGGGTGACTCGTGTTCTTACATTTTGTCTAGTATTATTGTTGAGTACACTGTTGTCTCTGAGTCTTAATGCAATATCTGTTCCCTAACCTTTTTCACCATGTGGAAAAAGAATAGGATATGTCATTGCATCTAATGTAGGAAACAGGATACTGATTCGTTTCACTTTAGAGGCATTTGGATTATTGGGATCTGGTTTACAGTGAATGAGCAAGTCCCTTTCAAAAGGAGGTTCTCCATCTTCGTTTGTGAATATGACAGCAACTTCGGTTACACGGGGAGAATTATATCTACCTGGGTCACTATTATGATCATATTTAATTGCCATAGTTACTTCTGTGGGAGCAATACCTTTTGCTGCTGCTTCAGATTGGGCTTCCTTTTCTACCTCATGTAGCATCTTGTACGATTTTGTTAATTCATTTATTTCATGCATGAGGTTGTTTATGAGCAGGCCTGGTTTGCTGGGATTGCTAATCTTTTACGTGTAGCTTCGGCTGTATCCAAAATATAGAGTTGAGCAAACTTCAACAGTTTTTCTTTGGACATAGTCCCACCTCTCTATTGCCACGTTCTGAGATAGAGGAAAATGACAGGCCTTTCAGCGCTGTGACCAACAGCTGATTTGGACAGATTCTGTGGGGGTGGGACTTCCTCCTACCTGTTGTCAGTTTCCACAGCTGGGATGCTGAAGCTGGGACTTGGGGGCCTTCCCTCTGACGGGGGCCTTCCCTCTGACGGGGGCCTTCCCTCTGATGGTTGCCTTCCGTTTTTGCTGGCATACAGCTGGAGCTACATGTAAAACATTATTAGCAAAGCCAGGGGCCTCAGTTAGACGCAGCTGCGGTGAGTTCTCGCAGCCGCCACTGCCGCCGCAGATCCCGCCGCCTCGTTTTCTGCGCCCCGGGGCCTCAGACTCAGCTGTGGTGAGTTCTGGCCACTGTCGCTGCCACCGCTTGGGCTCTGCGCCCGGGCCGGGCGCTTGATGCCTTCACCACTTCATCTCCCTCCTGGGGCCTGGCGCTCACGCCTCTCAACCCCACCCCTTACTCTGATTGGCTGGTAGCATAGCCAGTCAGGAGCCAAGGTAACATTTGCATGTTACTCTTTTATTAGATAGGATACTAATCCCAATAGAAATGGCGGCAGCCACGGAGGTGGAGAGAGAAGTAGCTAGGGTTGCCAGAGCGATGGAGGAAGCCAAACTTCTGCAGCCCTAGCCTTGGCCCTCACTCCAGGCTACAAAGTTTCAAACAGAAATGGCTGTCACCAGGGAGTGAGCAGAAGGCTTGGCTTTGCTCCAGGCTACAAAGTTTCAGTTGTAGAACATAAATTAATCCCAGATCCCAGGGCCTTCGTTTGGGTCGCTGGAGGGTGTGGCTGGCCTGCAAACCACCATAGGCCCCCTGCCCAGGCTGCCCCACACCCCAAGAGAGCTCCCACCCTGATGCAGGACACCCTTCTGGGCAAACCAGCTGGTCCCCACCCATGCATCAGGCCTCTATCCTATCTAATAAAAGAGTAATATGCAGATTGACCATCACTCCACTACACAAGAGGGCTGCCCTCATGTGGTCAAAGATCCTGCCCCCATGTGGACACAAGATGGCCACCACAAGGTGGCCAGCATGGGAGGATAGTGGGAGGTTCCAGACCTGCAAGGGAGGACAGTTGTGGGCCATCAGGCCAGCAGTGGAGGGCATTTGGGAGGGACCAGGACTTCAAGGGAGGGTATTTGGGGGTGATCAAGCCTGCAGGGGAGGGCAGTTAGGGGTGACCAGGCTGGCAGAGGAGGGAAGTTGGGGGCAAACAGGCTGGCAAGGGAGCAGTTAGACATCAATTAGGCTGGCAGGCAGAAGTGGTTAGGGGCAACCAGCAAGGCAGGCAGGCGAGCAGTTTGGAGCCAGCAGTCCTGGATTGTGAGAAGGATGTCCAACTGGCCATATAGGCCTGATCCTACCAGAATCAGTACTAAACAGGCAGTCAGACATCCCTCAAGGGGGTCCCAGATTGAAGAGGGTACAGGCCCTCCCCCATTCACGAATTTTGTGCACCGGGCCTCTAGTAGAAGATAATGACAGCAGCCACAGAGCTGGAGAAAGCAGGAGGCTTGAGTTGCACCCAGAGATGGAGGAAGCCAAGCTTTCCACCTGCCCTGGCAGCCTAGGCCTCCGCTTAAGGCTACAAAGTTTCAATTATAGAAGGTACATAAATTCCAACAGAAATGGCTGCCACCATGGAGCGAGCAGAATCCTTGGCTCTGCTCCAGGCTACAAAGTTTCAATTGTAAAAGAAATATAAATCCCAGATACCAGGTCCTTTGCTTGGGTTGCCAGGGGGCATGGCCACCTGCAAATCACCACAGGCCCCTCGCCCAGGCCGCACCACACCCAAAGGGAACCCCCACCCTGATCTGGCACACCTTTCAGGCAAACTAGCCAGCCCCCACCTGTGCACCAGGCCTCCACCCTATCTAAAAAAAGAGATTGACCATCACTGCAACACACAAGATGACTGCCCCCATGTGGACACAAGATGGCCACCACAAGATAGCCAATAAGGGAGGGCATTTGGAAGCAGGCCAGCAGGGGAGAGCAGTTGGGGGTGACCAGACCTGCAGGGAAGGGTAATTGAGGGGGACCCAGGCCTACAGGGGAGGGCAGTTAGGGGCAAAGAAGCTGACAGGGGAGCAATTAGGCATCAATCAGGCAGACAGGGGCATCGTTAGGGGGTGATCAAGCTGGCAGGCAGAAGTGGTTAGGACAATCAGAAATGCAGGCAGGCGAGCAGTTGGGAGCCAGCAGTCCTGGATTGTGAGAGGGATGTCTGACTGTCTGTTTAGGGGCAATCCTACCGGGATCAGGCCTAAACGGGCAGTCAGATATCCCTCAAGGGGTCCCAGATTGGAAAGGGTGCAGGCTGGGCTGAGGGACACTCCACCCCCTGCCCTCTGCCTCCCCACCCCCCCCCCCCTGCCCTGTGCATGAAACTTGTGCACCAGGCCTCTAGTATATATATATATAAAACCTGGAGATTATTAGGAAAGCAGATCACTTCAGGTTTCTTTAAAAACCAACCAAAAATCTTATCTCAGATCTCTAATGATGTAAGTAGTCAAGCGAAAGATCAAAATGATGTTCTCTTTCAAACCATACTCTTGACTTAGCACAATCCATTTATTTTGAATGCTAATATCATTTTGCTATTTGTGATGACACATCAAAAATGTGTTAATTCTTTATCCAGGCCTGTTAGTAACGCTGCCAAGATCAGAACTCTGTCTTTTGGATTCAGGCATCCAAGTGGTGTTTGATCCCTCTGCACTGTCCTTTCATACTTGTATGTATAGATCTTTGCCATCCCATGCACACCTATTGGTTTAGAAATGCATTCAATTGCAATAGAATTTATGTTTCTTAATCATATTTCAAATATTTTGCTAATCTAGCTTCTTACCACGCATCTATTGTCTGCCCTCCTTTCCGTCCTTATTGGCTAAGACTCATTTTCTCTAGTTTTCTGTGCCCACTGGTTGTAAATGTAACAGTGGTGATTTGGCATATGGACACTCAGGGTGGGGAGAATAGGGAAGAGAAGAGAATTTCTCTTTAAAAATATTTAACAGAGTAATCCTGCCAGAATTGTTGTGTTTACCATTCAAATAGATTTATCTTTATCTATACTAATAATAGTTTAGGTGGTCGTCATGCCCTCACGCATCACGCCCTAATGTCATCACAAGATGGCTGTCACAAGGTAGCCATCACAAGATGGCCACGCACACAGCATAGGCAGGGCCTGGTGGAGGAGGCAGGTCATGGCAGGGGAGGGTGGTTGTGGGCGATCAGGCCAGCAGGGGAGGGCAGTTGTGAGCAATCAGACTGGCAGGGGAGGACAGTTGGGGGCAATCAGGCTGGCAGGGGAGGGCATTTTGGGGGTGATCAGGCCATTAGGGGAGTGCAGATGTGGGCAATTCTGCTGGCAGGGGAGCAGTTAGGCATCAATCAGGTTGGCAGGGGAATGATTAGGGGGCGATCAGGCTGGTAGGCAGAAGCAGTTAGGGGCAATCAGACAGGCAGGCAGGCAAGCGGTTAGGAGCCAGTGGTCCCAGATTGTGAGAGGGATGTCCGACTGCCGGACATCCCCCGAGGGGTCCCAGATTGGAGAGAGTGTGGGCCAAGCTGAGGGACATTCTCCCCCCTCCCTCCAATACACTGATTTGTGCACTGGGCCTGTAGTTTTCATAATGATTTGTTGTAGCTGGTATGACATAAAATTTTGAAATTTTTGCATCTAGAGCAGTGGTTCTCAACCTTTCTAATGCTGGGACCCTTTAATATAGTTCTTCATGTTGTGGTGACCCCCAGCCATAAAATTATTTTTATTGCTACTTCATAACTGTAATTTTGCTACTGTTATGAATCGTAATGTAAATATCTGTGTTTTCCCATGGTCTTAGGTGACCCACAGGTTGAGAACCGCTAGTAGGGCTGCCTAAGACCATTGGAGAACCCCTAGCAGGGTCGCCTAAGACCGTGGAAAAACACAGATATTTACATTACGATTCATAACAGTAGCAAAATTACAGTTATAAAGTAGCAACGAAAATAATTTTATGATTGGGGATCACCACAACATGAGGAACTGTATTAAAGGGTTGCGGCATTAGAAAGGTTGAGACCCACTGATTTAGAGAACATATTTAAATGAACAAACAATTTCTGAATGGGGTGCATCTATTTTTCTTCTCTAAATAGCATGTTAGCTTCCCACCTCTATCACCATGTTATATATCTTTGTTCATATTCTCTTTGATAGCAAATAAAAACCCAGCTATCATGCAAAAAAAAAAAATGTGACTAATATATTCAACCAAATGCTCCAACCAGATAAAGTCATTTCTAGTCTTTTGAATTTCCTTTAATGGTCAGTTAAAATCCTATTTAATAGGCATCAAAAATTTTTTCTTTCTCATGTTTTGTGGTCCCTTTTTTCTAATATAGACAAACCTCATATGTCATTCAATTAGTATTTATTTGTTGTATAATTATAAACACGATGTTCCAGGTTATTGATGCTGTTACGGCTTCCCAAAATGGTTATATGGTTTTAACTGGCCTTGAAAAGCTAACCATTTTGTTGGGGAAAGAAAATATATGAAAAGATAATAAAAGAAGGTAGTTTTGTGATACTTCTGCCATAACTCACAGTAGGTGTCAGTATCTTTAACACTCTGTTAAAACATATATTTAATTATTAAGGAGGTTTCTTTCAGTTTGTTTGAAAATGTATAATTAGAAGTTTCTTGCTTATATTCTGAAACAGTTGTCACTTTATGTCTCACCTTATGCTTTTATGTAGGATATAGTAATTCTGTGGAACATTTTAGATGATTCAGAGGGTTTTATCTTATTTTGATCAATTCATGGCATTTAGAGGCTTAAGAGTGAGAAATAGCCCTAGTTGGTTTGGCTCAGTGGATGGAGCGTCAGCCTGCGGACTGAATGGTCCCAGGTTCGATTCCGATCAAAGGCATGTGCCTGGGTTGCAGGCTTGATACCCAGTGTGGGGTGTGAGGGAGGCAGCCAATCAATGATTTTGTCTCATCGTTGATTTTTCTCTCTCTCTTTCCCTCTCCCTTCCTCTCTGAAATCAGTGAACATGTGTGTGTGTGTGTGTGTGTGTGTGTGTGTGTGTGTTATATATTTAAAAGAGTGAGAAATACAGTGGCTTAAAGGCGTAAAGCATAGATTCTGCAATTACCAGAACAGGGTTTGAATGTTGGACCCATCATTTGGTCACTTAGTCATCCTGGGCAAGTCACTTAGCCTCTACGGACCCAGTTTGATTTCCTGTGAAATGGCATACACAAAGCTTACATTTACTCGGGGAATTTTACTGCTAGAAACAAGGAATATTGTAAATCTCTATCTTAATTGTTGAGAGAGAAAATAAATCCTGGCATATCTGATGATTCCATATAAATGCATCAAAAATTTTCATGGTCATTCATGGACAGACATTTGGCCCTAAATGGAAACAATGAAGTAGAATGTTAAAATTATTTTTGACCTACAACGTGTAATTAAAGGACAAACCACACAAAAGATGGGCATCTGATAAAACTGTTATTGTGTGCTCTCTTAAACGTCCTGTTTTCTGAAACATTAGAGTAAAAAGACTTGGCTTTTTAAAAAGCTGGAAGAGTGTGAAACCGTAACAAATAAAAAAAAGGGGCCACACAGTGCCTCCAGCATCCCAAATGGAACTGTATTAAAGGGTCGCGGCATTCCAAGTACACAAATTATTACACAAAGTGATGTAATTCCTATTAACTTCAGAGATGGTATGTTCACCTGATACAAGGATTGATAGATGCTATGCTTGTTCTGTGAGGTATATTGTAAAATTATGTTGCTGGAGCCATTTTTTCTTCATTGTCAGCACAAACCCTGTTTATTAAGTATTTAGCTTGAAGGAAATTTTAATTAATTACAGGTGCAGTAAATCCTGCCTGGGAAGCTGCCATGCTGTGCTTGCCATGAATGGCCTTCATGTGCCGGTGCTCCCCTCCACTCTCAGCACCTGACAGTGTGATTTATGGCTCTTGTTTCCTTCCAGTCCACTGTTTGCCCTGTAGGAGCGATTGGTCTCCTGAGCCTCCGCAATAACAGCAGCTCTTGCACAGGCATCTTTTAATGACAGCAGTACTGCATTCAGTAAGTCAGGCTAATTGCAGATGTACCCTATTAATTGTAAAAACTAGGAGAGAGGTTACATATTTTACAAGCTTTTAATTTGAAACCGCCCGAGATAATTTGTCTTAAGTATTTGGATAGAGACATCCATAATATTCAACAATTCACCATTATTGAAACTCCAGTCTTAGCAGTTACAGAATTCTGTGATTGGATCAGGTGAAGCAAATAGTCTTGGATATGCTTTTACTAGTAGCTATTGTGTGCGGAGGTTATCTTTTCAATGAGGGGCATTTTAAAATTGTACTTACTTTTTTTCTAAAAGTGTCTTCTTAATCCTTATTCATTATACATTTATAGCTAACTACAGAATTTAGAAGATAAACTTTAATCCCCAAACATACAAAAAAAGCTAAATATGGTACCAGGGGTACATATGTGAGAGTTTGGAATCCCATTTGTGTAACTTGGTCAAGTGCTGTCCAGAGCAATCCTGGGGATTCTGTGTCCAGCAGTTGGGATCGCAGGGTCCACGTTTGCAGGGCGGGGCCATGACCTAATGGAAATGGTATAAGTGACTTAACTTCTGCTGATTTAACTTCTGGTGTATTTCAGGCCCCAAACAGTTGTGGTTGTCTCCATCTCCTTTTCTCTCTGTGCATGCACACAGCATTGTTCTTGGAGTAAAATGCGGCCTGGAATAGTCTGCGTCTCCGTTTGCTATCTATCGTCTGTCTCATGCCCAACCTGCTTCTAGCAGCCAGAATCTCCATGGAAAATCTAGATGTGGAGGAACTGTTGAAATCATCACTACTTCTAGAAGTCCTGGGAGGTGGGCTGTGGTGCTCAAGGTGGAACGCTGCATCTTTTGACAGCAGCTGGTGGCGGTGCCAGCAGAGTAGTGGTGTAGTCAGGGGGAAGCAATGATGGAGTATGAGCCTGGAGGTGTTTACTGCTGCATTTATCATAAGTAAGAAGTCAGGAAATGGTTAAGTCGGGGTGGCCTTTAATGTAGTATTGTGGAGGCACTGAAAATTGTGAATAGGAAGATGGCAAAATACCAGTCATAATGATATAGCTCTCACCAGTCAAAACTTTAATAGGTACAGGTGTTACCTCTTCCTGGCCACTCTCACCCCTTAGCACAGGCCCATACCCTTCTAGTGCCTGTAACCATTGGTTATGCTTATGTGCATGCATACAAGTCCTTTGGTTGATCTCTTACCCGCCACCCTCCCCTGCTTTCCCCCTCTGAAGTTTGATGGTCTGTTTGATGCTCCTATGTCTCTGGATCTATTTTTGTTCATCAGTTTATGTTGTTCATTATATTCCACAAATGAGTGAGATCATGTGATGTTTATCTTTCTTCAACTGGCTTATTTCGCTTAGCATAACACTCTCCATGTCCATCCATGCTGTGCGAATGGTAAGAGTTCTTTCTTTTTTACAGCAGCATAGTATTTCATTGTGTAGGTATATCAAGAGTTTTTTAATCCACTCATCTGCTGATGGGTACTTATGCTGTTTCCAAACCTAAGCTATTGTAAGTTGTGCTGCTATGATCATAGGGGTACATATATCCTTTCTGATTGGTGTTTGTGATTTCTTAGGATATATTCCTAGAAGTGGGATTATTGGGTCAAATGGGAGTTCCATTTTTAATTTTTTGAGGAAACTCCATATTGTTTTCCACAGTGGCTATACCAGTCTGCATTCCCACCAGCAGTGAGGGTTCCCTTTTCTCCTCATCCTTGCCAGCACTTGTCTACAATTGAAACTTTGTAGCCTGGAATGGAGCCAAACCTGTACTGACTCCGTGGAGACAGCCATTTCTGTTCGTATTTATTTAAATTCTATAATTGAAACTTCATAGCCTAGAGTGGAGGCCTAGGCACTAGGGCTGCAGAAGCTTGGTTTCCTCCATTGCCGGGGCAATCCTAGCCTCTGCTCGTTACAGCTTTGTGGCTGCCGCCATTTCTGTTGGGATATATCCTTTACAATTGAAACTTTGTAGCATTGAGTGGAGGCCTAGGCCGGCAATGGCAGGGGAAAGCTTGGCTTCCTCCATTGCTGGGGAAACCCAAACCTCCCTCTTGCTCTCAGTGGCCACAGCCAACTTGGTTGGGGTTTATTTGCATAATTTGCTCCTGATTGGCTGATGGGTGTGGCTGAGGGCATGACTTGATCGGAGGTACGGTCAGTTTGCATATTACTCTTTTATTAGATAGGATGATTTTTTGGAGAGTTTTGTCTAGGTCTGTGGTATTGGTATTTTAATGGGGATTTCATTAAATCTATAGATTGCTTTGGGTAGTATGAGCATTTTAATGATGTTGATTCTACCAATCCATGAACATGGGATATTCTTCCATTTGTTTGTCTATCTCTTTTTTCAATGTCCTGTAGTTTTCTGAGTACAGGTCTTTTACCTTCTTAGTTAAGCTTATTCCTAGGTATCTTCATTTTTTTGATGCAATGATAAGTGGTATTTTTTGTTTGTTTCTCTTTCTGTGAGTTCATTATTGGTGTACAAAAAAGCCATAGATTTCTGGGTGTTAATTTTGTATCATGCTGCATTGCCAAATTAATTTCTTAAATCTAGTAGTTTTTTATGGAGTCTTTAGGGTTTTCTATGTACAATATCATATCATCTGTGAATAATGAGTTTTAGTTCTTCTTTTCCAATTTTGATGCCTTTTATTTCTTCTTCCTATCTGATCACTAAGCCTAGCACTTCCATTACTGTGGTGAGAGTGAGCATCCCTGTTTTGTTCCTGTTTGTAGGGGAAATGGTTTAGTTTTTGCCCATTAAGTATGATGTTGGTGTTAGATTTGTCATATAAGGATATATATATATATATATATATATATATATATATATATATATATATCAAGAGACTGTTTGACTGGTAGCTGTGATGCACACCAGTGGGCAGATGCTCAACACACAGGCATGGAAACAGACTGATGAATCTCAGAGGGAAGGGGACAGAGGGGAGGGCAGAAGGAGATTAACCAAAGATCTTATGTGCATGGATTCATGCACTGGTGGGGTCCCTTGGCCTGGCTGCAAGGATTGGGCCAAAACCGGCAGTCTGACATCCCACGAAGAGTCCCAGATTGCGAGAGGGTGCAGGCCAGGCTGAGGGTCCCCACTGGTGCACGATTCTGTGCACTTGCCCTCTAGTTTCATTATTATATTGAGGTAGATCCCTCTAGTTCCACTTTGAGAGGTTTTTTTTTTTAATCAGGAAAGTGTTTTGGATTTTGTCAAATGCTTTTTCTCCATCAATTCATAGATTATGTGATTTTTCTCTCTCAATTTGTTTATGTAATGTATCATGTTTATTGATTTGCAGATATTGTACCAGCCTTTCATCCCTGGAATAAATCCCACTTGGTCATGGTGTATGATCTTTCTAATGTAATGCTGGATTTATTTGGTAAAATTTTGTTGAGGATTTTTAGCATCTTTGTTCATCAGAAATATTGGCCTGTAATTCTCTTTCCTTGTCGTCCTTTATCTGGTTTTGGGATTAGGGTAATGCTGGCTTCCTCTTGAATTTTTTGGAATAGTCTGAGGAGGATAGGTTTTAGTTCTTTGAATGTTTGGTAAAACTCCCCTGTAAAGCTGTCTGACCCAAGGCTTTTGTTTGCTGGAAGCTTGTTTTTACTATCTTCCTCTTTATTTTTATTTCATAAACTAGGGTCCCAGTGCACAAAATTTGTGCATGTGAGTGGGGGGCAGGGAATGTCCCTCCGCCCAGCCTGCATCCTCAATGGGGCCGATGGCTGGCTCTTCCCCGGATGCCTTTGCCTTGCTCCCCCAGCTCAGGCCTTAGCCCTGGCAGCACTCACGGCGGCCAAGGGGCGAACTGCCCATAACCCAGTCACTGCTCGAGCCATGGGTGCCAGACGCAGAGTGCTCGGCAGGGTGCGCCCAACCTTGACCGCAGAGATCAGCAGGGCTTGGGAGGAGGGTGCGGGCGTCACTCACCTTCTGG
The DNA here is from genome assembly GCA_027563665.1 of Antrozous pallidus. Classification (NCBI taxonomy): domain Eukaryota; kingdom Metazoa; phylum Chordata; class Mammalia; order Chiroptera; family Vespertilionidae; genus Antrozous; species Antrozous pallidus. The sequence continues at coordinate 66,409,439 of CM050510.1, read as the reverse complement.
ACCTTTGGGCCATGAGTCTGCCTCTCCCTGTGAAGGCTGCCCTTTGGAGGGCCCTGCTACACACACAGCGCCTCCCCAGCTCCCCAGTTTCCATTCTTCTGCCTTCCCTGCCATGCCCAGAGATGCTCTGCCATAGACCCAGGACCCCTTAGGCACCTCTTCCTGTGCCTCTGCCAAAGAGCAGTGCCTGTACTTTTCCAGGTCCCTCTTTCCCTCTTGAAATTGAAAGTTATTGAGGTCGCTCAGGGTTGTTGCTCCAGCAGTTTTCTTCCCCGCCCCAAAGTTCCCCCTGCCCCCTGCAGCCATGCCTTTCCCCTTCCCTCGCCCTGTCTTTCCATCCCTCCTCCTTTCCTCCTCCCCTCTGGGATTCTCCTGATAGCCCAACCCTAATGGAGCGGCTCCTGCTCTCGAAGACAGAAGGCAGCTCGTCAGAAGCAGCTCGGGGTCTCTCCAGCGCCCCTTGGCCATGGCCGCAGTGCTGTGGTGCTTGCTCCTGGGGCCTCTGCCCAGCCCTGGAGGCATTCCGCACTGGTGGTGTCTCGCGCACGTGCACGCTGGGGCGACTGCCCAGCCCTGGAGGCACCCTGCACTGGCGGCCTCTCCCGCCTCGGCCCCGCCCCTTGCTCATGATTGGCTGGTAGCATAGCGAAGGTACGGTCAAATTTGTATGTTTTTCTTTTATTATATAGGATTTCTTGGCCCTTGTTATACCCTTTTTTACTCTAATTAAAAATATTCTAAGCATAGTTTATTAAGATAATTTTGAAGATATTAAATTTGTAAAAATGTATATGATTGTGTTTACATGAATTATTGAATTAGGTTTCCTGATATTTATGTATTCTTATGTTGCTAAATTTTATTCATAAAGTAATGGATCTCTAATGTGTATGCCAAACCAATTAGGACTCAATACCATTTATTGAAAAGACTGTCTTGACTCCATTGTATACTCTTGCTTCCTTTGTCAAATACTAATTGAACATAATATCTTGGACCGATTTCTGGGTTCTCTGTTCTATTCTATTGGTCTATATGTCTGATCTTGTGCCAGTACCAGGCAGTTTTGAGAACAGTGGCTTTGTAATACAGCTTGATATCTGGTATTGTGATCTCTCCAACTTTGTTCTTCTTTCTCAGGATTGCTGCAGCTATTTGGACTTTTTTTTTTTATTATTATTCCATGCTAGAGGCCGGGTGCACGAATTTCATGCACAGGGGGCAGGGAGATGTCCCTTAGCCCAATCTCCACCCTCTCCAATCTGGGACCCCTCAAGGGATGTCTGACTGCCCGTTTAGGCCCGATCCCGGTAGGGATCCCAGTAGAATCGGGCCTAAACGGGCAGTTGGACATCCTCTCACAAACCAGAACGGCTCACCTGCCTGCCTCCCTGATTGCCCCTAACCACTTCTGCCTGCCAGCTTGATCACTCCTTAACCACTACCCTGCCAGCCTAATTGATGTCTAAATGCTCCCCTTCCAGCCTGTTTGCCCTTAACTTCCTTCCTCTGCCAGCCTGTTTGCTCCTAACTGTCCCCGCCACTCCCCTGCAGGCCTGGAACCTCCCAACAGCCCTCCCCTGCAGGCCATCTTGTAGTGGCCATCTTGTGTCCACATGGGGGCAGGCTTCTTGTGTGTTGGAGTGATGATCAATCTGCAAATTACTCCTTTTATTAGATAGGATAGAGGCCTGGAGCGTGGGTGGGGGCCAGCTGGTTTGCCCTGAAGAGTGTCCCAGATCAGGGTGGGGGTTCCCTTGGAGCATGGGACAGCCTGGGCAAGGGGGCTGTCATGGGTTGCAGGCCAGCCACACCTCCCAGTGACCTATGCACCAGGCCCCTATTATATCTAATAAAAGAGTAATATGCAGATTGACCATTGCTCCAATACACAAGATGGCTGCCCCCATGTGGTCAGAGATCTTGCCCCCATGTGGACACAAGATGGCCACCACAAGATGGCCAGCAAGGGAGAGCAGTTGTGGGCTATCAGGCCAGGAGGGTAGGGCAGTTGGGAGGGACCAGGCCTGCAAAGGAGGGCAGTTGGGGTGATCAAACCTGCAGGGGAGGATAGTTAGGGGTGGCCAGGTTGGCAGAGCAGGTTGACAAACGGGCTGACAGGGGAGCAGTTAGACATCAATTAGGCTGGCAGGCTAGTGGTTAGGTGGTGATAAGGCTGCCAGGATGAAGCTGTTAGGGGCAATCAGGGAGGCAGGCAGGCGAGCACCTGGGAGCCAGCAGTCCTGGGTTGTGAGAGGGATGTCTAACTGCCTGGGATCGGGCCTAAATGGGCAGTCGGACATCCCTCGAGGAGTCCCAGATAGGAGAGGGTGCAGGCTTGGCTGAAGGACAACCCTCCTCCCTTCACAAATTTCATGCACCAGGCCTCTTGTCTATCCTATCTAATAAAAGAGTAATATGCAAATTGACCACACCTCTGCTACAACCACAAGCCACACCCACCAGCCAATCAGGAGCAAATATGCAAATAAACCTCAACCAAGATGGCTGCAGCCACTAAGAACAGGAGGGAGGCTTGAGTTTCCCAAGCAATGGAGGAAGCCAAGCTTTCCGCCAGCCCTTGCTGGCCTAGGCCTCCACTTAATGCTACAAAGTTTCAATTATAGAAGATACATAAATCCCAATAGAAATGGCAGCAGCCATGGAACTGGAGAGAGCAGAGGCTAGGTTTGCTGCGGCGATGGAAGAAGCCAAGCTTCTGCAGCTTTGGCTGGCCTAGACCTCCACTCTAGGCTACAAAGTTTAATTATAGAAGGTAAATAAACGCCAATAGAAATGGCTGCCACCACAGAACAAGCAGAAGACTTGACTCTGCTCCAGGTCCTGGCAGGGGATAATGGGGAACCTCAAGGTGTGCTTCCTGTCCTGGTGCTGGGCTAGGGGACCTCAGACTGCTTGCCTCACCCCAGCGCTAGGCTGGGAGACTCAGGCCACATTCCCCTCCAGGTGGGGCTTGACAGGGGACTCAGGCCACGCCCTCCACCCAGCAGGGCTTGATGGGGGACCTGAGGCTGTGCCCCCTGCTGGTGGAGCTTTATGGGGAAACTGAGGCTGCACCCCCTCCCGGTGCTGGGCCAGAGGACCTGAGGCTGTAACCCACTGCCTGGCGGGGCTTGACGGGGGACCTCAGGCCATGCTTCTCAGTGGGGCTTGACAGGGTATCTCAGGCCGTGTCCTCCACCACCTGGAAGGCCTTAATAGAGGACCTCAAGGCACACCCCCCACTGCGGTCTGGGCTGGGAGACCTCAGGCCACACTCCCCATCCTGGAACTGGGCCAGGGTACCTGAAGCTATGCATCCTGCCCAGAAGAGCTTAAGAACGGGTAGAACTGGCTTGGTCTAGATCTAGCCGAATGGTGGGGGGCCAGCCATGTCTGGGTCTCATGCAATTTTGAGGTGCATGTGAGTGGCAGGGACTTAACTTTTCGTCCTGTGGTGAGTCCAGACTGATAGGAGGAAGGTTTTCATATACATTTTACTAATTTTCTTTCATCTCTGACACTTCTATTATAGAGAAAGGGCAAATAGCAATATTAAATTATTTCCTCTAATTACTCCCCTTTCAATGTGCATGAATTTCATGCACTAGGTCACTAGTCATATCTATTAAAAGAGTAATTTGCAAATTTACCATACCTCCGATCAAGCCATGCCCACAGCCACGCCCATCAGCCAATCAGGAGCAAATTATGCAAATAAACCCCAACCAAGATGGCTGCCGCCACTGAGAGCAGGAGGGAGGCTTTGGTTTCCCCGGCAACGGAGGAAACTAAGCTTTCCTCCTGCCCTTGCCGGCCTAGGCTTCCACTCAATGCTACAAAGTTTCAATTATAGAAGATACATAATCCCAACTGAAATAGCGGCAGCCACAGAGCTTGAGAGGAGGAGGCTAGGATTGCCCCGGCAATGGAGGAAGCCAAGCTTCTGCAGCCCTAGCGCCTCGGCCTCCACTCCAGGCTACAATGTTTCAATTATAGAAAGTAAATGTCCCAAACAGAAATGGCTGTTGCCACAGAGCGAGCAGAAGGCTTGGCTCCGTTCCAGGCTACAAAGTTTCAATTGTAGACATAGATTAATCCCAGATCCCAGGGCCTCGCTTGGGTCACTGGGGGACGTGGCCAGCCTGCAAACCACCACAGGCCCCTCACCCAGGCCGCCCCATTCCCCAAGGGAACCCCCAACCTGATCCGGGACACTCTTCAGAGCAAACCATCTGGCCCCCACCCATGCACCAGGCCTCTGTCCTATCTAATTAAAAGAGTAATTTGCAGTTTGACCATCGCTCCAACACACAAGAGGGCTGCCTCCATGTGATCAAAGATCCTGCCCCCATGTGTACACAAGATGGCCACCACAAGATGGCCAGTAGCGGAGGGCCATTGGGAGGTTTCAGGCCTGCAAGAGAGGGCAGTTTGGAGGGACCGGGCCTGCAAGGTAGGGCAGTTAGGGTTGACCAGGCCAGCAGAGGAGGGAAGTTGGGGGTACACAGGCTGGCAGGGGAGCAGTTAGACATCAATCAGGCTGGCAGGGTAGTGGTTAGGGGGTAATAAGGCTGGCAGGCAGAAGCGGTTAGGGGCAATCAGGGAGGCAGGCAGGTGAACAGATTGGAGCCAGCAGTTCTGGATTGTGAGAAGGATGTCCAACTGCCTGTTTAGGGGATCCGTCCTAAATGGGCAGTCAGACATCCCTTGAAGAGTCCCAGATTGGAGAGGGTGCAGGCTGGGCTGAGGGGACCCTTCCTCCCTCAACCCCCTGTGCACAAATTTTGTGCTTCAGGCCTCTAGTGTCTTTGATAATTCCCATAATGTTTTTTCTGTACTTAACCAGTAGTGAGTCTAGCTGCTAATTACCCACTGTCATATGGAAATCCTTGGCATGTTCCGTCTTGTTTCCCATACAGTGGTTTGCTAGTTCTATAATCTTTATTTTCATATTCATGTCAGAGTAGCAAATATGAATCATAAGTGGGCATAAATGGTTCACAAATGTATTTCAATGTATTTTTCTCTTGCAGTTAAGAAATTAAACTATATCGATCACCTAAGCCCCATTCTACCCTTGGACATTGTAGGATTTTTAGTACACTTTTATTTTTCCTTATTCTTACTCTTAAGTTTTTTTTTAAACTAAACTGGAATTGTAGTAACACTTAATATATCCCTTTTTATATTTAAAAATTTTTTAATAGTTTTCATTGGTATTTAACATTGTTTTAATATTTACTTAATTATTGTTTTAATAATTTATTTTAAGAACTGGAATGTATATTACATGTAATTATCCCTTAAAATTCTTTTTCTTTTATGGTAAACTAAGAGGCAATGTTGCATAACATTTAGTTAATAAGCTTTAGTATTGGCTGCCTTTCTTTATTCAAATCCTGACTCCACCACTTCTCAGCTGTGTGACCTGATATGTTATTTACTGTCTCTAAGTAACAGCTTCCTCATCTGTGAAGTGGGGATTAGTAGTGGGGCCTCTGTTTCTCAGAGTTGCCTTGAGCACGCCGTCTGTGATGAGCTTTCCGGCCAAGGTCTGTGGGCTCACTGTGTTTTCTGGGTGACTGCAGCCCGCGCTGGCCCACTGTCCCACACTGTCAATAGCCCACCTCCTGCTGCTTTATGCTCTGCCCTGCCTGTCTGAGGTGGAATTTCTTTTCCTCTCAAGCATGACTGCTACTTCGGATCAGTGCAGAGTTCCCGGGTCACTGCTTCTCCCTAGAATTATGGAAAGATTTTCCAGTTGTTTCCTGAAAAAAATTTTTTAAAATATATTTTTACTAGAGGCCCGGTGCACAAAATTCATGCCTGGGGGGGGGGGGGTGTCCCTCAGCCCAGACTGCACCCTCTCCAATCTGGGACCCCTTGAAGGATGTCTAACTACCCATTTAGGCCCGATCCCACCGGTTGCGGGGCAGGGCATGGGCAGAGCTGGGGGCGTGGACGTCTTTTAGTACCCTGCCACTTCAGCCTGCTGCCAACTGCGCAGCCAGGTGTGGCTGCTGGGGCAGGGCCTCCGGAATTGGGTCTAAATGGGCAGTCAGACATCCCTCTCACAATCCAGGACTGCTGGCTCCCAACTGCTCACCTGCCTGCCTTCCTGATTGCCCCTAACCTCTTCTGCCTGCCAGCCTGATCACCCCCTAACCCAGTGATGGGCAACCTTTTGATTTTTGTGTGTCAAAATTTGTCAAATCACCGAAAATGACTCGGGTAGTGTGCCACTTCGAGAAAAATAACCATAATTTCACGATATTTATAGGTTAAATAACAAAAATGTATAATTGTAATATATAACTGTATTTAATAAGCCAAAAACTAATTATTTAACTTACTTGCTTAGTGTCTTCTTTGTTCATCTGTCAGTCAGTTTCTTTTGTTGGTCTTGATATTATTTAACTTGTGTGGGGTGCCGTGAACTAAGATAAGTGAGGGGGAGGGGGAATTCTTTAACCTGCCTATTAGTGACTTTTTTGTTGCTGAATTTCATTGGCTAAACCTTCAGTTGAAGGTTGTTATTTTGTACACTTCAAGCCCAAGCAAGCGCTACTAACTTCATCTGTCGATCTGTTTCTTTTGTTGGTTTTGATATTATTTAATGCTGAGAATAAGGTCTCACAAAAGTCCATAGAGGGAAAAATTGTGAGTAAAGTCATTGCTATATTTTTCAGGGTGCTAAACGTGTCTGGTGATCGGTTCCAGACACTCCAAATTTCCTGTTCGTAGTGGCACTGTTCTTGATTCTCCAAGTGGCACCTTTCCAGATTCTCAAACTTTGACCTCAGGTCGACAAATACCTGAGCCCAGATGCTGTCTTGAAATTCCACAAGTTGCATCTCCAAATCATTAGTTGGCATCCATTGGAAACCATTTAATTCCAAACTACTGTACACTACTACATCAGAATACTTAATTATTTTTATGGTCTGTTTTAGGCTTCTAAATTGATTAAATTGATCACTGATCTGGTCATGTAACGAGTCTAAAACATGCTGGTACTTTATATGCAAGGATTCCATTTCATTTTGTACAGCTGCACTGGCCTTCTCAAAATACTTTGTTACTCGAGGAAAATACTTACAAGTTTTAATTTCTACATCTCGCTTGAAAACTTTATAAGTTTACTTTCCAAAGCTTTTATGTATCCAAACATAACGTAATACTTTTGTCAAAACCTTGTAACTTTAAGTTCAGTTCATTATGAACAGAGAGATCTGTAAAAAATATTAGGGTGTTGACCCACTTATCATCGTTGAGCTGAGAAAGTTTCCCGATCCTTATCCCCCAGAAATACCTTAATTTCTTCAAAGCACTCCACAAAGTGCTCAAGAACTTTGCCTCAGCTCAGCCATCTTACATTATTGTACATCCAATAAAAGTGCAGAAAATTCTCGCTTGTGAAGGCGGTGAGCAGCTATTAAATTAACTATTTTTATAACAACTGACATTAAGTCGTTTAAGTTGGTGGATCCTGCCTTGGCACATAAAACGTCCAGATGGATAATACAATGAAGAGGCACAATCAGATGCCCAATAGTTTCCGTAAACAATTTGACAAATCCGATTTTCCCCCACCATGTTTGGTGCCCCATCTGTCATCACTGACACAACTTTAGAGATATCAGTGCTTAGGTCACTGAATGTTTGTATAACAACCTTACATATTTCGCTTCCTGATGTACTTGTTGGCACTGATACTAACTTTATCAACTCTTCTCTCATGGTGAGACCATCAGAATATTGACTAATAATGGCCAACTGAGCTTGTGATGTGATATCAGTAATTTAATCAAGAGAGATCGAAAAATATTTACAATTACTTATGCCTCTCTTTAATTGATGTTGTGCGTTTGTGTTCAGTCTCATTATTTGATCTTTTATGATATTTCTACTGAGTGTTAACTCAGATATTCTCTTAATAATTGCATCTTTATTCTGCATATCGTGAAATAGAACTGGTGCACATCTTATGAGCGTTTCTTTAATAAATTCTCCCTCACTGAGTGCTTTTCCATGCTGAGCTATGGAGTAAGCAATGCTCAAACTTGCAGATGTTAAATTTGTTTGAGCCTTTTATAAATGTAAGGATGGAATTAGATTGGCTCTTATAAAGGTGTAGCTGCCTGGAAATGTATTCCTTCCTTTCATCCTCACTTTTTTTTCAAGGGCTGGGAATGATTAGTTTTAAAATGTCTATTTATATTCCACCTTCTGCTTACTACCATTTCAGTACATAAAACGCAAAATGATCTGCCATTTTTTTCTATAATGCCATACATCTCGGTCCATGTCTCTTAAAAGAGTCGGCTACTGCTACTACCACTTCCTTTACTTAACCTTGGTTTTTTATTTTTTGGGTTATCCATCAGGGGGGCAGTGACAGAAGATGGAATTATAGATAGCCTGTTAGCCCTGCAGGCAATTAGGGGTTAACTAGCCCAACTGAACACAAGATGGCACATGTAATTGTCTTTTAGGAAAGGGCAGGGTTAATAAGCAGAAATAGGGGTAAATAAGGATGCACAACAGTAATAGTGGTGTACTATGCTGCAAAATAACATTCCTTATATAAATTAAGATGGCTGCTGCTATTTCTAATGGTGGGAAACAGCACCCATAGCACAGGCCCTCGCCTCTCCCAGCCTCCCCCTCACTTACCTCAGTAATGATGGTCAATTAGAAATCCACGACACCCCAGAACAGTAGATTGGATGATGGTTGCTGTGGTTATGTGGTTGCTGGTAATGGCGATCACAGGGCTCCCAGAGATGTGTCCCCCAAGGCATTCTGTTGCTCCCTGCTCTGCTGGCCGGAAGTGAGGTCAAAGATCCTCTAAGGGCCTAACTGGAAGTTCCAGAACTAGACACTGTATGCCAGAATTCTGTTGTTTTGGCCTACAGACTTCCGGCACAGAGTGTCTGCACTACACTACAGCAAATGTTTTATCCTCGGCTACAGCATCTGGCTGTGCAGTACCCAAGGATGAAACGTCCCGCTGGGCATGTGGCCCCATACTTCTCTGTATGCGACCGAATGCAGCCGCATGTCATCAAAAATGGCTACATGTGTCAATGCTGACATGCGTGTCATAGGTTCGCCATCACGTCCCTAACCACTCCCCTGCCAGCTTGATGGATGTCTGACTACTCCCCTGCCAGCCTGTTTGCCCCCAGCTTCTCTCCTCTGCTGGCCTGGTCACCCCTAACTGTCCTCCCTTGCAGGCCTGGTCTCTCCCAACTTCCCTCCCCTGCTGGCCATCTTGTGGTGGCCATCTTTTGTCCACATGGGTGCAGGATCTTTGACCACATGGGGGCAGTCATCTTGTGTATTGGAGTAATGATCAATCTGCATATTACTCTTTTATTAGACAGGATAGAGGCCTGGTGCATGGGTAGGGGTCAGCTAGTTTGCCCTGAAGGGTGTCCTGGATCAGGGTGGGGGTTCTCTTGGGGTGTGGGGTGGCCTGGGTGAGAAGCCTGTGATGGTTTGTAGACCAGCCACACCCCCCTGGTGACCCAAGCGGAGCCCCAGATAGCTGGGATTCATTTATCTTCTACAGTTGAAAATTTGTAGCGTTGAGCAGAGCCAAGCTTTCTGCTCCCTCTGTGGCATCAGCCATTTCTCTTGGAATTTGTCTTCTAAAATTGAAAATTTGTAGCCTTAAGTGGAGTCCTGGGCCGACCAGGGTGTGTGGAAAGCTTGGCTTCCTCCATTGCCAGGGAAACCCAAGCCTCCCTTCTGCTCTCTCCATGGCCACAGCCATCTTTGTTGGGCTTAATTTGCATACTTGCTCCTGATTAACCAGTGGGTGTGGCTTGTGGGTATAGTGCAATGGTGCTTACTTTGCATATTACCCTTTTATTAGGTAGGATTAATTTTAGAGAAGAAGGGTGTGGGTCCGAGATAGAAACATCAGTGATGAGAGAGAATCATTCATCAGCTGCCTCCTGTATGCCCCACACTGGGGTTTGAGCCCACATCCCAGGCTTGTGCCCCAACCTGGAATTGAATCATGACCTCCAGGTTCATAGGTCAATGCTCAACCACTTATCATGCTGGCCAGGCTGTTTTCTGAAAATTTTAATGTTACATAAAATATATTCAACATAGTCTTTCCTGTGAAGGAAATCTTTTCTTCTTTTGTTCTAACTAAAAACTATAGTAGTTTCTTTTATTTTTCTTTATTTTCATAATTCCGACATCTAGTAGGATTTGCTTATGTCTGTGTCTTTTTTCAGTGTTTCCTTTCACCTGACACTCTTGGATGTTTTGCTTTCTAGACCCAAGTCTCTCCTCAGATTTTTTTCTACCTTTTGAAAAAAAATGATTAATTTTATATTCTTTTGATTCTGTTCTCCTGGAATTCATGCCATAAATTGTTAGAACTCCTGGATTTGTTTATCTTGTCTTATTTGCTTTTCTCTCATTTTCTAGCTTTTTTATTAAAATAAATCACTTTCCATCTACCTTGTTTTAAGTTTAACAAGGATTGACACAAAGGAGGTTTTGGAAAAATAAAAATTGAGTAAGTGTTTTTATGTTATAATTTTTTTAGTCTTCTTTTGAGCCCTTTTCCCCAATAATGACTATGTTATTACTTGCTACTTACAGATGAATGAAACCTGCAGTAACCTTCCATTCCTGCTAATGTATAACTACAATTGTCTATATTGTGTTTGTATACATATTTATAAAGTTCTTTAGATTGCACAGTGATTAGAAGATTGTCATTTTAAGAGTCATGCTTATTTAATTTATCTTTTTATTTAAAACTTGCTTTTCCATTTTATTATCATTTTAGGAGAAACTTATTCGAGATATTGCTCATTGTCATGGAATTTTGATCACTTCTTACTCCTACATCCGACTGAGGCAAGATGATATTAGTAGGCATGACTGGCACTACGTGATCTTGGATGAGGGACACAAAATTCGAAATCCAAATGCTGCCATCACCCTTGCTTGCAAACAGGTATGACCTCTTGGAACAAGGGGGATTTCCAGGTGGGTAGTAATATTTAATTGAGAATAAACTCCCTGATTTTAGTAATGCATTTACTAAATCTTTCATTGTGCCTTTGCATAAGGAATTTGAAATATACATTTAGCTTAAATTCTTGCTCTTTTGTTTCTTTAAAATTCTAATTTTTCATATAACTTAATATCCTTTATGGTGATCGGATGTTAGAATGTAACCAAATCTAGCTCAAATCCATAGTATTCAGCTAGAACAATAAGAAATAATTCTCCCCTTATGTAATTGAAGAATTAAAATTATATAAAATGTCTCCTTTGTTTTGGAAAGACCAAAATTATACATAAATGTGTTAAATAACAAAATAGAGTGGGAGTGTTTTGGGGTAAGGTCGGTGATCATCTATTAAAAGCTGAATTTAATAAGAAAATATTTTTTTACCCAAAATAGTTTCGCACTCCTCATCGCATCATCTTATCTGGCTCACCAATGCAAAATAACCTCCGTGAGCTGTGGTCGCTCTTTGACTTTATCTTCCCAGGGAAGTTGGGCACGTTACCTGTGTTTATGGAGCAGTTCTCGGTCCCCATCACTATGGGGGGATATTCAAATGCCTCCTCAGTACAGGTAACACTGTTAGTATTTCTATATTTTAACATTCTACTTTGTAGCAAAGCTGTTTAGAAATAAGGGTAATGGCCAAGCCTATAAATTAGTATCTGATAAAAATCACAAAATTATGTTTGCTTAATAGCTCATATTTTTCCAGATGACTTTTTAAAAATCATGTAAAATATTTGAGAGCAGTCAAATTATGAAGCAAGAGTAAATCAGTTCTGCACAGCATATAATTTAGTTGATATTGGGGTAGTATATTTTATAAAGTAGTATAAGGTCTTAGGAAGGAGAAACCAGAGAGAACTGTTCAGCGAAGATTTAATGTGACAGGTATTCTTATCCTGATGCTGGGAAGACAGGCCCGATGACAAGGCAATAGTCACTTTGGTGGCCATGGGCAGTGAAGAGACACACTTGACTGGACTGGTGATGCTCTCGGGGAAGCACCAGGAAAGTGGGTTTCAGAAAGGGGAGCCTTGAAGGGGATGTAGAGGCGCTCAGGCAAGGAAGAGCCACCAAGGCTGTCTGAGCGGAGACAGGAGAGGGCTATTCTCACAGGTACTCAGGTTGCAGGTGGGTACTCAGGATTCAGGTGGGTACTCATGCTGCATTGAGGGCCCTGCAGGACCCCTGGGGATAAAGGCGATGAGGACTTGGACCTGGACTTGGATGGTGGTGCTGAGAAAGAAGGTGGAGAGGAGGGGAGGGTCCCTGGTGGCAATTTTTTAGGCAGAACAAATGAGATTTGGAGGCTGCTAAGATAAAGGAAATGGGATAGGTGGTGGTGAGCTTGCTGCTGAGCCCTGAGATTTTAGGCCTGGGTGACTCAGGCGAATGGGCTTGTCACAGGCATGGACAGCTGACCTGAGAGCAGGCTCCATCTTGGGTGAGAGGCAGGGCTTCTGCACAGCCCTCAACGGGGGGCCCTGCAGTGTCAGGACAAGGCTGAGCCTTGACAAAAAGCCTTTCACTGAAAGAGATGTTCACATGTTTGAAATACTTGATTAGAAATAGAATTTTAGACCTTTACTATCAGAGGATTGTAAAAAACAATTTTAATACCTTTTACATCTTGAGATTGAATGATTTTTAATTAACTTGTAAGGGCTCTCTTCCTCTACTGAATCCCTATTCTTCACTTATAGTTTTTTTTTTTTTAATTTAGAAATAATTTCTTTTTAAAAGTATGTCTTTATTGCTTTCAGAGAGAGAGGAAGGGACATGGGGAGAGAGATAGAACCATCAGTAATGAGAGGGAATCATTGATCGGCTGCCTCCTGCTCGACCCTACTGGGGATTGAGCCTGCAATCCAAGCATATGCCATGACCTAGAATCGAATCGTGACTTCTTGGTTCATGGGTAGGTGCTCACCATTAAGCAACACTGGCCGGGCCAGTAATAATTTAAAGTTCAACAGAAATTAGAACTACATGCTCTTCACCTAGATTCACTAGTTGGTCGTATTTTGCTAATGTTTTGCCATATTTGCTTGATCTTCCCTTCCCTCCCTTCCCCCCACCTGTATCTGCACACAGATTTATGTTTGTTTCTGAATTATCTGAGAGCAAGTTGCAGATGATACTCTTTCCTCTAAATCCTTCAATGTGTATTTTTTAAGAATAAGGACATTTCTTAACAGAACCACAGCATAAATATTAGAATCAGAAGGAAATATACTATTGATAGAATTGTGTTATCTAATGTGTATGTCATTTACATTTTGCCAGTTCTGGCATATGTGTGTCTCTTTAGTTTCCTTTAATTTTGGACAGTTTCTCTAACTTTTCTTATGCCTTTTGATGACCTTGACATTTTTGAAGACCACAGGCTTGTTTTTTATAGAATGTGCCTCACTTTGGGTTTGTCTTTCATTCTTTGTGATTGGATTCAGGTTTTGCAATTTTTGGCAAAAATATCACAGAAGATAAACACACATGCACATGTATACATACTTGAGGTGTTCGTAGGGTTTTTTAAATGTTTTCACTTTTACCATTTTAAGTTTTTTTTTTAATATTTTACTGATGTTTTACAGAGAGGAAGGGAGAGGGTTAGAAAGTCAGAAACATCGATGAGAGAGAACCATCGACCAGCTGCCTCTTGCATGCCCCCTACTGGGGATGTGCCCGCAGCCAAGGTACATGCTCTTGACCGGAATCGAACCCGGAACCCTTCAGTCTGCAGTCCAACGCTCTATCCACTGAGCCAAACCGGTTTCGGCAACCATTTTAAGTTTGTAACATGAATTTTTCTGTATTATGATCAATCTCTCATTCATTTTGCAGCTAACTCTCTTAAATTTAAACTTTAGTTAGAATTTTTCTTTTTCCATTAAATAATAATTCACTAGGTTGTTAAGCCTGTGTAGATTTTTGAAATATCAGTAATTTACTAAATTCTTTGTTTGATTTTAAATGCAGAATGGTTTCTGTGCTATGGGTCTTTGTTTTTCTACATACTTAATACACATCTCATGTGGCTGCTCCATCACAGAGCCATATGCTCCGTGGTAGACCTGAGTGACCTTTCATTTCTGGGATCATAGGGCTTGTCTTGAACGCACTTTCTGAAGTCTCTGAATAATCTCCGCTGATTATCTGGCTGCCTCCACTGCTGCAGCTTCCCCCCTGGTTGCCTTTTGCTCTTCAGCTTGCAGCGTAGCTATTCTCTTGTAGCTTTTGGAGAATATGAGATTGTAAATAGAGATTTGTTTGCAAGCAGTTTTTTTCTCTAGGGGTTGATTGGGAACCAAATAAATCTCTATTTTAGGGTTTAACTATATAGTAAAAATTAAAGCAAAGTATAGAAAAGGAATAGGGTACAAAATTACCAGCTGTTCTTTTGCTTTTACATTTTGGTTAATATGATGTGGTTTTTATTGATATTATGAAAGCTCCCACTCCTGGAACATATTGGACTTACACTACCTTTTCCAAACCATTTTCAACCAATTTTGTATAATTATTGGTTATTCTTCTGAAAATTATTTTTTTAAGTATTGGAATCAATTGCGATAGGAACAAATGCATTCCGTAAACATACAGTGATTTTGTCTCCTTTTGTCTTACTAAAGGTTAAAACTGCTTACAAGTGTGCATGTGTCTTACGAGATACCATAAATCCATACCTTCTGCGGAGAATGAAGTCAGATGTCAAGATGAGTCTTTCTTTACCGGATAAAAATGAACAGGTCTGCAAATTGAGGAGTTACCAAAATATTTCTAAAGCATGGTGTACCTCTCCATTACTCTACGTTTCATATGCGGAATTGGTGAGGGTAATAGATATGGTTGCAGGGGCTGTAGGCAGGCTGATCTACATCTGTATATACAGGTGTGTGATAGGGCCACTGGGCATGGGGAAGACTTGAGAGGAAATTCACAAGAAGATCCCCTGATGAGGAGTGACATCATCTGACTTAGGCTTTTGAGGGATCATCTTTTTAAATTTCACCCTAGTGTCCTATTATCTCAATAGATGACCACACCTTCTGTTCAGCATCTAAAAATAAAGGCTTTGTAGATTTTGAGTGTTGAAACTCTAAAGGATCTGGGAGATTGGTCATCAAGGCTACTTTCAAGGCTGCCTCTTCTCTTCCCAGCAGAACTCATCTCTAGATTTAGTTGTGGTTTTAGCACTCCCCACAGGCTCCCACCCCTGCTGGCCGCTTAGGCCACAGCCCTCTGACTGCCTTCGATTCCCCATCAACCAGTGGCTGTGGTGATCCATTCTCTCCTCTGCTTCACATCCTCATAAGTCGGTGGGGTCGTCCGATGGCCTGCCCATCTGCACTCCCCAGTCCTCTCAATATTGCAGTGTTGCTGGTTACCTTCAATATCCCTCTCCCCACCAAGAATACTGATTTAGCTTAATTGCCACACTATTTTTACCGTGGAATCCTAGAATGCCTCTTGTATTCCATACAGTAACCAAGGCAAATTGCTTCCGATTTTTAAAAAATGCTCCACTTTTCCTCCCATTTGCACCTGAGGCCCCTCTGCCTGAAGGTTTTCCCATCCGTCCGCAAGCCCACACACAGAAGGGGCCTCACTAGGCTCCACTGCAGCCTCTCCTAGACTGGACTCCGAGGTCGGGATTTTGTCTTTCCCATCTTCGGGTTCTGCATGGCACCCAAAACAATGATTTGCAAACTCTGGAACCTGGTGAATAACTTGTTCAATTAACTTGCGATTGAGAGGGGAAGCTTTTTGCCATTTTTAAAGGACTGAAATATGAATTTTAGAAATTAAGAAATAGGAGGAACCAAGATGGCGGCATAGGTAAACACCTATCTTGCTGCCCCACACAATTTCAAAATTACAACTTAACGACAAAACAAACATCATCCAGAATCACCAGAAAGCTGGCTGAGTGAAAATTCCACAAATAAAAGTAAAGATAGGACACTGTGACTCAGAGGAGTGGTGGAGGGCAGAGCTGATGATACACGTGGAGTCGGAGGTTTGGAGTCATGCGCTTGTGAGTGGATAGGGCAGGCGGCTGCAAACCCAGCTGGTTTTCTTGAACAGGGAGGGAGACAAAGGTGTCCCACTGCACTGATTCCCCAGTTCCGGGCGAGGTCCGGGGAACTCACACTCAAATGGGGTGAAACTGGATAATAAGGAAGCACTCTGAAACTCGGGTGCTGCGAAGGTCTGCGAACTTGTGGAGAGGGCGGGTAAACTTGGGAACAGCAGAAGCGCATGACCGTGCAGGGGGGACTTGTGACTTGCTCTCTCATTCGGGAAACCACCGGACTGCATTGTTTAACAATCATGGGTGAGACTTTGGGTGTGCAGACTCTTTAGGGGAGAGGCTGAATTGTCGGGCGGCGGGTAGAGCTCGGTGGCAGCTTTCTCTCAGAGGTGCGTGCAGCCATTACCACCAGGCACAGAGACCCAGGTGCCACATAGGGTGGAGCTGATGGGAAATCAAGGCTGCCTGCACAGCCAGGAAACTGCCCATCCAAACTGAGCACAGCTGATCCTCACAGCCAATTGGCCTGGAGGTCAAACCCTCCTAGTGCTAAGAACAATAAGCTGGGCTTTACTTCAACAAGACTGTGCAACCCATAAAGGGCTGCACCAAGAGTATCTACCTCAGGTAACTGGGGAGGTTGAGCCACTGTCCCTTAGAGGACATCTACCACACAAAGCTAATCGACCAACTCAGGGAAGCAGCCACAATGCAGAGAGACATGGAAAGAAATCAGATGTGAAAGAAACGGAGGGAAAAAAATGACTGGACATAGAGTTCAAAACCATGGTTATAAGGTTTTTCAAGAGGCTCTTAGAAAAGGCCGATGAACTTAATGAGATCTTCGAGGAAATGAACGAGACCCTCAAGGATATGAAAAAGGACCAACTAGAAATTAAGCATACAATGACTGAAATAAAAAATATTATACAAAGACATAAAAGCAGTCCAGAGGACTGCAAGAACCAAGTGAAAGATTTGAAATACAAAGAGGCAAAATCCACTCAGAGGGAAAAGCAAGAAGCAAAAAGAATCCAAAAAATTGAAGATAGTGTAAGGAGCCTCTGGGACAACCTCAAGCATACCAATATCCAAATTATAGGGGTGCCAGAAAAAGAGAGAGAGCAAGATAATGAAAACCTATTAAGAAATAGTGACCGAAAACTTCCTTCACCTGGTGAAAGAAATTGACTTAAAAGTCCAAGAAGCGTACAAAACCTCACACTATAGGAATCCCAAGAGGACCACACCAAGACACATCATAATTAAAATGTCAAGAGCAAAAGACAGTATTAAAAGCTGCAAGAGAAAAACAGTTAATTACCTACAAGGGAGCACCCATACAGTTGTCAGCGGATTTCTCAACAGAAACTATGCAGGCCAGACAGGAGTGGCAAGAAATATTCAAAGTGATGAATAGCAAGAATCTACAACCAAGATTACTCTATCCAGCAAAGCTATCATTCAGAATTGCAGGTCAGATAAAGAAAAAGCTAAAGGAGTTCATCACCGCCAAACCAATGTTATATGAAACTGGGGCACAGTGCACGAAATTACTGCACTGGGGGTTGGTGGTCCCTCAACCCAACCTGCCTCCTCTCAAATACTGGGAGCCTTCAGGGGATGTCCGACTGATGGCTCACCCCCAGCCTGCCCAAGGCCTAAAACCTCTGGTGAGGCTTTAGGCCTTGGGCACCCAGCCATCACCCTGCTCAACTTAGCCCGGGCTGCCTGCGACCATCCGGCCCCAGGGGCTAGGTGCTCACTGCAGCTGCTGCTGCCACCGCCGCGCTTCCCCTCACAGTGCCTGGGGGCTGGACTCTCCGCCACCGCAGTTTCATCTCCACCCTCAGGGCCTGGCGCTCATGCCACTGGGCCCCACCCCTGCTCCTGATTGGCTGGTATGGTCAAATTTGCATATTTCTCTTTTATTATATAGGATGCTGAAAGGTATTCTGTAAGAAGAGGAAGAAGAAAAAAGTAAAAATAAAAATTATGAACAATAAATACACATCTATCAACAAATGTATATAAAAATCAAGTGAATTAAAAATCTGATGAAAAGGATAAATTAGAATATAACAGATTCATGGGCACAGAGGGAATGGACTGACAGTTTTAAGGGAGGATAGGGGTGTGGGAGTTGCAGCAAGAGACTGGACAAAAATTATACATCTATGCGAGAGGACAGTGGGTTGGTTGGTACGGGCAGAGGGTAGGATGGGTACTGGATGGAAGGGAGCTATTCGGGGAGGGGATAATGTAATTAATAAACTGAACAATAAAGATTAAAGTATTTTAAAAAATTAAGAATTATGAACACTTGGGTTCTGTTTTAGAAGGATTTCTCAGGTTGTGTTTGCAAACATTGAAGAGGAAAGAAAAAGAAGGAAGGGGATGAATCAGTCAGTCCCTGCAGAGTCCTTGGTAACAAAGGTTTGGGCCTGACCTGAGCCAAGGGGTCATCACGCGTGATGGCTAGGATGGAGTAAGCAAGCTCTGAGCTGGTCCTGAGCTCTCCTGTGAGCAGGAAGCCAGTCTTCAGGGATTCTCATTATAGTAGGGTGGGGACCAGGAGGTAGACAGATGACAGAAATAGGGGTTGATGAGAGGAGGGAACTGTACTCATTATTCAGTTCTGAGATGTGGCTTCATTGTTAAAATTGTACATTGTGCTGTTGGATTAGGAAATTTCATTGATATTTTATTCAGTTAAAATGTTTTCTGAAATAGCTGTGTTTTGTTTTTTTTTGTTTTTTTTTCTCCCCCGTAGGTCTTATTTTGCCGTCTTACAGATGAGCAACATAAAGTCTACCAAAATTTCATTGATTCCAAAGAAGTTTACAGAATTCTCAATGGAGAGATGCAGGTTAGTAAAGTGAGAGAAGCTAGAGAAAAGAAGGGAAGCGGGGAAAGAACGGATACCAGCACCAGTCAGCGGTTCACTGTCGCTCGCTCTCTCTTTTTATTTTTGTTTGTTTAATCCTCACCTGAGGTTATTTTTTCCATTGCTTTTTCAGAGAGAGTAGAAGGAAGGGGGGGGGGGGAGAGAGAGAGAGAGAGAGAGAGAGAGAGGAAGAGAAGAGAAGAGAAGAGAAGAGAAGAGAAGAGAAGAGAAAAGAAGAGAAAGAGAAATATCAGTGTGAGATAGACACATAATTGGCCCCTGCACACATACCCGGGCAGAGGAGCAAACCTGCAACCCAGGGACATGCCCTTTAGCTGGAATTGAACCCGTGGCCCTTTTGTGCACAGGCTGACACACTAACCACTGAGCCATGACTGCCAGGGCATCACTGTTACACTCTTGAAAACATTTTGGTGCAAGCCTTCACTTCATTTAGAACCTTTACCAGAAGTAAGAGACCACAGCTACACTCTGCACGGTCCCTTTGGTCTGTGTGGAATACTGTTAAGAATTGAGCCCAGCACCGGGGGGTCTAGTAGGAGAGTAGTTCTAGATGAGAGATCTGATGGTAGGTCCTTTGGGGGCTGCTGATCCATGCAGGATGCGTGGAGCAGTCTTGGCCTGCTGGGATTACTAGGCACCTAGAGGAAGAATTATACATTTTTCTGTGACAACGTTTTAGTTATTGGCAATACTCAGCAGTCTGTGAGGAAATGTCTGTTCAGTAAATGTATGTAGTAGGTTTATAATCAGCAATTAAGTCTCAAGGTTCATGTAAACTATTCAACGTGTTTGTGTTTCAGAATCTTACATTGTGGTTTATTTATTTGACATGGAAGACTTTTGTAATCCTTGACCTGTTCTCATTGGAGTAGCATGGTGTGCTCCAAGGTGCACACTTTCCTGCTTATCTGTGGGGAGCAGGGACACAGGGCTACCAGTGTCTGTGGCACCTGCATGCTTTTTCCTCCAGGTTTAGTCACTTCAGTTCTTTTCTTCTTTTTTTTAATCCTCATCCAGGGAAGTTTTTTCCATTGATATTTTTTTATTATTATTTTTTTATTATTATTTCTTTTAAAAAAATTTTTATTGATTTTTTTGCAGTATAATAGTAGTACATGTTTTCCTTTCCCCTCCCCCTTATCCTCCCCCCAGCCTCCCCTACCCCCCAGCACATATCCCCAGCTTCCCCCCCTCCCCGCCCCAGTGTCTTTCATTCATTGGTTATGTTCATATGCATGCATACAAGTCCTTCAGTTGATCTCCCCCCGCATCTGCCTCCCATCCACCCAAGCCTTCCCCTGTAGCTTGACAGCCTGTTCAAGGCCATCCTGCCTCTATATCCATTGATATTTTTAGAGAGAGTATAAAGAAGGGCGAGAGAGGGAGAGAGAAAGTGAGAGAAACATGTGAGAAAGACATTGATTGGTTGCTTCCTGCACACACTCTGACTCAGGGACTGGTGATGGAACCTGCAATCCTCGTACCCATTCCCTTGACCTGGATTTGAACCCGCAACCCTTCAGTGCAGGAACTGATGCGCTAACCACTGAGAACACTAGCCAGGTCTCATAATTTCTTATTTTGTCTTCTATTGGAGGTTTGTTACATCATTCACATTTATTCATCTCTCCTAAATCTCCTCTAATCTTCAGGTGCCTCTAAGTCTTGAGGCCTTGGATGGTCTAGATCTGCACTATCCAGTAGATATAGGCTATGAGCCACATGTGTGATGAAAGTGTTCCAGCAGTCACTTTAAAAAGGTGAAGAAAAAAAGATGGTGAAATCAGTTTTAATCATACATTTATTGAACCTGATATGTCCAAAAAGCTTTAATATGTAATCAATAATTATTGAGATATTCACTCCTTTTTTTTTTTTTTTTTTTTTTTGGTAGTTAAGTCTTCAAAATTAGATAGTTGACCCCTTAACTCAGGGGTTGGGGTGCTGGTACCCACTCCACACAAAAAATCTCCTTTTAACTTTTGACTTCTCAAAAACTTAACTACACTGAGTGGCCAGATTATTATGATCTGTGAACGCATAATAATCTGGCCACTCAGTTCGTGTGTGTGTGTGTATGTGTGTGTGTGTGTGTACATTAGAGGCCCAGTGCATGAATTAGTGCATGGGTGGGGTCTGGCCAGCCTGGCCAGGGGGAGGGGATATGGGCGGTTGGCCAGCCTGCCTGCTGGTGGAACTCCTGGTGGAGGGGACAATTTGCATATTAGCCTTTTATTATATAAGATATACACTGAGTGGCCAGATTATTATGCATTCAGAGATCATAATAATCTGGCCACTCAGTGTATAGTCATCCCTTGGTATCTGAGGAGATTGGTTTAAGGACCCCCATAGATACCAACATCCAAAGATGCTCGAGTACCTTATATAAAATGGCATAGGACAATGCATACAGTCAGCCCTCTGCATGCATGATTTCCAGCCTTGGATCAGAAACACCATTTCCATCAGTGGTTGGTTGAATCCAAGGGTGCTGAGCCTGTGGATACAGAGGGCTGACTGATGTATTGAAAAAAAGTTTGCCTTCAGTTCAAAGGGTCAGTGTATTTACACTGTGGCTCCTCTCAGTTCAGATCAGCTGTACTTTCTGTGCTGTGGCCACACGTGGTTGTGACTGCTGTGTTGGAGGCAAGGGCTAGGGAAGAAAGATGAGTTAGGTGATGCTGGGGGATTTTGACAATTTCCTGATTTATGCAGATCCTTTACAGTGTATTTGTTTAACTGTTATTTACTGGTCAGAACTATCATGGTCTTTGGCTACTGGCTCAGTTTATGACTTATCTTTTCCTGTTTGAGCTTTTATACTGGGGAGTTGATGTGAGTTTCGCTCTGAAAATTGTGACAGAGGCCCTCCTGCCAGGCATGGAGGCAGCGCTCCCTTGCTGTGTGTCCTGCAGAGTGAAACAACGCACATCTTGCCCATTTGTGTGTTTCCCATGCACGTACTATTTCTGATATGATCCTAGTGGAAACCTCTGACTCATATTAAATTATAGAACTTTTAGTGAGTCCTCAGGAGTGTACTATTCCAGCAAATTTGCAAGTTATGTGACTGATTTCTACTAATTGAGATGGGCATGATGTTTTTTATTTTTTATTAGTTTTTTAATTTTTAAAATTTTATTTACTGATTTGAGAGAATAAGAAAAAACCCACATTGATTTGTTGTTTCACTTATTTATGCATTCATCTGTTGATTTTTTTTGGTATTTTGTTAAATCTTTATTGTTCAGATTATTACAGTTGTTCCTCCCCCCCCCCCCCCCCCCATAGCTTCCCTCCACCCGGTTCCCTCCCAACCCATGCCCTTACCCCCACCCCCACTGTCCTCATCCATAGGTGTATGATTTTTTATCCAGTCTCTTCCCATACCCCTCACACCCCTTCCCCCCCATCCCCCCCCCCCCCCCCCCGCAGGATTGTCAGTCCACTCCCTTTCTATGCCCCTGATTCTATTATATTCACCAGTTTATTCTGTTCATTGGATTTTTAAATCAATTGATTTTTAGATTCACTTGTTGATATGTATTTGTTGTTCATAATTTTTATCTTTACCTTTTTCTTCTTCTTCCTCTTCTTAAAGGATACCTTTCAGCATTTCATATAATACTAGTTTGGCAGTGATAAACTCCTTTAGCTTTTTCTTATCTGTGAAGCTCTTTATCTGACCTTCAATTCTGAATGATATCTTTGTTGGGTAGAGTAATCTTGGTTGTAGATTCTTGCTATTCATCACTTTGAATATTTCTTACCACTCCCTTCTGGCCTGCATCTTTTCTATTGAGAAATCCGATGACAATTGTATGGTTGCTCCCTTGTAGGTAATAACTGTTTTTCTCTCACTGCTTTTAATATTCTCTCTTTATCTTTTGCTCTTGGCATTTTAATTATGATGTGTCTTGGTGTGGTCCTCTTTGGATTCCTTTTTTGGGGTTCTGTGCACTTCCTGGACTTGTAAGTCTATTTCATGGGGGGCAGGGGGGAAGGAGTTTTCTGTCATTATTTCTTCAAATAGGTTTTCAGTATCTTGCTCTCTTCTTCTCTCACCCCCATAATTTGGATGTTGGTATGCTTGAAGTTGTCCCAGAGGCTCCTTACACTATCTTCATATTTTTGCATTCTTTTTCTCTTTGCTTTTCTGGCTGAGTGTTTTTTGCTTTTTTTTGTATTTCAACTCTTTGACTTGATTCTTGCAAGCCTCTAGTCTGCTGTTGGATCTCTGTATATTATTATTTTTTATTTCAATCAGTGTATGTTTAATTTCCAGTTAGTCCTTTTTCATATTCTCGAGGGTCTCACTAAATTTATCGGCCTTTTCTAGAAAATTCTTAAAACCTTATAACCATGGTTTTGAACTCTATATCCAGTAGTTTGCTTTCCTCCATTTCTTTCATTTGTGACTTGTTTCTTTGTCTCCGCATTTTGGCTGCTTCCCTATGTTGATAGAGTGGCTTTGTATGCTAAGTGTCCTATAGGGCCCAGTGGCACAACCTCCCCAGTTACTTGAGGTAGACTCTCTTGATGCACTCCTTTATGGGCTGTGTATACAGTTTTATTGTAGTTAAGCCTTGATTGTTATTGGTATCACTGGAAGGAACTGACCTCCAGCTGGCTGTGAGGGTCAGCTGTGTCTATGATAGGAGAATTGTGCTGGAGACACCCTTATGAGGCAAGACTTGCTTCAGTGGGGCTTTGGTGCTAATTGAGGAGCTGAGGAGCTGTAATCTGGATGGTCCTACTCTGACCCCTTGGTATACTGACTCTTTGATCTCCAAGGAGGTGCTAATTTAGCCTCTGTCTGAGGCCACCTAGCAGGAGCTATGGAGAGATCTGCAGATTCCTCTTCTTTGCTTGGGTTTTGGAGGTGCCCAGATGAGGCCCAGCTGTGCAGCAATACAAGCTGCTGTGGGACTTTGGACCTTTTTTTGGATGTTCTGGATCTCTCTGACTCAGCTGCAGTTTGTTAGGTAAGTTTAGATTTCAAAGGACCAGGCCATTCTTATGCAAAAGTCTCTGTGCACAGCTGGGGTGAGGCGGAGTCTCAGGGCGCAGTAAACAGCAATGGCTTCCCATCATCCCTGCCCTAAAAGGCCTCCAGGTCTCAGTGTCTCTTGGTTATTGCTGTAAACACCTCTGAGAGAAAGCAGCCTTTGAGTTCCACCCACTGCCAGACAGTTCAGTTTCTCCCCATATGAGTCTGGGTCCCCAGAGTCTTGTCTAGAACTGAAGTTCAGAGCAGTCGGGATCTTGTGTCTCCCTGGGGATTAAAAAAGACAGCTGTGCACGCATGCCTCCATACCTCTGCACTCTACTAATGCAGCTCCTCTGAGTCTCGGTGTGCTTTTCTCTTTCTTTCTAGTTGTAGAAGTTCCACTTAGCTAGCCTTCCTGTGGTACTGGATGATGTTCGTTTTTTCTTTTAGTTGTAGTTTTGAAGTGGTTGTGCGAGGCAGCAAGTTCAGTTGTTTACCTATGTCGCCATCTTGGGTTCTCCTGATATTTTTTATTTGTATGTAAAAGATGAGTCCGTTTTATAGAACACATTTTCCTGATTCTGTGAGCTGTATGCCTTTTCTTCTATGAGGGAAATAGATAATCAGTAATTGAATATGACCCCC
Organism: Antrozous pallidus; assembly: GCA_027563665.1. Lineage (NCBI taxonomy): Eukaryota > Metazoa > Chordata > Mammalia > Chiroptera > Vespertilionidae > Antrozous > Antrozous pallidus. The sequence goes on along the minus strand of CM050510.1, from coordinate 66,384,799 downwards.
ACAGACATATTTGGCCCAGTAGAATTTTTTTGTTTCTGGAGAACTTGCCCTATCAGGAAAAGAAGGTTGATTTCTTCTAGCTCCATATGCTGTGGTTAGGGAGGAAGCTAAGAAGTGAGTGAAGAATTCCCTCTCTGTATTGAACAGCCTCCTCCCCTTCTTCCTAAGTGACTGTGAGTTTACACCAAGTCCTCTAGAGTGCACATGTTCTTTTATGCCCTAGGTTTTCTCTGGACTGGTATCCCTGAGGAAAATCTGCAACCACCCCGATCTCTTTTCTGGAGGCCCCAAGACTCTGAGAAGCATTTCCGATAATGAACCAGAGGAAGATCAGTTTGGATACTGGAAACGTTCTGGGAAAATGATTGTTGTTGAGTCCTTGTTGAAGATATGGCACAGGCAGGGCCAGCGAGTACTGCTGTTTTCCCAGTCAAGGCAGGTGAGCAGACAAAGCTCATGCAGGAGACAAGTTGGTTCCTTACAGCTTATAATTCAAAATATGGAATATAATCTAAAGTGATGATCCCCTCAGCAGCTTTACCTGCTGATACTGGGGTGGCAGCCTGCTAATCTCCTTGGGAGCATCTCTCTCTCTCTCTCTCTCTCTCTGTCTCTCTCTCTCTCTCTCTGTCTCTCCCCCTCCCTCCCTCCCCCCTCTCTCCTCTCCCTCTCCTCCTCCTCCTCCTTCTTTCTTCTTTTCCCTCTCTCTCCCCCTCCCCCCCTCTCTCCTCTCCTTCCTTCCTTCCTTCCTTCCTTCCTTCCTTCCTTCCTTCCTTCCTTCCTTCCTTCCTTCCTTCCTTCCTTTCTTTCTTTCTTTCTTTCTTTCTTTCTTTCTTTCTTTCTTTCTTTCTTTCTTTCTTTCTTTCTTCTTCCCCTTCTCCTTCTCCTCCTCCTCCTCCTCCTCCTCCTTCTCTCTCTCCCTCTCCCTCTCCCTCTCCCTCTCCCTCTCCCTCTCCCTCTCCCCCCCTCCCCCTCCCCCTCCCCCTCCCCCTCTTCCTCCCACTCCTCCTCTTCCTCCTGCTCCTTCTTCTTTCTTCTTTTCTCTCTCTCTCTCTCTCTCTCTCTCTCTCTCTCTCTCTCTCTCTCTCTCTCTCTCTCTCTCTCTCTTTCTCTCTCTCTCTATCTCTCAATTTGGCACCCAGAAGTTGGCTTTTTAAAAAGGCTTAAGTTTCGATGTGATTCTGGTTCTGGGCAACTTTGGCCCTGAACTCAAATGCCCAGCTATTTACAAAACTTATAAAAATTAACAGCAGGGAAATTCCAAAAATACTCAGCAATTTATGTCCCTCAAAGCAAAAACCCCTTTTAATGTGAGTGTTGGAAAGGTATGACTGTGTTTATACAAATGTGAAAGCACTCATAGAAGTGTGCATTTAATTTTTAAACTCTTATCCCCCATCCTCTCTTCCAAACAGATGTTGGACATACTCGAAGTCTTTCTTAGAGCCCAGAAGTATTCCTATCTCAAAATGGATGGTACCACAACCATAGCTTCAAGACAGCCACTGATTACAAGATACAACGAGGTGACCAGAGACTGGCAGTGATGCTGAAGCTGCTGCTGAGTGCAGGGGCAGGCGTGCCACACCGCCTGAGCGTGCTGGGTCTGGGTTGGGTAGCAGGGGGAGGGGGAGGTTTTGCTTTTAACTGTGTCCATTTCTGGTTTATTGATGTGTGTGTCTGTAAAATTATTAATTTATGTATATTTTTCTTTAAAACCCAACTTTTACATGTCAACTAATATTGCTGTTAAGAGTGGGAGTTGTAAGATGGCATCTTTGACTGACCAGGTCTCTAGTCTATAGCCCATGCTTTATATCAGGGCCATTTCCCATGGGGAGTACGGGCGGCAGAGGTGAAGGGTCTCTCTGGTCCTAAGTGTGCACATTCAGTTTTGTGTGTCTTACCCTAGGACACGTCCATATTTGTGTTTCTTCTGACCACTCGGGTGGGTGGCCTCGGAGTCAACCTGACAGGGGCGAACAGAGTCATCATCTACGACCCCGACTGGAACCCAAGCACAGACACGCAGGTCTGTTTATACTTTAAAAGGAATGTGTTGGTGACATAGTTGGCCCTTGAACAACATGGGTTTGAACTGCATGAGTCCACTTAACTGAGGCTTTTTAAAAATAAGTACAGTAAATGTCCTTTGTCTTCTTTATGATTTTCTTTTCTCCAGCTTACTTATTGTGAGAATACAGTATATATATAGTACATACAGCATATACAGTATGTGTTTACCAACTGTTTATGTTATGGGTCAGTAGTTAAGTTTTGGGGTGAAATTACCTCGGGTTTTTGTGTGGGTCAGCAGTCCGTTATGGGCCGCACCTGGGTGTCCGCAGGGCCCTGCGAGCTCTGTGTACTGTGTTGCTGCTGGGCTTCGGCCTGAGGAGGATGTGCTTCTGTTTGTTCGCAGCCTCCATCACCAGGTCTGTTAAAGGGAATGCCACAGACTCACTGTTTTTCAGGTAGAGATATAGGTCTCTCTGTCACTTGCCTGTTTGTCTTCCTAACAGGCCTGGGCTGTATAAGCTTCATTAACCAGCACTCTGACTGTGGGAGTGGAGGGCAGCACCCAGCCACCTCTCCTTAGCCAGTTTGTCATTGGGAGGGCCCTGCTGATGCGTGCTCTCTGCCGTAGGCCCGGGAGCGCGCGTGGAGGATCGGCCAGAGGAAGCAGGTGACGGTGTACCGGCTCCTCACTGCAGGCACCATCGAGGAGAAGATCTACCACCGGTCAGTGCATCTGGGCCTGCTCTCCAGCGCACGTGTGCGGGACAGAACCCCACCGCCAGGGCAGGCAGGCAGGCAGGCAGGCGTCTTTTATAAAGCAATGGTTGCTATAACGTGAGGGATAATGTAGTTTTTAAATTTTTTGTTTTGTTTTTTATATATATACTAGAGGCCTGTTGCATGAAATTCATGCAGGGAGAGGGGTCAGGGATCTCCTCAGCCCAGCCTGCACCTTCTTCATTCCGGGGCCCCGTAGGGGATGGCCCAATCCCCAAACTGGCAGTCGGACATCCCTCTCATAATCTGGGACTGCTGGCTCCTAATCGCTTACCTATCTGCCTGTCTGGTTGCCCCTAACTGCCCTCCCCTACCAGCCTGGTTGCCACTAACGGCCCTCCCCAGCTGGCCTGGTCGCCCCTAACCGCCTCAGCCTTGGCCCCCACCACTGTGGCTTTTTCCACGTGGGTGTGTGCATGAGCATGGACCTGAGCGACACACACTCACACACCCACACCCACACCCACAGAGAGTCCTTGGATGTCCGGAAAGATGTCCAGAAGATGTCTGGTCTAATTAGCATATTACCCTTTTATTAGTATAGATAAGTATTTGTCATATTATTCTCTACTTTTCTATATGTATTTAAAATACTCCAGAATATTTTATGCAAATAAAAAATGGTCAAGTTGCAGAAAAATAAAAGTTTTGAAATACAACATGGTAGACTTGAAAGCAACAACATTTGCATAAAAGGGCATAAGTTGAAGTCGGCAACAAAACTTGTTAGGATTGCTTGGTTAATATACTTTTGTTGGAGAGGCATGGTTTGGACAAAGGAGAAAAGGAAACCAGCCCAATAAAAGGGAATGTCTGATTGGGTCATTGCCACACCAGAGAGGGGCAGGTGCGGCAAAGGTTCAGGCTGTCCCACAGGCAAGGATGTGTGTGTGTGTATGGGACACCAGATGACACCTGTCACACCTGAAACACAATTTGCTAACACAATTGCAGAGCTCAGGAAGAATCACTGGTTTTAAAACTATTATTTCCCTGACACAAAATATACGTACATGTAATTATACACACCCTCTTCTGATGTTCCCCTGCCCTCCACTTAATATTTGGCTATGGCCTTCTTTTCATGTCAACAAATTGGATGTACAGACATAATTTTTAATGGCTACAGTGTTATCCCTGACTGTTTGACATTACTATGGTTTACTTCACCAACCCTTTATAGTGGGGCAGGTTGCTTCTGGATTCCCCCGGCATCAACAATGACAGTAAACATAATTGCTTATTTGACTGTTTACTTAGGACACATTCACAGATATGGAACTCCTGGCCGAAAACTAATTCACTTGAATTTTGATCCACATTTCCAAATTGACTTTTTAGTGTAGTCCTCATTAGTTTTAAGTCAGATTACACTCCCACAAATGGGTTAGAAGAAAACTGTTCAACATGCCTTGGGCAAATTGCAAACTCTTGCTGAATTTGAGTGACCCCAGGGCTTGGGACCTGGATGATCCAGGCTGGAGGGTGAAGTCTAGGGAAGCACAGGTGACGCAGTTGAGGGCCTTGTGTGGTTGTGGGACTGTGAGTATGTGTCGTTGGCTCCCATCCCATGTGGCACCGGCCGGCCCCTTCCGTCTTGCCCCTCTCGTCCCTCGAGGATTTGGCCTGCACAGCATGCAGGCTGGCCTTCCCCACATCCCAGTGCTTCGGCCCAGCCCCCTAGCCCTGGCCTTATCCCCAGCGGTGGCCACCCAGCCCCAGAGGCAGCCTGCACTGGCGGCCTCTCCCTGCTGCCTTGGCCCCGCCCCCCGCCTCTCGCCACAGCCCTGCCCCCTGCTCCTGATTGGCTGGTAGCATAGCGAAGGTACAGTAATTTGCACGTTTCTCTTTTATTAGGATTTTTTTTTACTAAAATGAGCCTTAGTTTTTTTAAATGGCTTATTGTGAGTTATTTAAAAGGTATCTCTGAATATGGTCATTGTTCTACTTTACTAAACTTCAAGGACTGCTTCTGTTTAAACTTCATACTACTATTTGAAAGAAATTTTCTTGCCTACTATAGTGTGCCATCCTTTTTTTCAGAAAAATTTTAAGATGGGACAATTGAAATGCTAACAATATTGGTATTTATACATAGTGGGTTGGTGTAACTAGTGTGGTGTGACTGGCACAAGTGTGACGTGTGTGCGTTGATTGGTGTGGGTGTGGCTGGCTTGGGTGTGATCGGTGTGGGTGTGACTGGCGGTATGACTGGTGTGGGTGTGATTGGTGTGGGTGTGACGGGTGTGGATGTGACTGGTGTGGGTGTGACTGGCGTGGGTGTGACTGGTGTGGATGTGATTGGTGTGTGTGTGACAGGTGTGGTTGTGACTGGCGTGGGTGTGACTGGTGTGGATGTGATCGGTGTGGGTGTGACTGGGTGGGTGTTCTGTTTACCTTGGCTCAGATGCCCCATAGAAGAGGGTTGACCAGGACACCTGTTTCCTCCTCCATCTTTCTCTCTGTGAAGAGGAGGGATTTGAGCAAGTAGCACTTAAACAGTAGAATGGAGATATTGCCAGTTTCCCCCTCCCCTGCTGAAGACTATTGAGCCACATCCCAGCTCATAAAGAGAGGCCCCTGCTCTCTACCATTTGCTGGGCCACTTGTGCATGTTCTTCAGGGTCCTGGTTCTGAGAGAGCTGGAGACCAGTTAGTCCTGAGAGGGAGAGCTATCTGCTTAGAAATACGTGCCTTCACCTGAAGAATAAGCCACTAAGTGGGGCAGGGCTACTTTACGGAGGGATCTGGGCAAGATTGACCATGGCCTGGTGCTTTAGCATGGGGTGTGGCTCAGTAGGTGGAAACTAGTGAGGTAGCTCCATGTAAAAACTTTGCAAAGCCCAGGTGGGGTTTGCTGAGCCTGTCATAGGAAGGGGCCCTGGTCCAAGATCCGAGGCTAGCTTTTGCAGCGTAGACAAGTTGTGTGCCACTTGATGGTGAGGAAAAAGGTGTTTCTAGAAATGTGATGAATCTTGGAAGTTGCAGAAACCCATGAGGTATCCTATCTAATAAAAGAATAATATGCAAATTGACCATACCTTTGCCACACCCACCAGCCATGCCAACAAGCCAATCAGGAGCAGATTATGCAAATAACCCCAACCAAGATGGCTGCCGCCAGTGAGAGCAGGAGGAAGGCTTAGGTTTCCCCGGCAACAGAGGAAGCCAAGGCCTGCCATTGCCTGCCTAAGCCTCCACTCAATGTTACAAAGTTTCAGTTTTAAAAGATATAGAACTGGCGGCAGCCACTGAGCTGGAGGGAACAGAGGCTTGGGTTTCCCTGGCAAAGGAGGAAGCAAAGCTTCCAGCCTGCCATTGCCAGCCTAGGCCTCCACTCTAGGCTACAAAGTTTCAAACAGAAATGGCTGCCTCCATGGAGCAAGCAGAAGGCTTGGCTCCACTCCAGGCTACAAAGTTTCAATTGTAGACATAGATTAATCCCAAATATCAGGGCCTCTGCTTGGGTCACTGGGGGAAGGGAGGGAGTGAAGGGGCGTGGCCAGCCTGCAAACCTCCACAGGCCCCTCACCCAGGCTGCCCCTCACCTCAAGGGAACCCCCACCCTGATCTGGGACATCCTCCAGGGCAAACCAGCTGGCCCTCACCCATGCACCAGGCCTCTAGCCTATCTAATAAAAGAGTAATTTTCAGATTGACCATCACTCCAACACACAAGAGGGCTGCCCCCATGTAGTCAAAGATCCTGCCCCCATGTGGACACAAGATGGCCACCACAAGATGGCCAGCAGGGGAGGGCCGTTGGGAGGTTCCAGGTCCTGCAAAGGAGGGCAGTTGTGGGCGATAGGCCAGCAAGAGAGGGCAGTTGGGAGGGACCAGGCCTGCAAAGGAGGGTAGTTGGGGATGACCAGGCCAGCAGAGGAGGGAAGTTGGGTGCAAACAGGCTGGCAGGGGAGCAGTTAGACATCAATTAGGTTGGCAGGGAGAAGTGGTTAGGGGCAATCAGGAAGGCAGGTAGGTGAGCAGTTTGGAGCCAGCAGTCCTGGATTGTGAGAAGGATGTCCAACTGCCCATTTAGGCCCCATCCTATCGGGATCGGGCCTAAACGGGCAGTTGGACATCCCTCAAGGGGTTCCAGATTGGAGTCGGTGCAGGCTGGGCTAAGGGACATCCCCCCCGCCCTCCGCACGAATTTTGTGCACCGGGCCTCTAGTAAATAATGATAAGGCATTATTTCTAACTACATTCTGTAAAACATGGGAGAACACTGATGTTTTGTGTACTTTTTGAATTGTAATGTCCAAGGCTAGAAGTTTTAGGCATTGTTTTGACACCTGTACAACAGTTATGTCTCTCTTACATTGTTTTATCATTAGCATTTTGAGGTAGAGTTAAATATTGTTTCATACCAGTTTACTTTTTATCTTTAGACAAATCTTCAAGCAGTTCTTGACAAATAGAGTGCTAAAGGATCCGAAGCAACGGCGGTTCTTCAAGTCCAATGACCTTTATGAGCTGTTCACTCTGACCAGTCCTGATGCATCCCAGGGCACTGAAACAAGTGCTATTTTTGCAGGTATTGCAGAAAGTCGTTTAAATTGAAGGAATAACTGATATAAGAATTATAAAATGTAACATGAGTGTGTTTTTCCTTTTATAGGTACTGGCTCAGATGTTCAAACACCCAAACGCCACTTAAAAAGAAAACTTCAGCTGGCCTTTGGAACAGACCGTAACATTCCAATATGCAAAAAGTTCTCTGATTCTAATGCACCTGTCAGCGATGGCACATCAGCAGAGAAATTTGCAGCTGTAAATGCAGTGCCTTCTAATCAAGGTGACTCTTTGCGAGAGGCCCCTCAGACACCTGACACTGGAGCTCATGGTGACAGACTTGCTGAGGAGATAGATGTGGTATGTAGACTAGAGGACTCACCAGTGCCTAGTGCAGAGGGGCAGTGTTCACGTTCTCCAAGAATCAGTGATATGGGCAGGACATCTGGTGGGGAAAGGGTTGGTGAAAAGCAGGGTCTTTCTGATAAAAGAGAAAGCTGCCAGGTCCAAACTGAACCTCTTTGGGAGAATGGACAAATGGACAATACCTTCTGTAAGCACAAGTCGAAAACAAAACATAGTGTGGCAGAAGAGACCCAGGAAACACTTCTGAGGCCAAAGCAAAAGTCTAAGAGCTCCAAGTGCCACAAAGACGCCAAGTTTGAAGGAACTCGAATTCCACACCTTGTGAAGAAAAGAAAGTACCAGAAGCAGGACAATGAAAACGAGCATGAGAGCACGCAGCAGAACAATGATGACTATGTTCTAAAAAAGCTTTTCAAAAAATCAGGTAATCCACTCAGGCCGGTGTTTGCTCAGTGGTTAGTGTCAGCTCATGCTCCATAGGGTCCCAAGTGCCATTCCTGGTCAAAGGCATGCATTTACTTGGGTTGCAGGTTCAATCCCTGGCCCTGGTTGGGGTGTGTGCAGGAGGCAACCAATATATGTGTCTCTCTCACATGTATGTTTCTTGCTCTCTCTCCCTCTCTCCCTCTCTCTCTTTCTCCCTCTCCCTCCTTCCCCCTCACTCCCCCACCCATACACCCACATATATATATATATATATATACACTCCTCCTCTCTCTTTCCTTTCACATTATCTAAAAAGCAATGGGAAAATATCCTATTGGGTGAGGATTAACAAACAAAAAAAACAAATGTCAGGCTGTGCTGAGTTTGCCACAGGTATGCTGGGACAGAGCATGAGCAGGTTGCTTCTAGCAGTAGCAGCCTCTACTGACAGTGCTGCTGTCTTGCTGGAAGTAACTTTTTCTTCTAAAATTAAGATTTGAAATTTATTGACATTTTTGAAAATTATATTCACCTCTCCCTTTTGAAGACCTAGGATTTGAAACTTTGGAGAACAATAGTACTCAACATAACCACTTACAGGAGAGGTGCAATGTTTTAAATGGATTTGTCCTGTCTGAACATTAATAGGAAATTTCCCTAAGATTACAGCAACAGCTGAAGGGGGTATGGCCAGAGGCAGGCATCTGGAAGCAGGAAAGGTGATGGCTAAAGTCAAGGGAAAACAATTAGGAAGGAGTCTCGGCAATGTGTCAGGACCCTGGGGACAGGCAGTCCTGCCCAGCTTGTCATCCCTCCCTCCATGGGGTGTGGTCCTGTTTAGGTCTGAACAGGTCGCTGGGATGGTTCTCTGTTGAAGGAGACAGCTTAGCATGGCATTTCAGAGAGAAACCATCCTGATGCTTTCCTGTAACTTGTTAACTCTGCCTTTTCTGCAGTTATTGGTCTCTTTTCCTAGCAGATTACCTATTTGTCTAGGTTTCAAGTTCATTTGCATAGAGACATAGAAAACACTCTTGAAATGTTTCTTTTTAATTTACTTTTTCAAGATAATTTCCTACTTGTCATTTCTAATTTTCTATGTCCCCCACACACCTTCCTTTTTTCTTGATCAAGTTAAGCTAGTGGCTTGTCTATTTTGTGACTTTTTTTAGTAAACCAAGATTTTGATTTATTAATTAGATCCGTGATTGTTCTCTACTTAATTTTTGCTTTTATCTTCATTACTTTCTTCCTTATGCTTTTGTTTTTATTGTGTTTTGGTGAATTTCTTTGCTTATTTTGTATAAAACCATTTGACTTGGAAATGTAGCTCATGTATTTATTTATTTTAATCGATATAAGTATTTATGGCTATTAATTTTTCACTAATAACTACATTAAATTAGTCTAATATGTAATATTTTCATGGTTATTACATTTTAGAAATTCTATAATTCTGATTTATATTTTTCCCTTCAATAAAGAATTTTTTCTCTTGATTGATTCAGAAAGATAGCTTTATTGAGATATAATTCATATACCATCCCATAAAAGGTTTTAAAATTTCCAGATAGGTGGGAAGAGGTGATGTTGAAGTTATGATCGAAGCGTCATGCTTCCATTGTTGTAAAACAGGGATGGTGATAGGTCCTACCTCATACTGTGTGGTGAAGGTAAGTAGCCACAACGTATAAGTGTCTGGGTCTCAGTAAATAAAAATACTCATTGTTTTCCTCTACCTACAACATGCTAGATTGTAAGGAAGAAAAACTGCACTTGTTTCCCACCTGAACTAACATGTTTCCTGTTTCCCTTGTTCTTGCTAGTTGGTGTGCACAGTGTCATGAAGCACGATGCCATCATGGATGGAGCAAGCCCCGATTATGTACTGGTGGAGGCAGAGGCCAACCGAGTGGCCCAGGACGCCCTGAAAGCACTGAGGCTCTCCCGTCAGCAGTGTCTGGGAGTGGCGTCTGGTTTTCCCACCTGGACCGGCCTCCGGGGGGTTTCTGGTGCACCAGCAGGAACAAAGTGAGAAATGCTGCCCTGCCATGCTGTGAGGCCAGGCAGGGCTGGGCATAGTCAGGGCAGGCGTGGGCATTCCCCCTGCTCTTCTGCAGTGGAAAGCATCAGGAAGGGATGGCCAGCCAACTTGTGGGACTCAGCGAAACACATTTTTGACTTTACCTTCTTCTTCACTTTTGTCCCTGCTTTCCAAAAACAAGCTTTCAGGGGGAAGGAGAGCTGTTTTGTTAAAACCAGGAGGAAATGCAGATGCCTTCATAAGACATCTCGCCAGTTCCACAGTTGGCCTGGCTGTGCTGCTCAGTGCACTCTCCTGGAAGAGCTTTCCTCCCCGGTGGAGGCAGTGGCCCTGTGTGCTGAACACGGGTATTGAGGGGTTCTTGCTCGAGAAGCAACAGTTCTTCCCAGGAGAATAATGTAGAGGAAAGGCGGGCCATGACTGTGAAAAGAATTACGCAGAAAAAACGTTTTCCAGGAGGAGCTTAGTTGTTGAAAAAGGCATTTTCATCTCTTAGTCACAAAAGCAAACACTTTATCTGTGATTCTTTTCCTATTTAGGAGTAGATTTGGTCAGAAAAGGAATTCCAGCTTCTCTGTGCAGCGTCCTTCGATGTCCCCAAAGCAGAAACTCCAGGTAATGTGATAGACTGTCTGCTTTTCACCTGGGAGACCTGATTGCATTCCCAGGAAAATGTAACCCGATTTGGATGTGAAAAAAGTTGCTGGATAATGCCACCTGTGATTTGTGCTGTCTGCTCTAATTTATGAACCACTTTATTTGAATCTAAAAGGCCAGCTAACTTCCTAACAGAAAAAGTCTTTAACCATGATCTGGAGCAAATTCTCTATTTTGCCCTGAGAAAATTAATGTGTGTGTGTTGGGGGGGAGTCACACAGGGATAGGTGACAGGTAGGAGTCATGGCCCATGCAGCCTGCCCTACCCGAGGCTCAGTGGTTCTAAAGACCACTGCCCTCTAGAACAAAGGCCTGGGATGCTTGTCATTCACCAGCTGCTGGAGCTCTGAGGGTCTCTCCCGCTAGAGCAGCCGGGCCTTGCCCCCTCGGGGCGCCTCCTCAGTGCTCTCTCTGGTCTTCTGGTCAAGCAAGGGCTATACTACTGATAACCTTTGGAATTGCCAGGTTCCAACTCCTATTTTAGTTGTATACAAATAGAGAACCTTTGTTTTTGAGGTATAAATTAGTAAAGAATAAAATTATATACAAGTGAAGAAGAAGAAATACAGCTCAATATTGTTTCTATCCCACAGTGCCAGCCTAGACTAGGATAGATTTGGGAGGAAGAGCAGGAGAAGTCCGTGGAACTCAGGCTTCCTGGAGGCAGTTTCCTGGCGCCTGTTCCCCAGCCCCTCTGCTCCCTTCGTCCTCATCACTCAGAGTGGCCACCGAGTAACTAGTGTAGCTTTGGGTGTTTTGTTGTTGGTTTTAATACGGGTGGATTTAGATGGTGACTCTCCTTTCCCTTTACGGTATCTGGTGTTTCCTTCTTTCCCTACGAACTGGACCTGCTGGCCCGGGTACCCATGTATTACCCATGGGAAGATTAGTGGGCAATAGTTAGACGTTTGATGTACCAGTGCAGTGCTCTTCCTTCTGCAGGACGGTGTTGTGAGAAAGGATGGGAAAGACCACATTTCAGAGCATTTTAGTGGAAACGTGGAAGCTGTGGAGTCCTCATCCGGGCCCCTTGCGTCATCCTCACTGTTGGCTAAAATGCGAGCCAGGAACCACCTGATTTTGCCAGAGCGGCTGGAAAGTGAAAACGTGCCCCCTCACGAGGCTTACGCCCTGCCATCCTCCAGCATGGAGCACGACGACCTCCTGGTGGAAATGAGGAATTTCATTGCCTTCCAGGCCCATGTGGATGGCCAGGCCAGCACGCAGGAGATTCTGCAGGAGTTCGAGTCCAAGTTATCAGTTTCCCAGTCTTGTGTCTTTCGAGAATTGTTGAGAAACCTCTGCACTTTTCATAGAACTTCTGGTGGGGAAGGAATTTGGAAACTCAAGCCAGAATACTGCTGATTAACGTTAATTTCTAAACTTTTAATTGACTTTCCAGTGGTGATTTCCAATAATTATGACTAGTGCTCACGTCTGTCAGCAGAGGTTGGCTACATTTGATGTTTACTTGAATGATAGCTACCTCATAGTTAAAACTTTACGGAAGAAGAAATTCTGTGAGACTTAAAGGATTTTTAAGCACAGGGGTTGATTTTTTGATGCTATGAATTATGTTATAAAACCAGGGGCCTGACAGCCTTTGGACACATTTTTTTCCTTTTCCAAAAAGCCTCTGTCCTTGATCACGTGGCTGCTCATTGAGAAGTCTGTGACCTGGAATCGCAAGAATTCTTTTCTTGCACTAAAACATGTCGTCTATTTTGGTGGTCGGCAAACTCATTAGTCAACAGAGCCAAATATCAACAGTACAATGATTGAAATTTCTTTTGAGAGCCAAATTTTTTAAACTTCTTCTAACGCCACTTCTTCAAAATAGACTCGCCCAGGCCGTGGTATTTTGTGGAAGAGCCACACTCAAGGGGCCAAAGAGCCACATGTGACTCACGAGTCGTAGTTTGCCGACCGTGGTTCTATTCGGTGAGACCTGTTCAATAAATTAATTTAGCAATATCTGACAACAGCATTATTTTTGGTGCTTAACTTTTTAAAATGTTTAAATTTATCATTTGCCACCCCCAAAAAGATGAGATTTATCTTTTGAATTATCTTAATTGCCTATAAATAGTCTTTCTTTTAAGGTGCTATTTAATTGGCAGGTATTCTTGTTAGTAAAGCATCAAATAGCCTGGGATAAACAAGACGTGTTTGTAGAAAGTTGTAGTGTACTCAGTTATAGCAAACAAAGTCCTGACGGTGACTGTTGGTTTTAGGAAAATGAAATGTTATCTTCAAAAACAAACAAAAAAAGCAAGCAGAACCAAAAAGTACAGATAACACAACCAAAACACACACGCGAACAAACATCACTCCAGAGCCCCCTGGATCTGCCGTGGATGCTGCGCGATGAGCCGTCCCAGCCCTCTGCTGCGTGCTGCGAGGTGACTCCATGGAGTCCTTTCGTTGGCTGGCTGCTTTCCGTGGTCTGGTGGCTTTGTGTCAGGCAGCACTGCTCTCAGGTGTCGTCTGACCTGCTTCCATCTCTTTCCTTTGCCTTTGTGATGGCGCTCCTGTGGGAAAGGTTGGTTTCAGCTGCTCTCACTGACTGTTATCCATGTGCTTGTAGTTCTGTGATGGTGCTTTTTAAATCTGTTTGTTTTCTTAGCCTGTTTTTCCTTGTTTCCTTCTCATTGTTATGTTAAAGATCTCAGCTCTGAAGGCTTTTAATTTTTGTTTGTTTGTTTGTTTGTTTCTTTGTTTAGAGAGAGTGGAAGGGAGGGTAGGAGGGGGAAAGAGAGAAACATCTGATGGTTGCCTCCTGCATGTATCCCTACTGGGACCTTTCAATGTAGGGACAGCACTCTAACCACTGAGTAACAATGGCCATGGCCTGAAGTCTTTTCTTAAAGTCATTATATTCCTAGATTTTTTGTTCTAGAGCTATTCAGTGCTACATGTTTGTTTCTTGGATTTGTGTTCTCTGGCTTGCTGTTCGTCCTCTCATTTCCTGTATTATGCTGGCCTTCCTCTGGTCCCATACCTGCTGAAAGAGCAGCTGTGTCCAGGTCTTCTGTACACTCCTTTCTGCCACCCGGAGAGGGTTGTGGGGGTGGGGGTGGGGGTAAGAGCTCTGCGGGCCAGCAGGCGGCTCTGAAGGAGGACGTGTGTTACTTTTCCTCTCTGAGGTTCTGGTCAGTAGGCTGGGCCCAGTACCCTCCGCTTTGGCAGGAGAAGTCGAGTCGCGATTACCATAGGGGTTTTCTACTGTTCTGGGGGGGATTCTGGCTTGTTCATTTCCTTTACTATTATATATCAGAGGAGAAAGGTTCTATATTTTCCTCATTTGCCATAATTAACTAGAAGTCATGGAAGAGATTTTTAAACTTGAGTACTTGGCTCAGAGGGAGCCCAGCGCATGACTGTTTTGTTTTTGAGAAGTCCTCTGGTATTTTTATTTTTGTAGTCATTAGCCTAGAAGAATACTGTGTCCCCTTGTTCCCAGATTGAAGTCCTGATGCAATTAGTCAGTGGGAAGTGTGTGGGCATCATACGGTGTTTGAAATCTACATTGTTCTTCTTCCTTTACTGATAAAGTTGTATCTGGACAGATGCTGCCCAGCTGAAGGCTGTTTCCAAGCCTCTTACAGTAATTGTGGCCACAATCCTGGGTGTACAATCCTGTCATTCCCCCTTTCTTGCTGGCTGAGATGCAAATGTGAGCTCAAGCAGTGGCATGGGATCAGCAGAAGTCATGTTAAGGATGGAAAAACTCCTTTCTCCTGTAACTTAAGAGTGAAATTAATTTCTGTCTTGCTTAATTTCTGACTTGCTTACTGTCCTTTGTAGTCTCTTTATTACAGCGGCTAGTTTTTTTTTTTCTTCAATGCATATGATTTACATAAGTGAGATTATATCCTTATTTTGCAATTTTTTAAAATATATTTTTTATTGATTTCTCACAGAGCGGAAGGGAGAGGGATAGAAAGTCAGAAACATCGATGAGAGAGAAACATCGATCAGCTGCCTCCTGCACGCCCCCTACTGGGGATGTGCCCGCAGCCAAGGTACATGCCCTTGACTGGAATCGAACCCGGGACCCTTCAGTCCACAGTCCAACGCTCTATCCACTGAGCCAAACCGGTCTCGGCTGCAATTAATTTTTTCTTTAACATTACATGCAAGGTGTTTTTTCATTCCTGTAATGACACTTCTACCTTCATAGAATTGCTGGATTAAAAATCATATGTATTTTTAATTTTAATAGAGACTAGAGACCCAATGTGCAAAATTTATGCATGGGGGAGGGGACGTGGGGGGATCCCTCTCATAGTCCAGGACCCCATTGCTTCTTACCACCCACCTGCTCCCGCCAACACCATTGTGCTTGCCAGCTGTGAGCCTGGCTTCTTACTGAACAGTGCTTCCCTTGTGGAGAGTGCACTGACCAAAAGGGGGCAGTTCCTACATTGAGCGTCTGCCCCCTAGTGCTCATCATAGAGACTGGTCATTATGCCATAACTGTTGCTTAGGCTTTTATTGTATAGACTAGAGGCCCGGTGCATGAAATTCATGCATGGCGGGGGGGGTGTCACACAGCCCAGCCAGGGGGTGTCACCATCTCCAATCTGGGCATCCCTCTCACATTCCAGGACTGCTGGCTCCCAATCACTCGCCTGCCTAATTGCCCCTAACTGTTTCTGCCTGCCAACCTGATCACCCCCTAATCACTCCCCTGCCTGCCTGGTCAACACCTAACTGCTCCTTTGCTGGCCCGATTTTGACTCTTAACTGCCCTCCTTGCCAGCCTGGTCTTCCCTAACTGCCCTCACCCTGCCCGCAGGCCTTATCCCCCACCATCTGCCCTCCCCTGCAGGCCTGCTACCCCCCCTCCCCCTGGAATTGCCTTTTTTTTTGCTGGCCTGGTCACTCCCAACTGCCTTCCCCTGCAGGCCTGGTTGTCCCTAACTGCCCTCCCCTGCAGGCCTGATTCCCCCCAAATGCCCTCCTTTGCAGGCCTTGTCGCTCCCAACTGCCCTCCCCTGCTGGCCTGGTTGCCCCTAAATGCCCTCCCCTGCCACTCTGGTCATCCCTAAGTGCTCTTGCCTATTGGCTTAGTCACCTCTAACTGCCCTCCCCTGAAGGCCTGGTTGCTCCCAACTGCCCTCCACTGCAGGCCTGGTTACCCCTAACAGCCCTCCCCTTCTGGCCCCGTCACCCCTAACTGCCCTCCTCTGCTGGGCCAGTTACCCCTAACTGCTCTCCCCTGCTGGCCTGGGTCCCCCCCGCCACCTGCCCTCCCCTGCCAGCCCAGTCACCCCTAACTGACCTCCTCTGCTGGCCCGGTCACCCCTAATTGCTCTCCCCTACTGGCCTGGTTGCCCCAACTGCCCTCCCCTGCAGCACCAAATGACCTGCCTTGCAGGCCTGGTTCCCCTCCCACCTGCCCTCCCCTGCCAACCCGGGCACCCCTAACTGCCCTCCCCTGTTGGCTATCTTGTGGCGGCCATCTTGTGTCCACATAGGGGCGGCCATCTTTGACCACATGGGGCAGCCATCTTGTGTGTTGGAGTGATGGTCAATTTGCATATTACCCTTTTATTAAATAGGACTGAAGATGGGTGAACCCTCACCCCAACCTGCCCCCTCACACATACTGGGAGCCCTCAGGGGATGTCCTACTGACCACTCACCCCCATCCTGCCCAAGGCCTAAAGCTTCTGGCCGAGGCTTTAGGCCTTGGCCACCCACTCATCACCCTGCAATGGGGCCAATGGCTGCCTCCGTCCCAGCCCTGCCTCCCCAACCCAGGCTTTCTCCTTGGATAGCATGTGCTGGCTGCCTTGACCCCACCCCCTCCCCATGGCCCTGGCCACCTCGGCCCTGCCCCCCACGGTCCTGGCCGCCTTGGCCCCACCTCCCACAGTCCTGGTCACCTCAGCCCTGCCCTCCACACCTCTGGCCACCTCGGCCCCACCCCCATGGCCCTGGCCGAATCGCCCCTACCCCACCACGGCCCTGGCCACCTCGGCCCCACCCCTCCCAGCCTTGGCCACCTCAACCCCACTCCCACCCGCTAGCCCTGGCCGCCTCAGGCCCACACCCCTGGTCCAGGCCATCTCGGCCCTGCCCAGTAGCCGCCTTGGCCTCACCCCCCAGCCCCAGCCGCCTTGGTCCCTCTCCCCCCAGCTCAGGCCACCTCAGCCCCACTCCATGGCCACCTCAACCCCGCCCCCCGGCCCTCACTGCCTCAGTCCCACCCCCCCACCCCCGGCCATGGCCATCTTGGCCCTGCCCCCTATCCCTGGCCACCTCGGCCCTGCCTCCCGCAACCCCCCACGGCCCAGGACGCCTTGGCCCCGCCCCCAGGGCCATTGCCGCCTCAGCCCTGTCCCCCCACGGTCCCCTGTACCTCGGGCCTTCTTGGCCTTGGCAATGACCTTGCTGTCTGGCTCTGCCACAGCTCCTGATTGGCTGGTGGGCATGGCTGGTTGGCTTGGCTGGTGGGTGTAGCAAAGATATGGTCAATTTGCATATTAGTCTTTTATTAGATAGGATGGAGCTATCTGACAGTCAATGTGCCCCCATGAGGGGTCCCAGATTATGAGAGGGTACAGGTCAGGTCAAAGGACCCCACTGATGTATGATCCAGGGCAGGGAAGGGACGTGAGAGGTTGACCAGTCAGGGAGGGACTACGGGAGGGCTCCAGGGCATGTCCAGCCCATCTCACTCAGTCTTGATTGGCCAGACCCCAGCAGCAAGCTAACCTACTCGTTGGAGCATCTGCCCCCTGATGGTCGGTGCACGTCATAGCGAGTGGTTGAGCAGCCTTAGCAAATCATTAGCATATTATGCTTTGATTGGTTGAATGGATGACCAGACACTTAGCATATTAGGCTTTTATTACGTACTAGAGGCCCGGTGCACAAAATTTGTGCACGGGAGGCAGTGGATGTCGCTCAGCCCAGCTTGCACCCTCTCCAATCTGGGACCCCTCGAGGGATGTTCGACTGCTCGTTTAGGCCTGATCCCGGTAGGATCGGGCCTAAAGCAGCAGTTGGACATCCTTCTCACAATCCAGGACTGCTGGCTCCAAATTGCTCACCTGCCTGCCTCTCTGATTGCCCCTAACCGCTTCTGCCTGCCAGCCTGATCACCTCTAACCACTACCTTGCCAGATTAATTGATGTCTAACTGCTCTCCTGCCAGCCTGTTTGCCCCCAACTTTCCTCCTCTGCCAGTCTGGTCACCCCTAACTGCCCTCCTGTACAGGCTTGATCGCCTCCATCTGCCCTCCCTTGCAGGCCTGGTCCCTCCCAGCTGCCATCCCCTGCTGGCCTGATGGCCCACAACTGCCCTCCCTCGCAGGCCTGGAACCTCCCACTGTGCTCCTCTGCTGGCCATCTT
The DNA here is from genome assembly GCA_027563665.1 of Antrozous pallidus. Classification (NCBI taxonomy): domain Eukaryota; kingdom Metazoa; phylum Chordata; class Mammalia; order Chiroptera; family Vespertilionidae; genus Antrozous; species Antrozous pallidus. The sequence continues at coordinate 66,366,629 of CM050510.1, read as the reverse complement.
GTGGTGGCCATCTTGTGTCCACATGGGGGCAGGATCTTTGACCACATAGGGACAGCCCTCTTGTGTGTTGGAGTGATGGTCAGTCTGCGTATTACCTTTTTATTAGATAGGATAGAAGCCTGGTGCATGGGTGGGGGACCAGCTGGTTTGCCCTGAAGGGTGTTCTGGATCAGGGTGAGGGTTACTTTGGGTGTGGGGCGGCCTTTGCGAGGGGCCTATGGTGGTTTGCAGGCTGACCACGCCCCACAGTGACCCAAGTGGAGGCCCTGGAATCTGGGATTTATTTATGTTCTTCAATTAAACTTTGTAATCTAGAGCAGAGCCAAGCCTTCTGCTCGCTCCGAGGTGATAGCCATTTCTCTTTGAAACTTTGTAGCCAAGAGTGGAGGCCTAGGCTCTAGGGCTGCAGAAGTTTGGCTTCCTCCATCACCCTGGCAACCCTAGCCTCTGCTCTCTCCAGCTCCATGGCTGCCACCATTTCTGTTGGGATTATGTATCTTCTATAATTGAAACTTTGTATCATTGAGTGGAGGCCTATGCCAGCAATGGCAGGTGGAAACCGTGGCTTCCTCCATTTCCGGGAAACCCAAGCTTCCCTCCTGCTCTCAGTGGCAGCAGCCATCTTGGCTGGAATTTATTTGCATAATTTGCTCCTATCTAACTGGTGGGTGTGACCGTGGACGTGGCTTGCTCAGAGTTATGGTCAATTTGTATATTATTAGATAGGATAGGCAAGTTCTCTCTTCCTTCCCCCCTCTTCCATTCTCTTATTCTTATACATACTGTGTTCTAGGCTAATTTTAGAATTAATTAATTAAGTTCCACTAAAATTGTGGAGAATAGACTTAATTATAATATATTTTTCCCATTAGTGTCATGATAGGTCTTCTTATTTTATTTTAATCTTTATTGTTCATTAAGTTCATTGTTTCCCCTATAGCTCCCTTCCACCCGGTACCCATCCCACCTCTGCCCTTACCTCCCCCCCACTCTTCTCTTCCATAGGTGTATGCTTTTTGTCCAGTCTCTTGCTGCACCTCCCACACCCCTTTTCTCCCCAAGAATTGTCAGTCCATTCCCTCTCTATGCCCATGAATCTGTTATATTCACCAGTTTATCCTGTTCATCAGATTTTTAATTCACTTAATTTTTATATTCATTTGTTGATAGATGTGTATTGTTCATAATTTATATTTTTACCTTTTTCTTCTTCCTCTTCTTAAAGAATACCTTTCAGCATTTCATATAATATTGGTTTGGCAGTGATGAACTCCTTTAGCTTTTTCTTACCTGTGAAGCACTTTATCTGACCTTCAATTCTGAATGATAGCTTTGCTGGGTAGAGTAATCTTAGTTGTAGATTCTTGCTATTTATCACTTTGAATATTTCTTGACACTCCTGTCTGGCCTGGATAGTTTCTGTTGAGAAATCTGACAATCGTATGGGTGATCCCTTATAGGTAACTAACTGTTTTTCTCTTGCTGCTTTTTTTTTCTCAAATATATTTTATTGATTTTTTTACAGGGAGGAAAAGAGAGGGATAGAGAGTTAGAAATACCGATGAGAGAGAAATATCGATCAGCTGCCTCCTGCACAACCCCTACTAGGGATGTGCCCGCAACCAAGGTACATGTCCTTGACCGGAATCGAACCCGGGACTTTCAGTCTGCAGGCCGACACTATCCACTGTGCCAAACCGGTTTTGGTTCTTGCTGCTTTTAATGTTCTCTCTTTGTCTTTTGCTCTTGGCATTTTAAATATGATGTGTCTTGGTGTGGTCCTCTTTGGATTCCTATGCTTTGGGGTTCGGTGCGCTTGCTGGACTTTTACGTCAATTTCTTTCACCAGGTGGGGGAAGTTTTTGGTCACTATTTCTTCAAATAGGTTTTCATTATCTTGCTCTCTCTCTTTTTCTGGCACCCCTATTATTCGGGTGTTGGTATGCTTAAGGTTGTCCCAGAGGCTCCTTACATTATCTTCAATTTTTTGGATTCTTTTTGCTTCTTTCTTTTCCAGCCGAGTGGATTTTGCCTCTTTGTATTTCAAATCTTTGACTTGGTTCTTGGGATCCTCTAGACCGCTTTTAGGTCTTTGTATAATTTTTTTTTTTTCAGTCATTGTATACTTAATTTCTAGTTGGTCCTTTTTCATATCCTCGACGGTCTCTTTAAGTTCATCGTCCTTTTCTAGGAGCCTTTTGAAAAACCTTATAACCGTGGTTTTGAACTCTATGTTCAGTCCTTTTTTTCCTTCCATTTCTTTCACATGTGATTTCTTTCTATGTCAATGCATTTTGGCTGCTTTCCTGAGTTGGTCGATTAGCTTTGTGTGGTAGATGTCCTCTAAGGGACAGTGGCTCAGCCTCCCCAGTTACCTGAGATGGATACTCTTGGTGCAGCTTTTTATGGGTTGCACAATCTTGTTAAAGTTAAGCCTAGATTGTTGTTGTTAGCACTACGAGGGTTTGACCTCCAGGCCAATTGGCTGTGAGGATCAGCTGTGCTCAGGTTGGATGGGTGGAGTCTCTGGCTGAGCAGGCAGCCTTGATTTCGAGTCAGCTCCGCCCTATGTGGCACCTGGTGGTAATGGCTGAAAGCATCTCTGAGAGAAAGCTGCTGCCGAGCTCTACCCACTGCCAGACAATTCAGCCTCTCCCCAAATGAGTCTGCCCACCCAAAGTCTCACTCAGGGTTGTAAAACAATGCAGTCCGGTGGTTTCTTTCTTTTTCTTCTCCCGAACGAGAGAGCAATCACCAGTCCTCTCTGTGCGCTAGCATTTTTGAGTTCCCACGTTTACACACTCTCTCCGCAAGCTCGCAGACCTCTGCAGCGCCTGAGTTTCAGCGCTCTTCCTCCTTACTGTCCAGTTTCACCCTGTATGAGTGTTGATTCCCTGGACCTCACCCAGAACTGGGGAATCAGTGCAATGGGACGCCTTTGTCTCCCTCCCTGTTCGAAAAAACCAGCCGGGTATCCAGCCGCCTGCCCTTTCTGCTCGCGCACACATGGCTCTGAACCTCTGCTTCCACACGTATCCTCAACTCTGCCCTTTGCCTCTCCTCTGAGTCATAGTGTCCTATCTTTACTTTTATTTGTGGAATTTCCACTCAGCCAGCTTTCTGGTGAATCTGGATGATGTTCCTTCTATCGTTAAGTTGTAGTTTTGAAATTGTTGTGTGGGTCAGCAAGAAAGGTGTTTACCTATGCCGCCATCTTGTTTCCTCCCCATGATAGGGCTTTTATTAATTAAAATATTTTATGCTCTTGGATAAAATTTTAATAACTTTCATAAAGATATTGCATGTTCCATATTAAGCGTATTTCTAGGTATTTTATGGATTTTTAGTTTTGGGTGAGAATTTTTAAATTTTACATAAAAATCTGAGAAATTGGAACATCCAGGTATCTACTTTGTTTATGCTGTCATTTATTATACAGAAGTTTTTAATTTAAACACAGTAAAATTTACTCTCAATACTTTGTTTTGTTTACTTAATAGCCTCTTTAATCACCTAAAGTCATGATTACATTCTCACAAATTCCCTTGTAAAATCTATAAGGATAGTTATTTTTTCTAGTACATTTAAAAATATATATATTCATCCTTTCCCTCCTAATTCATAAGACCACTTCTACATTATATTCTTTTTTTTTTAATTATTTTTTTTATTGATTTTTGCAGTATAATAGTAGTACATGTTTTCCTTTCCCCCTCCCCCTTATCCTCCCCCCAGCCTCCCCCACCCCCCAGCACATATCCCCAGCTTCCCCCCCTCCCCGCCCCAGTGTCTTTCATTCATTGGTTATGTTCATATGCATGCATACAAGTCCTTCAGTTGATCTCCCCTCGCATCTGCCTCCCATCCACCCAAGCCTCCCCCTGTAGCTTGACAGCCTGTTCAAGGCCATCCTGCCTCTATATCAATCACTCTCCCCTGTTTCTTTTCTTCAAAAATATCTTGCCTCTGCATACTAGAAATAAATGTATAAGAACAAAAAATGTTTCAGTCTCAGTTTCAATGTCCAACTTTTCTGAGTCCCAGTTTCAGTGTCAAATAATTCGTTTTTTTAATCTTTATTGTTCAGTTTATTAATTACATTGTTTCCTCTTTTTATCTCCCTAAAGCTCCCCTCCACCCTGTACCCATCCCACCCTCCACCCTCACCTCCCCCTCCCCACTGTCCTCTCCCATTGTTGCAAGATTTTTGTCCAGTCTCTTGCTGCACTTCCCACAACCCTTTTCTCCCCAAGAATTGTCAGTCCATTCCCTCTCTATGTCCATGTCCCTGTTATATTCACCAGTCTATCCTGTTCAACAGCCTATCAATTCACTTGATTTTTATGTTCATGTGTTGATAGATGTGTATTTGTTGTTCATAATTTTTATCTTTACCTTTTTCTTCTTCCTCTTCTTAAATATCTTTCAGCATTTCATATAATGTTGGTTTGGTGGTGATGAACTCCTTTAGCTTTTTCTTATCTGCGAAGCACTTCATCTGATCTTCAATTCTGAATGATAGCTTTGCTGGATAGAGTAATCTTGGTTGTAGATTCTTGCTCTTCATCACTTTGAATATTTCTTGCCACTCCCGTCTGGCCTGCATCGTTTCTGTTGAGAAATCCGCTGACAGTCGTATGGGTGCTCCCTTATAGGTAACCAACTGTTTCTCTCTTGCTGCTTTTAATATTCTCTCTTTGTCTTTGGCTCTTGGCATTTTAATTATGATGTGCCTCGGTGTGGTCCTCTTAGGGTTCCTATATATTGGGGTTCGGTGCACTTCTTGGACTCCTAAGTCAATTTCTTTCACCAGGTGTGGAAAGTTTTCAGTCACTATTTCTTCAAATAGGTTTTCATTGTCTTGGCCTCTCACTTTTTCTGGCACCCCTATAATTCGGATGTTGGTATGCTTGAGGTTGTCCCAGAGGCCCCTTACACTATCTTCAATTTTTTGGATTCTTTTGGTTTCTTGCTTTTTCAGCTGAGTGGATTTTACCTCTTTGTATTTCAAATCTTTAACTTGGTTCTTGGGGTGCTCCAGGGCACTTTCAGGTCTTTGTATAATATTTTTTGTTTCAGTCAGTGTATGCTTAATTTCTGGTTGGTCCTTTTTCATATCCTTGAGAGTCTGCTTTATTTCCTTGAGGGTTTCTTTCATTTCCACGTTGGTCTTGATCATTTCTTTGCAGGTCTGGTTTATATCCTGTAGGGTGTTATTCATTTTCTTGTAGGACTCATTCATTTCCTTTGTGGTCTTGCTTATTTCCTTGTAGGCCTCGATCTTTTGTTGGAGCCTCTTAAAAAACCCTATAACCGTGGTTCTGAATTCCATGTCCAGTCGTTTTTTTTCCTCCATTTCTTTCACATCTGATTTCTTTCCATGTTGCTGCATGGTGGTTGCTTCCCTGAGTTGGTCGATTAGCTTTGTGTGGTAGACTTCCTACTAGGGATAGTGGTTCAGTCTCCCCGGTTACCTGAGATGGATATGGGCTGCACAGTCTTGTTGAAGTTAAGCTCAGTTAATCGTTGTTAGCACATGGAGGGTTGACCTCCAGGCCAATTGTCTGTGAAGCTCAGCTGTGCTCAGGTTGGGTGGGCGGAGTCTCCGGGCCAAGCAGACAGCATTAGCTCCGCCCTATGCGGCCCCAGGGACTCTGTGCCGGGGGCAATGGCCGCCAGCACCTCTGACAGAGAGCCGCTATGGAGCTCCACCGGCTGCTGGTTGCCGGGGAATTCAGACTTTCCCAAAATGAGTCTGCATGCGCAATGGCTCACCCAGGGTGGTAAAACAAAGCAGTCTGACGGTTTTCCGAATGAGAGGCAAGTCGCGGTGCACTCTCTGTGCCGTCACGCAGCCGAGCTGTTCGCACAAGCTGCCTTCTCCACAAGCCGGGAGACCCGGCAGCACCCGAGCTTCGGCGTGCCCTCCCACTGTCCAGTTTTCACCCCGTGTGATAGTGGATTCTCTGGACTTCGCCCAGAGCTGGAGAAACAGTCCAGTGGGACGCCTTTGTCTCCCCGTTCGAGAAAACTGGCCGGTTTTCAGCCGCCCGCCCTCTCCGCGGCGCGCACTCCAAACCTCTCTCCGTGTGAATCTTTCAACGCTGTCTGCCACCGCTCCTCCGAGTCCCAGTGTCTTATCTTCACTTTTATTTGTGGAATTTTCACTCGGCGAGCTTTCTGGTGATTCTGGAAGGTGTTTGTTCTTTCGTTAAGTTGTAGTATTAAAATTGCTGATTATGACGGCAAGATAGGTGTTTTGCCTTTGCCGCCATCTTAGTTCCCCCCTCAAATAATTCTTTATGTGTATAAGTCAGCAATGGTATCCAGATGGTGGACATATCGTGTCAATGCATGATCCATCCTCTCTGGTTTGGTCCTGGGCTGCCTGCAGACATGCACAGCTGCTGACTGCTAGCATGGCAAGGTGTCGTCAGTGTCCCCCATCTCTGGACCATCCTCGTGACTGGAACAGATCCATTAGTTCCTCACCGTCGCAGGAACCCACATGGTCTTGGAGTTGTTCTCTGAAAACACACAAACACATTCTCGACCAAAAGTTAACAAAGGGATCCTCTTTGCAAAATAGACTTGGGATTCTTTTTAATTTTTGCCTAAATGATTTTCCTTTGGCTTATTTTGACAACATGTGTGTTTTTTCATGGGTGTCCTGCAATTGTTTTTACAAATGGAATTTATTTTACTGGAGTAAGAATTTTCTAGATGTATTTTACTTACTCGATATTTTTTTTTCCCTTACATGATATTACCCCGCTGTCCCCTCCCCTTTTTTGATTAATGGGGACTTTTGGAAATTTTATATTGCAGTCTTGATAATTTTAAATTTTAATTTTTGCACACAAAGTGACTGCTTTAGGTTCTTTGGATGTTAGGCAATTTTACAGTGAGATGAACTACTAATAGATTTTTTAGTTAATGTTTTAGGAAAAGCTTTTTGTCCAGTACACTATATTTTTCTTGAGTATTCACATATTTCACTTGGCCAATTTAAATTAATCTGAAAACTTGATTACTATTTTCCTGTCAAGTTTAATACTCAAGCAGAAATCTTAGTTTACCCTGTGAATACTAGTGGAAAGGAATATTTGCAATTTTGAGTAGGTCCCGAGCATTCCTGGTAATAGACTGAATTTAGATATAGAGCAGCTATTGCTGGCCGAGTCTCTGTCTGCCACCTGGGTCCCCGTATGAGTTGTGTGTGGGAGGCGAAGCAGCCGTGGGGGTAGGAGACCTCCCTTAGGAGGGTTGAGAATTCAAACCCCTGCAAGGTTTGTGGATGAGAGTCTGTGCCCCACCTCTGTTGACCTTTTAGTTCTCTCCTGTTGGCCCCTCTGCAGCTGTGCCTGTCTTAGGTTGTTCCTTCCCTGAGGAATCTTACCCGTCTCTGGCTAAACAGCCATCCTCCGGGGCCAAACAGGGTGATGTGAGGTTCAGTTCTGTCTCCTTTGTAGTCTATGCCCCCCTGTGGCCTCCACGTCCAGCACCTGCCTTGGGGTCCCCTCGCCTGCTGGCGGGGTCCCGGTACTGATCACATATCTCGGGGGACCCAGGTTTCTTCTCCAGAGAGGGCCCAACTCACACCATTGGTTGAGATACAGATCCATGGTGCCAGCTGCCCAAAGGCTTCAGCCACAGCTGGAACTGAAAACTCTGGTATCAGCTGTGTGTATTTGGATAGTAACAAGAAGGTCCCTCTTGGCAGAAAGGGCAAGAAGGGCCAATATAGAATGCTCGGATGCCTTCCCAGTGCCTTAATTCCTTCTGAAAGGGATTAATTTCTTTCCTATCCTTTTTTAAGTTGCTGCCCAACATTCAAAGAATTAGTTTGTAAGTTTATTTGGGATAATTGTATAATATGCTGTTGTCAAATATCAAATATTACAATGACATTGTAGAATAATATCATGTAAGGGTATTATGGTGTCATGGGAGGTTAAGCAGGGCCTAGCCTAAGGACTGGTCTCCATAGGATATGACAAGCTCTAGGCCATGTCAATTCAATGTCAGACTAGCTGCCATTTTTTTATAATTTTATATAAACTTTGTCAGGGATGTAAAAACACAAATCACTTACCTCAGTTCAAGAGTTCAAGTATATTCACTTTTCCACTTACTCCCCCACCTGCCACTTACCCTGAGGTTTGACATTCTGATGGACTTTTCTCAGTCTCTGGATCCGTTCTTGTTCATCAGTCTATGTCATTGATTGTATTCCTGAAATGAGTGAGATCATGTGATATTTGTCTTTCTCTGCCTGGCTAATTTCACTTAGCATAATGCTCTCCAAATCCATCCATGTTGTTACAAATGGTAGGAGCTCCTTCTTTTTTTCCGCGGCGTAGTATTCCATTGTGTAAATGTACCATAGTTTTTTAATCAACTCATCTGCTGATGGGCACTTAGGCTGTTTCCAAATCTTAGCTATGGTAACTTGTGCTGCTATGAACATAGGGGTACATATATCCTTTCTAATTCGCCTTTCTAATTTTTTGGGGTATATTCCTAGAAGTGGGATCACTGGGTCGAATGGGAGCTCCATTTTTAGTGTTTTGAGGAATCTCCATACTGTTCTCCACAGTGGCTGTACTAGTCTACAATCCCACCAGCAGTGCACGAGAGTTCCTTTTTCTCCGCATCCTCGCCAGCACTTGTCGTTTGTTGATTTGTTGATGTAAGCCATTCTGATAGGTGTGAGATGGTACCGCATAGTCGTTTTGATTTGCATCTCTCGGATAATTAGTGACTTTGAGCAAGTTTTCATATGTCTCTGGGGCTTCCTTTTGTCTTCTTTCGTGAAGATTCTATTTAGGTCTGTTGCTCATTTTTTTATTGGATCATTTGTCCTCCTTTTATTGAGTTGGGTGAGTTGCCTGTAGATACTTGAGATTAAACCTTTATTACTAATAACATTTGCAAATATGTTCTCCCATACAGTGGGTTTTCTTGTTGTTTTATTGATGGTTTCTTTAGCTGTGCAAAAGCTTTTGATTTTGATGTAGTCCCATTTGTTTATTTTCTCTTTAGCTTCCATTGCCCTCGGAGCAGTGTCACCGAAGAAGTTCTTTCGGCATATGTCTGAGATTTTTCTTCCTGTAGATTCCTCTAATATTTTTATGGTTTCCTGTCTTACGTTTAAGTCCTGTATCCATTTTGAGTTTATTTTTGTGTATGGTGTAAGTTGGTGCTCTAGTTTCATTTTTTTGCATGTATCTATCCAATTTTCCCAATACCATTTATTGAAGAGACTGTCTTGACTCCTATGTTCCTGCCTCCTTTGTCAAATATTAATTGAGCATAGTGGATTGGGTTGATATCCGGATTCTCTATTCTATTCCATTGATCTATATGTCTGTTCTTGTGCCAGTACCAGGCTGTTTTAAGAACAGTAGCTTTGTAATACAGCTTGAAATCTGGTATGGAAATCCCACCGACTTTGTGCTTCTTTCTCAGGATTGCTGTGGCTATTCGGGGCCTTTTTTGTTCCAGATGAATTTTTGGAGAGTTCTTTCTAGGTCTGTGAAATATGCCATTGGTATTTTAATGGGGAGTGCATTAAATTAATAGATTGCTTTGGGTAGTATGGACATTTTAATTATGTTGATTCTCCCAATCCATGAACATGGAATGTTCTTCCACCTGTTTACATCTTCCTCTATCTCTTTTTTCAGTGTCCTGTAGTTTTCCACGAATAGATCTTTTACCTCCTTAGTTAAGTTTATTCCTAGGTATCTTAATTTTTTTGGTGTGATGGTAAATGGGATTGCTTTTTTAGTCTCTCTTTCTGTAAGTTCACTATTAGTGTATAGAAATGCCATAGATTTCTTGGCATTAATTTTGTAGCCTGCTACATTGCTGAACTCATTTATTAAGTCTACTAACTTTTTTATGGAGTCTTTCGGGTTTTTCATGTACAATATCATGTCATCTGCAAATAAGGATAGCTTAACTTCTTCTTTTCCAATTTGGATGCCTTTTATTTCTTCTTCGTGTCTAATTGCAATGGCTAATACTTCCAGTACTATGTTGAACAGGAGTGGTGAAAGTGGGCAACCCTGTCTTGTTCCTGTTCTTAGGGGAAATGTTAGTAGTTTTTGCCCATTGAGTATGATGTATGCTGTGGGTTTATCATATATGGCTTTTATTATGTTGAGGTATGATCCTTCTATTCCTACCTTATTGAGAGTTTTTATTAAGAAAGGATGTTGGATTTTGTCAAATGCTTTTTCTGCATCAATTGATATGACTATGTGATTTTTATCTCTCAATTTGTTTATGTGATGTATCACATTTATTGATTTGCGGATATTGTACCATCCTTGCATTCCTGGGATAAATCCTACTTGGTCGTGGTGTATGATCTTTCTGATGTACTGCTGGATCCGATTTGATATAATTTTATTGAGGATTTTGGCATCTATATTCATGAGGGATATTGGCCTGTAATTCTCTTTCATTGTGTCGTCTTTATCTGGTTTTGGTATTAGGGTGATGCTAGCTTCATAGAAGGAGTTTGGAAGTGTTCCATCCTCTTGAATTTTCTGGAATAGTCTGAGGAGTATAGGTTTTAGTTCTTCCTTGAATGTTCGGTAAAACTCCCCTGTGAAGCCGTCTGGCCCTGGGCTTTTGTTTGCTGGAAGCTTTATGATGACTGCTTCAATTTCTTCCACAGTTATTGGTCTATTGAGTTGCTTAGATTCTTCTTGATTGAGTTTTGGGAGGTTATATTTTTCTAGAAACATATCCATTTCCTCCAGGTTGTCCAGTTTGTTGGAGTAGAGTTGTTCATAGTATTTTTTAACAATCCTTTGTATTTCAATGGGGTCTGTTGTTATTTCACCTCTTTCATTTCTGATTTTATTTATTAGGGTCCTCTCTCTTTGCTTCTTGCTGAGTCTGGCTAGAGATTCATCAATCTTGTTTATCCTTTCAAAGAACCAGCTCTTGGTTTCGTTGATCTTCTGTATTGTTTCTTTGATCTCTATGTCATTTATTTCTGCTCTGATCTTTACTATTTCCTTCCTTCTGCTTACACTGGGCTTTTCTTGTTGCTTTCTTTCTAACTCTTTGAGTTGTTGGGTTAGATAATTTATTGCCGCTGTTCCTAGTTTTTTGCAGTAGGATTGTAGAGCTATGAACTTCCCTCTCTGAACTGCTTTCACTGTGTCCCATAGATTTTGGATTGTTGTGCTATCATTGTCATTTGTTTCCATGATGTTTTCTATCTCTTCCTTAATCTCTCTAGTAACCCCGTCATAGTTTAATAGCATGCTGTTTAGTCTCCATGTGTTCGATTTCTTTGGATTGTTTCTATTGTAGTTGATTTCCAGCTTTATGCCACTGTGATCTGAGGATATACTTGATAGGATTTCTATCTTCTTGAATTTGGAGAGACTTTGCCTATGACCCAACACATGGTCTATCTTTGAGAATGACCCATGGGCACTTGAAAAGAATGTATATTCTGTGGCTTTGGGGTGAAATGATCTGAAGATGTCAATTAATTCCATCTGGTCCAGTGAGTCATTGAGAATTGATGTTTCTTTACTGATTTTTTGTTTAGAGGATCTGTCCAATGGTGATAATGGGGTATTAAAGTCTCCTACTATGATTGTATTGCTGTCTATCTCTCCCTTGATGTCCTCTAGGAGTTTTTGTATATATTTGGGTGCTCCTGTATTGGGTGTGTATATGTTTACAAGAGTTATTTCTTCTTGTTGAATTGCTCCCTTTAGTATTATGAAGTGGCCTTCTTTATCTCTTGTTATGTCCTTCACTTTGAGATCTAATTTGTCAGATGTAAGTATGGCTACCCCAGCTTTTTTTTCATTTCCATTCGCCTGAATAACTTTTTTCCAACCTTTCATCCTCAGTCTGTGTGCGTCTTTTTTTCGGAGGTGGGTTTCTTGTAGACAGCAGATACATGGGTTGTGTTTTCTTATCCAGTCTATTACCCTATGTCTTTTGATTGGAGCATTTAAACCGTTTACATTTAAAGTTATTATTGATAGGTGCTTATATGTTGCCATTTTTGTTCTTTGCCCCTGTGTACCTTCTTCGCTTCCTATTTCTTTTTACAGCAGATCCTTTAGCATTTCTTGCATTGCTGGTTTGGTGGTGACGAATTCCCTTAGTCCTTTTTTATCTGTGAAGCTCCTGATTTGACCTTCAATTTTCATTGAGTGCCTTGCTGGGTACAGTATTCTAGGATTCAGACCCTTCCTTTGCATGACTTTGTAGATTTCATTCCACTGCCTTCTGGCCTGATACGTTTCTGTTGAGAAATCACTTGTTAGTCTGGTGGGGGTTCCTTTGTAGGTGACTTTCTGTCTCTCTCTGGCAGCTTTTAAGATTCTTACTTTGTCATTGGTGTTTGCCAATTTAATTATAATGTGCCTTGGCGTAGGTCTTTTGGGGTTTATTTTGCTTTGGACTCTGTGAGCTTCTTGGATTTGTGTGGGTTTTTCCTTTCCTATACCAGGAAAGTTTTCTGTCATTATTTCTTCCAACAGGTTTTCTATTCCTTGCTCAGTTTCCTGTCCTTCTGGAAGCCCAATTATACGGATGTTGTTTTGTTTCATGTTGTCCCAAAGTTCTCTTAGGCTCTCCTCCTGCTTTTTAATTTTTTTTTCTAGAAGCTGCTCTACTTGGTTATTTTTTCCTACCTGGTCTTCTAGCTCACTGATGCGATCCTCTTCTTCTTCTAGTCTACTCTTAATACTTTCTATTGAGTTCTTTACTTCAGCAATGTCACTTTTCATTTCTTCTTGGCTCCTCTTCATTTCTTCGTGGCTCCTCTTCATTTCTTCATGGCTCTTCATCATTTCTTCCTGGGTCTTCCTCATTTCCTCTTGGTTCTTACTCATATTATCAAATTTGTCTTCCATTCTTTTCAGCCACCTTATGACCATTTCTCTGAATTCTTTCTCTGACAGGTTGTTAACTTCCATTTCGTTTACCTCCTTTTCTGGCGAGCCTTGCTTTTCTTTCATATGTGGGCTATTTCCTTGTCTTCCCATGGTCTCTCTTCTCTGTGTATCTGGTTATGTAGTTCTCACTCTCCTGCGTTGATATAACGGCACAAAATACAACACAACCAGGTGCAACGCACCAGGCACTGAACCGGAATGTAGTCAAAGTAATTGTAATTCCAAATAAAGGTGACCGCCAGAGAAAGGCAAATTCGGTGATAGGTGGGAAAAAAGAAAGAGAACCTCCCCCCGACCCACACAGACACTCACACACCCACACTCACACAAAAAAGAAAGAGACCCCCCCACACACACATACACTCACAAAAAAGAAAGACAGGAATGCCAAAATGATAATGGGAAAAGGGGGAGAAGAAGAAAAAAAAAGAAATAAAAGGAGTAAATTATAAATGTGGGGTGAAAACTCCTATAGGACAGCCCCTAATCCGAACCAAAACCTGCAACAAGTACTTGGAGATTGATACAAATTACATACAACTACTAATATCAAGAGAGGTGAGGGAACACAGAAGCAAAAATCTATCTCAAAAACAATGCAGATGAGGACAACAAAACAAGAAACAACACCAAAAATAAAAATAACCCCCCTACAAGACAAACCAAAATAACAGAATAAGCAAATCAATCTCATAAACCTGCTTAAAAAATCAATATAATCAACAGTCAAGTAAACAACAACAACAGGACAGGGCTAAAAACACTTTAAGATAGTGAAGTCAGAGAAGCTAGAGGTATATATGCACTTGGATTAGGTGGTTAGAGATTAGATATATCAGTGGGGTGAAATTTTAACAGGGGGTAAGGGGAAAGAATTAGGTAAATCTAAAGCGGGAAAAGTGTAAGGGAAACAAGGCACTAAATAGGGAAAGGTTAGCCAGAGAGTGGTGGTATAAAGGTGAAGTTGAGGTAGAGTAAAAGATACTAAAGTGTAGATGAAAATAGACTGTATTCCCAAGGTCGAAGAGAAAATATAATCAATTCCCTGTCACATAAGAGTCAATTTGTGATTTGGCCCCTGGGTGGCAGTGTTTCTAGATTGACTTCTGGGTCTATTGGTCCTCTCTATCCTGAACTAAACAATACTGCCTCTCTAATGGTGACTGCTGTTTTAGCAGCCAGAACCCTCCCAAAATCTTCCGGGCTTCCCCCCTCTGTCAGGTCCAAACCGATTGCGCTCCAGGGATCAACTCTGCCACCAGCTCCAAGGGCCCTCTCCCACGTTTACCAGCTTCAACAGCCACAGATTCTATTTCAGGTGCAGATCTCCAGGTTTTGAGTTCCAAGGTGCAGATCTCCCAGACTGCCAGCCCCCTCAGTTTCGCGCCCAAAGTACCCCATCAGGGAAATCTGACCTTTCCGTGCTGGAGTTTAGAGCTCCCTGGGCTCTGCGCGCCTCCGCGCCAACTGGGCGCCGGTGCTCCGGGAGCCCCAGCGATCCAGCCGGTACCGCGTACGGCAGCTGTATATTTTCCAGCTCCTCTCCTTCAAGATGTCGTGGTCTGCCTCCGCGCGCCTCCTCGCGCAGTTGGCTCAGGGAGAGAACCCCTATATTATATTCTTTTTTTAAAAAAATTTATTGTTGAATGTATTACATGGGTCCCCTTTTTCCCCCCCATTAACCTCTTCCAGCCCACTCCCATTCCTCTCCCCAAATCCTCACCACCCCATTGTCTGTGTCCACAGGTTATGCGTATAGGCATACAAGTTCATTGGTTGATCTCTTCCCACCCACCCTTGCCTTACCTCTGAGGTTCAACAATCTGTTCCTGCTTCTATGTCTCTGGGTCTGTTTTTGTTCATCAGTTTATCTGGTTCATTAGATTCCACAAATGAGTGAGATCATGTGACACTTATATTTTTCTGACTGGCATATTTTGCTCAGCATAATACTCTCCAGGTCCTTCCATGCTGTTGCAAATGGTAAGAGTTCTTTCTTTTTTTATTGCTTCACAGTATTCCATTGTGTAAATGTGCTGCAGTGTTTTTATCCACTCATCTGCTGATAGGAACTGATGTTGTTTCCAAATATTAGCTATGGTGAATTGTGCTGCTATGAACATAGGGGTGCATATATCATTTCTGATTGGTGTTTCAGGTTCTTAAGATATATTCCTAGAAGTGGGATCATTGGGTCAAATGGGAGATCCATTATTAGTTTTTTGAGGAAACTCCATACTATTTCCACAGTGGCTGCACTAGTCTGCATTCCCACCAGCTGTGTACTAGGGCTCCCTTTTCTCCACATCCTCACAAGCACGAGGATGTTTGACAGAGTTCCTTATATGGAGACCAATGGGGTCAGCTGGGGCCCTGGAGTTTTTATCAGGCCGGTTCCTATAACAGTGGGGCAGATGGCCCCTCTTCCAATCTAGTCACTGAGGGCTCCGTGAGACTGCTCAGACCTGTAAGCTTGGTCTCTGCCTTTGTTTCCTCAGTAAAGCTCAAAGTGCAGTGTGTGGCAGGCTGTATCACCTAGGGTGGGTTTTTTGTTTTTTCATTTACCTGTCTTTTGGGAGTTGGGAGCAGGAAGCTCCTCCCAGGGAAAATGGCTATTTCAGTTTGAAAGCCTATGAATGACCCAGTGCAGGACTCCTGGCTAGTGCTTTTCCAAGTTTCCCTGCCCTGCTCTCATCCCCCCATTCCCCGCCTGTCCTCAGGCACCTCAATCCATGCCTCCTTCCCTGTGCCAATGCCTCAGGTTTGTAGTTACAAATGAAAACTTCTGTGTTCTAGATTTAGAGATTTTTTAAAAAGGCAATTGAAACTGTGTCTCCCACTGGCTCTGGTCTGCCGGGTCTAGACTCTGCTGCTGCCAGTAGCCCTTTTGTCTTTTGCAGCTGCTTGGATGATATGGGCACTGCAGGTGGCGCTGTAGTGGGTCGGGAAGCACCGTCTTGGGCAGGTGTGGGGAGCCCTGCCTGTGCTCCTGGAATAGTTCTCCTTGTAGCTCAGGTCCCTCCTCTCCAGGCTCCCCACCTCTCATCTTGCCCTTGCTGCCAATCTCCAGGTCCCTCCTGTTCTTCCTTGATCTAGGTCATCTCAGCTGGACCACAGTTGGAAGAAATTCCAGGTGAATGTTTTCCAATTTAGTTGTATTTCCAACTTGGCCCTGGGACTAGGTGCCCAATAGGTCTGCCTATTTGGCTGCCATTTTCTCCTCCTCTACATTATATTCAATTTTCATGTATTGTGGGAATGTTTCTAGGCTCTGTGTTCCATTAAATTGGTCCACATATCTAACTGCCAATAACCCACTGTTTTAATCATTGTAGCTTTATAATTGGCTATCAATATATGATAGAATGAACCCTGTCATTCTCAAGAAATGCTATAATTCTTGGACCTTTGTTTCGTATAAATTTTGGGATCACCTCATCATATTTGGATTTTGATGTTTTTGAAATTGTAATGACTGTACATATTGCTTGGGAATGATTATAATATTGAGTTTCTCAAGTATGAATAGGGCATTTATAATGCATATTTATTACGAAGACATAATTCCATTTTGTCTTCACTGATATTTTATAAGATTATGCGCATCTTACATTTATTCCTAATAATCCTATAGTTTTGGTTGCTACAGTAATATTTAAAAATTATTTTCTAGTTTTATTGTTGACTTCCAGCAATCTTCCTGAACTTTTACTAGTTCTGGTAATCTATAAATGATTCTGTATGTGACAATTATATCAGCTGCAAATAATGATAATTATATTTCTTCCATTTCAATACTTTATACTAGGGGCCCGGTGCATGAAACTCGTGCACTGGGGTGAGGGGAGGGGTCCCCTCAGCCCAGCCTGTCCCCTCTCACATACTAGGAGCCCTCAGGGGATGTCCTACTGATGGCTTAGGCCCGTTCCCCACCGGGAGCAGTCCTAAGCCACAGACACACCTCCCTTTGTGGGAGGCAACTGGGCTGATCAGGGAAAGGCACCAGCCCCATCACCTCACTGCTGCAGCCACTGCCAGTCATCGCAGCCACCAAGGTGTTTTCATCAACCCAGACTCTGGTCCCTTCACCATGAAAAAATGACAACTTTCTTTAGGCATTTTCAAGATGTGTCTTTCATAGGATATAACATTTCTTCATTTTTCTTTTTTTTATCCTCACCAGAAGATATGTTTCCATTGATTTTTAGAGAGTGTGGAAGAGAAAGGGAAAGACAGACAGAAACATCAAAGTGAGAGGAACACTTTGATTGGTTACCTCTGGCATGAGCCCTGACCTGGGCCTTAGCCAGGGAGGAGCCTGCAACCTAGGTGCATGCCCTTGATCAGAATATAACCCGGACCCTGCGGTTGGCAAACCTAGGCATTATCCACTGAGCCAAACTGCCTAGGGAAAGGATATGATATTTCTTAGCCCTCCAGCAGCAGACCTTGGTTTTTTTCTCCAGGAGTGTGGTGGAAGAACCCTAGATTACTTTTTTGGATTCTTATACCCAAGTTACTAAGACTATTACCAGTGGCGTACAGGGGGCTTAGCCAATGAGCGGTCAGAAAAGATATTTCCTCCAGAGTTTACATCTGTCTCCTCTGATCTCTGGCTCCACCCCCTGCCAAGGTCTGAAGCCTCTGGCCCTGGGCTGGGGACTCCCAGTTAGCTGCCATTGCCTGCTCCACCCTGGCCAAGGATCCGAGGCTTGGGTCTAGGGCAGGGGACCCCCAGTGTGCTCGATCTCCCTGCTCTGTCCCTGGCCAAGGCCCCAAGCCTCTGGCCAAGGATCCAAGGCTCGGGTCTAGGACAGGGGACCCCCAGCGCGCTTGATCGCTCTGCTCTGAGGATGGGGCCCTGGGCAGTTGACCACCAGCAGGCGCGATCACCCTGCTCCGCGCACTCCTCTCCCCCCCCCCCCCCCCACCAAAGCTGCAAACCTCTGTTTGAGGCTCCAGGGAGGGCACATGCCCCGCCGCTCCGCCCCACCCCCCACTCCTGATTGGCTGGTAGCATAGCAAAGGTACGGTAATTTGCATGTTTCTCTTTTATTAGTATATTTCCTATATGATAGTGAGTGTAAACAACGATGTTTGGCATCCTTGTCTTATTCCAGACATTGAAGATAAGCTTCTAGGTTTTTACCATTTAATATATGGTGTACCCAAAAATGTATACACACACCTTGAATAATTATAATGGCAGTGTTTATTAAAATACATTTCATTTTCAAAATTGAGCTCTTAGCTGTTAGGTATGTATACATTTGAAAGACCCAGTACACAGTTGCTGTTGTTTTCTAGCAGTGGCCTTTATCAGGTTAAGGAAATGCTCTTGGCAGCCCAGAATACACCACTGGATTGTATTAAATGCTTTTTCTGCACCTGTTCATTTGATTTTATAATTTTTATCCTTTAAAAATCTCTCATAGTATCATAAAATACACAGTTAAACTTCCCAACATTTGAACATCTTTTAGATTTTCACCTCCAGAATGGCAGTGTGAGCGACCCCTTGGACTTGCTATTCAGAAAGCAACTATAACGACAAAATTTCAAAAGACAGACACCACCACCACTACCTCAAAATTTAATATTTCCAGAAATAGTCCTAAGAAGATACTGCAAACAAAGAAACAGTCAAGAAATCTACAGTGAGAGTCCAAGACTTTTGAGCCACAACTTATTCGTTCCCATCTCAGTGGTGAGAGATGCTATAATTCAGATATGTTTAGCTCACAAAATTGGGTTCCCTCCCTCAGTTCCCCATCAAGGGACATGCTGCCAGCATTTCTCAACTTTCCAGCTTCAAGGTTCAGGGGCTAACTTTATTTTTTTATTTTATTTTTTTATCTTTATTGTTCAGTTTATTAATTACATTGTTTCCCCTTTTTATCTCCCTATAGCTCCCCTCCACCCTGTACCTATCACACCCTCCCCCCTCCCCTCCCCCTCCCCACTGTCCTCTCCCATTGTTGCAAGATTTTTGTCCAGTCTCTTGCTGCACTTCCCACAACCCTTTTCTCCCCAAGAATTGTCAGTCCATTCCCTCTCTATGTCCATGTCTCGGTTATATTCACCAGTTTATCCTGTTCAACAGCCTATCAATTCACTTGATTTTTATGTTCATTTGTTGATAGATGTGTATTTGTTGTTCATAATTTATATTTTTACCTTTTTCTTCTTCCTCTTCTTAAAGAATATCTTTCAGCATTTCATATAATGTTGGTTTGGTGGTGATGAACTCCTTTAGCTTTTTCTTATCTGCGAAGCACTTTGTCTGACCTTCAATTCTGAATGATAGCTTTGCTGGATAGAGTAACCTTGGTTGTAGATTCTTGCTCTTCATCACTTTGAATATTTCTTGCCATTCCCGTCTGGCCTGCATCGTTTCTGTTGAAAAATCCGCTGACAATCATATGGGTGCTCCCTTATAGGTAACCAACTGTTTCTCTCTTACTGCTTTTATTATTCTCTCTCTGTATTTTGCTCTTGGCATTTTAATTATGATGTGCCTTGGTGTGGTCCTCTTAGGGTTCCTATATATTGGGGTTCGGTGCACTTCTTGGACTCCTAAGTCAATTTCTTTTACCAGGTGTGGGAAGTTTTCGGTCACTATTTCTTCAAATAGGTTTTCATTGTCTTGGTCTCTCTCTTTTTCTGGCACCCCTATAATTCTGATGTTGGTATGCTTGAGGTTGTCCCAGAAGCCCCTTACACTAGCTTCAATTTTTTGGATTCTTTTGGTTTCTTGCTTTTTCAGCTGAGTGGATTTTACCTCTTTGTATTTCAAATCTTTAACTTGGTTCTTGGGGTTCTCCAGAGCACTTTTAGGTCTTTGTATAATATTTTTTGTTTCAGTCAGTGTATGCTTAATTTCTGGTTGGTCCTTTTTCATATCCTTGAGAGTCTCCTTTATATCCTTGAGGGTCTCCTTCATTTCCTTGTAGGACTCATTCATTTCCACGTTGGTCTTGATCATTTCCTTGCAGGTCTCGTTTATATCCTTGAGGGTCTTGTTCATTTCCTTGTAGGACTCATTCATTTCCTTTGTGGTCTTGCTTATTTCCTTATAGGCCTCGACCTTTTGTTGGAGCCTCTTGAAAAACCCTATAACCGTGGTTTTGAATTCCATGTCCAGTCGTTTTTTTCCCTCCATTTCTTTCACATCTGATTTCTTTCCATGTCGCTGCATGGTGGCTGCTTCCCTGAGTTGGTCAATTAGGTTTGTGTGGTAGACTTCCTACTAGGGATAGTGGCTCAGCCTCCCCGGTTACCTGAGGTGGATATGGGCTGCACAGTCTTGCTGAAGTTAAGCTCAGTTAATCGTTGTTAGCACTTGGAGGGTTGACCTCCAGGCCAATTGTCTGTGAAGCTCAGCTGTGCTCAGGTTGGTTGGGCGGAGTCTTCGGGCCAAGCAGACAGCCTTAGCTCCGCCCTATGCGGCCCTGGGGACTCTGTGCCGGGGGCAATGGCCGCCAGCACCTCTGAGAGAGAGCCGCTGTGGAGCTCCACCGGCTGTCGGGGAATTCAGACTCCCAAAATGAGTCTGCACACCCAATGTCTCACCCAGGGTCGTAAAACAAAGCAGTCTGACGGTTTTCCGAATGAGAGAGCGAGTCGCAGAGTGCTCTCTGCGCCGTCACGCAGCCGAGTTGTTCGCGCAAGCTGCCTTCTCCACAAGCCGGCAGACCCCTGCAGCACCCGAGCTTCAGCGTGCCCTCCCACTGTCCAGTTTTCACCCCGTATGATAGTGGGTTCTCTGGACTTTGCCCAGAGCTGGAGAATCAGTCCAGTAGGACGTCTTTGTCTCCCCGTTTGAGAAAACTGGCCGGTTTTCAGCCGCCCGCCTTCTCCGCGGCACGCACTCCAAACCTCTCTCCGCGAATATCCAAACCTCTCTCCGCACGAATCTTTCAACGCTGTTCGCCGCTGCTCCTCCGAGTCACAGTGTCTTATTTTCACTTTTATTTGTGGAATTTTCACTCAGCCAGCTTTCTGGTGATTCTGGAAGGTATTTGTTCTTTCGTTAAGTTGTAGTATTAAAATTGCTGAGTATGACGGCAAGATAGGTGTTTTACCTTTGCCGCCATCTTAGTTCTCCTCCTCTCAGGGGCTAACTTTATAGTTTAAAAGTGTAGCAACAAATTAAAAATTACTAGACAGGTTCAACAGTAGATTTGAAATGGCAGGAGATTCAGCCAATTTGCAGACAGATTGATAGAGATGCTATCCAAAGAAGATAGAAGAGAAATAATGAAGAAAAATGTGCCACGCCTTGGAGAAACATGATGTGCCATTAAGTGCACCAATGTACACGTAATGGGAGTACCAGAAGAGGAATGAGAAGAAGAAAAAAATATTCAAACAAATAATGGCTGAAAATATCTCATATGTATTGAAAAACATTCTTGAAGCTAAATGAACTCCAAAAAGGATAAATATAAAGAGACCCACAGGCACATCATAATAAAAAGCTGAGATCAAAGACAAAAAGAGCATCTTGAAAGTAGAAATTGAAAAATTATGCATCATTTACAAAGGAACTTCATGATTAACAGTAACTCAGAAGTAATGAAGGCCAGAAGGTAAGGATAACACTCAAAGTGCTCAATGAAAAAAAACCAACTATAAATGAAGAGTCCTGCATCCAGCAAAGGTATTACAAAATGAAGGTTAGCCCTAATCGTTTTTGACTCAGTGGATAGGGGGTCCCAGGTTCGATTCCAGTCAAGGGCCTATACCTTGGTTGCAGGCACATCCCCAGTAGGAGGTGTGCAGGAAGCAACTGGTGGATGTTTCTCATTGATGTTTCTACCTCTCTGTAAAAAATGAATACATTAGCCGAGACCGGTTTGGCTCAGTGGATAGAGCGTCGGACTGGGGACTGAAGGGTCCCGGGTTCGATTCCGGTCAAGGGCATGTACCTTGGCTGCAGGCACATCCCCAGTAGGGGGCGTGCAAGAGGCAGCTGATCGATGTATCTCTCTCATCGATGTTTCTGACTTTCTATCCCTCTCCCTTCTGCAATGTAAAAAATCAATAAAATATATTTTTTTTAAAAAATCAATACATTATATATTTTTTTTAAAAAATGAAGGTGAAATGAAGACTTCCTGAGATAAAAACAGAAAAGGTGTTATTAGCAGATCTGCCTCACGAGGAGGATTAAAGAAAGTTCTTTAGGATGAAAGCCAGTGACTTCAGAGAGTAATGCATATCTATGTAAACAAAGAGCTACAGTAAAAGTAGATTTTATAGTAAAAATATCATTATAAATGACACAGTATGTTTCACCTCTAGACTGACTCCAAAAACAATTGTATAAAATAATGTGTATGTAATATATTGCTGGACTATCACATACAGAATGTAACATTTGCCAGTAACAGCAAGGAGGTAGATGGAAGCAAGCAAGGCTGCAATGGGCTAATGAAATTATCACAGATGGTAAAGTAATAGTTATAACAATAATTTGGATTTCTAACAATATGTATCATCACAATGAGGCAGAAAATGGAAAAAAAGCAATAGAGCTATATGGTAGTAATGCCTATACAGGATTGGAATTAAACTAGTATAAATCTGTAATAGATTCTGATAAGAAATATATGGTAAACCCTAGAGCAATTACTAAGAAAAAAACTCAAAAATAGTTGCCAAACTGGTTTGGCTCAGTAGATAGAGTGTCAGCCTTTGTACTGAAAAGTCCCAGGTTTGGTTCCAGTCAAGGGCATGTACCTTGGTTGTGGGCACATCCCCAGTAGGGAGTGTGCAGGAGGTGGCTGATCTATGTTTCTCTCTCATCGATGTTTCTATCTCTCTCCCTTACTCTCTGTAAAAAATCAATAGAATATATTTTTTTTTAAAGTGAACAAATCATTGGTAAATGAAAATACTACATTATAAACTACTAGAGGCCTGGTGCATGAAATGCATGCATGGGGGGAGCGATGTCCCTCAGCCCAGCCTGCACCCTCTCCAGTCTGGGACCTATTGAGGGATGTCCAACTGGTAGGATTGGGCCTAAATGGGCAGTCAGACATTCCTCTCACAATCCAGGATTGCTGGCTACCAACTGCTTACCTGCCTGCCTTCCTGATTGCCCCTAACTGCTTCTGCCTGCCAGCCTGATTGTCCCCTAACCAACTTCCCTGACAGTCTGATTGCTCCTAACTGCCCTCCCTTGCAGGCCTGGTCACCCCTAACTGCCCTATCCTGCAGGCCTGGGTCCCCCGCAACTGCCCTTCCCTGCAGGCCCGGTTGCCCCCAACTTCCCTCTGCAGGGTTGATTGCCCTCAACTGTCCCCCATTGCAGGCCTGGTCCCTCCCAACTGCCCTCTGCTGGCCATCTTGGGGTTGCCATCTTGTGTTAGCATGATGGTCAATTTGCATATTACTCTTTTATTAGATAGGATAGAGGCCTGGTGCATGGGTGGGGGCCAACTGGTTTTCCCTGAAGGGTGTCCTGGATCAGGGTGGGGGTTCCCTTGCGGTGTGGGGCAGCTTGGGCGAGGGGCCTGTGGTGGTTTGCAGGCTGGCCATGCCCCCTGGCAACCCAGATGGAGGCCCTGGTATCTGGGATTTATTTATCTTCTATAATTGAAACTTTATAGTCTTGAGCAGAGGCCAGGGCCGGCCAGGAAGTTTGGCTTCCTCCCTTGCCGGGAAAACTGAAGCTGCTCTATGGCTGCAGCCATTTTTGTTGGGATTTATTTATCTTCTATAATTGAAACTTTATAGCCTTGAGCAGAGGCCTGGGCCAGCCAGGGTGTACAGGAAGCTTGGTTTCCTCCATTGCTAGGGAAACCCAAGCCTCCTGCTCTCTCCATGACCACAGCCATCTTGGTTGGGTTGTTTTGCATACTCACTCCTGATTGGCTGGTGATCGTGGATTGTCAGTGTAGTGGGGGTATGGTAAATTTGCATATTGCTCTTTTATTAGATAGGATTCAGTGCAAAAGAAAACAGTAAAGGAGTAAAAGAAAGAAGACATAAGATATATAGAGACTAAAAAATAAAGGGCCAGATATAAACCCAACTATCTTATATAATGAAGAGCTAATATGCAAATGGTCATCGTGCCATCATGCCGTAATGGCTCAGACACTCAACAGTGGACCTCTATCTAGTACAGTAGTAAATGTGAGTGAATTAAACAATCCAATCAAAAGTCAGAGATTGTCAGATTCAATTAACAAAAAGATCTAACTTGTCTACAAGGGAGTTTAAATTCAAAGGCAAAAGGAATGTAAAAAGATCATGCAACCACAGGAAAGCTGAAGTGCTATACTAATATCAGACAATGTAGACTTCAAAATTTAAGAAATGTTTACTAGAGAAAAAGAGGGATATTTTATAATAGTAAAGGGTCAACCCATTGAAAACATAAAACAATTATATATGCCCCTAATAAGAGAGCACCAAAACGCATGAAGCAAAAACTCATGGAAATAAAGGGAGAAAAAAATAACAGCTGTAGATTTCAGTAACCCATCCTCAATAATGGATGGAGCAAGTAGGTAGACGTTCAACAGTGAAACAAGATTTGACCAACACTGCCCTAACTTGTTTGACTCTGTGGATAGAGCGTTGGCCTGTGTACTGAAGGGTCCTGGTTTCAATTCTGGTCAGGGGCATGTGCCTTGGTTGGGGTCATGTCCCCAGTGGAGAGTGTGTGGGAGGCAACTAATTGATGTTTCTGGCTCTCTATCCCTCTTCCTCTCTGTGAAAAATCAATAAAATATATCTTAAAAAAAGATTTGACCAACACTATAAGCCAACTGAACCTAATAGCCTATAGAGATGTGAAAAAAATTGAAACTTTTATTCACTGTTGGTGAGAATATAAAGTGGTACCACTACTATGAAAAACAGTATAGCAATTCCTTAAAAATTTAAAAATAGAAATCAATTCCACTTTGGGACATCTATCTATAATAACAAAAGTGTAATATGCTAATTAGACCAGATAGCTCAATGACTTTCCAGACAACTTCTGAGCAAAGCCAGGGCTGCAAGAGCCAAGCCCCTTGCACAAATTTTATGTATCACACCTCTAGTCTGTATGTGTGTGTGTGTGTGTGTGTGTCTGTGTGTGTGTGTGTGTGTGTGTGTGTGTGTATATGCCCAGCAACCGAAAAGGCAGAACAACTCGTGGCTATGTCGCGCACTGTGGCAGCCAACCAGCCTGATCTGGGCTCAGATCAGCCCCCAACACCCCGATCAGGGGTGGGACTGGCTGGCCAACTGCCCATATCTCCTCCCACCTGCCAGCCCAGCTGGATGGTCCCCCATTGGGTGGGCCTGCTGGACCATACCTGTGCATAAGTTTGTACACCAGGCCTCTAGTATATAAAAGGCTAATATGCGCCAAACCAGTTTAGCTCAGTGGATAGAGCGTCAGCCTGCGGACTGAAAGGTCCCAGGTTTGATTCTGGTCAAGGGCATGTACCTTGGCTGTGGGCACATACCCAGTAGGGGGTGTGCAGCAGACAGCTGATCGATGCTTCTCTCCCATCGATGTTTCTGACTTTCTATCCCTCTCCCTTCCTCTCTGTGAAAAATCAATTTAAAAAAATTTTTAAAAGGCTAATATGCAAAGTGTCCCCTTGGGAGTTTCACCAGGAGACCAGGAGTTTGATTGCTTGCTATGGCATGTGCTGACCACCAGGGGGTGGCATGGAACGAAGGAAGGTCCTGGCCAGTAGCCAGCAGCCAGAAGGAAGTCCTTGGCCAGCAGCCAGAGCCCTGATCAGCCTCAATCGCCGGCCAGGCCTAGGGACCCTACCTGTGCACGAATTTCGTGCACCAAGCCTCTAGTATACCCATAAGGATTGAAAGCAAAGAGAAATTTGTACACCCATGTTCGTAGTAACACTATTCACAATAGCCAAAGTTGGGAGTAACTGAAGTGTCCCTTGACAGATAAATGAATTAAAAAAATAGTATTTCCAAACAATGGGATATTAGCCATGAAAAGGTATGAAGTACTGATACATACTACAAAATTGAGAAACCTCAAAAAAATAATCTAAGTGACAGGAACCAGGCATAAAAGACTACATATTATGTTATTCCATTTGTATAAAATATCCAGAATAGACAAATCCAAGAGACAGAAAGTAGATTGTAGGTTACCAGAGGCTGGGAGTTGGGTGGTGGATACAGAGGGACTATCTTATATAATAAAAGGCTAATATGCAAATTGTCCCCTCCCCTAGACTGGTCCTGCCCCTGGCCTCCCCTGACAACCCCCCCCCCCAGACATCGGGTGGGTTGGCTGGACCCCACCAAAGTTCTAGTTTAATATAATAGGTACACAGTTATCATTGGGGAGCACTTTGACTAAAGTGCTTTGAAACTACATAGAATTGGTGGTTGCACAACATTGTGAATGTACTAAAGGCCACTGAATTGTACACTAAAATTTTTCAGGTGTTCAATAATGTTCTTAATCAATTTTTTTTCCCTAAAAAATTGTCCATTTTGTCCTAACCGGTTTGGCTCAGGGGATAGATCATCGGCCTGAGGACTCAAGGATCCCAGGTTTGATTCTGGTCAAGGGTATGTACCTTGGTTGTGGGCACATCCCCAGTAGGGGGTGTGCAGGAGGCAGCTGATCAATGTTTCTCTCTCATAATAAAAATATATTTTTTGAAAAAGGAAAATAATAGGTTTTAGTTCTTCTTTGAATGTTTGATAAATTTCACTTGTAAAACCATCTGTTCCAGGACTTCTGTTCACTGGGAGATTTTTCATTCCTACTTCAATTACACTAGTTGTAATCTGTCTATTCAGATTTTCTGATTCTTCCTGATAACATTTTCTTATAATTCTTTGTATTTCTTTGGTGTCAGTTATTACTTCTCCTCCTTCATTTCTTTCTTTCTTTTTAATCTTTATTGTTCAGTTTATTAATTACATTGTTTCCCCTTTTTATCCCCCTACAGCTCCCCTCCACCCTGTACCCATCCCACCCTCCACCCTCCCCTCCCCCTCCCCACTGTCCTCTCCCATTGTTGCAAGATTTTTGTCCAGTCTCTTGCTGCACTTCCCACAACCCTTTTTTCCCCAAGAATTGTCAGTCCATTCCCTCTCTATGTCCATGTCTCTGTTATATTCACCAGTCTATCCTGTTCAACAGCCTATCAATTCACTTGATTTTAATGTTCATTTGTTGATAGATGTGTGTTTGTTGTTCATAATTTTCATCTTTACCTTTTTGTTCTTCCTCTTCTTAAAGAATATCTTTCAGCATTTCATATAATGTTGGTTTGGTGGTGATGAACTCCTTTAGCTTTTTCTTATCTGCGAAGCACTTTATCTGGCCTTCAATTCTGAATGATAGCTTTGCTGGATAGAGTAATCTTGGTTGTAGATTCTTGCTGTTCATTACTTTGAATATTTCTTGCCAGTCCCGTCTGGCCTGCATTGTTTCTGTTGAGAAATCGACTGACAATCGAATGGGTGCTCCCTTATAGGTAACCAACTGTTTCTCTCTTGCTGCTTTTATTATTCTCTCTTTGTCTTTTGCTCTTGGCATTTTAATTATGATGTGCCTTGGTGTGGTCCTCTTAGGGTTCCTATATATTGGGGTTCGGTGCACTTCTTGGACTCCTAAATCAATTTCTTTTACCAGGTGTGGGAAGTTTTCGGTCACTATTTCTTCAAATAGGTTTTCATTGTCTTGGTCTCTCTCTTTTTCTGGCACCCCTATAATTCGGATGTTGGTATGCTTGAGGTTGTCCCAGAAGCCCCTTACACTAGCTTCAATTTTTTGGATTCTTTTGGTTTCTTGCTTTTTCAGCTGAGTGGATTTTACCTCTTTGTATTTCAAATCTTTAACTTGGTTCTTGGGGTTCTCCAGAGCACTTTTAGGTCTTTGTATAATATTTTTTGTTTCAGTCAGTGTATGCTTAATTTCTGGTTGGTCCTTTTTCATATCCTTGAGAGTCTCCTTTATATCCTTGAGGGTCTCCTTCATTTCCTTGTAGGACTCATTCATTTCCACGTTGGTCTTGATCATTTCCTTGCAGGTCTCGTTTATATCCTTGAGGGTCTTGTTCATTTCCTTGTAGGACTCATTCATTTCCTTTGTGGTCTTGCTTATTTCCTTATAGGCCTCGACCTTTTGTTGGAGCCTCTTGAAAAACCCTATAACCGTGGTTTTGAATTCCATGTCCAGTCGTTTTTTTCCCTCCATTTCTTTCACATCTGATTTCTTTCCATGTCGCTGCATGGTGGCTGCTTCCCTGAGTTGGTCAATTAGCTTTGTGTGGTAGACTTCCTACTAGGGACAGTGGCTCAGCCTCCCTGGTTACCTGAGGTGGATATGGGCTGCACAGTCTTGCTGAAGTTAAGCTCAGTTAATCGTTGTTAGCACTTGGAGGGCTGACCTCCAGGCCAATTGTCTGTGAAGCTCAGCTGTGCTCAGGTTGGATGGGCGGAGTCTCCGGGCCAAGCAGACAGCTTTAGCTCCGCCCTATGCGGCCCTGGGGACTCTGTGCCGGGGGCAATGGCCGCCAGCACCTCTGAGAGAGAGCCGCTGTGGAGCTCCACCGGCTGCCGGGGAATTCAGACTCTCCCCAAATGACTTTGCATGTGCAATGTCTCACCCAGGGTCGTAAAACAAAGCAGTCTGAGGGTTTTCCGAATGAGAGACAAGTCGCAGAGCGCTCTCTGCACCGTCACACAGCCGAGCTGTTCGCGCGCAAGCTGCCTTCTCCACAAGCCAGCAGACCAGGCAGCACCCGAGCTTCAGCGTGCCCTCCCACTGTCCAGTTTTCACCCGGTATGATAGTGGGTTCCCTGGACTTCGCCCAGAGCTGGAGAATCAGTCCAGTGGGACATCTTTGTCTCCCCGTTCGAGAAAACTGGCCGGTTTTCAGCCGCCTGCCCACTCCGAGGTGCTCGCTCCAAACCTCTCTTCACACGAATCTTTCAACGCTGTTCGCCGCCGCTCCTCCAAGTCACAGTGTCTTATTTTCACTTTTATTTGTGGAATTTTCACTCGGCGAGCTTTCTGGTGATTCTGGAAGGTGTTTGTTCTTTCGTTAAGTTGTAGTATTAAAATTGCTGATTATGACGGCAAGATAGGTGTTTTAGCTTTGCCGCCATCTTAGTTGTTTCCTCCTTCATTTCTGATTTTATTTATGTCTCCTTTCTCTCTCTCTGTCCTTCTCTCTCCCTCTTTCAATGAATGTGGCTAAAAGTTTATCAATTTTGTTTATCTTTCAGAAAACCAGCTTTTGTTTGCATTGATCTTTTGTATTGTTTCACTAGATTCTATTTCATTTATTTCTGTTCTGATCGTTATTCTTTCCTTTGTGCTCACTTTGGTCTTTGTTGTTCTTTTAAGTGTAAAGTTAGATAGTTTGAGATTTTTCTTGATTCTGGAGATAGGCAGCTGACTCTTCAGCAGGGTGTAAACTCCACAAGATGGGGTGAGAGTGAGTCCAGAGGGCGGGGCTATTGCTTTCTTCCAGGCTGATGCCTCTTGGAGGTGGACACTCCACCCAAGAGAGATGGTGCCTGCAGTGCCAGAGGGTGACTCAGCACAGAATCCTAGGTGCTCTCTGTTCAGCTCTCTGCTCAGAGCCACAAGCCCCAGTCTCATGCAGCTCTAGTCCACTCTATCCTTCTTTTGCCAGAGTCCAGGATGAGTGGCTGCAAATGAAATTTTGTGCATTGGCCCTTTAAGAGGGTGCCTGTGTTTCTAGGGGACTCTTGTTTCCATTGGCAGACAGAAACCCTACGCTGTTTTTCACAGCAGATATTATGTGGGCACCTCTTCTTGGCTCTTGTACTCTGGGCTTGGAGCTCAGCCTGAGCTCCCACACTTCTCAAGGGGAACACACCTCAGCTGAGATATCCCTCCAGAACCTTAGCCTCAGCCTGTGGGAGCAGAACCAGACTCTTTCATGTCTTACCTTTCCTCCCAGTCTCCAAGTGACTTCTTTTGGTTATAAGACTTCTCTCCAGCTAGTCTTCAGTTGGTTATTCAGGTTGATTGTTCTATAATTTAGTTGAATTCCTGTTTGGCCCTGGGAGAGTGCCTTCTTGGATCTCTCCTGTTCATTTTTATTGGGTTGTTTGTCCTTCTCATATTCTTGATACCAATCTGGTGTAGAGTATATATATTTCAAATATTTTCTCCCAGTTTGTAACTTGTTTTTTGCTTTCTTTTTAAGGTGTTTATTGATGAATGTGAATTCTTAGTTTTGACATTGTCAAATTTATCAATCACTTAATTTAATGCTAATGCTTGCCATGTATTGTTTGAAAAATCTTTTCCTACTGTAAATTCAGAAAAATATTTACTTATATTTTTTACTAAAAATATTACTTTTGCTGTTTAAGTACGTATGCCAGCTGGAACTGACTTTTATGCATGGTGTGCAGTGGAGGTTTAATTTCATTTACTTCCCCAAATGAACATCATCTCTACCATTTTCTTCCTTCTAGAGTTTGCATTTTAGAGTCTTAGCCTGTTATTCTTTTAGTGTCTTGAGTTTGACTCTTGTTTCATGATTTTTTGGACTTCCTTGTTTTTAGTACATTAATTCAAAGTTGTAAATTTCCTTGTAAGTATCACTTTAGGTGCATCCTGTAGTTTCTGATGTTATGTATTCATCATTATTTGATTTTAATTTCCAATTCCCAATATGATTTCTTCTTCACCTCTTAAGCTGTTTACAGGTTTTGAATTTTCAAATAAATTTGCAAGATTCACTGTCTTTCCATTTTTGATTTCTAATGTTATTTTACTGTGGTCAGAGAACTAGTAGTCTACATGGTGTGGGGTTTGGGCATTCGTGGGGGCCAACTTTTTTTGTCTAGAAACTGGTAAGATTATACTAATTTCTGGGCTTACTATAAATATTTATTAAATCAAACCTGTCAACTATACTTTTTAAATGTTTTGTGTCCTTATTAATCTTTTTTCTGTGTCTGATCTATCCGTTACTGAGTGGGGAGTTATAAAAATTTCATTATGATGTCAATTTTAAAATTTCTCTTTACAAATACATTGACTTTTGCTTTATTGGTTTTGTGACTGTATTGTTAGAAACATACAGATTTGGATTTTAAAAATATCTTTACAATGAATTGTTCCCATTATCATCATGTGACAATGTTTTTTGTCTTAATGTTGATTTTTTTTTCAACATAAATGTAGCTTACAACTACTGTGGTGTGTGTGTGTGTTTTTTTTTTTCTGGCTGAAATTTTCTAAGTTCTCATTTCTCTTTAATCATTTTTAATAGTGTTATTTTATAAACTTTAAAAGTAATGGTTTACTAACTCCAGTATGGTTGGAGCAATAGAGGCTAATTCTCTTGTTTGATGTTTCTGCTAATTTTTACTCATTGTGTCTTATTTCTTTGTATATTTTGGAATTGTTATGTTGGAACTTCATATATAGCAGGGATTTAATTTGTGGTTTTTTTTAAAAACATATTTTATTGATTTTTTACAGAGAGGAAGGGAGAAGGATAGAGAATTAGAAACATTGATCAAGCAAGATATGTGCCCTTGACCAAAACCGAACCTGGGACCTTTGGATCTGCAGACCGATCCTCTATCCACTGAACCAAACCGTTAGGGCTAATTCATTTGTTTTGAATGTAGGAATATATTCCTAAAGATTGGTTTTGCTTTTTGTTGCCTCTAGGATGCCTGAGATCTCACTCAATTATAACCTACAAGTGGCCCGGTGCACTAAATTCGTGCACGGCGGGGGGTTCCCTGAGCCCAGCCTGCACCTGCTCCAATCAGGGACCCCTTCGGGGATATGTGACCCCTAACCACCTCTGCCTACCTGCCTGATCATCCCTAAGTGCTCCCCTGCTGGCCTGATTGCTCCTAACTGCCTCTGCCTTGCCGAACACCTGGGATCCAGGCGTCCCTTCCTCTGGCCAGCTATAGGCACCCAGGACCTGGGCCAACTTCACTCAGGCCGGCCGCAGCCACAGGCACTCACAGGCACCTAACCCCATGGCCAGAAAGGGCCCCAGCCCTTCTATGTGCCTGCCTGGCCGAGTCCCACTACTCTGACTGCCGTGACGTGAAGAACTTTACCATATATGTTCTCCCCAGCCTCCTGGAGAGAGGGCATGAGCTGAGAAACTGGAGATGCTGCAGCCCCAGGGCCATTTTACCAATGGGTACATTGTCATTTTCAGATCTAGATTTGAGATAATCCATCAAACCGCTATATTTTTCAACTCTCAACTTAGAATGGTTTGCTTTAATAAAATTTATCTGATTGGCCTCCATTTTTTAATATCAATCCATAATAAACTGTTAACTTTCCTGCATTTAAAATAGGATTGAACATGTCCCTCACAGAGAGATGAAATACATAATACTACATTTGGGTGACTCGTGTTCTTACATTTTGTCTAGTATTATTGTTGAGTACACTGTTGTCTCTGAGTCTTAATGCAATATCTGTTCCCCAACCTTTTTCACCATGTGGAAAAAGAATAGGATATGTCATTGCATCTAATGTGGGAAACAGGATACTGATTCATTTCACTTTAGTGCCATTTGGATTATTGGGATCTGGTTTACAATGAATGAGCAAATCCCTTTCAAAAGAAGGTTCTCCATCTTTGTTTCTGAATATGACAGCAACCTCGGTTACATGGGGAGAATTATATCTACCTGGGTCACTATTATGATCATATTTAATTGCCATAGTTACTTCTGTGGGAGCTATACCTTTTGCTGCTGCTTCAGATTGGGCTTCCTTTTCTACCTCACGTAGCATCTTGTACGATTTTGTTAATTCATTTATTTCATGCATGAGGTTGTTGATTATGAGTCTTTCTGAGCAGGCCTGGTTTGCTGGGATTGCTAATCTTTTACGTGTAGCTTCGGCTGTATCCAAAATACAGAGTTGAACAAACTTCAACAGTTTTTCTTTGGACATAGTCCCACCTCTCTATTGCCAAGTTCTGAGATAGAGGAGAATGACAGGCCTTTCAGCAGTGTGACCAAAGGCTGATTTGGACAGATTTTGTGGGGGTGGGACTTCCGCCTGCCTGTTGTCAGTTTCAGCTGGGATGCTGAAGCTGGGACTCGGGGGCCTTCCCTCTGGCAGTTGCCTTCCTTTTTTGCTGGCAAACAGCTGAAGCTACAGGTAATATTAGCAATGCCAGGGGCCTCATTAGACGCAGCTGCGGGGAGTTCTCTCAGTGCCGCCGCCACCGCAGATCCCGCAGCCACTGCTCCCGCCGCCATTCTCCACACCCTGGGGCCTCAGTTGACTCAGCTGTGGTGAGTTCTGGCCGCTGTCACTGCCATCACTTGGTCTCCGAGCCCCGGCCCGGCGTTGATGACTTCACCACCTTATCTCCTCTCCTGGGGCCTGGCGCTCACGCCTCTCCACCCCACCCCTTACTGGCTGGTAGCATAGCCAGTCGGGAGCCCAGGTACGGTCACATTTGCATGTTACTCTTTTATTAGATAGGATTCTCATGTTAAAATTTCAGTTCAGGTGTTGCCAGGCCTCCCTGATTGTGTGCACATGGGCTGAAAGCCAGTGGGCGATGGAAGCTTAGGTCTGAAGTTTCCCTGGAAGAATCTCCTTCTTCTCTTCCCTCCTGGGCCCCACTGAAAAGCTGGCTGATACCAGCTCCTCCCCCTCTTTCTGCTTGTGGGCAGAATTTCCCTGTTCCCCTATTCCCCTGTTCCCCTGGTGTTGCCACCCCCTCTATCCCGGTGGATCCCAGCTTTCTTGTGTGGTCTCCATTTCAGCTCTCTGACTTGAGTGGGCAAAATGATTTTTCTCCTCTCTCTCTGTGGGGGAATTACGTTTGGTGAGCAATAGATGTTCCAAATACAGGTGTAAATCTTCTTTAACATTAAATCAGTGGTGACGTGGAATGTATATTCACTCTAACAAGCAGACAGACAGTTCCCTAGGAAGTCACCGCAGGGTTGCAGGTGATGCCTTCATCCCAGCGTGGGTCCTTGGAGGAGGGTGTATGGGTGGAAGTGTGGAGGGAGCATATCGATTTGCACTTTCTGATACGTAACCATTAGGCCTATATGGCCACAGAATGCCTGAGATGTGGACATTCCCCACTGAGATATGCTCTAAACTTAACAAAACTTCAAAGACTGAGTATAAACATATATATGGAATTATGTAAAATATTTTGATACATTTTGTATGGATTGCATGTTGAAATAATCTTTTTCATGGATTGGTTTAAATAAAAAGATTAACATATGTAACCTATTTGCTTTTTCTTTTAAAAATGTGGCTATTAGAAGATTTGTAATCTAATCTGTGGCTCTAATTGTGTTTTTTGAGAGCCTCACTAGTCAAAGTGAAGTGCTTCAGCCAGCAGCGTTGGCATGACCTTGAGCTTGCAGGACCTCAGAACTTGCATCTTAATAGGATCCCTGGGGGATCTGTGTGCCTGGCAGAGAGCAGGGGTAGAAGCTGGGTAGGCACCACATCACCAGGAGGCTCTTTCGGTGTGCTGGGCCCGCCCCCAAGTTCACCTCAGCAGGCCTGGCTGAGGCCCACAATCTGCACTCTCACCGAGGCGTCTGTGAGGACCTCACTGAGAACCACTGCTCTCCACGCTGGAGAACATGCCAGCTCTGTGCCTAGGAACTGAGATAGGGTTAGAGCATGGCCTGGGAGCTCGCTCTCTGGAACTTGTCTGCCCGCACTGAGGTGTTCTCTTTCCTCGCCTCACGCCCAAGCCCGCTGAGAGCCCTTGAAGGGTTCCTACTCTTCCAAAGGGACTGCAAGCAAAAAATCCTTTTTAAAGGCAGATGTGACAATCACAGGAATGAGAGAAGTCTTTCCTTTACCCAGAGGTGGGGAAGGCTTACCAGTCTTCATTTGTTATCCATTCCTCCATTATCCACCCTCCACCATCCTCCATCCACCATTTACCTCCATTCATCATTCTCTATTTGTCATTGACATCCCTTCCTCCCTTAGTCCTTATGGCTGCATGGAGGTTCTCTCATCAAAACAAGGAGGGGGAGGGAAAAAGGCCTGGAGGGGCTCAAATCCAGGGCCCAGCCCTGCAGGTGGAGGCACTGGGCATGAGCCTAGAAGAAAAAGGCAGGTGGTAAGATCAGGATGGAGAGCAGTCGCTGGGTGAGGAGAGGCAGGGGACAATCTTTGCTAGAGGGCACCAGGACATACCGAACTGTGGGCTACCTGCCAAGACTTCAGGGTTCATCCTGAGAGAAGAGGCGTCAGCTTTGCATTTTGAAGGACCCCAGAGACCAAAGAGCAGATTGGGGTTGCCCTGTCTGTAAGGAGGCCGTTAGGAGGCAGCCAGGCTGTGGTGGCCCAGCCCCAGGTTGGGTTGGGAGAGCCAGTGACACCCTCAGGATGGAGATGATGACAATGAGGGTGATGAGAGGAAGTTGTGACAGGGCAGTTTGCAAGTCTTAGCACATGGCAAGTGCTGCTTCAATACATTCCAAATATTGCTGATTTAAGCACTGAAGCATCTCAGGAGCTGGGTGGGTATGATGTTGTCCCATTGGACAGGAAAGACACTGAGGCACAGAGAGCTCTGATCTTGCCTTGTCTGAGTCAGAGCTGTGCCGAGAACCAAAGTAGTTGGGTAATAGACTGGAAGGGGCCCAAGTTGAATTCCAGGGCCCCCTTTATGTAGCCACTAAGGCTGGGGGAGGGGACCAGTGAGGGTTTCCTTACAAAGGAGTGTGGCCCAAAAGTAGCCAATGGCGTGAAGAGCAAGCACTGAGTACAGCCCTGGGAGGGGGCCATCTGGGTCTCCCCAGGGCAGTGAGGAGGAGCCAAGCCCTTTCAGTAGGAGGGACCAGCTGGGACCTGCTGGGGGTAAGGGGCTCCTCACTGGGTGACCTGGCCAGTCCCTCTCTTCTCTGCTCTCAGACTCTATAAAGCAAAGATTCAATGTTATGGGTTTTGGCAACATTTTCCTGTTTAAGGAAAGATGTTCTGCTTCTTTTCCCACCTAGGAGAGGCTGCCTGGCCTGGGGATGTTTCCTCAGGGGTGAGGACAAATCCAGGCTCCTGGCGATTAAATGGCATTATGCTAATTATCACTTATCCACTGATCCCCTGAGACTGAGGGATGGCAAGGGGAATCCCCACCACAGAGCTGGGTGGCCTGAGCCACAGTGAGAAGGTGGAATGACCCTCTGGACAGGAGGAGGTTAGCCAAGAGCACTTGGAGAAAGAAGGCCAGAGAGAGTGGACCAGGCCCACCAGACACAAAAACAGAGCACAAAGCCATAACAACAACAACAACGTCATTGGTGCAGGAAAGACACAGACATGTCAATAAGCTGAAATGGAATACAGGAATATATCAAGTGTACATGGGAAATTAGTATATGATTGATGGGGCCAGGAAAATGAGGCTGAATTATTTAAGAAATGGCACAGGGAACCTAAATATATATTTCAGATACTGTGGATAGTTGTTACATGATCATGTAAAAGTAAATTTTAAATTAAAGAACTAAAAATAACTATAAAAGCATTTTGAGAAATTATTGAATATTTTGTCTATCAAGTTGGAATGGGAATGATCTTCAAAAGCAAAATAATCCCCTCCTTCCTGCCAACACACACACAAGAAAATAGAAAAACACAGAAGAAAATGCTGATAAATTTGATTCCTTCAAAAGGTGAAAACTTTTGAGCCACAGCAGACACAGTATGCAAAGATAAAAGACGGGCTAGGAAGACACATCTGTGGCATCTAGAACACAAAGTCTGACTCCAATACCAACAGATCCGCCTGCCAAACTGTAGCAAACGGGGATAGCAGATTGGTAGACAAGGGATGGTGAAGAGAGTTCAGAGCCAGGAGCAGGAAAGATGCACAATCCCAGTAGGATGGGAACCAAAGAGCCACACCTGCCACCATGGACCCGCAGGTGTTAAATGTTTGTGCAAAAAATTTAAAAAATGCACAATGTCTCCCATCTGGTGTGAAAAGTGTAGACTGATGTGGCCCTTAGGATTGGTCACTTAATCAGGGGTGGGGAACCTTTTTTCTGCCAAGAGCCTTTTGGCTATTTATAACATCACTAGATGTGCACAAAATTTGTGCATGGGGGGAGGAGGGGTGTCCCTTAGCCCAGCCTGCACCCTCTCCAATTCAGGACTGCTACTTCCCAACTGCTCGCCTGCTTGCCTTCCTGATTGCCCCTAACTGCTTCTCCCTGCAGCCTGATCACCTCCTAACCACTCCCCTGCCAGCCTGATGGATGCCTAACTTCTCCCCTGCCAGCCTGTTTACCCCTAACTGCCCTCCCCTGCAGACCTAGTCCCCCTCAACTACAATTCCCTGCAGGCCCGTCACCCTCAACTTCCCTCCTCTGCTGGCCTGGTCCCCTGCAGGCTTGATCGCTCCTATTTGCCCTCCCTTGTAGGACTGGTCCCTTCCAACTGCTGTCCCCTGCTGACCTGATCGCCCACAACTATCCTTCCTTGCAGGCCTGGTCCCAACTCCCCTTCCCTGCTGGCCATCTTGTGGTGGTCGTCTTGTTTCCACATGCGGGCAGGATCTTTGACCATATGGGAGCAGTCATCTTGTGTTTTGGAGTGATGGTCAATCTGCGTAATACTCCATATTACTCTTTTATTAAATAGGATAGAGGCCTGGTGCCTGGATGGGGGCCAGCTGGTTTGCCCTGAAGGGTGTCCTGGATCAGTGTGGGTGTTTCCTTGGGGCATGGGGTGGCCTGGGCAAGGGGCCTGTGGTGGTTTGCAGGCCAGCCACACCCCCCTGAAACCCAAGCAGAGGCCCTGGTATGTGGGATTTATTTATCCTCTATAATTGAAACTTTGTAGCCTTAAGCAGAGGCCAAGGCAGACCAGGGCTAAAGAAAGCGTGGCTTCCTCCATCACCGGGGGCAACCTGAGCCTCCTGCTCTTGCCAGCTCCATGGCTGCCGCTATTTTTTGTATTATTATTAATATTTTTTATTTTTTATCTTTATTATTCAGTTTATTAATTACACTGTCCCCCCTTTTTCTTTCCCATATTTGCATGATTTTTGTCCAGTCTCTTGCTGCACCTCCCACACTCCTTTTCTCCCCAAGAATTGTCAGTCTATTCCCTATGCCCATGATTCTGTTACATTCACCAGTTTATCCTGTTCATCAGATGATTAATTCACTTGATTTTTAGATTCATTTGTTGATAGATGTGTATTTGTTGTTCATAATTTATATTTTTACCTTTTTCTTCTTCCTCTTCTTAAAGAATATCTTTCAGCATTTCATATAATATTGGTTTGGTGGTGATGAACTCCTTTAGCTTTTTCTTACCTGTGAAGCACTTTATCTGACCTTCAATTCTGAATGATAGCTTTGCTGGATAGAGTAATCTTGGTTGTAGATTCTTGCTATTCATTATTTTGAATATTTCTTGCCACTCCCGTCTGGCCTGCATCGTATCTGTTGAGAAATCCGCTGACAATTGTATGGGTGCTGCCTTATAGGTAATTAACTGTTTTTCTCTTGCTGCTTTTAATGTTCTCTCTTTATCTTTTGCTCTTGTTATTTTAATTATGATGTGTCTTGGTGTGGTCCTCTTTAGATTCCTATATTTTGGGGTTCTGTGCACTTCTTGGGCTTTCAAGTCAATTTCTTTCAGGTGTGGGAAGTTTTCCGTCACTATTTCTTCAAGTAGGTTTTCATTATCTTGCTCTCTTTCTTTTTCTGGCACCCCTATAATTCGGATGTTGGTATGCTTGAGGTTGTCCCAGAGGCCCCTTACACTATCTTCAATTATTTGGATTCTTTTTGCTTCTTGCTTTTCCAGCTGAGTGGATTTTGCTTCTTTGTATTTCAAATCTTTGACTTGGTTCTTGCGGTCCTCTGGACTGCTTTTAGGTCTTTGTATATTTTTTATTTCAGTCAGTGTATGCTTAATTTCTAGTTGGTCCTTTTTCATATCCTTGTAGGTGTTGTTCATATCCTCGAGGCTCTCGTTCATATCCTGAGGGTCTCATTAAATTCATCGGCCTTTTCTAGGAGCCTCTTGAAAAACCTTATTACTGTGGTTTTGAACTCTATGTCTAGTCGTTTTTTTTCCTCCATTTCTTTCACACCTGATTTATTTCCATATCTCTGCATTTATTTCCATATTCCTGAGTTGGTTCATTAGCTTTGTGTGGTAGATGTCCTCTAAGGGACAGTGGCTCAGCCTCCCCAGTTACCTGAGGTGGATACTCTTACTGCAATCCTTTATGGGTTGTATAGTATTGTTGAAATTAAGCCCAGCTTATTGTTTTTAGCACTAGGAGGGTTTGACCTCCAGGCCAATTGGCTGTGAAAGTAAGCTGTGTTCAGGTTGGATGGGCGTCAGCTCTACCCTATGTGGCGCGTGGGTCTCTGTGCCTGGTGGTAATGGCTGCACTCACCTCCAAGAGAAAGCCGCCACCGGTCTCCACCCGTTGCCAGACAACTCTGCCTCTCCCCAAATGAGTCTGCACACCCAAAGTCTTGCCCAGGGTTGCAAAACAAAGCAGTCCGGTGGTCTCCCGAATGAGGGAGCAAGTCACGAGTCCTCTCCATGCGGTCGCGCACCTCTGTCCCCAAGTCCACGCGCAAACTGCTGTTCCAAGCCTACTCACACTCTCCCCAAACTCATAGACCTCCGCTGCGCCAGGTTTTAACGTGCCTTCCCTGGACCTCGGACCTCGCCTGGAACTGGGGAATCAGTGCAGTGAGATGCCTCCACCCTCCCCATTGGAGAAAACCAGCTGGGTTTGCTGCCACCCGCCCTTTACTACATGCACAGCTCCGAACCTCTCTCCGCCCGTATCTTCAAGGCTGCGTTCTGCCACTCCTCTGAGTCACAGTGTCCTATCTTTACTTTTATTTGTGGAATTTTCACTCAGCCAGCTTTCCAGTGATTCTGGATGATGTTTGTTTTGTTGTTAAGTTGTAGTTTTGGAATTGTTGTGTGGGGCAGAAAAATAGGTGTTTACCTATGATGCCATCTTGGTTCCTCTGTCTGCTACCGCCATTTTGTTGGAATTTATTTATCTTCTATAATTGAAACTTTGTAGCATTGAGTGGAGGCCTGGGCTGGCCAAGGTGTGTGAAAAACTTGGCTTCCTCCATTACCTACACCCCCAAGCCTCCCTCTTGCTCTCAGTGGCCGCAGCCATGTTGGTTGGGGTTAATTTGAATACTTGCTCTTGATTGGCTTGTGGGCATGGCGAATGTATGGTCAGTTTGCATATTACTGGATTTGCGAGCCATACAGAATTATCAACTTAAAAATTATCCTGCTCTATTTGGTCAAACATTTAATTACTCACCCCTAATGCCTTGGCAGGGCCAGACCAAATGATTTCTTCAGCCCTCAGGCTGGACGTTTCCCAACCAACTTTAAATGAAAAGCAAGCATACCCTTTGGCCCAGCAATTGCAAATGTAGGTTTCTATTCCACAAAATTATGTGCATAAGAAACACATATCCAAGCATTTATCTTTAAACTAGAGGCCTGATGCATGAAATATGTACACCGGGGGCCAGCGTGGAGGGAGGGAGTCATGGGCCCTCAGCCTGGCCTGGGCCCTGTCACAGTCTGGGAACCCTCGGGGGATGCTGGCTGAGGTCCGATCCCCGCAGGGAGCAGGCCTAAGCCAGAAGTCAGACATCCTTAGCAGTGCTGTGGAGAGGCTCTCACCACCCCCACTGAGCTCACCAGCCATAAGCCCCCACAGGGCTTCTGGCTGAGCGGTGCTCCCCCTGTGGGAGCCCCTGACCACCAGGAGGCAGCTCTTGCATTGAGAATTTGCCCCCCTGGTGGTCAGTGCAGGTCATAGTGACAGGTGGGTGTTTCCTGATGTAGAAGGGCTACATGTGCACATAGCTAACATTGCCCACAAGGGGACCTGATTCCAGCTGGGAGATAGCCCGGGCACCCCAACGCATTTCGAGGCATTTGCCCAGGTTCCCGGAGCCCAGGGAAGTGACTGTGGTGTCATTCCTCCAAGTAGAGAGCAATGGCAGGGAAAAAAGGGGACTCTAACAGCTAGGGGTGGATTAGGGCACCTGCTAGAGATGAGGACAGCCCCTAGCCATCTAGGCAGGAGCCGAGCAGCAGGAGACCCCACAGCCTCTCTCCCATCAGTCCCCTAAGCTCCTGTGGAGAAAAGGGTGGGATGAGTTTGATATTCTAAAAAGGCAACAGGGTTGTTGCCATCATGCAATCTTCGAACCACTGGACTTGCTTACTTCATGACAGGGCAAAGTGTGGGGATGTGGTTTCTGGCCTGAAGCCTGGGCTGAGAGGTGGCCTGGCAGCGTTCTGTTCTGGGAGTGGGTACCGTGGGAGCTCAGCCTGGCCTGGGAGGAGGAGGCAGGTGTGGGGGGCTGGCAGAGCCCGAATGACCTCTGGAGCCCCACAGCCTCATGCTCTGATGATGGTCCTTCCCTACCATGAACCTCAGAGAAACACCATCTGACCCAAAACCTGGGAGGCCTCACCAAGCACTGGTTGCTTCCTCCTCACTGGGATTTCTTGCTGTGGAATCTGCTGGGAAACCCTTTACACTAGTTAATATCTGCTAGCGCCCCACTCACAGCAGCTCTTGCCCCGCCTCCCCTCCCTGCGCATGCTCCCTTCGGAGGCCTTCCCACCCGGTGGGTCTGCTGGCTCCTCCTCCCTTGGCCACCACTGTCCATCTGTCATGCAGTCCCTGGGGCCACACAGAGCAGAGGGTGCCCACCCACCAGGCCCCTGTCCGAGGGCCCAGGTAGTATGCAGCCCAGAGAGTGGCTGCCTGAAGCTGCTCAGCACGGGGCAGGGCCCACAAGGGGCAGGAGCTGGTGGAGGAGATGGAGCCTCCTCCGTTGACGCTCCATGTCTGCCTGGCTTCATGCTGAGGCTCTCAGAGGCAGCCACCCCACCGGGTCCCCAAGGACCCCACACCCTCCCTGGCAGCATAGAGCAGTGCTTCCAGATGGGTGAGCTGCGCTGCCCCAGGAGCTGGGACCTGGCGACTGGGGGTTGGGTGGGGAAGAGCAGGCTGGGAAGGTTGGAGGTGTGTGTGGGGGAGGGGGGGTAGGGGGATTGAAGGGGACTGGGGGGGTGGGGGAAGAGCAGGCAGGGAAAGCTGGAGATAGAGAAGGGGTGGGGGGCTGAGGGGTGGGAGAAAGAGCAGGCCAGGAAAGCTGGAGGTAGAGGGGGGACTGAGGGTCGGGGAAGAGCAGGCAGGGAAAGCTGGAGGTAGAGGGGATACTGGGGGTGGGAGGAAGAGCAGGCAGGGAAAACTGGAGGTAGAGGGGGACTGGGAAGTAGGGGGTGTTAGGCAGGGGGGAAGTCCAGAGCATGCATCAAAGGTAGGTGACAGATACTGAGATAGCTGGTGCCTTCCTAGCCTTCCTAAGAACACCTGCCCAAGGCAAAAATTCCATACCTCTCATGCCCTTCGCCCTCCCTGCACTAAACTGCTGTATAAAAGAAATACCGATGCCCCCCTTTGGCAAGAACTTCCCTGGCCCACCCTTGCACCAGCGAATTTTGTCTGGGAGCGCAAGATTAAAACCTCTCCAATCACCTGGGCTCTCTGTATGTTTTGTTTCCTGCGTTACAAACCTTACATCTGGAGCTCGGGAAGAAGCTGAGAGCACACCATTTGACTGTTCACATTCCGGGGTGCCCCCCCCACCCCTCGTGGCCTCCCTCTGGCTTGGCAGCCTCAGCAGTGAGTCCCACCTTGTGCTAATCCCTTGCAGTTTTTCCGAAGTCTCCATAAAATACGGCCATGTCAGAGATTGCCTTCTGAGCATAGCTCTCCGGGTCCCTCAAGGAGGGATTCCGAACCTGGGGAGGCAGTGAAGATGATGTTCCTGCCCTCCTTCAGTTCTCGGGCCTTTTGGCCTCACTCCGGACCCCAGAAAGTAGGGGAGACGTCCCCTGCTGTCCTTCGGATCCCTGTTTTCGTAGCCTTGGCTCAAAGATTGGGACACTGGTCCTTGAGCCTCTGCTACTGACCGCAGGAATTGGAATGGGCAATCAGAAAATCTAAACCTGACCCAGAAACACCTCCAGGGTGTCTCCTCAACCAGTCTGGCTCCTTCTGTAACATGGCATGGCCTGGGACCAGATGGCCCAAACCGGGACTTGAGCATCCTCAGTGACTACAGTAATTTCTGCCAACGAGCTGGGAAGTGGCCCGAGGTCCCATATGTCCAGGCCTTTTCTCTCTGCGCTCCCGTCCCTCCCTCTGCTCTTACTGTTTCACAACGCAGATTCTCCTATCGCGTAAGAAATCTCTTCTGCTACAGACACCTCTCCACTTTCTGACTTATCTGAGCCCCCTGAGCTTCTTCCTCCCTACCACAGGGTTCCTTCTGCCCTTCCAACTTCTGCCCTGCCTTCAGTTCCCTTCCTTCCCCATCCTCACTCCCCAACCTCCCTCTGCCACCCCTTCCCCCAGGGCCTTCTCCCTTATTTGCTGACCTTCCCTTTCCCTACCCCTGTCTGCTTCCTCAGTCAGCAGGCACACCTCTTCCCAGGCTCCTCTCTTCTGCCCCCTCCAGGAAGTTGTAGGGGAGTGGTCAGGATTCATGTTCCCTTCTCTCTGTCGGATCTCTTCCAGATTGAGAAGCGGCTGGGGTCCTTTTCCGACAACCCCACCATGTTCGTCAAGGAATTCCAATACCTTTCTCAGGCCTATGACCTCACCTGGCATGACGTCCATGTCATTCCGTCTTCCACCTTAACAACAGATGAAAGGGAGAGAGTCTTAGGAGTGGCAATGGACCACGCAGATCAGATCTACTTTACAGATGCCTCTATGCCTGTGGGGGCCCAGGCCGTTCCTCATCAGGAATCAGGCTGGGAGTACCAACTAGATCCCCCTGAAGGGCGAGATGGGCACCGACGTTGTAACCAGACATTCCAATGCCTAATAGCTGGCCTCCAGGCCGTCTCCCACAGGTAGTCAGTTTTGACAAGCTGAGGGAAGTTACTCAGGGACCGGGTGAGAACCCCGTGGTCTTCCTTAACAGGCTGAGTGAGGTTCTGACCTTATATACTCATCTGGACCCTGGGTCTCCGGCCAGCGGAACAGTTTTAGCCACCCACTTCATTTCACAGTTGGCCCCAGATATTTGAAAAAAGTTAAAAAGGCAGAGGATGGCCCTCAGACTCCTGTTCGGGATCTAGTGAATATGGCATTTAAGGCATTTAATGCTCGCGAGAAGCAGGCAGAATCCGATTAGGAGGCCCGCCTTC
This sequence comes from Antrozous pallidus, assembly GCA_027563665.1. Classification (NCBI taxonomy): domain Eukaryota; kingdom Metazoa; phylum Chordata; class Mammalia; order Chiroptera; family Vespertilionidae; genus Antrozous; species Antrozous pallidus. The sequence continues at coordinate 66,322,433 of CM050510.1, read as the reverse complement.
GACAGAAGGTGAACCTGCAAACTCAAGCCTTGGTAGCAGCCCTGAGGCCCACAGCTGCTATGCATGGTCCAAAGGGGACTGTGCATGGTGGGTTACAATGAGAGGACGAGCACCACCTGGAGGATGCTTCAAGTGCAGAAATGAAGGCCACTGGGAAAAACAATGCCCTCATCCCCGACCTCCAACCAAGCCCTGCCCGGTGTGTGGTCAGAACGGCCACTGAAAAGTGACTGTCCCTGGAAAAGTGATGGGCCCTCTGCATCTCAGCGTAGAGGGGCCATCCTTCCAGGTCCTGACCAGCCGCTGGCCATGCTGGGACTGGCTGAAGATTGAAGATGCCCAGACTCAACAACCCCCATCATCCTTGCCGAGCCCAGGGTAGTGCTCAAGGTAGCGGGTAAGCAGATCTCCTTCCTGATTGATACGGGGCTACCTTCTCTGTCCTGCCTTCCTTTGCTGGGCCGCTTTTCCCTTCCAAGATCTCGGTCATGGGTACTGACGGCAAATCACCCTTTAGTTCTGAAAACTGCTCTGGCCTCAAAAGTCCTAAAGTTAACTGTTGACAAGAATTATAAAAGGACTCACTATACCAGGTCACTAAAAAAACACCAGTAGGCTTTCTCTCCTCACCCTCCCTTGTTTGCCAGGCTTTTTCTAACTCCAGGATACCCTTCTGGTATCTCCCCCAGACATCTCTAGGCCTTTCCAACTATTTACTAATGATAAACAGGGAATAGCTATGGGGGTCCACACCCAGCCCCTAAGGCCAGCCTTTACCCCTGTAGCCTACCTGTCCAGACAGCTTGATCCCACCATTCGGGGATGACAACCCTGCCTCTGGACACTGGCTACAGCTGCTGTTCTCACCAAGGAGGCCCAAAAGCTCCCTTCAGCAACCCTTACAGAAATTCACAGCTCCTGGCCGGACCTCCTGCCCATGGCCCTGACCCGAATACAGTCTACTACACCAAGGAACCCCACCTTCTTAAGGCAAAACCAGACAAGTGATGCTGTGGCAGCGTCAGGACTAGCTTTTACCTCCCAGTGACTCAACAGGATCGCTCTCGAGACTTCACCAACCAGTCCCTTGGGGAAACTATGCTGCTGCACCCTCATTAAGCACAGAAAACACCTCCGGTTTTTCGCTCACTTACCCCATGGCTCCTCTCATCATTAGGCACACTGGTATCTATCCCTTTAATTTTGCTCTCTGACCCATGTCTCATGCATTGTTTCACTAGTTTCTTGCAGAACAGAATGCAGATGTTCACTAACCAGAAGGTGGAAGAGACCTGTCTGGTCTTGAATTCAGAACCTAGCACCAGAATCCTTGAGACCCTGGATCTTTGCTGGCTGCCGTCCCGCTCATGACTCCTCCAGGAACCCAGGGACAAGGGCCTCCCCGCAGCAGCAAGTAACATCGGTAGCCCAAACAGCCCTGCAGAACCGACGGATCCTTACTGCATAAAGAGGAGGAACTTGCATGTTCCTTCAAGAAGAATGCTGCTACATCAATGAGTCTGGAGTGGTGGAACAGAATGTGCAGACCCTGACTGAGCTGAGTAAAGAATTACGTGCAAGACACTCCTGGGACAACTCTCTTTTTGGCTGGTTCCAAAGCCCTCTAGCTACCTGGATCCTACCCCTGATAGAGCCCCTGATTCTCATCTGTGTCTTTTTTTTTCCCTGGCACCCACTATCACCAAAAGGCTGGGATGTTAGGCACAGGGTGGGGGGGGGGGGGCCCGCAAGAGCCGATGCATCCATCGGAAAGGTAGATGGTGACAGAAATACAGAGATAGTTGGCGCCTTCCTAAGACCCTCCGCCCAAGGCAAAAATTCCACACCTCTCATGCCTTCCACCCTCCCCGCACTAAACTGCTCTATAAAAGAAATACTGGTGCCCCCTTTTGGCAGAACTTCCTGGCCCACCCTTGAACCAGTGAATTTCACCTGGGAGCGCAAGATTAAAACCTCCTCCAATCGCCTGGACTCTCTGTGTGTTTTGTTTCCTGTGTTACAAACCTTACAGGGGGAAGAGCAGGCAGGGAAAGCTGGAAGTAGAGGGGGTACTGGGGGAGGAGGGAAGGGCAGGGAAAGCTGGAGGTAGAGGGGGGACTGGGAGGTGGGAAGAGCAGGCAAGGAAAGCTGGAGGTAGAGGGAGGGTGGGGAGACTTGGAGGGGGGGAAGAGCAGGCAGGGGAAGCTGGAGGTGGAGGGGGGACTGGGAGGTGGGGGGAAGAGCAGGCAGGGCAGGCTGGAGGTAGGGGGAGAGGTTGGGGGGAGGGGGGGAAGAAGAGAGCCCAGTGGGGGAAGGGTGTGCAGAGTGAGGCAGGCGCCTTCCCTCTGGGGCACCGAGCACTCCCGCCCTGACAGGCTTCTCTTTCACTGGCCCAGCCCCAGTGCCTCCTGCTGGTCCCCAGCCCCACACCAGGGTGAAAGCAAGGTCAGGGACCATGCCCCCTGCTCCACCCTGCAGCATTGGCAGTGCGTGAGGACCAGCCACCATTTCTTCGCCTTGTGGAGCAAGTAAGAGAGGGTCCTGAGAGCTGAGCTGCACCCACTCCAGTTCCTCCAGCTCCCCAGGCCCTGCTCACCACAGGCTGCCACGTCCACGGGAGAGCGACCCAGGGGAGCCCCGGGTGGAGTCTTCGAGGGGCCAACCAGGCGGTTCAGATGTATTTCCCTGAGCTCTTGGCTGGTCCCCCACGCAGTGGCTGTAGGGGCAAGGAGGGCAAGGCACGCTGCCCCTGGGTCTCCATCCCAGCCTGTCGCCCCAGAAGGGAGGTGGCTCTCAGGGACGGGGCAGGCCTGGGGAGGCTGTGGCTGAAGAAGCCTCCTCTAAAGGAACAGGGTGGGCAGCCGGCGGTGGCACCTGGCACACATCTGTGTTTCTGGGGAGAATGGGGCAAATCCCAAAACGCACCTTCCCTTCCCTGCCCCATGACACTCATACCTGCTGTCCCATGAGTCTCTCGGGACTGAGACGGGAGGCTCTGTGCGCAGGAGACCCAGTGCTGTCCTTCCAGAGACAGGCTCTCAGGGAACCGAGAGGCGGCGAGCCAGGGCTCTGGCAGGCGATTCCCACAGGGATGCCCAGGAGCTGGTGGAAGGTGCAGTGCAGGTTTCGTCCACGCACCCACTGGCACCCACTGGCACCTACTGGCACACACTGCCACCCGCTGCAGGTCAGGCAGCTCCCAGAAAGGCTGCTGCCGCCTGTGCCGCCCAGGGCGAGGCTGGGTAGGGCAGGTAGGCGCCAGGAGGGCCAGGGAGGCTGTGCTGGAGCATGAGTGCTGGTGGCTTCAGAGAACCCAGAAGGGGAGCTGGGAGGAAGGAGGTGGATTTCACTCCCCAGGTGATGAGACATAACTCGGAGGAAATCTGGAAGTTAGGTGAAGTATGTATGAAGAACTAACTATCGTCCTACTCGTGGACAACTATTAGCTTCCAGACGAGGTTCCCTCTAGTCTTTTTCTTCCGACTATTTTTCTGTAATGGATTATATTTTGCATATATGTTTTCTTTTTTTAAATTTCTTTTTAAAATTTTTTTATTGTTTAAAGTATTACATATATTAGTACATATATCTCCTTTTCCCCCCATTGACCTTCCCCCAGCCTGCCCTACCCCCTGTCGCATGCCCTCATCCCACCCCCTCCAGTGTCTTGTGTACATTGGTGTGCTTATATGCATGCATACAAGTCCTTGGGTTGATCTGTTTCTCTCCTTCTCCAATACTCCCCAGCCTTCCCGCTATAATTTGATAGTCTGTTCAGTGCTTTACTGCCTCTGTATCTATCTTTTTGTTCATCAGGTTATAATGTTCTTTATTTTCCATAAATGAGTGAGATCATGTGGCATTTTTCTTTCATTGCCTGGCTTATTTCATTTAACATAATGCTCTCCAGGTCCATCCATGCTACTGCATATGGTAAGAATCCCTTCTTTTTTATAGCAGCATAGTATTCCATTGTGTAGATGTAGCATAGTTTTCTAATCCACTCATCTGCTGATGGGCATTTAGGTTGTTTCCAAATCTTAGTTATGGTGAATTTCGCTGCTATGAACATAGTGGTGCATATATCCTTTCTGATTGGTTTTACTAGTTTCTTAGGATATAATCCTAGAAGTGGGATTATGGGTCAAATGAAAGCTCCAGTTTTAGTTTTCTGAGGAAACTACATACTGTTTCCACAGTGGCTGCACCAGTCTGCATGCCTGTCAGCAGTGCACGAGGTTTCTTTTTACTTTGCATCCTCGCCAGCAGTTGTCATTTGTTGACTTGTTGATGGTTACCATTCTGACATATGTGAGGTGGTACCTCATTGTCGTTTTGATTTGCATCTCTCAGATAATTAGTGAATTAGACATGTTTTCATGTCTGTGGGCCTTCCTTCTGTCTTCTTTCAAAAAGATTCTATTTAGGTTCATTGCTCATTTTTTATTGGATCATTTATCTTCCTTTTGTTAAGTTGTATAAGTTCCCTGTAGATGTTGGAGATTAAACCTTTATCAATGATAACATTTGCAATTATGTTCTCCTATACAGTGGGCTTTCTTGTTGTTTTGTTGATGGTTTCTTTTGCTATGCAAAAGCTTTTTATTTTGATGTAATTCCATGTTTATTTTCTCTTTAGCTTTTATTGCTCTAGGAACTGTATCAGTGATGAAATTGCTTCAGCATATGTCTGAGATTTCTCTCCCTGTGGATTCCTCTAGTATTTTTATGGTTTCCTGTCTTGTGTTTAAGTCCTACATCCATTTTGAGTTAATTTTTGTGTATGGTGCAATTTGGTGGTCTTGTTTCTTTCTTTCGTTCTTTCTTTTTTTTTTTTTTTTTTGCATGTATCTGTCCAATTTTCCCAACACCATTTGTTGAAGAGACTATCTTGACTCCATTTTATGTTCATGCCTCTTTTGTCAAATATTAATTGAGCATAGTGGTTTGGGTCGATACCTGGATTCTCTGTTCTATTACATTGGTCTATATGTCTGTTCTTGTGCCAGTACCAGGCTGTTTTAAGAACAGTGACTTTGTAATACAGCTTGAAATCTGGTATTGAGATCCCACCGACTTTGTTCTTCCACATATATATTTTCATTTGGTGTCCTAAATCAATCACTCCTAGGTTAATATCTCTTTTGGTCACATATGTAACATCATGCAGCTAGGTCACAATTTACCTAGAATGGCGCCCATTTTTCCTGTTATAAGTGGTACTGGCGGACTGTCCGTGCAGCAGGGTCTCCCCTCTCATTCTGAATCGGTTTCCTGGGAGGATTCCCAGATCAGAGTCCCTTAGCCTTGCCAGAAGGCATGAGCCCAGTTCCCTGGTTGAGCAGTGGCCAGCGCTGGGTATGTCTTGGGATCTCGGTCTTATTTTCTTAATGGCATTGGCAACACTTTATTGATTGAGGGATACAAGCACACCAAAGAACTTCATTCCTTCAAATAATCTCCCTGCCTGGGGCCTCAGGGGTTCAGCTGCACCCTGGGAAACACAGTCCTTAGTCTGCGGAAAGTGGGCTCTGGCAGCCAGAGGGGAGCTGACTTATATAGCTAGAAGTCCCTGTCCCTGATTGATCTGTCCTCATGCAAATCAGGGCTCTGAACCTTCACAGTTTTATTGGCTCAAAAGGCACTGCCTTGATTGGTTCGAATAGAGTGTTCTGATTGGTCAGAGTTAGCAACCTGATGGGATGGGGAAGGCCTCAGTCCTTCATAGGGGCTGGCCCCCATGGTAGACACTGCAGGCAGGCAGTTCAGAGCAGAGGCTTCTCCGCAGAGAGCAGTTTGGGTGAGAGTCCTCTGTGTAGAAATGGCTGCTATGATCCTCCCCACATCCCCCCACCCCCACTGGAGCCCAGTTAGCCACCAGGAACACTTCTTAATCCTCAAGGTTCACACACTGCTCCTCTCTTAAGAGTTTGTGTGCTCAAAGACCAGCCTCTGGTTAAGCCAGAAAGTCCTGCCAGGGACCTGCCCCTTCCTCCCAGCACCTCAGCTCTGAGGGGAAGCTTAGGACGGCCAGGAGGTGGTTCTACAGAGTCCTGAGGCCTTGTTTGTTTCCAAGGTCCCCCCACCTTTGCAACTGACACAGCCTCCCCAAGTCCCACTATCAGACACTCCTCTGGGGGATGGTGGATCCGGGAAGGAGCCCACTTTTTCCATCGGTAGCCTGGCCCCCGCGTGAACATGCATGAGGGAAGACAAGCCCTCAGGGAGGTGCTCCCCAGGCTCTGCTGCCGGTTTTCTGGACATTCTCCTCCCCCCCCCCCTCATAGTTCTCACTGGTGTCCCAGGGCTGTTTTTCCTCTTCTGGTTCCTCCTAGACAGACACAGCTTCAAAGGAGCCAGGAGCCTGAATGCGAGACTGAAATCGGAAGTGTTTCCACTTCCTAAGGCTAGAAACGCATGGGGTGCAGGAGTGCAGGGTGGAGGAGGGAGATAGGGGTAACACAGACAAGATTGGGGTCCTACCAGGGTAAAGTCCCTTCAGGTAACCCTCCTTCTTAGGTAGCCAGAGAGCCAGCTTTCAAGTGAGGATTAAGGGGGCCTCTCCTCCTAACTTGTCATGGGCGATAGGGAGGGGCAACTCCTGCTGTCACCGGGGTGGATGCACAGAGCAGTTGAGATTGTCCTGTGATTGCCCAGCCACTGCCACACAATAAACCAAGAAAAACATTTGCAACCTGGGTGGCAAAGAGAAGAGTAAAACCTTATTGCATATAGAGCTCTTGCAAATCCTCCAACAGTAATTATGTACCCTCCGGCAGGAAAAGAGGCCTGGAATAAAAAGATGCCCGCCAAGACCCCAAGGAAATATAATACATTATGGGCAGTATGTGTATGGTTAACTGTTTAACCCATAAAAATTAAAAAATAAAAGTAAGATGCTTTTTTTGTGTGTGGTTTGTCAGACTGTCAAATTATTTAAAGTCACCCGCTGCCACTTGAGTATGGGGAACAGACTGAGGCGCTTGGCCTGCGGGAACTTCCCAACTTCCCGTTGCCTCCAGAGTTCCTGCTTCCTCTCATGAGGGCAGACATCCTACCAGATTGGCAGGTCTGGAGCCAAAGGCAAAGAGGGATAAAGAAGTGATGGGTTTGTGGGGACAAGGAGGTGGCAGGGATTCCAGCAAGTGAGACCTGGACAGCGAAGACCTCACTCTCCAGCACCCTGCACCAAAGAGCTTGAGACCGCCTTCATGTGCTCTCTTACCGTAGCCTCATTGTGGCCAATTAAACAGTGACAATTGAAACAAAATCTACTGGATTTGTCCATCCTGGACTTGGAAGGAAATGAGGCTTGCAGTGGTGGTGGTGGAGAGCAGGGGTATAGGACTTGGAATAGCAGGATGATGAAGGAGAAGTTGTCTTTGTTGCAAGAAGGTGCATTTCTCAGGGGTAATGAACTCTCCTGGTGGTGGGGAGTCCTGGCTAGGTTGGGGTGCAGACGGAACCAAGGGCTGCTGGAAGCTGGTCCAGTCAGAGAACAGCTGGGGATTGTTCAGGCAACAAAATGCTGTGTGCCAGGCACTTCTCTAGACGGTGGGATGCACCCCCGAGCTTGTGTGCTAGCAGGGCGCCAGGCAGACTGAAAGCATATGCCAATACAACCTGTGAGAAGATGTTGATGGCTAAAGAGGACATCACAGCCAGAGAAGAGTCGAAAGGTGGGAGTTGTGTGGCAATGGGGGTGGTGGCTTTGGAAGGCTCTTGAAGAGATGACATTGTGCTAAGAGAAAGTGAAGTGAGGGCCAGAGCCTTGAAGCCTGCCCACACAGAAAGCAAGGATGAGGCTGGAGGAGGACAGGGGTGCGTCTTTGGATGCCCAAGTGAGATACAGCATAAGGGGGGCATTAGGGACCTCTCCACACACTTCTTGCTTTTCACCTCCAGGCATGGAGGGTAGGCCTGGTCTCCACAAATTTGTGTAAAATGTAAGATCCTCTCCCAGGCTGTGAACGCGGAGGAAGCCAGAGGCAGAGGCGCTTGGGAGGCCTATGCTGGGGTTGGATATGCTTGTGGGGTCCAGGGTACATCTCCCGCTTCATCTCAGTGCCCACTTGAAGAAGAGGGTGCACAGCTCCTGTGGGGGGAACCCATCCATCCTGCAAGCAGCAGACATACTGAATCCCCACTCTGTGCAAGGGTCTTGGTGGGAGCTGGCAGCGCCCAGACAGTGAAGCTGAGTCGACACTATTTCCTGCAGAAGAAGGATCAATCCCTTTGCAGTCCAGTGCCACCAGGTGGCAGTTGTTGGCTCTGGATTAAATCAATGAGGCAATTCTGGGTTGGGTGGCTCCCTGAGACTTCACGATAGCCCACAGTCAGTGGGTCACATGCCTCCTTCTCAGCCCAATCTGAGGAAATTGGGCTGGGAGAACTGGGGACTCAGATTCCCTCCTCCCTCCACTTCCCTGCTTCCTGAGATGCAGTGGCCAGGGTTTCCCCTTCCACCTTCCTCCCTGTACTCTATTGGAGGCACCAGTTGCTATTCTCATTTTTTTTTCATGGAGTTTACAGAACTGACCTGCGACCCAGGAAGTATGGCTTGTAGGAATGTAAGCAGAGAATTCTATCTACTGGTGGCAGCTTCCTAAGATCCTCCAGAGGAGCTAAATGGAGTCCTGAGGACCACTGCTAAATGACCCTGCCTTGGGGAGAAAACAGCCAGTGGCCTGGCATCTTGATGCCTCTGCTATTTGAATTTGTGAATTAATATCTTCCTCCCTCACCCTGGAGAAGAAAGCCTTGACTTTATGCCTGTTCCAGGACCTGCCTCCACAGCATCCCAGTACCCACCTCAATGTCCTTATGCCTTCAGTTATCTGATTGTAGCCTCTTCCCTGACCAACCTCTTCACCCATGATCTGTCTGGGGCTCAGGGGCTTCCATCCAGACCTCTGTCCCCTGGCCTGGTGTGGGTCCTCACCAAAGGTGCCTGACATCCCAGGTCACCTCTGTGACTCTGACTGGTTGCAATGTTGCCACCCCCAAATAGAGGGAGCTGACTGAGGCCCATGGGATTTGCATTATGGACCTTATTTTCGTTTGGAGTTATGCTCACTGATGTCTACTACCCAATGCAGACTGGTTCCCTTGTTAAAGGCAGGGATCTGTAGGGTGCTCATGGTGAATGGGAAGCCCAAATGAAAAACATTTAAGTGAGTATGGACTTTCATAGAAATAGGAAAAAGACTCTTGGGAATCTTAAGTATGCTTATTCTTTGATCAAATAGTTTGTCTGCTGAAAACATATCTTAAGAGCATCATAATGGGAGTGCAAATGTTCCACAATAGTCAGGCACTGACAGTTGGTTCTTATTCTCCATTGTAGCAGATACTGAAAGTTTCCCTCAATACTCATTCTCTTTTCACCCCTAAGAATAGAAACTGATATTTGTGTGGGCAAATGGATGCCAAGATAAAACTGTTCCCAAGCTTCCCTAATGGCTGGGTGTGACCACAGTTCTGGCCAAGAGAATGAGAGCAGGGTAACACAGGCAACTTCCAGATCCTGGAAGGGCTGTGCCCTCCAAGGCAGGACAAGTCACCAACTCTTCTCCTTTTCTACCCTTCTTGGCAGCTGCAGAGCAGATACGGTGAGGGGTCCTGTTGGGCCATGTGGGTAAGGGTCACAGGAGGGATAGTGGGAAAGCACATTATAGAGACTATTATGGAAGAACATTTAATTCACACACAAAATAAATACAATATATTGTTAAGTGAAAAAGAAACTACAAACCCAGGTAGTGGTATGATCTCATTTTTTTCTTTGAAAAGTATACATATAATAAATTTATATAAAATTGGCAAGCTATACTGTAAATGTTATTAATGATTGTCTTTAGATTGTAAGATTATGGATGATTCTGATGTTGTTGTCTTATGTTCTATTAAAAAAACATCTTAACATTTAATTCATTGATTTATTTTTCCTTCAGACAACTTTTTCTGAAAAGCACAATAAAAGGAAGTCAGCTATAAACCCACCACTATAAAGAATCTATCCACCAATTGCCAAGAATGACAATTCATGGAGCTAAATTGGCATTCAGGATCAAGTCTTCTGGCTTCAGGTTCAAGATTTTGGAGTAGGAAGATACAAAGCTCAGCTTTTCTCATTGACACTAGAACTACAACTACAAAAAGCAGCTGTCTCTGAGAATAACAGACTTTTTTACAACTACACATATAAAGAAAAAGCCACACTGAGATTGGTAGGAAGAGCAGACACTCAATCTAGTCAGGACCCACCCTACCCCCCATTTCAACGACGTGGTAACCCACAAGAGGGAGAAATATCACAACCATGAAGGCCTACCCCTGAAGAGTGAGGGGTCCAGGCTCTAGTCTGGCCACTTGAATCAGGAAGAGAGCCCTCATGATATCTGGAAACCAGCAGGGTTTACATCTGGGAAAGTAAAAGGGCCGTAGAAAACGGAGGTTACACTTTTCCCAAGGCCCAGTGCAGAGGCAGCAGTTTGAAAAGCACCTGGGTCATATGTGAAGGCAATACATGGTCTCATTTTAGAGTGTGTGCTGGTGGAGGGGCTGTCAGAGATCTGTTGGAACTTTCTCCAGAGTGAGAAGTGCTGGTGGGAGCCATTGTCCCCCTTTCTTTATTCTCTTTCCACCCAGCCAGTCTGATGCTGGCAGGTGCTATTTCTGACACTATTCATTAACCTTGCTAACACTGTTCACCCCAACTGGGCATTTTCCTGAGGACTCATCCAGGCTGGCACCCTTCCAAAGTGGCTCCTGTCTGGCCACACCCAGTGGGCAACCTCAGTAGGCACCAGCACATAGTAGTTGGTCTGCAATAGTCAAGACTTTACAGCCAGACACATGAAGTCCTTCACACCAGCATGCCCTTACCAATTGCAGCCAAGTCTCACAGTCATCTGGGCCAGGGACCAGTCTCAACTGCCAGGGGGTCCATAGAAGTTGTGGCCCATCCACAATAGGAGGTCATAGTAGTCCACGTAGGGAGTACCTCTGGACAACCTGGCTCTGGTGACAAAGGGGGATTTCACCATTGTCCACAGGACACCTCTAAATGAAGCCACTTTTTCAAGACCAGAAGACATAGTTGACCTACCTAATATATAGAAACAAATAGGCAAAATGAAAAGAAGAAAGAATATGTTCCAAACAACAGAAAAAGGGACAAAACCCTAGAAAGTGAACTAAATTAAAAAAGTAAACTGTTTACTAGATAAAGAGTTCAAAGTAATAGTCATAAAGATGCTCATAAAACTCTGCAGACAAGTGGATCAACTCATCGAGAACTTCAATAAAGAGATAAAAATTATAAAATAAGGAACCTATCAGGATTGAATAATATAACAACTGAAATGAAAACTATACTGGAGGGAATGAACGGCAGATCAGATGATGCAGAAGAATGAATCAAGGAGATAGGATAGTGGAAATTACCCAAATGGAAGATTAAAAAGAAAAAAATAATGAAAAAGAATGAGGCTATCATAAGACACCTCTGGGATAACATCAAGTGTACTAACATTTGAATCATAGGGGTCCCAGAAGGAGAAGAGAGAAAGGATAGAAAACCTATTTGAGAAAATAATGGCTGAAAACTTTGCTAAACTGGAGAAATAAACAGACATCCAGGTCCAGGAATCACAGAGAGTACTAAACAAGAGGAACCCAAAGAGACCCACATCAAGACACATTATAATTAAGTTGTTAAAAGTTAAAGATAGGGGAGAACTTAAGATGGCGGCATAGGTGAGCACCTATCTAGCTGTCCACGCAACAATTCTGAAACTACAACTTAGCAACGAAACAAACAACATCCAGAAATCACCGGAGAGCTGGCTGTGGGGAAATTCCGCACATGAGAGTAAAGGCGGTGACTCGGGAGCAGCGGTGTGCAGCTTTGAGGTTCGGAGCACGAGAGAGCGGTGAGGGACGGGCGGCAGACAGCTGGCCCGGCTGGTTTTCTCCTGCGAGGAGGGCGGAGGTCTCCCACAGCACCGACCCCCCAGTTCCAGGCGAGCTCCCAGGTCAGGGAAAGGAGGATCCCGGGCGCGGCTGAGGTCTGTGTGTTTGGGGAGAGTGCACGAGTAAATTGGAGTGCGCAACCGGGCAGAGAACGCGGGCAGAGAACGCGCAACTACTTGCTTGGAGACCACCATACTGCTTTGTTTTACACCCCTGATTGAGTCTTTGACTGTGCAGACTCAGTTAGGGAGAGGCAGAGTTGTCTGGCAACGGGGAGACTAGCGGTGGATTTACATAGCCACCCAACACCGAGACCGCACAGATAAGCACAGATAAGCTGACGCCGCGAGCCCCATAGACCTGAAACGGGGAGGGAGCCAGGAAGGGCGGACCTAAGCCCGACGGAGCCCGCCCATTAGACGCAAACTGCTCGCCAAGCAGGGCAGACTTAGGGCTGACTGCTGCGCGCTGCAAAGGAAGCTGAGCCACTGGTCCCTTAGAGGATACAGGATACCTATCACACACCGCTAAGGAACCAACTCAGGAAAGCAACAACAATGCAGAGAAAAGGAAAGAACTCAGCTGTGAAAGAAATGGAGGAAAAAAGACGATTAGACATAGAGTTTAAAACCACAGTAATTAGGTTTATGAAGAGACTACTAGATAAGGCGGATAAAATTAATGAGAACTATGCCAAAATAAATAACACTTACAAAGAAATGAACAACGCTTACAAGGATATGATAAAAGACCAACTAGAAATTAAGCATATACTGACTGAAACAAAAAATATTACACAAAGACCTAAAAGCAGTCCAGAAGACCGCAAAAACCAAGTCAAAGATTTGAAATACAAAAAGGCAAAATCCACTCAGCTGGAAAAGCAGAAAGCCAAAAGAGTCCAAAAAATTGAAGATAGTATAAGGGGCCTCTGGGACAACCTCAAGCATACCAACATCAGAATTATAGGGGTGCCAGAAAAAGAGAGAGAGCAAGATAATGAAAACATACTAGAAGAAATAGTGACTGAAAACTTCCCCCACCTGGTGAAAGAAATTGACTTGAAAACCCAAGAAGTGCACAGAACCCCAAAATATAGGAATCTAAAGAGGACCACACCAAGGCACATCATAATTAAGATGCCAAGAGCAAAAGATAAAGAGAGAATATTAAAAGCAGCAAGAGAGAAACAGTTGGTTACCTATAAGGGAGCACCCATACGACTGTCAGCGAATTTCTCAACAGAAACGATGCAGGCCAGACGGGAGTGGCAAGAAATATTCAAAGTGATGAACAGCAAGAATCTACAACCAAGAGTGCTCTATCCAGCAAAGCTGTCATTCAGAATTGAAGGTCAGATAAAGTGCTTCACAGATAAGAAAGAGCTGAAGGAGTTCATCACCGCCAAACCAACACTATATGAAATGCTGAAAGGTATTATTTGAGAAGAGGAAGAAGAAACAGGTAAAAATGTACATTACGAACAACAGGTACACATCTATCAAATGAATCTAAAAATCAAGTGAATTGGCAACCAGATGATCAGGATAAAATGAGGAATAGAACTGAATCATGGACATGGAGAGGGAACGGACTGATAATGCTTGGTGAGGGGAAGGGTGCGGGAAGTACAGCAAGAGACTGGACAGGGGTCATGCAACTATGGGAGAGGACAGAGGGTGGGGGGAGGTGAGGGCGTAGAGTGGGATGGGTACTGGGCGGAGGGGAGCTATTGGGGAAAAATGTAAGTAATAAACTGAACAATAAAGCTGTTAAAAAAAATCCTTTAAAAAAAAAGTTAAAGATAAAGAGAGAATCTTAAAAGCAACAAGAAAAAAACAACAACTAGTTACATACATGGGACTGCCCATAAGACTATCAGTTGACTTTCAACAGAAACTTTGTAGGCTAGAAGGTAATGGCATGATATATTTGAGAATGAAAAACCTGCAACTTACAACACTCTAACATCATACATAATTGAAAGAGAGATCAAGATTTACACAGACAGGCAAAGACTAAAAGAGTTCCTCACCACTAAACCAGCATTACAAGAAATGTTAAAGGGAATTCTTCAAGTGGGAAAGAAAAGGCCAAAACCAGATATAAGAAAATATATGAAAGAAAAAACCTCACTAGTAAAGACAAACATATAGTTAAGGTAGTATACCAACTACCTATAAATCTAGTATGAAAACAATTAAAATTGCAATAAGTACATACTTATCAATAATTATATTTAAGTGTTCCATTTAAAGATATAAGGTGATCGAATGGATAAAAAAACAAGACCCTTACATATTCTGCCTACACGAGACTTGCCTCAGATTGACAGACATACACAAATTGAAATTAAAGGGATGGGAAAAGATATTTCATGAAAATGGGAACAAAAACAAAAAGCTGGGATAGCAATACATATATCAGATAAAATATATTTTAAAACAAGGGACAAAGAAGGATCCAACAATTCCACTGTAGGTGCTTATCTGAAGAAAACAAAAATTAATTTGAAAAGATGTATGCACCCCTGTGTTCATTGCAACATTATTTCCATATTAATAACCATGATATGGAAACAACCTGGTGTTCATCAATAGATGAGTGGTCAAAAAAGTGATAGAAAAGTTATTTTCATGGCTGAGTAATATTCCACTGTGTGTATGTGTATATGAAAAAGAATTAAATATTGCCATTTGTGACAACATGGATGAACTGAGAGCATTTATGCTAAGTGAAATAAGTTAGAAAAAGCCAAATACTATATCTCACTTATATGTGTAATCTAAAAATCTAAACAAATACAAACAAAATAAAACAGACTCTTAAATATAGAAAACAAACTGATAGTTGACAGAAGTTTGGGCAGTGAGGGGTTGGGCAGAAGGTGAAGGTGCTTAAGAGGTACAAACTTATAAATAAGTTACAGTGGGAATACAGTCAATAATATTGCAGTAATTGTATGGTGGAAATGGTTACTAGACTCCCCATGGTGATAACTTTGTAAGGTATATAAGTGTCAAACCACTATGTCGCACTCCTGAAACCGATATAATATTGTATGTCATCTATACTTTAATTGAAAAAAAATCTATTCAGGAATTGCAAATTCAGATGCCTTCAGGTGTCAGGCTGAAATCATCATTGTATAAAGGGGCAAGATGCTACAAAGGGGCAAGGTATGAACCTTGGCCAATTGTGTTCTGTACAATTGTTTTCACGTGTTAAATATGACCAAACAAAGCTAATATGGTTCTGGTAAACACACACACACACACACACACACACACACACTTTTTACCAACATAGGTGCAAACTGTGCATCCTCCACTCTGACTTCCTCCACCCAAACACTGTTTTCTGGTTAAAGGGGTGAAGGTAGTGAGAGGCCAAAGCCAATGCGAATGCTCTTGGGAGAGCTACTGTAGAGGAGGAAGAGACAGGCATTGTCTTGGACAGAGGAGAGATGAGCATAGGTAATGCCAGATAGAGGCTGGGGCTAGAGGGTGTGGGGGAGAGAAGGCAACTGTTGTCAAGAGTGGTAGGGCTGTGACCTCTTGCGCTGCCCCCTGCAGTTTTATGAAAGAGAGATCACACAGATTAACTACCACCACATCTGTGGGCGTTTTACCATTTTATAAAGGACTTCTGAGAGGGGAATCGTTTATTTTGCAGTTGAGAGAAATGATGTTCAAAAAGTTCAATAGCAACAGGATTTTGGACACAAGACACCATATCCACTGTACTGTCTTAGGCTGCTGAGTGGGGAAAGAGAAGGCACTAGAATGGTATAAGTCGAGCGAAGCAGGCTAGGAGAAACGCCCTCATACTATGGCATTCTCTCCTGTAAGAGACAGAGTGCCTGCCTTGCTCTGCAGAGCGCATCACTGACGACCATCTTGGAGGTGATTGCTTGGGACTCTTCCAAAGCCCTCAGCAACATTTAGCACGAGGTACAGGAGAGAGGAGATGATTGATTGGCCCTGGTTCATGTGCTTATTTATGGCCTGACTTGTCCCAGAGAGCATTGAAGGACACGAAACCCAAACTGCCGAGAGAAGCATTGATCGCCAAATGTTCTGTTTATGTCTGTGTCCTCTAGTGCTTGAGCCTATAGGTCTTGTCTTATTTGTGCATTCAGCTAATTGTGCAGCACACGCAGCGCTGGGCTAAGGGCTTAGAACATCACGATGAGCCTGAGCTGAGCTGACCAGCTCTCCACCTTCACAGCTTTACATGGGGACAGAAATTTAATTCAAAAATCACACAAAGACATTAAAAGATTTAAACACAGTGAAAGAAAAGACATATCTTTTCTCTTGTTCCCAGCATAAGGCTGGCACAATCATGGTTCTCAGGGAACAGCTGGCAAAGGAATCAGAGGGTGAAGGGGCAGAGGAATGCCCAGCCACAGGATGGACGCCTGGGGGCTGTGCTGGGGGTCTCCATCCCTGACCAAAGGGGAGCCCTTGTCCATCCCTGATGTAACTGCCTCTGAAACAGCTGGAGCTCACCCTCTCTGGCTGGGGCTCCCTGAGCCAAGCCTTGGACAGAGGGGTTTTCTCCAGGGGTGCAGCCTGTCGTTGGAGATCTGACTTGCAAGCTCCACTACAATGATTATGAGAAGCTTTTCTGAAAAGTCAGTCTCCTAGATCCCTGGGGCTTGTTTGCAAGTGCACCCTCAATGCTCCGGGCACCGGCCTCCACAGTGCCTTTTGGGATGAATGAAAAAGCAAATGGATGGACAGGTAATGGCAAATGCCTCAGTGTGTATCCATGTGCTGTACTGAGCCTTGTCCCTCACTAGGCTTTCCTGTGGAGGCTATGGGAAGGCTGAGTTGGGGGAATCACCTGACCAGCCTTGCTCAGACATCAGTCAATTTCCTTCAATAAATATTTATGTCGGGATTTCAGGTGCTCTGAGAGCCTGCTGTTAGGTGAGCTGAGGTCAGCAGGAAGGAGAGGCGGTGAAAGCCCTACCTCTGGAGTGTGCTGAGGAGTCCTGCTGTGCACATGCTTTGTCCAGGCTGAGCAAGATGATGGAGAAAGAACGAGATAGTGTGAGAAAGCAGTGGAATAGGTGGACGGGGCCAACATCCTGGAGAGGGGGACACTGTGGACAGGAGTGAGCTTCTGAAGGGAAGAGGGAGGGCCCTAGAAATCCAGGATGGCAAGGGTATCCCAGAAAAGTCATCGTTATGAAGCACCTCCTGATGGCTGGCTCAGATACAGAAAGACAGGCATCTCCAACCCCACTTGGTAGACCAGGATAGGGGTATGAAGAAGAAGGCATCTTTGACCCCAAGTCCACCTAATTGAAAACCCACTCTCCTCGACTGTAGATGTTTACATCACTTAAGTCTATTAGGAATGGGAGGCTTTCATTGTGTTTACGCATTATTCATGGAGCGAGCTTCATTTCTTTAGTCGTCATATCAGTTAATCCTGCACACTTATTGAACATGTGTTTTGTTTTCAGAAGGAGCGAGTCTTAGTAGAAAGGAGCAATGCAAGTGTTGAGCCTATGGCTGGTAGCGGTGATTCTAGGCCTTCTTCTGTAGTTTACTAGCTCCACAATTCTTCTCTCCACTCCTCTTAATACTCTGCATCAGTTACTTCATTCTTGTTTTAAAAGACTGGAGTGTGAGGGGCTGAAGGCTGATGCTGAGTCCTGTCAAGCCTCTGGCCCTCTGATGTTGTGGCTTGGACACTGGGGACAAATGGGAGACTGTCCAGGGGCTCTGGGCAGAGAGGGTGCTCCTGCAGATGAGGCTGTATGAAGGTGTATGCAAAGAAGAGCTCTCCCTCATGGGGAGTGGGCTGTATTCAGACAGTGCCCTTCCCAAAAGCTCTCTAGGGCAGCTTATAGGAGGCCCAGTGAGGCCAGTGCTTTCTGATGGGTATCACATGGTGTCAGTTTCCCTTCTCCTTGCCATTCCTTCTTCTTTCCTCAGCAGAATCTCTAGGGGCTGGGTCCTGACACTGAGAGCTGGGGTCTCTGCCCCTTGTGCCAACACGGAATGAGTGCTAGATAGGTGTTTGTTGAGATGGACTTAGGATAGGAAAGAGATTGACAAAAATTATTATTAGTCTGAAAGCTATGATAGACTCACAGAGAATTTATGTCAGAGCAGGAAAGTCGGACACCTGCAGGAACTGGGAGAGTCACACACAAGTGAGCCGTGGCCTGGAGGGAAGTTGTGTGGAACATTGGGGCCCCGTGGTCAGGTGGAGGTGACATGCCCAGTCTCAAGGCAATCCATCTGAATTTTTAAATGTTTCTGTTGATCAAATAAAAGACCTCTGATCCAGTATAAGGCCTGCGGTTTACATACATTTTCTGGCAAAGTAAGTATGTGCTGAGTAAAGCTGGACAAACCAGACAATGAAGAAAGGTGTGTAAGGAAACAAGCATGGCGGCCTGGCAAAGGTAGAAGGAAGCCACGGAGTTCTCCCAGGTGCTGCTGATCTGGCGCCAACTGGGCTCATCCTGGAGACAGAAGAGGCAAGTGACAGCCATATGTATCCAACGCGGCTCTGGGCAGCATCTTTCCAGGAATGTGATCCCTTGTGGGCCATGATAGTGGCAGAACAATGGTGATGATAATAATGGAACAGTTATAGCTGGTGTTTATGGAGTGGCTGCTATGTGCTGGGCATTGATTTCAGCACTGTCTTATTTTTTTCTTTTATTTTTTTAGAGCAGATTTTGATGCACAGCAAAACTGTGCAGAAAGTATGGGAATTCCCATGTTCCCCTTCCCCACACAAGCACATCCCCTTTGACTATCATACTCATCTAGAACCCATAGTTACATTAGGGTTCATTCTTGGTATCATATACTCTATGGGTTTTAACAAAAGTATAATGACATGTATTCCCCACTGTGGTAGCAAACAGAATATTTTCACTGCCCTAAACACCCTCTTAGCCCTGTTTTCAACCCTCTCACCAGCCCTTGATGTAGACATTTCTATCCTCCTTCTCAGCGGAAGTCCCTGAGGTCCTGAGAGACCAGGTGACTTGCTTAAGCTAGCCAGCTCCCAGGACAGGGAGCCAGCTCGATGGAGCTTGGATCGAGGTGTGTACAGACTCTGCACCCGGCTGCCTGGTGCAGCACCTTCCTGGCCTGTGAGGATTAGGCAGCTTTGACTGGGCTATGCGGTTCCTCAGAAACCACGAGAAAACACTGTCCTGTTGTCACTGCCCACGAAGTTATTGGAACTTGGCTTGCATTGAAGTAGCTGCTTTTACTTTCTACATGACAGTAAAACCAATGACGGATAGGGAATTTCCAAGATAAGAAAAGTCATATCTATCCCTGTTGTGTGTGTGTGTGTGTGTGTGTGTATGCTGTTCATAGTCCCCTGTTCATCTGGAATTTCAATTAACTGTTATTTCTCCCCCCCCCCCATTGTCCATCATTTTTAGCTAACCCCAGCTTTCTTGGCAATTTCCAAAACTACATGACAATGGAATGTAACATCCACACTGAGTAGGCACACTGCACTTCCTGCCTGGGAGAGCCGTGTGGCCATGGGATTACCCCAGAGAGGCCTTAAAAATTTTAATAACAATATTACAAGCCACTGGAACCCTTCCAAAACATAGAATTAGAAATTAGGTGTGTTTTCTCTTCCTGAAATTGAAGTATTTTATCTCCTTTAGCCCATTGTTGGGACTATAGACATGTTCACTGAAATGGTTTCTGCTAAGAAAAGTTTAAAAAGAGAGGCTGGGAAGAACTCTTTTGAGAATAATTTGCATGTCAAGTCAAACATACATGTTTGTGCATTTGGGCTCAGAAGATGGTGACAATGGTGCCTCCAGATGATTGTCCAGTTTTCCTAAAACAAGCAAATATTCAGAAATGGGTACCTTGCCGATCTGAGCCATCAACCTAGAGTCTCCACTCCCTACATTTTCTAAGGATTTAAGGTTCTTTTCAGGAATCAATTTAAAATAATTCATATTTCAACTGAAAGACAATTTAGGGCTTACATGGAGAGACGCTCCAACTTCCAGTGTTTTATTGCTGCTCTCAGTGTTTTTGAGATGACAGTTTTCCCTTCATAGAACAAATTTAAAATTAGAAAAATCAAACACCCATTAGAGAAAGCAGATTTAGTCTCCCATTGATGCAGAGATGTAAACTCCTCGCACCCAGCACAGCCCTTGCCTAAGCAGGTGCCTGAATTTCCAGTGCAGGGCTGTGCTGCTCTGGGAGAGCCGCCTGGCTCCCCACCATAAATCTTAGGGGCTGTGTGGCTCTCTTTCCACGTTTACTTTTTTTTTTTTTTTAAGTGAGCAACCTTGAAAGTTGAATTCTCCACCCTGTCTGGTTTCTCTCTGCTCTGCTGGATAGAGGTACAGTAGCTGCCTGTTTAGCAATCAGAAAATTATTCTTATAGGGAATGGAGACTGAGTATTAAATAGGGAGAAGGAGCACAGAATTGCCTCCTTCCAGAAGCTGGAAGCAATCCAGTTCCGTTTGAGGATCTGCTGAAGTACGACCCGTGGTTTTAACTTGCAGCATTGCCATCCTAATAGAAGCCCCTCTTAACGTCTTCTGTAGCTTTGATTTTGGAACACATCACATTCCTCATTAAAGCAATCACTGTTAAAACATAAAGCAACACAGGATTTATTTCTTCATTAAACTGATGATCCGTATATGAAGCCAATTAACATTATGAGTCTGGTGAACATCAAGTGTAAAGAGGTTAGAGAAAATTAAAAGCAGTCACCTTGATCTTTAGATAAAGAAAGTACACTTTTAGGTTGTAAATCATCAGAATGTCCAAGCGGGACAGATCGGTGAATTTGGTTAATTGGAAAATACATTTTAAGGCACAGAATTAAGGAAAAATAACCTTTTTGTTACTAACGCATTTTTTCTCCCGAGGATGGGGGTGGGGTGGGGAGGACAGTAGTGAGTGTACATATTTAGTCTTCTCCTTCCTGGTCGGGCTGTGCGAGGCAATCAAAGGGAAAAGGGGGTTTCCCGCCACTGAAGTGTGCGGTAGTCTCTCCTTACTAACTCTGTTCGGTGGTTTGTTTCTTCGCTATTTTGTAACAGGAACAGCCGGCCTCCCAGCTGGGGCAGAGGGGATGTCGGTTGAGGCGGGTTTTAACAGCAGTATAATGTCATGTATCCACCACGAGGGGTGGGTATTTTGGGGAAGTCCGGCTGGTTGCCCGGCCAGGGAGGTGGCCAGGCTATAGCCTGGGGGGCTCCCGGAGGGCCGGGAGCTGCGGGCCAGAGCTGCGCGGGGGATGCGGGATGGAGATTTCGGTTCCTGCTAGGAGCGCTCAGCTCGCGTCCCAAGTAACTTTCGCGGGTTTGGACTCGAGAGAATACCAGTGGGTCCCCGAGCGCCCGGGGTCAGCAGGGCGGGACCCGCCGCTGGGCAACTTAGGCCCCATAAAGACCTCGGACCCTCCTCGTTTCCCTCTGCGGCCCCCGAGGAAGTGGCGCTGCTGTTTAGTGTTTGGCCAGCTGGGAGGCGCAGAAAGAGTGCTGCCCGCAGACCCAGGACCAGTCTGCCCAGTCCGGAGACGTCCCTGGACCTTTTTGCCCCAGCAGTTATCTGCGATGGGGCGCTGAGACTGCGGCTTGGACCTCGTTGGTTCCTGTGGCGTCGGGCGCCTGATGCCGAGGTCCTCGCACAGACCTCAGGTGCGCCCCGAGCACCTCGGCTGAGCCGCCTGATGCTGCCTCGCCTCGCTGCTCTGGCGCCCGGCTCCAGAGCGCTCGGGGCGCGCGGGCGGAGAGCTGCGTCCAGGGCAAGGGGAAGGAGCCTGAGCAGGCTTGTGGCAGACTCGGGCGAGCGAGGGGAGCCTCGGGCTCTTATGAGGAGCTCCGAAGAGCAGGGTCCTCTGAGAGACAGCGCAGAGGACAGCGAACGCGAGCTGAGCCTCCTGTCCGGGGTGAGACAAGGTCTGGTCTCTGGGTGAAGTAGGCACGGCTCTCTCTCTGCCCTGCCGGCCCCACCTGCTATCGCCTTCGCCCCGGCCTGCTGGCGTGTTACGGGAGCCCGCCGCCTGCGCTTGCGGAGTCGGTGGTCCTGGCGGAGCCGGCGCCGCGGGCTGTTCGAGCTTGGTACCGAGCCGAGTTTCCAGCGGCTTCTTCCGTGTGCCTGGGCCCACTCCCGGCGCCGAGGCGGGCATTGCCTGGCGGCTGTAGGGGGGAGAGGGGGATGCAGAGGCGCAGGGGCTCCGCCGGCCTCGCGGGAGCGGTGCCTCGTCTTCCTCTACCTGGAGGTTTTCGGAGCCGGGTCCTCGGCGGGCCAGCGCCCCGCCGCTGCCCTCCAGCGGGACGCGCCTCGCCCCGGAGAGAGTTCTCTCGAGGGGCTGCCAGGCCTTTGTTTCCAACGCGCTGTGTCGTTAAGGTAGAGGCTGGATCCCAGGCGGTGCACGGACGCGACCCCCCGCCTGGCCACGGCTCCAGCTCCCGAATGCAGCATTAGAATGTTTATAAAATATTCAATTTCTGCAGTCTGTCCAAGAAGCCATCGGCCCAAAATAAAATCAGCAGTCTAGACGGAACACAGACACCAGAACTTATCAACAGTTGTCTGACTTGCATCTTCTGATGCATCTTGAGTGGGTCATAATACCAACTTTATTTTCAGTGGTGCATAAATTAATTACACGCATTTAATAACCAAAATATCATTATATTCCCCCTTTAATATCATAAAGGCTTTCCGCCAGGGAAGCACTTAATAGTGCAGGGGGCCGTAACGGGCTATTATCCTGGTGTAATGCTATTACAGAACCAATTATGCGCCATTAGACTTGCTTTTTTTGCAGTTTATGTGATTTGATCCAATCCCGCGCCCCTGACTTGAAAATTTCAGCCCGGTGCTTTAGAGTTTAATTTTCGCCCAGGCAGAGGGAAGGGCGGTCCCTCTCTGCCGAGCGGCTGCCTCGGATGCATTTTAAAAGTAATTGCGAAGGGTCCCACCGCATATCATTTGCATGGAGAAGCAACCATAAATTCAAGGACCCCTTGCTGAGAACAAAATCAAACTTTCCTTTTGTACGGTCGCTTGGAAAGGAAAGCCGTGTGCAAAGAGTCCCCCAAAAACCCATCCGGCGGCGAAAATTAGCAGCTCTTTGTCAATTCGAAGCCCGGGAGCCGCTTGACCGGTGACGGGGGCGCGCCCAAGTCTAAACTCTCCGGGAGAAAGAAGGTTTGCGTCCGGGGACTTAAATGGGGGTGGGGCGGAGTGTTAAGAAAATATTGCCTTTTTGCGGGGGGTGGCGGGAGTGGTGGTTGTTACTATCCTCTTTGAAAAGAAACGAGGGAAAAGATTCCTGGTGTTTGCTTAGAAATGACGGATTTTTTTTTTTTTACACCACGTGGGCCATTTGTAAGGCCCAATAGACCTATCCAAGTTACTCGCTGTAGACAGCGCTGGAAATAATCAGATTAAGGCCAATTATGCGTGAGATTATAAAGGCGAGTGCCGAGCCGCGGTGCGCGCAGTAGACAGACAGCAAGACATCTGGCCACTTCCCCAGTCACTTTTCTGGCCTTGTGGGCGCCAGCAGCGCCGAGCCCCGCCCGCCTCCAGCCGAGCCGGGTGCGACGGAGGCGGCCACGTTCCGGCCTTGCTCCCCAGCCGCCCGCCGAGGTACGCGCGGCTTCTGACAGGCTCACCGCATCCCGCGCGCCAGTCCCGGGGCTCCGCGGCTCTCCGCGGCTCTCCCGGCCGGGCTGCAGCTCGCACAGCGGGCCGGGCGCGCTCGCCGGACCCGGCCGTGATGGCCTGGGTGCAGCGCTGGCTCCAGGGACTCCTGAGAGCCGGGGACTGAGCGGGTTGGGTACTGGGGCCAGCGGGGAGCACGGCTGTAGGGGAGGTGGACCCGAACTGAAGGGCCAGCCCGCGGGGACCTGATTGGAAACGGCGGTCACCTCCCCTCCAAGCCCCAGAGTGGGCTGAGGGTGCTGGGAGGGCGTGTTCCCGGAGTGGAGCTCGCGGTGCGCTCCAGGCCGGGCCAGGGCCCAGGTCCAGGGAGACTCTGTTGCTGTTTGCGTTGCAGCCGGGCCGAAGCTAGGCCCCCCGCGGGTCCCGCCGTCACCCCTGAGTCCCGGCGGTCCAGAAGACCCGCCGTCGGCGATGTTTTATTTCCACTGTCCGCCGCAGCTTGAGGGTGAGTAGGCGCCGGCCGGGCGCTCCGAAAAGCCTGCGGCCCCAGAAAGGACCCCGGCGACGGTGGGGCTGACAGGTGGTTGGGTCCTCGCCCCGCCAAGTTGGCCGCCGCTGGACTGTGGGTAGGGGCGCCCTTGGCTCCCTCCCCGTCCCCCACTCCAGCCTTCCGCCCCGTCGCCACCTGCTTCCCCGCCCGAGCTGGGCGGCCTAGGGCTTTGCTGCAGGAACCAGCAGGGTCCTCCCAGCACAGATGCCGGTGTCACGCCTCTAATCGCTCCCCTCCCCGTCCCCGCCCGGCGCCCAGGGGCCGCATCAATCTTTCACGGTATTTTGCAAACATCCCGAAAAACCAAGGTGGAGTGGGGAGTTGGTTCAAAATTGTCTTGGGTCAGACCAAGAGTCAGAACAACCCTTGCAGGCTGCTCTCACCGGCACTGGCACCGGCAATATTGCTGCGGGCTGTGGCCAGGGTTTGTTCCCAACCACCTTGGCCTTCTCAGAGCCAGATGAGGTACTCTCGGACCCTGGCCTGTCTTCACCTCCGTTACTCACTGGATTTCTGACTTCAAACCAACCACTACTTACTCCAAGGGCAGCCCCATAGGCAGGATTTGGGTCTTCTAGGGTCTCCAGGATTTAGAAGACATCCCCCCTTCGGGTCTCTGTGGTGGGTTCTATACTGAATTCTTAGGTGGGTGTAGGTGAGAAGGGGACAGCTAGGCTCTGGATGCCCCCAGGGTGGGAGGGGAAGCTCCAGGAGTGGGTCCTTCACACAAGAGGGGTTAGCATGGTCCAGGGACCTGGCAGAGCGGTGGTCTCAGCCTGGGGCGATAGGACTTTTCTAACTGTGGGAGTAATACCAGTACTTGGCTTTAGCAACCTACTCCTTTGCTTTATTTGTGGACTTTTGGAGGCCAAGAAATTAGGCAGGTGTGGGGCAGGACAGAGGGGTGAGACACTAAGACATTAAAGTATCTGGTCCACCTTGCTCTGGTTACCTCAAGCAGTGGCTGAGCCTCGGCTAGCACCGCACAAAGATTGCAGAAGCTTATATTTCCCAGGGAACTTGGAGAGTTCAGTAGGATTTTCTAGAGGCGGCTAACAAGGACTGGTGGTGAAGCCCTGACAGTTTGGTCAGCATTTCTAAAAAGGAAAGGCCAGACACTCAACTGCATTTCACCTCCTTTTACCTCCAAGGACCCATGGTGATCGGCTTCATGAAAAGGTTGGAGAGGTACACCCCCATACATCAGACCCCAAGGGTGGAGGGAGACCCTCTGAATATGTGGTGGACACATCATCCCTGCACTTCTGAACCTTGGATCTGGACTGATTGATGCCCAGTGGCCCACCTCTGGTCAGAGAGAGGAAGGCTGAGGTTTGGGGTATTGAGCAGGTGGTGGGTGGGCTGTGTGGATGGCTTATGGGGAAAGCCCTGTCAGCAAGGGCAGGGCGGGCTGCAGAAGCCGCTCACGGAGTTCTCACCCAGCTGATCATGAGGTCCAGCCCTGCACACTGAGCTGCTTACTGCCGTCCGATCTGCCCAGTGAGTTTCCCTCTCATCCACACCCAGGCACATGCTGTCTTGATGCTGGATCTATTCAGAAGCAAAGGAGGTCCTTCTGACTTTTGTATTATCTCTGCAGAGTTTCTAAGCCAGTTTTGCAGAAAGGACTAGTGTTGCTGGAGAAGGTGATCTGCTGCAAGGGAAAGGCTGAGAACAGAATTTAGAATATGACATCTCATTATAGTCCGTCAGCTTTTTAATTTTAATTTTTTGTTAATCTGGAGAGGCATGAAGTAGAAAGCACAGCATGGTTCAGAATCACACTTTCAGGTCATTTTTGTGTGGTGTTAAATGAAAAAGTACCATATTGCTGCTTAGGAAATTAAAATAGAACAGAAATCTAAGTGAAAAATGAAATCCTCTTTCACTTCTTTTTCTTTTTTGAAAAGCACTTCTTGTTGCTGGTTTCTTGTCATTCCCTGCATTTTTCTCTCTGTGTTACACATTGTTTGTACTGAAATCATATTACCAGTCATTTAGGACTTTTGCTTTTTTCATTGTACAATATATTTTGAGAGGATTTTTTCCATGTTGCTGTATCCCCATCTCCTGACTTATTTTAAATAGCCGTGTAGTATTACACCAGATGCCTTGCAGAAGTGTCTCCTGGTAGGAACGCTGATTGTTTCCAGGTTATTTTTATTACCATGTTG
The DNA here is from genome assembly GCA_027563665.1 of Antrozous pallidus. NCBI lineage: Eukaryota > Metazoa > Chordata > Mammalia > Chiroptera > Vespertilionidae > Antrozous > Antrozous pallidus. The sequence continues at coordinate 66,296,075 of CM050510.1, read as the reverse complement.
CCAGGAACGTTTTTCCCTCTTTATGTTCCTACCCTTTTATAAATTTATAAATATACTCATAGATTAAATGTCTGTACGTGCATTTACATTTTTGACAAAAATGGTCGTTACCCTCTGATAAGGCTACACCAATAGATGCTGGTACAAATAGGTGAATGGAGACCATGTTTCAGCACACTCCCATCATGAGACCCCTGATGTTTTTTTGGAAAAACATGGTGGAAATAATAGTTAATGGTTCCGTTTTGTTTAATTGTCACCAAGGTTTAACATTTTTATCACATTATTAACCATTCTACTTATTTTTAAGTAAAAGGCTCTTCTCATATTTTCCTCTTTTCTATTGGGTTTTCAATCTTTGTTCTTATTAATTTGATGAGGCGTCAGCTTTTTGTAAGATTCAGTTGGACGCACAGTGTTTCATTAAGGTACTATGTGCATCCGAGGTGAGCCAGTGGGACCAGCAGGAGCAAACTAGGAGCCTGAGGCTGATCGTGATGGAAACCCACAGAGATCTCATCCCACCCTCACCAGCGAGGCACCTTGTTCCACAAGGAAGCAGTGTGGTATTCTGCAGAGTAAAAGGCTGCTCTTTTAAGTTCCTAGTGAACTGCTGAGAAATAATTGTAACTAGGGTTTTGAAGAAGAATGCAGTTTGGACAAAAAGAAGTGGGGAGAGGATTTCAGCAGAGTGGGGTGTTATGGCAAACTATGTGGCCCTGAAGATTAGAAAAATAAGTAGGAGGGACTTCCTTTAGTAGATGAAGTTTTTTAAAGCCTAAAGGATCTTGCTTTTTTGGGACTGAGGTCCTTCTGAGGGACGTTGTTCTGGCATTGTGGCTCGCTGGCTCCTAATGCGGAACGCACAGTGATTCTGAGCCCAGGGCCCATGGCAGGTACAGTATTCACTGGCTAATGGGAACTTGCTCATTTGTTTTCCTGAGGAGCCACTGTGGACTGTCAAGTAAATGGCACGGTTGGAAAATGATCTGAATGCACGTTTGGGGCCAAAGTCTGTTCTGGCTTTGTAGGTGCTTTGGAGGCTGCTGGGAGGATAGTGGAAGGAGGTCCTTCTTTGCAGGGAAGCAGAAGCAGCGGTTTCTGAGCCCGGCAAGAGGGTGGGGTGCCCTCTGAGAGCGGCCCTGTGTGGGTCTGCTGGATTTCAGGACAGCCACTATTGGGACCCGCTACAGTGCTGATGAGCTGTGACCAATGATAATTAATACTCGTCTGTAAACTTCTTGCCTCGTTGTGTCCTGAAGTTCTAGGAGAAAAGTGCTGTGAAAAGTTCTTGGTGTTTTCCTTCCTTTCCCTCCCCAGCCTCTAATCCTAGTTGTTTATAGAGATACAGGCAAGTAGACTAACAGGTGACCAAAGGGAAGTAGCAGCTTCTATGCAAAGCTCTGAGGCGAGGAGTGAGGTGCATGGGACAGTGCAGCTGGGAGCTGGGAGCTGGAAGGTGGATGAAGGCTCCACCTCAAGCCAGTGGCCCTTGCTTGAGACCCGAATTTCTTGAGAGGAGAACTTGGCTCTCTTGGGAAGTAAGGTCGCCTCCTGCCCTATGAAATAGGCTTAGTTGGGGCTAAAGTCATAAGTTATTGAGAGAGAGAGCACAAGAGAGTGGAAAAGAAGCGGTTTAAGAAGAGGAGCAGATAAAGACACTTTGAAGTAGCCAGAGCTCTGTCTGGAGGGGACAGGTTGATGCCTCTGAATGAGCCTGTGTAGCCAGGGGATGGTGTGAGGAGTGGGGACCACCTGCTCAGGCTGATCCTGTTTGCTCCCTGCAGGCACTGCGCCCTTTGGCAACCACCCTTCCGGAGATTTCGACGACGGTTTCCTGCGCAGAAAACAGCGCCGGAACCGGACGACATTCACGCTTCAGCAGGTAATGACGGTGTCTTCTGTGAGGTAGCTGTCTCCTGCCTCCAGAAAAATCAGTGTCATAGCTGCTCTTCTCTGTCTTTTAGAGTAAGGCCAACCGATCATGTTAACTGGATCCTTCTGTTTTCTCAAACAACTTATGTGTCAAGGAATTTATTTCCGGGAGAGGGCAGAGGACTTTGATCTACGATCCCAGATAAAGTGAAGAGGCAATACTGATCGCACCCATTCTCCCAGGGCTGATAGTTTGGGGAGCATTTTAACAGCAGCAATGTCATTTGAACTTTGAGAAGGCAGGTAGGACATTCTTGTCCTTGGGTCGGAAGATGAGAAGGCTGGAACCCAAGAAGTTGGCAGATCTGTAGAAGGTATTGTTGCCCTAAATGGAAGGGCTACAGTTGCAACCCTGATATTGTGTTGCCTGGACATGGCCCTGCTCTTAGACCTGTTCAACTTCTGAATCAAACTGGAGCCGGGAAGTACTCAGCCCCTCGCAGTTTCTGAGGGACTGGCCGGGAGAAGCTGCAGGTGGTTCTGCTCCTGCACCTGTGGTGGAGGCTGTGTGGATTGCTCTTATTCACAAGGCCACCCTCCCGTTTTAATTCTTCTGAATATATTGAAATGCAAACGCATATAAATATTTGCACTTCTCTTCTTACCTCTCCTTCTTGGGGGAGCATTGAGGTTGTTAGCAAGACTTGGCTCCTAAGTTATCAGTGGTTGAAATTTTAATTCTGTGGGATCTCTTCAAACAGCTCTTTCCCCCTCTTCTTTCCCGACTTGATCTGTGAAGCAGCTTCCTCACCACCATTAGCAAATGTGAAATATGCCTCTGTTTCCTCTCACCTAGCCACAACCTCTCATCAGTAAATAGTTCTTCCTTTTACCAGCTGGAAGCTCTGGAGGCAGTTTTCGCCCAGACGCACTATCCCGATGTATTCACCAGAGAAGAGCTGGCCATGAAAATAAACCTCACAGAAGCCAGAGTGCAGGTGAGCCTCCTGTTCAATTATTTAACTCCCTAATATTAAAACTGGCAAACTTTTTTTTGACATCATGACTGCAGAGTGCACATTTGGCCAAAGAAAGCAAATGAAGACTATCTGTCATTTTCATGATGCACTTTAATAACATCAACATAATGTGGAATATTAGATTAGGTTGATTAATCGGTCATTCATAATTAACTAGTGATAATGTTCTACACTAATTTGTCCGTGTCTCTAAGGTACTAAATTACATCAATGCACATCCATTTCCTTGCTTTGGAAAAAAAAAAAAAAGAGCTGAGATGCTATTCTCAAAGCAGCTCGGACCACTCTGGGCGAAGGCCGGTCAATTGCAGAGAATCGTGTTTTCAGATGGGAACAGGGTTAGGATCTGCTTTCCAGAAACTGCACTATGGCCAACTTTTCCCCCGCATGCTAACTCTTTTAGGGAAGTGAACCCGAAGAATGTGTGCAATTTAAAAATCTTTAGAGGGCAGCAGCAAAAGGGCTGCCTAGAGATGAGTGTGGCCTGCAGTGACCGGCTCAAAGCAGGCTTTCTCTTTAGAAGCCACACGGTGGTTATGTTTAAGTGCACAGACCTGCCAAGCCCAGCAGATGTGCCTGCGCACAGGGGGCACATGCACAGCGCTGCCTCTCCAGGCCAGCTAGTCTTTGAGCACAATTATATATTCATTTTATTTATGGGGTTTCCTCCATGCTGTTTTTGTTCTCTTTTTTTTATGTAGGGGCTTGGGGTTAAGACTACGCAAAGATCTAATTGTAGGAAATATAATAGTTTGCTTTCGGTTCCCCTGGGTCATGTTAGTATCTCTTAAAAACCAATGGCTGAAGAGAGATAATGGAATTCTGAGCAGTAAATTGGGGATTGTAAACAAATTATTTCCCCTATAATCAGATTATGTGATCCTGATGATTAAATCTGAACATGAATCATTGGTCATATGTGGGCAAATTAAACTGATTATTATTTGGAAATGAAAATCTCCTTTGGCCAGGGTGCAGTCTCTCCTTTCTTTCTCTAATGCCAGCTTGCCAATAGCTGCCTAAAGACCGCACTGCAAATTGAGATAAATGACACAATTATTGAGCATTCAGAAGTGGAAGATCATAACTTCTCCCTGAAAGGTGCAAGGGTGAGATAGGGGTGGTGACAATTAAGGCTGAAATTGTTGTTGAGGCTGTTGTTGGCTATTATGCAAACAGACAATGGCTGTGAAACATTGTTTCTGAGCTCCGTGTGGGGACTCGGGCTCCAGGCCTGGGCGCGGGAAGGGAGATGTGTTTACATTTACACTGCTTGCTCATTCAAATATGATTAATGTTCTATAAAGCAGGGTCTTAATCGAAGCTGATGTTGTCAAACAATAACTAAATAGGGAAATAAACGACTCCATCATGCTCTTTCCTCAGAAGCAGGCGAACTGTCAGTGCAAAGTCATTAAAATATGATAATGAAAAATAGCTCAATTAAATGTTGTCATAGCTGTGACCTTCATTCAATTAAGACGCAAGAAAGTGTCTGCATTTTGCTTTGCATTTAACTGCCCTAAATATAGAATATAGATAAAATCATTATTCAACGGTTGCTGATATGTGCAATTAAAAGCCAACTAGATTTAAAAAGAGAGAAAGCAAGACCAATAAAGGAGAATGAAATTCAGAGGCAGAGTAGGCTGGCAGGGCTCAGCCTCGAGACCAGGGCCAGGCTGCCGGCAGGAGGAGAGGACGCTCTGGGAACAGGAGGGAGGTGTGACCGAGCCTTGTTTTTTAAGCTGGGAATTGTCTCCTCGAGAAGGGACAGGTTTTGCAAGAAGGAGTGAAGAGCAGTGGGGTCTCACTGACCTCTGGAAACACCTTGGCTGGGGTGCCTACTGCCTTGAGGCTCTCCTGTGTATGCAGCCTTGGTTTCCAAGGCTTAAAGGGCTCCATACCCACCTCTAAGGAGGTCCTTAGAGCAGGCAAATCCTTATTCCCTGCCTCCTAGCCTGAGGATGGCAGAGATGGTAACATCCACTAACGCTGACTCAGTGATGAATTGCTCTGCACCAAGTACCGAGCCCAGTGTTTTGTGCATCTGTTGTCCCCTAATAATGCTGGAGTAGCCACTGTTATTATCCTGATCTGGATCATGGCCCCTGGCCAAGCCACTGGGTTTCGAATTGTGGATCTGCTGCTTAACCCCTGAACGACCTTGAGCAAGCTAACTGACCTCTGTGCTTAATTTTCTCATCTGTGAAGTGGAGACGGTGGGACTGCTTCCTCATAGATTGTAGTGAACTCTGGACAAGCCAGAGTTCTAAACCAGAAGGGACTCGGGAGTCAGCGTGTCCAGTGGGTGCACTGGGCTGCACCTCACGCACTTGTCATGATGTGCAAGAAGCGATTTCAGAGATCATCACACGTGTGAGGCCAGACACTCAGGTGCTCAGGGCGACCTGCTGGAAGTGTGAATGGGTATATTTGATGAGAAAACCCCAGGCGGTGCTTTATAAATGGCTTCATGATAACCACCCCTCCAGGAAATAATTTCACATCAAATAATGTATTCACATACATTGAGAATTCCCACAAAAACAACACTTCACCTTTGCTCTGGGCATGCATTTGGATACTTTCTGTGATTTCACACTCTTTAAGGGATGCCCATCATGCCCTCTACACTGACCTTCTGAGTGTGGTAGGTCTGCAGCTGCAGTTCAGGGTGCTGCTTTGGCAGATGATCTAGAGGGAGTGCACCTCGCACGCTGCTGCCGCAGGTGGGCCAGGAGTGCTGGGCACGGTGGCCAGACGTTGTGCTCATGTCTGACCTTCTGCCTCTGCTGGGTGTGCTTTTCTATTGGGGATTTAGGTTTGGTTCCAGAACCGAAGGGCCAAATGGAGGAAAACAGAGAGAGGGTCCTCTGACCAGGAGCCAGGAGCCAAGGAGTCCATGGCAGAGGTGACGTCACCACCGGTGAGAAATGTCAATTCCCCACCCCCTGGGGACCAGGCCCGGAGCAAGAAGGAGGCCCTGGAGGCCCAGCAGAGGTGAGGCTGATGGGACCCCTGGGCCTGCAGGCTGCCCAGTTGGGTGCACAGGGTCGGGAGCTCATTGATTTTCTTTCTCTGCCAGCCTGGGGCGAACTATGGCTCCCACAGGACCTTTCTTTCCCTCCTGCCTGCCGGGGACCCTGCTGAACACGGCCACGTATGCCCAGGCCCTGTCCCATGTCGCGTCCCTGAAAGGTGAGTTTGGCTCTGCTGGCTGGGAGCCTGGTGATGGTCGACCCACCCGCTTTCTCCACAAACTCATGCTTGCACCTGGGCTGGTACAGCTCCCGCTCTCCTGTCAATCATGCAGGGTCTGTTCCACATGCCACCTCGTTTGTGTTCCATGTGGCCTGAGGACTAGGTGGCTGTCTCAGGATCACTGTGTCTGAGGGGCACTTGTTTCAAAAGTGAGTGCTCTGTGTTCATAGATTCTCCTGGTCACATCCTAGGCGAGGCCTGGGAGGGGCAATCACCCCAGCTTACAGGCTCTCTGCGTCTGTTTGTCCATCCATCCATCATCCGTGGAGCCTGCTACCTGCTACCCCAGGAACTCCTGCTGGCTGAGGCTCTCATTATCAGATTTGCTGTCTTATCAGTGAACACTGTTGTCTGAGGATGGAAGCCACGCAGATGTTCTGACAGATCCAGAGAGAGGAAACCCTGTGGGCTGTTCCTCGGAATTTCTGGGCACCCCCTGACTGGATGAGTGGGTCCCAAACCTCCTCCTCCTATAATGGGTCAGGCCGTTGTGCGTAGGGAGCAGGGCTGTGCCCAGAGAGGGTGAGGGGGTCCGTGTTAGTGTTCCCCTGAGGCCTTGCCTGTCACAGGGGTCTGGGAGGTGGGGATGCTGGGGCAATTCTAGGCTTCTTCCTGATAATAGGGTGAGACAGCCCCCTCCCAGGTGTCCCCAGCTGGTTCTTTGTTAGACTCTGGAGGATGAAGGAGAGCGTGATGGAGCCTCCATGGAGTGTCCTGAAGGGAGAGAAAGGCATTCTGGGATAGGGAAGAACAGCATGTGCAAAGATGCCAGGCAGGAGGGAGGTGTGTTGTGGGTGAAAAATGAGGCTTTTCTGGAGAACGACTGGTATGTTGGGTGCCTATGGGAGAGTGTCCAGGCATAGGAGGTGCCTGGCAGGGGCCTGAGCTCGAAGGCCCCAATGCCATGCTCCTGGGTTTGGACTTTCCACTGTCAGAGGTGGAGCCCCAAAGCCTGGAGCCACCTCTGGGCATGAGGGGATGAGGCTCAGTGCCATCTAGCTTGTACCTCGCACCCCCTACCACTTCCTGCAGTGACTGCGACTGGAACTCAGGAGGCCACATAGAGCCCCCAAGAGCATCTTTGGGACACATCCACAGGACACAATAGGCTGACAGGGCGCCACAGGGTGAGTCAGACCAGAGGGAGATTACCAGTGGGACTTGGGTATCAGCTGGAAATCTGGATTTTTATTTGAGTACTAGAGTCCTAGTGCACAAAATTTGTGCATGGGGGGATGAGGGGGTCCCTCAGCCCAGCCTGCACCCACTTGCAGTCTGTGACCCCCTCAGGGGATGTCTGCCTGCTGGCTTAGGCCCAGTCACCCTGGGGATCAGTCCTAAGCTGGCAGTCAAACATCCTTCTTGCAGTCCGGGACTCTTGCAGTCTGGGACACCTCCTTCCTTACCACTGCCTGCAGCGGAGGTGGGTGCGGTTCCCACCATTGCCACTGAGCTGGGAGTCCCAGGGCTGCCTCGGGGGCTGCTGCTCAGCACAGCCGGTCAGGCCCGGCAGTCCCTGGAGATGAGCTTGGGGACTCAGCCTCCACCTCGGCCCTGGGGAGAAGTGTGTACCTGCCAGTCAAGTTCGAAGCACCCCTGCAGTTAATGCTCAGTGGTTTTGGGAGCATGTGTAAGAGGGGCTGGGCCCATGATGGCTTTCTGACCTTGCAGCCTCATCTTCTCACTCCCTCAAGCTACAGAAATCAAGTTCATAGCCCAAATGGGGCCCAAGAGACCACCAACCCCAAGTTTATAGGGTCTGGCTCAATGCCAGGGATCTCTGGGCTGTAACCAGCCTCCCTCACCTTAACTGTCCCCTCAGGTGGCTGACCCCAGCTCTCCTCTGAGCCTGAGAGGGCGGCCCTAGCAGCTGGAGGACTCCCTGCAGATGATGCCAGAAGCACTCTTCTGGGCTTCCAAGCCCATTGGTCTTTTAGAAACAAGAAGCTGAGGCTCAGTGAGGCAAAGTTACTTGCTCACAAGTCACTAATTCAGCCGGTCTTCCTCTGTGGTTTAGCTATTCTACTCCCCCACCCTCCTCCCTGCACCAATCATTCATTCCCTACGCTGCTGGGGCTGCCGGTAGGGGCAAGTGAGAAAGCTCTGAGCCCAGGGCTCTGAGGCTCCCGGGACTGCCAGGGGCGGGGCCAGTGTGAGCTGAGCACCACAGCCTTCCCAGCTGAGATTCTAATCCACTGCTCCAGGCCTGAGCAGCTTGCAAATGACAGAAGAAAGACATCAAAGTGATTTTCAGCTCCCAGAACCAAACCAGTGCTGTCTCCTTCATCGGGCTGAGGGGTCCTAGTGGGCCACCTAGTCCTGGACTGAGGATAGCAAGTGTCCTGGGAAAGCCTCCAGGCCTGGCCACATCTGGCCTCACTCTGAGTGCTGTAGGCCTGTCCTCAGCTCGAGGACCTGGCCTGGGGAGCATTCTGTGTAGTTACAAGTTGAAGGCCTCGGCACTGGGGTTCTGGCTTTTAGGCTCTGGGCACTGAGTGACAGGTGTGAGGTCCCTGCCAGGGATGTACTGAAAGCCTCCGGGAGTGTCTGCAGACAATTGGGCATCACCCAGGTGCAGTGCTCAGAGATGCTGTGAGCAGTGACTGGGAGGCTGCTGGGTCCTTTAGCATTTTATGGGAACTCAAATTCACTTGTCTAGAAATTATTTGCCCTTGAATGGGCTCTGGAAGGAGGGTTGCCTTTGGAATACTGGCTGTCAGTGCTGATGCCGCCTGGGGTCCCTCGCCTCCAGAGCGCACGGCTGCTGCATGGCGATGCCAAGCCCTGCCTCCCCTGAGAGTGGGCAGGCAGGCCCTGTCAGCTCAGCTCCTGACCTTGGCCCAGTACGTGCCAGGGACCTGGGCTCTGCCTTTTAGTGTTTAGGTCTCAGGGGAAAGTGCCCAGAAAAGGTGAAGGCAGCAGCCACTTTGCTGAGAATCGCACACACTGAGCAGTCAGCAGCGAGGAACTGAATCATGGTTTTTTACAAACTAGAGAGACTGATTTTGATTCCTTGGAGATACCTGTTGCAAGTAGAGGCCTGAGGTTTGGCAGCATCTGGAGAGCTGGGGAACTAAGATTGGCCTGGGAATTACCTGTACTTGGACAATCCGCCCAGCTTAGAAATGCCCAGCACATGCCACAGCTCCACTCAGTGCTCCTCCTCAAGCCGGCAGGCAAAGGCAGAGATGTGCGAGGCTGTGCTCTGTCTGAGATGCAGTGTGCAGTCTCTGTGCCAGGTGTGGCTGCCTGTGTGCCAACGAAAGTGTCTGCGTAGTTCAGCAGGGCTGCTGGGGCCACAGAGAAGGACAGGGGGTGGGGTTGGCACTCTTGATGAACAGGAGGCTATGGCCCTTCTGGGGTGACTGGTTAAGCAGAGTGTGCCCACACTGGGGAGGGTGGCAGACTAGTCTCCATGTTCTGCTGCACAGGCTCCCAGATGGGCATCAGGCTCCCCCATCAGGAATTGGGCAGCTACTATGTCAGGCCAGGAATCTGCCTACTGGGGACAGAGTGGGGCAACAGAAAGCCAGGCATTTGTGGGGGCTTCCTCCTTCAATTACCCTTTCCTCATCCAGTGGCCCATTAGCAGTGGTAAGGCAAGGACTGGGTGGCCTGCCTGAGTGAATCCTCCTTCATTCTCTAGCCATGTGTGCCTTAGGAAGGTACTGGCTCTCTCTACCTCTGCTTCCTCTTTTGAGGGTCATGGGACTAGACTCGGAGGGCTGAGTGACAGCAGGAGTTAGGATATCCTCGGGCAGGTGTGGCACATGCATGGTGCTCCATGAGCACTCAGCCAGGTTCCTCTGCTCTCACTGCCGAGTTACTGTGTCCCACTCATCTTCAAAGGACCTGATGAAATGTCTACTTCTCCCAAACGTCTCGCATTTCTCTGAACTTCATTGCAGCTGACATCACCTTTTTCTTACAGCCCCATTGCTCCAACATGTGCAGTGGTGGGTGTTCCTTCCCTCCCCTGGTGAGACTCCTGGCCAGGCACTCATTCTCTCCCTGGTTTTCGAGGCAGCGGTGGGCTGTGCACTCTGCGATGGATGGGAGGACTCGCCTGGTCAGGGTGCAGCTAGTGTGCTCCATGAGGGGTGTGCCAGGGAGACTCACATAAAGGCAGCAGGACCAGTCCCCTGCCAGGAGGGTTTGCAGGACAATAATGGGGTCCAGAAAAAAGCCTCAGCCATGCAAAGAATTTTCCTGGATGACTTCATGGCCAGCCTTGTGTTCACAATTCATTAATGCAGAGGAGGTTGTTAATGACCAAAGGAGGTTTGGGGTTTGTTCAGGGGAAGTGCTGGCCACAGGATGGCGGTGTGTGGGGGCAGGAGAGCCACAGGCAGCAGGGCCTGCTCCCCGTGCACTTAGTCCAACGCCTCGAACCTGGGAGTTGGAGAGCTGGGTGTGAGGTGCAAACTTAATTGCAAGCCAGGGGAGAGCTCTCAGAGCTCAGGCTGTGCTCAAATGCATGGTAACAGCCCCTCTCTGGAGCTGGGCGGAGGCCTCGCCATGGACTTTCCCAAAGCAGAGCAGGCAGGAGGGGGTGGGCAGCCTGCTGGGCCAGTTGGACATATTGGGGCACCCTGTCCCTGGTGTGGCTCTCTGAAGTTAGGCTGGTGGTAACAGCAGCAGCAGAGCAAGAGACTAAGGCCTGACCCCTTCCTTGTCCTCCTTTCTCCTAACCCTATCCTGGGCAGGGTAGTCATCTTCAGCTATCCCAAATGAGGGCTGGGCTGGGAGGAGCCTGGAGGCACTTGGCATTCTGGCAATTCCTGCCCTCCATGGCTGAGCTTGGCCAGTCCAGGCCTTGGAGGCTGAGGGACTGAAGGATGTGTGAGGACAAGGGTCTGGCCATGGCCTTCCTGAGAGCAAGGCCCCTTCGTTAGCCAAGAACATGCCCTCCCTTTGTGACATTGGCCTTGGCCTCTAGGCCTGGTAATGTGTCTGGGTTCTGGGACTGCAAGGGCTTTATTGGCCAATCAGCATTCACCCTCCAATGCTAGTCTCTGCTGAGCCCTGAAAGCACTTCACACCCCCATTCCTCTTTAGTCACTTTCCCTTTGTGTTGTGATTTTGTAAAAAGCACAACTTGTAAAAATTATTGTATTGTGAAATTTAATAGTCATTAGAAACATTTCATAGAACAAACACCTTTAATGAATGAATGATTTTAAGCACCTATGTAACCAACCTCGGGGACTTTGCCTGTATCCTGAAACCCCTGAATCCCTGCACCCGTTTCTACTCGTATCAACTTCCTTCCCCTAAATGAAACCCTTTACTGACTTTTATGGTAATAGAGCTTTGTCAACCTCCTAAGCAGGCTTTCTAAAACACTGTTGTTTAGCCTTGGCATATCACATTTGTAATATGTATATAATATGCATATTATATGCAGTATGTATTTTTCATGTCTGGCCTCATTGGCTCAGCATATGTTTTCGAGATTTATCTATGTAATTAGGTTAGTTATAGATTCTTTATGTACAAGATCGGATCGTCTCTAAAGACAGAGCGTTCGCTTCCCAGTCGTTTTCCTTCCTGTCTGACTGTGCCTGCCGAACCTCTAGGACAGTGTTGATGGAAATGGTGCTAACAGTCATCTTTGCATACAATATACATATAAATACAATTCATCCTTTAACATGTGTAACTCAGTGATTTTTAGGACGTCTAGTGAGCTGTGCAGTGGTCCCTCCGATCAGCTCTGGAACGTTTCATTTCCCCTTGCTGTGAGCAGTGCCTCCCTGACCAGGCAGCCACAGTCCTTATGTCTCTATAGATTGTGGGCATTTCATATGCGTGGAATCAGACAGTATGTGTCATTGTGATTAACTCTTGCCTTCTTCTTGATCTCCTGGGAGAATTCTCAGGGTTTCCAGATTGTGTTTATTTTCTTAGAGTCCGAGTATCAACTGAAGATATTTTCTTCTTGCCTGAGTTTTCTAAGAGTCTTTGTTTTATTATTATTTTTTAAAAATCATGAATATGAATGGATGTTGAATTTCATCAAATACTTTTCTGCTGCTATTGAGATGATCACATGGTTTTTCTTTCTCAATGTATTAATACAATAAATTACATTGATTGATTTTTTTTACATGTTAACCCACCTGTGAATTCTTGGAATAAACCTAATTAGATGTGACAAGTTACCATTTTTATAAGTAGTTGGGTTTTGGTTTGCTAATATTTTGTTGAAGGGTTTTGCATCTATGATCATGAGGAATTGTGACATATATTTTTTAAAAGTCTCTATTCTAGGTTTTGGTATTGCTTTACCCTACAACTTAATGTGAAGTAGTAGCAGACCTGCCCAGTTGGTTTGTTTTCTCTCAGCCATGAGGACTGGCTGCGTTCGCTCGCGCAGTTGTGTACAAGATCTACTGCTTTGCCCGGGGTCTCATCGAGGTGGAGGTGCAGTCAGATGGGGGCTGGGACTGCTGCATTAGAGATGGAATTGCTTCTGTGTCTGGTGCCTTGGCAGGGATGCTGGGAGGCGGGGAGCCTTCTCTCCCCACAAAAGGCCTATGGGAAGGGGTTAGATTGTGTCTGGGCTCCAAGAGTGTAAGAGCAGAAGGTGGCAGGCCTCTTTAAGGCTCACACTCAGAACCCTGCTGCTTCTGCTGCATTCTGGTTAAATCGATCACAGAACCAGGCCAGACTCAAGTGGAGGGGCCTGCACATGGGTCTGAATATGGGGGGATTGTCCATGAAAGGCCCTTTTTAGAGACTAACTGGCACACGAATTAAGGATACTCGGGGTTCATGACATGGATCTAGTACATGTGGTTGAACCTACGTTACATCCCAATTCTGATTAAGTACTTCCAGGGAACTGGAAATGCCTGACTCACCTCTGCCCTTAAACACAGAGTTTGGTGCAGAGTAAAAGGTAGCAGAATTTGTGTAAAGAAGGAAAGATGGTCATGCTGCTGTAGGCCTGGGAGACTGGCCTCACGTAGGAGACTCTAGGTCTAGTACTGTGGCCACCCCCGGACCCTGGAACTACTGGGACCTCCTGTTCTTCCCAGCACCGACCGAGAACCCCACTTTGCCAGACTGAACCAGAGGCTGAGCATGTGGTAGTAAATGAGACACAACCCTGCCTAAGGGGCTTGCAGGCTGGGGATGGGCATGGAGAGACAAAGAATGTCATGCCAGGCGGCATAGTCACCTGCTCTCTAGGTGAGGCCAAGGAGGACACGCAGGCTGCAGGGAGCCCTGGAGGAGGAACGCTTTCTCTGTGGGAATGGGGAAGGCTTTTCATAGAGATGCTTGAGTTGGGCTTCAAGGAAGGGCAGGACTTGTCCAGTGGGCATGCACTCTGGGCAGGGAGGAGAGCATGAGCAAAGGCATGAGGATGGCAGGGCTGGTAGGTTGAGGAAGGTCGGATGGAGCCATGCTGCTGGGAGAGGGGTATGGCATGGTCTTGGGGTGGGCCCAGGCTCTGGAGTCAGATCAGCCACGTCCCAAGCCTTCTTCTTGCTATAGGTTCAACTTATGGCAGATCCCGTCTCCTTGCCTGTGACATGAGGCTGGTGAGGACGCTTCTGTTAGTGCCGTGATTGGTAGGATGTGTATGCACCTGGCACATCCTAGGGTCCCGTTGGCAGGACTGTGGTGGGGCCTAGAGGTCACTAGGGACCCGGTCAGGCTCCAGTTCACAAGGAAAGCAGCTGGGTCAGCCCTAGCCCTTCCAAGTCTGGCTGATGTCAGGAAGACTGGGGTGGAGATGGAATCTCCTCGGTGTGTAACCCCTGCTTTTCCTGGATCCAGTGGGGGTCACTGGGGCCTGGAGAAGGGAACAGGACTTCCCAGGTCACACTGTGTGTCTGCCAGAGGTAGGACAAGTCAGGGACCCAGGTGTCTCGCCCTGTAACCCCCCTCACTCTGTATTGATTCTGTTCCTTTTACAGGCACCTGCTATCATTATCTGGCTTTGAAAACTACAGTTCACTTTCCAGAAGCCATTTCCTATGGGTGCTGATGGGTTTGCCCTTCCTGTTAATCAATGGGGCTTGGAGTACAGGGAGCTGAGTGGAGGCTCTGGCCTGTGCCCAGGGGCGGGAGAAGCTGCCTGCCCATCCAGAATCTGGCTGCTGCTGGAAGGAGTGGGCAGTGCTACCTGGCGCTGCCCTGCCTGGGATGCACGTCCATATAGCTCCTGAGGATCTGGGTCATTGTTTGTTTGCCCTTCCGAGATATCCAAGCTGAAATGGGAGGCTGGTGCTGGCCCTGAGACTGTAGCACAGAGAAGGGAATGGTTGGTGAGCCCACTCAAGGAGTCTGCTGAGCACATGAGCAGGTGGGGGTCAGGGGTGTAGAGTGACACCTGGAATAGAGACAGGGCAGGGCTTAGCTCAAGTCACTAGATTAACTTGCCAAATTAGCCGGGGTGGGGGGTTTGGTAGTAAGCAGATTGGGTAATTTCGCAAGAACTACAATTTTCGTTACCGTGGGATATTGAGGAAGCTGAGAACCTGGGAAAGGGCACTTTGAGGAAGTAAAATATGCCAACTTGGTCAGGAAAGACAGCTCTCCCTCCCTTTCTAGTGTTTACTCTGCACCAAACGGGATGCTTTAGTTTTGGGATCAGGAGTACAGGGTGAAGATGGGCACAGGGCACTGGCAGCAAGTTTGGGAGGTGAGGTGGACACACAATAAACTCCTGGAAATAGGGCAATAAAAACCATCCAGCAGAGACTGTGGCACTTCAGGGGTTCCCGGTAGAAGCTGTCCGGATGTGAATTTGACCTTGTGGTGGTTTGATTATCGGTGAGCACACTTAGCCACAGCATCTAAAAATCTATGCTTAAATACTATAGGCTGTTGTACCAACAATCCCATTCAAGTGCTCCTTGTAGACTATAAATAACCAGTATTATTGCTCACAAAATGTTTGTTTATTTGTTTTACTATAAACATGTGAGCTGCAGAATCTGTGGTAACATCTTGCAAGCCCATGCACCTGCTTCCTTGCTTAGTTCTGTCCCCTCAGCCTGGATACTCAGCTGGAAGCCCGTGTGCAGGACCCGCTGTGACCAGGCCGGCAGCTCATGGGCCCCTCTGATGAGGACGTGCCATTGGCAGAGACGAGACAGAACTAACTTAATTTTTTTCTGTCAGTCTCTGTAGTAGATCAATTAAACTGCCAAGGAGATCAAATATTTCAGACTGTATTTATTACATTAAGTATTTATGTTCAGGCCAAGCCTTTAAAGCATGATGTCATAGAGGAATGTAGGCTGATTGGATCAATTCAGCAGAATTTGCTGTAGCTTAATGGAAATCTAATTGTATGTTTTAATTTAGTGTCCAGGAGGTATTATGTTCTCCAAACAAACAATGCTCAAGCTGCAGTCAGTGGCCAGTGGCTCCCAGGACCTTGGTGAGGGCAGGCTGGTGGGGCTGGAAGGAGGTGTGGCCTTCTGGGGGCGCCACCAGCTTTGGGTTGGTTGTATCCCATGCAAATGGACTCAACTGACTTCAAACCCACAGAATGGAAAATGGGCCGAACATTGCTGGTGGATTTTGCACGGTGAGCCCGCCAGCAAGGCTATCGGAGGCGGAGGCGGAGACCTCTACATGCATGGCGGCTCAGACAGTCCAGTCCCTGCGCCTCCTCGGGACACTGCTCTCAAGGAGCGCATCTGTCCCGTCATCCAAAGGAAAGGAGACGGAACCACCAGTCGCAGAAAGGATATTTAAATGAGGGTAATATTTGGTTAGTTTAGAAAGAGTGGAAAATACAATAAAACACAAAGGAAAAATATAAATATCATTCATAACCTAGTACTCAGAACCAACCACTATGACTATTCGATATGGATACATTTGTTTTCTTCCCATTTATCTCTAACAAATTTATGTATTCTATAACATTTGGAAATTCTAAAATTTTAAATTAAAGTGTTGAAATTTATAAATATTTTCTATTTCTAAATAAATTTATATATGTACAAATACACCTATGATCCCCTATGGATGTGGTACATGGCCATACATATATGTATATCCATATATACTATGTGTATATGTATTCATGGGTATGTATGTAAATACACATGTATACATGTACCAAAAGGGATCATATTAACTTACTGTTTCTGAACCTGCTTTTTATTTTATTTTATTTTATTTTTTAAAAAAATATATTTTATTGATTTTTTTACAGAGAGGAAAGGAGAAGGATAGGAAGTCAGAAACATCGATGAGAGAGAAACATTGATCAGCTGTCTCTTGCATACCCCCTACTCTGGGATATGCCTGCAACCAAGGTACATGACCTTGACCAGATTCGAACCTGGGACCTTTCAGTCAGCAGGCCGATCCTCTATTTACTGAGCCAAACTGGTTTCGGCTTAACATGCTTTTTAAACTTAATATTTTATTATTATTTTTTTCATGGCACTAAATAGCCTCCTAGAATGTAACATTGTCATAGCTTCAGTGTGTCCTTTACCCTGACTACTACTTGGTGTCATGTTACTCTGTTTTTTTTTTTTTTTTTTTTTTTTTTTTGCTATGCGCAGGGGAATTTTCTTTGTAGCTAATTTAAATTTCAGCTCATTCATGATTATAGCTCTTTTTATTGCTTAAAACAACAGCAACAGCAACAACAAACTTCAGCCCCGATCTGGAAATCTAGTAATTTAAAAAGTGAAACTTAGAGTTTGTTTGGCTTACCCCTCAAGAGTCTGTTGGCAGAGTAAGTTATTCTCCTTTTGGGTCAGACAGGACAGGTTCACCCAGGACCCCTGGAGCCAGGGAACAGGTGGGGGCTGTGCTGGCACCCAGGGAGGTGTGGTGCTGGGGACACGCCTTGAGGCAGGTCTCAGGGCTCAGCCTGGAGCTCCTGGGAGGGGAGGAGAGAGGGGGAAGCTCAGAACATAAATTCTTCAGCTGATCGTGGAAACGAATTGGTAATTGGAATACGCTGTGAATTGTGACTTAGAATGCCCTTTACTTTGCATGGGTTATGGAAATAGTAACTGTTGGAGGACTTAGTACCAGGTGCTTTGTGGAATTTCTCTCAGGTGAGGAAGTCGAGCTGGGACAGACCGAGAGCAGCCCAGGACTCCAGCAGCCAAAGTTCACACCAGTTGCTTCCACCTCAGCTCTTGGGCCCCAGACGGTATCTGTCTATAGGCTTTGATGTGGGCGACTTGGTTTTGGAGTCAACAGTTTCTAAAGTGTCTTGTCTCCCTGATGTAATACAAAGAGAGCCCGAGCCCCTCTCTTTTTGGGCTGACTCTGTGCCCAAACGTTGACAGCTGCGGTGGGGTGGTCTCAAGGCCCCTCCAAACATTGCCTCTGTGCCGGCTCCTGCTTGGCCAGCTGTGACCTTAGGCCACCCTTCAGAGCACTGCTTGCTTGCCTTTTGCTGAATGGCCCAGGCTACTGTGCATTTTGAGTTTCTTTGGTGTCTTACACCTTTTTGTCTATTTTCTCATTGTTGCCCATCAGTATGTCTGCATTGGCAGCCACATTGCTCTCTAGTTTGTGGCAGTCTCCTCAGTCAAGCGACATGTTGGAAGTGTACTTGGAAGAATCTTCAAGCTCTTGATGAGGCCCTGGGCATGCTGTACATGGGCAAAGGACATGCGTTTGGGATCTGGGCTTTCCTCTGCTGCCCTGGGCACTACATAGGACAAGCTCCACATGTGACTCTGGGTTTCCATGGCATCCAGGCTGGTGAAGTTCTCTGGGGAGGAGACGGACCCATCTGCGGATGCTATTGGTGCTGTGAGATTATGGAGAAAACAAGAGTTAGTTTTATAAAGATCCTATTTGTGGAAATAATTTTTTTCTTTGTTAAGAAATGGTTATAGGAGTTAATAGAGATGCTGGTTATTGGACACTTTATATCTGATTGTGAGCATTGGAATTCTGAAACTGTAAGTTAAAGTTGAAGAAAACTCAGCTTTGTAATTCACATTGCATTCTAAAACTCATGTTTTTTTTCCCCCAAAGAGATTTAGAAACGTGTCCACTGTGTAGCCCATACTGTGCACAGTTTCTCTACATCTGTCAAGGGGCCTTTGGGGTGTCATGACCAGAACTATCACTCCCAGAGCACCTACTTTGCATGCATGGCATGCTGATGGGAAAGAAAAGAAACCCCTTTTCCTCCCCTTCTGTCTTTGCTTCTTTTCTGCCTTCCACACCTAGAGAGAGAGAGTTGGAAGCAGTTACCTCATATCCACTGTACCTGGATCAACCCAACTAAATTGTCCCACTTCTTTCACTTCTCATCTATCTCCCTTCCTTCTCCCCTTCTCCCTTCCTTGTTCCCTCTCCCCTCCCACTCTCTAGTTGATGGTCTGACTGTGACACAGGGGAGAAGGACTTTATCCTCCTTTTTTCCTACAGGTTCTGCCTCTGAAGGCAACCCACACCCATATGGTGTCACAATGAGCTCACTGTGAGGGCATATTGACCACATGCTCTACTGCTGAGCCATTCTCGCCTATACAGTGGATTATTGGCAGAGGTCAGGCCTCACAGCTTCCTTGATAAGTGTCATTGCAGTAGAGCTGTCTCCTTGTTTGACTTTGGTCTCATCTGTTGTGTGGACGGCCTCCCCGGGTCTTGCCGTCTACACTGATCTGAGAATTGGTGTTCTCACCCAGGGAAGGGCAGGGCGAAGAGAAGGTGACACCCACTGCTCATTTGCAGCATTCTGCCATGTGACTGTTCATCTGTGAGCACAGCCCCTGTGTGGACACTTGAGCTACTGGTCAGACTTGGGGTGTAGATGAGGAAAGAGGTGGCACCTGTGAGGGGCTGTATGCAAGGAATTTGGGTGGCCAGCGTGGGTCTGCTGCCTGACTATAGAAGTGGAAGCCCAGCAATCCGGTGCAGTCTTGGGACAGAGGCTGGGGTCCGTGGATGTGTGTAAATTGGGTGATGCTCCCTTAGCCAAAGCTGCGCAGGTAGGCTGGGTGGAGGGTGTCAGCCCATGGAGGTGAGGCAGTCTGTTGGGGTGAAAGACATTCAAGGTCTTCACCCAGGGAGGAGCCATAAAGAGGTCTTCACAGCCTTGGGTGTTCCTTCTCTTTCTGATAACCTTGACGTGTACTCTCTTTTGGTTCAGGTTTAAGAAATTAATTTATTTCAGTTTAGTTTTAATTGTGGTAAAATACATATAAGATGAAGTTTACCATATTAACCAGTTCTATGTGTACCGAACAACAGTGTTAAGTACATTCCTATTGCTGTGCAACCATCACCAGCCTCCATCTCCAGACCTTTGTCATCTTCCCAAACCCAGACTCTTCAGACCAGAGCTCCCACTGCCTTCTGTTCTCCTCCGCGAAGCCATCTCTACTTCCTATCTCTGTGATCCGCCTGCTCTCGGCAGTGCCAGGAGGCGGAATCACACAGAATTTGACATCTTCAGACTGGCTTAGTTCACTCAGCACAATGTTCTTGAAGCTCATCCATGTTGCAACAGGCGACAAGATTTCTTTTTTTTAATGGCCTCATATTACTGTGCTGTCTGTATAGTGCTTACAGTTTTTAACCAGTTTCCTGGTTGTTGGGTTTCTCTGGTCCTCAGTTTCCCCATCTGTCCAGTGTGGAGGTGAGCTTGATGGTGTGCCCGGGCGCCTCTCTCCCGCAGCCTCGGTTCTGTGAGTAAGTTTATTACTCTAGCCCCGGCATGTGGGTTCTGCAGGCCAGTAGTGAGGTTATTGGTGGCTTCTGTGGCATGTGAACTAGCGGGACAGGCTGTGGACCAGGGGAGAGGGCCCTGTCTTGTCCAGGCGGCAGTTGATCCTGCAGGTGACACAGTCATTGAGTCTCAGACCCAGTCACTCCCCCTTTGATGCTTACATTGGAGCAAGAGTCAGCTTCAAACAAGCTGAGTGCCCCCTCTTGGCAGCCTGACTAGGGTGGAGCCTGAAGACAGCAGCTCTCCCAGGTCCCTGACAGCCCACAGCCCCAGGAGGCTCCCCTGTGACCTCAGCACCTACCGAGCTCAGAGCTCTGGCTCCCAGCCCCCTGCAGCCTCTTCTCTCATGTGCGGATGGCATCTAACTCTAGTTTTCCTTCTTTTTAACATCCACTTAAAATGAAAGTCGTGATTCTGAAATTAAAAGAAGTTCACATTCATTGAAGAAAAGTGAGAAAAATTCTACACAGACACAGAGGAGGAAATCTTCAGTATTCCCACTGCCAAGCTGACTCGCTTTCTTCACGTTGTGGTGTCTGCACATGCGTGCTCCCCAGTGGGAGGAGATGTGGGAGGAAGGCAGCCTCCTTCCCCAGCCATACCCCCCCCCCCCACGGGAGGACCCCTAGGCTGTGGCCCTAGCACTGTTCCCAGCAGCACCTGCAGAGCCCTGTGGGTGGTGCCTGTCATTGTGGCTCTGTGTGAGAGCCGCTAGAAGTGGAATAGTCAGGCCTTGGGGCTGACCTGGGCCAATTCTTTGCTTCCGGCTGTGGCTGGAAAGGCCCCAGGCTGAGGCCCACCAGGAGTCCTCTCAGAATTCCCTTAAACATGAGCTTGTGGTTTGTGTTGGTATCTGCTGCATGCTGCATCAGCACACTGGTCAAAGCAGATACAGGAAGTGACCACTGCCTCCTCTCCTCCTGTTGCACCATGGGAAGGCCAAGGCCCTGGTACCCCTACAATGCATTATGTGCACCTGGCAGTTCCCTGGGTGCAGTCCTTACCCAGAGGGCGGGCTGAGCAGTGTTCAACCCTGGGGGCAGCCAGAGTGGTGATGAGAGGCAGCAGTAGGCTGGGTAAGGATGAGCCTGCTTCTGCCTGAGCAGGCGTGGAGGAAGAGAAAGGGGGCCCACAGGTGCTTGAGGGGAGATGTGCCTGGCCAGGCACAGGAAGCCTGTCCCGAGAAAAGGGGTGGGAATGACCAGCGGCTGCTGTGCCTCGGCGGTGGCCTGGCCGTGTTGTCCAAGCTGCCTCCTGAAGGCCATCCTACCAGGGTTCCTGGGGCCAGGCACTCTTCCTGCCGCCCTACCCGCTTCCACAAACACTTCCTGAGGACTGAACTACTGTGCTGGGGACAGAGCCACACAGACAGGCACAACCCCGCAGGGCATGCAGGTGCTGCTGGAACAGTGTCTGAGCCTCAGCCCAGCGTCCCCCTGCCCACATGGGGGGGGGGGCGCTAAAGTTTTGGGGGCTGTGGGGGAGACAGACAACAAACAGGTCCTGCAGCATTGGCAGTGCACCTGTCCTTGAGGCCCGTCTGTGAAGCTGGAGGCAAGGGCTCTGAAGCAGCATAACCAGGAGCCCTGAGGAGGTGGTGCTCCACGCTCCATGCAGCCCTAGGAGTGTGAGGAGAGCCGCCCAGGGTGGAGGCCTCAGTTCCAGGTGCATCTGCAGGAGGCCCACAGTGGGAAGGAACTGTGTCTTCTTTGGAGACGGGGACTCAGTGGTGAAGGGCAGGCCTCTGCCTGGTGTGAAGTCAGCTTGACCCCTTAGTATTTAACCTCAATCTCCTCATCTGCAAAAGAGGCTCATGATGGAGCCTAGTCCTGGAGCTGTTGGGAGGTTGTAGTGCACGGGGTGGTGTTGGTTCTGGTCTCTGCAGCACTCAGGGAGGGCTCTGCTGTGCCTGCGTGAGGGCCACTGCTGGGAGGCCTGTGCAACTGAGAGGGGCAAGGAGGGCGGTGGTGCCCGTCACATGAGGGTTGGAAGGTCACACGGGGTTTTTGATGAGTTCAACAAGTATGGGTTTTGGTCCAAAACACTCTTTTTGCAATGCTGCTTTTCCCAAAGTTGGTGAATACTTTCAGAAAGGGCCGAGGGCCGGTGGGGCAGGAATGGAGGGGCTGGCTTTCCTGCCCGCTCCCAGGCCTCGGGCCTCAGGGACAGACACTGAATCCCAGTGTCCTTGAGCGGGCCATCTTCTCTCCTGGTGAAGTCTGTCTGGCTCTGCAGCCCCTCCCCAATGGCCGCAGGCTGAAGCTGCTTCAGCTCGCTGCTCCTGCAGGACCACAATGGGGGCCATCATTCGACCTAACCAAGGGGCTCTTAAAGTTCCTCAAATTATGTCATGTTGGCAGCTGAGTCTACCCACCCCTTCTGGGTGCAAGGTCTGTGAACCTCGGTCTCCCCACCTGCCTGTGCTGGGCCCTGGAAGCCCATGGGCAAGCCCTCAAAAAGGAGAGGTATCAACACCACTGAGCACTGCTCAGCTCTCCTCTTGGAACTTAGATGGCCTGTAGGACCATGGCCAGATGCTCCATATCCAACACCCTCTGCCCCCACCACAACACCCTTCATCTTTGTCCCTGTATTGGAAATGGCACATTCATTCATTCATTCATTCATTCATTCATTCATTTAGATGCTCAGGTGCAAACCTAGGTGTCATCTGTAACTCCTTTTCCATTACCCTTCTGGCAGTCCATGAGCAACCCGCTCAGGCTGTCACCTTTGGCAAAATCCCGGATCCGGCCCCTCCCGCCACCTCCCCGCCCCCTGGGACTACAGGGCTGCAGCAGCCTCCCTGGCCCCTGGTGCAGATAAGCTGGAGATTCCACTCAAACCACCCAGGCTTCCTCGCAGGGCAGTGGCATTGGTGGCCCCTGACCACCCATCTGCCACCCTCCTCAGGTGCAGCCTCTGGCTTTAGGCACTTCGAGCGCCCTGAGACTTCTGACCCCACGCCTGGCGGCTCCTGCTCTTCCTCCTAGCTGTCAGGCTCTGCACATATGCACGCTGTCTCTCTGACTCGTGCACTCAGGTCTCTGCCAAGCACTGTGTTCCGTTCTTGTAGCCACAGCTCTCACCACCCTGCCTCGGCATCAGAGACACGGCCTCTGCATGTCCCTCTCCACCAGAGGTGCTGATTAGTCACCAGGCTGAGAACTGTGCTCGGTGCCCATAGGCAGTCACTGAATAAAGGCAAGGCCGAGAACAACCAGTGGAGAGGGGGCTCATCCCAAGGAGCTCGCCAAGGGCCGGGAGGGCTGGTGGACAGACTGGGCTGGGCAGTGGCTCTGAAACCCCATCCACATGGGGGCCTGTACTAAGTGCTGGCCAAACCAGTCCCTTCAGAGGGTCTCAGCCTCAGTCCACAGCACCTGAGCGTCTCACATGCTCAGGGCATTCTTGGACAGAAGAAATAGCCAAAGGTTCTGCTCATAACTGGTTAGGCCCAAGTAAGTCAGTATTTATGTCCCAACAACTTAGTAGCCACTGGGTGGATAGTTTCTGTACATTAAAAGGAAAATAATATTCTCCTCTCATTTGTAAACAGCTACCCTGGCTTCCCAATGGGGAGAGCCCAGTTGGCTCTGTGGCTTCTGTGACCTTGGAGTCATATTGGAGGCCACACCCCCTTTTATGCTCCACGTGGATTTTTGCGTGGTGCTTGCAAAACAGAGCAACATTCAGCTTCACGAAAATGTGATGTCCTTGAGAGGAGTCGAGGTGCTCAGGGTAAAGCGCCTCTTTGCAGGGCCTGTATGGCATCTGGCAGATGTGGCTGGGTTTCCCCAACTTCCACACTTAAAGTCTAACCGTGGGCCCCTGGAGTTCTTAGGGTGCTTTGCACACAGTTTGGGGATTGTGGAGTTTTACCATTAGGCCCTATAATGAGCCTGTGAGGTAGGTATCCTTCCATTTTACAGAAGTAGACATAAAGCTCAGAGAAGCCCAGATCCTGGCTCAGGCACACAGGTGGTTGGTGAGGGCAGGCCTCTGATGCTCTGACAACCTCTTGGACTACTCGCTGGATCTCCTGAGTTGTGCAGCTTCTGGGGCCTGAGCATTTGTGACCTGGCCCTCAAGGGTCCAGAACCACAGTATGAATTAGCCCTTTGCTCCCACCGCAGGTCCTGAGAGACAGAATACAGACAGTGATGGTAGCCTCTTGTGCTTTCTCCTTCCAGGGGGCCCGCTGTGCTCTTGCTGTGTCCCAGACCCCATGGGGCTCTCCTTCCTCCCTCCCTATGGCTGCCAGAGTAACCGCACGGCCAGTGTGGCCGCCCTGCGCATGAAGGCCCGTGAGCACTCGGAGGCCGTCCTGCAGTCAGCCAATCTTCTGCCGGCCACCAGCAGCAGCCCCAGCCCTGCTGGCAAGCCAGTGCCCCCCGATGGCAGCCAGGACAAGACCCCTTCTGCGAAGGAACAGAGTGAGGGTGAGAAGAGTGTATGAGGGAGTGCCAAGCCGGCACCCTCCCTCATCCTTGTTTCTCCCAGCCTCAGCCCCATGGAAAAGAACAAGGAGAAGCCTGCCACCCAGAGCCTTCTCCTAGACTTCGGAAGAGATGAGACCACTGCTCCCTTGCTGTCGGGGGAGTGCCTCTGGCATCCTGCCAGCCGGCCGGTGTTGTCCTGACTTCTTTGGTGATAGGTCCAGATGGCACTGGTGGCCCCGGAGCCGACGCTGTGGTGGGACCTGTCAGATTTCCTTCTGTGCCCAGAAGTCTTGGGGGGGGGGGGAAGTAGAGTTGCTGCCCCTATTACCTTCCTGTCCATTTCCTGGGCTGCCATTGATGGTCTGGTCAACTCCAAGAACTATGACATGAGATGCCCAGGGCTAATTCTCATGCTATGATATGGGACTGTCTTTGATCCATTAAGAACTAGGAAACTGGTGGAATTCCAACCAACTCTATTCCTTCTACCAGGCCTAGCAGCCACACCCCCTTTGTCTTATTGAAACCTGTTGGTTGTGGGCTTGGATAGTTAGAAGGTGAGAAGATGTGTGTGTGTGTGTGTGTGTGTGTGTGTGTGTGTGTGTGTGTGTATGGGGGAGGGGGGCAGAGGCTGATGGGGTGCAGCCTCTCTTAGGGAGACATGTGGCTCTGCCCCTAGCGGTTCTCACTGGGCTCTTGTGGCCAGACAGGCTCCCAGCTCCAGGAACTGGGTCCACATCCTGACACTGCCAGTGTGGTGCTGTGTGGCCTCATACTGCAGGCCCTGCCTCTCGGGCCTGGACCTCTCGGTCAGTGGACAGCAGTGCTCTGGTCCAGGGAAACTGTGCGGCCTCAGAGGAGACAGCCCCAGGATGCCTCTGACAGGTCACACCCGGACTGACTACCTTCTCCGAAGGTCCCCAGCACGCAGAGGGAGCTCTCCGGTGGTGGTTCGGTCGTTTTAACTGAAGGAAAAATAGTAGAAGCCAAGATGAGAGTGGTGCGAAATGGAGTGTGGGCCAGGACTTCCCCGGTGATGAGAGCTCATTCCAAAGGGCCAAACCGCAGAGATTTCAGTGTTGGTCCAGGGTGTCTGTTTCCTTGCCTTCTCTGTGTGGGCAGTGGACTTGAGAGATCAAAGGGAAATGTGCAATAGCGTGGGACCTGCCTTCCCTGGCAGATGTCTGATCCCCGGGATGGCGGTGTTCCATGGCTTATGGGGTGTTTCCATGCAAACCCTTCCTCCTTTACAATGATGATTCTCCTTTCAGTTTCCATAATCAAAAAGCCCCACCTTCAGATCACCCTGCCCCCCCTCTTACCCTCCCATCCAAGCCCCAAACAAGATTCCTGAGTGTGTTGTGCCTCGTCTCTGATTACTGCAAAGCATTTGATAAAATACACTGTCTCCTTAAA
The DNA here is from genome assembly GCA_027563665.1 of Antrozous pallidus. Classification (NCBI taxonomy): domain Eukaryota; kingdom Metazoa; phylum Chordata; class Mammalia; order Chiroptera; family Vespertilionidae; genus Antrozous; species Antrozous pallidus. The sequence continues at coordinate 66,270,351 of CM050510.1, read as the reverse complement.
AACACACATTCTTTTCCTCCTGTATTTTGCTTGTTGAGTACCAAGACGAAACGGCTTGCCAAAGAGCGGCAAAAGTGCTTCCGTTTCACTGTAATTACGAATGTTGGGTTGAATGATGCAAGCTTGAACCCTTATGTACACTAACTCTTCAATCTAATTGTTTGATTAAACTCGTATTTCCTCCAGAAAGGTACATAAATAAGTGAACTGTTGAGCAAATTAAGAATACTTAACAGCATTGCATCTGAAAAGTAGTTACGCTGATTAAATTTTGTGTCCTTGAGGACTTTCAGGAAATTACTTTTGATCGTCAATAACACAATTAAGTAAACTACACACACATTAGCATGAATAATTGATAAGAAATTATGTATTACCACGACGTACTGATTTAATAATTCATGATGCGACACTCTAGTGACTGTGCAAAACTGGATAACACTGAGAAGTCTGCCTGCTGGTACTGAAAGAAGGAAGATGGGCAGCACTCTGCAGAGAAGCCGGTACTTAGTCTTGTACAAAGGAAAAAAGTAACCCTGCATGCTGTTGTCTCTGTTTAAATACTCGAATAAATGTAGAGGAGTTGCAAAGAAAGACCCACAGAGCTCAGGTCCTGTCTGTTCCTCGGCTTGGGCTCAGGCTGCATGGCACGCCCTCCTCCACCGGGGCCGCATGCAAATGAAAATCTCTCCGAAGCTTCCAGGCCAAGGGCTGGAGGCCAGGCTCAGAAACCTTTGAGCAGATGCTGGGACAAGACAGGCTGCTGTGCAGGCCAGAGCTCCCTGGAGCCAGTGCCTACAGGAGGCCGCCCACCTGTCCTGGGAGTGAGGATGGCCATGTGCAGGAGTTGATGATATGACTATTACAGGCAGCTGGGCTGCAGCCTGGGCAGAGCCTATAGGCCCAGGATTGATTCATTGATGATTATGATTCATCTGCTAATTGGAGCCCTCGGAAGAGTCTTCCTTAATGCACACACTGGGTGGGGAGGACTGCCTCCAGGCTGGAGAGCGACAGTAGATGGTAGGGAATCAGAGGTGCCCTCCTCCATTCCTCAGTCTGAGCTTGATTTAGGAATACCCACTGCCTGCCTCTCAGTTGGTAGGAGGATCTCCCTTCATAAATAATCCCATTTATGAAGACGCTGCCACTACCTCACTGCCTGGGAATATCACAGAGGATAGCTCACCAATCCTACAAGGTGAGTACTACTTTCCCATTTCACAGGTAGGAAACTGAGGCATAGTGAGGTTGGACAACTCCTCCAAAGTTCCCTGGCTGGAGCTCTGATGGGAAGTGAGAGCTGGGCCTCATGACAGGTCACACAGGGAGTGCTAAGTAAATGACTTACTGAGGTGAACTGGGCTCAGTCTTCAAGGCCCAAGAGGGGAATGGAGGCATAACAAGGAGCAGTTTGTCCTGTGGGCTCTGTCCTGGTGGGCCTGCAGGAAGGGAGGACATGCTATCCCAGCACCTCTCTCTCCTGGGTCCAGGCTGACAGAGGGCAACCTGACCCATTTACTCTGCTGCTGGGCCAGTGCTCTGGCCTCTACATTCATGCAAGCCTGCCCAAGGGCAGGCCCAGCAGGGGCTCCCAGCATTGTTGGTGCTTAGATCCCCGGGCCCCTCAAACGGCTCTTCCAGCAAGAGGGGCTCCAAGAAGGAGCAGCCACTCGGCATGCAGAAACGCTCCCTTCTGAATTTTCTGGCTTCACCAAGAAAAATGAGACTTTTATGAATTCAGAAGTGGTTGAGAGCATGTTCTGCCTGTTCAAAATCCAAGCTTTCACTGGCCTGGGACTCTGGGTGAGCCACCAATTCTCCCTGGGCTTCCATTCTCGCTCATGTAAAATGGGACAGTACTGGCACCAGTCTTACAGATGTCTTTGGAGATTTCACAAATCAATTGCTAGCTACTGCCTGGCCCAGAGGAAGTGCAGTTGAAATGCCAGTGGCTCTTGTTTCGCTGAACCTCACAGGCCCTATTGGGCGTGGCTGCCCTGGCCCTGCCCTGGGGAGGGGACACCATTCTCAGACATGGGTGTGTGATTGGGCAGACACTTGGAGTGTGCCCATACCTGGGAGGCCACACTGGAGGCAGACTAGGGCACCAATGCGGACAAACAGCTCCTGCTGAGGCAATGAATCAGAGGCTGACATTGATGCCCTTAGAGACGGGCTGGAAGGGACAGCAGGACTTGTCTTTAGAAATGTGGACACAGCTCCATATCTGGGCTTCGCTCCTGGACAGAGAGAGTCCAGCATGTGGCGGTTTCTCTCCCGCACTTGGTCAGCACCTTGCTGTGTTCAAACCCATAGGGTGTGCTCTGCCTCACACCCATGAAGCTCATGGACCCTGGGCTGGGAAATACCCAGGTGTCCCTGAGCTGTTCTCCATGGCCCACCCATGTCTAGGCCACTCCCCCTCCCCCCAGGAACAGCAACACTCTTGATTCTGGAGCCCAGGGCTCCAGCATCACAGACTGCCCTAGGTGGGAGTGGGGGGAGAGCCAGTACTGGGCTGGCAGGTGCAGGGTCAGTAGCTTCATGTCCCAGAGCAGCCTCGCCTCCTTTCTTCCAGCGGGTACTCCTGGCCCAATGTTTCCATAGTCCTGTGGCAGAGGCAGGGCAATGAGTTTGTATAAACCAGGACCCACCCCTTACGTAACCCACCAAGAAGGACATTTTATAGGAGTGATTACCCCTGTCTGGATGTGGGCTTTTCAGCGACATCTTTCTAAGCCTGGCACCCTAGAGCATCCACCGTCTTCTCTATGCATTCTGTTGGGTGGGTCTGAGGAGGCTGGGCCTTCTCTTGTTGCTCCTGCCTGCCATCTGCTCTCAGGCCTCTGAGCCGAGAGGGTGGCCCTGTCGGGCTCTTCTGCTTCTTTCCCAAGCCCGGCTATGTGCAGGGGATGGGCCATTGCTCCTGAGGGCTCTTCTTTGGGACTTGGGCACTGCCCCTGGTTCCCCCAACTCTGCTGAGTGTGTCCTGGCTCCAGGGCCAGCTGGGGACTGGGCTTTTTGTCAGACAGAGCTGGGCTGGGCTGCAGATCCCTGGCCTGGAGCAGCCAGGTGCCCAGATGTCACAGCCTCCTCTGTCCTGAGATGCTGGTGGGGACAGGTTTACCAGCTGTCAAATGCTGAGAAGCCTGCTGGGGGCCATCAGCTGGGAGAGCACAGCTCTAGCTTGAGCAAAGGATCCAGAAAGTGAAGGAGGTGTTGAATACAGTGACCCAAGCTGGGGCCTGCAAGGTCAATGGCCGCCTCAGTTCTGCCAATGGGGCAGGAGCCCCTGAGGGCAAGGCTGCAGCCTCGTCAGCCTCATACTTTCGCTCAACAAAGACGTGCAGCATTTGGCCCGCCCTGGCCACAGAGCCTTGCTCTGAGGCTGCATGAGTTTCCCACGCATGCTAACCTCTCACTAGGGACCACTGCAGTGTGGGTGGGCAGCACCCCACAGTCTGGGACTCAGAGACCTGAGGTCAGCCCCTTGTCTGACACTATTAGCCATGGGATCTCAGGCCAACTCTGTAGCCTCTCTGGGCCTCATTTCTTTATTGTATAGTGGAAGTAATAATCCTCATTTTGCTTTCACAAGGATGCTGGGAGGATCAAGGGATATGATGCATGTGAAGGCAGTTTGTGAACAACTCTCAGGAGAGCAAGGTCATTGGCAGCCCTGAGATCCTGGTGTCTGAGAAGCTGCTTCCTGCTGTAGCAGCTGGGCTGGCAGAATCAGCCTCAGGGCAGAGGGGAGGCGTGGCCAGGAAGTGAATCTGTGGACCCTCCCCAGGGCTTTGAAGGCCTCGAAGCCCTCCCCCTCCCAAGGTTGGATGGGGCAGCTGGAGGGGCTAAGTGATTCTGTAATGGCCACATCTGTCAGCGCTGGCCAAATGGTTTTTCCAGGAGTCAGCGAGCTAATGGCCCCACAGCCAGAGAGAGCATCTAAGTGGAGCACTTTATCTACCAGGAACATAAGAGCAGCGTGGCCCCAGGCACAGGGACTCGAGCAGCTGCTCTGCCCACAGCTTGAATTAGTGCCCTGTCCCTATTGGCTTGCCTCCCACCTGATGCCAGAGACCAGTCTGCAGGTGGCAGCCCTGGTGGCTGGTAGGGGTTATGGGAGCCTGGCTGGTGGTGTCACCAGATTTGGCCTTGGGATCTTGGTAAGTTCTTTGCCTCTCCAAGCCTCAGTTTCCTCATCTGTAAAGTGAAGGCAGTGAGGGTTAGATGGGTTGAGATGAGGCGGGCATGGTGCCCTGCACTTGGCAGTTACTGCCGGAGGCCCTGAGCTCTCCCAGGTGATGGCGGTGATGGAGAGATTTAGGCCCACAGGGCAGGAGAACATGTGGAAGGTATGCGAGCACGTGGTAAACTGGGCAGAGCACTGTGCAGACAGCGTGTGTCACAATGGGTGGGGAGCACCTGGGAAGGCACAAAAGTCCTGGTGCAGAGGTGGAGCTGCAACTGCAACTTATAAAGTGGGTTCTGTCCCTAGAGAGCTACCACTCACTATCACACATTCTTCAAATAGTGGGAACATTTTTAAAAGTCTTTATTTTGAAATAATTTTAGATCCACATTCAAGTTGCAAAAAGAATAGAGTTCCTGTGTACCTGTCCCCCGCCCCTGAAGGCAACATTGACATAAGCCTAGTATAGTGATCAAAACAGGAAGTTGCCAATTGGACAAGGTAGATCCCACATGTGCTATTTCTTGGGGAGGGGATGGAGGTAAGTGTTAAAACCTCATCATCCCATGTACATTCTGTGGAACCACATACAGTCAGGATACACACCTGCTCCATCACCTAGAGACTCTCCCTACCCCAAACCCTGCACCTCTGTTCCCCATCTCTGAACTTTTCTCATTTCAAGACTGTTACAAACATGGGGTCATATTGTGGCTACATGCTTTTTTTTTTTAAAAGCAGGGTTAACATATGATGTGTGATTCACAATGGTTTATCACATTGAGTATAGGGAGAACACATTATATACAATACTAGGGGCCACATGCACGAAATCATGCACCTTGAAAGGTACTGTGGTTGCGAGGCTGCCGTAGGCACAGGGACACATCTTGGCCCATCCTCTGGGCCCCTGCCCAGCCCCTCCTGCCACAGTGCTCCACCTTGATCTGGTGCCCCTGCTCACCTGCTCCACCATCCCGGTGTGGCCAATGCCTGCCATGTTCCACACATGCCCCTGGTGGTCAGTGCACATCATAGCGATTGGTTGTTCGGTAGTTCTGGTTGTTCTGCTGTTCAGTTTATTTGTATATTAGCCTTTTATTATATAGGATAACTTCTCAGGGGCTCTGTCAGATAGCATATGATGACATTTATGAGACAGAGGGAATTTGCTTTTACTTATTTACTTTTTATTGTGGTTAAACATATATAAGAAAATTTATCATCTTAATTAATTTGCAATCTCCAAAAGTTTTTCATTTTGCACAATGGAAACTCTGTATCCATTAAACAACAACTCCCCCATTTTTTTCTCCCTCAGCCCCTAGCAACCACCATCTCACTTACTGTTTCCATAGACTATGCTAGGTACCTCCTGTGAGTCATGAATATTTATCCTTTAGTGACTGGCTTATTTCACTCAGTGTCCTCAAGATTCACCCATGCTGTAGCATGTGTTAGAATTTCCCTCCGTATTACAGCTGAATAATATCTTGTTGTATGGACAGACCAGATTTTGTTTATCCATTCATCCATTGATGAACACTGGTTGCTTCCACTTTCTAGCTGCTGTGAATGATGCTTATATGAACATGGGTGTTCAAATATCTCTTTAAGACCCTGCTTTCATTTCTTTTGGGTGTATATTCAGAAGTGGGATTTCTGGATCATATAAGTCTAGTTTTAATTTTTTGAGGAGACACCATATTATCTTCTATAGTGGCTGCACCATTTTAAGTTCCCACTAATAGTGCACAAGAGTTCCAATTTCTCCACATCCGCACCAACACTTGTTATTTTGTCTAACTGATAGAGGCCATCCTAATAGGAGTGAAGTGGTTTTAATTTGCATTTTTCTAATGATTAGTGACATTGATCATCTTTTCATGTGCTTGTTGGAGAAAAATTGTTTTTAATATGAAAAAGTCTTGCTGATGGTGACTCTGGAAAGAATTGAGTAGGAGAAAGTGAAGTTGATGATGTCTTATTAACTCTTTGGAATAATTTGTCAAGGTGCTTGTCTTGGCTAGGGAATCTGCAGGAGGCTCTGAGCATACCACATGGGCGCTTAAATTCTCTCTGCACTTGGGTCGTTATACTACGACCTACAAGCTCATAGTAAGAACAAGGGAAGTGGGCAAATGATATCTTCTCCTTATTGCTGACCTTCCCTACTTCAATTTTTCTCAGGAGACACTGCTGTGCCAGATCACCATGTCTGCCTGGAGAAGTGCACACGGATGTGTTTCTTCTTCCACATATGTAGTTGCACATCATACACACTTTTTGGTCTTTGCTTTTTCTTCTTAAATACATATTTTGGGAAGAGTTCCATATTAGTGTGTATGGTTCTGTTTCTGGAATGTTCTTCTGAAGCTAATTCTCAATCCCACTCCTTCCATCGATGCACTTGGCTTCCAGGAACTTCTCTCCATATCACCTCCCAGGGTTTGACCCACACTCTTCCACACTGGTCCCTGGAGCAGAACATACAGGCCAAGGGCAGACAGGGGGCACCTGTGAGCCAGTGTGACTTTGTCCAATAGGTGATACTGGGAAGTATGGGATATGAAGGGATGCTGGGTTGACATTGTCTTTATTATTATTATTATTATTATTATTATTTAAATATTTTTTATTTTTATTTTTGCAGTATAACTTAGATTTAATAGTAGTACATATGTTTTCCTTTTTCCCCCTATTATCCTCCCCCCAGCCTCTTCTATCTCCCAGCACATGTCCCCACTTGCCCCTCCCCACCCCAGTGTCTTTCATTCATTGGTTATGGTCATATGCATGCGTACAAGTCCTTCGGTTGATCTCCCCCAGCACCTGGCCCCCACCCTCCCCACCTTCCCCTGTAGCTGACGTTGTCTTTATTATAAAGCTACAGGTCCCGTGCACAAAATTCATGCGGGGGTAGGGGGGAGAGGGGGAACTGTGCCTCAGCCCGGCTTGCACCCTCTCCAATCTGGGACCCCTCAGGGGATGTCCAACTGCCGGACATCTCTCTCACAATCTGGGACTACTGGCTCCTAACTGATTGCCTGCCTGCTGGCCTGATTGCCCCCTAACTACTCCCCTGCTGGCCTGATTGCCCCTAACTGCCTCTGCCTTGGCCCCCACCACTGTGGCTTTGTCCAGAAGGAAGTAAGATGTCCAGAAGATGTCTGGTCGACCTGGTCTAATTAGCATATTACCCTTTTATTATTATAGATAGTGATTATTTATGGAAGCGATCTATGTGCCAGGCATTCTACCAGATGCTTCTCACATATTATTTCTGATGTTCACATACATTTACAAGGTCAGTATGGTTTTTCTCACTTTACATCTGAAAAAAGTGAGGCTTGAGGGTTTAAGTGACATATCCAAAGTCCCCAGCCAGGGAAGTGGGGCCAATGCTTTCACAGGGCATGCAATGTAGATGCCTCGGCTCATTGCCTGCTGCTACTACACTCCTTTCTGGCTGTCACTGCCTCAAAGTGGAGGCCTGCGTGAGGTGAGCACCAAACTGCCACGAGTACCCTCGTTTGTTGGAGGGACAAGAGTGTTCTGTTGGCTGCATAGGTTGGTGGGTTGATGGGTGTCTTCCCCATGGTGTCCAAGAAGAGGCAGGCCCTCCACCGTACCCACTGCAAGGCAGATGGCTCATTTCTCTGTCTATTGACATGGACAGCCAGGCACCCCACTTCCCACCCCTCCCAGGCTGCTGCAGGCATCATGCCCGGCATGGGAACTAGGGCCTGCTCATGGAGCTGGAGCAGAGCTGCCTGGAGTGTGGGCTGCTGCACACCTTTGCACAGCCATCAGATGTGCCTGGGGACTCAGCCTGTGTCTCTGTGGCCTTCCTCCTCTGTGTCCATGCTCACTCCACCCTGGCGCCCCAGTTCCCAGCTCTGGGCTCACTCCATGCATGCCTGTCAGTCAGAGCCTACAAGCACCTCCCCTGTGTGCTGAGGAGCGCTGGTAAGGGCTACTCTCAAGCATGTAGGTAAAGTGAAGGGAGATCAATAAGAGGTGACAAAGCACCGGGAGCTGGTGACCTTGGGAAGCCATACCCAGGGCTGGGGCCTGCTGGGAGGGCACTTGGTGGGGGCTGCTGGATAGGAGGGCAGTCCTGGTAGAGAATAAGCACTGCAACCCTAGTCTCCATGTGGGAGCAGAGGTCAATGGTCCTGCCCACTTTCCTCCTGCTCTGACTCCCTGTCAGTCTTGCCCTGACAGAAGTCTGAGGGCAAGGGAGCCTGGGAACAGAATGGCTGGAGGACATGGACAGGATGTGGGAGGTCACCTGGGAGCCAGGCACTGAGCCCTCCCTCTGGGCCCTGGGGAGGGGCGTGCATGTCAGCCTTGGCCTGTCTTGGCTGTCCCTCTGCTACTCCAACATGGCAAGGAGAACCTGACCCAGTCAGCCTCCCCCAGCATCGCTGCAGGTTTGTGGATAGGCAGCAAAATGGGGACAAATGTGGCAGAAAGCATGGGACTTTGGGGAAGTCCTGAGCAGATTTATGAGGATCTTTGGGGCTCCCGTGTCCCATCTTTGGGGCACACTGAGACTGCCTGCCACCCTGGCTCTGTTAGCCTCAGCACTTGGCTGTGCTCTGCCTCTCCTTGTGGCTGAGTGGTCATCAATTACTCATGAAAAGAAATGGCAGTCCGCTTCCTTGTTTTCATTAATGTCTGTTCCCCTTTCTCTAGATGTCTGTTCAGAGCTGGCTTCCAGTGCTGGTCCTGGAACCAAGGCCTGTTTCCTTCTGAGTTCCTTCCTCCCAGGGTTCAGGAAGAGCGACCACTGCTCTGGGCGAGCCCTATGTGGGACCAGAAGGGTGAAGCCTAAAAACAAGGAGGGACAAATTGGCACAACCTCAGCCAAGCCACGCCCAATTCCTGACTCAGGGAATTGCGGGATAACCATTGTTGTCCTTTGCTCCTACGTTTTGGGATAATTTATGCAACAGAGGAGGGGAGACACTGACTCAGGGGAAGGAGGAGCTGGGCCTGGTGCAGCTGGCAGCAGGAACCCCGGAAGTCCTGCCGCCTCTCCAGGGGTGGGAGACAGGAAGGGGCGCCTCCTGGGCGGGGCTCCTCTGACAGCCTCACCAGTCTGAGCTGATATCCGCTACAGCTCAATGCCAAAGTTAGGGAAGGTGGACAGCTATTGGGGTGGAAGAGGCCGGGGTCCTTTTATTACCAAACGAACTCAATGTCTATTTTATTAATAATGCATGCCGGGTGCTGATGTCTGAACAAATGCTCAGCTCCCGAGTCTAATTGTTCAGTCGGGCATCCCTCCTGTAGATTTATCATTCTCTCTGTTCTTTATTTAGTAGTTTTATTGCTGGTGATTAGTAATGGCATCAGTCGGAGTCCCTCTTTGTGGGGAAGATTCATCTCTGCTTACAAGTGAGATGAACCTGCAGTGGGTGGGCTGGTGGAGTAGGAGGCTCTCCCCTGGCTGCTCGCTTCCCTGGCAGCCTAGCCCCTGGTGCCTCCAAGCCTGGGCTGCCCCTCTTGGCTGGGCCTCCATGCCCCTGGGAGCCAGCTTGGCTCTGCCTCGCTGTCACTGGGAGGCAGAAAGTGTGAACAGCATCCTGCTTTTCTACCCCTGTTTGTATTTAGGGAAATGTAAAACCCCAATGCCTCTTCCCCAGCAGCATCTCCATCACACTCTCAGGAGATTTGAAGCTGAGAGGAGCCCTGTGGCAGACCTGTGTCGGGATGGGGTGGAGGGGACTCTCTTCTCCCAGACCTTCTATTGCTGCCTGGTCCACTCAGGGCCCAGGATGGAGCTTTCCAACTCTGGGTGAACCTGACCTTCTGTTGAGCATCCCTGGATGACGGTCATGCCTGGGAATTGCCCCAAACTTATAGAACCCAAAGGCCAAGGTCCAAAGTGTGGGGCTCCCTTCCCCAGTTTAACCTGCCCAGGTAAGGCCTCTTTCCAGATGCACTGTTCCCTGCAGGTCCCTAAGCACTAGCTGGGTCCTCAAGTGAGCCCGCCCCGCTTCCCCGCTCTGTGGAGTGCATGAATGGAGAGCTGCAGCAGTGTCCTAGTTGGCAAGGGGTCTGCGGAGGGAGCAGGCTGCTGCTGGTTGGCCGGCCGGGCATGTCTGCTTGTGGGGCAGGGGAGAAGTGGGCAGGGTGCTCCAGGCTGGCCGCCCAAGCTGGCCTCATGCTGCAGGTTCAGGAACTTCTCCAGCCGCCCCCGCATGGCTGGGCTCTTCTTCGAGGACCACGGTGCTCGGGCTTTGCACTTGGACAGACCTGGGGTTCAGATGCCGGCTCCTCCGTGGGTGCACGGAACTGTTGGACGCCGGCTCCTCAGCAGTAAAGATGATAACAGCTCATCTGTCAGGAGCTCGCCACCTCCCATCAGTGAGCCCAGGCGCCCCTGCCTGTCTTCCCTCCCTTCTCTCTTCAGCATGTATTCACTGAGCTCAAGGCCTTAGCTCCTTCCCAGAGGTGCTCTGTTGCTCTCTTACGATCCCGTGCCTCCTCCATACTTGCTCCAAGGGGCGCTTCTCTTTTAACTCAAGCATAGACACTTTATCTTTCCCTCTTCTCCATAGCACAAAGGAACAGAGCAACGACCATCTGAAATATGTCATTGTTTTGGTGTCTATTGGTCAAAATTAGTGGCTCAAGACACTGACATTGGATCTCAGGGTTCAGTGGGGCCAGAACTCAGGACCAGAGTGGCTGTGGCTGTGGCTCTGGGTCTCTCAGGTGGGTGCTCTGGGACAGGCAGTGGCTGGAGCTGGCTGGTCAGGGCTGGGGTGACTTGGAGTTGGCTGGACAGCCCTGTCCTCATGTATCCCCCCCACGTGGTCTGCTATGTGATCTGATTGGGCTTCCTCACCGCATAGTGGCCTCAGGCTCCTCACTTGGCAGCCCTGGGCTCCAAAACATCCAGAGAGAGCGAGGTGGAAGCGGTACCACCTTTGGTGGCCCAGACTCTGAGGTTGCATAGGGTCACTTACACGTGCTCTGTAAGTGGGGATGGTGGCAATGGTTGACCCAAGGCAAGGGGAGGGGACACAAATTCACCTCTTAATGGGGGATTGGCAAGCTTTTAGGAGAGCCTGTGAGAAGGGAAATACTTTTGCATATTATATTTTGGGCAAATACAATATGTCACATTTATCATACAGGGAAATGGACTGCAAAGAGGCCTGGGGCCTGAGGCCTCAGAGCACAGGGTGTCACACCATCTTCAGCTTGGAGGCCACCACGATCACCTCTCTCCCCTCTGTCCTGCCCCAGGTCCTCCACCACAGGCAGCAGATCATCATCGCATGGAGGCAGTCATGTCTTCAGGAGGTTGAGGCCCAAGGAGGTCTGAGAGCCAGGCAGGCCTTCCTTTCAACATTCACTTTCTGTCTGAGGACCTGCCTCTTTCTCCACGATTGACAGTAGGAAAGCCCTTCTGCGTCATGTGTGGGCTGATCCTGTGGCCTCGCTGGCTGGGATTGCTGGTCCAGCAGGGCGCACAGCTCCAGTCTGGGGCCCTGCGGAAGGCGCTGATCCTCTGGGAGGCTGTGGACACTCTTAGTTGCTTGCTTCTCAGATTCTGGTCTTGAAGTCAGCACAGGGAATAAGGGAATAACTTTTTGAGCACAAGCAGGTAACAAAGCTCCTATTCCTCCATCCTTCTGACAGTTCCTCTGCGAGGTCCACAGCCCTCCCCCTTTCACCTGGCTCTAACCTTGACCTTTCCACTTTGCCTAGGGCCTAGGTGGGTGGGGCTTCTGCTGGCCTGTCAAACTGCCTCCTGGTATCTTCCTCCCCTTCCCTTCTCCTTTCTCCCTTCTCCCTTTCCTCCTTTCCCTCCCTGCCTTCCTTCCCTGTTCAGCATGTATTCACTGAGCAGTTATTGTGTTCTAGGTGCTGTGGATAAAGCAGAGAACAAAATAAAGGTCCCTGCTCTGTGGATTATATAATCACAGAGGTGAAAGGAATATGATAAGAAATGTGATCTAACCCTAGATCACAGGGGATGTTAGCAGGTGATAGCACTGAGGAAGGAGTCACAATGAGGAATAGGCAAAGGGGCTTGGTGTGGGGTGGGCAGTAGGCAGGCTTCTGTGGAAAGGAGGCTAGCCAGGGTAGTCAGAAGGTACAGTCAGGGTGAAGCCTCAAAGGAGGGCAGTGAAGGAACTGGGGGAATGTCTGGGGAAGAACAATCTTATCAAAGGAAACCACCATTGCAATGCAAAGGTCCTGAGGCCATAGCATTAGAGGAACAGTGTGGCTGGTATGACTAGAGACAGTCATAGAGTGACAGAGAGGGCCTTCATGGTGGGATAGGGACATGGTAGGGGCCAGACTCCCTCTGGCCCTAGCTTTTCTCTCTCCAGACACTAGGAAGTCCAGGACCTACCTGGGAGCTTTGGGCAGAGCATTAGCATCCACCACCCAGCGAGCACTTGTCATGGAGGGAGGGCTCAGGAGGTTCCGTGCCCAGGGCCCAAGCTTGGACTTGAGCCTTAAACACTGGTCCAAGGGCAGGGCTCTGCCTGGGCCACAGAGAGAGCAGTGTCTCTGGTTTTGTGCCAGGAGTGAGGCTGCTCTGGGAGGCTGTGGCCACTTTTAGATGCTTGCTTCTCAGATTCTGGTCTTGGAGTTGGCACAGGGAAGGAAGGAGTAACTTTTTCCAATTAAGATGCATTCGCTTTGTCATCTGAATCCAATTTCCCTTTAGTCCCTTGGCCTAGGAATTATCCTATATTAAACTCGGGCCTTCCCTTGTGTGCCAGGCTCAAACTGTAGCAGCAGGGGAATCTGGAGCCCCCACCCCCATCCCTGGTGCTGCTGTGTGTGGGGAGAGGGATGGGTGGAGGGGGTGAGGGGGTTTGCCTATTGCAGCTGTTTCAGGCCTGCTTGGTGGGAGGAAGCCAGTGAACGGTGACCTCCTCAACATTTAGGAATAGGAGCATTCAGGAATGGAGGACCCAGCCTGGCTCACTGGGGTCATCTGCAGCCAGGCCACCCCCAGAGTGTAGGGCCTCTGCTAAGCAGTGAGGGGTGGTGGCCAAGGGAACCACCTGATGAGCTATTAGTGATGAGCTGAGCAATAGGCTAAGTGCTTTACAGGCACTAACTCACCTAGTCCTCATTATCATCATACTAGGGACTCAGTGCACAAATTCATGCACCTTGAAAGGAAGTATGGGCTGTGAGGCTGGGGAGGGAGGGCACAGGGGGCATCTTGACCCATCCTCCATGTCCCCACCCAGCCCCTCCTGCTGTGGCACCTGGTACCCTGTCTGCTGGCAGCCCCGTTCCCGCCACTGCCACTCCCACCTGCTGACAGCACCAACCCCACTTGCACCCACTGCTGGTGCTGAGCAATTGGGGCCAGCGGTGGGTTGCCAGCAGTGGGTGCGAGTGCTGGGTGGGACCATAGCGTGCCGGAACAAAGAATTTTCAGTAACCAGCAAAGGCTTGCCCTGATGACAGTGACTGTCACCCCGCCTTGGTCTGGTGCCCCTGCTCACCTGCTCCACCATCCCGCTATGGCTGATGTCCGCCATGTTCCATGCACACCCTCTGGTGGTCAGCACATGTCATAGCAAATGGTTGTTCGGTTGTTCCACCATTCGGACTATTTGCATATTAGCCTTTTATTATATAAGATGAAGCCAGGATTAGAATGGTCTCCCTTTTACAGATGAAGATACTGAAGGTCAGAGTGGCCTGCACATCATTGACTAAGTGGTCCAGTGGGGATGTAAATCCAGGCAGCCTAATTCCAGGCCTGAGCCTTAGCTCTAACAAGAGGGCTCTTCTCAGTCATGCCAGTGAGGTGCCTCTGTGAGGTGGGGTGGTAGTATTTTGCCACCCTGCTGTGGTTAGAGGTCTTCAGGGCTCTCCTGGGGCAGAGGGTGAAGGAGCAGCCTCTATCTCTCTCAGACTCCTTGACAGAGGAAGGCCAGATGAATCCCCAACAGTCATCTTGACTCAGTTTCATAAGAGATATGCAGCTAAGCCATTCCAGCATTCCTGACGCATGATATTAGGGGAAAAAAAGGTTTGTGGTTTTAAGCCATTAAGTTTTGTGGCATTTTGTTTTACGTGAATAGATTCTAATTCAGTGTTCATACTAATTTATATCCTCACAAGCAGTGTATGAGAATGTCTATAGCTCTGTATCCTTGTCAACACTTGGCATTGTTAGAATTGACAATTTTGTCAATGCCAATCTGATGAGTAGGTAATACTACTTACTGTGACTTCAGTTTGCTTCAAGAGCGAATTAAGGTCAGAGCACTTTAGAGCTCTGCTATTTAGTGCTCACACATTTGGGATTGTTAGGTCCTCTTGATTAATTGGCCTCTTTATCATTATCAAATGTCCCTACTTATGCATTGTTTTAAAATATACTTTGGTTGACATTAATGTAGCTGCTTCAGTTGTCATTCTTTTAAAGTTCTTTTATTCTTTTGCTACATGATTTTATCCCTGTGAACATTAAACTTGTAAATCATCAGTGTTTCTATGTATAGCTTAAATTTATTCATGGTTTTTTGCCATATGATATTCAATGGTAGGAATATCCCATATTTTTATTTCTCTATTGATTTATAACTTTATTATTTGTAATTACAGCCAACTTTTGAAAAATAATTTTGTATTAGCAGAACAAATTTTTTAAAAAAATAGAGAGTCAGAAACATTGATGAGAGAGAAACATCAATCAGCTGCTTCCTGCACACCTCTTACTGGGGATGTGCAAGAAACTAAGGTACATGCCCTTGACCGGAATCGAACCTGGGACCTTTCAGTCTGCAGGCCAGTGCTCTATCCACGGAGCCAAACTGGTTAGGGCCAGAACAAGTTTTAAGCATAGGGTTATTTCTATGGGTATTTATTAATTTAATTTTTTGAATAGTAAATGTTCATATGAGAGATCCAACCAGTATAGGATAGTGGAGTGTGGATATGCGGGGGCCATCTCTGTAGTGAATAGCCTGGCACATATCGGCCACTTCTAATGGGCACACATGGTCTGAAGGCACTCATTGAATAAAGGGGTTTAATCAGATATTTGCCTAACAATTAGATTTGTTGTGCAGCTGCTAATATCTCAAATTTACTAGAAAGCACCAGTTGTATCAATTGAAAGCTCTACCAGGGTGTCAAAATCTCTTCTTTCCCCATTTGTTCTCTAAGCAAGGTATTTTCAGTTCTATCTATCTAATCATCTCTCTCTCTCTCTCTCTCTATCTCTCTCTCTCTCTCTCTCTCTCTCTCTCTCTCTCTCTCTCTCTACTCTACCTACCTACCTACCTTGATATCTAGATATTTTACTAAAGTGATGAGCATGATTTCATTATAGTTGTAAGGCTCTTTAATAATGTAAAGATCCAGAGACATGGAAGCATGCAACAGGCTGATGAATCTTAGAGGGAAGGTGAGGGGAGGCGGGAAGAGATTATATGCATACTAGAAGCCCAGCGTGAGAAATTGTGCAGCCCTGCCCACCTGCAGGGCCTTGCCATGCTTGCAGCCCTGCCCACCCGCACCGGTCTTTGGTCATTACAGCATTAGGGCCACTGGGTTTTTATAATATAAATATGCATAACCCATGGACACAGACAATAGTGCAAAGAAGGCCTGGGGAAGGAATTGGGAGCAGGGAGGTGGGAGCAATGGGAGGGGGAAGGGGGACATCTGTGATATTTTCCACAACAAAGGTAAATTAAAAAACAAAACAACACAAAGAAACACAAAACAAAACAAAACAAAAAGTAAAACATTAACAGCAAAGTGCATGATGCAGTTCAATGAGTTACCTCAAATGGGACACATCTTTGTAATGACTGCGCAACCATGGAAAATAAAATTGCACTACCACCATCAGATTCCTTCTTCAGGCTCCCTCTCAATATGCCCCTCTTTCCACTGTCCTAGCTGGTGACACTGTAAGCTGATTTTGAAGGTTATAGAAATGGAATCACACATATATATTTTTTAAGTTTGGCTTTTTTCACTCAGATTGGTTGGTGAAGTTCTTCCATTGCATTGATTGCAGCTGTAGTTTCTAGGATTTCATTGCTTTGTAGGTGTCCAATGAATGAGTATTTAACATTTATCAATTCCACAGATAAATCATTTGCATTCTTATGAATTTGGGATTACCTAAAGGGTGCTGCTAGGAATATTCTTTCATCTGCCTCCTGGTGAACATACGTGCACAGTTCTGTTAGTATGTACTTAAGATCTAGAATGACTGGATCTTAGATAAACGTGGTTGACTAGTAGATAATGTCAAATGGTTGTTGAAAGTGTCTGTACAAATTTCCACTTTTACCATCAGTGCATAGAAGTTCCCTTTGCCACCCTAGCTGGTTTGGTTCAGTGGATTGAGCTTTGAACCACAGACTGAAGGGTCCTAGGTTTGATTCCAGTCAAGGGCATATACCTCCGTTGCAGGCTTGATCCCTGGCTCTGGTTGGGGCCAGTGTGGGAGGCCAACAATCAGTGTGTCTCTCTTTCTCATCAATGTTTCTCTATTTCTCTCTTTCCCTTCCACTTTCTCTAAAAAAACAGTGGAAAAATATCCTTGGGTGAGGATCGAAAAAAAATAGTTCTCTTTGCCATTGGCAGTTTTGAAATTTTTTTATTATTATTTTTTATTGTTCAGTTTATTAATTACATTGTTTCCCTTTTTTATCCCCATATATCTTCCCTCCACCCTGTACCTATCCCACCCTCCGCCCTCACCTCCCCCTCCCCAATGTCCTCTCCCATTGTTGCAAGATTTTTGTCCAATCTCTTGCTGTACTTCCAACAACCCTTTTCTCCCCAAGAATTGTCAGTCCATTCCCTCTCTATGTCCATGTTTCTGTTATAGTCACCAGTTTATCTTGTTCATCAGCCTATCAGTTCACTTGATTTTTATGTTCATTTGTTGATAGATGTGTATTTGTTGTTCATAATTTATATTTTTACCTTTTTCTTCTTCCTCTTCTTAAAGAATATCTTTCAGCATTTCATATAATACTGGTTTGGTGGTGATGAACTCCTTTAGCTTTTTCTTATCTGCGAAGCACTTTATCTGATCCTCAATTCTGAATGATAGCTTTGCTGGATAGAGTAATCTTGGTTGTAGATTCTTGCTCTTCATTATTTTGAATATTTCTTGCCACTCGCGTCTGGCCTGCATTGTTTCTGTTGAGAAATCCGCTGACAATCGTATGGGTGCTCCCCTGTAGGTAACCAAGTGTTTTTCTCTTGCTGCTTTTAATATTCTCTCTTTATCTTTTGCTCTTGGCATTTTAATTATGATATGTCTTGGTGTGGTCCTCTTTAGATTCCTATATTTTAGGGTTCTGTGTACTTCTTGGGCTTTTAAGTCAGTTTCTTTCACCAGGTGGGGAAAGTTTTCAGTCACTATTTCTTCAAGTAGGTTTTCATTAACTTGCTCTCTCTCTTTTTCTGGCACCCCAATAATTCGGATGTTGGCATGCTTGAGGTTGTCCCAGAGGCCCCTTACGCTATCTTCAATTATCTGAATTCTTTTTGTTTCTTGCTTTTCCAGCTGAGTGGATTTTGCTTCTTTGTATTTCAAATCTTTGACTTGGTTCTTGTGGCCCTCTGGACTGCTTTTAGGACTTTGTGTAATATTTTTTATTTCAGTCTGTGTATGCTTGATTTCTAGTTGGTCCTTTTTTTTTTCTGTGAGGGTCTGGTTCGTATCCTCAGAGGTCTTGTACATTTCCCTGAGGGTCTCATTCATTTCTTTGTAAGTATCATTCATCTCCTTGTAAGTCTCATTCATTTGCTGGTTGGTCTTGTTTATTTCCTGGTAATTCTCATTAAGTTGATCAGCCTTTTGTAGGAGCCTCTTGAAAAGCCTTATAACCGTGGTTTTGAACTCTATGTCTTGTCGTCTTTTCTCCTCCATTTCTTTCACACCTGGTTTCTTTCCATGTCTCTGCATGGTGGCTGCTTTATGTGGTAGATATCCTCAAAGGGACAGTGGCTCAGTCTCCCCGGTTACCTGAGGTGGGTACTCTTATTGCAATCCTTTATGGGTTGTATTCAGTGTTTTTGAATTTAAACCCAGCTTGTTGTTGTTAGCCCTAGGAGGGTTTGACCTCCAGGCCAATTGGCTGTGAAGGGAGACTGTGTTCAGGTTGGATGGGCGGAGTCTCTGGGCTGCTCGGCAGCGGCAGCTGGGTCTTATGCAGAGCTCGCCGCGCAGGTCTCTGTTGGATGGGGATGGCTGCAGACCCCTCCAAGAGAAAGCCGCTAGTCTCTTCCCCTTGCCAGACAACTCCGCCTTTCCCCAAATGTGCCTGCACACCAAAAGTCCAGCCCAGGGCTGTAAAATAGATGGTTTCCGGAACCAGGAGACAAGTTTCCAGGGGGCAAGTCGCGGGTTTGCGCGACCCTTGGGACTAGGAGCTTCTGCCTCGCCCCGCTTAAATCCTGCCGGTCCCTGCTCCAGCCCCCGCCCGCGCGCGCGACCAGGGCGGCTCCTAACCTCTTTCCGTCTGAAAGGCTGTGGTCCCGTCGGTCCTGAGTCTGTGTCCCACCTCTGCTCCTATTAGTGGAGTTTACATTCAGCCAGCTTTCTGGCGATTCTGGGTGCTTGTCTGTTCTGCTGTTATGTTGTAGTTCTTAAATCGTTGCGCGGGGCAGAACAATAGGTGTTTGCTTATGCCGCCATCTTGGTGTCGACACGGCAGTTTTGAAATTTTAGCTATCTTTTTTTCTTTTAATCCTTAACCAAGGTTATGTTTTATTGATTATTAGAGAGGGAAGAAGGGAGAGAGAGACATTGATGTGAGAGAAACATGGATTGGTTGCCTCCTGTATGTGTCCAGACCAGGGATTAAAACCACAACCTGGGTATGTGACCTGTCTAGGAATTGAACCTGAAGCCTTTTGGTGCACAGGTGATGCTCCAACCAACTGAGCCATATGGCCAGGGCAGCAGCTATCTTTTTCATTTTTTCAGGTTTTTTAGAGATTAATTAACTTACAATAAAAATCACCCTTTTTATTATACACTTCTACAAGTTTTAACAATATATGGCTAAGTAGCTAGTACCACAGTTAAGATATAGCCATTTCAATTACTCCCCCTAATTCTCTTGTGGCCATTTTAGTCAAACTCTATTTAAACACCAGTTTTTGGCAACCATTTATCTGCTCTCTGTCCCTATACTTTTGGCTTTTCTAGAAAGTTATGTAAATAGAATCATGCAATATTCTATTATGAAGTCTGTTGTCTTTGGCTTTTTCTCTTGGAAAAAGTACATTTGAATTTCATGAATGGTGTCCATTCTTCTTTGACACTGAGTACTGTTCCATTGTGTGGAGTACAAGTTTGTTATCTGCTTATCAGTAGAAGGATATTTGGGCTGTTTGGGGGTGAATAAAGTTGCTATAAGCATCAGGTACAGGTTCTATGTGAATGTAAGTTTTCATTTCTCTTGGGTAAATACCCAGAAGTGGGATTGCTCAGTCAAATGGTATGTGTTTATAAGAAATGTTGAGCCCATTTCCCAAAGTGATCTTACTGTTTGCACTCAACAGCAACGATGTCACAGGCTCCAGCTGTTCTGTATCCTCACCATTTTTATTTTAGTTTTTATTCTAGTTTTTCTAATTGTTGAATTAATTTGCATTTTTTCCTAATGACTAATCTAGTTGATCATTTGCTTATTTGCCATCTATGTCACTTCTGTTTAAATTCTTTGCCCACTTTTAAAATTGGATTGTTTGTTTTCTCATTTTTTTGAGAAATTGTGGATGCCAGTCACTGGGAGGGGGGTGAGGGCATGTGCTGGGAGGTAGCGGAGGCTGGGGGAAGGTCAATTGGAAAAAAAATGGAGAGATATGTACTACTATTTGTAATGCTTTAAGCAATAAAAAATACATACTTGGCAAATATTTTCTTTCCTTCTGTGGCCTCTGGTTTTATTTTTTTAATCATGTCATTTGATGAAGTCCAATTTATCAATCTTTCTCTTGAATGTGAATTTATTGTGGAATCTAAAAAATATTTGCTTACACCAAGATCACATACATTCTCTTCTATATTTTCTTATAGAAGTTTTATGATTTTAGATTATATGTTTAGGTCTATGAAGTGCTAAATAAGTGTCAGTTAGGTCAATTTGGTTCATATTGTCTTTTGAGTCTTACCAGTTTTCTGTTTAATTGTATGAATTATTAAGAGATAAATATTATGAGTGGATCAAAATATGGTACATCTACACAATGGAATACTAAGCTCTGCTAAAAAAGAAGGAATTCCTACCATTTGCAAAAACATGGATGGAACTAGAGAGCATTATGCATAGTGAAATAAGCCAGTCAGAGAAAGATAAGTATCACATGATCTCACTCATTTGTGGAATTAAATGAACAACATAAACTGATGAACAAAAACAGTTCCAGAGATAGAGAAACATTGATCAGACCATCAAACCTCAGAGGGAAGGTAGAGAAGGGTGGGGATAAGGGGGAGAGATCAACCAAAGGATTTATACGCATGCACATGGGCATAACCAATGGACACAGACAACAAGCGGGTGAGGGCATGAGTGAGGGGGGATGGAGGTAATGGGGGAATAAGGACACATATGTAACACCTTAATCAATAAAGAAATTTATTTAAAAAAGAGACAAATATTGAAATCTTTAATTATAATTAATGTTTTTTAAATTTCTCATTTCATCAGTTTTTGATTTATGTATTTTGAAACTCTATTTTTATTTTGTTTTATTTTACTTTTTTAATTAAAATTTTTTTTATTGTTGACACTATTACAGATCCCCCCTATTTCCTCCCCTTTGCCTACCTCCACCCAGCGCCTGCTCTCTTGGTCCTCACCACACTATTATCTATGTCCATAGCTATGCATCCATGTTCTTCAGCTAATCCTGTTTAAAAAGTTATTTTAAAATTTATTATTAATTTTAGAGAAAGAGGAATAGAGGAGAAAGAGAGAGATAGAAAGAGAAAGAGAAAAAGAGATATCAATTTGTTGTTCCACTTATTTATGCATTTATTGGTTGATTCTTGTATGTGTCCTGACTGGGGATTGAACCCGCTACCTTGGCATGTCAAGGCAATAACCAGCTGAGCTACCCAGCTAGGGCTCTTGTAGCTATATTTTTTATTAGGTCTCTTAATTATGATATATAATCAATTTTTATTTTTGGCAATATTTATTTCTGCCTTTTTTGATATTAATGTAGATATGTTAGCTTTATTTTGATTAGCATTAACATGATATGCATGATATCTTTTTCTATGCTCTTATGTGTTTAAAAAACATATTTTTATTGATTTCAGAGAGGAATGAGAGAGAGATAGAAACATCAGTGATGACAGAGAATCATTGATTGGCTTCCTCTTGCATGGGCCCATAAAACAACCTGGTCGTGTGCCCTGACTGGGAATCAAACTGTGACCTCTTGTTCATAGGTTGACACTCAACCACTGACCCAGAGCCAGTGGGCACTTTTTAAAAACTGATTTTATATTTAAAGTGAATGTCTATTGGCAATTATAATCGAGTCTGCTTTTTCTTTTCAAATCCAATCTGACCATCTCTCTCTTAATTGGGAGGTTTAGGCTATTTCTAATTAATATAGATATCTATTTTGAGTTTAAATCCACTGTTTTATATTTGTCTTATCCCTTCTTTGTTCTCCTTTCTTTTTTGTCCATCCCTTCCTTCTTTTGGATGAATTATTTTCTATAACATAATTTTATTCCATATTATCTTATTAACTGTATATCATGTTTTTTTTACTAGTTGCTCTAAGGTTTATCATTTAATCTTTAACTTATCATAATATCATCTTATCCTAAACAATAAAAGCCCAGCAACCAAAATGGTGGAACAACCAGAATGACCTTGCCCCCAGTGGGCAGTTAGGGGCGATCAAGCAGTCAGGCAGAGGTGGTTAGAGGCGATCAGGCAGGCAGAAGTGGTTAGGGGCGATCAGGCAGACAGGTGAATGGTTAGGGGTGATCAGGCAGACAGGCAGAGGCAGTTAGGGGCAATAAAGCAGGCAGACGAGTGGTTAGGGGAGATGAGGCAGGCAGTCAGAGGTGGTTTGGGGTGATCAGGCAGGCATGTGATTGGTTAGGGGTGATCAGGCAGGCAGGTGAGCAGTTAGGAGCCAGCGGTCCCAGATTGCAAGAGGGATGTCTGATTGCTGGTTTAGGCCTGATCCACAGGGATCAGGCTTAAGCCAGCAGTCAGCATCCCCCGAAAGGTCCTGGATTGTGAGAGGGTGCAGGCCAGCCTGAGGGATCCCCTCCCTGTGCACTAATTAGTGTACCGGCCTCTGGTTTCTTTTATAACATAAGAACCTTGCAATAGCAACCTTTTTTTTTTTTTTATCTTCTTTCATCCTTTGTGCTATTGTCAACATATATTTTACTTGTGTTTATGTGATAAATTCCACCCCACATTGCTATTATTTTTGTTTTAAACAATTATATTTTCTGTCAAATCTCAGAGGAAAGTGGGGGTGTATGGGAAGAGATTAACAAAAGCACTTGTATGCATATATGCACAAACCATGGATACAGACAATAGTGTGGTGAAGGCCGAAGGCAGGGGCTGACTAGAAGGGGGTCAATGAGGGAAAAAAGGGGACATATATAATACTTTCAACAATAAAGGTAGAAAAACACATATTTATATTTCAAATATATTAAATATTTAAAAAGTCTTTTAAGCTTACTCACGCATTTATAATTTTTAGGGGTTACAATTCATTAGATTAAACACAGATCCCCAGATTTTCAACTGGAAATATTGTTATTCTGCCTAAGGAATTTGCTTGAGCAACAGATCTTCAGGAAATGAGTTCACTCAGATTTTGTCTAAAAGTCTTTATTTGACCTCCATTTTTAAGAGTTTTTTTTCCTTGCTTTGCAAAGATTTCTAGTTCAACAGAGTCTTTTTTTTTTTAGTATTTCAATACTTTAAAGATATTGCTCCACCATCTTCTTGCTTTCATAGTTTCTGGTGATAAATCTGCCATCAAAAGTCTTTGCTTTTATCAGTGAAAAGGAAAAAGTTAAAAACATGAGGAGAGTTTAAGGGACCACTGGGACAACAACAATTGTTACAACACTACAACATAAAAATATCAGAAGGAGAAAAGAAAGTGAGAAATTGAGAAGCTATTTGAATATATAATGACTAGAAATTTTTCTAACCTGGTAAAGGAAAAAGACACATAAACCCAGGAAATGCAAAGAATTCCAAAGGATGAACCAAAGAGGCCCACCCCTGTAAATAAAATCAGAAATAAAAAAGGAGAAGTGACAACTGATTCCACAGAAACACAAAGGTTTACAAGAAAATATTATGAATAATTATATGCCAACAAATTGGACAATCTGGAAGACATTAATAAATTTATAGAAACATATAATCTTCTAAGATCAAATCAAGAAAAAACAGAAAATCTGAACAGACCATTTATAACCAACAAAATGGAAGCAGTAAAAAACAAACAAACAGACAAACAAACAAACAAACAAACTCTTGGACCTGATGGCCTCAGAGGTAAATTTTCCAAACATTCAATTAATTAACATTTATTCTCGAATTATTTTAAAAAATTTAGAAGGAGGCCCTAGCTGGTTTGGCTCACTGAATAGAGCATTGGCTTGCAGACTGAAGGATCCTGGGTTCAAATCCAGTCAAGAACTCATGCCAGGTTGCAGACTTGGTCTCCATCTGGGGGGTGGGGTGGGGAGGAGGTACAGGAGGCAATGGTTCTCTCTTATTGATGTTTCTATCTCTCTCTCCCTCTCCTTTCCTCTCTGAAATAAAAAAATATATGTTAAAAAAATTAAAACGAGGGAAGACTCCCAAGTTATTTATGAGGCCAGCATTATCCTGATTCCAAACCATTAAACTCCTTGAAGAAAATATAGGCCGCAAAATCTCAGACATTTCTCTTGGCATTATTTTTTTTCTGACATCTCCTTGGGAAAGGCAAACAGAAGAAAAAATAAATAAACAAAGGGACTACATCAACTAAAAATTTCCTGCCTAGCAAAGGAAACCATCAACAAAACAAAGAGACAACCCACTGTATGGGAAAACATGTTAGCCAATGATACATCTGACAAGAAGTTAATATCCAAAGTTTATGAAGAACTCACACAACTCAGCACCCAAAACATGAACAATCCAATTAAAAAGTGGGGAGAGCACCCCCATAGACACTTCTCCAAAGAGGGCACACAGAAGGCCAATGGACATGAAAAGATGCTCAATATCACGAACCATCAGAGAAATGCAATTTAAAACCGCAATGAGTTATCACTTCACACCTGTCAGAATGGCTACCATCAATAAGTCAACAAACAAGTGCTGGAGAGGATGTGGAGAAAGAAGAACCACTGTGCACTGTTGATGGGAATGCAGATTGTTGCAGCTACTGTGGAAAACAGTATGGAGTTTCCTCAAAAAAATTAAGAATGGAACTGCCCTATGAACTGCCTTATGAACCAGTAATTCCAGTTCTGGTTATATATCTGAAGAAACCCAAAACACTAATTCAAAAGGATATATGCACCCTTCTGTTTACTGCAGTGTTATTTACACAATAACCAAGATATAGAAGCAACCCCAGTGCCCATCACTAGATAGTGAATAAAAAAAGTGGTGGGCCCAGCCAGTATGGCACAGTGGTTGAGTATTGATCTATGAATCAGGAGGTCATGGTTCGATTCCCAGGTAGGGTACAGGCTTGAGGCCCAGTAGAGGGCTTGCAGGAGGCAGCCAATCAATGATGCTGTCTCATCATTGATGTTTCTCTCTTTTCTTCTCCTCTCTGAAATCAATAACATATATATTTTTAAAAGGTAGTGGTACATATATACAATGAAGTATTACCATAAAAAATAATAAAATGTTACCATTTGTGACAGCATAGGTGGACTTGGAGGCTATTATACTAAGTGATATAAATCAGAGAAAAACAAATACCATATGATTTCACTTATATGTGGAATCTAAAGAACAAAATAAGCAAACAAAACAGAAACAGACTCAGATACAGAGAATAGATTGATGATTGCCCAAAAGGAGGTGGGTTAAAAGTCTAGGAAAAATTGGTGAAGGGATTAAGAACTATAAATTAGTAGTTCTAAAATAGTCACTGGATGTAAAGTACAGCATAGGGAATATAGTCCATTTTATAACTCTGAATGGAGTCACATAGGTAACTTATCAGGGTAATCACTTCGTAAGTTACATAAATGTCTAATGACTATGTTGTACATCTGAAACTAATTCAAAGCAATGTTGAATGTAAACTGTAGTTGGAAAAATATTTTTAAAAGTCTTTGCCCTTTTGAATATAAAGTGTTATCTTTAAAAAATTATCTTTATTATTGAAGTATTATAGATGTCCCCTTTTATTCCCATTAACCCCTTCAAGCCCATTCCGTCTGTTGCCACAGGCCTTCACCAGAGTAATGTCTGTGTCCTTGGGTTATGCATATATGCATACAAGTTCTTTGGTTAATCTCTTCCCACACACTCACCAAACTACACCACCCCCCCACCCCTGAGATTCATCAGTCTGTTCCATGTTTCTATGTTTCTGGATCTGTTTTGTAAATCAACTTATTTTGTTCTTTAATTCCACATATGAGTGAGATCATGTGATAATTGTCTTTCCCTGACTGGCTTATTTTGCTTAGCATAATACTCTCCAGGTCCCTCCATGCTGTCTCAAAGGGTAAGAGATCCTTCTCTTTTACTGCTGCACCGTATTCTATGGTATAAATGTACCACAGCTTTTTTTATCCACTGGTTTACTGATTGGGGCTTGGGCTGTTTCCAGATTTTAGCTACTTTAAATTGCACTGCTATGAACATAGGGATGCATATGCTTATTTCTGATTGGTGTTTTGGGTTTCTTAGGATATATTCCTAGAAGTGTGATCACTGGGTCAAAGGCAGTTCCATATTTACTTTTTTGAGGAAACTCTATACTGTTTTCTATAGTGGTTGCACCAGTCTGCATTCCCACCAGCAGTGCACTAGGGTTCCCTTTGTCCACATCCTCACCAGCACTTGTTGATTGTTGATTTGTTGATGGCAGCCATTCTGGTATGAGATGATACTTCATTGTTTTAATTTGCATTTTTCTGATAATTAGTGATTTTGAGTATTTTTTTTCATATGTATTTTGGTCATCTGTGTGTCCACTTCTAAGTGTATACTGGTATTTAGGACCCTTGCCCATTTTTTAATTGTATTGTTGGTCTTCCTTTTGTTGATGGTTTCTTTTGCTATACAGAAGCTTTTTATTTTGATGAAGTCCCATTTGTTTATTTTCTCTTTAGTTTCACTTGCCCTAGAGATGTATCAGCAAACATATTGCTATGAGAGATGTCTGAGATTTTGCTGCCTATGTTTTCTTCTAAGATTTTTATGGTTTGAGACTTTTAAGTCTTTTATATATTTTGAGTTTATTCTTGTGTATGGTGTAAGTTGGTGGCCTAGTTTCATTTTTTTTGCATGTATCTTTCCAATTTTCTCAACACCATTTATTAAAGAGACTGTCTTACATCCTTTTTCAAATATTAATTGAGCTTAATGGCTTGTATTGATTTCTGGTTTCTCTGTTCTGCTCCATTGGTTTATATGCCTGTTCTTGTGCAGTAACAGGATGTTTTGAGTACAATGGCTTTGTAGTATAACTTGATATCTGGTAATTATGATCCCTCCAACTTTGTTCTTCTTTCTAAAGATTGATAAAATTATTTAGGGTCTTTAAAAAAATTTTAATAAATCTTTATTGTTCAGATTATTATAATTGTTTCCCCCCCCCATAACTCCCCTCCACCTGGTTCCCACCCCACCCTCTGCCCTTACCTACCCCTACCTTCCTAATCCATAGGTGTATGATTTTTGTCCAGTCTCTTCCCTCACCCCTCACACCACTTTCCCCCGGAGAATTGTCGGTTCACTCCCTTTCTATGCTCCTGATTTTATTATATTCATCAGTTTATTCTGTTCATCAGATTTTTAATTCACTTGATTTTTAGATTCACTTGTTGATAGATATGTATTTGTTCTTAATTTTTATCTTTATATTTTCTTCATCTTCCTCTTCTTAAAGGATATCTTTCAGCATTTCTTATAATACTGGTTTGGTGGTGATGAACTCCTTCAGCTTTTTCTTATCTGTGAAGCTCTTTATCTGGCCTTCAATTCTGAATGATAGCTTTGCTGTGTAGAGTAATCTTGGTTGTAGGTTCTTGCTATTCATCACTTTGACTATTTCTTGCTATTCCCATCTGGCCTGCATAGTTTCTGTTGAGAAATCAGCTGTCACTTCAATGGGTGGTCCCTTGTAGGTAACTAACTGTTTTTCTCTTGCTACTTTTAATATTCTCTCTTTGTCTTTTGCTCTTGGCATTTTATTTTATTTTTTTTATTTTTAAAATTTTTTATTCTTTAAAGTATTACAAATAGTGGTACATATGTTTTCCTTTTTCCCCTCATTGTTCTACCCACAGCCTCCCTACCCCTAGCACATGTCCTCACCTGCCCCCCCCCCCGCCTCCTGCCCAGTGTCTTGTATCCATTGGTTATGCTTATGTGCATGCATACAAGTCCTTCTGTTGATCTTTTACAGCCCCGCTCCCCACCCTCCCCAGCCTTCCCGCTATAGTTTGACAATCTGTTCAATGCTTCTTTGCCTCTATATCAATCTTTTCTCCCTGTTTCTTTTCTTTAAAAAGATCTTGCATCTGCATACTGGAAATAAATGTATAAGAACAAAAAATGTTTGAGTTTCAGTTTCAATGTCCAAC
Source organism: Antrozous pallidus (assembly GCA_027563665.1). Lineage (NCBI taxonomy): Eukaryota > Metazoa > Chordata > Mammalia > Chiroptera > Vespertilionidae > Antrozous > Antrozous pallidus. The sequence goes on along the minus strand of CM050510.1, from coordinate 66,242,320 downwards.
TGTTCTGAGTCTCATTTTCAATGTCAAATAGTTCCTTATGTGTACATGTCAGCAATGGTATCTGGATGGTGGACATATGGTGGCAATGCAGGTTCCACCTTCTCTGGTTTGGTCCTGGGCCACCTGCAGTGACGCACAGCTGCTGACTGCTAGCATGGCAAGGTGTCGTCGGTGTCTTTCATCTCTGGAATGTCTTCATGGTTGGAACAGACCTGTCAGTTCCTCATTGTTGCAGGAACTCATATGGTTTGGAGTTGTTTTCTGAAAATATGAAAACATATTCTCGACCAAAAGTTAATAGAGGGATCTTTTCTGTAAATTAGACTTGGGATTCTTTTAATTTTTGCCCAAATGATTTTTCTTTTGCTTATTTTGACATCATGTGTATTTTTCATGGGTGTCCTGCTGTTGGAATTACAAATGGAAGTTACTTTTCTGGAGTAAGAATTTTCTAGATGTAATTTACTTACAGGATATTTTTCCTTACATGATATTACCCCCCACCCCCCTTTTTTGATTAATGGTGGCTTTTGGAAATTTTATATTGCAGTCTTGGTAACTTTAAATTTTAATTTTTGCACACAAATATGACTGCTTTAGGTTCTTTGGATGTTAGGCAATTTTACAATGAGATTAACTAGTAATAGAAATGTTAGTTAATAGTTTAGGAATAGCTTTTTGTCCAGTACACTTAAATTTTCTTGAGTATTCACTTATTTCACTTGGCCAATTTAAATTAATCTGAAAACTTGATTACTATTTTACTGTCAAATTTAATACTCAAGCAAAAATCTTAGTTTACCCTGTAAATATTAGTGGAAAGAATTATTTGCATTCTTGAGTAGGCCCTGAGCATTCCTGGTACTAGACTAAATTTAGATATAGAGCAGCTGTTGCTGGCTGAGTCTCTGTCTGCCACCTGGGTCCCCATATGAGTTGTGTGTGGGAGGCGAAGTAGCCATGGAGGCAGGAGACCTCCCTCAGAAAGGGTGAGAGTTCAGGCCCCTGCAAGGTTAGTGGGTGAGGGTCTGTGCCCCACCTCTGTTGACCTTTTAGTTCTCTCCTGTTGGCCTCTCTGCGACTGTGCCTGTCTTAGGTTGTTCTTTCCCTGAGGAATCTTACCCGTCTCTGGCTAACTAAGCCATCCTTCGGGGCCAAACAGGGTAATGTGAGGTTCAGTTCTGTCTCCTTTCTAGTCAAAGCCCTCATGGCCTCCACGTCCAGCACCTGCCTTGGGGTCCCCTTGCCTGCTGGCGGTGTCCCGGTACTGATCACATATCTCGGGGGACCCAGATTTCTTCTCCAGGGAGGGCTCAGCTCACACCATTGGGTGAGAGACAGATCCATAGTGCCAGCCACCTAGAGGCTTCAACCACAGCTTGAAATGAAAGCTCACACAACAGCTGTGTGCACTTGGATTATAAGAAGAGGGTCCCTCTTGGCAAAAAGGGCAAGAGGGGCCAATATAGAATGCTCAAGTGCCTTCCCAGTGCTTTAATTCTTTCTGAAAGGGATTAATTCCTTTCCTGTATTTTTTTAAATTGCTGCCAAACAAACAAAGCATTAGTTTATAAGTTTCTTTAGGATAATTGAACAATATGTCATTGTCAAATATAAAAATTATAATGTTCTTATAGTCTAATATCATGTAAGTGTATTATAGTGTCACGAGGTTAAGGAGGGCCTAGCCTAAGGACTGGTGTCCATAGGAGATGACATGCTCTAGGCCATGTCAATTCAGTCTCAAACTAGCTGCCAATTTTTAAAAATAGCTTTATATAAACTTTGTCAGGGATGTAAAAACACAAATTACTTACTTTAGTTCAAAAGGTCAAATATATTGACTTTCCCCCTTACTCCTACCACCTCCTACTTACCCTGAGGTTTGACGTTCTGTGGACATTTCTCAGTCTCTAGATTTGTTCTTGTTTATCAGTCTATGTCATTCATTATATTCCACAAATGAGTGAGATCATGTGATATTTATCTTCATCTGCCTGATTAATTTCACTTAGCATAACACTCTCTAGCTCCATCCATGTTGTTGCAAATGGTAGGAGCTCCTTCTCTTTTACCGCAGCGTAGTATTCCATTGTGTAGATGTACCACAGTTTTTTAATCCACTCATCTACTGATGAGTTTCCAAATCTTAGCTATGGTAAATTGTGTTGCTATGAACATAGGGGTGCATATATCCTTTCTAATTCGTTTTTCTAGTTTCTTGGGATATATTCCTAGAAATGGGATCACTGGGTCAAATGGGAGCTCCATTGTTAGTTTTTTGAGGAAACTCCATACTGTTCTCCACAGTGGCTGCACCAGTCTACAATCGCACCAGCAGTGCACGAGAATGCCTTTTTCTCCACATCCTCGCCAGCACTTGTTGTTTGTTGATTTGTTGATGTCAGCCATTGTGACGGGTGTCAGATGGTACCGCATTGTCCTTTTGATTTGCATCTCTCGGATAATTACTGACTTTGAGCAGGTTTTCATATGTCTTTGGGCCTCCCTTTTGTCTTCTTTCAAAAAGATTTTGTTTAGGCCTGTTGCCCATTTTTTTATTGGATCATTTGTCCTACTTTTATTAAGTTGTATGAGTTGCCTGTAGATGCTTGAGATTAAAACTTTATCACTGATAACATTTGCAAATATGTTCTCCCATACAGTGAGTTTTCTTGTTGTTTTGTAGATGGTTTCTTTAGCTGTGCAAAAGCTTTTTATTTTGATGTAATCCCATTTGTTTATTTTCTCTTTAGCTTCCATTGCCCTAGGAGCAGTGTCACCGAAGAAGTTCTTTCGGCATATGTCTGAGATTTTTCTTCCTGTGGATTCCTCTAACATTTTTATGGTTTCCCATCTTATGTTTAAGTCCTGTATCCATTTTGAGTTTATTTTTGTGTATGGTGTAAGTTGGTGGTCTAGTTTCATTTTTTTGCATGTATCTGTCCAATTTTCTCAACACCATTTATTGAAGAAACTGTTCATGCCTCCTTTGTCAAATATTAATTGAGCATAATGGTTTGGGTTGATATATGGATTGTTTATTCTATTCCATTGGTCTATATGTCTGTTCTTGTGCCAGTACCAGGCTGCTTTGAGAACAGTAGCTTTGTAATACAGCTTATAATCTGGTATTGAAATCCCACTGACCTTGTGCTTCTTTCTCAGGATTGCTATGGCTATTTGGGGTCTTTTTTTTATTCCAGATGAATTTTTGGAGAGTTCTTTCTAGGTCTGTGAAATATGTTGTTGGAATTTCAATGGGGAGTGCATTAAATTTGTAGATTGCTTTGGGTAGTATGGACATTTTAATGATGTTGATTCTCCCAATCCATGAACATGGTATATTCTTCCACCTGTTTACATCTTTCTCAATCACTTTTTTAGTGTCCTATAGTTTTCTGCAAATAGGTCTTTTACCATCTTAGTTAAGTTTATTCCTAGGTATCTTAATTTTTTTGGTGTGATGGTAAATGGGATTGCTTTTTTTAGTCTCTCTTTCTGTAAGTTCACTATTGGTGTATAGTAATGCCACAGATTTCTGGGCGTTAATTTTGTATCCTGCTACGTTGCTGAACTCATTATTAAGTCTATTAGTTTTTTTATGGAGTCTTTTGAGTTTTTTATGTGCAATATCATATCATCTGCAAATAAGGATAGCTTACTTCTTCTTTTCCAATTTGGATGCCTTTTATTTCTTCTTCTTGTCTAATTGCAATTGCTAATACTTCCAGTACTATGTCAAACAGGAGTGGTGAGAGTGGGCATCCCTGTCTAGTTCCTGTTCTTAGGGGAAATCGTTGTAGTTTTTGCCCATTGAGTATGATGTTTGCTGTGGGTTTATCATATATGGCTTTTATTATGTTGAGGTATGATCCTTCTATTCCTATCTTGTTGAGAGTTTTTATCAAGAAAGGGTGTTAGATTTTGTCAAATGCTTTTTCTGCATCAATTGATATGACTATGTGATTTTTATCTGTCAATTTGTTTTTGTGATGTATCACATTTATTGATTTGCGGATATTGTACCATCCTTGCATTCCTGGGATAAATCCAACTTGGTCATGGTGTATGATCTTTCTGATGTACTGCTGGATCCAATTTGTTGGAATTTTATTGAGGATTTTGACATCTACAGTGATGAGGGTTATTGTCCTGTAATTCTCTGTCTTTGTGTCATCTTTATCTGGTTTTGTTATTAGGGTGATGCTGGCTTCATAGAAAGAGTTTGGAAGTGTTCCATCCCTTGAATTTTCTGGAATAGTCTGAGGAGGACAGGTTTTAGTTCTTCCTTAAAATTTTGGTAAAACTCTCCTCTGAAGCCGTCTGGCCCTGGGCTTTTGTTTGCTGCAAGCTTTTTGATGAGTGCTTCAATTTTTTCCATAGTTATTGGTCTATTGAGCTATTAAATTCTTCCTGATTGAATTTTGGGAGGTTATATTTTTCTAGAAATATATCCATTTCCTCCAGGTTGTCCAGTTTGTTGGAGTAGAGTTGTTCATAGTATTTTTTAACAATCCTTTGTATTTTGATGCGGTCTGTTGTTAATTCCCCTCTTTCATTTCTGATTTTATTTGTTAGGGTTCCCTCTCTTTTTTTCTTGGTGAGTCTGGCTAGATATTCATCAATCTTGTTTATCCTTTCAAAGAACCAGCTCTTGGTTTTGTTGATCTTTTGTATTGTTTCTTTGGTCTCTATGTCGTTTATCTCTGCTCTGATGTTTACTATTTCCTTCCTTCTGCTTACACTGGGCTTTTCTTGTTGCTCTCTTTCTAACTCTTTGAGTTGTTGGGTTAGATAATTTATTGCCACTGTTTCTTGTTTTTTTTTTTGTTTGTTTGTTTGTTTGTTTGCAGTAGGATTGTAGAGCTATGAACTTCCCTCTCAAAACTGCTTTTGTTGTGTTTCATAGATTTTGGATTGTTGTGCTATCTTTGTCATTTGTTTCCATGATGTTTTCTATTTCTTCCTTGATCTCTCTGGTAACCCAGTCATTGTTTAATAGTATGCTGTTTAGTCTCCATGTGTTTGATTTCTTTGGATTGTTTTTATTGTAGTTGATTTCCAGCTTTATGCCACTGTGATCTGAGAATATGCTTGATATGATTTCTATCTTCTTGAATTTGGAGAGACTTTGCCTGTGACCCAACACATGGTCTATCTTTGAGAATGACCCATGGGCACTTGAAAAGAATGTATATTTTGTGGCTTTGGGGTGAAATGATCTGAAGATGTCAATTAATTCCATCTGGTCTAGTGAGTCATTGAGGATTGATGTTTCTTTACTGATTTTTTGTTTAGAGGATTTGTCCAATGGTGATAGTGGGGTATTAAAGTCTCCTACCATGATTGTATTGCTGTCTATCTCTCCCTTGATATCCTCCAGGAGTTTTTTTTAATGTATTTGGGTGCTCCCGTATTGGGTGTGTATATGTTTACTAGAGTTATCTCTTCTTGTTGGATTGCTCCCTTTAGTATTATGAAGTGGCCTTCTTTTTCTCTTATGTCCTTCACTTTGAGATCTAATTTATCAGTTATAAGTATTGCTACCCCAGCTCTTTTTCCATTTATATTTGCCTGAAGAACCTTTCCCATCCTTGCACCCTCGGTCTGTGTGTGTCCTTTTTTCAGAAGTGGGTTTCTTGTAGATAGCAAGGTGGGTTATGTTTTCTTATCCAGTCCGTTACCCTATATCTTTTGATTGGAGCATTTAATCCATTTACATTTAAAGTTATTATTGATAGGTAGTTATTTGTCGCCATTTTTGTTCTTTACCCCTGTGTTCCTTCTTTGCTTCCTATTTCTTTTTACAACAGACCCTTTAGCATTTCCTGCATTGCTGGTTTGGTGGTAATGAATTCCCTTATTCCTTTTTTGTCTGTGAAGCTCCTGATTTGATCTTCAATTTTGGTTGATAGCCTTGCTGGGTACAGTATTCTAGGATTCAGACCCTTCCTTTGCATGACTTTGTATATTTCATTTCATTCCCATAAGGCCTGATAAGTTTCTGTTGAGAAATCACTTGTTAGTATGATGCGGGTTCCTTTGTAGGTGACTTTCTGTCTCTCTCTGGTGGCTTTTAAGTTTCTTATTTTGTCATTGGTGTTTGCCAATTTAATTATAATGTGCCTTGCTGTGGGTCTTTTGGGGTTCATTTTGCTTGGGACTCTGTGAGCTTCTTGGATTTGTGTGGGTTTTTCTTTCTTATATCAGGGAAGTTTTCTGTCATTATTTCTTCCAACAGGTTTTCTATTCCTTGCTCCGTTTCCTGTCCTTCTGGAAGCCCAATTATATGGATGTTGTTTTGTTTCATGTTGTCCCAAAGTTCTCTTAGGCTCTCCTCCTGCTTTTTAATTTTTTTTTAGAAGCTGGTCTACTTGTGCATTTTTTCCTACCTTGTCTTCTAGATCACTGATGCAGTCCTCTGCTTCTAGTCTACTCTTGATACTTTCTATTGAGTTTTTACTTCAGCGATGTCACTTTTCATTTCTTCTTGGCTCTTCTTTATTTCTTCTTGGCTCTTCCTCATTTCTTCTTGGGTCTTCCTCATTTCCTCTTGGTTCTTCTTCAATTCCTCTTGGTTCTTACTTATATTATCAAATTTGTCTTCCATTCTTTTCAGCCACCTTATGACCATTTCTCTGAATTCTTTCTAACAGGTTGCTTTCTTCTATTTCGTTTACCTCCTTTTCTGGTGAGGTTTGTTTTTCTTTTATATCTAGGCTCTTTATTTGTCTTCCCATCATCTTTCTTATCTGTGTGTCTGGTTATGTAATTCTCATTCTCCTGTATTGATTTAAAGGCACAAAATACAACACAACCAGGTGTAACGCACCAGGCACTAACAGGAATTTATTCACAGTATTGGTAACTGCAAATAAAGGTGATCACCAGAGAAAGGCAAATTCGGTGATATGTGAGAAAGAAGAAAGAGAAAACACACACACACACACACACACACACACACACACACACATAGATACTTACACACCCACACCCACACACAGAAAAAAGAAAGAAAGGAATGCCAAAATGAAATTGGGAAAAGGCAAAGAAGTAAAGAAAGAAAGAAAGGAAGGAAGAAAGAAGGAAAGAAAAGGGGAATAAACTATAAATGTGGTGTGAAAACTCCTATAGGACAGCCACTAATCTGAACAAAATCTAGCAACAAGTACCTGGAGATTGATACAAACTACATACAACAACTAATATCGAGGGAGGTGAGGGAATACAGAAGCAAAAATCTGTCAAAAAACAATGCAAATGAGAACAACAAAACTAAAAATCAACACCAAAAAAACCAACCAACCAACCAACCAAACAAACAAACAAACAAAAAAACCCTCCACAAAACAAACCAAAAGAAAAAAAAATAAGAAACCAATCTCACAAACCTGCATTAAAAATCGACATAATCAACAGTCAAGTAAACAACAACAACAGGGCAGAGAGAAAAACAATTTAGGATAGTGAAGTGAGAGAAGCAAGAGGTATGTATGGGTTTGGAGTAGATGATTAGAGATTAGATATATAAGTGGGGTGAAATTTTAACAGGGGTAAAAAGGAAGAATAAGGTAAGTCTAAAGCAGGAAGAGTGTAAGGGAAACAAGGCACTAAATAGGGAAAGGTTAGCAAGAGAGTGGTGGCATAAAGGTCATGGTAAGGTAGAGTGAAAAGATACTAAAGGGTAGATAAAAATAGACTGTAGAACACTAATTCCAAAGTAGAATAAAGAGAAAATAAAATTAATTCCTTAATTTGTGTTACACAAGAGTCATTTTGTGATTCAGCCCCTGGGTGGCTGTGTTTCTGGATTGACCTCCGGGTCTATTGGTCCTCTCTAGCCTGAACTAAAATCCTGCTATGCCTGTGGTATTCAATATTGATTTGTGGGGATAGGCTGCCCCAGAGCTGTCTCTTTAATGGTGACTGCCTACTCTTATCCCCAGGCTCCATAAAAAAAGCTCTCCCCTGAGGTCTCCCAGGTTATCCCCCACCAGGGGATCCCACAATCCTGGTTTAGCACTCAGCAGCTCGGATTAGGAAAGGAAAAAACTCAAGTACGCAAACTCAGGTTCTGCAAGTATGTCTGCGCAAATCCCCTTTCCCCCTTGGGTTTAGCAGCCCTCCAAAAATTTTTGGGCTTCCCTCCTCTGTCAGGTCCAAATGGGTTGCTTTCTAGGAATCTCCTCTGCCACCAGTTTTGAGGGCCCTCTTCCATGTTTACCAGCTCCAACAGCCACGGACTTTTTTTCTTTTTTTCAGGCGCAGATCTCCTGGTTCTGCCTGCTCTCTGGGTCTCGAGCCCAAAGTAACCCCGGGGGAAATCTGACCTTTCCGTGAAGGAGTGCAGAGCTCCTTCAAATCCACACAACTGTGCCAACTAGGCACCAGTGTTCTGGGGGTCTCAGCTATCCAGTGCATACTGCAGCTGTATATTTTCAGGCCCTTTTCCTTCAAGATGGCATGGTTCCCCACTGAGCTGGTGGCTCCTCGAGAGAACCCAGCAGCAACTGGGCTGCTCAGTCAGGGGAGGCCAGTCCACTAGTCCCCTACCTTCTCTCGGAGCACAGCTGTCCCCCAACTTGCCAACAAACACTCCCCGCGCGACCCTCAGCTGCTCCCTCTACCTGCCCTGGGACACGATTCAAAATGTGTCCATCTGCTCCGCTGCCATTTTTTGATTCCCGTGCTCTTGGCATTTTAATTATGATGTGTCTTGGTGTGGTCCTCTTTGGGTTCCTTCTGTTTGGGGTTCTGTGTGCTTCCTGGAATTTTAAGTCTATTTCTTTCAACAGGTGGGGGAAGTTTTCAGTCATTATTTCTTCAAATAGGTTTTTAGTATCTTGCTATCCCTCTTCTTCTGGCACCCCCATAATTCGGATGTTGGTACGCTTGAAGTTGTCCCAGAGGCTCCTTACACTATCTTCATATTTTTGGATTCTTTTTTCTTTTTTAGTTGGGTGTTTTTTGCTTCTTTGTATTTCAAGTCTTTGATTTGATTCTTGAGATCCTCTAGTCTGCTATTGGATCTCTGTATATTATTTTTTATTTCAGTCAGTGTATGCTTAATTTCTAGTTGGTCCTTTTTCATATCCTTGAGGGTCTCACTAAATTTATTGGCCTGTTCTAGGAAATTCTTGAAAAACCTTATAACCGTGGTTTTGAACTATATAGCCAGTCATTTGCTTTCCCCCATTTCTTTCATTTGTGATCTGTTTCTTTGTCTCCACATTTTGCTGCTTTCCTGAGTTGATAGAGTGTCTTTGTGTGGTAGGTGTCCTCCAGGGGACAGTGGCTCAGCCTCCCCAGTTACCTGAGGTGGACACTCTTGGTGAACCCCTTTATGGGCTGTGTGCACAGTCTTGTTGTAGTTAAGCTTTGATTGCTGTTGGTATCATTGGGAGGAAATGACCTCCCGGCCAATTGGCTGTGAGGATCAGCTGTGTTTATGCTGGGAAAACTTGTGTGCTGGAGACTCCCTGATGAGATAAAACTTGAAAAAGCTTCTGTGCTCATCTTGGATTGGGCAGAGTCTCAGGGAGGAGCAAACAGCAATGCCTTCCCGTCAGCCCTGCCCTAAGAGACTTCTGTGTCTTAATCTCCGGGGATAATCACTGCAAGCACCTCTGAGAGAAAGTGCCTTAGTGTTTTGCCTGCTGCCAGACAGTCCATTTTCCCCCTGAATGTGTCTGGGTCCCCAGGGTCTCACCCGGTACTGAAGTTCAGAGCAGTTGGGAGCTTTTTTTCTCCCTCCTGATTGAGAAAGCAAACCACATACTCCGTTGCCAGCCCTTTCCGCATGTGCACGTGCCTCCGTACCTCTGCCTCCTGCAGCTCCTGTGAGTCTCAGTGTGTTTTTCTCTTTTTTTCTAGTTGTAGAATTTCCACTCAGCCGGCCTTCCTGTGGTTCTGGATGATGTCCATTTTGTCTTTTAGTTGTAATTTTGAAATTGTTGTGTGATGGAGCCGTTTAGGTGTTTACCTATGCTGCCATCTTGGTCTCTCTCTCTCTTACATCATTCTTTATTTCCAAATGGTCTACATCTTTCCTCTTTTCATTGAGCATCCTTGTAATCCTTATTCTGAATTTTATATCTGACTAGAGGCCCGGTGCATGAAATTTGTGCATGGGGGTGAGTGTCCCTCAGCCCAGTCTGTACCCTCTCCAATCTGGGACACCTCGAGGGATGTCTGACTGCCCGTTTAGGACTGATTCTGGTAGGATTGGGCCTATATGGCCAGTTGGACATCCCTCTCACAACCCAGGACTGCTGGCTCTAAACTGTTCACCTGCTTGCCTTCCTGATTGCCCCTAACTGCCTCTGCCTACCAGCCTGATCACTTCGTAAACACTCCCCTTCCAGCCTGATTGATCTCTAACTTTTCACAACCAGATGTTATGTGGGCACTTTGCACAGTTCTGGTGGGGATCCCAGTTTGGGGTTTAGATCCTAGAATTCTCAGTGGGAACCCCCCACAGCTGAGATATCTCTCTAAAACTTCAGCTGCTGCCTGTGGGAGCCTGACCAGCCAGCCCTCTTGAGTCTCTGCATTTCTTACCAGTCTCCATTTTATGTCCTTGGTAATACAGGTTCTCTCTTGCTAGTCTTCAGTTGATTATTCATGATAGCTTTTCTACAGTGTAGTTGTAATTTCAGTTTGGTCCTGGGAGAGTGTCAGTGTAGCTTCCATTTAATCTGATGCCATTTTTTTGATGTGTTATTTTTTGTTAAGAAAACATTTTTGGCACTGGTTGGCTTGTTTATTAAAAATGTTTATTCTGCTTGGGGTTTGTGGAATTTCTTGGATCTTTGGGTTTATTTTTATTATGAAATTTGGGAAAATGTAATCATGTTTTTCAATACAGTTTCTCCCCTTTCTTTGCTTTTTAAATATTCCAATTAAGTATATATTAAATATCTTGATATTGTTCCAAAAGTTGCTGATGCTCAGTTAATTTTTAAAAGTAGTTTCTATGTGTCTTATTTTGTATAATATTTATTGCTATATTTTTATTTCACTATTAAAATCAAATTATATACTTTGATTACAAAAACATAACTCAGTATATTTTTTATTTAACTTTTTATATTTTTCATCTTTAGATGTTCCATTAGCTTAGCTTTTTTGTATCTTAAATTTCTTTTCTTATTCTACTAATGTTTTCCTCTACATTTAAAATATATAAAATATACTTAAAATATCTGTTTTAATATCCTTGTCTGCTAATCCATTTTTTCTTTCATTTTACTTTCCTTTCATCTGTTTCTATTGATTGTCCCCCAGTTACGAATCATATTTTTTTGCTCTTTTGCATGATTGTAGTATTCGATTACAAATTGGACATTGTGAGTTTTATATTGTTTGCTGGACTTTGTATTTTTGAAATGGAGGTGAGTTTTGTCTGGTGATCAGCTCAGTTATTGGGATCAGTTGGATCTTTTGGGATTTACTTTAATGATGGAATGTTTTGTAATCTATGCTGTTCACAAGGGCAGCCAGTGCTCAGGAATGGCTCCGAAGCACCTTCTCTATGGTTAGCGCACAGTTTGAACAGCAGAGCGTGGCTGGTGGCTGCCAGATGGAACGCTGCAGCTGCAGAGGCTTGTTCTAAGCTTTTAAGGGCAGATCCAGTGAGCCTTTATCTTAAGGCTTATTTAGACCCACAATTAAAGTGATGCTCTTCTGAGGAGTCTACCTAACTCCCCTGTCTTACGAGGTATCTTCATTCTAATTACTAGGGCATGAACTATTTTCAGCTTTGTGTAAGCTTTTGGAATTGTTCCATCTATTTGCATTGCTAGTGGGTTTTTTTTCCTGGCATTGGGGCTTCTTTTAAACATGTGTGTAATTAAGCAAAACACTTGAGGAGACCCCTCTACTCTTGCAGATTTTCTAGAGCTTTTCTTCTCTGTATAGTGCCTTCTTCTCCTTTACTCTGCCCTGAAAATTCTGATTTTCTTGGCCTCTCCAAACTCTAACCTCCACAAAGTCAGGCTGCTGAGCTCTGTTTGGGTTCTCTTTCCTGTACTGCAGCCTGGAAATTACCTCCAGACAATAGCTGGTAAATCTTAGGACTTACCTTGTTTGCTTCCCTTCTCCTCAGGATCCCAATCTGATGCTAGTTGTTCAATAGCTAAAAACTTGCTGCTTAATGCAGAAAAATCCCCGAGAGAAGGCAGTAGAGGAATGCTTTCTCAATGTGTAGTTTAGACAGCTATCATTCAAATGTTTTGTAAAAGCTTATTTTTTTTTAAAGAATCTGTCTTTTTTTTTTTTTTTAAAGAATCTGTCTTTTTTAAAAAAAATAGATTTTATTGATTTCTTACAGAGTGGAAGGAGAGGGATAGAAAGTCAGAAACATCTATCAGCTGCCTCTTGCACGCCCCCTTATTGGAGATGTGCCCGCGGCCAAGGTACATGACTGGAATCGACCCCGGGACCCTTTAGTCTGCAGTCCGACGCTCTATCCACTGAGCCAAACTGGTCTTGGCTGTAATAGCTTATTTATGAAATATGATGAAATTATTCTTAAGCAGATTCCTTTTGACACCAAGTTTTCATTAAAAACACTAAGACTCTCAATTTAAATAAAAGTGGCCAAATTGGATGGGCCTGCTGAAGTCACTTTGGAGGAACACATCTCTTTGGTTTGCTGAAGTGGCAGGGAAAAGAGTTGCACTGAGAATCATTTTGACAAATCTTCAGGGCGACCAACATGGGGCTCAGATTTACATAGAAGAACACTTTTTCTTACCATCTTCTGCCGATAGCCAGGAGGATCCAGATTAGATTAAAACATGCCGTGAGCAATTTTTGGAGGGGACAGCATATAGCTTCTTCAGTCCTTCCTCTTGGTTTCTGGTGTATTCTACTCTGCCTTCCCTCCCTCACTGCCATGCAGAGTACAAGGGGGAAAGGCCTCTCCCAGGGCTGGGTGGGCTGGCGAGGTCAGCAAGATACTGTGTGTGCTCTGGAGACACAGTCTGGTCAGGGTTCCTTTAGCAAAAGTGATCAACTGGAGTAAACTAGGTTCAACATCTTTGAAGCCTCAAGAATAATAATAATTTACTTCTCCCTTTATAAAACCAAAGTAATAATATTTACTTCTTCCTTTATAAAACCAAAATGAGATAGTGTTTTTGGAATAAGGGGAAATGAGAAGAGAGATGTGTGGTTTCATTTGCCCTCCATGTCCTGAAGGAGAGCTCTCTCATTCTTCCTTGTGACTTAGGAGTTAAAACCCTGTCTACACAACCTGGCCTTCCTCCTGGCAGCCAAACATGGGGGAGCATTTCAGAAGACTGTGGTCTGATGCCAAGCTCTCCCCATGGCAAGAAACACAGGTATACTCATCACTTTCACCTAATACAATTTGTCTGATGTCCTCATCATTCCATCATCACAAAACCCAATAATAGGTGCGTTCTAATTTGGGATTTGGACCTTGTGAGAGCTGGCAAGCTTCTGGGCCTCCTTTTATTGGCAGGTATGAGTTTCTCATCAAAGACCATTAGTGAAATGTGAATGCTGACTTACTGGTTCTATATGGGACATCTGTTCTTGGGCAATGGGTTCCCGAGATCCTATTTGTGGGGCCACAGAGCAGTGCCTGCTCTGGCCTGAACTGGGTTGACTCATCTACATGGTGTGCACAGCTAGTTGGGAAAGTAAAGAAATAAGGTCAAACTGGCATTTGTTGCTCTTCCAAAAGATTCTTTTTATTGGCTTCAACACTTTATTTTAAAATAAGAATTCCATTGAATTCAGTGATGTCTGCCTATTGTCTATCTTGGCCTTGGCACTGTAGCAATAATGTAGTCAGGCAAGATTCCTTCATCCCTGACTAACCACTGAGAGGAAAAACAGTTAAACAGACAGTTACAGTATATGCTGTGATGGAGAAGCCCATGTGCTGGTGGAGCTGGGAAGTGAGGGACCTGGTCAGGAGTTAGGATGTTGGGGATGGCCTCCTAGGATGTGGGTCTAATGGGGTGAACTTCAGGACATAGAAGTTAGACAAGAGAGGGTGAGGGCCAAGAGAGAAGGTGAGAGTGAAGAGGGAATAGAGGGTGGGAGGAGGAGAAGCGCTGGCCACCTGCTGCTGTATAATAAATGACTCTGAAGCATCATGGCTTGAAACAGTCACTTTCTTCCCTCTCGCAGATCTGGGGGTCAGGGTTCTGGGAGTGGCTGGTGAGGGTTCCTGGCTGAGGCAGCCATTGGCAAGAGCTGAAACAGGAGGCTGGTGTCTCACCCTCTCTTTTATACAATCTCAGGGCCTGTCCAGGCCATCTCCACACGGGCCCATGTTGGCGTCTCTGCAGCAGAGTGAGCAGGTGGCTGGGGACTTGAGGAGACCGGTGGGGACGGCACAGTGTTTTCTGCCCTGGCAGCAGAATTGGACCCTGAATCCATTCTGTTAGGCACAGGCCTGTGGGCAAAGGGATACCTCCTGTGCAAAGGGCTGAAATAGCCTGTTAGGGCAAGACAAAGAAGCCCAGGATAGCTGGAGTCCAAGGGCGCTGCAGGGAGAGGAAGATGATGTGGCCATTGTGGACTGAGGACCCAGCATGTGGCAGCCTCGCACACCCTTCTCTGGAGCCTGCCTCTTTGAAGAAGTGAGCAAGAAAATGGACCCTCTGGGGTCGGGTGGGGCATCGCTCTGGGCCTGGGTGCCCCGTGGGGAACTGTGGCTTGGAAGGGGATCATATAAGAGTGGAGGCAGTGATAGGGAAAGGGGGAGGATGGAGTGCCCATGCATGGTGCATGGAGACACTCCTGGAGGTTTGGGCTCTGGCTGCACTGGAGGTAAAGAACTGGGAGAATGAGGATGGTGCCAAGAACTGTGGCTTAGGCCACTAGGGGGCGGCTCCTATGCATGGGAGTCAGGAAGGAGAGGACCTGGTTTGGGGGTCACAGCTCTGGAGTTTCCTCTTTCTCCATTTTTCTATGTGGAGGCAGGCGTGGTGGAGCTGCACTGCCATCGTGAGAATGTGGAGTTGAACAGGCCCAGTGGCCCACAGTCCCAGGTCCTGGCCTGTCCTGGGTCCTAACCTGTCCTGGGTCCTGATCTGTCCCAGGTCCTGTCCCATGTGGCCCCTGCGCCTATCTCCAGGGAGGGGCTGCTCCCCCCCCCCCCCCCAGCAGAGGCAGTTCTCTTTAAACATCGTGCTGGGGCCTGGGGGTGAATGGAATATTTGTGCTGCTCCAAAGGCTTTGTTAAGATTCTGTTTTTAAAATTGTGGCAAAATATAAACATCATAAAGTTCACAATTTTAACCATTTCTAAGTATACGTTAGGTACAGTCACTGCCATCTTTTCCCAACTGGAACTTCAACTCCTCATCTACCCTTCCAGCCAACCAGCTTTCTCTCTTCTGTCTCTATGAATGTTCTACTCAGGTCTCTCACAAAAGCAGATCACACAGTGTTTATCCTTTTTTGACAGGCCTATTGCACTCAGCGTAATGTCCTCAAAGCTCATCCATGTGGTAGCCTGTGTCTGGGTCTCCTTTCTCTTTAAGGTTGAATGTTCCATCCTAAGTATAGACTACATTTTGTTTATTCTCTTTTCTGTTGACTCACAGTGAGTTGCTCCCCCCTTTTGGCCATTGTGAACAATGCTGCTATGAACATGGGGGTATAGATATCTGTTTGAGTTCCTGTTTTCAGTTATTTTGTGTATCTATGTAAGAGCGAAGTTTCTGGATCATATGGTAATTCTATGTGTAACTTTTTGGGTAACTACCATGCCTTTTTTGACAGCCGCTGCACCATTCCATCAGCAATGCACAAGGTTTTCCGTTCTGCACATCCTGCCAACACTTGCTTTCTATTTGTTTAATAGCAGCCATCCTGATGGCTGTGAGGTGATACTCATTGTGGTTTTGATTTGTTTCTCTAAAGACCGGTGATGTTAAACCTGGAGAAAAGTTTCCATCAGGAAGTGTCCCCTGCTGGGAAAGCAGCAGATTTGGCAGCGAAGACAAGTGTGCATGGAGCAGGTGCATAATAAACAAGTGTGGGTGGGGCAGGTGTGGAGGCCAGTGAAGTCACCCATCCAGTGGGTCACCTGGTCAGATCGAGGGCCCGTGGATATACTCTTAACATAGGAATATGACAGCTACCACTGCAAGGAGGGGCAGAGATAGGAACTCCACTTAGGGATGTTGGCTGGGAGTCTTTGCTAATATACCGTTTGAATTTGATTAATTATTATTATTTAAAAATTTTTTTTTAAATAGAAAGAGAGAAACAGCAATGTGAGAGGGAAACGTTGATTGACTCCCTCCTAAATCCCCCCTTCCAGGGATCATTCCCGCAACTCAGGCATGTGCCCTGATGAGGAATCGAACCAGCAATCTTTTGGTGCATAGGACAACCCCCAACCAGCACTGGCCTGGGCCATCTGATTAACTGACTTGGCTTGCTGACACTCAGATAAGTAGGGAAAATGGGCTGGTGAAAGTACAGGGATATTGAATGTAGTGTTTGTAAAAATGAAAGAAGAGCACATCAGCCTAAATTTTTCTAAAGTCAGAGGAAAATAGAGACTCACATGGAAGATACCAACAGTACCATCCTAGAGACATGATTGCGAGGGCATGAGATGGCTCAAAGGCAGCAAGGAGTGCCTGCCTGCGAGCTTGAGACGATGGACATGAGAGATGAACTCAGAGGTGGACCAATGACATGGAAGGACCTGGAAAAATCATGTTAAGGTTGGCAGGACCCAGAATCATCTAGGGCCTGAAAACAGGGCTGGAGCAGTAAGAAAACTTAAACATTAAACTGCATTTGGACAAACGATGAGCACAGAGAGGTGGTGATGGTGGTGATGTAGGTCCTTAATCCTCCAGCATCTATACTATGCAGTCTCAGCTCAGCTTGCCTGTCAGAGGGAGCCTTCATTCCACACCACGCCCCCTCCCTGTGAGGAAGGTCAGTCCCCAGCCTCCTTGGGGCTGTGGGGCACGCCTGGGTCTGGGTCTGGGCAGGGCAGGTGACCTCGCTGGACAGTCCTAAAGCCCGGCTGTGCTATGCTCATTCACAGCTTCCCACCTGGAGCAGGCAGCTCCTCTGTGCTCTCCCTATCCACAGGCAAATGCAGCTGTGTCTTCCTCCATTGAGGTCTCTTCCGCTGGGCAGAACTCTGGGGATGGGCAGTGCCTGGCCAAGGTGTTGGCCGAGTTGTAGACACGCTGCTCCTGATGGTGTTTATGAACCGGGTGACCAGAGTCTTGGGGAGCTTTTCTATGCAGTTGCCCTTTCCCCACACTGGAGAATCTGAGCAGGTGAATTGGAAGTGGGGCCGGGACTATCTTGTTAACAAGTGCCAAGGTGATTGTAAGCCAGGCAGGCTTGACACCCTGTCAGGAGTGGGCAGGTGAGGGCAAGAACCACTCCAGAGTCAGCTTCCATCCTGGGTCCACCCAGAATCCTGTGCAAGGGAGGAAGCCTCTGCGCAGATGGCTCTGCTGGGCATGTATGCTGCAGTGACAGGCTCTGCCAGCATGGTCCCAACCTCCCGCTTTATATTCGAATGCATGGAGGGCCACACAAGACAATGTCTAATGGCAGGTATAGTCTGGCCCAAAAGCTTTTCCGTGCACAGAATTCAGGTTTGCCTAGAGCTTTTTCATAGGCAGCTGCTTAATCAAATGTTTCACTCATGTGGCCTCCTGTTTAGACTTTGGATCCGTGACATTTGCATGCCAAGCCCTATGTAGCCTAGGGTCTCAGGTAGGTAGGCCCCTTAGACATCGGAATCTGTCCCTGCCTCAGGAAAGGGGTCATCAGCTTCTCTTTGTGTGACCAGACTGGATACCCCTCTCCCCTTGCCCCTGGCAGTGCTTCAGACACAGGAGGCAGGGATGCATCTCTCCCAGTTCTTCTCTCCAGTGGCTGCCAGCACTTCTCAAAGTTGATATGCAAATGAGTCACTGGGGAACCTTGTAAAAATGCCGTGAGATTCTGGGTTCTAATAAGCTCCCTAGTGACGTGGAGGCCACTGGTTCATGGACCACACTAACAGAGCCTGTGTTGAGGTTAGAGTGTCCAAAAGTGAGGGAGGCAGGAGTTCCTGGGCCCCTACTTAGTGACATCTGATCTTGGGACATCATAGGGCTGATAGTACCTCTGTCATTGTGAGGACAGAGGCCACAGTCAGGGGGGAGCTCTGGCATTGCCTTCCAGTTGACTTACTGGGCTGGGCACCCTGGCGTGTGTGTGTGTATGTGTGTGTGTGTGTGTGTGTGTGTGTGTGTGTGTGTGAAAGGGAGAGAGAGAGACTGAGAGAGGGAGAGAGAGGGAGAGTCGGGGACTTGCTGAGCTAGGCACCTCCCACTTACCCTCCTGGAAACGCATATGTGCAAAACTCCCATCCCCCGTGCAAAACCAAGGACAACACACTGTGTAAGGCCTCCACAGCTGCCACTGCAACCAGGAGGCAGCGGTGGAGGCCTTTGTCCCTTCTTTCCCACATCACAGAATGAAGGGCTTCAGTGGGAGCCCCCAGGGGCCCCAGGTCCATGAGGACGGACTTGCCCCCCACCCAGAGGTGCCTGGTGGGCATCTCCTCACAGACCACCGGTCCCCAAGCTGAGAGGTGGTTGCTGCACTCCGCTCCCCTGAGTGCATTCAGCTGCTCCCCTCCAGGCCCCAGAGACCATTCCCTTTAGAGCACAGAGCTCAGCTCTGGTCACTAACTCAGGACAGTCGGGATCTGACTCCGCTGCCAGGCCGCCCACAATGATGGTCTTGGGTTCTCATCTTTGCCACCTGTACCAGTGGAGGTCATGGCCTGGGAGGCACGGACACCGGCCAGCAGGGGCTCCCCCCCCCCCCTCTCTAGGCTGCTGCTCTGTCCCCAGGGGAAGACATTGCGTGGCCCACAGCCCACAGCCCACAGCCCACAGGTGGCAGTGGGAGGCCTGGACGGCATGTAGCCCTTCCCTTACTCACCAGCTGAGAACCCCTAGGCCCACAGAAGAGACAGGAGTTCCCAGAGGACCACACCTGCAGACCTGCTCCCTGGTGTGAAAGGCAGCCTTTTCTTTATCAGAAAACAGCTTTCAGAGGAAAGAGTCCTCAGGTAAGAAAACCATTCTATGCAAATGAACATTTCTGCAAGGTTGCCTCCTGGGGCCCACAGCCATTTCCACGGGAGCTGAGCTGACATTGGCTCTGTCTCAGAGTGACAGGGGGTTGCCCTGGGGGCCTTGTCTGACCTAGGGGGTGAGCCTCTGCCTGCCCTTGAGAAAGGGGGGAGGTCCAGGGCAGAGAGAACAGCCTTGAGGAGCAGGGTGGGTCCCAGAGTGGCAGGAACAGGGGAGAAGGACCTGGAGGAAGGAAGGAAGAGGAAAGGAGTGGAATGGGTCTGGAATCCAGAGAGGGCTGAGGGGCCAGTCAGGTCAGCAGTGTCCTCCCACGGAGACCCCTGGAGCCCTGGAGGTGGGGTGTTTTCAAAATCCCCGTTTTCTTTGAAACCTTAAGGACCTCAAATGGCTAGGTATGTGGTGAGTGAGGGAGTGTGTGTGTGTGTGTGTGTGTATGGATGTGTGGTGTCTGGGAGGGAAATAAACTCTTCTGGGTTTATTGGGGCAGAGGGGGTTTTGTCTGCTATAAATCTCAAGAAATGCCTTCTGTGGCAAAGTCCTCTAGATCATTGGTGGAGATGATACCCAGGCTTGGAGCATCTACCACGCCCTCTCTTGGTGTCCCTGGGGGCGCCCTGGAGCATGGACCTGCAGTGCACTGGGCGGGGTCGCCAGGAGGCTGGGAGGTTGGCTGTAGGTCAGCAGGGTAGGTGCTGGGAGGCGCAGGGCCAGGGCAAGCTGCCTCTGAGGCGCCAGGGCCCTGCCTGAGGAAGGTGGGGGCAGAGAGCTGAGAGGAGCAGCGCGGTGGCATCAAGGCTGTGGTGTGCAGGGGCCCGATGCCAGGGCACAGCATGTAGGGGGCGGCAGACACATCTGGCGGGAGTGGTTCTGGGGAGCCCTCCTCAGAAGATGGGATGGGGACCTTGACATATTTGCCTGTCTCTGGATCATAGAAGGTCTTCATTTTCACCTGAAGCGGTAGGTCAAAGACAAAGTACTCCCCAGATAGGGGGTCTTGGAGGACCTTCTTGGTGGCAGGGTAAGGGAGCAGGGGCCTGAGGGACTGGGGGCCCCCTGACCACCTCAGGTCAGGCTCTGAGAAGGTGGCCACCGAGTGGCGGTGCACCAGAGGGGGCAGGGCGCGAACAGTGGGGAACCTGGGCAGCAGCCTCTCTCCAGGGGACAAGGGCCTGTGTGCCGTGTCCTCTAGGGGCAGCTTTTCCTCTCGGGCGCCACCGGGCATGTCCTGCATCTGGTCAGTCTTCCTCCTCTTGCTGGCCAGCTTCTTTGCCCGTCGCAGGGCCTTTTCTGTCTTGGGCGGCACTGCCGGGGGTTTGGCCGCTGCCCTTTCCAGGTGAGCAGAAGGCTGTGCTTTCTCAGGGAGGACGGTTGAGCAGGAGGCCACGTCCAGCAACGAGCCTCCTGGAGAGAGGGTCCTGAGGTCTTCCGTGGACGGCTCCAGCTGGGGGTCGGCACTGGCCTCCCACGTGAAGGCATGCGTCAGGTCCTCCCTCCGGGACACCCTGGTGGGGCCCGGGCTGGGGGTAGCCCAGGGGCTGGTGCAGGAAGGCTCCCCCCGGGTCAGGCCCAGCTCACAGGGGCCCTGAGAAGCATTGTCCCACAGGCTGCTGGCTGTGGGGGAGTGGGCGCTGCTGCCCTCCAGCGAGTTGCTGTTGGGGGAAGCTGAGGGCTCGCCAGCAGCCAGTCTCCTCCCCGGGGGGCCCACTCGGGGTATAGACAAAAGGTGACTTTTGAAATCTTGCGTCTGCTCTTCCCAGGAGGTTCTGAGTTGCTGTGGCGGTGGCTGGCCTTGTAAGTCACTTTCAGGCAAAGCAATTGTGGGGATGCACCTTGGAGCCTCCGGCTCCCCCTGGTCTGTGGAATAGCTCCTGCCCTCATTTGCAACAACCTTCCACACGGCATCTGGGGATAGCTTCAGCCCCTCACCCTCTCCTGTAAGATGGGGAGATGAGACCTTCCCCTGGGTCTCCCTCCTGGCCAAACCGGCTGCCCATCCCTGGTCCTCCATTCCTTTGTGGGCCACACGCTTTAAGAGTGGGCCCCTCATGCCAGTGGGTGTTGGGGTACTGGGCATTTCCTGGCTCTTGGGGGCACAGAGGCCAGCATCTTCGCCCCAGCCTGGCCTTGGCACATCCTCCTCTTTGTGGCCATTGCCCAGCGGGTCCTCTGAGGACAAGGCCTTCAGCAGGGGCAGCATGATGGGCCTTATCACGGGGGTGGTCCTGAGGGTGTTGTCTTTGATTGCAAACAGCCTGTGCCTGTTGGACGTAGAAGATGGTGAAAGGGCTGTGTCCTTGCTCCCCCTGATCCAAGCCTCCTCTCTCGACACCTTCCTGGGCCTCTCTCCACACACACTTTCCCCTGAAGCTTGCCACGTTCCCCTCCCGCTCTGCTCCTCCACGCACGTGGACCCATCACCAGAGGCGTGGTGCTGTGGCTCCTCCAGCCCCTTCTCCTTTTCTCTGTCACCTGCACTCCTGCCATTCCTCCCATCTTCTCGTGGGCTCTCAGCAAAACTCATCTTCTGATCCTCAAATGAGGCAAACGACTGATCTGAAGAGCTGGTGCTGAACTTGGCCTTACCTTTGAGGCCTGGCACAGAGTCAGACTGGTTGTCGCTGTAAAACACATCTTCCTCCTCGGGAGAAAGGAGACCCGGGGAGACTTTCTGGTTGAGGTTCGGATCCCTAAGTCCCGCTTCTCTCTCAGGTTCTGTTTCTTGAGAAATGGATATAGAGAACCGGTTCTCCAGGCTGGGGGCCCGCAGATGCTGTACAGCCCGCCCTGCTTCGGGCTCTCCGCTGCAAAGCTTCAAGGACAGGTGCCTCCTGGGACAGTGCTCTTTGGTGCCTGGAGACCAACTGTGCCTTCTGGCACCCACATCGGGATCTCCGTGGGCGGCGTCCTCATAGCTGCTCTTGTTGGTAGCCTCCCCGTTGACACAGAAGGGGGCTGTGGTGGCAGCTGGATGTGAGCTGGGAGCCAGGTAGTTGTCCGAGGAGGTTGTACCAAGATCAGCCTTAGGGTTGCTCTGGGTACTGACATGCAACAGAGGAGTGTCAGCTGGTCTCTCCTTACAAAGCTCCTGTGGGGGGCTTTCCTCCAGCCCATTAGGAAGGACAATGCCATTGCTCAGGGGCTCGTGCTTGCCTCTGCTTTTCTCATCCAGGCCTTTTAAGAGAGGCGAGGGGCTGTATGTGCTCTTAACGTGCTTGCGTACATCCTTGAGGTTGAACAGCAGGCTGGGGGGTCTGGCTTTGTAGCTGTCCTGGGACTCATCGGGCTCCTCTTGGTAGCCATTTATCTGCCCTGGGGGTGATGGGGTGCCCTCCGCTGACGGGCTGTGGGATGGATCCAGGACATGCTTGGTGGGTATGATAGGGGTCAGCAGCTTGCTGATGTTGAAAGGAGGGTTGTAGCAGTCACTGGGGTCCACAGTGCCAAGAGCATTATTTTCTGGAAACTGCCCCTGGGGATTGTGTTTCGTACACAAGGCCGGACCTGGCCTGCTGGCCTGCTTCTCTTCCGAGGCCTCCTGCGCACTTTCTGTGCCTCCTTTTCGAGACTTCGGTTTCCTCCATGGGGGCTGGCTGGACTTCGCCTGGAGGTCAGGCTGAGAGCTGGAGGCCTTTTCCTTCATGGGGAACACCTGAGCTCCCGGGTCTCTAGACCTCCAGGGTCCAGATGTGGAGAGAGTGCCCACTGTCAGCCTGTTCTCTTCATGCCCACAGCTAGCCTGAAGTTGGCAGGAAGAGACTTTGCATGCAGGGGCTTGGGACTCTCTTAACAAGGGCGGGTCCTCATAATGTTTGGGGGGTTTGTTTTCAGGGGCGGCCTCAGCAGGTTCCCTCCGCTCCAGCAGCCTTGGCTGGTGGCTGCTCCACGACTCAAAAGCACTGTTTTCACTATGAAGGAAGGTGCCTTTTCGAGCCCACTCCTGGATCTTCCCAGGGTCCCCCAGGGCCGGTCTGTGGGGTAGGGAGGAGAATGGAGGTTCCAAGGAGTTGGCCCCATTTTCAGGTGTTGGAAGGAGGCTATTGGAGCCCTGACAGGCCCCTTCAGGGCTCCTGGGGGACTCCTGCTCCGCATGCTTTCTGCCAGGCTGCATGCCGGAGACTTCTGCGGGCACTCTCCTGACCGTCAGAAAGGCAGAATCAAAACAGAAGTTGACCCCACTTTCTGGAAGAGGAGCAAATTTGGGGGTGGTTTTGATAGCCGGAGGCTTGTTGGTAGGAGGCCTGCTATCGCATTGCTGGCTCTCAGTCCTGTCGAAAGATTTAATTAGTGAGGACACTTTGGAAATAGGCTTGCTGCTGCTCCTCAGGCCAGAAATGGGCACCTCCAGCCTCCTCTGGGCTGGTGTCAGTGGGGGGCTGCTTTTGGGGTACTCTTCCTCTCCTTGAACATATTTGGGTAGCTGTTGGAATGTTGCTGCCCAGCCGGCATGCTCCGTGCCTTGTGATGGCAACTGGCTCCAAATGCCACTCTTCCTGCGGGCGTGGCTCACCATTCCCTGGTGAAAATTCCCAAACACCTGGCGGGTGGAATCCGGGGACAGGGCCAGGTCGGAGTCACTGAAGGATGTGTCTTCTGAGATGCACAAACTCCGGAACGCCCGGTCCGTGAGGCTACTCACCTCCCTGTCAGCATCGTCCAGCACGCTGCCGATGCTCGAGGTGTCGCTGAAGCCATCTGTGCCCTTCTTGTTGCCCTGCATCATTGCCGCCGGGAAGCCTGTCCCTTGCCAGTCTGTGGGCTCCTCTGGACGATGGTTCTGGAAGGGCTAGGTGTATCCCTCGTCCCACAAAATTAGCTTCCTGTTGATCAGATGCAACTGCTTTCCCTGCAAAAGGAAGAAGAGCAGGGTGTGAACAGGATATCCTACTTAATGGCCATGCAAGACCGCACACTGGTCCAGTGGCAATGGTGCCTGCCATGGTTAATTTTATGTGTCAGCCTGGCTGGCCTCTGGTGCCCACTTTTTGGTCAAATGCCAGTTCAGCTGTCACTTTGAAGGTATTTTCTTTAGATGTAATTAGCATTTAAATCAATAGACTTTGAGGAAAGCAGATTGCCCTCCATACTGTGGGTCACAGCCACATGAGAGATCCCCAAGGAAGAGGGAACGCTACCTCCAGTCCTTGGACAGCGACTGCA
Organism: Antrozous pallidus; assembly: GCA_027563665.1. Taxonomy (NCBI): domain Eukaryota; kingdom Metazoa; phylum Chordata; class Mammalia; order Chiroptera; family Vespertilionidae; genus Antrozous; species Antrozous pallidus. The sequence goes on along the minus strand of CM050510.1, from coordinate 66,218,039 downwards.
GCATTAGCTCTGTGGGTGCCAGCCTACTGGCTGCGGGTGTTGGGCTGGCCAGCCCCCACCATGGCATGAGCCAGTTCCTTAAATAAATCTCTCTGACGTGACGACACTTTGACCAATGACTGACTGATTGCATATATGATACTGGTACCACAGATTGTAATGGAGCTGAGAAATTCCCATCACTTAGTGACCAGGGGCCATCACAGTGCTCAGCACAAGTGTGTGGAGATGCTGTGCCGTGTAACAGTGCAGCACATACAGTTATATGTAGCATGGATACTTGATGCCAATAAACGACGATGTTACTGGTCTTTGTATTTACTATACTGTACTTTTTACCATTGTCTGAGAGTGCGCTCTTTCTACTAATAAGAACATGCTTGCAGAAAAGTGTGCGGCCTACACCAGTGGCAGCATCGCACATCTCATGTTAGCTGAGTGCACCGCTTTCTCCTGTGCTTGGTTCAATCTCATGTTGTTTTGTACAATAACATGCTGAACAGGCATGTAGCCCAGGAGCCAGAGACTATGCCATGCAGCCCAGGTGTGTGCCATCTAGGTTTGTATAAGTGCACTCCGTGATGCTTGCACAATGATAGCACATAACCCTGTCGCTAGGCAGCGCAGGACTGGAAGTGCACATCCTGTCGGTCTGGTTCCCTGGAGCTGGGACTAATGTTGGGCTGGGAGTCCAGGTGGTTCACTTTTCAGAGGTATCTTCTCTGGCAATCCAGGGTTATCTCTTCTTACTGTCTCTCACAGTGGCTGGCCTATTTCCTTGGTTGTACAGAGCACAATCTAAAATTAAATTTACTTCTTTGTTGCCTATTCCATCATTAGAGGTAAGATGGAGCTTAGGAGCCAGTAAGCTGTCTTTTCACTGATTGACCTTGTCCCACAGACATCCAAGAGGGCCCAGTGCTCCAGAGCTGACATCTGGCTTCCTCACTCTCTGCTGTGCCCTTGGTGTGGCCAATAGAGGTACCAGAGAGGGGAGCTGCAGAAGGTGGCTTCACTCTTATTAAGCAACTCCACATCCTGTATCTCCCTAATTTTGTCCCTTCATCATTCTCTTCTTCTTTTTTAATTTTAGAGAGAGGAAGGAGAGAAAGAAAAAGAGAGGGAGAGACAGCAATCTATTGCCATTGCCTTCTGCATGCATCCCAACTGGGGATTGAATCCACAGATCGGGTATGTGCCCTGACTGGAAATCGAACTTGCCACATTTTGGTGTGCCAACGGAACTATACCAGCCTCAGCTCTTTTTTATTTTTAAATCATGGTGAAATATCTATAACATAAAATTTACCATCTTAACCATTTTTTTAACTTAATAAATCTTTATTGTTCATATTATTACATTGTTCCTCTTTTCCCCCCCCATACCTCCCCTCCACTCGGTTCCCACCCCTCCCTCTGCCCTTACCTTCCCTCGACTGTCCTCATCCATGGGTGTACGATTTTTGTCCATTACCTTCCTGCATCTCCCACACCCCTTTCCCACTGAGAATTGTCAGTCCACTCCCTTTCTATGCCCCTGATTCTATTATATTCACCAGTTTATTTTGTTCATCAGATTTTTAATTCACTTGATTTTTAGATTCACTTGTTTGTAGACATGTATTTGTTGTTCATAATTTTTATCTTTACCTTTTTCTTTCTCCTCTTTTTTAAAGAATACCTTTCAGCATTTCATATAATACTGGTTTGGTGGTGATGAACTCCTTTAGCTTTTTCTTATCTGTGAAGCTCTTTATCTGACCTTCAATTCTGAATGATAGCTTTTCTGGGTAGAGTAATCTTGGTTGTAGGTTCTTGCTATTCATCACTTTGAATATTTCTTGCCACTCCGGTCTGGCCTGCATGGTTTCTGCTGAGAAATCAGCTGACAATCGTTTGGGTGCTCCCTTATAGGTAACTGTTTTTCTCTTGCTGCTTTTAATATTCTTTCTTTGTCTTTGCTCTTGGCATTTTAATTATAATGTGTCTTTGTGTGGTCCTCTTTGGATTCCTTTTGTTTGGGGTTCTGTGTGCTTCCTGGAATTTTAAGTCTATTTCTTTCACCAGGTGGGGGAAGTTTTTGGTCACTATTTCTTCAAATAGGTTTTCATTGTCTTGCTCTCTCACTTTTTCTGGCACCCCCATAATTCAGATGTTGGTATGCTTGAGGTTGTCCCAGGCTCCTTACACTATCTTCAATTTTTTGGATTCTTTTTTCTTTTTTCTTTCCCGACTGAATGTTGTTTGCTTCTTTGTATTTCAAATATTTGACTTGATTCTTGCGGTCCTCTAGTCTGCTGTTAGGTCTCTGGATAATATTTTTCAGTCAGTGTATGCTTAATTTCTAGTTGGTCCTTTTTCTTATCCTTGAGGGTCTCGCTAAATTTATTGGCCTTTTCTAGGAAGTTCTTGAAAAACGTTATAACCGTGGTTTTGAAATTTATATCCAGTCGTTTGTTTTCCTCCATTTCTTTCATTTGTGATCTGTTTCCTTGTCTCCACATTTCCACTGCTTCCCTGAATTGGTCGAGTAGCTTTGTGTGGTAGGTGTCCTCTAGGGGACAGTGGCTCAGCCTCCCCAGTTACCTGAGGTGGATACTCTTGATGCACCCCTTTATGGGCTGCACAGTCTTGTTGTAGTTAAGCCTAGATTGTTGTTGGTATCACTGGGAAGGGTTGACCTCCAGGCCAATTGGCTGTAAGGATCATCTGTGTCTACACTGGGAGAGCATCTGTGGTCAGCTTTGATGGGGTGGAGTCTCAGGGCTGAGCAGTCAGCCTTTTTTTTTTGTCAGCCCCGCCCTAAGAGGCCCCTGGGTCTCCATGTCCCACAGCAATGGCTGCACCCACCTCTGAGAGAAAGCTTCCCTTCAGTTTTGCTCACTACCAGACAGTCCAGTTTCTCCCCAAATGAGTCTGGATACCCAAAGTCTCACCCGGAACTGGAGTACAGGGCAGTTGAGAGGTTTTGTTTTCCTCCTGAACGAGAGAGCCAGCCACACACTCAGCTGTGTGCCTCTCCCCGAGCTCGTGTGCCTTTGCAGGTCCCGAGTCTCAGTGTGCTTCCTCCTGACAGTCCAGTTTCACTCCGTATGAGTCTGGGTTCCTCGAGTCTTGCCCAGGACTGGAGTTCATTGCAATGGGGAGCGTTTGTTTCCGTCCTGATCAAGGAAACTAGCCGCATCTTCAGCCGTCTGTCCTTTCTGTGTGCATGTTCTCTGTACCTCTCTCTTCACATTTCCACACCTCTGCCCTCCACACCTCCTCTTAGACTCAATGTCCTTTTCTCTTTCCTTCTAGTTGTAGAATTGCCACTCAGCCAGCTTTTGGTGGTTCTGGATGATGTCCATTTTGTCTTTTAGTTGTAGTTTTGACATTGTTGTGTGAGGCAGCAGTATAGGTGTTTACCTATGCCATCATCTTGGTTCCAACTATCCCATCTTAACCATTTTTAAGTGTATAGTTCAGTAGTGTTAAGCACATTTATACTGTGCAAACATTACCACCATCCATCTCTGAAACTTTTTTAACTTGCAAAACTAAACTCTGTACCCATTAAACATAACTCCCTATTCTCCCTTCCCACCAGCCCCTGCAGCCACGCTCTGCCTCTATGAATGTGGTTATTCTAGGTACCTTATATAGTGAAATCATGCAAGATTTGTGCTTTTGTGACTGGCTTATTTCACTCAGCATAATGTCCTCAAGGTTCACCCATGCTGTAGCATCTGTCAGAAATCCCTCCCTCTACTTGTTTAATCTTGGTGGGGCTGAATGTCAAGGTGTCGGTGTGAAACCAGGTTAGCCCACTGTGCATGGTACTGGAGAGGCAGGATGGGAATGTGCTCAGGCATCCTGTGCAGCCTCGGAGCCGTTCCCACCTGGAAATGAACCTTCACCTTGAGTCTATGAGGGCTCCCGTTTCCGTTCAATACTTAACCCATTCTGCTGAATTTGCTCAGTGTCTGCTTCTGCTGTGTGTGGCCACAAACCCTAGCTGATCCTGGGTTTGAGTCATAGGAATGAGGAAAGCTCACTGATTAGAGGACTCAGAAAATGACCCCATTCCTCTGCCTCAGGAAGAAGGAACCCCTCCCCCCTCCCCAAATTGGGAACTTCACTCAGATCATGTCTTCAGTCCCGATCTGATTCACCTGGGTTTCGTCCCTAGGTTGGCTTTATTCTGCCCTCCTGTCCCCCACCCCCCTTCCCTGCCCTGCTAACAACTAAAGGTGCTTCCAGGTGCTGGCTCTTGAGCTGGTGGTTCCATACCTGTCACAGCAGTAAGGACTGCCGGTGCCTGCCTTGCTGGGTTTTGGGATCCGTAGTTTTAAAACTTCTCATGCTTATGTTTGCTGTCCTCACTGCCCATCTATAAAAAAGGAGGAAAAATAATTTCAGTGGAACCCAAGTGACCAAAGGGCCAAGCACATGTTCACTGCAAAAGATATCTTTAAATAGCATCCATGCACTTGGCTTTCATTAAAAAAAAAATCTGCACTTGAACTCAACGAAATTCCAAGCATAGTCATTTTTGGTGAAAACCAATATGAGACCAATTTATATTCCTCCCAATTTTCATTATTTTGTCTGTGGTCCAAAAATCTCCAGGACCCCGTTTTAAGCCCCTGGGACTTCTAATATGATTGGCCCAGCTGCTCATTGCTTTGCTAGTCGGACCTGACCAGAGGCCCCTTTCTTTCCCAGGTGAATTAATGACACAGGTTTTGCAATGAAGAAAATCAGAGCTACTGGACTTTAATCCACTCGTCACATAGTAGCACAGTGTTCGATTTATTGTTGGCAGGAAGTTTGACTATCTATTTTGACAGTTAAAAGAACAAAAAAGCTGCCCAGGAGCATTTTAAGAGCGCGGAGAATGAAATGTAAACTAATTAAAGTGAATCAGCCACACGCATTCTAAAAGCAGACTGTCAGGGTTTCCAGTAGCCCTTCCTCACCTGTCTCCTCCTCATTGCCAGGGTTATCTATTTGAATCAGGATATGTCAAACAAGCCAACACTGAGCTAGTGGCCCCCTGAATCAGTGTTTCTTGCAATGAGCAATGAAATATCCTTTGCATAGTCACTACTAAATTCTAACTCTTCCAAATGTCTTCTCCCATGATGCTTTTTTCCACGTCATGTTGCTGATGCAGTTGAGCTATTATGGACTGAAACATACTGCGCTTTGCAGAAACAATGCTTCCTCTCTCTGGTCCCTTACAAATGCCTCTGCATAACCCTCAAAGAACTCGTGGTGAGGGAGCTGGAGGTCGCCCCACCCCCTCTTTCCAGCCTATGGTGCACTGGGTGATGGAGTTATAGGCCCAGGTGGGTCCTGGCAGGCTCCTTGAGGTGGTAATCCTCCTGTCTGTCTCTGTTTCCTGCTCACCACTGCTCACCACATCCTCCTCAGTTCTCATATTCCGAGTAGAATTATCTTTTGAAATCATGTGCGTTGCTTTATTCCCCTGTGTCTCCTGTGACTCTATCTTTGTAACAAGATTTTGAGCTCCTGGGAGTGAGGTCCTTGCTATGTTGGTCTTTGAATGACAGGATGCTGGTGCGTGGAGGTCACTGGTCAATGTTTTCACTGCTCTTGCTGAGTGCCCTTCCCGGACCCTGGGATGTGATGACAAGCTCGCTGCAAGTGCGCAGTGTGCAGACAGAGGCAGGCGCTCTGCTGCCTGCATTCTCCGTGTTGCCCATGGGGCTCCTGGTTCTCAGCAGCCCAGGCCGCATGGCCCCACAGCCCACCCCTGCTGGTCTGCCCCAGCTGTGAGGACAGGGAGTGGCCAGGAGAGGGGACTTGTCCATGTCACCCCCTAGGAGCTCTGACCCAGCTCTCCAAATACGGCACCTTAGCCCAGTCCCATGACTGCGGACGTTTGACAGGCCCATGAACCAGTCCTGGTGGGCGACTCTGGAGGCCCCAGCTCCAGCCCAATAGTCATCCACGGGGACGTGCACTATCAGCTTCATTTCCCAGATGACATGGTGGAGCCTCAGAAAGGGGAAGAGAATGTTCTTTGTCAATGAACACTTTTGTAGTATGTATCCAATACAACATTTGACTATACTTTTCATGAGTCACAATTATCTGTTGAATTAATCATCCCACACTTAAACTAATAGGTATTCATTGTTCATCTGAAATTCAAATTTTGCTAAAGGTCCTATGTTTTATCTGACAGCCTGAGGTTCTCACAACTTTTAGGACCCAAGGTGGATTCCAATGGGAGTGGGCAATATAGTGAGTGGCCACTGGGACGATTTGTTTGGAGGCCACCCCACACTTCGGCACCCATTCTCTTGTTTAGTTCTCATGACCCCTATGAGGTGGGTAACCAGGCCTTATTGTCACCATTTTCTAGGTGGATAAGACAAAGCACAGAGCGGTGTGGACTATTGTTCAGTGTTGCACAGCATCAAATGAGAGAACTGGGCTGGGATTCACCTCACCACCCTACACCTTGTTCAGGGTACAACCTTGACCACAGTCATGGCTCAGATGCACAAGGCTCAAGGGAGCCTTGATTGGCCAGAGTTCAAGGGAGGATTGAGGATAGGTGAGGATACATGGAGGCAAGGAGGGCCTTTATATCTATCTATTCACGTCCCAACAATTTTCTCAGCTCATTTTTTTCTCTGACTATTAGCTCAGTAAGCGCATGGCCCTTCTGTGGGGAGGCCCCTGTGGCGGGTGCAGAGCGGGAGGGATGCTCTTGAGCGTTGAAGGAGGTGGTTCAGTTTTCTCTGTGGCCTACCTCTCTGCATAGGAAGCCACTGGGGTTTGCTCTGCTGTTGGTTTGACCACTTGCCTGTGGTGTGGTTTTTGAGCCCAAGCTCTTTGGATAGATTTAATTACCTTAATTGAATGGGGTTTCCACTTCTCAGGAAAGGGAGAGCAGGAAGCCAGCAGAGATGACAGGGGTTGGCTTTATCACACCCAGAGGCCCTCACAAATTGGAATTGATTTCTCTCACTCCTTTTTCTGGGTGGTTTTTGAGTCATTGACTCGGGCGTGCCTTGAGGAGCGGTTCAGGGTAGTGAGCTGTGACAGATGGCCCGTTACAGCCAGTGACTAGACAGACCTCTCACACTCGGCCTCTACCACCACACCCACCCATATCAGGCTTGCCCTGGAGCCCTGCCCTGATGGTCAGTCGTGGGCCAAGCTCTTGACCTCTCTGTGCAATTGCCCAGAGCTCTTATGCTTGCTGCTTCAGGGGCCACGTCCTTGTCTGTGTCCTACAATAAAATGGCTAATCGACTTCCTTCAAAGGAGGGAGTGTGTGGGTGGCAGGCCTCAACCCCATGCTGTGGGCACCTGTTCTCACTCCTTCCTCGCTGAAACAGCAGGAAAGGCCTCCCTGCCCATCTTATAGCTGAGAAAACCGAGGCTACCTGTGCAGGGGCCTCCAGGCCTGGCACACGTCGGAATCCAGGCTGTCCCAGGAATGTGGCTGAAGAAATCAGCTTGCATGGGCTTGCTGGCCTCACGGAGCTGGCTGTGAGCGGTAGTCACAGCTCCGGTGGGCATTTCTTTCTGGGTTCAACCCAGGCTCACTCCCACATCTGGCCTGGGTCACTGGTCTGGTCTGCTGTGTCTGGAGAGGACGTTTCCTCAGGACCCTCTGAGCATTGCCCAGACATGGGCTATGCCTGTGGTTAGAAGCCAGGGAGCCCGCATATCAAGCACTAGGCCTGGTCCACTTGAGGGCTCCCCAGGGCAGGACTGTGCCAGCACCTGACCTCTCACACCTGGGGGGTGCCCAGTCATAGGGGGAAATATAAGTGAGGCATGGAGACCTGAGGGTGGGGGCTGGCTCTCTGGGCAAACACCCTGCTTTGGAGCACTGGTGGATTTGCAGTTACTGAAGGCATCAGGGCGAAGTTGTGGTGAGGTGTGCAGAGGCCCTCATGCCATACACTTGAGGGGCTCTGGAAGGCTATTTGGCAGCGGCCTCTCTGTGCACGGCTCTCAGCAGCTCATCTTGCTACTGCTTCTGACCATTCCTGGTGGCCAGGTGCTGCAGGACAACCCCTGGAGCTCTTGGCGGCCAGGCGGATGCACTCAGCCTGCACTTTCTCCAGGCACGCCCTCCACCAGAAAAAGCTGAGGTATGGCACTGCCCCGCTTCTTGGCCTTGCTCTAGCAGGGACCTCAGTGTCTAGATGCTGCTTGGCCAAGGAGCCCTGAGTCCTTTTGTGGGCTTAGAGGTGCCTGATTTAGTTTTATAGGAGCAACTACACTGTCATCTAGGGTAAAAGTAGGGGCAGAAAAGAGCAGACCTGAAGGAGCCTTGCCCTCACCTCTCTCAGGCCCCCAGAGCTGGGTGAGTAGCATTCACATCTACTGTGCAGGAAGGTGGAAGGGGAATTGTCTCAGAGGCAAAAAGCTGGGGAACAAGACAGAGACAGACTGGTAGGGATGGTTTTGTTGCTCAGCTCTTTGACCCCTTGGCCTTCTTGTTAGACCTAATTCCCATTTACTGAGCATGCCCAGAGTGCCCTGGGGCAAAATCACCCCTGGATGAGAACTATTGCTATAAAATTAAGGAGAGAGCCTCTGCAACATCATTCGTTCTTTTGTTCGTTCATTCATTCATTCATTCCTTTATTCCTTTATCCCTTCTACATTTCCCAGAATATATTGCCTTGGATTCTGGAAACAGTAGGACTGAAATAAGATGTGAGACCTGCTGAAGTCCTGCTTCCAAGGCAGTGCCTTCTTGGGCAAGCCAGTGGGCCTCTTCCTGCACCTATGAAATGGGGACAATAAAAACAACCTGACCTAGCCCGCATGGCTCAGGGGTTGAGCATCAACCTATGAACCAGGAGGTTATGGTTCGATCCCCGTTTGGGACACATGCCTGGGTTGCGGGCTCAATCCCCAGTGAGAGGCGTGTAGGAGGCAACCGACCAATGATTCTCTCTCGTCATTGATGTTTCTGTCTCTCTCTGCTTCTCCCTTCCTCTCTGAAATCTATAAAAATATATTTAAAAGATAACTAACCTGGGCTCTACCTCACCCCCTGGGTGGACTGCTCCCCAGACTGGAGAGGAAAGAAATTATCATGCAATTGGTCCCGGAGACAACGGATGCTCTAGATACTCAGAACCACCTGACTCACCGGGTCCTGGAGCTCCCCCGGCCGGGGGCCACCTGAACCAGAAGGAGACTCAGTGAGGCGTGGCCCTGTAGCCCTGTTTCAGCTGCAAGTGCTGGGCAGAAAAGGGTGCCCTTTCTCTACATGTACCCCCAGAACAGAGGTTTCACACTTGTTTAGTTTTCCCTGAACACACGGTAAGAAATATATTTATAAGATGGCAGGTACAGCACATGCCTACATATATATGTAGGTAGATAGAAAATTCATGGAGCAAAACCTACCCTGCTTATATGTACTGTCTGATATTTCTATTCTTTAAGTTAAAAAGTATATTTTCAAAAATAAAAAATAAATAAAAACATGTTTGTGATTTAGTAAATGATTTCAGTACCCAATAATGAGATATGATCTGCAGGGTTTTATAACAACCTGTTCCTGATCAGGCTCAATTGCCGCTGCCCTGTTCGTAGTGATGCTGAGTTTTCATTGGATGGAGAAATGGAGACCTGAGGCCCCAGCACTGTGACTGGCATGGTCTGGCCAGACTCACATGGAAGAGGGAGGATACCTGGGTGGTGGGTCCACGGGCCAAGCTTTGCCTTTCCGCTTCAGTGCTGTGTCCTAGTGCCCGCACAGTACCTGGGCCTAGCACAGGGCCGTTCATTAAACGTGAATAAATTAGAGAAATTCCCATTTACTGAGCTTAAGACAGGCATTTTATGTACTACAATATTACCAATTCATATTTATTACTAGAGGCCAGGTACATGAAAATTCATACACTGAAGGGGGTGTCCCTCAGCCCAGCCTGCCCCCTTTCACAGTCTGGAAGTCTTCAGGGTCAGGAGCAACCTGGCAATCAGGGAAAGGCATTGCTCTCATCATATCTCTGCTGCTGCTACTGTTGGCAGCATAAGCATAGGCTGGCCCTGGTTATCTGAGTCTTGGGGGGGCCCTGGGCAGCTGGGGGGCTGAGGGCGGGTCAGCCGCACCATGCACCTGCCACCCACCTGGTGGGGCTGTAAGGACTGAGGGACTCTGGCAGGGCTGATGGGATTGGGCACTGCCATCTTGTGGCTATGGGTGCTGGCATATTTGGGATGGCATGATGGCCAATTTGCATATTCTCTCTTTATTCGATAGGAGGATTATGTAACTAATACTTAGAACAACCTGTGAAATAGAAATTACTCTTGTTCTTTACAGAGGAGGAACCTGGAATCTAGAGAAGTTTAACGTCTGGTGGAGTGGGGCTTGGACCTGAGGCTGCTGGAGAGGGAGAGGGTCCCTTGGAGAGAGTCTCCTTGTCCAGAGAGCAGCTCCTGAAGAGGCTTCCAGGGAAAGGCCCCAGGTATGTTGGAGATGGGTGTCCCTCAGCAACCTCCTCTCTCCATCCCTTGAAGAGAGAGATGCAGCCCTGGAATGTCCCAGGCTTGAGCAGAGAAAGGAGGTCCCAGGAGGGCTCCTAGAACCCCCCGGAGGGCAGGGGGCTGAAGAGTTCTTCTCTTAGTCTGTGGACACAGTTTCCTCCTCTGTGAACGGGTGCTGTGGGGCTCGGCAAAGGAAGAGAAGCAGAGCCAAGAGAGCCATCACCAAGCATCAGAACCCTGTGGGGGCCTCCACACACTCATTCTATTCATCCAGCTCCTGCTACCTGCCAAGCACTTCATTTTTAAAATCTTCAAAAGATTTTCAACTATAGTTGACATTCAATATTATATCCGCAATCTTGTTCAATGGTCACAACCTCTGGGAAAAATAAGTGGGGCTTATGCTAAAGGAATCTGAGGTGGAAAAATTGAGGATCAGAGAGGATGAGCAACTTGCTCAAGGTCACATAGCCATAGAGCAGAAGAGTGGGGATTCAGAACCAGGTTTCTGTCCTATATGCCTCTGCCTTCCTATCCAGCCCAGGCAGAGAGGGACATCAGGTGTGGCATCCTCTGCAGGGAAGGGAGTGTGGCAGCCTTTCTCTTAGCACCTTTTCTCCCATCTCCCAAGGTCCACCTCTTCCCAGCAGGGACTTCTGCTTTAGTAAGGTCAGAGAGGATGCTTGTTGGACCTGCCTGTCCTGTGGGGAGCATCCAGAAGGCACCCACTTCCCCTCTAGGCTGGGCCCTCCATTTCAAATGCTAAAGGTGCCCAGACCTCTGGCCTCTTTGGCACATGAGGGCAGGTAACAGTGTGTGTTAATGTGCAGTGGTCACAGGATGGCTCAGCCCTGCATGGCGCCAAGGCTCTCCTGCAGAGCGGAGACATGACCAGAGGAGCCCTGGAGCACTGTGATTGACTTTTGGTAACCTCTGGAAGGAGAGCCCCAAGCTGCAATCCAGGCAGGAGAGGAAATGAACAAATAGGACAGCAGAGGAGAGAATAGCACTTGCATTTCTGTCATGTGCCTGGTGCTCATGTGCAGAGGACCTTTGAGATGGGATTCTGTGGTTGGCAGGGACAGTGCTGGACCCCCATTTTACAGACGGGAAGCTGAGGCTTAGGGGCTTGCTGGGAAGGGCAGAGCTGGCCTGAGGACGCTGCTGAGCACCTCCAGGGCCTCCTGGGAGCAGTGTGGACGCAAGCTCTGCAGGGTGGGTCTGCCTGGGCCGTGGCTGCTCTAAGGAAGGTTTGACTTCTGGGAGTGGACTGGTCTTTGTAGAGACTTCGGGATGCTGATGTGAGCTCCAGGTCTATGGGCAAGTGGGGAAAGATGTGAACTCTGAACTCAGGCCCCACACTTACATCTCAGCCCCTTGGTAGCTGTGCACCTGGGCCACCTGTCTACCCGCGCCCTCTCTGTGAGGAGCCTAAGAGCTGCCATGCTGATGACCTTGAGGATGGAACCAAGCAATGTGTGGAAGTGCTCGACCTAGGGCCTAACTTGGGCAGCAACTGCCCTAATGAAAATGGTGGACACCCTGAAGAAGTGGCTGAGTTCTGATCCCTTGACCTTTGTGGCCTTTGGCCTGACCTGCCTCAGAGAGGGGCATCAGGGCTAGGCGAAGGATGAGCTGGTGCTGTGTGTGGTGAGGCTGCCAGCACAGGGACAGTCAGAGGGCAGCCCCAAAACACCCTGGGGGCTGCAGGTTGGGCTCAGAGGGGAGGCCTGGGACCAGCCTCCAGACTCAGCGGGTGTGAGGAGAGCAGTGGTCACTCCAGCAAGCAGTTTCCTCTCCTCTGGCCTTCCTCAAGCTTCTGGTGAACCTCAAGGTGGGAGATGGCCGAGATGGAAGCCCTGCCTCCGTTCAGCCTGGCCGTCCTGCAACGGCTCAGGCCAACTCTGAAAGGAGCCTCCCGAACAGAAGGCTCCCTAGTGTGCAGAGTCCCTGAGAGGCCAGGCTCCGCCACTCTAGGTGGCAGCATCTTGGCAGGACTGGAAGTCCTCCGTGGCGAGAAGGGAGGTCATGAGGAGGCTCCTCCCACTCCTGCATGCTGGGGTTCATAGGGGTCCCTTTCTCCTCTCTCCGAAGACATGAATCTGTCTGTCTGAGCTGGGAGGAAGCTGTTATTACTGGTTGGCTGGCTGTTTGGACGCTGTTGCTGTCAGATCCCACACACTCCAACTCCGTCCTCAAGTTCGGGGAGGCAGATGACACACTCCCAAGGGAATGCACTTTGCACCATGCGGCCTGCAGTTGTCCACCTGAGACCGAGGTCAGCTGAGCGGCTGTGAGGCCACATGTCACTCACACGTGCAGCCCCTGCAGGGGATGCTCCACAGGAAAGCTGGCTGCTCACGGGGGTGACATCTCAGCAGAGCTCCACATGCTCCATTCTGGGGTCTTGACCCATGTGCCTCTCCTTGCCTCACCTCTCCATCCACCCGCACCAGCTCAAGTCTCCTGGCCTAGAAACTAGTAGAAACTAAGAGGTGTTTGGCTTCCCCAAGACACTAAATAAAATACAGATTGAGTGGGAAGGCCATGGATTGGCTGGATTTGGTGAAATGTGGCTTAAACCCTTCAGTGGAACTAAGAACAAGACCCACTGCGGCGCTGAGAAGTGCCAGCACTGCGGGTCTGCTGGAGGGCAGCCTTCTCCTAAAGCCCCCTCCTCTCCCTATAACCCTGGATGAATGGAGTGAAATCCCAAGAGACAACAAGGAAGGTCACCCGGCCCAGGCACTGGCTAGAAGGTTCCAGCTGAGATTCCTAGCACAGGCAGAGGAATGGGCTATTTCCAGACATGGGGCTTCCCCTTTCTGTAAGGGTCTCTAGGCTTCCTTAGCATTGGGAACAAAGAAGTGGAAAATAAGACACTGGTGAGGATCCGTGATTCTCTTTGATTGTCGCTGCCTCCTCCACATACCTCTGTTGGGTACTCACAGAACCTGAGCCCTCTTTCCCCAGCACCCAGCATCCCATCAGCCCCCTCGCCTCCCCGCAGGACAGTTGCTCACACCCCAGTGAGTCTCTCTGGTCACCAGACAGCAGGCACAATTGTCCCTCCCACAGACTCAGAGCAGACACTCGCTGGACTCAGGTCACCTGGAGACGTCTATTTATAAACCACCCTGATAAGCATAATCCGCCCTGCTTGGTCCAAGCCACACTCCACAGCAAAGCTCCTCGCCAGTGGCAAAGGAATGTTTCCTCTCCAGCCAGACTGAGAAACTGGCCCGAGGGCAGGGGGCTCCAGAGCCAGCCACTGCTCCCGAAGGTGCTAGGTGTCTTAACTCCTAGAACTTAGTGTGTGTGTGCAGGTGTGTGTGTGTGTGTGTGTGTGTGTGTGCACCAAATTGACTCCTCTCTAGGAGTGTTGTTGTGCAGCAGGGGTCAGCAGACTTTCTGTAAAGGGCTGAATAGTAAATAGTTTTGGTTTTGCTGGTTATATGGTGGCTTGGGTTACTATAGCCTTAGACAATATGTAAATGAACAACTGTGGCTGTGTGCCAATAAAACTTTATTTACAAAATCAGGCACCTAGCCCATAGCTGTGGTCTACCAACCACTGCTGTAAAGGGAACTCAAATGCTGGAAAATGGAATCTCATTTAACATGAACATTTGTTTAATCTACTCTCTAAGATTGCTATACTTAGGGGTTTTTAAAAATGTTTCAAATAGAGTTTATTATAATGGAGCTAGATGTGTTGAAAAATTGGTCCATAATTTAGTTTTTTTAAAAAATAGCCTTTATTTTCTAGAGCAGTTTTTTGTTCACAGAAAAATTGAGCCATTGGGTGAAATATACAAAAACTTCCCATCTAATCCCTACCCCACCAGCATAGCCTTCTCCATTGTCAACACCCAGGGTGTGTTTTCAAGCCCTAAATAATCATGTTTTTGAGGCTATCTAGCTATCCACAGATATTCAATATTGTTCTTCTCAATAATCAATTGTCTCCACAAGAAAGAATAAAGATATGGTTTTAGATTTGGTCAAGATTTGCTGTGCAGGAGTCTGGTCAGAGACCCCAGATTGTGGGGGACATGCAGTCTGGCGGGGGCCCCGTGATGAGGGCACTTATGCTCTCAACTCCATGGGGCAGACTGTGATGAACAGTTGTCCTCTTTGTTATAGCTGGTGGGACCCTGCCTGGCCCAGGGCTGGAGGACACATGTAGTCACTCCTGCCATGGAGCTTGTGACTGGGGGGTCGCCCACATTTGGCAGGATGGTGGCCTGGGCACGGCCACAGGCCTGAGCCTCCTGAGCCATGTGGGAGCAGAGTGCCCGGGCACATACACGCAAGGACAGTTGCACAAGTCAGTACCACGTACTCTGTAAGGCTTATGTCTCAGGGTCACACAGCTGCCACGGACCCATGGCACACCCTGCACACTGAGAAATGCAGCCCCCAAATGGCCCATCAGCACCACACCGCCCTGCATGGCACTCTGGCCCTGAACTCCATCCCCCATTGCGCTGGCCCAGACCAAACGCTCTGCTGTAGGAGCCCGTGCCCACCCCCCTCCTCTAAGAAACCCAAGTGTCTGCATCCTACCTTCCACACCCACAAGGCGCCGCTTGCTCTTTGGTCCTCCCTGGGAGTGGGAGAGAACCCCAACTTTCCCAGCTGCCAAAACTTCTGCCCTTGTTAGCTGGGCTGCCAGGAGGTGAGGCTCCAGACTCAGACCTCTTCTTTCTCATGTGCCTCCCACCTGAGGGAGACCAGAGACCAGAAACACGGATGCTGGGAGCACGGGAAGCGTGCTTGGTGAGAGCCCCGCCGGGAAACCAAATGGTGTTCTCGGTGGGGAAGAGGCACACAGCGTGCACTGCAACACCCGCGTGGTGTCAAGTAACAGTCAGATTAAACAAACAGCCTCAGCAGCTATTTTTACATCCAGATCAACCATGGGCAATAGATAACTTGGGGAGCGAGAAATTGCTTGCCCCTAAGTTGGACCCTAACCATGATGCCAAATCCAATCCAGGAGGATTTCTAAACAGTTCCAGCACCCATTAAAAATACCCCAGGTGCAAAGGAAAACATTTGTGTAGGGAAACAGTGAAGACACAGAGCTGTGCCTGGGAACCAGCTCCCAGCCTGCTGATGCCCCGGGCAGAAATAGCGCCTTTCATCATCACTCAGAGGCCAAGGGCTGCATTCCTCGAGTTAGGAGCTGTGCTCTGTTGTGCTTTTGGAGCAAAATAACATGTCCAGCTGCAGGCTGGGGAAGGCCAGGCTGGGTGTCAGGGGCAGAGTCGCAGAAGAGTATGAGATACAGTCAGGGAAGAGGCAAGGTCAGCTCCCACCCAGTGAGCTTGGCCCAGCTGTAGGCATCGTCCAAGTGCGGGTAACAGGTCCCCTCTACCTGGGGAGTCCTCTCTCTCCAGCCCTGGGAGGAGCTGGGCCTGAGGCCATTTTTGTCTTGGCCAGGGGTCATGTGCCCGCAGGCTGCCTGAAGCCTCCAGATCTTTAAGCCCCTGTGTCTTTGCTTATGTAGCTCCATCTGCCCTTCTCACCCTTCCCAAACTAGCCTGTGAAAGTCTGCTTACTGCTAGGATTTAAAGTGAGAGTTTCTTTCTTTCCAAGAGCCCTTTATGACACTGCCTGGTCCCCTGGCCCGGGAACAGCGAGGTGCCCAGGGCCTGTGACCACCCTTCCCGTCCCCTCAGGCCCCTCATGGCCAGCCACCCCTGTCCAAGCCCCAACTGGGTGTCTGACACCACCCTCAGCTTTGAACCCGCTAGTGGCCAGGGTCAAAGGGACCAGGTCTATGCACTTCAGTTAGAACAGAGTCAAAAGATAAGCTCCTTGTTGCCACTCAGGGGGAGTATCAGATCCCACCAGCAGAAGTACCCATCTGCCCCTGGCCCCCTCCAGGGAGCCTCACAACTTGCCTTTTGCTCTGAAAACCTAGGACCACCTGCTCACTGTTCAGCACTCAGAGATGGTTTGAGGGAAGCCCAATGTAAACTGCTTGATGTTACCCACTTATCCATGCCCCTTGTTTGTCAAAACTAACAGTAGCCAACCTGGCAGATGAAAAGCATCAGCTTGAGACAAGCCAGCAGTAGGAACACACAACAGAGTGGGATTTGGAGCCCTGGCCCCTGCATCTGCAACATCACTCCATCACTCTGAGTTCAGTCACTCATCTCCAAGACAGACAGGCTGCTTATGCTCTGCAGGTTTGAAGTGCACACAAGTTAGTGTACACTGACATGCATGTGTATCACAAAGCTGCTCAAATGTCAGTTGTTTGCTATTTTTTCTCATGATTTTTCTCACATCTTCAACTGTCTGAACCAATGCTTGCTTATTATTTTGTGTAAGTAAGAAATTTTACAAACACAGCTTTATGGCAAATAATAGTACCTGTGACACCATGGATTTGATGTTCTGGTCAAATTTTTCCATATTACATGCGGAAACAAATGTATAGGCAGCTCGTATACTATCTGATTTGAGCCAGTCGTTTTGTTTAGACTGAGGAATGTTGCATTACTAAATCTCATTTTATGGAGGAGTTTGCTCTGGGGCACAGTAGCATGAGCTTTTCCCTCTTATGCAGTTCTTCCCAGCTTACTTTCAGTTCTGCGCATGCGGAGAGCATGGCCTCGTGTCCGGGTAGGATCCTAGGAGCGGTGAGTTCTGCTGTGCAGCAGGACTAATTAATGGCTTTTGCTTGAAGCGGCTGGCGGAGCAGAAATGCCGCTGAGTGCCATTTTTGTGCCATCGCCATCTGTGCTTTCATTCACCAAATCCTCACAGTGCCCTTGCATGATGGCTGCTTGTGCCCCATTTTTACAAAGGAGGAAACTGAGGCTGGCGGAGGTCCTGGACACCAACAAGGGCACTGGGAGTGTAGGCCAGGGTTCGTCTGCCTGCCTGGCTAGCCTGTTGCACCCTGCCCCCAGCTAACCACTCTCCAGCCCAAGCCTATGGAACACACCCTCCTGCCCCCATCCTGGGGGCATTCAGGAGCCGGAGCCAGCAGCTTTGTTAGGGATGCAGGAGGTGTTCAGCAGAGAGCATCGGAACACAGGGGACCTGGCCAGAGTCCATCCTGGGAGCAGAAGTTTTCAGAGCACAGCTCTGCCTGCCTATCCCACAACTCACTGCTGCAGAGCCTGGAGCCTCCTGGAACGGGCCTCCTTCTGCCCCCGGCGCCCTCCTGCCCCGGGTCTGGACCCCTCGCATGGTTTGGTCGTGGTGGGTGCACTGGTGCTGACCACTCTAGCAAAAAGCAAAGCCTGAGAACTCAGCCCAAGCTCCAGACCAGGAGTGCAGAATGTGCATGGGCCTGAGCTGACATCTCTCCAGGGGAGGGCCGGGCCCAGCAATCGCTGTCTCCGGTCCAGGAGCCGTGAGCCGCGCGGAAAGAATGTGAATGAAGACACTATTCTAAATGTGGAACCACGGACGCTATGTGAGCCATTCTGACATCCAGAAAAACAAGGCCGTTGTACATTCTGCAGGAGCATAAATAAAGCTGTCCTCAGGTGGCGTGCGACACCTTCCACCGGGTGGTGACCCCGCTGCCCTGTTTGCGCTCCCTGAGCAACTTGTGGAACGTAGTGGGAGCTGCCCATGTCTCACCGTGTGAAGATAGTGGCCTATCTGCCCTGGACACGAGGGATGTTTGCCGGCTTCATCTGTAACATTTCTCTGTTCTGCATCTGTAGTTCTTATGAATGCTCACATGCTGGCAGCGAGGGCAAGGCGGAAAGCGCCCTTCAGGCCACGTCCTGGTTCTGGGCGTTTGAAGCTTATGTCACTGCACACACCCCGAGGCCCCTGCCCACTCCCCTATGGGGGATGGGGTCATCTGGCCTGCTTGCCAGGAGGCCCCAGAGGCTTTTCCCTGGTGCTCCGCCTTCAGTAGAGTCTTTGCCCTAAACCTCTTCTGGAGGCTGGTGCGATTCCCCAGCTCAACAACGATGACGACGACATGATAATGCTGCTAGCCAAGGTGTGGAAACCGGTCTCTGTGCCTGCCCTGCTCCGAGCTTTGCTGTAAATGGCCCCTCACAGTGCGCACTCTGCACCTCGCGCCTGGGCCATGTCTCTCCAGCCCCACGAATCCCTCCCTCAGGCTGCCAGGGAATAGCCAGCTGGGGGCCTAATGCTGCTGAGTGCCGGTGTTGTGCCATCGCCACCTGTGCTTTCATTCACCAAATCCTCACAGTGCCCTTGCATGATGGCTGCTTGTGCCCCATCTTTACAAAGAAGGAAACTGAGGCTGGTGGAGGTCCTGGACACTAACAGGGGCACTGGGGGTGTAGGCCAGGGTTCGTCTGCCTGCCTGGCTAGCCTGTTGCACCCTGCCCCCAGCTAACCACTCTCCAGCCCAAGCCCATGGAATACAGCCTCCTGCCCCCACCTGTTCTCTTTGCCTCCCTCTGGCGAGAGAATAGAGTCAGGCCAGGGCAGCTCCTTAGCGACTGATTTGTTATGGGAACCGAGGCCCTTCTGCAGCAGGGCGTTAGCACAGTGAAACTGTCCTCAGGGCTAACAGCAGGATGGTGCCTTGCTGCAGGGGCTTCTGAAGCTCGGGCCCCTGAGCCATTCATTGCACTCTTCCTTCAGGTGGTCTGCTCCCTTGGCTGTAGGCAATGTGTGTCCAGTGCTGAGCTCAGAGGGGCTGGATTTAGGCAGGGGGTGGGGGGTGGGATGGAAAGTGGGGGGTGGGGAGGGGGGAAGAGTCCTGTTTGCAGCTCACATTAGGGAACAGCCCGCTGGCCTAGGTAGCAGACGTCTGACCAGCCTGGCACCAGGAGGCAGCTGTCCAGTCAACAGAGGGTCACCTTAAATCCAGTGGCTCTCCTTAAATCCTCCTATCAGGAGTCTTTGCTTAGAAGTTTAATTTAAATGAAAAACAAAAGCAAAAAGCAAAAAACAGAGCCTGTGCTCTGAAAGGAAGTAAACCCAGCTTATTAAAACACCGCTGAACGCTAACAAAATCAAAATGGCCAAAAAAAAAAAAAAATCAAGGTGGTCAACTGGGAGATTGAGCACCAGCTGGTCCAGTGTCTAAGTCAGCACTGAAGAAGGGAGCAATCTAGAACCCTGAACCAGGAGGAGGATCTAGAGCCTCGAATCAGGTGGAGGATCTTGAACTTTGAATCAGGAGGAGCTGGAGGTGTGCTCTGCTCTCTAGACTCAGGCCAGCACTGTTTTCTGTAAAAGGCTGGGGTCAGTTTTAGCTTTGCAGTTGAAACCATCTGTTTCACAGCATAGTAGTAGCTTGGCCATGGAAAGTGGTCAGAAGATTTATGACCAATGGTTGTAGCTGAGTTCCAATCAGATTCTATTCATGGACACATTCGCATTTCATAATTTTCACATATCACAAAATAGCCTTATTTTGATTTAACCCGACTATTTATTTAATCGTCACCTGAAGATATTTTCCCATTGATTTTAGTGAGAGTGGAAGAGAGGGAAAGACAGGAACATTGATGTAAGAGAAATACATTGATTGGTTGCCTCTTGCATGCACCTGACCGGAGAGGAACTTGCAACTGAGGTACATAACCCTTGACCGGAATTGAACCCAGATCCTTCAGTCCACCAGCCGAAGCTCTATCTACTGAGCCAAACCAGCTGGAACCAATTTGATTTACCCCTAACTATTTAAATATGTGAAAACCATTCTTACCTTAGGAGGCTGTACAAAAACAGAAGGTAGGATGAACTTGGCTCAGGGGCCCTAGTATGCCCACCTCTAAGCCACCCTGCCCACTTCCATTACCACCAAGCCCATATGGATAATGAGCACTTGAAACCGGTCTAGTCTGGATTGGACTGTGCTGTACCTGTCACCTCCACCCCCCTGGGGTTTTAGACAGTACGGGAGATAAAGATAGTAAAACATCTTCTAGTATTCCATACTGAATATTACATTGAATCTGTGCTGACATGATGATACTTTGGATATTTAAATAAAATATATGACTAAGATTGTTTTCACATGTTTCTTTTTACTTTTTAAAGTGGCTACTGGCAAATTTAAAATGGCACGTGGCTCCTGCTATATTTCTATTGGACAGCACAGGCTGGCTCTCCTCTTGGACACGGACCCTCCTTCCCTTCCACTGTGTTCAGGAGGCCAGTCTGCCCCTGGGATCAGGCCGACATGCTCGTGGTGAAATGGCTCAGCTCCTCTACTGCCAGCTGCTCAGAGTTCAGATAGTAAACAGGAACTTGTGTTCCTAGAGCACTGACGCTCTTAGTTGCTCCTACCTTTATCTTCAAAACTAGAGGCCCGGTGCACGAAATTCGTGCACAGGGGGCAGGAGATGTCCCTTAGCCCAGCCTGCACCCTCTCCAATCTGGGACCCCTCGAGGGATGTCCGACTATCCATTTAAGCCTGATTCCAGTAGGATTGGGCCTAAACAGGCAGTTGGACATCCTCACAATCCAGGACTGCTGGCTCCAAACTGCTCACCTGCCTGCCTCCCTGATTGCCCCTAACCACTTCTGCCTGCCAGCCTGATCACCTGCTAACCACTACTCTGCCAGTCTAATTGATGTCTAACTGCTCCTCTGCCAGCCAGTTTTCCCCCATCTTCCCTCCTCTGCCGGCCTAGTCACCCCTAACTGCCCTCCCCTGCAGGTTTGATCGCCTCCAACTGCCCTCCCTTGCAAGCCTGGTCCCTCTCAACTTCACTCCTCTGTTGGCCTGATCGCCCACAACTGCCCTCCCTTGCAGGGCCTGGAACCACCCAAAGGCCCTCCCCTGCTGGTCATCTTGTGGTGGCCATCTTGTGTCCACATGGGGCCAGGATCTTTGACCACATGGAGGGAGCCCTCTTGTGTGTTGGAGGAATGGTAAATCTGCAAACTATTCTTTTATTAGATAGGATGTCGGACCTTAAGAAATTATGCCGTCTGCTAACGAAATAAAATTGGTGATAGCTACTATTTTTCAAGGACCATCTAGACCAGTGGTTTTCCTAATGCCGCGACCCTTTAATACAGGTCCTCATGTTGTGGTAACCCCGAACAGTAACATTATTTTCCTTGCTACTTCATAACTGTGGTTTTGCTACTGTTATGAATCGTAATGTAAAGATCTGTGTTTTCTGATGGTCTTAGATGACCCTGTTGGCGGTTCTCCCACCAAAGAGTGATGGAGCGCTGTGTCCATGAGCAGGAATGAAATTCTGGAGAGTTGACACCAGGAGCTCATAAAGCTGCTGGGAAAACTCACACAGCCGAACAGCGCTGGCGTCCGCTCAGAGGACGCAGGAGCTCCCTGGGAAAGAGGCGCAGGTCGCATACCACACCCGGGTTTCCTGTGTGCACTGCACCAGGAACTGAGAGAGGGAGGAAGCAGAGTTTCTCCGATAAAGGGTAAAACTAGAAGATTATCTGTTTTTAAATGCCCGACAAAATAGTGGATCAACAAAGGTCACCAAAGGGCCTCCTGTGGAAATACCCACTGCCTGTGAAACATTCTTACCGAAAAGCAAACCTAAATCAGAATGTGCTTCTAGCTGGGGTCTTCCTCCCAGATCTCAGGAACAACAGGGAAGATGTGACTGGGAATGACTCCGTGGGGAGTCAACTCCGGAGCACCAGCAACCGATGTCTTTAACCAACAAGCCGCTGAAATGGAGGCCAAGAAGCTGCTTTATCTAAAGACACTACAGAGGCACCTCAACTTCAAGCCACTATACACTCTCTCCATTCTGATGCCAGCAACCACCTCTGGCAAACAGTGATAAGATGACCCTGGACATGTGAACACTGCCCGGTAGATAGTTAGGAATCACTGGTTAGGTCTTAGGTCTTAGGTCTTAGGTGTGCTAGTCGTATGCTGACTAAGGGAGCTGGCTATTTAGAAAGACCTACACCACTAGTTAGGAATGAAATAACATGATATCTGAGACTTCTAGGTAATGTAGTGTGTAGGGGAAAGGGTTGGAATATACAAAATAAGATTTCTGAAATTGGGCATTTGTTATGCTTTATTTTGAACTTTGTATAGATTAGAAATGTTCCATAATTGTAGCAAACAGAAAATTCCTTGGGGCATGATGGAGAGAAAAAGTGGGTGAGAGTGACTGAGGGCTGGGAGTTGCAGGGAAGGAGGGGGACAGGGAGAGGGGGGCACTGTGAAGGAGAGAAGGGATCTAGACTGTCTGCCTGTCCCTGAGACTCCAGTCTGTCTGGTGACCTCACTTGGGGTTATTTGATATAAAGTGGTTTCAATGAGGCCAGCATCTCTACGAATATTGGCAGGAACACAAAACATCAGAAACACCGTCTAATTTTAGAGGTTGGTTGACTGAGGCTATGTGTAACAAAACATGAGAACAGAAAAAAACATCTACAGCAGAGGAACCACGTGAAAATGGAGTTTATATATTCATGGAAAGACAAAAAAGTAAAATGCAGTTTTGTGGGGGAAAAAGGCCTTAAACATATTGCCAAACATTAGGTAAAAACATACTTAAAACCAACAGATACTGTTTTGTAAGCAGTGTATGCATGTGTGGGTGCGTGTGAATGTGTGCACATGTGCTTGTGGGTGTGCTTGTGCGTGTGTGCTGTGTGTGTGTATGTATGTGAGTGTGTGCATGTGTGTGAGTGAGTGCATGCACACCTGCTTGTGTGTGTATGTGGGGTGTGTGTGTGTGTGTGTGTGTGTGTTGGTTTTGCCGTTTTGGGGAAAACGGTAAAGCTTTCCCACTGAGATGCCTGGTGGCAGGTGAAGCAGAGCGCGCCTCTCCCACAGGAGGTTACAGTTGGACCAACTCAAAGAGAAACCTGAGCCTGAGCAGCTCAGTGCTCCCAGCCCTCTCCCCTCCATCCCTACTCCCCTCCCTCCCTCGGATGGGCGGATGGGCGAAGGTGCGCTGCTGGCTTAGCCATGACGCTAACACCTTGGCATGGCTGTGGGATGGTCGGCTAAAAATACACTCTGGACTGGAGCTTCTCCAGAACACCAAGAGGTGTCCACTTTCTCCCAAGAGC
The DNA here is from genome assembly GCA_027563665.1 of Antrozous pallidus. Taxonomy (NCBI): domain Eukaryota; kingdom Metazoa; phylum Chordata; class Mammalia; order Chiroptera; family Vespertilionidae; genus Antrozous; species Antrozous pallidus. The sequence goes on along the minus strand of CM050510.1, from coordinate 66,194,551 downwards.
TAGGGTCACGCCCCCGCGGCCAGCGCTGTGACACTGGGACTGTGTCAGGGGCAGAGTGCTCCTTGGAAACCCCCGCAAACCCCGAGGCCCCTGGAGAGGTACTGTCTCTGCAGGGAGCGCCAGCCACCTAGGGCCCCAGGGAAGGCAATGGATGGGCTGGCCAAATACGTCCCTTTCATGCTACGGGTGGTGGGGAGATCCCCCAGGAGTTAGACCCGGGGATCTGCAGCCTCGGCACTTGAGTTTTGGCTGGGAAAGAATTCTGAGCCAAGACCCAAGCTACCAGAGAAGTTGATCTAGAAAGCCACAGATATGGAAGTGGGCAGCCTCAGAAATGGAAACACGCTACAGAGGCCCAAGAAGGCCTGCGCTTAGGAGAGAGAGCAAGGCCAGGAAAACACATCTGTGGGGGGGAAGAAGACGTGGGTGGGTGGGGGTGCTCCTGGGAGGGAGAGCTTGCTGGGTGCTCCTAAGTCCTAGGGCTTTTAAGAGTGGGGAGTTTAGAAGAGGTCCCAGGAGTGCACCTCAATAGAAGATTCATCAGCATCCAGGGTGCCAGTCACTGATGGGTTGGATTAGTCAGCACAGCGGGGCCCTGAGTGCAGCCAGGCGTCGCTTGTTGGTTTTGCAGCTTCTCTGGGCCTGGAGCTGAAGACAACTAAGGCCTAGAAGTGAGCTCTAGAGAGGAAAGGTTTGGAGGTGGGGTGGGGGGCCGAATTGCATGACCAGTGATATGAAAGGTCTGGGGTCTGAACTGCAGGAGCAGCAATATCGTAGGGAGGAGAGGTCACGCTGGCGGGGGGTGGGGGGTGGGGGTGGGGGTGTCCTTGTTTTCCCAGTTTTGCCTGTTGCTAGGCACCTGGGGTTTTCTGCCCTGGTGACGGTACCTGCCCGTGGTCTTTGCTCTGTTCCCATCTGTCTAACTCATTGGTTCTCAACCTTTCTAATGCCACAACCCTTTAATACAGGTCCTCATGTTGTGGTGACCCCCAACCATAAAATTATTTTCGTTGCCACTTCATAACTGTAATTTTGCTGCTGTTATGAATCGTTAATGTAAATATCTGCAGGTGGTCTTAGGTGTCTCTGCTAACAGTTCTCAATCAGTTAGACTCTAACTGCCTCCCACAGTCCCATCAGACCTCTGGCCTCCCATAGGGAAACAAGATCTTAACACCTCCCTGCTCATCAGCCCCCCTAGAGGAGGCTCAGTCTCACTCCCTTGTCCAGAGTCAGGGAATGGAGTGGGACAGACAGCCCAGCGGGACTGCGATGGCTCAGGTGCCTGCTGAGGTTGGAACAGAGGCCATGCCTTCTCAGATGAGAAGCTTTGCAAGTCACCTTCTCTCCAGGTTTGCTCTCTGATGTCCAAGTCCCAATGCCCCGAGATTAACTCTGCTTCTGGAGGCCAGACTTTAGGGAGCTGAGACTGTCACATGCCCGCTGGACACCCGAGAGCCACCGTGCCAGTGGCATGAAGGGTGCCGTATGGTTGGCAGAGGGCTCCTCATTGAAAGGGCAGAGCAGGACTGACTCCATTTTGTACTGTGTCCTCCATCTTCTGTAACTATGTCCCTGACATGACCCCTTCTCTGAAAAACCACAGCATGTGTCAGTTACCCAGCTCACCCTTAAATCAGCCAATAGGAATGCAAGGAGAACTAACCTAAGGCTAAAAGTATGCAGACTGCCTCCTGTCTTTGTGTAACCAGACCCTAGCCACATCCTGTCTTTGTGTTACTGGACCCTAGCCAATCAGGGTAGGCCAACTCAGTGGTCTGAGCATCACCCTACCACTCGACCCCAAGCCCTTTAAAATTGCTATGCTTCTGGAACTCAGGCCTCTTTTGCATCCTGCCGCTGCATTGGTAGAGGCAGAGAGACTGTCACTTTGGGGGCACTCTTTCCTTGGAGCCTGTGAGGAGGGCGCGGCAGCCTCAATGCACTCCACTTCCCAGCAGAGGGAGCAGGGCCTGGGAACTCTGGGGACTCCCAGAAAAACAGTCCATAAGAGAGCCAGTGCCAGCATTACCGAGGTGCCTAACCATGAGAGCAGGGCTTTCTGGCTGGTTCCTGGCCTCGCTGGAGGGACCAGCATGTGCCTTTGCTTACACATCCCTGGTTCTCCACTCCAGACCTCGGAGTTGCCCAGTGCAGCCCACACCAGAGGTGGCCCAAAAGGCTGCAGGAGGGTTTTGTTCTAAAATAATCTGGATTGGGTAGCAGTTAAAAACCAAGAGATTTTGTGGTAATAGCAGCATTCCTGACTCTGCTAAGAGAAGGTGGGATACCACTGGGTGGCATCCTGCTTGGGGACAGGAATGGGGGCTGAGGCTGTGGCTTCAGACAGGGCACACCCTTTGCTGGCTGCCAGCTCAGTTCACTCTGTGCATAAGTGCCAGGTCTTCGGACTCTGGATTTGCAGCTCATTCTAAATGGGCAGTGAGGCTGTTAAAGAGGCCTGGCTGGTCACAACAAAGTTGACCCATCTCAATGTCTCCCTCAAGCCAGGTGGAGGGCTGCACCCAGAGCTCGAGGCCCCACCACCCTCCGAGCCATTGGATACCCTCAGACACTTGGAGAAATGGGTGCCATGTTGAACTGAGCCACACCATGGAGGGGCATCAACCAGGAGGCGCTCTGCTGGTATTAATACAACACCAGGCTTATCTTTAGAAACATTACCTGCTGTGAGCAGATATGTCTTCATGAAATATGAAATCCACCCAAATTTATTAAAACCGCCTGCACAGTGGGGACTCAAGCCGAGCAGCTCTCCATTAGAGCCTCGTTATTACGATGGTGTTATTTATTTATATCCTAGCCTAAGACAGACATGATGTAATCCAGTAATTAAGACTGTTATGATTGAATATTTATTAAGCACCTACAATAAGCCAGTCACTGATCCACATAAAATGAGTCTTTACCCTCAAGAGCCCCCATCTGCATGCCATGAAGAGCTCAGTGCCCCTCATGGGAGTCGGGGGGAGTTTAATGGGTTCTGTCTTCCCTGAGCAAACCTGAGAAATGACACTGATCAAAAATTGGACTCAGTTTAGTGTCACTGTTCAATCCGAATAAATGAAAACAATCCATCGCTGGCTTAGAAAGGAGATGGATGCGCAGAGGCCTGTGCCTGCAAATGTCCGCCAGGAGGAGCCAGGTCTCCCAGAAGCCAGCCTGGTCAAGGCCAAGACTTCTTGGGTCCCTGGGCAAAAGGCGCTGGCAGCTTGCTCTGCTGTGTAAACTCACCCCCAGGCCCAGATGGTGGTTCGTTTGTACGTCTCGGAAAATTGGCGCTGCTCTAGCAAGTCACAAGCCTGGACTTGCTGGGTCCCTGCTGTGTGCCAGGGCAGGGGCTGCGCAGGGCACACACAGCCTCCCTGAGGCACCTGCCCAGACTTGACCCCTCAGGGAGATTTCTCCTCCTGCCAGGCTCCATGGCTCCCAACACCTGGGAGAGCTCCAGCTTCTTCCCTCTGGCTCTGGGCCAGGGCTCTTCCTTCCTTGCCACATGGGCTGCTCCTCTTGTAAAGGACCCGCTGGGTCTGAGCTCAGCAGGTGGAGCCCACGCTCTGGGTCCTCTTCCCGCCCCAGGCCTGGCAGCTGCTGGTGCAGTGAGAGGAAAGGAGTGAGAACCCAAAGGGGTAGTAGTGTGGGGCGGGGGGAATGCAGTCATGAATGTGTGCCCAGCGTAGGCACATGAACTTCCGTGACCAGTTTTCTTCAGTTACCATCCCCCAGCACATCATTTCTGTGTTTTGAAAGAGAGTGGAATGGCCCTGGGCTCCCTGGCGCTGCTGCGGGAGGTGTATTGAAAACAGGCACCTGCATACCATGCTTCTCTCAGCACGAACTAGCTCCTATATTGGTTGCGATAAAATCTCCTATGTCAGGGAGGGACTCTAGGGGTTCCCACAAATATCAGCCTTTATTGACATTGCAATTTTTAAAAATTGCGGGCAAGTACATATTGCATAAGATGTAACATTTTAAGCATTTTTAAGTGTATAATTCCATGGCATTAAGTACATTCATATTGTCAGCAACCATCTCCACCATCATCTTCAGATCTTTTCATCTTCCAAATGGGAACAGTACACATTAAGCGTAACTCCCCACCCACATCCCTCCGCCCCTGGCAACCAACATTCTACTTTCTACACTCATGAATGTGACTAGTAGAATAATAGTATTTGTCTTTTTATGACTGGCTTAAGGCACTTAACATAATATCTTCAAGGTTCTTCCATGTTGTGTCATGTGCCAGAATTTCTTTCCTCTTTGAGGCTGAATACTATTCCATTTTATGTATCCTTTCATTTAGCAATGGACACTGGGGTTGCTTCCCTCCTTGGCTATATGCACAGTACTGCTGTGAACATGGTTGTACAGATATCTGTTCAGATCCCATGTTCAATCTTATGGGTATGATGCAAGAGTGGAATTGCTGAGTCATGTGGTGGTTCTAGTTTAACTTTTGAGGAAGTGCCACACTGTTTCCATATTGCCTACACTAATTTAAGGTTCCAATTTCCCCTCATTTCAGTCACAACTTGTTCTTTTCTTCTTTTAAAAAAATAGTGGCCATTTTAATGGATGTGAGGTAATATCTTATGTAGTTTTGATTTATATTTCCCTTTTTAAAAATTATCTTTTTTAAAAAGGCAGTATCTGAAAGTATTACAAATGTCCCTCTCCCTGCCGTTGCCTTCCCCCCACTCCAGGCCTTCACCACACTATTGTCTGTGTCCATGGATGATGCATATATTTCCCTAATGATTAATGCTGTTGAGCATCATTTAAAAAATATCAGTTTTTAAAAAGGCATCCAAACATCCCTCAATGAGGTTTAATTTTATTTTATTGTATTTTTTTATTTTTTAACATTTAATTTTTTAATTGATTTTTTGCAGTATAACTTATATTTAATAGTAGTACATGTTTTCCTTTCCCCTTCCCCCCAGCCTCCCCTATCCCCCAGCACATGTCCCCACCCACCGCCCCTCCCCGCCCCAGTGACTTTCATTCATTGATTATGCTCATATGCATGCATAAAAGTCCTTAGGTTGATCTCCCCTGGCATTCACTTCCCATCCACTCCAGCCTTCCCCCTGTAGCTTGACAGCCTGTTCAATGCCTCCCTGCCTCTATATCAATCACTCTCCTCTGTTTCTTTTCTTCAAAAATATCTTGCTTCTGTATACTAGAAATAAATGTATAAGAACAAAAAATGTTTCAGTCTCAGTTTCAATGTCCAACTGTTCTGAGTCCCAGTTTCAGTGTCAAATAGTTCTTTATGTGTACATGTCAGCAATGGTATCCAGATGGTGGACACATCGTAGCAATGCAAGATCCATCCTCTCTGATTTGGTCCTGGGCTGCCTGCAGCCATACACAGCTGCCAACTGCTAGCGTGGCAAGGTGTTGTCAGTGTCCCCCATGTCTGGACCATCCTCATGACTGGAACAGATCCGTCCATTCCTCACAGTCACAGGAACCCACATGGTCTTGGAGTTGTTCTCTGAAAACACACAAACACATTCTCCACCAAAAGTTAACAAAGGGATCCTCTCTGCAAAATGGACTTGGGATTCCTTTTATTTTTGACTAAATGATTTTCCTTTGGCTTATTTTGACACCATGTGTGTTTTTTCATGAGTGTCCTGCAGTTGGTTTTACAAATGGAATTTGCTTTTCTGGAGTAAGAATTTTCTAGATGTATTTTACTTACAGGATATTTTTCCTTACATGATATTATCCCACTGCCCCCCCCCCCCCGCCACTTTTTGGATTAATGGGGGCTTTTGGAAATTTTAACTTGCAGTCTTGGTAATTTTAAATTTTAGTTTTTGCACATAAATATGACTGCTTTAGGTTCTTTGGATGTTAGGCAATTTTACAGTGAGATGAACTACTAATAGATATTTTAGTTAATGTTTTAGAAAAAGCTTTTTGTCCAGTACACTTAAATTTTCTTGAGTATTCACTTATTTCACTTGGCCAATTTAAATTAATCTGAAAACTTGATTACTATTTTACTGTCAATTTTAATACTCAAACAGAAATCTTAGTTTACCCTGTAAATATTAGTGGAAAGGAATATTTGCATTCTTGAGTAGGTCCTGAACATTCCTGGTAATAGACTGAATTTAGATAGAGAGCAGTCTCTGTCTGCCACCTGGGTCCTGGTCTGAGTTGTGCGTGGGAAGCGAGGCAGCCGTGGGGGTAAAAGCCCTCTCTCAAGAGGGGTGAGAATTCAAGCCCCTGCAAGGTTTGTGGATGAGGGTCTGTGCCCCACCTCTGTTGACCTTTTAGTTCTCTCCTGTTGGCCCCTCTGCGACTGTGCCTGTCTTAGATTGTTCCTTCCCTGAGGAATCTTACCCGTCTCTGGCTAGCCAGCCATTCTCCGGGACCAAACAGGGTGATGTGAGGTTCAGTCCTGTCTCCTTTGTAGTCTATGCCCCCGTGGCCTCCACGTCCAGCACCTGCCTTGGGGTCCCCTCGCCTGCTGGCGGGGTCCCGGTACTGATCACATATCTCAGGGGACCCAGGTTTCCTCTCCAGAGAAGGCCCAGCTCACACCATTGGTCGAGAGACAGATCCATGGTGCCAGCTGCCCAGAGGCTTCAGCCACAGCTTGAACTGAAAGCTCAGGCATCAGCTGTGTGTATTTGGATAGTAAGAAGATGGTCCCTCTTGGCAAAAGGGCAAGTGGGGCCAATATAGAATGCTCGGATGCCTTCCCAGTGCCTTAATTCCTTCAGAAAGGGATTAATTTCTTTCCTATCCTTTTTTCAAATTGCTGCCCAACATTCAAAGAATTAGTTTGTAAGTTTATTTGGGATAATTGTATAATATACTGTTGTCAAATATCAAATATTATAATGACATTGTAGAATAATATCATGTAAGGGCATTATGGTGTCACGGGAGGTTAAGGAGGGCCTATCCTAAAAACTGGTGTCCATAGGAGATGACAAGCTCTAGGTCATGTTAATTCAATCTCAATATAGCTGTCAATTTTTTTTATAACTTTATATAAACTTCATCAGGGATGTAAAAACACAAATCAGTTACCTTAGTTCAAGAGTTCAAATATATTGACTTTCCCCCTTACTCCCACCACCTGCCACTTACCCTGAGGTTCGACATTTTGATGGACTTTTTTCAGTCTCTGGATCCATTCTTGTTCATCAGTCTGTCATTCATTATATTCCTCAAATGAATGAGATCATGTGATATTTGTCTTTCTCTGCCTGGCTAATTTCACTTAGCATAATGCTCTCCAAATCCATCCATGTTGTTACAAATGGTAGGAGATCCTTCTTTTTTACCGCAGCGTAGTATTCCATTGTGTAGATGTACCACAGTTTTTTAGTCCACTCATCTGCTGATGGGCACTTAGGCTGTTTCCAAATCTTAGCTATGGTAAATTGTGCTGCTATGAACATAGGGGTACATATATCCTTTCTAATTCACATTTCTAGTTTCTTGGGGTATATTCCTAGAAGTGGGAACACTGGGTCGAATGGGAGCTCCATTTTTAGTTTTTTGAGGAAACTCCATACTGTTCTCCACAGTGTCTGCACTAGTCTACAATCCCACTAGCAGTGCAGGAGAGTTCTTTTTTCTCCGCATCCTCGCCAGCACTTGTCATTTGTTGATTTATTGATGTAAGCCATTCTGACAGGTGTGAGATGGTACCGCATAGTCGGTTTGATTTGCATCTCACGGGTAATTAGTGACTTTGAGCAGGTTTTCATATGTCTCTGGGCCTTCATTTTGTCTTCTTTAGAAAAGATTCTATTTAGGCCTGTTGCCTATTTTTTTATTAGATCATTTGTCCTCCTTTTATTGAGTTGTGTGAGTTGCCTGCAGATGCTTGAGATTAAACCTTTATCACTAATAACATTTGCAAATATGTTCTCCCGTACAGTGGGTTTTCTTGTTGTATTGTTTTTTTTAAATCTTTATTGTTCAGTTTATTAATTACATTGTTTCCCCTTTTTATCCCCCTATAGCTCCCCTCCACCCTGTACCTATCCCACCCTCCACCCTCACCTCCCCCTACCCACTGTCCTCTCCCATTGTTGCTAGATTTTTGTCCAGTCTCTTGCTGCATTTTCCACAACCCTTTTCTCCCCAAGAATTGTCAGTCCATTCCCTCTCTATGTTCATGTCTCTGTTATATTCACCAGTCTATCCTGTTCAACAGCCTATCACTTCACTTGCTTTTTATGTTCATTTGTTGATAGATGTGTATTTGTTGTTCATAATTTTCATCTTTACCTTTTTCTTCTTCCTCTTCTTAAAGAATATCTTTCAGCATTTCATATAATGTTGGTTTGGTGGTGATGAACTCCTTTAGCTTTTTCTTATCTGCGAAGCACTTCATCTGACCTTCAATTCTGAATGATATCTTTGCTGGATAGAGTAATCTTGGTTGTAGATTCTTGCTGTTCATCACTTTGAATATTTCTAGCCACTCCCGTCTGGCCTGCATCGTTTCTGTTGAGAAATCCGCTGACAGTCGTATGGGTGCTCCCTTATAGGTAACCAACTGTTTCTCTCTTGCTGCTTTTAATATTCTCTCTTTGTCTTTGGTCTTGGCATTTTAATTATGATGTGCCTCGGTGTGGTCCTCTTAGGGTTCCTATATATTGGGGTTCGGTGCACTTCTTGGACTCCTAAGTCAATTTCTTTCACCAGGTGTGGGAAGTTTTCAGTCACTATTTCTTCAAATAGGTTTTCATTGTCTTGCTCTCTCTCTTTTTCTGGCACCCCTATAATTCGGATGTTGGTATGCTTGAGGTTGTCCCAGAGGCCCCTTACACTATCTTCAATTTTTTGGATTCTTTCGGTTTCTTGCTTTTTCAGCTGAGTGGATTTTACCTCTTTGTATTTCAAATCTTTAACTTGGTTCTTGGGGTGCTCCAGAGCACTTTTAGGTCTTTGTATAATATTTCTTGTTTCAGTCAGTGTATGCCTAATTTCTGGTTGGTCCTTTTTCATATCCTTGAGAGTCTGCTTTATATCCTTGAGGGTTTCTTTCATTTCCTTGTAGGACTCATTCATTTCCACGTTGGTCTTGATCATTTCTTTGCAGCTCTCGTTTATAACCTTGAGGGTGTTGTTCATTTTCTTGTAGGACTCATTCATTTCCTTTGTGGTCTTGCTTATTTCCTTATAGGCCTCGATCTTTTGTTGGAGCCTCTTAAAAAACCCTATAACCGTGGTTCTGAATTCCATGTCCAGTCGTTTTTTTTCCCTCCATTTCTTTCACATCTGATTTCTTTCCATGTCGCTGCATGGTGGCTGCTTCCCTGAGTTGGTCAATAAGCTTTGTGTGGTAGACTTCCTACTAGGGACAGTGGCTCAGCCTCCCTGGTTACCTGTTGTGGATATGGGTTGCACAGTCTTGCTGAAGTTAAGCTCAGTTAATCGTTGTTAGCACTTGGAGGGTTGACCTCCAGGCCAATTGTCTGTGAAGCTCAGCTGTGCTCAGGTTGGGTGGGCGGAGTCTCCGGGCCAAGCAGACAGTGTTAGCTCTGCCCTGTGCAGCCCCAGGGACTCTGTGCCGGGGGCAATGGCTGCCAGCACCTCTGAGAGAGAGCCGCTGTTGAGCTCCACCGGCTGCCGGTTACCGGGGAATTCAGACTTTCCCAAAATGAGTCTGCATGCGCAATGTCTCACCCAGGGACATAAAACAAAGCAGTCTGGCTGTTTTCCGAATGAGAGGCAAGTCGCGGTGCGCTCTCTGTGCCGTCACGCAGCCGAGCTGTTCGCGCGAAAGCTGCCTTCTCCACAAGCCGGGAGACACGGCAGCACCCGAGCTTCGGCCTGCCCTCCCACTGTCCAGTTTTCATCCCGTGTGATAGTGGGTTCTCTGGACTTCGCCCAGAGCTGGAGAATCAGTCCAGTGGGACGCCTTTGTCTACCCGTTCGAGAAAACTGGCCGGTTTTCAGCCGCCCGCCCTCTCCGCTGGCGCGCACTCCAAACCTCTCTCCGTGTGAATCTTTCAACGCTGTTCGCTGCCGCTCCTCCGAGTCACAGTGTCTTATCTTCACTTTTATTTGTGGAATTTTCACTCAGCGAGCTTTCTGGTGATTCTGGAAGGTGTTTGTTCTTTCATTAAGTTGTAGTATTAAAATTGCTGATTATGACGGCAAGATATGTGTTTTACCTTCGCCGCCATCTTAGTTCCTCTTGTTGTATTGTTGATGGTTCCTTCAGCTGTGCAAAAGCTTTTTATTTTGGTGTAGTCCCATTTGTTTATTTTGTCTTTAGCTTCCACTGCCCTCAGAGCAGTATCATCGAAGTTCTTTTGGTATATGTCTGAGATTTTTTTTCTGTAGATTCCTCTAATGTTTTTATGGTTTCCTGTCTTATGTTTAAGTCCTGTATCCATTTTGAGTTTATTTTTGTATATGGTGTAAGTTGGTGGTCTAGTTTCATTTTTTTGCATGTATCTGTCCAATTTTCCCAACACCATTTATTGAAGAGACTGTCTTGACTCCATTTTATGTTCATGCCTCCTTTGCCAAATATTAATTGAGCATAGTGGTTTGGGTTGATATCTGGATTCTCAATTCTATTCCATTGATCTATATGTCTGTTCTTATGCCAGAACCAGGCTGTTTTGAGAACAGTAGCTTTGTAATACAGCTTGAAATATGGTATTGAAATCCCACCGACTTTGTGCTTCTTTCTCAGGATTGCTGTGGCTATTCGGGGCCTTTTTGTATTCCAGATGAATTTTTGGAGAGTTCTTTCTAGGTCTGTGAAATATGCTGTTGGTATTTTAATGGGGAGTGCATTAAATTTGTAGATTGCTTTGGGTAGTATGGACATTTTAATGATGTTGATTCTCCCAATCCAAGAACATGGTATGTTCTTCCATCTGTTTACATCTTCCTCTATCTCTTTTTTTAGTGTCCTGTAGTTTTCCGCGAATAGGTCTTTTCCCTCCTTAATTAAGTTTATTCCTAGGTATCTTAATTTTTTTGGTGTGATGGTAAATGGGATTGCTTTTTTGTCTTTCTTTCTGTAAGTTCACTATTAGTGTATAGAGATGCCATAGATTTCTTGGCATTCATTTTGTAGCCTGCTACGTTGCTGAACTCATTTATTAAGTCTATTAGCTTTTTTATGTAGTCTTTCTAGTTTTTTTATGTACAATATCATGTCATCTGCAAATAAGGATAGCTTAACTTTTTCTTTTCCAATTTGGATGCCTTTTATTTCTTCTTCTTGTCTAATTGCAATAGCTAATACTTCCAGTACTATGTTGAACAGGAGTGGTGAAAGTGGGCAACCCTGTCTTGTTCCTGTTCTTAGGGGAAATCATTGTAGTTTTTGCCCATTGAGTATGATGCTTGCTGTGGGTTTATCAGATATGGCTTTTATTATGTTGAGGTATGATCCTTCTATTCCTACCTTGTTGAGAGTTTTTTTTTTTTATCAAGAAAGGGTGTTGGATTTTGTCAAATGCTTTTTCTGCATCAATTGATATGACTATGTGATTTTTATCTCTCAATTTGTTTATGTGATGTATCACATTTATTGATTTGCAGATATTGTACCATCCTTGTATTCCTGGGATAAATCCTACTTGGTCATGGTGTATGATCTTTCTGATGTACTGCTGAATCCGATTTGCTAGAATTTTATTGAACATTTTGGCATCTATATTCATGAGGGATATTGGCCTGTAATTCTCTTTCATTGTGTCATTTTTATCTGGTTTTGGTATTAGGGTGATGCTAGCCTCATAGAAGGAGTTTGGAAGTGTTCCATACTCTTGAATTTTCTGGAATAGTCTGAGGAGTATAGGTTTTAGTTCTTCCTTGAATGTTTGGTAAAACTCCCCTGTGAAGCCATCTGGCCCTGGGCTTTTGTTTGCTGGAAGCTTTATGATGACTGCTTCAATTTCTTCCAAAGTTATTGGTCTATTCAGTTGTTTAGATTCTTCCTGATTGAGTTTTGGGAGGTTATATTTTTCTAGAAACATATCCATTTCCTCCAGGTTGTCCAGTTTGTTGGAGTAGAGTTGTTTATAGTATTTTTTAACAATCCTTTGTATTTCACTGGGGTCTGTTGTTATTTCACCTCTTTCATTTCTGATTTTATTTATTAGGGTCCTCTCTCTTTGCTTCTTGGTAAGTCTGGCTAGAGGTTCATCAATCTTGTTTATCCTTTCAAAGAACCAGCTCTTGGTTTTGTTGATTTTCCGTATTGTTTCTTTGGTCTCTATGTCATTTATTTCTGCTCTGATCTTTACTATTTCCTTCCTTCGGCTTACACTGGGCTTTTCTTGTTGCTTTCTTTCTAACTCTTTGAGTTGTTGGGTTAGATAATTTATTGCCACTGTTTCTAGTTTTTTGCAGTAGGATTGTAGAGCTATGAACTTCCCTCTCAGAACTGCTTTCACTGTGTCCCATAGATTTTGGATTGTTGTGCTGTAGTTGTCATTTGTTTCCATGATGTTTTCTATCTCTTCCTTGATCTCTCTAGTAACCCAGTCATAATTTAATAGCATGCTGTTTAGTCTCCATGTGTTTGATTTCTTTGGGTTGTTTCTATTGTAGTTGATTTCCAGCTTTATGCCATTGTGATCTGAGAATGTGTTTGATATGATTTCTATCTTCTTGAATTTGGAGAGACTTTGCCTATGACCCAACACATGGTCTATCTTTGAGAATGACCCATGGGCACTTGAAAAGAATGTATATTCTGTGGCTCTGGAGTGAAATGATCTGAGGATGTCAATTAATTCCTTCTGGTCTAGTGATTCATTGAGGATTGATGTTTCTTTACTAATTTTTTGTTTAGAGGATTTGTCCAATGGTGATAGTGGGGTATTAAAGTCTCCTACTATGATAGTATTGCTGTCTATCTCTCCCTTGATATCCTCTAGGAGTTTTAGTATGTATTTGGGTGCTCCTATATTGGGTGCATATATGTTTACCAGAGTTATTTCTTCTTGTTGGATTGCTCCCTTTAGTATTATGTAGTGGCCTTCTTTATCTCTTGTTACATCCTTCACTTTGAGATCTAATTTGTCAGATATAAGTATTGCTACCCCAGCTTTTTTTCCATTTACATTTGCCTGAAGAACCTTTTTCCATCCTTTCACCCTCAATCTGTGTGCGTCTTTTTTTTGGAGGTGGGTTTCTTGTAGACAGCAGATATATGGGTTGTGTTTTCTTATCCAGTCTATTACCCTATGTCTTATGTTGGAGCATTTAAACTGTTTACATTTAAAATATTTATTGATAGGTAGTTATTTGTAGCCATTTTTGTTCTTTTCCCATGTGTTCTATCTTGGTTTCCTATTGCTTTTTACAGCAGACCCTTTAGCATTTCTTGCATTGCTGGTTTGGTGGTAATGTATTCCCTTAGTCCTTTTTTGTCTGTGAAGCTCCTGATTTGACTTTCAGTTTTGATTGATAGCCTTGCTGGGTACAGTATTCTAGGATTCAGACCCTTTCTTTTCATGACTTTGTATATTTCATTCCAATCCCTTCTGGCCTGATAAGTTTCTGTTGAGAAATCACTTGCTAATCTGATGGGGGTTTCTTTGTAGGTGATTTTCTGTCTGTCTCTGGCAGCTTTTAAGATTCTCACTTTTTCGTTGATGTTTGCCAATTTAATTATAATGTGCCTTGGTGTAGGTCTTTTGGGGTTTAATTTGCTTGGAACTCTGTGAGCTTCTTGGATTTGTGTGGGTTTTTTCTTTCCTATATCAGGGACATTTTCTGTCATTATTTCTTCCAACAAGTTTTCTATTCTTTGCTCAGTTTCCTGTCCCTCTGGAAGCCCTATTTTGCGGATGTTGTTTTGTTTCATGTTGTCCCAAAGTTCCCTTAGGCTCTCCTCCTGATTTTTAATTTTTTTTTCTAGAAGCTGCTCTACTTGGGTATTTTTTCCTACCTTGTCTTCGAACTCACTGATGCGGTCCTCTGCTTCATCTAGTCTACTCCGGATACATTCTATGGAGTTCTTTACCTCAGCAATGTCACTTTTCATTTCCTCTTGCGTCTTCTTCATTTCTTCATAGTTCTTCTTCATTTCTTAATGGCTCTTCTTCATTTCCTCTAGATTCCTCTTCACTTCCTCATGGTTCTTACTCATATTGGCTTGTGTTCTCTTCAGCCACCCTATGACCATTTCTCTGAACTCTCTCTCTGACAGGTTGCTTACTTCCATTTCGTTTACCTCTTTTTCTGGTGAGGCTTGTTTTTCTTTCATTGGCGGGCTGTTTCTTTGTCTCCCCATGGTCTCTCTTCTCTGTGTGTCTTGTTATGTAGTTATCACTCTCCTGTGTTGATTTAAAGGCTCAAACTACAACACAACCAGGTGCAGCACACCACGCACTGAAGAAGAATGTATTCACAGTATTGATAACTCCAAATTAAAGGTATTGCCAGAGGAAGGTAAATTAGGTGATAGGTGGGAAAAAAGAGAGTAAGAGAAAACACCCTCACACACACAAAAGAAGAAAGAAAGAAAGAAAAATAAGTAAAGAAAGAAAGAAAGAAGTGCCAAAATAAAATTGGGAAAAGGGGAAGGAGTAAAAAGAAAGGAAAAGGGAGTAAACTATAAATATGGGTTGTAAACTCCCAAAGGACCAGCACTAATCCCAGCAAAAGTCAGCAACGAGTACCTGGAGATTGATACAAACTACATACAACAACTAATATCAAGGGAGGTTAGGGAACACAGAAGCTTAAATCTATCAAAAAAACAATGTAATCATCACCAAAACACAAAACAATGCCACCCCCCCACAAAACAAATTAAAGGAAAAGAATAACCAAACCAATCTCACAAACATGCATAAAATATAAACAACATCAGCAGTACCGAGAGAAAAACAGTTTAGGATAGTGAAGTCGGAGAAGCATTAGATGTGTATGGACTTGGAGCAGGTAGTTGGAGATTGGATATAAAAGTGGGGTGAAATTTTAAAAGGGGGTAAAAAGGCAGAATAAGGAAAACCTAAACTGAAAAAGTGTAAGGGGAATAAGACACTAACTAGCAAAAGGTTAGCAAGAGAGTGTTGGCATAAGGGTGAAGTTGAAGTAGAGTAAAAAGATACTAAAGGGTAGATGAAAAAAGACTGTATAACACTAATCTCTAAGTTGAATAAAGATGAAATAAAATGGCACTTAAAAAAAGTTTAAATAGTAGTAGAAATAAAATTGATTCCTTAATTTGTGTTACACAAGAGTCAATTTGATTCAGCCCCTAGGTGGCAGTGTTTCTGAATTGACCTCCGGGTCTATTGGTCCTCTCTAGTCTGATGTAAAATCCCGCTATGTCTATGGTATTCACTGCTTATTTGCGGAAATAGGCTACCCCAGATCTGCCTCTCTAATGGTGAGGACCTGTTCTGATTCCCAGCCTCAGCAAACCAGCTCGCCCCTGTGGTCTCCCAGGTTCTCCCCCACCAGGGGATCCCTCGTTTCTGGTTCAGCACTGAGAAATTCGGACTTGGAGAGGACAAACGCAGGCGCGCAAACTCACGTCCTGCTTGTATGTTTGTGGGAAACCCCTTTCCTCCTTGGGTTTGGCAGCCTGCTCCCTCCCAAAACTGCCAGGCTGGCCTTCTCCGTCCGGTCCAAATGGATTGCTCTCTATGTATCCCCCCCTGCCACCAGCTCCGAGGGCCCTCTTCCACGTTTGCTGGCTCCAACAGCCACGGACTTTTCCTCTCCCCCCCCCGCCCAGGCGCGAATCTCCCTGTGTTACCAGCTCCCCTAAACCCCGGAGAAATCTGACCTTTCCATGTTGGAGCGCAGGGTTCCTCCGAATCCGCTTCTGCACCAACTAGGAACCCATGTTGGGGGTGGGGGGTCTCAGCCGCCCAGTGGGTACTGCATCTGCAAAATCTTCAGGCTCTTCCCCTTTAGGATGGCCCAGTTTGCCTCTGAGCCTGTGGCTCCGCGAGAAAACCCAGCTGCACAGAGCCGCTCCGTTAAGGGAGGCTAATCTAAGCAGTCCCCCTCCTTCTCCCAAAGCCCATCTGTCCCCCAACTCACCAACACTCCCCACATGACCCTCAGCTGCTCCCTCCGTCTACCCCTGTACACAAATGATTACGAGTCCTTCTGTTCCGCTGACATCTTTTCTCTTATCAATGAGGTTTAATTTAATTTAATTTAATTTAATTTATTTTAATTTAATTTAATTTTTTTGAAAATTTTTTTCCTTATTCAGTTTATTAATTACATTGTTTCCCCTTTTTTATCCCCCTATATCTCCCCTCCACCCTGTACCTATCCCACCCTCCACCCTCACCTCCCCCTCCCCACTGTCCTCTCCCATTGTTGCAAGATTTTTGTCCAATCTCTTGCTGTACTTCCCACAACCCTTTTCTCCCCAAGAATTGTCAGTCCATTCCCTCTCTGTGTCCATGTTTCTGTTATATTCACCAGTTTATCTTGTTTATCAGCCTATCAATTCACTTGATTTTTATGTTCATTTGTTGATAGATGTGTATTTGTTGTTCATAATTTATATTTTTACCTTTTTCTTCTTCCTCTTCTTAAGGAATATCTTTCAGCATTTCATATAATACTGGTTTGGTGATGATGAACTCCGTTAGCTTTTTCTTATCTGTGAAGCACTTTATCTGATCCTCAATTCTGAATGATAGCTTTGCTGGATAGAGTAATCTTTGTTGTAGATTCTTGCTATTCATTATTTTGAATATTTCTTGCCACTCGCATCTGGCCTGCGTCGTTTCTGTTGAGAAATCCGCTGACAATCATATGGGTGCTCCCCTGTAGGTAACCAACTGTTTTTCTCTTGCTGCTTTTAATATTCTCTCTTTATCTTTTGCTCTTGGCATTTTAATTATGATATGTCTTGGTGTGGTCCTCTTTAGATTCCTATATTTTGGGGTTCTGTGTACTTCTTGGGCTTTTAAGTCAGTTTCTTTCACCAGGTGGGGTTAGTTTTCAGTCACTATTTCTTCAAGTAGGTTTTCATTAACTTGATCTCTCTCTTTTTCTGGCACCCCAATAATTCGGATGTTGGCTTGCTTGAGGTTGTCCCAGAGGCCCCTTATGCTATCTTCAATTATCTGAATTCTTTTTGTTTCTTGCTTTTCCAGCTCAGTGGATTTTGCTTCTTTGTATTTCAAATATTTGACGTGGTTCTTGTGGCCCTCTGGACTGCTTTTAGGACTTTGTGTAATATTTTTTATTTCAGTCTGTGTATGCTTGATTTCTAGTTGGTGGTTTTTTTTATCCGTGAGGGTCTAGTTCGTATCCTCAGAGGTCTTGTTCATTTCCTTGAGGGTCTCATTCATTTCCTTGAGGTTCTCATTCATTTCCTTGTAATTCTCATTCATTTCCTGGTTGGTCTTATTTATTTCTTGGTAATTCTCATTAAGTTGATCGGCCTTTTGTAGGAGCCTCTTGAAAAGCCTTATAACTGTGGTTTTGAACTCTATGTCTTGTCGTCTTTTCTCCTCCATTTCTTTCACACCTGATTTCTTTCCATATCTCTGCATGGTGGCTGCTTTATGTGGTAGATATCCTCAAGGGACAGTGGCTCAGCCTCCCCAGTTACCTGGGGTGGGTACTCTTACTGCAATCCTTTATGGGTTGTATTCAGTATTTTTGAACTTAAACCCAGCTTTTTGTTGTCAGCCCTAGGAGGGTTTGACCTCCAGGCCAATTGGCTGTGAAGGGAGACTGTGTTCAGGTTGGATGGGCGGAGTCTCTGAGCTGCGCGGCAGCCTCAGTGTCAGCTGCGTCCTATGCGGCGCTCCCGCGCGCGGGTCTCTGTTGGATGGGGATGGCTGCAGACCCCTCCAAGAGAAAGCCGCTAGTCTCTTCCCCTTGCTAGACAACTCTGCCTTTCCCCAAATGTGTCTGCACCAAAAGTCTAGCCCAGGGTTGTAAAATAGATGGTTTCCGGAACCAGGAGACAAGTTTCCAGTGGGCAAGTCGCGGGTTTGCGCGACCCTTGCGCGGAAACTTCTTTTCGCCGCCTCCGGGTTTCTCGCAGACTAGGAGCGTCTGCCGCGCCCCGCTTCCAGGGTGTGTACCCCGGACCTTGGACCTCTCCTGGCTCTGGGGAATCTGTGCAGTGGGACGTCTCCACGTACCCCGGATCTCGGACCTCGCCTGGCCCTGGGGAATCCGTGTAGTGGGATGTCTCCGCCCACCCTGTTTGGCGAAATCCGGCCGGGGTTGCTGCTCTAGCCGCAGCCCGCACGCACGACCAGGACAGCTCCTAACCTGTTTCTGTCTGAAAGGCTGCGCTCCCGCCGCTCCTGAGTCTCAGCGTCTCACCTTTACTCTTATTAGTGGAGTTTTCATTCAGCCAGCTTTCTGTCGATTCTGGGTGCTGTCTGTTCTGCTGTTATGTTGTAGTTCTTAAATCGTTGCGCGGGGCAGAACAATAGGTGTTTACCTGTGCCGCCATCTTGGTGTTCCCTTCTACACCATTTCTTTTTGCAAGTCCTGGAGGGTACACAGCAGGCCTGAGTCCGCAGAGTCGAGGTTTAATTTTAAATGAGAGTCTTCTTATGGAACATGCCAGGAGGCTTGTACCTACAGTTTTGGATGGGCATGCAGATGGTGAAGGGTTGCCAGCTATGCCCTTCCCTTTAACACAGGCCACCTGTGCCCTGTGCCCTGTGGCCACGTGGAGCATTACACATCACAATGCTGGGTCCCATCCCCTATGTTTCTGATTTAATTCATCTGAGATGCTGAGTCAGACACGGAAGAGGTTATAAGTTCCCAGTTAAGTCTAATGTGCAGGGTTGGGAACCACTGCCTCCAGTGGTGCTCATGTTTCCTGCATGCAGGGGACCTTTGGGCCCAGAGGCAGGACATGATCTAGGTCAGAGTAGAGGCACACACTGCCTCAGAAGGCTCCTCCTGCTGCTGGTGGGAATACACACAGAGGTCTGCCACAGGCTCCTTTCTTCTTGGACAATGTTCTGATGCCACCAGAGATCCCCCAGGGCTGGCTCTCAGGCCACACGAGATCCTCAGGACCAGGCTTGAGGATACAGAAAAGATGATGCCACATATTATCCATGTCCCCTTTTGGAGGAGACATGGACCATTTGATTTTGCCTAAAATTTTTGCGATCTGGAACTATTGGTTAAGCTGCAATGTTTCCCAGCATCTCTGATGGTAGGCCCTGTCTGGAGGCTGCTTCAATACAGACTAGTAGGCCTCTCCCTGGAACTTCTAACTCAATAAGTCTGTTTGGTGCCCAAGACTCTGCTTCGTATTATTTTTAAACAAACACCTAGATTATACTTTGTCTGGAGTTAGGCAACACTGTCTTAAAGTGTGAGGGTGACGAAGGGAGCTGAGGGCTGTAGACCCTCTCCTGCATCATGATAACGCCTCTCACCACGGCCACGTCACTCTTAGCCAGAAGACCTCCAAGCCTGGCCCCTGACCACAGCATCAGCATCTTGGGGCTTGTTGGAAAGGTGTACCCCTATGCTCTGCTCAAGCATAGATGGAGGTGGGTCCAGGAAGCTGTGTGTACAAGCCCTGCAGCGCTTCTCCTATAGCCTCTGTTCTTAACAGAGCATTTTCACCAGGTGGGAAGCCAAGGCTAGAGGAACAGCATGACTTTTCCAAAGTCAAACAGTGGACAAGGGCAGGACTGAATCCAGGATCCCTTCCCCCACAAACTTCCACTCAGCAGGGGCTTCTTCCCCAGAGGGTATAGGGGATGTAAAGACAGGCCTGGAGCCTTGGCATTCAGGAGGTTCTTATTCCTGATTCTTACTTCACTGAAAGCAATGTGGGAAATCAAGAATGGATGGAATAAAACATATGCCATATGGATATGCCTTTCACATAACAGAAAATATTTGGCCAGTAAACACATAAACCCTCCCCATCTAAAGACTACTCTTGTCTTTAAGCAAACAGCTTTAAGGGGGAAAACAAAGGCATGCTGAATTAGGCAAGTAAGATATAAATATGCTGTCACCACCCAGGACATTAGTGAGAACCAAAAAACAGGACTGCCAAAGATCATAGCTTTAATTTGGAGCAAGATCAAGCTACCAGACCCAGGCTGCACCCTTCAGGGACTATTTTAAAAGAGATTGCTACTGAAAATGCCAGGTTAGCCTTGAGTGAAGAGGAAACAGCCAGAGTAGCTGGGCTTGGAAGAGGAGGAAGATGTCCAGGCAGAGCAGTGACCTCAGGGAATGTTTTCCACCTCCTGAAATGAATATTGGCCATGCCTCCAAACTCCTCCCAAACCCTCTACATATAAGGGGGTTCTAAATACAGCAAAAGCAGTCTTAAGAAGGAAATATATAGAAATACAGGCCTACTTGAAGAAACAAGAAAAATATCAAATAAACAATCCAACTTTATACCTAAAGGAACTAGAAAAGAAAAATAAATAAAGCTAAAATGAGTAGAAAGAAGGAAATAATAAAGATCAAAAGAGAAATAAACAAAATAGAAACTAAAAAATATGAAAGATCAATGAAACCAAGATTGGTTCTTTGAAAAGATAAATAAGACTGTTAAACCTTTAACCAAATTCCTCAAGAAAAAATAAGAAAAGACCCAAATAAATAAAATCAGAAATGAAAGAAAGAGAAGTGACAACTGATACCATAAGAATACAAAAGACTATAAGAAAATATTACAAAAAAGTTATATATCAACAAATTGGACAATCTGGAAGAAATGAATAAATTCCTAGAAACATACTATCTTCCAATACTGAATCAAGAAGAAATAGAAAATATAGATCAATCAATTACATTCAACAAAATCAATTCAGTATTAAAGATCTCCTGACAAATCAGATGGCTTTACAAGTGAATTTTACCAAACATTCAAGAAAGAATTAATACCTATTGTTCTCAAACTATTCCAAAAAATTCAAAGGAGGGAAAACTTACAAGCTCTTTTATGAGGACAACATTATCTTGATTCTAAAACCAGATAAAAACACTAAAAGAAAGAAAATTATAGGCCAATATTCTTGATAAACATAAATGCAAAAATTCTCAACAAAACATTAGCAAACCAAATACAGTAATAATTAAGAAGATCATATATTATGATCAAGTGGGATTTATACCTGAGATGCAAGGTTGGTTAAATAATCACAAATCAGTTAATGTGGTACAATATGATCATAACAATAGACTAAGCAAAAATATTTGACAAAATCCAGTCCCCATTAATGATAAAAACTCTCAGCAAAGTGGGAATAGAAAGAATATGCTACAACATAATAAAGGCCACATTATGACAAACCCACAGCTAACATCATCTCACTGGGGAAAAACTAAAAGTGTTTCCATTAAAATCAGGAACAAGACAAGGATGTGCACTTTCACCACTTTTATTTAACATTGTATTGGAAGTTCTAGCCACAGCAACCAGATAAGAAAAAAATAAGTCATCCAAATTGGAAATGAGGAAGTAAACTGCCATTATTTGTAGATATGATATTGTATATGGAGAATCCTAAAGATTACACAAAAACACTATTAGAACTGAAAGTAAAGTAGCAGGATACAAAATAAATACTAAAAAATTGGTTGTATTTTAACATACCAATAATGAACTATCAGAAAGAGAAACTAAGAAAATAATGCCATTGCATCAAAAATACCTAGGAATAAATTTAAAACAAGGAAGTAAAAGACCTGTACTCAGAACATTACAAGACATTAACATAAAATTGAAGAAGATACAAATAAATGGAAGTATGTACTGTGCTCATAAATAAGAATTAACATTGTTAAAATGTTCATATCGCTCCCAAAAATCTATTGATTCAATGTATTTCCTATTAAAATACCAATGGCATTTTTCAACCTAGCTGGTTTGGCTCAAGGGATAGAGCATCAGCCTGCACACTGAAGGGTCCTGGGTTAGATTCTGGTCAAGGGCACATGCTTGGATTGTGGGCTCAATCTCTAGTAGGGGGCATGCAGGAGGCAGCCAGTCAATTATTCTCTCTCATAATTGATATTTCTCTCTCTCACTCTCCCTTCCTCTCTGAAATCAATAAAAATCTATTAAAAAATGCCAATGGCATTTTTCACAGAACTAGAACAAATTATCCAAAAATTTATATGAAACCACAAAAGATTCTTATAGCTATCTTACAGCAATCTTGAGAAAAAAGGATAAAGGTATCATGCTATTTAATATCAAACTGTAGTACAAAAAAGGATAGAGGTATCATGCTATTTAATATCAAACTGTAGTACAAAGCTATAGTAATCAGAACAGCACGGTACTGGCATAAAAACAGATGCATGGATCAATGGAACAGAATAGAAAATGCAGAAATAAACCCACACCTTATTGTCAATTAATATTTGACAAAGAAGACAATAGTATACAGTGGAGTAAAGGCAGTCTTTTCAATAAATGGTGTTTGAAAAAATTGGACAGATACAGGCAAAAACATGAAAGTAGACCACCCTCTTAAACCATACACAAGAATAAATTCAAAGTAATTAAAGATTTAAACATAAGATTTGAAAACATTGAACTCCTAGAAGAAAATATAGGCAGCAAAATCTCAGACATTTCTCTTAGCAATATATTTTTTTCTAACATATCTTCTTGGGCAAGGGAAACAAAAGAAAAAAGAAACAAATGAGACCACATCAAACTAAAAAGTTTTGCACAGCAAAGGAAACCATCAACAAAATGAGAGCGCCGAATCCTAACCACAAGACGACCAGGGACGCTGAAACCATCAACAAAATGAAAAGGCAACCCACTGAATGGGAGAACATATTCACCAATGATACATCTGATAAGAGATTAATATCCAAAATTTATAAGGAACTCAGACAACTCAGCAACCCAAAACAAACAATTCAATTAAAAAGTGGGCAGAGGACCAAAATAGACATTTCTCCAAATAGGACATACAGATGGCCAACAGACAGATGAAAAAATGCTCATCACTTTAATCATCGGAGAAATGCAAATTAAAACTATGTTGAGATATCTCCTCAAACCTGTCAGAATGGATATTATTAAGTCAAATAAGTGCTGGTGAGGATGAGGATGTGGAACCCTGGTGCTCTGTTTATGGGAATGTAGACTGGTGCAGCCACTGTGAAAAACAGTATGGAATTTCCTTAAGAAATTAAAAATGGAACTGCCTTGTGACTCAGTAATTCCACTTCTGGCTATATATCTGGAGAAGCCCAAAACACTAATTCAAATGAATATATGTGCCCCTATGTTTATTCAAGTGTTATTTACTATAACCAAGATATGGAAGCAATCCAGTGCTCATCAATAGACAAATGGATAAAAAAATGGTGATGCATATATACAATGGAATAGTATTCAGTCACAAAAAAGAATTAAATCTTACCATTTGTCACAGCATGGATGGACTTGGAGGGTATTATGCTAAGTAAAATAAGTCAGACAGAGAAAGACAAATGCCATATGATTTTATGTGTATCTGTACTCAAAAGAACAAAACAAACAAACTAAACAGAAACAGGCTGCCAGATACAGAGAACAGACTGATGGTTCCCAGAGGTAAAAAAGGTGAAGGGATTAAGAAGTGCTGACTAGTAGTTACAAAATAGTCATGAATCTGTAAAGAACAGCGTAGGGAATATGGCAATCATATTGTAACTAGAGGCCTAGTGCATGAAATTCATGCACTTGGGGGCAGGGATCCCTCAGCTTGGCCTGTGCCCTCTTGCAGTCTGGGAGCCCTCAGGAGATGTTGACTGATGGCCTAAGCCAGTGGTCGGGAAACTGCGGCTTGCGAGCCACATGCAGCTCTCGAGCCGCAGTTTGCTGCTCTGTTGACTAATGAGTTTGCTGACCGCTGCCTTAGGGAAAAACACTTAAAAACATTTTAATAATGTACTAATGTCTTTAACCTGAAGTCAAAACTTCTGGGTAAAGGTAATGCCTTATGCAGTGGTCGGTAAACTCATTAGTCAACAGAGCCGCATGTGGCTCATGAGCCGCAGTTTGACATCCTCAGTGCTCCCACCACCACCACTGTGCTCGTCAGCTGTGAGCTTGGGGGCAGCTCCTATGTTGAGCTGGATCAGGGTAAACAGGCTTTCTGACATTCCCCGATAGGTCCCGGACTGCAAGAGGGTGCAGGCTAGGCCAAGGGACCCTACCAGTGCATGATTGAGGCCAGGGAAGGACAAGGGAGGTTGGCCAGCTGGGGAGGGACCAAGAAAGGGCTCCAGAGCATGTCTGGCCATCTTGCTCCAGTCCCAATTAGCCAGACCCCAGCAGCAAGCTCACCTTCTGGTTGAACCATCTGCCCCTAGTGAGCAGTTGAGAAGCATTAGCATATCATTAGCATATTACTCTTTGATTGGTTGAATGGATGACTGAATGACTGGACACTTAGCATATTAGGCTTTTATTATATAGGACTAGGGGCCCGGTGCATGAAATTCATACACAGAGGAGGTGTGTGTCCCTCAGCCCAGCCTGCACCTTCTCCAATCTGGAGCCCATCAAGGGATGTTCGAGTGCCCATTTAGGATAGATCCTGATGAGATGGATCCTAAACAGGCAGTCAGACATCCCTCTCACAATCCAGGACTGCTGACTACCAACCACTCACCTGCCTGCCTGCTTTATTGCCTCTAACCACTTCTGCCTGCCAGCCTGATCACCTGCTAACCAATCCCCTGCCAGCCTGATTAACACCTATCTGCTCCTCTGCCAGCCTGATTACCCCTAACTGCCCTCTCCTGCCAGCCAGGTCATCCTTACTGCCCTCCTCTGTTGACCTGGTTGCCCCTAACTGTCCTTGCCTGTAGGCCTGATAACTCCCAACTTCCCTCTCCTGCTGGCCTGGTCCCTCCCAATTGCCCTCCCCTGCAGGCCGGGTCTCCCCCAACTGCCCTCCCCTACTGGACTGGTCTACCCCAATTGCCCTCCCCTGCAGGGCTGGTCTCCCCAACTTCCCTCCCTTGTAGGCCTGGTCCCCTCCCCAACTGCCTTGCCTGGCATGCCTGATCACCCCTAACCACCTTACCCTGCTGGCCTGGTACCCCCAAACTGCCCTCCCCTGCAAGCATGGTGTCCCCCACCTGCCCTCCCTTACAGGCCTAGTCCCCCCCAACTGCCCTCCCCTAAAGGGCTGGTTCCCCCCAAACTGCTCTCCCCTGCTGGCCTGGTCATCACCAAGTGCCATTCCCTGCAGGCCTGCCCCCTTCCCCAACTGGCCTCCCCTGCAGGCCTGGTCACTGCCAACTGCTCTCCTCTTCCAGCCTGGCTCCCCCTATCTACCTTCCCCTGCTGTCCTGATCACCCACAACTGCCCTCCCCTGAAGGTCATCTTGTATTTATATGGGGGCAGTCATCTTTGACCACATGGGGGTGGCCAGGTGTGTTGGAGTGATGGTCAATTTGCATATTACTCTTTTATTAGATAGGATAAGTACATGTGGTGCCAGGTGGATACTTGAAATATCAGAGGGACCACCATTGTAAAGTATATGATTTTCCAACTGCTATGCTATACACCTATTATTATTATCTAATAATAGACAAACCTGTAAATTAACCATACCTCTGCTATACCACCAGCCAATCAGGAGTGATATGCAAATTAACCCAACAAAGATGGTGACTAATTTGCATACACAGGCACCAAATAATGGGGATAGGATGATTGCATCATCGCCATGGTGACGACACAGGCATTCTGCCCCAACCCTGGTCTCTCAGGGCCTCTGGGCATCTGAGGAAGGTGGGGTGGGAGAGGAAAGAAGTGGCTCCCAGAGCAGAAAAGGGCTGGGTCAGAGTAGAAAGGCGGTGCTGGCAGCCAGGGAAAGGAAAGCCCATTCTAGCACGAATCTTTGTGCATCAGGCTTCTAGTATGAAATACTATTGAATGTAAACTGTAATTGAAAAATAAATAAATAAATAAATAAATAAATAAATAAATAAATAAAATTGTGGGAAGAAATGTTTAGAAAGGAGGGGTTGTAAGATAGCAAGGAAAAGAGCTGGCACTGGCTTCAAAGTCTAGCTTGGCCTCTTACTGGGTATGTGGGTGTGGGAACAACTTCCTCCCACCTCTCCCTCAGAGGGCATAGTAAGATGGGTCTGCAGTGTTTGTGCAGATGAAGTAAAACACTGAATGCCCCGCCCTCAATTGCATACCTCATTAGAGGCTGGTGGAGAGAAGCAGCTCAGACTCCAGGAGTGATGTCATCTGTGTCACTGCAAGTATGCAGCCCCTGCCTAGTTGGGTGCGAGGCCACCACTTTAAGCCCAGAGAGAAGAGCCAGGACACCTTGTTTTCTTTCATAAGTGCACCTGGGTAAAACGTCAGCGTTGTCACCCCTCAATGCCTTCCTCCCCAGAAAGTCTTCCCGCTGCTTTAAACACCAACAGAGAGCTTGCTGCCCCCATTTCCGCAGCATCATTTGCTCCTAATTCACTCTCAAGTTTCATCTTTTTCAGGTTTGTTAGGTGGTCTCATTCTTAAACATTTTCCATGTACACTTACCATACAGTCATTTAGGTGGTGGCGATAGTGATAGAAACATGTACAGGTATGTGTGAGTGTGTGAGTGTGGCATGCATGTGTCTGTGAGTATATCGTATAGGTGTGTGTGTGTGTGTGTGTGTGTGTGTGTGTGTGTGGCACAGGAAGATCTGTGGGTTAGACTTTCTATTATCTTCTTATCAAAAAGCAAATAGGAGCTGATTTCAACTGTTTCAGGAGCTAATTTTCTAAGGATTTTACCCTGAATTCTTTGTAGGTATATTTATGTACAACATAAAAAATTTACTGTCTCATATTTTGGAAGTGCTTTCCATATTGAGAGTTCATGATATATTCCAGTCACCCTTAATAGGATCAGACCAGCCCATGAAAGGGTCTGGGAGTCCACCCACCCTTCCTTCTATTCTGGGGAGACCCAGGCCCTGGGGGAAGGAGCCTGGTCCCGGGGTGTCGTGTGTGGATGGCAAACCCAAGTCCTGGCGTCTTTCCTCTGACATTTAGAGGAATCTATTAGAGACTGAAATAGGCTGGATATTAACACTTGTTCTTATGGGTGAGGTGGTGTGTGAAACTCCACCTCACTGACTAGACGAACCCATTTTCCACTTTACTGTTGCAAAGAGTTAGAAAATGGGTCTCAAATTCATATACTCATTGATTCAATGTGCTGTGCCCCCTGGTTCTGGGTATGGGGACCCTGAGGTACACTCACAGGCCTGGCCTCCACCCAAGCCCAGCATTCTGCTCCCTGCTGGCGGGAGGCCAACTTGCAGATCTGGTTCTCTATAGGCCTTGGAGGCAGTGTGTGTTAGGGGGTGGGGATAAAGCTAGAGAATCTTTACCCAGGTTGTAACGGGGCAGGTTGGACCTGGGCTCAAAATCAAAAGGAATGCTGGGCCAAGGTACAGGGGGTCAGAGAGGGAACTCAGGGGCTTCTTCAGGAGGCCAGCTTGAACTCGACGTTTTCTGGAGAGTTGGGAATTGAGAAGTCATTAACACGGTCTCCCCTGCCCGGACGGAGTGTGTGGACAGGAGAATGGGTCACGGACCTAAAGTGGTCAGGAACGCCAGCAGTTGGTGAAATAGGTAAGCAAAAGGGCCATGCACCTGTCTGTGTTCTTCAGGTGGATAAAGGCTCCTCTTTTTGTCTCTTCTCCTTCCTTTTCCCTCCCTCTTCTCCTCCCTCCTTCCCACCCTCCCTCTATCCTTCCCTCCTCTCTCTGTCCTTCCCTCCTCCCTCCCTCCCTCTCTTCTTCTCTTCTCTTCTGTTCTTTTGCTCTTCTGTTTTCTTTCTTTCTTTCTTTCTTTCTTTCTTTCTTTCTTTCTTTCTTTCTTTCTTTCTTTCTTCCTTTCCTTCCCAATAAAATGTATTTTTCTCATGATAGACAATTTTACATTTGGGATGGGGGAAAGAAAGTAGGGAAAACCCACCAAGGGATACTGATAATGGAGGAGGCTATGCTTGTGTTGGGTTGTTGGGGTGGTATATGGGAAATCTTAGCTCAGTTTTGCTGTGAACTTAAAACTGCTCTAAAAAATAAAGACTGTTAATTTAAATCATCATCATCATCATCATCATCATCTGCCCTAGCTTGTTTGGTCAGTGGATAGAGCATCAGTCCTTAGACTGAAGGGTCCCGGGTTTGCTTTTGGTCAAAGGCATGTACCTCGCTTGGTTGCAGACCTGATCCCTGGCTATGGTTGGGGCTCATGCAGGAGGCAACTAATCAATGTGACCTTCTCACATCGATGTTTCTCTCTCTTTGTCTCTCCCCCTCCCTTCCACTCTCTCTGGAAATCAATGGGAAAATATCCTTGGGTGAGGATTAACAATAAAAATAAAAAGGATCTTCCACCCATAGGCCCATGTGCCATTCATCATTCATTCATTCACTCACTTTTTAATTGACATAGCTGTGATCATACCATCTGGAAAATTTTATAACCTTGATTTCTCATTAAATGTTACAACAAAAACATTTCCATTTTGTAATACATTCTTCTAAAACATTATTTTTAATGGCTTACTATTCCACATGATGTAATTTCAATGCATTTGGCTCCTTAGAAAATGCTATCACAATGGTGTGCTAGTATAGAGTAAGACTTTTATTACACTTACTAGTGGCCCAGTGCACGAAATTCGTGCATGGGGGAGGGGGGCGGGGCATTCCCTCAGCCCAGCCTGCTCCCTCTCCAATCTGGGACCCCTCAGGCCTCTGGCTGCTAACCACTCACCTGCCTGCCAGCTTGATCCCCCTGACTGCTCTCTCCTGATAGCCTGTTTGCCCTAACTGCTCTCCTCTGCTGGCCTGGTCCCCCTAATTGCTCTCCCCTGCTTGCCTGATTGCCTCTAACCTCCTCTGCCTTGGCCCCGCCAACAGGGCTTTGTCAGGAAGGATGTCTACAAGGACATCTGGAAGGTCACCAGGAAGATGTTCAGTCTAATTAGCATATTACCCTTTTATTAGCATAGATGCTACCTTGTCCTAAAAATGCAGGTTGTTCCCAGGTTTTCCTATTGTGGAAGGGGAGCCCACAGTAGCATCCTGGGTTCTGACCAGGGCTTAAGTGCTTGTGCTTTATCTCAGCACATGTGATTCCTAGAAGAAGACTCTTGGATATACCTTGAACATTTCTATCAAATTTGCCAAGTCATCCTCCAAAAATGTCGAACCACTTTAAACTCCCACCATCAACCATGTGTGTGCCCTCCGTCCCACTTTGATGCCAATATCATTGATTTCTCCCTAGAAGCTTCCCTCCCATCAACCTTTCTGAGTCTTAATGGAGGCCCTTGTAATGAAAGACAGATAGCCAAGAGAAAAACAAAAGTTCATTAACATGTGTACCTCATGTATATGTGGGAGATCTCAGAGAAAAATGAATTACTTCCCAAGCTGGCTTAGAATGCAGATTTAAATACCTTCTTCCTAGGGAAATGGAACAGGAGATATAGGCCTCCTAGAGGAGAGTAAATGATTTTTAGGAAAGATGAATGGGGGTGGAGGGAAATAGCTTGTAACAAAGTTTGTGTGTTGTGTCCTGTGACAGGAGTCAGTCTTCTCTGCCTGATGACACTTCTCCCATCAAGGAGACCTATGACATTTAAGCTCCTTTAGGGGGGTCCAATTTTAGACAGATCAGGAGACTTCAGTGAAATCCTCTGCATGCACTTGCAGTTTTTCAACAATCTGCAGCTCAAGATCATCAATATAACAATAAAGCATATGTTGGGGGGTGACATGTTCTCTGACCTTCAAAATAAACCCAAGAAAAGCTTGTTTCCTCTCTCAGATGATTTGCCACAGTAGCTTATTCCCTGGAGATGGCATTCTGGGTGTGGTCATAACATACCCTGTGTATGTAGAAAGGTGTGGGCCACATCACAAATAATCCAGGGACAGTTTTCTCATCTTGAGGAAAGGGAGATAAAGTTATAATAGTTTTATCTCCCTTTCCACAGGTTTCTTGTGGGTTTGTGTCTCAGCTGCATCCGCTCGCCGCCCACCCCCCCACCCCCTCACCCCACCCCCGTCCAGCAGCCCCAGCACCTACGCATCGGGCCTTGGGGCTGCTGGCTGCCAGGTCTGCGGGTTTGTATCTCCAGTCCACCCCGCTTCAACCCCCCAACCCCAGGTCTGCTGTGGCGGGGCTTGGGGCTGCTGAGTGCTGGCCTCCCTGCTGGTTTGTATCTCCAATCTTGGGGCTACTGGGTGCTAGCCTCCATGCAGGTTTATGTCTCTGATTCGGCCTTTGCAGCTCCCAGCATCTGGGTGGTAGAGCTTGTGGGTGCTGGGTACCGGCTCCCTGTGGGTTTGTATCTCTGATCCGGGGGCTATTGGGTGCCAGCCTCCCAGCAGGTTTGCACCCCGCACGCGCCCCACCCGCCGAGCCCCCAGCCCAGCCCAAGGCCTAAAGCCCCCGCCCCAGCTCGGCCCACCCTACCCCACCCTGCCGCTTCCATGTCCTCCCCCCCCCCCCCCAGTACTTCAAACTCACTCCTACAGTGGGTCTATCAAGAGAACTACATTTCCCAGAATTCCTGGCGCCCACAATACCCTTCAGGAACCAAGAGCACCATGAATTTTCTCCACCCTGTGGTGGCCACTGGGGTCTCTGCACACCCCAGAGACTGGCAACAGCCCCCCACTCCCATCGTGGGTGCTGGGCTGGGGGGCATGCAGGGACCCCGGGTGCTCATTTGCTTGTGATTCAGACACCATAAGCTTAAGGAGGTTCCAGCCCTTAAATACCTTGTGGGCCACCGTTATAGGGTGGTGGTTGTTTTCACTGCACTGCGGCCACACCTCTGTCAGCCTTGCCCCCTGTGTGCTGGCCACGCTCCTGCCCTGCCCTCTGCCCTCTGCCCTCTGCCCTCTGCCCTCTGCCCTCTGCCCTCTGCTCTGTTCTGCCCCCTGTTCCAATTGGCTGGTAGCATAGCCAATTAGGAGCCAAGGTATGGTCACATTTGCATGTTACTCTTTTATTAGATAGGATTGCCTCAAGCTTCCTTTGCAGAGGTAATTACTGGGTGGAGATGCACATGATTGAGCTCTATTTCCCAGTAGTTTCCTTCTGCACCAGCGATAGTGAGCCTGCCAGTAGGACCCTCTGGGGTGGCACTGGTTGTTCCTTCTCTTTGGCTCATTGCTGTGGGAACTGTGGGAATGGGGCCTCAAGTGCACAGCAATAATCCTATAATGGCTGAGGCCAAGTGTGGAGTGCCACATGGACAAACAGAGAGGGCAGGCAACTTTCCAGCCATGCCCGGATTGCAGGGGGGCGGGGAAAGGGGGAGAAGGGGCAACCTTCCTGTTAGCAGTGGAATCAGAGGGAACACACTTCATGAGCACAGGGCCCCAGCTACTCTTTAAAATTTTACTTTATTTTTTAAAACATATATTTTTTATTGTTGACAGTATTACAGATGTCTTCAATTTTACCCCCTTCTCCCAGCCCTTGCTCCCCCCGCCCCCAGGTCTTCATCACCCTGTTGCCCATGTCCATGGGCTATGCATGTAAGTTCTTTGGTTTATTTCTCCTTGTTCCCCAGATCCCACATGGGGGTATGTTAGTCTGTTTCTGTTTCGAATCTTATTTTGTTGGTGAATTCATTTTGTTCATTATATTCCACAAATAAGTGAGATAATGTGATATTTGTCTTTCTCCAAATGGCTTATTTCACTAAGCATAATAGTCTCCAGGTCTACCCATGCTGTTCCAAAGGGCAAAAGATGTCTCTTCTTTATTGCTGCATAGTATTTCATAGTGTAAATGTCCCACAGCTTTTTGTCCATGCATCTACTGATGGCCACTTGGGCTGTTTCCAAGTCTTAGCTATTATAAATAATGCTGCTATGGACATAGGGGTGCATACATTCTTTCTGGTGTTTCTAGTTTTTAGGATATATTCCCATAAGTGGGATTGCTGGGTAAAAAAGAAGTTCCATTTTTAATTTTTTGAGGAAACTCCATACTGTTCTCCACAGTGGCTGCACCAGTCTGCATTCCCACCAGCAGTGCATGAGAGTTCCCTTTTCTCCACATCTTCGCCAGCATTGTCATTTGCTGATTTATTAATGATAGCCATTCTAACAGGTGTGAGGTGATACCTCCTTGGGGTTTTAATTTGTATTTCCATGGTGATTAGTGATGCTGAGCATATTTTCATTTATCTCTTAGCCATCTGTATATCCTCTTTGCAGAAGTGTCTACTCAGGTCCAATTTTATTGGATCGTTTGGCTTCCTTTTGTTGAGTTTAATGAGTACTTTATATATTTTGGATGTTAACCCTTTGTCAGATGTACTGTTGCCAAATATGTTCTCCCACCCGGGGCTCCCTTTCATTTTGATGATGGTTTCTTTGCTGGGCAGATGCTTTTTAGTTTGATGTTTTCCCATTTGTCTGTTTTCTCTTTACTTTCTCTTGACCTAGGAGATGTATTGGCAAACATTATGTTAGGTGAGATGTCTGAGATTTTACCACCTATGTTTTCTTCTAAAAGGCAGTGCAGGGCAGGGCAAGGCTTGGGGGTGTAATGTGGGAGCCCTAGGTTGGCCATCCCTTTTCTGTGGAGCCCCTGGCTGCCTGGTTGTGAGCTCCATGCTATCTCCGAGTCTCTGTTACCTTTCACATTCCAGAGGAATGGCCTGGCAGGACAGCTCCCTGGCAGGCTCTCCCCTGCTTCCTTTTGCTTCATTCCCCCCCCCCCCCCCCCCCAGCAACCAGGTCCCAGCTCCAGGCTGAAGCAGCCCAGAGCAGAGCCTCTGTCCACTGGGACAGAAGCTGGCCCCGTGGTGAGTCCTGCTGGCTGCCTGGGCTCTGGTCACCTCTGTTCCAGCTGCACCAGCATGGCGCACAGGTGGGTGTGGCCAGACCATGAGCACATTGCAGGGTGAGCATCTGGAGCCGCCTTCCATCACTCTCCTTCCTCAGCTTTGGGATAATATCATGAAGTGCAAGTTGGTAATTGTGCGGGAAAATGAAGCTTCTGTAAAATCGGGGCTCAGATGCTCCTGGTACCAGGTAGCCATGCGGGGCTGCTGACAGGCAGGCTCTAGCCGATGTCCTGACACTTCAAAGAGTGAGGTGAGCACCACCTCTGGCAGCTGAGCACCACCAGCCCACTCACCCCCGATTTTCTTGGACCAGATAACACGGCAAAGCAGAGAGGGAGTGTCATGTGTCTGCAACGGATGTTGGTGAAAGCCTAGTAGAGACCTTGGTCCCCTCTCTCTGACGCTGCTCTCAGTTTCTTATCTGGAGGATGGGGATAGCTACTAGCCCTGCCTGTGAGATGATGAGGCTGGAGGGAAGGGGAGAGCAAGGACAGCATCTATGGTGCTGCATCTCATTGTTATATTTCATTGAATATTTTCACAGACGCCTTGGGCGGAGCACCATCTCTGGGATGGGATCCCTGAGCCCCCAAGCCCCAGGAACTGGCAGTGTGAGAGCTGAGCCTGGCTTTGTGGTCTCAGCAGCCAGCACACCTCCAGCCCAGCACACCCCTGTCCCTGGCCTGAACTTCCTCCTGCTCAGATGGAGCCTCTGGTCAACCACCAACCCTCCTATACTGTAAGCAAAGTTGTTTGGGGAGTGGGCACTTCCTCCAGCATTCAGCAGGGCTTGCCGTTGGGGTGGCACTGGTGGGGGTTCTCTCTGCCACCCCTTTCTGCTCCCCAGCGAGTGGCTCTGCTTCTGATAACATTTTAGGTGGAGCAGGTAGTAAATCTATGAGGGACTGTGGCAGCGCTGTCCTGGGTTTCCCAAGTCACCATCAGACTGCGACTTCACCGCCAAGCTCAGTTATAGGTACAAACTTTGTTCTCAGGGGTCTCATCCTCCTCCCCACTGTAGTTGAGGCATCAGGACAGACCCCCGACGGAGAAAGACAAGCAGGGGAGCTGTAGGGCTGGAGATCAAAGTCTCTGGCTGCTTAGCCCCAGGGCCTGGGAAGCTGCCCCCTAACAGGCTGGGAAGTCATTGTGTCCTGTCACACCTGCAGCATCGGGGAGCCTCGGGTCTCTCTGAGCTACAGTGACCTCATGTGCAAGAAGGAGTGTGAAACTGCATGCTCCCCTCTCTAGCGAACAGAGGACAGTGAGAGTGTGGAGCTCAGTGAGGTGAAGCTGGTGCACTTTGCTGTCTCCCATCAGCCTGCCACGCTCCTCTGAGCATCTCCGTGTGCAGGGATGGTGGGCCCAGTGAAATGATAGTCACAAGGGCAGCGTAGGCAGTAGAGCTATGCGTTTACAGCGCCAGAGTTGCCACAGCCTGTCTGATGCTCCATCTGCCCTTCTCACGAAAGCTGGTCATTGTATTGTTCTCTGGTTTATTGGTCTGAAAATTCTTTTGGAGTGACCTGGAGGTGGAGGGCTCTCTGGACCTGGGCAGGAATGAGGGAGGAGCTCGCCCTTGGAGCTGGTGGGCCAGGGCTGCTGCAGGCCCCCCTTGAGCACTCGGAGCATTCTCTGCACCAGCAGCAGCGCTGAGCTCGCAGCCTGGGTCCTGGAATGCAGTGGCACCGCCCCCCCTCCAAGGCCGCTAGTCCCCAAGGCCACCCTGGGGATTCAGGGACCTCAGCAGTATCTTTGAGCCCGTTCAGAAGTTTCTGCAGATGCACACATGCAGTGGCTGTTCTATTGCTGGCTGGTTTGCAAGGTCAGCTGACAGTCACAGGTGGCCACGCTGGGCAGTGCACAGGCCGGTGGAAGAGGAGAGAGGTGCACAAGATGACAAACATGGGCCTAGAAGCCTCCAGGCCCCATCCTTTAGCTTATATCGAAATTTCGCCCCAGGACATCTTTGCAGGGGCTATGGGGCAGGTCCCCGTCATAAAGGCCTGTTCTTCAAGGACAGCAGGATGTGCCAGCTCCCAGCCTTGAAATGAGTGCCCCTCACCCCATGTGCACATGCATGTGCTAAGCAGTGCTATGTGTGTAAAGTACTGCAGCTCTCGGGTAGGCAGCAATAGGATTAGGATAGAGAGGGTGGCCTGTGGGCATTCCTGCAGGAGGAGGAGAGCATGGCACTGCCAGAGTCGTGGTAAGGAAGGGAGAGAAATTTCTCGGGGCCTCAGGGCTGAGTCAGGCACCTTCACCTGGGAACCAGGTTCCATACTCATCACCTTCGGAGGCAGATACTCCATGGCAGGCGAGCCTTGCTCCCTGTGGGTGGCATGTGGCATGTCTCTTGCCGCTACCGCTTTGGCTCCCATACGGCCAACACTGTGTTAACTGAGTTTGAAGGCTGGGACCCAGTGGAATATATTGCCACATTAATAACTCCAGAACATTGCAAGCAGTGTTGAAATAGTAAATTAGGACATGATGGGCTATATATTCAGGGCAGAGTGCTGAAGTGCCATTTTATTACATGTGCCGTGGAATTAAAGGCTTAATTTTCTTTTAAAAGATGGAGATGCATCATTTCCTACAGCCAGGTAAAAACAGCAGAAATGATTTATCCTTCACTCCATTTAAAAATTGGAAGCCGGGACCCTGAAATCTTGCTCTCTGTTATTTATCTCTGCCTGGAGGGCACTTGAGAGTTTGATCCGTCATTCTGACTTGAAGGACAAAGCCGAGCCCGGAGTGAGGTCTGGACGGAGACCTGGCTGTCTCTGTGGGTAAGCGGTGTGGCTTCCTGAGCAAGACCCCAAGGGCAGCCAGGCTGCATCGCCACTCAGGCTCAGCCAAGGCTGGCTCTGTGACCGGCAACCATTCCCAGTGCTCATAGGGCTGCTTATAGGCTGCTGCCCTATAAGGGTCACATGAGACACAGGTAGAAAGTGACATCCCTGGCCTGTGTGGCTCAGAGGATAGTTGGCCTGTGGACTGAGGGATCCCAGGTTCGGTTCTGGACAAGGGAACACACCTCAGTTGCAGGCTCCTCCCAGGCCTAGGCCCTGGTTGGAGTGTATGCAGGAAGCAACCAATCTATATGTTTCTCTCATATCAATATTTCCTTCTGCCCTTCCTTCTTTTTTCCACTTTTTCAAGAAAAAATAATGGAAAATAGCCTCAAGTGAGGATTAGAAAAAAAGTGGGTCTCCCATGACTCTCTCACAATTATGTGATTCTAGGATCTCTCCACCTGGCCTGCTCCCTCTCACAATCTGGCACCCTTCAGAGGATATAGGATAGCCAGTTTCAGCCTGATCCCTGCGGGCCCAATTCAGACAGGAGGGAGCCCAATCCTGTGTATTGAGCGTCTGTCTCCTGGTGGTCAGAGCAAATCGAAGTGAATGGTCAACCGATTGTATGGTTGTTTGGTCACTTAGGCTTTTATATATATAGACTAGAGGCCCAGTGATTGAAATTCATGCATGGGGGTGGGTCCTTCAGCCCAGCTTGCATCTTCTTCAATCTGGGACCCCTTGGGGGATTTCCAGCAGTTGGACATCCCTCTCATGATCCAGGACTGCTGGCTCCTAACTGCTCATCTGCCTGATTGCCCCTAACCTTTCTGCCTGCCTGCCTAATCACCCCTAACTGCTCTTCCTTGCTGGACTGATCACCCCTAACTGCTCCCTGCTAGCTTGATCACCCCTAAATATCTCTGCCTCAGCCCCCACCACTATGGCTTTGTCCAGAAGGATGACCGAAAGATGTCTGGTCTAATTAGCATATTACCCTTTTATTAGTATAGACTAGAGGCCCAGTGCATGAAATTCGTGTGTAGGGAAGGGGGTCCCCTCAGCCCAGCATGTACCTTCTTCAATCCGGGATCCTTTGGGGGATGTCCGACTGCTGGTTTTGGCCCAATCCCTCTCACAGTCTAGGACTGCTGGCTCCTAACTTCTCACCTGCCTACCTACCTGATCATCTCTAACTGCCCCCCCCCCCCAGCCTGATCACTCCTAACCACCTCTGCCTGCCAGCCTGATTGCCTCTAACTGTCCCCATGCTGGCCTGGTCACCCA
Organism: Antrozous pallidus; assembly: GCA_027563665.1. Classification (NCBI taxonomy): domain Eukaryota; kingdom Metazoa; phylum Chordata; class Mammalia; order Chiroptera; family Vespertilionidae; genus Antrozous; species Antrozous pallidus. The sequence goes on along the minus strand of CM050510.1, from coordinate 66,157,604 downwards.
CAACCACCCCCCCCAAGCCTGGTTACCCTTAACTGCCCCCCCACCCTCATCACCCCTTAGTGCTACCCCCGCCAGCCTGGTTGCTCTCAACTGTCCCCATCTGCTGGCCTGGTTACCCCCAACTACTCCCCCTGCTCGCCTGGTCACCCCTCACTGCCCCCCCATGCCAGCCTGGTCACCCCACACAGCCTGCTGTTCAGTCATTTGGTTGTCCCTCACTAACCCCCTGACAGCCTGGTCACCCCATGAATGCAGCTTGCTGGTCAGTCATTTGGTCTTCCCTCAATAACCCTCCTGCTGGCCTTGTTGCCCCATGCAGCCTGCTATTTGGTTGTTACTGTGAGGGACCGTGACCAATTTGCATATTATCCTTTTATTAGTATATATTAGTCAGCTCAAACAGCCATAACAAAATACCATAAATTTGTCTGGCTTAAACAACAGAAATGTTTTTTTCTCATAGTATGAAGGCTGGACTTTGGGGTCAGGGTATCAGCACAGCATCGTCCCATATACCAGAAAGTGGTGGATCAATTGCCAGTCAGGGCACATGCCCAGGTTGCAGATTCAACACCCAGTCCAGTGAGTGCAGGAAACAACAGAACAATGTTTCTCTCTCTCTTCTTCTTCTCTCTGAGATCAATTAAAATGAATGATAAATAAATAATGTTCTCAAAGTATGGTTTTAACAGGAAATACATTAGTGATCTATGAAGGGAAAAACTCGTTATAACACATGTATACAGCATAACCCCATTAAAATATTTATTTCTGAGGAAGGGAGAAGGAGAGATAGATAGAAACATCAATGATGAGAATCATTGATTAGCTACCTCCTGCACACTCTCACTGAGGATCAAGCCTGAAACTTGACCAGGGATCATATTATGACCTTCTGGTTCATATATCGATGCTCAATCACTGAGCCCCACCAGATGGGCCCCATTTTTATCAATACCAGGCACATGAGGTTCATTAGCAAAATCTCACTCCTAGATGAAAGTTTGTGGAATTGTCCAAACTCCTTTGCAGTGAGGTTTCTGGATATGAATTTGTTTCTGCCGATTGGATTCGCTTGCACAATATTTTGAAGGCAGAAATGGGGCAGAGGCATCTTTCTGTAGTTTGGCTGTTTGCTGCTGGTGATCATGTTTGCAGAGATGTGGAGGTTTTCTGCAGTGGAATCCAGGCTGTGCACAGGCAGTTGTGGCAGAGGCAATGTCCAGTGACCTGTTTTGTGGGAGCTGGAGGGCACTTGTGGGGGCAGCAGTTTCCTGATCCCCAGGTCACAGCTGTGCCAGAATGTCCTAGTATTCAGTTGTGGCTGAGGGGGCACCTTCTCCTGCTGGGCAGGGAGTCTTTCCTGGGGACCTAGCCTAATACCCACTCCTTTACTTTCCAATGATTTCCCAAACACTAATTTTCTGTCCTAAATTCTTTCCTGCCTAAAATAGCAAAGATCTAAAAACATTTTGGATCCTCTACTGTCAATGAAAACAATGCTGCACAGGTCAGGTCTGAGAAGTGGGTGAGTTATTGCAAAAGGCTCCCTTCTTTGAGTCTAAGATTCCTCTTCTGTAGAACTGAGACCAAAGATTATCTGTTCACTAGAGGCCTGGTGCATGAATTCATGCATGGGTGGCTTGCAGGGATTGGGCCAAAATCTGCAGTCCACCGCCACCTGCAGCTCCTGGCCCCACTTCTCCTCATCCTGGCCCCACTGTGCCTGCCACGAGCTTGTGCCCAATCACTCTCAATCGGGAAAAGCCTATGCTGATGTAGTAACAGTGCTCACCAGCTGTGAGCCCTGTGTTTAGTGCCTTCCTGAGGGGAGTGGCCTGTGGGATAGGGCTGAAAATGGCTCTCTGACATCCCCTGAGGGGTTGGATTGTGAGATGGTGCAGGCCAGGCTGAGAAACCACACCAGTTCATGTTCAAGGCCAGAGAGGGATCATCCATGGGAGACCTCCAGGGTGTGTCTGTCCCTTTCTGTCCCAGGCCCAATGATCACTGGCTGGAGAGGGACATGGGAGGTTGGCCAGCTTGGGAGAGCTCCAGGGCATATCTGGCCCATCTCACTCAGTCCCGATCGTTCGGACCCCAGCAGCAAGCTAACCTACCAGTTGGAGTGTCTGCCCTCTGCTGGTCAGTGCATGTCATAGTGAGTGTTGAGCAGCCTTAGCATATCATTAGCATATTATGCTTTGATTGGTTGAACAGTCAACTGGTCACTGGATGACTGGACCCTTAGCATATTAGGCTTTTATTATATAGGACTAGTGGCCAGGTTCACAAAAATCATGCACATTAAAAAGAAATTAATCAGAGGAAATATTTTAATATTGCTATTTGCCCTTTCTTTATAATAGAAGTGTCAGAGATGAAAGAAAATTAGTAAAATGTATATGAAAATCTTCCTCCTGTCAGAGTTTGGGGTGCAGTGCAGGACCCAGAGTCAAGTCCCCATTCACTTGTGGGTTCTCAAAATCATGTGAGACCAGACCCTGCCAGCCCCACCTACGTCAAGCCCTGCTGGGTGCGAGGGACAGCCTCAGGTCCCCTGGTCCTGCACTGAACAGGAGGCACAGACTCAGGTCCCCTGTCAAGCCACACTGGTTGGGGGGGAGGCGCAGCCTCAGGGCCCCAATCAAGCCCTGCAGGGTGTGGGGCACAGCCTCAGGTCCCCCACCCTGGTACTGGGTGGAGGGCACAGCCTCATGTCCCTTGGCATATGTTGGGCAGGAGGTATAGCCTCAGGTCTCCCCGCACACCCTCAGGTCCAGGTTGGGTGGCACAGCCTGAGTTCCCCTAGCCCAGCACTGGGCAGGGGGTGCGCCTTGAGGTCCCCCATCAAGCCCCACTGGATGGGGGGCACTGCCCCCTGTTAAGCTCCACTAGGCGGGGGTCACGGCCTCAGGTCCCCTGGCCCAGTGCCAGAGTGGGGAACATGGCCTTAGGTCCCCCAGTCCGGTGCTGAAGTGGGGGGTGCAGTCTGAGGTCCCCTGTCAAGCCCCACCAGGTGGGGGGCGCAGCCTTAGTTTCCCTGCCCAAGCCCAGCACCACACAGCCTTGTTATGGAGAAATCTCACCTTTGCTGTGGGCGCCACCATCTTTGTGACAGCATGATGGTAAATTTGCATATTCCTTCTTTATTAGATATGATAGTTACTGAAGACCCTGGCAGCTGTGCTTCCCGAAGATGGCCACAACATTTCCTATTCCTCCTGTGGCCTTGCCACTTTCTGCCATGTCCTCTCTCTTGAAGTGGGGCTGACCTCTGAATTCCAAGGCCAAGACCAGAAAGGAGCGGGGCTTCAACCCCACCCACCCCACCAGGGTTTCCAGCTCTGGTCCCGTCCATTCCGCTTGAGGCTCTGTCTGGCGCAAGGCCTTGCCCTCCTGGCTCGCTTTCTCTCCCGTCTGTGGCTCAGCGTCTTGCAGCACATCATGGCCCACTTGCTGGTGCTGCTGGGCCAAGCATGTGGGGTAAGAGTCCACTTCAGGCCTTGTACCTCCTGGCTCCTATGTGCCTTGCAGCCCCTATTGCTGTCATTGTTCCAACTGGGGCCAGATGCCCAGGTGTTGTGTGCAACCCATGGGAACTGCTGTGGCCGCCAGGAAAGCCTCCCATCCCATCCCTGACTCCAGCACCCTGATCTCAGGTCCATTTCTACCAAAGGAGAGCTTGGCCTATGCAGCTGCTCAAGACTGAGACTTAGCAACTCCGAGGTCTCTGGACCCCAAATTTCTACCAGCCAAGGCAGTTGACCAGCTGGCCCTGCCCTGATCAGAGTGTTAGGGGTGATCCGGCCCCGGTCAGGCTAGTTCACTGGGCGCAGTGGATGTCATAGTGACTGGTCGTTAGGCCATTATGGTCGTGACAGCATTATGGTCTCTGGATTTATATATATATATATATATTTGCTGAAAGAAATTTTCAGAATACCTTATTATTTTTCTGGTAGTAAAAATAATACTCATTGAGAAAAATTTGGAAAATACAGAAAATGACAAAGAAGAAAATAGATGATTCATATGAAAACATGATTCATATTACCCAGAGATGATCAATGATCTTTTTCTTTTTTGGGCATACTTTAAAAAACAGAATTATAAGTGATCAACCAGAGGACTTGTATTGCATGCATATGGGCATAACCAATGGACATAGATAGTAGGGAGGTGAGGGCATGTGCTGGGGGGTGGGAGCAGGCGGGGAGAGGTCAATGGGAGAAAAGGGAGACTATGTAATACTTTAAACAATAAAGAATTTAAATTAACCCCCCCCACAACATAATTAGATTCCTGTACATTGACAATGGAAAATATTCTGGTGCTCTGATTTCATGGCCTGACAGTATAATGTGAACATTGCTCACTGTGAAGGATGGTCCACACTGCCCCATGGTTGTGTGTGGTCCTTTGTGTGAGTGCCCATGAGCTGCACAGGCCCTGCGATGGGTCTCTACACAGTTCTTCCATGCACACTTCTTCTCTAGTTCTTTGTGACTTACAACTGTGAAGGATAGATATTACTGACCTGTTTTGTAGGCTAGTGTAGGCTGCTGCATCACATTACCTCCAGCTGAGGCCTGAACATGACAGTGTCCATTCTCTTACAGTTCTGAAGGCCCAATCGCGAGATCAAGGCACTGTCCCCAGAGCTGCCACCAAGGATCTGCTGGACATGCCTTCTTGCCTCCCATAGTGTTGGCAGCTCCAGGAGCTTCTTGGCTCCTGGCCACCCCACTCCGGTCTCTGCTCTGTCTCCACACTGACTTGTTTTCTCTAAATGGGCACTGTCCCAACTTTAGGAACCCGCTGGGTATTTAGAACGATCTCCTCAGCTTTAGGGGCCTGCATCACATCTGCAAAGACTCTTTCCAAATCAGGTCACAGTCCCAGGTTCAGGGGTTAGGATGGTGCAGATCTTTGTTGGGAAACTGCATTCAGCCCACTACAACCAGGAAGCCAGGGCATGGGAAGCACAGCCCTCTGCCCCGGTACCAAGACTGCAGAGAGCCGTGCTGGGCTCTGACATAGGCGTCTGGCCTAAGCGATTAATTTCTCTGAACATCTTTTTATATCCATGAGAGTCATCTTTACATTTTTGTTTTAATGAACTTTGTTGGATGACACTGGCTCTCTACTGTCTGTCCTTCCAGGTTTGGTGCCTTTTAGGGGCGGGCCCCTGGGCCTCAGCCTCAGATCTGTCCCTCCCAGGAGATGGGCATCCCTGGCACCCCACCCTACTGCATTCTCTCCTTGCCCCCTGCCCCGGGAGCTCTGAGCTTAGTGCTAACAGGAGCCCAGAGCAAGGTGACAGGCATGAGCGCCCTACCCATCCTGGGGGTTCCTACTATCTATCCCATCAGAAGTCTTGGGTGTCAACAATGCCACCTGGATCCTGACTGCTCTGGGCTTCTCTCCTTTCCCCAGGACCCAGGGGCAAGAGGCCTCCTCTCAGAGGTCTATGGGGCACAACCCCACAGCATCCTCCCAAGTACCTGACTGTCTTGTGTGACCAGAACTGCTGAGAGGCTCAAGTGCAGTCCTACCAGTGATGTGACTCTGCCCCTGCTTTGCAAATCTGATTGGTACAGGAGAAGAGGTTGTGGATGGAATGGAGTCTGGCAAGGCACCCCTGAGGACCTGGCTAGCTGACTGGCCCCTGTCCTACTGTGGGCCGGAGTGTTGGTCCTCATAATCCCCCAGGTTATTCTCAGCACATGCTGATTTCTGTCTCTCCACACCTATCACTGGCTCTGAGCTCCAATACTGCCTCTCAGCTTTTGTGGCAGGCCCTGTGGCATAGCAATGTGACAGGCCAGAGGGAGGCAGCTCCACCCTAGTGCTCGCTGTCTGCCTTTCTGCTCCTGGCAGCTGCACGGTGAAGCATGGTGCCCACAGGAGGGGGCACATTGAGGGGCAACACAGAAGATCACTGTGAGGACCCAGTGGGTGTCTAAGTCATGGGGTGGGCTGGCTTAAACAGGATCTGGGGTACGGCTGGAGAACCTGCCTCTAGCTGAGCCCCACGTGGTAGGTGTTGGGACCCAACCTTTGCTGTGAGGACCCACCTACTTCCAGCAGCAGCTCTGTGAGGGCTGGGCATTCTATTCCTGGGGACTGGCGATGCTGGGAGCCTCCACAGCACTCAGGGAGGGCCTGGTGCACTGGCCCAGCCAAGGCCCACACACTGCTTCTTCCGCTCCAGAGCTCAGGGCCTGTGAGGGAGGATGGGGCAGCATATCCTGGCCAGTCTGGAGCTGCAGCTCCATGCGCACATGTTGCCTGGCTGGCCACAGCCCCAATGGTACCCTCAAAGCCAGAGTGGGACCTCCTACATATGTTCTTCCTGGCTGCTCTGCGCCTGCTGACAGAGGGTCTGGGAGAAGCATTCATAAAGGTGGAGGATCTTGCGCCTGCTAGACAGGTGGAGGGCATGGCCCCTCCCTTCGGCCTCGCTCTTTTCCTGCTGTGGAGATGGACGTGCCTATTAGAGTGAGAAAGTGTGTGTGTGTATGTGTGTGAGTGCGAGTGTGTGAGTGTGCATGTGTGTATGAGTGTGTGTGTGAGTGTGTGAGTATGAATGTGTGTATGTGTGTGAGTGTGTGAGAATGTGTGTGTGTGTGAGAGAGAGAGAGTGTGTGTGTGTGTGTGTGTGTGTGTGTGTGTGTGTGTGTGTGTATGTGAGTGTGTGTGTGTTGGGGACATCAGAAGGAGGCTTACGTTCAGTTCTGCCTCAATGGGATGACACTCCCTGGGCAGAGGGATGACAGCACCATCTTTAGGCCCTGGACAGGCTAGGCTGGCGTTCAATGCCTCTCTCCTCCCCCTCTTAGGGATGAGATTCCTCCAGCAAGGCCTTGCTGGGGCTGCCAGCAGGAAGCAGAGCCCTTTGTTCCTGTTCCTAGGCCATAGGCTCTCCCGGAGGCAGCTTGCTCCTGTTTCTGGGCCTATGCCACACTGCTGTGCTCATGCAGGGTTGGACTCAGGGCAAGAAGAGAGGGAGGGACCTGGTGTTAACTGAGCACCTACTATACAGCAGAGGCCAGGCCAGGTCATTAACAATCTACCCACGGTACCCTGAGGCATAGATATAATTATACCCATTTTAAAGATGAAAAAACTCAAAGGAAAAACGTCTTGTCCAAGGCCTCACAGGGGCTTGTAGTGGAGATGGCAGTCCTTTTCAACAGAGAATCCCTACCATACACAGTTACTGCACGGTGAGCTGCCCCTTGAGAAGGTCACAGCCAGACTCATGCAGGGCAGCAGGGCTCAGCAAGTGAGAGACACACTCCTGAACCCAAGTCAGGAGAGGAAGTTGGGGGGTGTCTGTGGGTGCAGGTATCTGTGCCTTGTGTGTCCCATGGGGGCTGCAGAGATGTCCCCATGAGTGTCTCCGGCAGACAGAGGCCAGCCCTGAGCACATGGTGCTGTGTGCATTGTTCCATGTGTCCGAGCACAGCTGGTAGCCTGGGTTCTGCAGCTCCAGCAGACACTCAGGGAGGAACGTGAAACAGAAAGGAAGATGTCCAATAACCCAGGGAATGAGCCCAGGTTTATGGTTGGGGATTGAAGCTTCAGTTACATAGGCTGTCCCATTTCACTTCCCAGTGCTAGCAAAGTAGGCTGTTATTCCTATTTACAGAGGAAAAAACAGAGAAAGAGGGTAGGGTCTCACAGAGAAAGAGTGAAGCAGGATTCAAGACTTCCTAATGCTGTGCCTTCTGAACCACAGTTGTCTGCCCCCACTCTTCCTGCTGCAGCCACTTCCCTCCCATGGGGAGGAGGGCCTGAAAATGCACAAGCCTCAGGGATGTCATGTGGGCACAGAAGTGAAGGAGGAGACTGGGGTCAGAGGCTGCTGCCACCATTGCCATTGAGGAAAGTCTTCTGCTGGCTCCTGGGGCCCCTGGTGCAGGACAGTAGGACTCTCCTAGGCACAGGTTGGTGGGAGGGGCCTGGGAAGGCAGTCTGGGTACAGTGACTTTTTCTGGACAGCTGTGCCCAGCATCAGACAGGCTGAGGATGGACCTTGGTCCAATTAAGCCGTTGATCAGCAGTCTCTGTCCACCCACAACCCTGAATGGTTAATGGCTTCCTGCCTCCCATGGGACAGCCAGGCCCCTGCCCAGAGCATGGTCTTTACTGTGAGAAAAACAGAAGAGTACAGAGGCCACTCCTGTGACAGCGCCCCCTCGAGGTGGCAGGCGCCTGGAGGGCACAACTACTCGCAGGCAGGTTGCAGGCTGCACGTAGGCACCGCCCTGGGCACTCCTGCTCCTTTCTCGGAGTGGCAGTGAGACCTGCCCTCACCCTCCATACCAGCTGACTTGGAAGCCAGCTGAACATTCCTGCCTCAGGCTGCTCAGAACCGGACATGGCCCTGCTGGTCCAAAAGACTTCTCCCTCCCCTCACCCTCCTCCAAGCTCCTGCAGCCTCCTTTCTCATTGAGCAGAGCGCTTCTCTTCTCTTCAATGCTTCTGGCCTCCAGGGACTGGATGCCTGACCTTGGTAAGGCCCTCAGCCTGCTACCCCACGCCCTATTTGTTTATAAATAGGCCCATTTCTCATCTTGCTCTGGCCCAGAGCTCCACAGCCAAGAGTCAGATGCAACCTCAGGATTTTCTTTCCAGCCAAGGGTAGAGCAGGACCCGGCAGCAGGCTCATGGGCCTGAGAGATGAGATCACAGATTCTCCTGCAAATAGTAACTCATGCTGAATAGTTAGGAATACTAGTTAGCTTGTGTGTTACTTTCCTGCAGCTGCTTGTCAACCAATGGCTGTCGGTGCTAATCCAATACCAATAGGAACCCCAAATTTGGGGTTCAGTGAAGGAGGGAACTTTATCCAGTGCAAGCAGCTCACTGTGACCCAGCAGGCTGGGAAGCAGCGGTGGGGCCATGGGGCCATGGGGCCATGGGGCCAGCCCCTCTCCTGACTAGACAGCTCTGCTCTGCTCCATGCCTGTCTTTGTTCTGTGTGGGTCTGGTCTGGTGAGATACCTTTTTTGTGTTTCAGCTCAGCCTGGGAGGTGCCCTCCTCTGTTTCCTGTAGGAAGGGAAAGTGTGCTCTTGGAGCCATCAGGGAGATGGCTTACATGGGCAGAAGTCCCCAAGCCTGCTCTCTGATTGCTTTTGTTCTCATGCAGAAAAGGAATCCAAATCCTCACAGTTCAATTGGTTCAAAAGCCTCTGTCCTGGTTGGTTAGAATACAGCATCTCTAATTGGCTGGAGTTGTGCAGCTCCGACTGGATGGGGAAAGCCTCAGACCTATTGGTTGGAATAGGATTCCAGGAAACCTTTATAAGAAAGAGCTGGCTCCCATGCCAGGAACACAGTGCACACTTCTCCCTGAAGTGCAATTTGTGTGAGAGGCCTGGGTGCAGAAATGGCTGGCAGGCTCTGCTTTTTAAAAATTTGAGTCTCACACTTGTCAGAGACTAGCTATTATCAATAAATCAACAGACATCAAGTGTTGGCGAGGATGTGGAGAGAAGAGAACCTTTGTGCACTGTTTTAGGAATGCAAACTGGTGCAGCCACTGTGGAAAGCAAAATAGAGTTTCCTGAAGAAATAAAAAATGAAGCAACCCTTTGTTCATTGTAGTGTTATTTAAAATAGCTAAGATTTGGAAGCAGCCCAAATCTTAGCTATCAGTAGATGAGAGGATAAAAAAGCTGTGGTACATCTAAACAATGGAATACTACTACTCGGATGTGAAAAAGAAGGAAATTTTACCCTTTGAGACAGCATGGATGGACCTGGGGAGTATCATGCTAAGTAAAATAAGCCAGTCAGAGAAAGACAAGTATCACATGATTTCACTTATATGGAATTTAATGAACAAATAAATGAACAAACAAAATAGAAATGGACTAATTGATACAGAGCACAGACTGACAGCTGCCAGGGAGACTGGGTGAAAAAGTAAAGGGATTAAACAAAAAATAAAATAAAAAACAACAACCCATAAACAGACAACAATATATTGACTACCAGAAGGAAAGGGGGTGGGGAGGTAGAAGAGAGTAAAGGGGATAAATGGTGATAGAAGGAAACTTGACTTGGGCTGATGAACACACACTACAATACACAGATATTTTATTATAGAATTGTACACCTTAAACGTACATACTTTTTTTTAACCAATGTAACCCCAATAAGTTTAATAAAAAATTTGGGCCCAGTTAGCCACCAAGAGTCCTTCTTAGTGTCTCCCCAACTCTACCCCACATTCCCCCTTCCCCTGCCTTAGGGTTCACATGCCCTAAGACAGTGGTCAGCAAACTCATTAGTCAACAGAGCCAAATATCAACAGTACAACAATTGAAATTTCCTTTGAGAGCCAAATTTTTTAAACTTAAACTTCTAACGCCACTTCTTCAAAATAGACTCATCCAGGCCATGGTATTTTGTGGAAGAGCCACCCTCAAGGGGTCAAAGAGCCACATGTGCTCTAGAGCTGCAGTTTGTCGACCACAGCCCTAAGACATTACCACGCACTGGGAAACCTAAAGCAACAGAAATGTACTCTTTCACACTCTGGAGGCCGGAAGTCTGAAATCAAGGGGTGGGCAGAGCCACTCTCCTTCTGAAGGAGATGGATCTTCCCTGCCTTTCCCAGTGGTCCTGTTTGTTTCTTGGCTTGTAGACACACCACTCAGGTACCTGCTTATGTGGTCACATTGCTTCCTCTCCTACTATCTGTCTCTACCATTCTCCTATAATCCAACACCTGCCTTTGGGTTTTGGGCCACTGGGTTACTCTAGGATGATCCTATTACAAGATGCTTAATTCTCTCTGCAGACCCTTTTTACAATAAGGCCATGTACACAGGTTCCCTATGTAAGGGCAGTAGTTGGCAAACTGCAGCTTGCGAGCCACATGAGGCTCTTTGGCCCCTTGAGTTTTTAGCAAAGGCAGTTTAGGAGTATCCTAATCCTATTAACCCTATCTAATAAAACAGTAATATGCAAATTTACCATACCTCTGCTACACCAACAAGCCACACTCACCAGCCACGCCCACTAGCCAATCAGGAGCAAATATGCAAATAAACCAAGATGGCTTCAGCCACAGAGAGCAGGAGAGAGGCTTGGAGTTCCCCAGTGATGGAGCAAGCCAAGCTTTTCTCCTGCCCTTGATGCTCAGGCCTCCACACGAGGCTATAAAGTTTCAATTACAGAATTCCAACAGAAATGGTGGCAGCCATGAAGCTGGAGAGAGGCAGGAGGTTAGGCTTGCCCCGGACGATGGAGAAAGCCAAGTTTCTGCAACCCTGGCCAGCCTAGGTCTCGATTGACTCCAGGCTACAAAGTTTCAATTGTCGAAGATTAGGGGCCCGGTGCACGAAATTCATGCACTGGGGGTGGGTGGTCCTCAACCCAACCTGCCCTCTTTCACATACTGGGAGCCCGCAGGGGATGTCCAACTGATGGTTCACCCCCAGCCTGCCCAAGGCCTAAAGTGGCCTTGGGCACCCAGCCACCCTGCTCAGCCTAGCCCCAGCTGCCTGCGACCACCTGGCCCTGGGGGCTGGGCACTCGACGCCACTTCCGCTCACAGCACCCTGGGGCCAGGTGCTCCCTGCTGCTGCCACCACCGTTGTTGCTGTGGCCACTTCCTCTCACAGCGCCCGGGGGCTGGGTGCTCACTGCCACTGCCATTTCATCTCCACCCCTGGGGCCTGACGCTCACACCATTTGGCCCCACCCCTGCACCTGATTGGCTGGTAGCATAGCCAATCCAGAGCAAAGGTACTGTCAAATTTGTATGTTTCTCTTTTGTTATATAGGATAATTGAAGGGTGGGCAGTTGGGGGTGCCCCCATGTGGTCAAAGATAATTGAAGGGAGGGCAGTTGGGGGTGCCTCCATGTGATCAAAGATCCTGCCCCCATGTGGACACAAGATGGCAACCACAAGATGGCCAGCAGGGGAGGGCAGTTGGGAGGGACCAGGCCTGCAGGGAAGGCAGTTAGGGGCAAACAGGTTGGCAGGGAGAGCAGTTGGACATAATCAGGCTGGCAGAAGAGTGGTTAAGGGGTGATCAGGCTGGCAGACAGAAGCAGTTAGGGGCAATCAGGAAGGCAGGCAGGTGAGCAGTTGGATTGTGAGAGGGCAGTTGGACATCCCTCTAGGGGTCCCAGATTGGAGAGGGTGCAGACTGGGCTGAGGGACACCCCCACCCCCAAAGCATGAATTTCATGCACTGGGATTCTAGTAAAAGAGTAATATGCAAATTGATTGTACCTCTGCTACACCCATAACATGCCCACAAGCCATGCCCACCAGCCAATCAAGAATGAATATGCAAATAAACTCAACCAAGATGGCTGCGGCCATGGAGAGAGCAGGAGGGAGGCTTGGATTTCCCTGGCAATGGAGAAAGCCAAACTATCCTCACACCCTAGCTGGCCCAGACCTGCACTCTAGGCTACAAAGTTTCAATTATAGAAGATAAACAAATCCCAACAGCAATGGTGGCAGCTATGGAGCTGGAGAGAGCAGGAGGCTAGGGTTGCTCCTGACGATGGAGGAAGCCAGCTCCTGCAGCCCTGGCCTGCCTTTGCCTCTGCTTAAGGCTACAAAGTTTTAATTATAGAAGATAAATAAATCCCAAAAGAAATGGTTGCCACCATGGAGCGAGCAGGAGGTTTGGCTTCGCTCCAGGCTACAAAGTTTTAATTGTAGAAGATAAATAAATTCCAGATCCCAGGACCTCTGCTTGGGTCGCCGGGGGGTGTGGTCAGCCTGCAAAGCACCACAGGCCCCTGGCTCAGGCCACACTATGCCCAAGGGAACCCCCACCCTGATCCAGGACACCCTTCAGGGCAAACCAGCTGGCCCAACCCATGCACCAGGCCTCTATCCTATATAATAAAAGAGTAATATGCAGATTGACCATCACTCCAACACACAAGATGGCTGCCTTCATGTGGTCAAAGATCCTGCTCCCATGTGGACACAAGATGGCCACCACAAGATGGATAGCAGGAAAAGGCAGTTGGGGGTGACCAGGCCTTCAAGGGAGGGCAGTTGGGGGAGACCAGGCCTGCAGGGAAAGGCAGTTAGGGGTGACCAGGCTGGTAGGGGAGCAATTAAGTATCAATCAGGCTGGCAGGGGAGTGGTTAGGGGGTGATCAGGCTGGCAGGCAGAAGCGGTTAGGGGCAATCAGGAAGGCAGGCAGGCGAGCAGTTGGGAGCCAGCAGTCCTGGATTGTGAGAAGATGTCCGACTGCCCATTTAGGCCCAATCCTACCTGGATCTGGCCTAAATTGGCAATCAGACATCCCTCAAGGGGTCCCAGATTGGAGAGGATGCAGGCTGGGCTCAGGGACACCCCCCTCTACCCCTTTGCACAAATTTTGTGCACTGGGCCTCTAGTTAAGTTAATGACAATGTACCTACTTATATAGCTTAAGTTTAGAAAAATTGGCTCTCAAAAGAAATTTCAATTGTTGTACTGCTGATATTTGGCTTTGCTGACTAACGAGTTTGCGGATCACTAGATTAGGGCATAGACACATCTTCTGGGGACCATCATTCAGCCCACTGCAGCTTGTTGTCACAAATGAAATTTACTGGGGTGGCCATGGTTACGTGGGTCAAATGAAAAAGCCCAAGAAAGGAGATTTGCAACAGGGGAATGCAAATGGGGTGCCTGTTGCTCTGAGGTCCAGGTGCCCCAGGGACAGGTTGATCATGCTGGTTCTGCATGCGCCCCTAACAGTGAACCAGCACCCGCTGGTTCACAGGCCTTGGGAGGAAGCTGTGTGTCATCTCCTGCTCAGCTGAACTTGTGGGTCAGCTATCAGCTGAATTAGTGACTCGTCAATAGATCCGGCTGAGCTAGGACAGCTGGGGTGTGCAGACCACACAAAGGCACTCATCTTAGCTTTCGTGGTGATTTGGCATGATTTGTAGCTTGGCACTTGGCCACTACGACACTCACAAAGTCTGGTCAGCTGTCACTATGTCATGCTTTTTGCTGAGAGAAATTTCTCGAGTATAATTTCAAGGTGCATGGAGGGAACAGGAGCTCTGGAGTCACTCAGATTCCTGGGCCTGTTCCCTTTGACCCCGGCTCTCTACGGTAATTGAGGCTTGGGGGATTTTTTAAAAAATTTCTTTATTGATTAAGTTATTACATATTTTTCCTTAGCCCCCCATTTTCTCCTCCATACCCCTCCCTCCACTCATGCCCTCATCCCCCTGGTGTCTGTGTCCATTGATTAGGCTTATATGCATGCATACAAGTTCTTGGGTTGATCTCTTTCCTTTACCCACCCCTCCTCCCCTGGCTTCCCTCTGAGGTTTGACAGTCAGGTCGATGCTTCTCTGTCTCTAGATCTGTTTTTATTCATCAGTTTGTGTTGTTCATTATATTCCACAAATGAGTGAGATAATATGATAGTTATCTTTCTTCAACGGACTTATTTTGCTTAGCACAATGCTCTCCAGGCCCATCTATGCTGTTGCAAATGGTATCATACGCATGTCCTTGGACTTGGAGCTGGCCTTTCTTTGGAGAAGCCCTTGGGGGAACTCAACCAGTTTCTATTGGTCATCACCCGAGCTTTCACCAAAAGCAGTTCTCTGCCTGGAAGGATATGCTCCCAACTCCAGCTCGTGCTCCACTGGGGCTAACTGCAGAGCTTCTTTTAAAGTAGGTGGGCATGGTTCTATCATCCATCAGTTTTCTGTTGCTTCTCTCTTCTTTTGGCAGGCAGAGAAAATAAAGAGACAGTGGAACCCACCAGAAGAGGCTGAATTCTCTGCCATGCAGCCCAACCTGCCTCCACACAAACCGGCCTGGACAGGTAGCAGTGTTCAATCATCTGTCATAGTTGCTAACGGACACAGTGCTGCCTCTGGCTGGGGTTCCAAAGTGCCCCGTGAATGACTTCTGAGTTCCAGGTGAGAACTCTGGATCTGGAAAGTTGTGGATCAAGTACAGTCATATCTTGTGCAGATTTTAAACCTCCCATAATGTCCATGCATGTGGCCTGATGGCACTACAGAGGTTTCAGGATTGGTACATATATTAGTCACTGTAATTAAAACCCTGGGGTTATATTATATGTTATTTGTATGGCAGTTTGTGATGCCTTTAATGCTCCCAGTTTCAAAATTATTAAAGCTACTGTCCCCGGCCAGCCAAAGTGATAAACAAAATAAGGATGCGATCTTATTCCCTCTTGGTGGGGCAGGCAGTGTGGGATTTCCTTATAAAGGGACCAAGCGCGGAATCCGAGAACTCCGGCTGTGCAACAGGAAAGTGAAATGGTTTGCTAGGATCATTAATATTGCAACAAAACTAATTAAACCTGGAGGAGGAGGAGTTCGTTAGTGGTTTGGAGCCTAGGGCTCTGCCTTTGCAGTTGGTTACAGCACTAAGAAACTTGGGACCTTGGTAGCTGGCCTTGGGGTCACGGAGCACTCTCCTTTATGTGCCTCTGAAATTGGGCTGGCACAAATCTAGACCCTTAAGAGATTTCCTTGGGGAGCTGTCAGTGCCTCTCCTGTCTGGGTGGTTGCTCCGTGCAGGCCACTGTAAACGGGCTTTTGAAGACAGGGAAGGGGTGGTAATTGACAACTTACCTTCCAGGCAGTGAGAGGTGCTTCCACATTGCAGCGGAGTCTCCTCACACCATTAGACTGAAAAGTGACCCCAGCTTACACAACAGCTTTGTGCTACTGAGATCTGTGCACACACGTCACATCTGCTCTTCTCAGTAGCGCCCACAAAATGTCTTTGTCATTTCGTTCCCCAGGTTACTTCTAAGAGAGGGAGGGTTGCTTCATTGCAGGATGTGCTTGCCATACAAATAACATATAATATAACCCTAGGATTTTACAGTGACTAATATATGTACCAATTCCGAAACCTCCTATGAAGGAGGGCCCTGAGGACCAAGCCCTACAGGAGGGAGAAGCAAGCTGTGAGCTTGCCCAACAGCAAGGGAGCTTTGGGGCTGGAGTGGTCCTTCAGGGGTGTCCTGCTTTGGGTTGAGATGGTTAGTTCTTCATCCTTCAGCTTTGATCACTCATTGAATGGGGCCACCTGGGAAGGGTGGGACCTTGGGCCAGATGGCTCTGTGCTGACACCACCTGTGGCTGGCTGAAAGCTAGTGTCCTCCTCGCCGTCCCCCCACCCCCCACTCCAGCACCCCTGCCAGCTGGGGCAGCAAGTCCTTTCTCCTGGGGCTTCTGGGCTCGCATCCCCTGCAGTTTTGTTCATCATGAGCTTCCTTGATCTCAGCACAGTACCTGGAACATAGTAGGTTTTAATGGATAATTGTTACATAGTAGGTTTTTAATGGATACTTGTTAAAGAATATAGAAAATTCCCATTTCACACAAAGAATCAAGGTGGTAAAAGTGAAGTAAATGGTGGAACGAGACTTGGAAGGAAGATCCCTAATGACAGAATCCTGCCCTGGCCTCTGTCTCTTATGCAACTCTATTTAGGAATGTGAAGTACAGTAGGAGGATCTGGGCAGTGCTTCTCTGGCTCCTGGTATAGAATCAAGTTCATCCTTTAACACCCAAAGGAGAGAGGTAGGGTTTCTCTTTCAAGGCCTTCCCCTGCGTCCCCAACCTAGGCCAGCGCTGGGTGGAAAGTTGTCACTGATCACAAGAGAAAGTTCAGGGGCTTATCAAACTTGGCCTTGAGTTCCAGGGCTCTCAGAGTGGAGGGAAGGCCCTGCTCTGCACACCATGACTCGACTCGGGAGCTTGGCCAGCCCATGGAGCTTCCTGGGGCTGGGGTGAGCACAGAGGACAGAGCCTGTGGATATCGCCCAGGGTTGTAGGGAAGTTGCCCTGTGACGCTCTCTTGATAGTTTGCTACACGCTCTCAGCCTCCGTACTTGCATTTTAGGCAAAACCAAATGTAGAAATCTGGTAAGCAGACAGATAAGACAAAAAATGTTTACCTTTCTCCATTTTCTGGTCCAGAATTCAGCACTTTCCCATGTGCTGTGTGTGCATTACAAAGTGTCACCTCATTGCTGCTCTCAGCCCTGGGGACAATGAACTGGCAGCGAAGGGGCCTGGTCACCCTGACCAAGGCAGCCTCTTCTTTTTATTTCAGTTACATAGGCACCACAACCAGAGAAGGCTGGGATGAGCCATTTCAATCACTTCGCTGTAGGGAGCTTGTGTTGAATGCTAGAATAAAAAGTTTATGCTTCCTGAGGAGATAAAAATCACTTACATTATGCTAAACATCGGCTTCAATTTTCAAGCCAAAGCCCATATCCCAGAGGAAGTGCCCTCTCTCTCCCGGGACTCTGAGCAGCCCTGGTTTCACTGCTGGGTCCACGGAGCCAAGTCTCCTCGAGCATCGTTCTTAAGCTCCTCACTTTACAGGTGAGGAACCCTGAGGTCTGGAAGGCGAGGCCTAAGCAATGCGCACAGTGACGAGGGAGGCTAATTTGAGAAATTATTAACCCTGGTCATTATCCTAGAATGATTCCCTATGAACACATGAAAAAGGATAATTATTTAATTGCATACTTTTCTGCATAGTATATTTTATGCATTGTATAATTGTCAGCATCATAATTAATGGTGGTTAATTTCTTAGTAGATAAAAGCAGTCTGCTGAAGTGGGTATTTAGACATCTTTTCTTTTTCCCTTCAAGGCTGTGCCTAGGTCATCTTTTGCTTTTGTTCACTGAAGGCAGCAGAGAGGGCAAGAGGGGCAGGCCTGCAGAACACACCTCCCTGCCACTGCTGGGTGTCCAGCCAGCATTTCCCAACGCGAGAGGAGGAGCTCTCCCCAGGCAGTTCAGGTGCTCCTCCGTGCAGGCCCCCATACTGTCATTTCAGTAGAATGAAAAACTCAGTGATCGACTTTGAACCTCCTTGACTGCCTTCAGTGATTTGTAATGTTTTGGGTTAACTGCATCGAAGAAACCCCAGCATCTCGGTGGTCTGGAGGCAGTCAGTGGGCCCTGGAAAGGCCTCCTGCAGTGTCCCTCCAGCTGACTCCTGGTTCAAGTTGGTTGAAAAGTTCCAGCCATCACATCAGCATTGCAGCCTGGCCCCAGGAAGGAAGCAGGGGTTAGGGAGCAGGACAATTGATGGCTCTTCCCGGCATTCCCAGAGAGCAGTTTGTTTCTATTCCATTGGCCAGAATCTGTCCCAGACTGCCTTTAACATAGCAAGCGGGGAGGAGAGTCCCGATTTTAGCTGCTCGCTTAGGAGCCAGCACACTCTCCCAGGAAGACAGGAGCAGAATGAGGGGACGTGGACCTCCACTGTCTCTGTCACCAGATTCCACGAGGTAACATGTGCCAAGCCTTTAGCATAGCTCCTGGCACATG
This sequence comes from Antrozous pallidus, assembly GCA_027563665.1. Lineage (NCBI taxonomy): Eukaryota > Metazoa > Chordata > Mammalia > Chiroptera > Vespertilionidae > Antrozous > Antrozous pallidus. The sequence goes on along the minus strand of CM050510.1, from coordinate 66,139,257 downwards.
GTTAGGTTCTTGCCAATGTAGCCATGACTTAGGAGTGCCTCCATTGCCAGGGCTGAGGCCTCTGGGAGAAGGCAGTGCCTGTTCTCAGGGCTCTTGATTTAGTGCTCAGCCAGGTCAGGAGGCACAGTCTACCAGGCAGGTGAAGCACCTCTGCACAGACCTGACTCTGACAGACAGCACCTTGAGGTCTTCAAAGGATGAGGCTGAAGAGCGTCAGTCAGGGCTCAGGATGCCTCTCATCTTGCTGTGCTTTATAACCATAGGAAAGTTTGGGGGCCACTGAAAGACCATGGTTAGGTGGGGTGCCAACCCTCAATGGGCAAACCTCAGTTCCTGACCTGCCACCTGGAATAATGACCCTTACCTGACAGGACTATCCTGTGAACAGTGCCCCGCACAGTCCTCCTCAAGCTGGTGCTGCTATGGCATGTGGTCAGGCCAGCAGGGCTGCCCTACCCCATGGGCATGGTGGCTCCTTGGACCAGATTTACTGTAAACAAGGAAGAAGAGAGGTCAGCATGGTCCTTTCTCTACTTCCAGCTTCACACAGGAATCGTTAAATGAATTATTAAGAATAGCAAAATAAATGTGCTGTTCAGTGATGACTTCTATGCCAACTACCACTCGATGCAGGCGAAGCTTTGGAGAAAGGAGTCTTAGGGCCCCCGCTTCCTCCAGAGCTTGGGCTTTGCGATTAGGCTGAGGCAGGCACCTTCCTGAGAGTGTGAAGTCTGGGCTGGCGGGATGCAGCCTCTGCTGGACGTCAGTAGTGCTTGGGAACCTAGAGCAGGTGCAGCTCACGGGGGCCCCTCTGCTGCCCAGCCCTGTGGCCATTTGCACCCAGGGAGCCTGCAGGTCATAGGTGCTGGAGGCAGAGGGAAGATGTTTGCAATAGCAACCCCCACAGGTGGGTGCCTTGGTATTGAGTGTGTGTGTGTGAGATTCCTACTGAATGAAGTTGGGGGCCTGGGCAGGCTGCTTCTTCCGACAGCAGGGAGGGGCAAGTGTGTTTGCAATGGCTTTCTGAGCAAAAGTGGCCAGAGGCCTGTATGTGCAACCTGCCTTGGTGGTTGATTTTTTTCAGTGATAGAGCCATTTTTCTGAAGCCATCTAGAACCCCTCCTTACCCTGGACAGAGTTCAGCCCTGCCTCCGCCAGGTTTCCCAGGGACTGTTCCTGGTATAGGACCAGTGTTTCTCAGAGTGTTGTCATGGGGCCATTTCCCTCAGGCCCATCTGGGGCAAACACGGGGCCTGCTCAGACAGTAGTGCTGGGCTTGGGACTCTGCATGTTAGTGCCCTCCCCTGGTGACACTGCTGCATAGTGAAGCTTGATGGTTTTCAACCCTGTCCATACTGGATGACTCAGCACCTGGACAAAAACTGTCATCACCCTCAGCATTGTGCTGCTACAACTGCTGTTTTCTTTGATATTCATAGCTGGCCTCCACATAGCTCTCCTCCCAGGGTAACACTCATGCTTGCTCCAGGCTCGGAGCTAGGGTGAGGCAATGACTGGAGTGAAAACATAAGGAGGTACTTGATCTTGAGGGGGACTAAGTTCAGGGCTGGACAGGGGCAGGGTGAGCCCCTCAGCATGAATCCTCCTTAGATGATATCCAGCTACCTTGCTTGGTTCATTCTAAGCTCTCATTTTAGAAAGTCCCCTTTTCCGAACTCTCATGTTTTCTGGACAGACTTTCAGATACTGGCAGAACATGACACCTGCCACCAGCACTTCTAACACAGTCACTCAGGTGTGGATGAAATACCAATCCTCGTTACCATTATCTACCATTTCCTTTAAAGGAAACTTGCATTTGTGCAACATAGACAACCATGTGTTAAATATATTAAAATTGTTACAGGAACTTAGAACTGCATCATGGATTGATCTCTCTCACATTTATTTACATTCATGTCCACCTGGATCTGTTTTTATTGAGATAACTAGTGGCCTGGTGTGTAGGGAGCGGGCCTAAGCCTTCAGTCAGCAGAGCTCCCACTGTGGGAGCACACTAACCACCAGGGGGAAACTTCTGTGTTGAGCCCCCTGGTGGTCAGTGCGCATCATATCAACCGGTCATTCTGCCATTTGGCCGATTTGCATATTACTCTTTTATTATATACTAGTGGCCCAGTGCACGAAATTTGTGCACATAAAAAGTGTGTTAATTAGAGGAAATAATTTAATATTGCTATTTGCTCTTTCTCTATAATAGAAGTATTAGAGACTAAAGAAAATTAGTAAAATGTATATGAAAACCTTCCTCCTGTCAGAGTCTGGGGCGCACCACGGGGCCCAGAGTCAAGTCCTCACTCACTCACATGTGCCTCAAAATCACGTGAGACTCAGACCCAGCCACCCCCTCCCCCTACATTGAGGTAGATCCAGACCCCGCTAGTCCCACTCTTGTCAAGCCACCCAGGGCAGGGTGTGTCCGCAGGTCCCCTGGCCCAGCACCAGGATGGGGATTGTGGCCTGAGATCCCCATCAAGTCCTACCAGGAAGGAGACACGACCTGAGATCCCCTATCAAGCCCCGCTGGGTAGGGGGTGTGGCCTGAGGTTCCCTGTCAAGCCCCACCAGGCAGAGGAGCACAGTCTCAAGTCCCTCAGCCCAGCACCGGGAGGGAGGCGCAGCCTTAGGTCCCCTGTCAATCCTCACTGGCACAGGGGCACAGGCTCAGGTCCCCTGGGAAGCTCTGCTGGGTGGGGGGCACAGCCTGAGGTCCCCTGTCAAGCCCAGCCAGGCAGGAGGGGCACAGCCTCAGGACCCCTGGCCTGGTGTTGGGGCAGAGGGTATGGTCTGAGGTCTCCCAGCCTGGTGCTGGGATGGGGGTGTGGCTTGAGGTCCCCTGTCAATCCCTGTTGGGTGGAGAGAACAGTCTGAGGTCCCCTAACCCAGTAACAGGATGGGAAGCGCACCTCGAGGTCCCCTGTCAAGCTCTGCCGGGTTGGGAGTGTGGCCTGTAGTCCCCTGTCAAGCCGCACCAGGTGGGGTATGGCCTGAGGTCCCCCAGCCTGGAGCTGGGGTGTGGGGAGCAGCCTGAGGTACCCTAGCCCAGCATCAGGGTGGGAAGCACACCTTGAGGTTCCCTGTCAAGTCCTGCCAGGTGGGGGGGGCGTGGCCTGTAGTTCCCTGTCAAACCCCTCTGGACTGGGGGAGGGTGTAGGCCTCCCTTCCCTCGTGCTGTTTCCACACCCCCTGCCGGCCTCCCATCCAGCTGCCAGGACCACCTCATGCTCTCCATGAGCAGGTATGCATAGGGAAGGCTGGGCCAGGATAATTGGGAGGGGGTTATGGGGGCCCTCATCCTGGGTGAGCTGGGCCTCACGATCTCTCTGCTTCAGCTCCCAGCACCCCGGACCTAAGGAGTAGTGCTTTCACAGGGGCCTGGCAGGCACTGGATATGGCGATCCCTTAAAAACAGAAGAAGCCCCCTTTAACTTTGGCTGGAAGTGCGTTGGGAACTTATGGTCGGGGGAAGCAGCCCAACATCAGGGCTGAAATAAGACCTTGGGTAGCCTTCGGAGGGGGCAAACCAACAGTAAAAGGCATCTTTGAAACAAAGACATTTGAACATACAGTGGATATTAGGTGATATTAGGAATTACCTTAACTTTTCAAGGTGTGACAATGGCTGAATATTTACTTCTTTTTTTTTAAGGATATTTAAGTGGGAAACAACTTGTTTTGAAAGTATGGTGTTGTCCTGGCCCAGCCCTCCCCGCACCAGGGATGCCTGAAGGACCGAGCCTCTCCTGCTTGCTCGCTAGGCCCTCAAAAACACCCTGTGCAGAGGTGTGGTCCCTGCTTCATTCCCTGCCCCCGCCAGCGTGAAGTGAAGCGTTCCCAGTGGTGCTGGCCTGAAGGGCTTCATTCCCCGCCTGCACCGGTGTGAAGCGAAGTATTCCCCACAGGCGTGAACACTTGAGGCGCCTGCGTGAAGCAAAGCATTTGTGAAGGGAAGTGTTCACTGGCGTCCAGGCAAGCCGTAGCCACGCCCCCAGTCATGCCCCCTCCTGACTGGCTGGTAGCATAGCCAATCAGGAGCCAAGGTATGGTCACATTTGCATGTTACTCTTTTATTAGATAGGAAGATAGGTTACAGTTAATTTTGTGCTGTGCTTTTTCTTCTCAGCAGACTATGTGTAGATGAAGCCCAGGTTTTGGGTCCAGCCTTCCTGCAGGGTTGCTGTAGGACCTGGAGCAGAGGTCTCTCATGATAGTGATGTGCATCAGCTGTTCTGGGAGGGGCCTGAGGATTTGCATTTCCAATAAGCTCCCAGGTAATGCTGATGCTGCTAATCCAAAAACTATCCTTGGCAACTCCTGCTTAAGGAAACTACTTGATCTCATGACAAATCCAACCTACCGTCTTTGTGAAGTGGGAGCATAATTCCTCCCTTCAGGCTGCTGTGCAAATTGAATGAGACGATTGTGAAGAGTGCCCTCCACAACAAGTGAGCCATATGCACCCCATTATTTCAAGCTCCTACCTACTGCAAGAATTCATAATTTGACACCCTCAAAGCATGGACTCACATCTTCTGCTTAACAACTTCTTAGGTCAGGATCTCTGTGAGCAGACCCCACAGAGAGTGTGTGTTAAGGGAGTGCTCCCTGGCAGGGAGAAGGAAAAGGAGGGCAGGGAAGGGGAGGAGCCCAGCCACGGTGTGGGTTCAGCCATCAGCTAAGGGCAAACCAGGAACTGGATGTGTGCTGGCAAAGGAGTGTCTGCAGCCCTAGGGCAGTCTTCTCTCTAAGCCTTAGAGTCTAAAGAAAGACCAAAGAACAACTGAGTTGGGAGAGAGCAGACATGTGGCCAAAAAGACCTGGGGGAACTGGGCAAAGCACTGCTATGTCTACTTTGGGAAGTTAAATGGACTGTGGGAAGATAAATGGACTTTTATATTTGGGTCTCACACAAGATGAGAAAACAAAAATGTTAGATGCACACATATTCTAAAATAAGTTTCTAGACACATAACCACAGGAATTGCCAGGACCACCACAGTGGGTCCTGAGATCCTTAGCCAATGCCCAAACTACTCTGCACAGTGCACAGAGGATAGGGCATGAAGAGACTGCAGGAAATCCCATTACTGGGAGGAAGGGGCGCCTGTTTTCTTCCTTCCTCACACCTGGTGCTGGAGGATGCAGAAGAGACAGAGTACCTAGGAAGGAGCTGAGTACCAAGGAAGGGAGACAATATGAGGAAGGCATAGGATACCGAGGAAGGAGTAGAGTACTGAGGAAGGGATAGAATTCTGAGGAAGGGGTAGATTACTAAAGAAGGGGGAGAGTACTGAGGAAAAGATAGAGTACTGAGGAAGAGGCAGAGTACTGAGGAAGGGGCACAGTACTGAGGAAGGGGCACAGTACTGAGGAAGGGGCAGAGTTCTGAGGAAGGGATAGAGTACTGAGGCAGGGAAAGAGTTCAGAGGAAAAGATAGAGTACTGAGGAAGGGACAGAGTTCTGAGGAAGGAGAAGAGTTCTGAGGAAGGGACAGAGTTCTGAGGAAGGAGAAGAGTTCTGAGGAAGAGATAGAGTTCTGAGGAAGGGGCAGAGTTCTGAGGAAGGGGGAGGGGCAGAGAACTGAAGAAGAGACAAAATTCTGAGGAAGTGGCAGAGTTCTGAGGAAAGGATGGAGTTTTGTGGAAGAGATAGAGTACTGAGAAAGGGGCAGAGTACTGAGGAAGGGACAGATTTCTGAGGAAGCTGCAGAGTACTGAGGAAGGTGCAGAGTACTGAGGAAGGGGCATTGTACTGAGGAGGGGTCAGAGTTATAAAAAAAGGGGTAGAGTACTGAGGAAGGGATAGAGTACTGAGGAAAAAAAATAAAGTTCTAATAAAAGCTAGAGTACTGAGGAAGGGGCAGAGTACTGAGGAAGGAGTAGAGTACTGAGAAAGGGATAAAATTCTGAGGAAGCGACAGAGAACTGAGGAAGGCGCAGAGTACTGGGGAAGGCATAGACTTCTGAGGAAAAGATAGAGTACTGAGGAAGGGGCAGAGTTTTGAGGAAGAGATAGAATTCTGAGGAAGAGGCAGAGTACTGAGGAAGGGAGAGAGTTCTGAAGGAGGGCATAATACTAAGAAGGGGCAGAGTACTGAGGAAGGGATAGAGTTTTGATGAAAAGATAAAGTACTGAGGAAGGGGCAGAAAACTGAAGAAGCAATAGAGTAATGAGGAAGGGATAGAGTTCTGAGGAAATGATAGAGTACTGAGGAAGTGGCAGAGTATTGAGGAAGGTGCAGAGTTCTGTGGAAAGGGCAGAGTACTGAGGAAAGAGCAGAGTTCTGAGGAAGGGGCAGATTAATGAGGAAGGCGCAGAGTACTGCGGAAGAGGCATAGTACTGAGGAAGGCACAGAGTTCTGAGGAAGAGGCAGCGTTCTGAGGAAAAGATAGAGTACTGCGGAAGGGGAAAAGTACTAAGGAGGGATCAGAGTTCTAAGAAAGGGGCAGAGTATTGAGGAAGGGATAGATTTCTGAGGAAGGGAAAGAAAACTGAGGAAGGGATAGAGGTGTGAGGAATAGATAGAGTACTGAGGAACAAGCAGAATTCGTAGGAAGGGTGATAGTTCTGAGGAATGGATAGAGTACTGAGGAAGGGGCAGAGTACTGAGGATGGAGTAGAGTTCTGAGAAAGGGATAGAGTACTGAGGAAGTGGCAAGGTACTGAGGAAGGGAGAGAGTACTGAGGAAGTGAAAAAGTACTGAGGAAGGGATAGAGTTATGAGGAAGGTGCTGAGTACTGAGGAAGGGATAGAGTACTGAGGAAGAGACAAAGTTCTGAGGAAGGGGCAGAATACTGAGGAAGAGGCAAAATATGAGGAAGGGGCAGAGTACTGAGGAAGAGGTAGAATTCTGAGGAAGGGGCAGAGTACTGAGCAAGGGATAGAGTTCTGAGAAGGTATACAGTATTGATGAAGTGATAGAGTTCTGAAGAAAAGATAGAGTACTGTGGAAGGGGAAGAGTTCTGAAGAAGGGATAGAGTTTTGAGGAAAGGGCAGAGTACTGAGGATGGTATACAGTACAGAGGAAGAGACAGAGTTCTGAGGAAGGGGCAGAGTTCTGAGGAAGGGATAGAGTTCTGAGGAAAGGGTAGAGTTCTAAGGAAGAAGGAGGGATAGAGTAATGAGGAAGAGACAGAGTTCTAAGAAAGGGGCAGAGTTATGAGGAAGGGATAGAGTTTTGAGGAAGGGATAGAATACCGAGAAAGGGACAGAGGACTAGGAAGGGGCAGTGTACTGAAGAAGGGACAGAGTTCCGAGGGAGGTGCAGAGTACCGAGGAGGGGGAAGAGTTTTGAGGAAGGTCTAGAGTCCTGAGGAAGAGGCAGAGATATGAGAAAGGAGTACAGAACTGAGAAAGAGGCAGAGTTCTGAGGAAGGGGCAGATTACTGAGGAAGATGCAGAGTACTGATAAAGGGGCAGAGTACTGAGGAAAGAGAAGAGTTCTAAAGGAGAAGAGTTCTGAGGAAGGGGCAGAGTACTGAGGAAGGGTCATAGAACTGAGGAAGGGTCAGAGTTCTATGGAAGGGCCAGAGTACTGAGGAAGAGGCAGAATACTGAGGAAGGGATAGAGCTCTGAGGAAAAGAGTGTACTGGGGAAGGGCTGGAGTTCTAAGGAAGGGGAAAGTACTGAGGAAGGGGCAGAGTTCTTAGGAAGAGACAGAATTCTGAGGAAAGGGCAGAGTACTGAGGAAGCTATAGAGTTCTGAGGAATGGGAAAACTACTGTGGCTAGAGTACTGAGGAATAGATAAAGTTCTGAGAAGGGGCCGAGTACTGAGGAAGGTGCAGAGTACTGAGAAAGGGCAGAGATCTGAGGAAGGGGCAGAGCACTGAGGAAGGAATAGAATTCTGAGGAAAGGCAGAGATCTGAGGAAGGGGCAGAGTACTGATGAAGTGTTAGAGTACTAAGGAAGGGATAGTGGTCTGAGGAAGGAATAGATTACTGAGGAAGGGGCAGAGTAATGAGGAATGGATAGAATTCAGAGGAAGGGGCAAAGTTCTGAGGAAGGGATAGAGTTCTGTTGAAAAGGTAGAGTACTAAGGAATGGATAGAATTCTGAGGAAGGAGCAGAGTACTGAGGAAGGGATAGAATTCTGAGGAAAAGATAGACTGAGTAAGCGATAGAGTACTGAGGAAGGCGCAGAGTTCTGAAGAAGGGATAGAGTTCTGTTGAAAATATAGAGTACTAATGAGGGGATAGAATTCTCAGTAAGGGGCAAAGTACTGAGGAAAGGATTGAGTTCTGAGGAAAAATAGACTACTGAGGAAGGGGCAGAGTACTAAGGAGGGGTCAGAGTTCTAAGAAAGGGGCAGAGTATTGAGGAAGGGATACATTTTTGAGGAAGGGAAAGAGTACTGAGGAAGGGATAGAGGTGTGAGGAATAGATAGAGTACTGAGGAAGAAGCAGAATTCTTAGGAAGAGTGAGAGAACTGAGGAACAGATAGAGCACTGAGGAAGGGGCAAAGTACTGAAGAAGGAATAGAGTACTTAGGAAGGGATAGAATTCTGAGAAAGGAGCAGAGTACTGAGGAAGGGATAGAGTTCTGAGAAAGGGTAAAAAATCTGAGGAAGGGACAGAGTACTGTGGAAGGGCTACTAGAGTACTGAGGAAAACACAAAGTTCTAAGGAAGGGACCAAGTACTAAGGAAGGTGCAGTGTACTGAGGAAGGGGCAGAGTTCTGAGGAAGGGGTAGAGTACTGAGGCAGGGATAGAGTTCAGAGGAAAAGATAGAGTACTGAGGAAGGGACAGAGTTCTGAGGAAGGAGAAGAGTTCTGAGGAAGAGATAGAGTTCCGAGGAAGGGGCAGAGTTCTGAGGAGGGGAGAGATTTCTGAGGTAGGAGCAGATTTCTGAGGAAGGGTTAGAATTCTGAGGAAGAGTAGAGTTCTGAGGAAGGGTCCGAGTACTGAGGAAGGTGCAGAGTATTGAGGAAGGTACACTGTTATGAGGAAGGTATAGAGTTCTGAGGAAGGGATAGTGTTCTGAGGAGGGGCAGAGTTTGAGTAAGGGGCAGAGTCTGAGGAAGTGGCAGAGTTCTGAGGAAGAGCCCGAGTTCTGATTAAGGAGAGGGGCAGAGTTCTGAGGAAGGGATATAGTTTTGAGGAAGGGGTAAAGTACTGAGGAAGAAGCAGAGTTCTTAGGAAGGGAATGGGGAAGAGTACTGAGGAAGAAGCAGACTTCACAGGAAGTGTTAGGGTACTGAGAAAGGGATAGAGTTCTGTGGAAGAGATAGACTACTGAGGAAGGGGCAGAGTTCCGAAAAAAAGATAGAGTACTGAGGAAGAGGCAGAGTTCTGAGGAGGGATGAGGGTACTGAGGAAGGAATAAGTTCTGAGGAAGGAGAAGAGTACTGGGGGAAGAGATAGAGTACTGAAGAAGGGGCAGAGTTCTGCGGAAGAGGAAAAGTACTGAGGAAGGGATAGAGTTATGAGGCAGGGCAGAGTATTGAGGAAGTGACAGATTGCTGAGGAAAAGATAGAGTACTGAGGAAGCGGCAGAGTTCCGAGGAAGGGATAGAGTTCTGAGGAACGAGCAGAGTACTGTGGAACGGCTAGAATACTGAGGAGTAGACAAAGTTCTGCAGAAGAGTGCGAGTACTGAGGAAGGTGCAGATTACTGAGGAAGGGACAGAGTTCTGAGGAAAAGTTAGAATACTGAGGAAGTTGCAGAGTACTGTAGAAGGAATAGAGTACTGAGAAAGGGATGGAATTCTGAGGAAGGGGAAGAGTACTGAGGAAGGGGCAGGGTTCTGAGGAAGGGGCAGGGTACTGAGGATGAGGAAGGGTCCTGAAGTAGGGGTGGACTATGAGAAAGTGGCAGGGTATGAGCAAAATGTAGGGTTCTGTGGAAGGGGTAGAGTATTGAGGAAGGGCAGATTATGAGGAAGTGTTAGAGTATGAGGAAGGTGCAGAGTTCTGAGAATGAGGTAGAATACTCAGGAAAGGGCATAGTTCTGAGGTAGGGGCAGAGTCCTGAGGAAGGGGTAGAGTATGAGGAAGGAACAGAGTACGAGGAATCGATGGAGTACAGAGGCAGGGCAGTGTTCTGAGGAAGGAGTAGAGTGCTGAGGAAGGGGTAGAGTTCTGAGGAAGGGGCAGAGTTCTGATAAAGGGGTAGAGTACTGAGGAAGGGGTAGAGTCTTATTAAGAAATGTAGGAGTGTGGGCAAGAAAGGTTTCACCAGACCCCACTTCTCACTTTGTGTAACGGGCTGGATGAAATACTGAGCTTTCAATTGGACAGATTTCTTTATACTTGAAAAACAGATTATCACAGGTCTGAAAGGGGCCATTAGCTAATAGATGTGCTCACATGTTGTTCTGGGATAGTAGTCGGCAAACTCATTAATGAACAGAGCCAAATATCAACAGTACAATGATTGAAATTTCTTTTGAGAGCCACATTTTTTAAACTTAAACTTCTTCTAATGCCACTTCTTCAAAATATACATGCCCAGACCATGGTATTTTGTGGAGGAGCCACATTCAACAGGCCACAGAGCCGCATGTGGCTCTGGAGTCACAGTTTGCCAACCACTGTCCTGGGAGATCAGACATTCCTGCCCTAAATTCAGTAGTTGAGAAATAAAAAGGATTTTCTGTTTGGGCTTTTGAATCTAGCTCATTGGATATATCAATTAAACATAATTATTAATGACACTAATATATTCATTTTGTAAAAGTTGTTTGTTTTTCTATTTTTTGGACATTTGAAATCCATGTTGCTTGTAGTTTTACCTTCTTTTGATCTTAAGAATAATATTGCAAAACCCCTACATAAATATTCATAACAGCCTTAAATGGAAAACAACTCCAATGTTCTTCACTGGGCAAACAATAAAACTACAGTACATCTATGCCACGGAATCCTACTCAGCAATGAAAAGGCACAACATGTTGATACATGAAACAAATTGGATGATCTCAAGGGCATTATGCTCAGGGAAAAGCCAGTCCCACAGGATTACATACTGTCTGAGACCATATTAATATAGCATTCTTTTTAAAAAATATATTTTTATCAATTTTAGAGAGGAAGGAGAGGAAGAAGAGATAGAAACATCAATGATGAGCGAGAATCATTAATTGGCTGCCTCCTGCATGTCCCTCACTGGGCATCAAGCCTGCAACTCGGGCAAGTGCTCTGACTGAGAATTAAGCCAGTGACCTCTTGGTTCATAGGTCAACATTCAACCACTGAGCCATGTTGGCTGGGCAATATAACATTCTTAAAGTGACAAAATGATAGAGATGGAAGACAGATCAGTGATTGCAGGGGTTTGGATGGCAATGCAAGGGAGATGGGTGTGGCTATAAAAACAAAGGATCCTTGTGGTGATAGAACTATTTGTATATTTGTGTTGGTTTTCCCACTAACTTACACATGGGATGAGATTGTATAAAATTATTTACACACACAAATAAATGACTAAAGCAGGAAAACAATCCTATCTAATAAAAGCGTAATATGCAAATTGAACACCTCCTCTACACCCATAAGCCACATCCATCAGCCAATCAGGAGTGAGTATGCAAATCAACCCCAAACAAATTGGCTGTGGCCATGGAGAGAGCAGAAGGGAGGCTTGGGTTTCCATGGCGATGGAGGAAGCCAAGCTTTCCACACACCCTCGCCAGCCCAGGCCTCCACTTAAGGCTATAAAGTTTCAATTATAGAAGATAAATAAACCCCAAGAAATGGTTGCCACCACAGAGGGAACATAAAGCTTGGCTCTGCTTGAGGCTACAAAGTTTCAGTTGTAGAAGGTAAATAAATCCCAGATACCAGGGCTTCCGCTTGGGTTGCTGGGAGGCGTGGCCAGCCTGCAAACTGCCACAGACCTCTCACCCTGGTTGCTCTACACTTCAAGGGAACCCCCACCCTGATCCAGGACACCCTTCAGGGCAAACCAGCTGCCCCTACCCATGCACCAGGCTTTTAGACTATCTAATAAAAGAGTAATATGCAAATTGATCATCACTCCAACACACAAGATGGCCACCCCCATGTGGACACAAGATGGCCACCACAAGATAGCCAGCAGGGGAGGGCAGTTGGGAGGGACTAGGCCTGCAATGGAGGGCAGTTGTGGATGATCAGGCCAGCAGGGAGGGATGACCAGACTGGTAGAGGAGGGTAGTTGGGGACAAATAGGCAGGCAGGGGAGCAACTAGGTATCAATCAGGCTGGCAGGGTAGTGGTTAGGGGTGATCAGGCTGGCAGGCAGAAGTGGTTAGGGGTAATCAGGAAGGCAAGCAGGCGAGCAATTGGGAGCCAGCAGTCCTGGATTGTAAGAGGGATGTCCGACTGCCCGTTTAGACCCAATTCTGCTGGGGTTTGGGTCTAAACGGGCAGTCGGACATCCCTCGAGGGGTCCCAGATTGTAGAGGGTGCAGGCTGGGCTGAGGAACACCCCTCGACCCCTGTGCACGAATGTTGTACACCAGGCCTCTACTCTAATATATAAAATGTTAAGTGACCATTACGACTGAACGACTAGAATGCTTGGTTGACCAGTTGCTGTGAAGTGCACTGACCACCAGTGGCAGATGCTCAATGCAGGAGCTGCTTTCCAGGGGTCAGTGTGTTCCCACAGCCAACCTCCTGTGCTACCTCCCCTGGTAGTAGGTCAACCTCCTGTGGTCCCTCACCCCAGCTGGTCCCTCCACTTGGCAAAGGCTCCAGGCACGGGAGAATCTGGGTACGGGAAGCCCGTAGGAGGAGAGCAACCCCAATGCTGATTGAGACAGAGTAGTAGCTTGGAGGGGGCAAAAAGGGCAAGGCAGCAGCCTAACTGCAAAGATGTAATGTAAGCACCACTGCCATCTTACCTCTGCCACCACATTTTGTGCACTGCTTGCCCTTATATTCCCTCATCAGCCACTTCTAGCTCAGCTCTGTGCCTTTCCAGGCTCCCAACCACTAATTGGCTAGTGTTCCTATTGCAGTGTGCCACCATTCACTGAAGTCAGCTATCTATCATGCTTGGGCATGGAGCCCTGAGAAAATGTGCTGCTGACATAGGAGAGATGACCTGTCTTGTCTGTCTGTCAGCAATTCCAACCCGGGGAGAGTGGGAAGCAAAGTAGAGCTGTATTTCCACCTCAGAGCATAGCTGGTGTTCAGGCCATTTTGGGGCATTCTGTGGTCTTTGCTTGCCACTGTCTCAACACATCTACACAGCTAGATCAGGACCTGCTGGCCAACCCCCCCCTCCACTCCCGTGCACCTCCGTTCACACCTCCCCCACCTCTCGTGCACGTATTCATGCACTGAAGCTCTAGTGAATAATGATGTTGTATCAATGTCAATTTCTGATTGTCATCTTGAACTACAGTTATATAATGTGTTACTATTGGGGAAATTGCGTGGAGGGTTTACTGGAACTCCCTGTTTCCTTTCTTTTTTTATTGAATTTACCAGAGGCCCGGTGCACAAAATTTGTGCATGGGGGTGTGTGCCCCTCAGCCCAGCCTGTACCCTCTCCAACCTGGGACCCCTCAAGGGATCCCAGTTGGAAATCCCTCTCACAATCCAGGACTGCTGGCTCCCAACTGCTTGCCTGCCTGCCTGCCTGATTGCCCTTAACCGTGTCTGCCAGCCAGCCTGATCACCCCCTAACCACTCCCCTGCCAGCCTGATTGACATTTAACTGCTCCCCTGCTGGCCCATTTGCGTCTAACTGCCCTCCCCTACTGGCCCGGTCACCCCTAACTGCCCTTCTCTGCCAGCCTGGTGGCCGCCAACTGCCCTCCCCTGCAGGCCTGGTTTCCCCGACTGCCTTCCCCTGCTGGCCATGTTGTGGTGGCCATCTTGTGTCCACATGGGGGTGGCCATCTTGTGTGTTGGAGTGATGGTCAATTTGTATATTACTGCTTTATTACATAGGATTGGGGTAACATGTATAATAATAAAAGCATAATATGCTAATTAGACCAGACGTTTTTCCAGACCACCTTCCAGATGAAGCTGGGGCAGCAAGGGAAGCCCAGTCCTAGGTGCCTGCCAGTGGCTGGAGGGAAGCCTGGGTCCTGGGACCCAGAGGGAAGCCAGTGCTGGCAGCTGGGGGAAGGAAGGTATATTCTTACACAAATATCACGCATTGGACCTCTAGTCCTATATAATAAAGAGATAATATGCAAATTGACCATCATGCCCTCACATAAGATAGTTGTCCCCATGTGGTCACAAGATGGCCACTACAAGATGGCCAGCAGGGAAGATCAGGCCTGCAGAGTAGGGCAGTTGGAGGTGACTGGGCTGGCAGGGGAGGACAGTTGGGGGTGACTGGGCTGGCAGGGGAGGGCAGTTGGGGGCAATTGGGTCAGCAGGGGAGCAGTTAGGCATCGATCAGGTTGGCAGAGGAACGGTATGGGGTGATCAGGTTGGCAGGCAGAAACAGTTAAGGTCAATCACGCAGGAGCAGTCGGGGATTGTGAGAGCAATGTCCAACTGCTGGTTTTGGTCCTATCCCTAAACTGACAGTTGAACATCCCCCGAGGTGTCCAGATTGAAGAGGGTGCAGGCTGGGCTGAGGGACATCCCCTCCTCCCAGTGCACAAATTTTGTGTACTGGGCCTCTAGTTGGCTAATAAAAGTATGTAGGTTTCAGGTGTAAAATTCTGTTATAGATCATTGTATATTGTATTGGTATTGTGTGTTCACCTCCCAGGCCTGCCTGGTCCTGATCACAGCCTGGACCCTGCAGGCAGCTTCAGGCGCTGCCTGCCAAGCCTGCCTGGTCCCTATCGCCGCCTTGACTCCCCAGGAGCATCAGGCGTGCTTTCCACCAGATCTACCAGGTCCATGGTGGCCTGGATGGACCCTGCAGGCTACATCAGGTCTTGCCTGCCCCTCCTGCATATGCAAATTTACCGGCCCTGGACACCCAGCCATAGCCCTGCGATAGGCCTGCCATTGCTGGCTGACTTTACTCCCAGCCCAGCTGGCCTGCCCAGCCATTGCCCTGCGATTGGGGCCCACCATCGCTGGCTGGCTCTGCCCCCAGCCCAGCCCAGTCTGCCCAGGGATGGAAAAAGCCTGGCCCTGGGCACCCAGCAATTGCCCTGTGATCGGGGCCATTGCTGGCTGGCTCTGCCCCAGCCTCGGCCTGGCATGGGCAGCAGTCATCTTGGTTGGGTGTTAATTTGCATATTGCTTCTGATTGGCTTAAGGGCGTGGCTTGTGGGAGCGGCTTTTTGGGTGTAGTGAAGGTATGGTCAATTTGAATATTACTCTTTTATTAGATAGTATTATTGGATAGACTAGAGGCCTGGTGCATGAAATTCATGCACAGAGGATGTGTCCCTCAGCCCAGCCTGTACCCTCTCCAATCTGGGACTCCTTGAGGGATGTCCAACTGCACATTTAGGTCTGATCCTGGTAGGATTCTTGAGGGATATCCCTGTAGGATCGGGCCTAAACGTGCAGTCGGATATCCCTCTCACAATCCAGGACTGCTGGCTCACAACTGCGTGCCTGCCTGCTTGCCTGATTGCTCCTAACCACTTCTGCCTGCCAGCCTGATCACCCCTAACTGTCCTCCCCTGCACGCCTGGTCTCCCTCAATTGCCCTCCTTTGCTGACCTGTTCACCCTTAGCTGCCCTCCCCTGCCAGCCTCTTTGCCTCAAACTGCTTCCCCCTGCTGGTAAGGTCCCCCAACAACTGACCTCCCCTGCAGGCTTGGTTACCCCTAACTGTCCTGGCCTGCAGATCTTGGTACCCCCCAACTACCCTTCCCTGTTGGCCTGATTGCTCCACAACTGCCCTCCCTTGCAGGCCTGCCCCCCCCACTTCCCTCCCCTGCTGGCCATCTTGTGGTGGCCATCTTGTGTCCATATGGAGGCAGGATCTTTGACCGCATGGGGGCAGCCATCTTACGTGTTGGGTTGATGGTCAATTTGCATATTATTCTTTTATTAGATAGGATAGAAGCCTGGTGCATGGGTGGGGGCCAGCTGGTTTGCCCTGAAGGGTGTCCTGAATCAGGGTGCATGGGTGGGGGCCAGCTGGTTTGCCCTGAAGGGTGTCCTGAATCAGGTGTGGGACAGCCTGGGGGAGGGGCCTGTGGTGGTTTGCAGGCTACTCACACCCCACAGTGACCCAAGCATAGGCTGGAAGCAGGTATCTGCAATTTATTTATCTTCCATAATTGAAACTTTGTAGCCTTGAGAGGAGGCCAGGGTGACCAAAACCTCCTGCTTGCTCTAGCTTTGTGGCTGCCATTATCTTGGTTGGGTTAATTTGCATAATTGCTCCTGATTGGCTGGTGTGTGTGGCTTGTGGGTGTAGTGGAGGTACGGTCAATTGCATGTTTCTCTTTTATTAGATAGGATTACACTTCGATTGGTTGAACAGCTGACCGGTTGACCAGACACTTAGCATATTAGGCTTTTATTATATAGGATATGCTCTTATGTTGGGTGTATAGATGTTGACAAGGGTTATATCTTCTTGTTGAATTGCTCCCTTTAGCATTATGCAGTGTCGTCCTTTGGCTCTTACTATCAACTTTGTTTTAAAACCTATTTTGTCAGATATATGTATTGCTACCCTAGCTTTACTTTTTTTCCATTGGCATGGAACATTTTCCCTATGCTTTCATTTATAGTCTGTGTATATCTTTTGTTCTGAAGGCAGGTTTCTTGTACACAGCATATATACTTTTAAAGTGATAATTGATAAGTATGTATTTACTGCAATTTTATTCTTTTAACTATGTTCTCCTCCTCTTCCTCCTTCTTCTTCTCTTTCTTAAAGATTATCCTTTAATGTTTCTTACTAGAGGCCCGGTGCACAAAATTCATGCACTTGAGGGGGTCCCTTAGTCTGGCCTATGCTCTCTTGCAGTCTAGGAGCCCTCGGGGGATGTTTGGCTGATGGCTTAGGCCCGCTCCCAGGCCTAAGTCATCAGTTCGACATCCTTATTGCTGGCATGGAGGTGGGAGAGGCTCCCTGCCACCACCACTGGGCTTGCCAGCTATAAGCCCAGCTTAGGGTTTCTGGATGAGCAGTGCTCCCCCTGCAGGAGTGCACTGACCACAAGGGGCAGCTCCTGCATTGAGCATCTGCCTCCTTGTGGTCATTGCGCACCATAGCAACTGGTTGTTCTGCTGTTTGGTTGATTTGAATATTAGCCTTTTATTATATAGGACTAGAGGCCTGGTGCACAAAATTTGTGCACAGGAGGGAGCCCTCAGCTCAGTCTGCAGTCTCTCACAATTCAGGACATCCCTCTCACAATCCAGGACTGCCTGCCTGCCTGATTGCCCCTAACCACTCTGCCTGCCAGCCTGATAGCCCCCTACCAGCTCCCCTGCTGGCCTGATTGATGCCTTATTGCTCCCCTACTGGCATGATTGCCTCCAACTGCCCTCCCCTGCTGGCCCAATTGCCCCCAACTGCCTTCCCCTGTGGAGCTGAGGGAACTGGGGACACTGGCTGGATGATGCGGGGCTGAGGGGACTGGAGGACTGAGGTTGGATGAGGCTAGATGCTGCAGGGAATGGGTGAGGTGGGGCTGAGGAGACTGGGGAACTCTGATTGGATGAGGTATGTGGCACCTGCTGCCCCCTGCCAGGGCTGAGGGGACTGAGGGACTCTTGCTGGATGAGATGCGGTTGAGGGTACCAAGAGACTCCAGCTGGATGAGGTGTACGGTGCCTGCTGCCCCCTGGCGAGGATGAGGGGACTGGGAAACTTTGACTGGATGAGGTGGGGCTGAGGGGACTGGGTGCTACCATCTTGTAGCAATGGGCACCACCATCTTGTGAGGGCCTGACAGTCAATTAACATATTTCTCTTTATTAGATAGGATAGTACTGGTTTGGTGGTAATTAACTCCTTTAGTTTTTTCTTGTCTAGGAAGCTCTTTATTTCTCCTTCAATTTTAAATGATAGTCTTCTGGGTAAAGTAGTCTCGGTTATAGGTTCTTGCTTTTCATTACTTTGAATATATTATCCCAACCACTTCTGGTCTGAAATGTTTCTGTTGAGAAATCAGCTGACAGTCTGATGGGAATTCCCTCGTAGGTAACTAACTGTCTTTCTCTTGTTGCGTTTAAGATTTTCTCTTTGAATTTAACCTTTGGAATTTTAATTATGATGTGTTTGGGTATGGGTCTCTTTGGGTTCATCTGGTTTGGGACTCTCTGTACTTTATGGACTTGTGTGTGTTTTTCCTTTACAGGTTAGGATTGTAATATCTTCAATCATTATTTTTTTCAAATAGGTTCTTGATTCCTTGCTCTCTTTATTCTTATTCTGATATCCCTATAATGTGGATGTTGTTATGCTTCAATTTGTCCCCAAAGTCTCTTAAATTGTCCTCATTTTAAATTTTGCATTATTCTTATTTGGGTGTTTTTAGCTACTGTGTATTCCAAATTGCTGATTTAATCTTCTGATTTTTCCAACCTACTCTTTATTCCTTCTGTTGTATTGTTTACTTTGGATATTGTATTCTTCATTATGACTGGGTCTTTTTAATAGTTTCTATTTCCTTTTTCATGTTGTAGTTCTCACTAAGTTTCTTGTGGTTCTCACTAATTTTCTTGTGGTTAACATTAAGTTCCTTGAGTATTCTTATAATTAAAATTTTAAAATTCTATATTTGATAAATTGCCTGCCTCCATTTCTTTATTTTGGAGATTTCTCTTGCTCTTCTTTTGGGACATATTTTGTTCTCTCCTCATTTTGATCGCCTCTTTGTATTTGCTTGTATTTATTATGTGTATCTGCTATCTGACCCTCAGAATTGGTAGGGTGACTTATGTAGTAGGTGTTCTGTGGGAAGAATTGGAACACTCTTTTTGATTACCTGAGCTAGGTGCTGCAGGAATGCTTCTCGTGTGGGTTATGTGGATATTCATGTTATAATTGAGTCTTGATTATATGTAATTTCTATTGGCCTATTTGTGCTTGAGGTCAGCCCTCAGGCTGGCTGACTCTGAGAATCAACCCCATCCACAGTATGTGTGTCACGATGCTGGTGCAGGTGACATGAAGCTGAATTTGTCTAAGCAGTATCTAATGCCTGCTGAGATTTCCCTTTGGATATACTGCTTATGAAACTAATTGAATTCTGCTCTAATGATGTTTGAAGCCTTCCACTGGTTATGTTGGTTCTGGGGCCTCTTGGAAGGGACTATAGTGCAGGCCAATGTCAGACTCTGCCTGTGACTGGCCCTGGGCAACCTACTTAGAGCTACAAAGAGATCCAAAGTTTGTGGCTGACTTTGCTAGGCTTGGGTGTGCCCAGAAAGGACCAAGCTGCACATCAAGCATGGCTTTTACCAGCACTGGTCCTGAGGGCAGGTCAGCCAAAGTCCCAAAGTACCCCGAGATCTACTTTCACCTGCCTACCCCTGCCAGTTGACTGTTGGCTTAGTCATTGAAAGAGCCCCTGGGGATACTTGAGTTGCATGAGGTGGATTCTCAGTGAGTCATCAGGTAGTGATATGGCATTCACCATGTTGATACAAGTTCAAACTCAGCTCTGAGGCCACTCAGCAAATGTCCCAGGGTTGACCAAGTATAGCTACCATCTGCTGGGACCTTTGTGGTGGGAGCTATCAGGAAGTCATTAGGGTGAGGTCAGTGGAGTTTGTCAGTCCTGAACACAGAGATTTGGTGATGTGAAGGGAGGCCACTACATTAGTTGGGCTGGGAGGAAAAAAATGGCTCCTGTCCCAGAACCACACTAAGTCTGTCCCAGATCCTGCCCAGAACTAGGTAGGCATTGCAGAGACACCAGGAGTTGGAAGGGTGGGGTCATCAGAAGTTGGAAGAATGGGGTTAGTGAATCTCCCATGAGGGGGAGGCAAGTAGGGGAAATGACCCCTGACCCAAAGCCGCACAGTCAGACACCTCCTAAGTCTGTCCAGACCTCTACCCTCTTGCCCAGGCAGCTATCTCCTCAGCAGGGCACAGGCTCCACAAGGTGGGACTATTACATTCCCCCAGACTGATCTGTGCTCCACCCAAAATAGATGGCATGCAGAGGTGTGGGAGAGGTACTCAGCACAGGGATTCTGGTGGCTGTCTCTTCAGCTCTCTCCAAAGCCACAAACCCAGTCTCTTTTCTCTCACAAAGCCAAAATCCCAGTCTCTCCTCTCACAGCCGCCCCCTCTCTATCAAAATCCATGGTGAGTGGCTGTGAATGAAATTTTGTACACTGGTTCTTTAAGAGAGCACCTGTCTAGCAGACTCCTGTCTCTCCCTGGTGAACAGAATCCCTGCTGATCTTCACAGCTGGATGTTATGAGGGCCCCCTTTTCGGATTCTGATGCTCAGGCTGAGTGCCAAGTGTAGATTTGAGACTCCACACTTCTCAGGGGCAACATTTGTAGCTTACATATCCCTCCAGAATTTCATCTGCCACCTTTGGAAGTGGGGTCAGCCCCGTTAGCATCCCCCCTTCCTATTAGTCTCAACGTGGCTTCTTCTGTAAATCCTTAAGTTATAAGACTTCTCTTACGCTAGTCTTCAGGTGGTTATTCAGGTTGATTGTTATATAATTCAGTTGTGATTCCAGTTTGATCCTGGGAGGAGTGGAGTGTAACATGCACTTACCTCACCACTATCTTGTATCCTCTATATAGTATCCCCTTATAACTTGTATGCCAATTGCAATGACCTCAAAATAGAAAGTTAAAAAAATAAAAAAATAACTAAAAATGTGAATCAATTTAATAATTAAAAGTAAGGTATTTGGGAAAAGTTAATACTGTATTCTTCCTGAATTTATATATTTTGGTGCTTCTCTGATTATTTTTTCTTAAGCTTGATTTGTAGAAATATAATTATTGATTCAAAAAGCATAATTTTTAAAAGAAGTCTTTCATCTATCTCTGCTAACTTTTCAGCCCTGTTTTATTTTTTAATATTTAAAATATTTACTTTTTGAGAGAGAGAAAGGGAGAGGTAGAGAAAGAGAAACATTGATGGAGAGTGGAATGTCAATTGGCTGCCTTCCATAAACCTGCCACCAGAGACTGAGCATAACATGGGCATGCGCTCTGAGAATCAAACCAGCAATCCTCTGGTGCACAGGACAATGCCCAACCAACTGAACCACACAGACAGGGCACAGAGTGTAATTTTTGAGCATTCTAATACAGATTATCAAATTGTTTCCAGAAAATTTGCACGGTGTATGCAACCACCAGAGTTTGTTTTATGATGTCCAAAGCAGTATTGTATTTTTCAATGTTCAAAACAAGAACAAACTCTTGTCCAGCCACTGTGACTCTGTGGTTGAGCATAGACCCATGAACCAGGAGGTCACGGTTTGATTCCCTGTCAGGGCATATGCCTGGGTTGCAGGCTTGATTGCCAGTAGGGGGTGTATAGGAAACCACAATCAATTATTCTCTCTCATCATGGATGTTTCTCTCTCTTTCTCCCTCTCCCTTCCACTTTCTCTGAAAAAAAATATATATATATATATTAAAAAAGGACAAAACTCCCTTACTCATTGCTAATTATATATGCACTAAATAATACCCCATTATTTTAATTCCCATTTCATTGATTACTAGTGAAGTTGATCATTTTTTTTCATATACTTATGGCTTGTTGGTTATTTGCATTAATACTTAGTTCATATTTTTATTGGGATCTTACATTTTTTTCTAATTTATAGAGTTTCTTAAATTATAAGAATATTAACCATCTTGTCATTTTGTTGAAAATACTAATTTTTAGATTTTTTTGCCTCTTATCTTTAACTTTTACATTTTTGATAGCATGTATAATATATATAAAATACATACATAGATAATGCAGTTTAATATACCCATATTTTTCTTTGTGCTATTTTTTATTGCTGATCTTAGATGTGCTTCCACCATCCAAATAACAACAATATTGGCATATATTTACTTCTTTTTCTTAAGGTTTCATTTTAAATAAAAATTATATTTCATGACTAATCCTTGAGTGTGATGTTCCCTTTATCATCTTCTCAATTCTTAAATATCTTTGAGATTTCTTTCTGTGCTTTCTTGGTCTGCTCCATTGATTTGCTTGTAAATTCTTCCACCATCAAACACTTAATCACTGGAACTTTAGAATACACTTTAACATTTGGCAGAACAGTTCCCCTGCTTAAAAAAAATGTTTTCAACCTTTTTCACTTGTTTATTTTTAGTTAAAGTTCAGAATTATTTATAAATATTTGTTTCATTAAAAAATTCCATCAGTATATGGAGAATAATTGTTTTATTTATTTATTTGTTGGCCTCTGTAGCAACTTTGCAATATATTTGCAATTTTTTCTCTACTTATTAAAATATTACTTTATATATTTCAGTAAGCTTTTCTGTTGATTACAGCAATTCATTGTAATAGTTATTCATAGTTATTTAACACTTAAAAATCTATTATAAAGTTGTTTTCATATTCTATTTTAGTAATTATTGGTGGTGATGTTTATTTACCTGGTGCTTGACAATCTTATTGATTTCTTTCTCTCAGTTCTCTTGGTTTATAATCATAATAGAGGCCTGGTGCATGGAATTTGTGCAGAGGGTGGGGGGGTACCCTCAGCCCAGCCTGCACCCTCTCTAATCTGGGACTCCTCAGGGGATGTCTGACTGCTGGTTTAGGCCCGTGCCTGGGGATTGGGCCTAAAATGGCAGTTGGACATCCCTCCCACAATCTGGGACTGCTGACTCCTAATTGCTCACCTGCCTGCCGCCCTGGTTACCCTTAACTGCCACCTCCCTGCTGGCTTGGTTGCCCCTAACTGTCCTCCCCCCTCCCCGGCCAGCCTGGTCACCTCTAACTATCCCCCTGCCAGGCTAATCACCCTCAACCTCCTCCCCCTCCCCCACTGGCCTAGTCACCCCCAATTGTCCCCTCTGCCAGCCTGTTTGCCCCATGCAGCCTGCTGTTCAGTTAGGTCATCCCTCACTATACCCCTGCTGGCCTGGCCACCCTACACAGCCTTTGTTCAGTCATCCCTCCGGTTATTTCGGTTGTGATGGCCCTTGGCTTTTTATATACTAGGGTTGTTTGTGAATAACTTGATGCTGCATTTTTCTTCCCTGGAGTCCTCCCACTTCTCATAGTCCAGCCAGACTTTCCAATCAGAGTTCATCAGTAGTGGTGGTAGCTGTTTTTTTTTTAATGGGTTTCATTTCAAAGGTAATGAAGCTGCATAATGATAAATTAAATATTATTATGGAGGAACACCAAGATGGCGGCATAGGTAAACACCTATTGTTCTGCCCCGTGCAACAATTTAAGAACTACAACATAACAACAGAACAGACAGCACCCAGAATCACCAGAAAACTGGCTGAATGAAAACTCCACTAATAAGAGTAAAGGTGGGACGCTGAGACTCAGGAGCAGCGGGAGCGCAGCCTTTCAGACAGAAACAGGTTAGGAGCCGTCCTGGTCACGAGCACCAGGGCTGGGGCTGGAGCAGCAACCCCGGCCGGATTTCTCCAACGGGGAGGGCAGAGACGTCCCACTGCACGGATTCCCCAGCGCCAGGCGAGGTCCGAGGTCAGGGGAATGCACCCTGGAAGCGGGGCGCGGCAGACGCTCCTAGTCTGCGAAAAGAAGTTTCCGCGCAAGGGTCGCGCAAACCCGCGACTTGCCCCCTGGAAACTTGTCTCCTGGTTCCGGAAACCATCTATTTTACAACCCTGGGCTAGACTTTTGGTGTGCAGTCACATTTGGGGGAAGGCAGAGTTGACTGGCAAGGGGAAGAGACTAGCAGCTTTCTCTTGGAGATTTCTGCAGCCATCCCCAACCAACAGAGACCCGCGTGCGCCACATAGGATGCAGCTGACACTGAGGCTGCAGCGCAGCTCAGAGAATCCGCCCATCCAACCTGAACACAGTCTCCCTTCACAGCCAATTGGCCTGGAGGTCAAACCCTCCTAGGGCTAACAACAACAAGCTGGGTTTAAATTCAAAAATACTGAATACAACCCATAAAGGATTGCAGTAAGAGCACCCACCTCAGGTAACTGGGGAGGCTGAGCCACTGTCCCTTTGAGGATATCTACCACATAAAGCAGCCACCATGCAGAGATATGGAAAGAAATCAGGTGTGAAAGAAATGGAGGAGAAAAGATGACAAGACATAGAGTTCAAAACCACGGTTATAAGGCTTTTCAAGAGGCTCCTACAAAAGGCCGATCAACTTAATGAGAATTACCAGGAAATAAACAAGACCAACCAGCAAATGAATGAGAATTACAAGGAAATGAATGAGACCCTCAAGGAAATGAACAAGACCTCTGAGGATACGAACCAGACCCTCGCAGATAAAAAAAAGGACCAACTAGAAATCAAGCATACACAGACTGAAATAAAAAATATTACACAAAGTCCTAAAAGCAGTCCAGAGGGCCACAAGAACCAAGTCAAGGATTTGAAATACAAAGAAGCAAAATCCACTGAGCTGGAAAAGCAAGAAACAAAAAGAATTCAGATAATTGAAGATAGCGTAAGGGGCCTCTGGGACAACCTCAAGCATGCCAACATCCGAATTATTGGGGTGCCAGAAAAAGAGAGAGAGCAAGTTAATGAAAACCTACTTGAAGAAATAGTGACTGAAAACTTCCCCCACCTGGTGAAAGAAATTGACTTAAAAGCCCAAGAAGTACACAGAACCCCAAAATATAGGAATCTAAAGAGGACCACACCAAGACATATCATAATTAAAATGCCAAGAGCAAGATAAAGAGAGAATATTAAAAGCAGCAAGAGAAAAACAGTTGGTTACCTACAGGGGAGCACCCATATGATTGTCAGCAGATTTCTCAACAGAAACTATGCAGGCCAGATGCGAGTGGCAAGAAATATTCAAAATAATGAATAGCAAGAATCTACAACCAAGGTTACTCTATCCAGCAAAGCTATCATTCAGAATTGAGGATCAGATAAAGTGCTTCGCAGATAAGAAAAAGCTAAAGGAGTTCATCACCACCAAACCAGTATTATACAAAATGCTAAAAGATATTCCTTAAGAAGAGGAAGAAGAAAAAGGTAAAAATATAAATTATGAACAACAAATACACATCTATCAACAAATGAACATAAAAATCAAGTGAGTTGATAGGCTGATGAACAAGATAAACTGGTGACTATAACAGAAACATGGACATAGAGAGGGAATGGACTGACAATTCTTGGGGAGAAAAGGGTTGTGGGAAGTACAGCAAGAGATTGGACAAAAATCTTGCAATAATGGGAGAGGACATTGGGGAGGGGGAGGTGAGAGTGGAGGGTGGGATAGGTACAGGGTGGAGGGGAGATATAGGGGGATAAAAAAGGGAAACAATGTAATTAATAAACTGAACAATAAAGAAAAAAATATTATTATGGCTTAAGGTCAGCATTTACCATTCAAGAATATAACAGTCCCTCCAAATCAACAGTTTTGATTTCTGGGTTTCAGTTATTGTGATGAAAGGTGGTGCAAATATATTAAGTGAAGATTCCAGAAATAAACAATTTATACATTTTAAATTGGACATTGTTCTGAGGGATGCATTGCAATCTGTCACAGCTGGGACATGGATCATCCCTTTGTCCAACATGTACACACTGTATAAATGCCCACTTACTAGTCACTTTGCCATCTGGGTTATCAGACTGTCCTGGTATCACAGTGCTTATGTTCAAGTAAGTCTTATTTTACTTAATTATGGCCCCAAGTGTAAGAGTTGTGATGCTGGAAATTCAGATATGCCAAAGAAAATCCATAAAGTGCTTCCTTTAAGTGCAATGGTATGTGTGTGTATAGGAAAACCATAGCGCAAATAGGGTTCAGCACTATTCATGGGTTCAGGCATCCACTGAGCATCTCAGAATGTATCTCCCATGGGTAAAGGAGGATCACTACATACCACTCAATTTTTAAAATTATAAGGTAGTCATCTCTGTGTTCAGTTTTATCAAACGTCTTTCCAGTACCTGTTAACACACCGTAGGGATGTTAGTAGATTTCTTAATATTGAATCTTCCTTGAATTTCTCAGATGAAATCATCTCCATCAAGACAGAGATAGATTATTTTATTACACTATCCCATTTGATTCATTAGCATTTCTATTAGTAGTTACATAATTTGCAGGCCCCGGTGTAAAGGAAACATGTGGGGCCTCTGTTGAAAGCATGAAGAATTTAATGTGGTGAAGAGTGAGACCTTGCACAGTGTCCTGGCACGGCCCTGCTGCTATGCTGGGGCAGGCCTGCTCGTCCCACTCTCAGTCTTGCTTTTATGTTTGTACGTAAAATTGAAATTTCCCAATAGTTGCCTTTCTGTGCTCTCTTGGTCAAGTTTTGATACTTGAGAAGATTTATGTTCATTCCAGAAAAGGAATAGGGTAGCTTACCATATTTTTTGCCTTCCAGTACCATTCATTAGGGGTTTAGTTGTTCCTTGAAATGTGAAGGGGACACACAGACCCTTGGCTATGGGGTATTGAGGAGTTATTTCAAATATTAAGAAAAAGTTCGGAGGAACCAAGATGGTGGCATAGGTAAACACCTGTTGTGCTGCCCTGCGCAACAATTCCAAAACTACAACATAACAACAAAACAAACATCATCCAGAATCACTGGAAAGCTGGCTGAGTGAAAATTCCACAAATAAAAGTAAAGGTGGGACACTGAGACTCGGAGGAATGGTGGAGCACAGCCTTGAAGATATGCCCAGAGAGAGGTTCAGAGCAGTGAGCGCATGCAGGCTGTAAGGCGGGCAGCAGCAATCCTGGCTGGATTTCTCCAAAGGGGAGGGCAGAGGCGCCCCATTGCACTGATCCTCCAGTGCCAGGCGAGGTCCGAGGTCCAGGGTATGCATGCTAAAAGCCGGGCGCGGCAGAGGTGTGCGAGTTTGAGGAGAGTGTGCTAAACTTGGAACAGCAGTTTGCCTGTAAACTTGGGGACAGAACTTCGCGACCACGCAGAGAGACTGGTGACTTGCTACCTCATTTAGGAGACCACTGGACTGCTTTGTTTTACAACCCTGGGCGAGACTTTGGGTGTGAAGACTCATTTGGGGAGAGGCAGAGTTGTCTGGCAACGGGTGGGGACCAATGGCAGCTTTCTCTCGAAGGTGTGGCGGCCATTACTACCCGGCACAGAGACCCGCGCATGGCGCTGACGCTGCCTGCTCAGCCCAGAGACTCCGCCCATCCAACCTGAACACAGCCCACCTTCACAGCCAATTGGCCCGAGGTCAAACCCTCCTAGTGCTAACAACGAATAGCTGGGCTTAACTCCAACAATACTGTACAACCCATAAAGGATTGCAGTAAGAGTATCCACCTCAGGTAACTGGGGAGGCTGAGCCACTGTCCCTTAGAGGACATCTACCACACAAAGCTAATTGACCAACTCAGGAAAGCAGCCACAATGCAGAGAAATGGAAAGAAATCCGGTGTGAAAGAAATGGAGGAAAAAAGACGACTAGACATAGAGTTCAAAACCACAGTAATTAGGTTTTGCAAGAGGCTCCTAGAAAAGGCCGATGAACTTAACGAGAACTATGAGGAAATGAACAAGACCTATGAGGAAATGAACAAGACCTATGAAGATATGAAAAAGGACCAACTAGAAATTAAGCATACACTGACTGAAATAAAAAATATTACACAAAGTCCTAAAAGCAGTCCAGAGGGCCGCAAGAACCAAGTCAAAGATTTTAAATACAAAGAAGCAAAATCTACTTGGCTGGGAAAGCAAGAAGCAAAAAGAATCCAGATAATTGAAGATAGTGTAAGGGGCCTCTGGGACAACCTCAAGCATGTCAACACCCGAATTATGGGGATGTCAGAAAAAGAGAGAGAGCAAGGTAATGAAAACCTACTTGAAGAAATAGTGACTGAAAACTTCCCCCACCTGGTGAAAGAAATTGACTTAAAAGCCCAAGAAGTACACAGAACCCCAAAATATAGCAATCTAAAGAGGACCACACTAAGATACATCATAATTAAAATGCCAAAAGCAAAAGATAAAGAGAGAATATTAAAAGCAGCAAGAGAAAACAGTTAATTACCTATAAGGGAGCACCCATACGATTGTCAGCGGATTTCTCAACAGAAACAAGGCAGGCCAGACGGGAATGGCAAGAAATATTCAAAGTGATGAATAGCAAGAATCTACAACCAAGATTACTCTATCCAACAAAGCTATCATTCAGAATTGAAGGTCAGATAAAGTGCTTCACAGATAAGAGAAAGCTAAAGGAGTTCATCACCATCAAACCAATATTATGTGAAATGCTAAAAGATATTCTTTAAGAAGAAGAAGAAAAAGGTAAAAATATAAATTATGAACAACAAATACACATCTATCAACAAATGAATCTAAAAATCAAGTGAATTAATCATCTGATGAACAGCATAAACTGGTGAATATAACAGAATCATGGGCATAGAGAGGAAATGGACTGAGAATTCTTGGGGAGTAAAGGGGTGTGGGAGGTGCAGCAAGAGAATGGACAAAAATCATGCAACTGTGAGAGAGGACAGTGGTGGGGGGAGGTAAGGGTGGAGGGTGGGATGTGTACCGGGTGGAGGGGAGCTATAGGGGAATAAAAAGGGCGAACAATGTAATTAATAAACTGAACAATAAAGATAAAAAACTTAAAAAAAAAAAGAAAAAGAAGAAGTTCAACATGAATGTTGTTTTTCCCAGATTTCTTAATTTTCTAAAGCCAGTTTTAATCATTTGCACTTTTTTCAGAAAATTGATTCATTTTATCTGGATACTTGTAAATTTCAATGTGAGATTTACAATGATTTTTGTAATTTCCTTTCCTTTGTTACATTTAATTTCACATAACTAATTATTTGTCTATCTTTCTCTTTTCTTAATTGCCCTTACCAAAGATTTCTCTATTTTATAGGGATTTTCACCCACCACCTCCACCCATACTAACAGCCAATTTGAGGAAGATTTATTAATTGCTTTTTCATAAGGTGGGGGCTTTGTCTGCCTATTTGTTTTGTTTGCTGCATTGATTTCTGCTTTTACCTCTATTGTTGTCCTTGGCTTGTTCTACTTAGGCTTTTCCCCCCCTGCTAACTTCTAATGCTCTCAACCTTACTCTAAGCCCTAGTCTCTAGGGGCAATCAGATATACCCTTTTCCCCCGAAAATAAGACAGTGTCTTTATTAATTTTTGCTCCCAAAGATGCACTAGGTCTTATTTTCAGGGGATGTTTTATTTTTCCATGAAGAAGAATACAGTACACATTTATTGTTGAAAAAAAAAAAGGAAATTTATTACCTGTATACGGTACGGTAGTAGTTGTCATCACAAACCAGCATAACCAGACAAACTGAATCGTACAGTATCAAGAATTTCTTGTTACTACCATTCTTTCTATGTACAACACTCTATGGTACATTTACTGATACTGATATTTACCGGTATGAACACAAAGTAAGATTTATTCAGTGACAGTCATGTCATCATCTTCTGGAACATCATCATAACAATCCAAACCCTGAATTTCCTGGTGAATTTCTTGTGACTCCATTTCTTTCAGAATCAGTGGACCAAA
The DNA here is from genome assembly GCA_027563665.1 of Antrozous pallidus. Taxonomy (NCBI): domain Eukaryota; kingdom Metazoa; phylum Chordata; class Mammalia; order Chiroptera; family Vespertilionidae; genus Antrozous; species Antrozous pallidus. The sequence goes on along the minus strand of CM050510.1, from coordinate 66,109,693 downwards.
TCTCTCATGTTTAACAATAGCACAGTCCTTAAATGAATACTTCTTGTCAAGGTAGCCTGCTCGTAGTGCATTTGCAATGCAACTGTCAGTGATTTTCTCCCATGAATTCTTCACCCAAGTCACAACCTCTTGCAGTTTAGGTTTCACAGTTTCCACGCTGATTTCTCTCCATTCTATTTTCAATGTAGTCATTATTTTCCATGTGCAAATTGTTCTTAAATCCTTGTTTATTGCAATATCAAGAGTTTGGAGATAGGCCGTCATTCCTGCGGGAATTATTATTTGATCTATTTTTCTTTCATGAAGAAATTTCTTCATGTCTTTAGTGTGGTGGGTGCTGGCTGCATCCCAGACTAGCAGACCTCTTTGGCTCCCTCACATAACAAGCACAGCATTAAATCGACCCACTTATAACTGTTTGTGTGGCCCAGGCTTTTTCAGTTTCAAGAATAAAAACATTATTGGGGAGGTATTATTTTCTAGGGGATGCCTTATATTACAGCAAGAGGCAAAACTAGAAGTAGGTCTTATTTTCGGGGGATGTCTTACTTTCAGGGAAACAGGGTATCCTATCTAATAAAAGAGAAACATGCAAATTGCCATACCTTCACTACACTACCAGCCAATCAGGAGTGGGGGCTTGGCTGGGGGCATGGCCACACTGTGCCTGGAGGCCTCCAGAACACTTCCCTTCACAAACGCTTCACTTCTCACTGGTGGGGGCAGGAACGAAGCGCTTCACCTCGGCGCTGGTGGGAACGAAGCAGGGACCATACCTCTGCGCACAGTGCTTTAGAGAGCGGGAGAGACTTGGTCCTTGAGGCGTCTGTGGTGCAGGGAGGGCTGGGCCAGGACAACACCATACTTTCAAAACAAGTTGTTTCCCACTTAAATACCCTCTGATGAGTATCTTTAAAAAAGAAGTAAATATTCAGCCATTGTCACACCTTGAAAAGTTAAGATAATTCCTAATATCACCTAATATCCACTGTACGTTCAAATGTCTGTTTCAAAGATGCCTTTTATTGTTGGTTTGCCCCTTCCAGAGGCTACCCAGGGTCTTATTTCAGCCCTGATATTGGGCTGTTTCCCCTGACCATAAGTTCCCAACGCACTTCCAGCCAAAGTTAAAGGGGGCTTCTTCTGTTTTTAAGGCATCGCCATATCCAGTGCCTGCCAGGCCCCTGTGAAAGCACTACTCCTTAGGTCCGGGGTGCTGAGAACTGAAGCAGAAAGGCTGTGACGCCCAGCTCACCCAGGATGCTGGCCCCCATCACCCCCTCCCAATTATCCTGGCCCAGCCTTCCCTATGCATACCTGCTCATGGAGAGCGTGAGGTGGTCATGGCAGCGGGATGGGAGGCCTACACTCTCCCATAATCCAGAGGGGCTTGACAGGGGACCTCAGGCCTCGACCCCCGCCCCGGAACCAGGCCAGGGGACCTGGGGCCATGTCCTCCACCCAGTGAGGCTTGATGGGGGACCTCAAAGTGTACTTCCCATCCTGGTTCTGGGCTAGGGCACCTCTGGCTGCTCCCCCTGCCAGGCAGAGCTTGACAGGGGACCACAGGCCATGCCCCCCTACCCGGCAGGGATTGATAGGGAACCTCAAGGTGTGCTTCCCACCCTGGTGCTGGGCTAGGGTACCTCAGGTTGCTCCCCCCACCCCAGCTCCAGGCTGGGAGACCTCAGGCCGTGCCTCCCACCTGGTGTGGCTTGACAGGGGACTGTAGGCCACACTCCCAACCCGGCAGGGCTTGACAGGGGACCGCAAGGTGCGCTTCTTATCCTGGTGCTGGGTTAAGGGACCTTAGACTGTTCTCTCCACATGGCAGGGCTTGACAGGGGACCTCAATCCACACTCCCACCCCGGCATCAGGCTGGGGGACCTCAGACCATATCCTCTGCCCCAGCACCAGGCCAGGGGAGCTGAGGTTGTGCCCCTCCTGCTTGGCTGGGCTTGACTGGGGACCTCAGGCTGTGCCCCCCACCCAGCATGGCTTCACAGGGGACCTGAGCCTGTGCCCCGTGCCAGTGGGGGTTGATGGGGGACCTGAAGCTGTGCTTACCTCCTGGTGCTGGGCCCGGGGGGCCTGAGGCTGTGCTCCTCTGTCTGGTGGGGCTTGACGGGGGACCTCAGGCCATGCCCCCTACCCAGCGGGGCTTGATAGGGGATCTCAGGTCGTATCACCCACATGGTGGGACTTGATGGGGGATTTCAGGCCATTCCCCCCATCCTGGTGCTGGGCCAGGGGACCCAAGGATGCCCCTGCCCTACGGGGCTTGATGAGGGTCTGACTGGCGGGGTCTGGATCTACCCCAATGTGGGTAGGGGGGCAGCTGGGTCTGGATCTCATGTGATTTTGAGGCACATGTGAATGAGTGGGGACTTGACTCTAGGTCCTGTGGTGCGTCCCAGACTCTAACAGGAGGAAGGTTTTCATGTACATTTTACTAATTTTCTTTAGTCCCTGATACTTCTATTATAGAGAAAGAGCAAATAGCATTATTAAATTATTTCCTCTAATTAATACCCTTTTAATGTGCATGAATTTCGTGCACTGGGCCACTAGTATGACTATAAACTTTCTGCTTCTAATTTGGGCTACATTCTATGTTCTCTGAAGTTTAGTGTTTGTTGTTGTTGTTGTTGTTGTTGTTAATCCTCACCTGAGAATATTTTTCTATTGATATTTTTTAGAAAGTGGAAGGAATGGGGAGAGACAGAGTGAGGGAAATATTGGTGTGAGAGAGACACATCCATTGATTGCCTCCTGCATGCACCCCGGCCAGGGCCAGGGATCAAGCCTGCAACCAAGGTACATGCCCTAGATTGGAACCAAACCTGGGTCCTTTCAGTCCACTGAGCCAAACTGTGTCTTTGCTGTTTTCTACCAAAAATTTATTATTGTAAACGTGATTTCTATGATTCAAGTTAATTAAGAGCTCCTGCTCTTTCTTTTTACTTTCATGGGGCTAAATTTCATTGGTTTATTTAAACTTTGTTATCAACTTCTAACATGTTGTGTTTTGTTTTAAACTATTATAGATATGTAGATATCATTCTACTTGTGTAGGTTTCTGTGCCTTCTGTTATAAATGTCCAGGATGCCTGATTAGCAGGAAAATTCTCTGTACAACACAGTCTAAATTCTATCCACAATCTTATTGCTTATAATTCTCATTCCTAGGTTCCTTATTTTTTACTATTTGGTTTGTTGAAGGTTAAAAGGTAATGCTAAAAATCTGTAGCCACAATTCCCCTTCATTGCTCTGCCTCTGCTGTGCTGTTTTCTGAAGGTGAAGCCTCACTGAGTGTGACAGTCACTCTTCTGAAGTGGCTTTCTCTAAGGCACACGTCCTTTGCTGTCTTCAGAACACTCCCCACTTGTAACCCATTGATTGGTCCCCATTTAGTTCTTCATTGTCCACCTCCACACTACTCCTTACAGGTTCTGAGGGCAGGGCCGCCTGACCACTCACCCCCTTCTGCCCGTGTCCAGTACAGCCCCTGTCACATGCCAGATGCTCAGTAGCCATGCAGTCAGGGACAGATCACAGATGACTTTCTTTGACATGTGAAATAATTGTTGTTTTTACCTAGAATTCTGTTTTGCCTGGAAATAATCTGATCATTACTTCTCTTTCTTCCCTCTTCCTCCCCCAGCTCCTGGTAGAAGAGTGAGGTCCCTGGCTGTCCCTTGCTCCTGCTCCTGTAGCTGTCCCTACAGGCAGAGCCACTTCCCACCTGCTAGCCCCTCCTGGCCTGTTTGCTACACTGTGTATTTGGTCCCTGTATGTAGAGGGCACAAAACAAGGGGGTGAGGCTTGGAGCAGGTTCCCAGGTCAGAAACCCAAGTGCCAGCTGAGCTGCCTCAGGAACACTTTTAGCTCTTACGGGCCTCTGGTTTCTCTGCCATGAGATAAGTCAGATGATGTGCATGAGGCACTGACCTGAACAGAATGGACACTCCACAGGCTGCCTCCCAGGATGGCTCTTAGGGGAAACAGCAGTGAGTGCCGTCTGCCAGAGGTGCTAATGACCTGTGGGTGGCCCGCTGGCTGCTGGTGCTGGTGCTGTGCTGGGGCCAGGGTGGGAGATAGCCCTGTGCTAGCCTTGGAGTGACTGATCTGGAGAACCTGAGTCTCCAGTGCATTAGCATATTAGGGTAGCTGCCCTCCACGTGGGCACAACATGGGAGCCATGGCTATCTGCAATTTACATCAGGAATGGGGTCAGAGATTCATCCTGTGGTAGACAGTGCTTCATGGCAGCTGGAGTTATTACCCTCCATTAACACAGGGCCTCACCCGGGAAACTGCGAGTCCTCTGGTCTCACCTAAGGTTTCCAACCAGCATCTGCCACGTCACCGCCACCAAAGGGATCTGAGGTCACAACTGGCGCTCAAGCCTCCAGGGAAGATGCTTCCTTCTGGGTGAGGAATCCGAATCCGGGCAGCATCCTATACTCCTCAGGGGCATCAGAGAAGGAAGACGGTCAAGTCAGATGAAGAGACCTGAGACCCTTTTCCAGTTCCCCCTCCCCTCCTGTCAAGCCCTTAGAGTAAGGGTGTTTTAACACCAGCCCACCACCCCTGCTGAGCACTGACCCTGGGAAGGAGACCTCTCCTACTCCCCAAGCTCTGCCTCCCATCTGAGGTCAGGCTCGGGCTGGCCTGAGAAGGGACCTCTTCCAGGCCTTTTGGATGCAGGACCATCCCTGAGGAGAAGGGAGTCCCTCGGTTTTATGAGCAAGTGGCTGAATTCAATGTCCTCTCCCACTAGCCGCCACACTGCAATCTCCCCTCTGTGTCTGCCCACATCTACAAGGTCCTCGCATGTCCAACCGACTCCAAGGCCAAGAACCTCAACAGTAAGAAGCCACAGTGTGTTTTCCATTTCCAGCTGCTTATTTCTCTTCCTGCGCCTCTCCTGCCACAGGACTGCCTTCAGCCTGGGGCCTGGCAGATGGAGGCTGCCCCACAGCAGTGGCCTGCTCTCCATCAGAGCCGAGGGACCCACGAAGGCCCACCCAGCGGCCATGCTGTCCAGACTCAGCTTTGTAAAGTGCTCCTGGCGCACAGCCCCAACAAACGTTGGCTCTCAGTCCCTCTAAAGTAAGAGGAACACTTTCTCCCTTCCCTGGGGTGTCCTGAGAATGAATTATTTACTATTCGGAAAGCACTTTGTAGGGTTCAGGATCATTACACAAAGACCACAGGGATGGGAAGCAGCACTGGATGCCTGACAGGGTGGTTGTTACTATTAAGCATTTATATAGCACTTTACGTTTGCCAAGTGCTTCCCAATCACATACTAGTTAATTCTCCAGCATCTCAGCTGTCAGTGGACTTGTCGCATGTGCTTCCACTGCAGGTGCGATCAGGAGAAGCTGGCTGTGACCTTGCCTAGGGTTACCTGGCACAGGGGCTCTGCCTGCAACCCATGAGTGATGTGCAGTTTTCCATTCTTACCACCTATTGATAACCCCCCTCCCAGCCCACAGCGAGGCCCCAGCAAAGGACCGCCATGGGCTGTGACCTTGCCAGTGCACCCGGGGACACCTGGCTTACAGCCCACTGTGTGGTGAAGGGAGGAATGCTGGCTCTGGATTCCAAATGTGGTTGTGCAGTGAACACGAAGTATGACCCTGAGCAAGTTCCTTTTGATCTTGAAGGCTGAGGTCCTCAATTATCTATCAGAGATAGAAAACCCATGAGTCTGCTGTGAGGATAGGAAGGATTCGGTGGAGAGGACGCGCATCACGTAAAGGCTTAATGCTTGTGAACTCCAAGCCTCTAGTTACTGCTGTGGCACAATTGCCTTCAGCTTTAGCGATGACACGGTGTGTCATGGGAACATGGCAAAGGACAACTTTGGCTCAAGAAAACCCACCAGGCTGACTGGAGTGGTTCAGTGAGTTGAACATCGTCCTGTGCACTGAAAAGTTGCCGGTTTAATTCCTGGCTAGGGCACATACAGAAGGCAACCAACCAACTGGTTCTCTCTCTCTCTCTCTCTCTCTCTCTCTCTCTCTCTCTCTCTCTCTCTCCCTCCCTCCCTCTCCCAAGCATGTCCTTGGGTGAGGATTAAAAAAAAGAAAAGAAAAGAAAACCTCCTGGGACTCTATATAGTTTCTGCCATTAGCTTAGGAGCCTAGAAGTAGAAAGATAAGGAAAAGGAAAAAGCTGAACCTACAACTATTTTCCATTTACATAATAAGTCATGCTAGTTAGAATCCATAGTGCACTTCAATTAAAGGTTTTTTTTTTTATTAATTAACAAATATTCAGCACCTACTATGAACTAGTTTCAGTTCCAGGAGTGAAGGACTGGGCAATAAATGAGAGAGACAAAGACTGGAGATGCTTACCAGACAATGGGTAGGGGCAGGCATGTATTAGAAGGAGAGCATGGCATGTGCCAATGCTCTGGGGAAGGAAATACTTGGGAATGCCCAAGAAATTGAGAGTAAGGGAGAAGATGGTGAGGACATGAGCTGGGTGAGGACAGCAGGAGCTGCTCATACAAGGCCCTGAGCCCACGTGAGGGGCTGGATGTTTTTTCCCATGCAACACTCCTGAAGGGCCATAAGTAAGGAGTGGTGTCATCCTTCAGGTTGCATTGGACATCATCAAACCTTCCTCAGGCAAGCACCTGATGGATGGTCCAGTCCTGTCAGGTTGTTAGTCTCTCAGCTCCACAAAGCCCACGATGTGCTTTCTTAGTGATACAGACTGTTCCAAATGCATGTGCTGACATCTTGTCCTCAGTGTGATGGTATCAGGAGATGGTGTCTGCCATGAGGGTGGAGCCCTCGTGAATGGGATTAGTGGCCTTTTGCAAGAGACGCTGGAGGGCTGCCTCACCACTCACCCCTCCTCCTGTGTGACACAGTGAGAATATGATTATCCATGAACCAGGATGGGGGCTTCAGTAGACACAAAATCTTCTGGCACTTTTGTATTAGATTTCCTAGCACCCAGAACTATAGAAAACAATGCTAGTTATAAACCTCTCAGTCTGAACAGACTGAGCTATGTAGAGCATTTCTGAAACACAGGCCTTTACAATGCCCTCGCATCCATAGCTGTCTCTGACTTCTTAGGCAATCACCGGGCTCAGTGGGATGAAGCAGCTCCCATGGGGTCCAGTTCCTTAGCACAGGTGTTAGGGCTGGCTCTGCATCCCACCCCACAGGCTCCTCCGCCCTGAGCTCAGTCATCCTCCCTGCCTCCCTTGGTGAGAAGTGCCCACACACTGGCCCAGGAAGGCGAGCTTATCATCTTCCTTTTACTGGCAGTCTGGGGAAACCATGCTGCTTACAAAAGAACTCCCTCATGCCCAACTCTATAGGTCTCCGAGCCCCACCTGGGTGGCTGATGCAGACTGCACATACCACAGCCTGCTTGGGAGTCACAGGTTTTCTAAGGTGCCCGGGCCTGCTGAGAGAGTGCAGTCTGGCTGGAGAAACAAGACTTCAGTGCCTCACAAATGGTCCTCATGGGGGTGCAAAAGCTCTGCTGGGAAAACCTTAACCTCTGGTTGCTCAAGAGAATGCTGCAGACAGGAGGAACCAAGATGGTGGCATAGGTAAACACCAATACTGCTGCCTTGCACAACAATTTTAAAACTACAACTAAAAGACAAAACGGACATCATCCAGAACCACTAGAAAGCTGGCTGAGTGGAAATTCTACAACTAGAAGGAAAGAGAAAAGGACACTGAGACTCAGAGGAGCTGTGGAGGGTAGAGGTGCAGGGACGCGGAGATTCGCACACATGGAAAGGGCGGGCAGCTGAATATGCAGCTGGCTTTCTCCAACAGGAAGGGAGACAAAGGCTCCCCACTGCGCTGAGTTCTAGTTCTGGGTGAGTCTCAGGGAACCCAGACTCATATGGGGTGAAACTGGACTGTCAGGAGGAAGCACACAGAGACTCAGGAGCTGCAGAGGCTCTTGAGCTGAGCAAGTGGCTGGCCACCTTGTTCAGGAGAAAAACAAAACCTCCCGACTGCACTGTACTCCAGTTCTGGGTGAGACTTTGGGTATCCAGACTCATTCGGGGAGTAACTGGACTGTCTGGCAATGGGCAAAACCTGATGGTAGCTTTCTGTCAGAGGTGCGTGCAGCCATTGTAGTGAGACATGGAGACCCAGGGACCTCTTAGGGTGGGGCTGATGGGAAACCAAAGCTGACTGCTTAGCCCTGAGACTCTGCCCCATCCAAGCCCAGCATAGACACAGCTGATCCCCACAGCCAATTGGCCTGGAGGTCAACTCCTCCCAGTGATACCAACAACAACCTAAGCTTAACTACAACAAGATTCTGCACACAGCCCATAAAAGTGTACACCAAGAGTATCCACCTCAGGTAACTGGGAGGCTGAGCCACTGTCTCCTAGAGGACACCTACTACACAAAGCTATTCTACCAATTCAGGGAAGCAGCAAAAATGTGGAGACAAGGAAACATCACAATGGAAAGAAATGGAGGAAAACAAACAACTGGACATAGAGTTCAAAACCACAGTTATAAGGTTTTTTAAGAATTTCCTAGAAAAGGCCAATAAATTTAGCAAGACACTCAGGATATGAAAAAGGACCAACTAGAAATTAAGCATACACTGACTGAAATAAAAAATATTATCCAGAGACCTAACAGCAGACTAGATGACTGCAAGAATTAAGTCAAAGGTCTGAAATACAAGGAAGCAAAAAACACTCTGCCAGAAAAGCAAAAAGAAAAAAGAATCCAAAAAATTGAAGATAGTGTAAAGAGTCTTTGGGACAACCTCAAGCATACCTACATTTGAATTATGGGGGGTGCCAGAAAAAGAGAGAGAGCAAGATACTGAAAACCTATTTGAAGAAATAGTGACCAAAAACTTCCCCCACCTGGTGAAAGAAATAGACTTAAAAGTCCAGAATCTCAAACAAAAGGAATCCAAAGAGGACCACACCAAGACACATCATAATTAAAATGCCAACAGCAAAGACAAAGAGAGACTATTAAAAGCAGCAAGAGAAAAATAGTTACCTATAAGGGAGCACCCAAACGATTGTCAGCTGATTTCTCAACAGAAACCATGCAGGCCAGACGGGAATGGCAAGAAATATTCAAAGTGATGAATAACAAGAACCTACAACCAAGATTACTCTAGTCAGCAAAGCTATCATTCAGAACTGAAGTTGAGATAAAGAGCTTCACAGATAAGAAAAAGCTAAAGGAGTTCATTACCACCAAACCAGTATTATATGAACTGCTGAAAGGTATTTTTTAAGAAGAGGAAGAAGAAGAAAAAGGGAAAGATAAAAATTACGAACAACGAATACATATCTATCAACAAGTGACTAAAAATCCAGTGAATTAAAAATCTGATGAACAGAATAAACTGGTGAATATAATATAATCAGGAGCATAGAAAGGGAGTGAACTGACAATTCTCAGGGGAAAAGGGTGTGGGAGTTGCAGGAAGAGACTGGACAAAAATTGTACACCTATGGATTAGGACAGTGGGGGTGAGGTAAGGTTGGGTGGGTACTGGGTAGAGGGGAGTTATGAGGGGAAAAAGAGGAACAGTTGTAATAATCTGAACAATAAAGATTTATTAAATTTTTTAAAAAGAGAATTCTGCAATCACCAGGCAGTCACATTAATACATTTCTGGACACATCATTCAGACAGTGTGTGTCTAGGAGTCTGTGCTGACCTAACGGTGCATCCCCTGAAACCTCACCACTGGGGAACCTATCGTCGAAAAGCTTCTGAGAAAAATGTGGCTTCGGCGTGAGGTCATAAATGAACCCACGAAGCACTTAAACATATATTCTTTTTACATTTGATACAATACGCAAAGGCCACATACTAACTAAAGACAAAAGCATTGGCCTCTTACACATAAATTTGTAAAGACAGTAAGTTTACAATTAATTTCCATTAGCCATCCTTTCCTCTCTAGAAACCTCGATATCTCTTCCTCACAATTTCAGATGTTGCTTATAAATTCTCTTGGCTTGCATTCGGAGCACATGTTTAAAGGGGATCATGTTTGTGAAGTGTTTTTATATCTACTAACTCTTCATGCCCTGGGCTCCCCACCTGTTTGGGACAGAGTTCTTACCAGCAGACAACAAAATCCATACTAGTTAGTTTAATCAGAAAGTGGATTTAAAAATCATGTTCGTTTGCTTACAGGATCTCCCAGGAAACCAGGAAATATACTTGGCTGCCACACAGCCAGGAAAATTGCCCAGGCATACACAGGACTATTCTAGCAAAATGCCACTGCTGTCGCCACCCACTGCTTGGCACTCAGGATGCCAGGCACTTCGAATGTCAGCCCAACAGCTGAAGAGAGCCAGTGGCGTCTGCAAAGAAGCTTTCTGGAATACATTTGCCCGGTCATGTGGCCAGAGCCTCTTGTCCACTTCATTTTCCAGGTTTTGAGTCAGTGTGCCAGTGTGGCAGGTGCTAGGTCTATGTGGAACTCTCTGGAAAAGCGGTGTCCAACCCCATCTCTACAGTGTAGGCAGTCTGGTAAGAAGGGAGCTGCCCACCTGTGGGACAGCAGGTGCTGAGGCTGCCTGCGGAAGGCAGATATTAGCCAGAATACCATGTTTATACTCAGCTCTAACATTTCAAATTAAATACTTTCAACTCTCTAACAGGACAATAGTCTTAAGAACCAGGTTTGGTAGAGAGAGAAAACTTCTTTAAGTTCTTGAAGCCACCATTACAATGTTAGCCACCAGGCTCAGCCAACATGAACATTAAGGTTACCAAAACACAAGGATAGAGAATCTAGGAGATGATATAATCATAGACCCTGCTGAGGTTTTGGCCTCATAGGATAAGGAGGTGAAAAGCTCACCCGTCCACCCTGCTGGGCTGCAGGAGGAGAGAGGAAGAGATAGGACAAACTGCAAATGCAGCCTTTATCTGATGGGAGCAGTGCTGCTTAGAAACACTTCTCAACCCCCAAATATCACCAATGCCTAGCTCACTCCCCTGAAGGACAGATTCATAACCACAGTTTACATGCAGTGGGAACAACCATGGGCTACTGGCTGAGAGGCAGCTGGGAGGTTGTGCCAGAGAAAGGGATCTAGCCAGGGGTGTCACACAATCACTCAGAGACCCCTGCTTTTCTGTTTAGTGGCTTTGTGCCCCCTTAATTCTGAGTACCTGCTGTATCCTCTATATTAACCAGCCAAAACAAGTCAGTAAAAGAGGAAACCCACAAAAGGCTTCTGGGGCCTGGCCAGCAGGCAGAGTGCCCCACTCCCACTGCATCTTAGCTAGAGTTTGATTCTATGCCCCACCCCACCCCATCATAGGAGCTAGACAACCAGTCTGGCTGTGCACCTGGGAGGGAAGGAAGCACAGGAAGGTTTCTGTCCCAGGTAGGGATGCAAAATGTTGTGTGCCTCTGTGACAGGACACAGGTTGGAGGGTTCTAGGAGATGTCCTAGGCAGGTACTTTGTGGCCAAATGGAAATGGTGGAATCCAGAGACCTTGGGGCCAAATGGGTTGCATAGACCCCAATGGACAGCATCCCAGGTAATGATCTGATGAACCAGGTTGTGGCAGAGGTCAGTGAGGACTCAGCCTAGCTCCTAGGGCGCCTCTTTGCTGCTTCTTTGAGGCCATGGGAGCCCGCTATATGCCCAGATTTCATCTTGGTCTGAGGGCATGGTCTGCTCTCTTTCATATCTCTTCCACCGACTTTTGGTTCTTCTTCCTTTAGGATAGGATTAGGGCACAGAAGGATGGCTCAGGGAAAAGGCAAAGCCTGTTATATAAGTGACCTTGCTTCTCTGGCTAGTGTTGAACTCTGATGGTGCATTTGGTGTGATCAGCGTCCACACCTTGGTGTGTGTGAGGTCATCAGGGACCCTTCTGCAGGGCCTCTCTTGAGATGGAAAACTGAATTTCAGCACCAGTGGCTTCCTTCTGCTGGATACTATCTTGTGATGGGCCAAGCTCTTGGATGGCACATCGACAAGATAGCTCACACCTTCTGGAGCTGTGCTTGCCTCACAGCTAACTCATATTCTTGCTATTCAGATTCGAAGGGTGTGACCTCTTGTAATTACCCTTTCCTTGGCCATATCACCCTTTTCTTGCCCATATCTTTTTTCCATTCCATTTTCTTGGCTCATGTAGATATAAGGCAGATGAATAATTCTAATTACATAACCAACTAGGGAATGAGAGACCAATTTCTCCTTTTTGTAGGCACCCCACTCTTTCTTGGCTTAGGGGGTAAGGAGTGAACCTTCCTGACAAGATGGGGGGATTCCTTCTGAGGTCAATGACACATCTCTTTCTCCTCCCTAGCCATGGTCTTCTGCTTCTATAGAATTTAATGGGGTGAATGTGAGAAGGTGGCTGGAGTGAGGGTGTGTGCATTAGTCAGGTTCTCCATAGAAATAGAACCATTGGGATGTGTGTGTGTCTGAATATATACATTGAGTGGCCAGATTATTATGATCTCTGAATGAATAATAATCTGGGCACTCAGTATATATCCTATATAATAAAAGCCTTGCACGATGTTGTCACAAGATGGCCATCACAAGATGGCTGCCAAAAGATGGCTGACAGGGGAGGGTAGTTGTGGACGATCAGGCAGGTGGGGGGAGCAGTTGGGGGTGATCAGGCCAGCAGGGGAGGGCACAGTTGGGGACAATTGGGCTGGCAGGGGAAGGCAGTTGGGGGTGCTTGAGCTGGCAGGGGAGGGCAGTTGGGGGCAATCAGGCCAGCAAGGGCAAAGTTAGGCATCAATTAGGCCAGCAAGAAAGTGATTAGAGGGTGATCACACTGGCAGGAAGAAGCTGTTAGGGCCAATTAGGCAGGCAGGCAGGCAGGCGAGCAGTTAGGAGCCAGAAGTCCAGGATGGTGAAAGGGATGTCTGACCACCGGCAGTTGGACGTCCCCCTAGGGGTCCCAAATTGGAGAAGGTGCTAGGCCAAGCTGAGGGACCCCTCCCCCCCCCATGAATGAATTTCATGCACTGGGCCTCTATAAATACAATGTTCATTTATTTATTTATTTATTTAAATATGTTTTATTGATTCTTTACAGAGAGGAAGGGAGAGGGATAGAGAGTTGGAAACATCAATGAGAGAGAAACATATTGATCAGCTGCCTCCTGTACACCCCCTACTGGGGATGTGCCTGCAACCAAGATACATACCCTTGACTGGAATCGAACCTGGAACCCTTCTGTTTGCAGGCCAATGCTATATCCACTGAGCCAAACCAGTCAGGGCTATAATGTTCATTTATTATAAAAGATTGGTTCATCTGATTATAGAATCTGGCAAGTCCAAAATTTGCAGGAGTGGCTGGTCAGCTAGAGACCCAGGGAAGTGCTGATGCTGCAGATCAAGTCTGGAGGTTGTTCTGTGGAGACTCATGAGGAGCCAGTGCTGCAGGTCATCTGTGAAGGCCATCTGCTGCAAAGCTCTCTCTTGCTCAGGGGACATTTGACTTTTGTTCTATGCTGATCTTCAACTGGTTTGATGAGGCCCACCCACACTGTGGAAGACAATCTCAATGTCTAATGACTTAAATGTAAATATCATCCAGAAACAACCTTACAAGAATAATATTTGACCAAATAGCTGGGATCTATGGCCCAGCCACGTAGACACATGAACTTAACCATCACAGTTGGGGTAAGTGAGTGAGTTTGCTCTCTTTAGTAACCTCTGCAGGAGCAGTCTGACTCCAATTGCTGGTCCCTCCTCTACAACTCCATGGTGACTCTTGGAATGTGGGGCTTTAAACACCACTCAGCCCTGGCTTTTGTCGATAGTTAGAATTTGGGGGCAATAAAACAAGTTACAGTAAAATTGAAACAAACTCCCTCTCTGTATAATTTCCAAGAGATAACAATTACAGATGGTTTATTGCTTTTCAAATTTTTAAATGACATATATTCTCTGTCTCCCTTCCTTCCTCCTCCTAATTAATTCCATATCTGTGTTTATCTCTGTCTAGGTTTTATTTATACAACATCATTGGATATAATTCACATAATATATTAGTCACTCATATAAAGTGTATATTTGCAGATATGTACAGCCATCACCATAATCAGCTTTAAAACATTTCATCACCTTTAAAAAATAAGCACCCAAAAACCCTCACATGGAGGAACAAAGTTGGCAGCAAAGGTAAATACCTATACTGCTGTCTGGAACAACAATTTCAAAACTACAACTAAAGACAAAATTGACATCATCCAGAACCACCAGAAAGCTGGCTGAGTGGAAATTCTACAACTAGAAGGAAAGAGAAAAGGACACTGAGACTCAGAGGAGCTGTGGAGGGCAGAGGTGCAGAAATGCAGAGACTTGCACGCATGGAAAGGGCAGGCGGATGAATATGCAGCTGGCTTTCTTGAACGTGGAGGGAGACAAAGGTTCCCCACTGTGCTGAACTCCAGTTCTGGGCAAGACTTCGGGAACCCAGACTCATATGGGGTGAAACTAGACTGTCAGGAGGAAGCACACTGAGACTCAGGGGAGCTGCAGAAGGCAGAGGTGCAGAAGGGCACGCTTGCAGTGAGAACGCACAGCTGAGTGCATGGCTGGCTTTCTCGTTCGGAGAGAGAAACAAAACCTCCCAATTGCACTGTACTCCAGTCCTGGGCGAAACTTTGGATATCCAGACTCATTAGGGGAGAAACTGGACTGTCTGGCAGTGGGCAAAACTTGAGGGCAGCTTTCTCTCAGAGGTGCATGCAGCCATTGCTGTGGGACACTGAGACTGAGACTCAGGAATGTCTTAGGACAGGGGTGATAGGAAACCAAGGCTGACTGCTCAGCCCTGAGACTCTGTCCCATCTGAAGCTCTCCTAGCATAGACACAGCTGATCCTCACAGCCCATTGGCCTGGAGGTCAGCTCCTCCCAGTGATACCAACAACAATCTAGGCTTAACTACAACAAGACTGTGCACACAGCCCATAAAGGGGTGCACCAAGAAAATCCACCTCAGGTAACTGGGGAGGCTGAGCCACTGTCTCCTAGAGGACACCTACCACACAAAGCTACTCTACCAACTCAGGAAAACAGCAAAAATGCGGAGACAAAGGAAGAGATCATGAATGAAAGAAATGGAGGAAAACAAATGACTGGATATAGAGTTCAAAACCATGGTTATAAGGTTTTTCAAGAATTTCCTAGAAAGGCCAATAAATTTAGCGAGATCCTCGAGGATATAAAAAAGAACCAACTAGAAATTAAGCATACACTGACTGAAATAAAAAATATTATCCAGAGACCTAATAGCAGTCTCAAGGACCACAAGAACCAAGTTAAAGACTTGAAATACAAAGAAGCAAAAAACACTCCGCCAGAAAAGCAAAAAGAAAAAAGAATTCAAAAAATTGAAGATAGTGTAAAGAGTCTCTGGGACAACCTCAAGCATACCAACATTTGAATTATGGCGGTGCCAGAAGGAAAGAGAGAGGAAGACACTGAAAACCTATTTGAAGAAATAGTGACCAAAAACTTCCCCCACCTGGTGAAAGAAATAGACTTAAAAGTCCAGGAAGCACACAGAACCCCAAACAAAAGGAATCCAAAGAGGACCACACCAAGACACATCATAATTAAAATGCCAAGAGCAAAAGATAAAGAGGGAATATTAAAAGCAGCAAGAGAAAAACAGTTAGTTACCTATAAGGGAGCACCCATACGAGTGTCAGCTGATTTCTCAACAGAAACTATGAAGGCCAGATGGGAGTGGCAAGAAATATTCAAAGTGATAAATAGCAAGAACCTAGAGCCAAGATTACTCTACTCAGCAAAGCTATCATTCAGAATTGAAGTTGAGATAAAGAGCTTCACAGATAAGAAAAAGCTAAAGGAGTTCATCACCACCAAACCAGTATTATATGAACTGCTGAAAGGTATTCTTTAAGAACAGGAAGAAGAAGAAAAAGGGAAAGATAAAAATTATGAACAACAAATACATATCTATCAACAAGGAATCTAAAAGTCAAGTGAATAAAAAATCTGATGAACAGAATAAACTGGTGAATATAATAGAATCAGGAGCATAGAAAGGGAGTGGACTGACAATTCTTAGAGGGACAAGGGTGTGGGAAGAGACTGGACAAAAGACGTGCACCTATAGATGAGGACAGTGGAGGGGAGGTAAGGCCAGAGAATGGGGTGGCAACTGGGTGGAGGGGAGCTATGGGGGGAAAAAAGAGGAACAATTGTAATAATCTGAACAATAAAGATTTATTAATTTAAAAATAAATAAATAAAATAAATAAATAAAAAATAAGCATCCATGCTCTGCAGCTCTTACCCACCTACCCCCATCTTCATCCCCCATCTTAGCAACTGCTCATGTGCTTTCTCTTTTATTTTATTTTTTAAAAAATTTTATTTACAATATAATTTATATTCAATAGTAGTACATGTTTTCCTCCCCCCTCAATATCCTCCCCGCAGCCTCCCCTAACCCCCAGCACATGGCCCCACCTGCCTCCCTCCCCACCCCAGAGTCTTTCATTCACTGGTTATGCTCATATGTATGCATACAAGTCCTTCGGTTGATCTCCCCCAGCATCTGCCTCCCCTCCACTCCAGCCTTCCCCCTGTAGCTTGACAGCCTATTCGAGGCCACCCTGCCTCTATATCAATCACTCTCCCCTGTTTCTTTTCTTCAAAAATATCTTGCCTCTGCATACTGAAAACAAACGTATCAGAGCAAAAAAAGTTTGAGTGTCAGTTTCAATGTCCAACTGTTCTGAGTCCCAGTTTCAATGTCAAATAGTTCTTCATGTGTACATGTCAGCAATGGTATCCAGATGGTGGACACATCGTGGCAATGCAAGACCCATCCTCTCTGATATGGGCCTGCAGCCATGCACAGCTGCCGACTGCTAGCATGGCAAGGTGTCGTCAGTGTCCGCCATCTCTGGATCGTCCTCGTGGATGGAACAGGCCTGTCAGTTCCTCACTGTCGCAGGAACCCACATGGTCTTGGAGTTGTTCTCTGCAAACACACAAACACTTTCTCGACCAAAGGTTAACAAAGGGATCCTCTCTGCAAAATAGACTTGGGATTCTTTTTATTTTTGCCTAAATGATTTTCCTTTGGCTTATTTTGACACCATGTGTGTGTTTTTTATGGGTGTCCTGCAGCTGGTTTTACAAATGGAATTTTCTTTTCTGGAGTAAGAATTTTCTACATGCATTTTACTTATAGGATATTTTTCCTTACATGATATTACCTCACTGTTCCCCACCCGCCTTTTTTTGGTTAATAGGGGCTTTTGGAAATTTTATCTTGCAGTCTTGGTAATTTTAAATTTTAATTTTTGCATACAAATATTACTACTTTAGGTTCTTTGGATGTTAGGCAATTTTGCAGTGAGATGAACTACTAATAGATAATTTAGTTAATGTTTTAGGAAAAGCTTTTTGTCCAGTACAGTTAGATTTTCTTGAGTCTTTATTTATTTCACTTGGCCAATTTAAATTAATCTGAACACTTGATTACTATTTTACTGTCAATTTTAATACTCAAGCAGAAATCTTAGTTTACCCAGTAAATACTTGTGGAAAGGAATATTTGCATTTTTGAGTAGGTCCTCAGGATTCCTTGTAATAAATTAAATTTAGATATAGGGCAGCTATTGCTGGCCGAGTCTCTGTCTACCACCTGGGTCCTGGTGTGAGTTGTGCGTGGGAGGCATAGCAGCCGTGGGGGTAAGAGACCTTCCTCAGGAGGGGTGAGAATTCAAGCCCCTGCAAGCTTTGTGGATGAGGGTCTATGCCCCACCTCTGTTGATCTTTTAGTTCTCTCCTGTTGGCCCCTCTGCGACTGTGCCTGTCTTAGGTTGTTCCTTTCCTGTGGAATCTTACCCGTCTCTGGCTAACCAGCCATCCTCCGTGGCCAAACAGGGTGATGTGAGGTTCAGTTCTGTCTCCTTTGTAGTCTATGCCCCCGTGGCCTCCACATCCAGCACCTGTCATGGGGTCCCCTCGCCTGCTGGCGGGGTCCCGGTACTGATCACATATCTTGGGTGAAACAGGTTTCTTCTCCAGAGAAGGCCCAGCTCACACCATTGGTCGAGAGACAGATCCATGGTGCCAGCTGCCCAGAGGCTTCAGCCACAGCTTGAACTGAAAGCTCAGGCATCAGCTGTGTGTATTTGGATAGTAAGAAGATGGTCCCTCTTGGCAAAAGGGCAAGTGGGGCCAACATAGAATGCTCGGATGCCTTCCCAGTGCCTTAATCCCTTCTGAAAGGGATTTCCTATCCTTTTTTCAAATTGCTGCCCAACATTCAAAGAATTAGTTTGTAAGTTTATTTGGGATAATTGTATAATATGCTGTTGTCAAATATCAAATATTATAATGACATTGTAGAATAATATCATGTAAGGGTATTGTGGTGTCACGGGAGATTAAGGAGGGCCTAGCCTAAGAACTGGTGTCCATAAGAGATGACATGCTCTAGGCCATGTTAATTCAATCTCAAACTAGCTGCCAAATTTTTTTATAACTTTATATAAACTTTGTCAGGGATGTAAAAACACAAATCACTTACCTTAGTTCAAGTATTCAGATATATTGACTTTCCCCCTTACTCCCACCACCTGCCACTTACCCTGAGGTTTGACATTTTAATGGACTTTTCTCAGTCTCTGGATCCATTCTTGTTCATCAGTCTGTGTCATTCATTGTATTCCTCAAATGAGTGAGATCATGTGATATTTGTCTTTCTCTGCCTGGCTAATTTCACTAAGCATAATGCTCTCTAATTCCATCCATGTTGTTACAAATGGTAGGAGCTCTTTCTTTTTTTACCGCAGCGTAGTATTCCATTGTGTAGATGTACCACAGTTTTTAATCCACTCATCTGGTGATGGGCACTTAGGCTGTTTCCAAGTCTTAGCTATGATAAATTGTGCTGCTATGAACATAGGGGTACATATATCCTTTCTAATTCGCCTTTCTAGTTTCTTGGGGTATATTCCTAGAAGTGGGATCACTGGGTTGAATGGGAGCTCCATTTTTAGTTTTTTGAGGAAACTCCATACTGTTCTCCACAGTGTCTGCACTAGTCTACAGTCCCACCAACAGTGCAGGAGAGTTCCTTATTCTCCGCATCCTCGCCAGCACTTGTCATTTGTTGATTTGTTGATGTAAGCCATTCTGACAGGTGTGAGATGATACCACATAGTCGTTTTGATTTGCATCTCTCGGATAATTAGTGACTTTGAGAAAGTTTTCATATGTCTCTGGGCCTTCCTTTTGTCTTCTTTAGAAAAGGTTCTATTTAGGTCTGTTGCCCATTTTTTTTATTGGATCATTTGTCTTCCTTTTATTGAGTTGTGTGAGTTGCCTATAGATGCTTGAGATTAAACCTTTATCACTGATAACATTTGCAAATACAGTGGGTTTTCTTGTTGTTTTGTTGATAGTTTCTTTATCTGTGCAAAAGCTTTTTATTTTGATGTAGTCCCATTTGTTTATTCTGTCTTTAGCTTCCATTGCCCTAGGAGCAGTATTATCAAAGAAGTTCTTTTGGCATATGTCTGAGATTTTATTTCCTGTAGATTCCTCTACTGTTTTTATGGTTTCCTGTCTTGCGTTTAAGTCCTGTATCCATTTGGAGTTTATTTTTGTGTATGGTGTAAGTTGGTGGTATAGTTTCATTTTTTTGCATGTATCTATCCAATTTTCCCAACACCATTTATTGAAGAGACTGTCTTGACTCCATTTTATGTTCATACCTCCTTTGTCAAATATTAATTGAGCATAGTGGTTTGGGTTGATATCTGGATTCTCTATTCTATTCCATTGATCTATATGTACGTTCTTGTGCCAGTACCAGGCTGTTTTGAGAACAGTAGCTTTGTAATACAGCTTGAAATCTGGTATTGAAATCCCACCAACTTTGTGCTTCTTTCTCAGGATTGCTGTGGCTATTCGGGGCCTTTTTTTATTCCAGATGAATTTTTGGAGAGTTCTTTCTAGGTCTATGAAGTATGCCACTGGTATTTTAATGGGGAGTGCATTAAATTTATAGATTGCTTTGGGTAGTATGGACATTTTAATTATGTTGATTCTCCCAATCCATGAACATGGTATGTTCTTCCATCTGTTTACATCTTCCTCTATCTCTTTTTTTAGCGTCCTGTAGTTTTCTACGAATAGGTCTTTTACCTCCTTAGTTAAGTTTATTCCTAGGTATCTTAATTTTTTTGGTGTGATGATAAATGGGATTGCTTTTTAAGTCTCCTTTTCTGTAAGTTTACTATTGGTGTATAGGAATGCCATAGATTTCTTGGCATTGATTTTGTAGCCTGCTACATTGCTGAACTCATTTATTAAGTCTATTACCTTTTTTATGGAGTCTTTCGGGTTTTTTATGTACAATATCATGTCATCTGCAAATAAGGATAGCTTTACTTCTTCTTTTCCAATTTGGATGCCTTTTATTTCTTCTTCTTGTCTAATTGCAATGGCTAATACTTCCAGTACTATGTTGAATAGGAGTGGTGAGAGTGGGCAGCCCTGTCTTGTTCATGTTCTTAAGGGAAATGGTTGTAGTTTTTGCCCATTGAGTATGATGTTTGCTGTGGGTTTATCATATATGGCTTTTATTATGTTGAGGTATGATCCTTCTATTCCTACCTTGTTGAGAGTTTTTATCAAGAAAGGGTGTTGGATTTTGTCAAATGCTTTTTCTGCATCAATTGATATGACTATGTGATTTTTATCTCTCAATTTGTTTATGTGATGTATCACATTTATTGATTTGCGGATATTGTACCATCCTTGCATTCCTGGGATAAATCCTACTTGGTCATGGTGTGTGATCTTTCTGATGTACTGCTGGATCCGATTTGCTAGAATTTTATTGAGGATTTTGGCATCTATATTCATGAGGGATGTTGGCCTGTAATTCTCTTTCATTGTGTCATCTTTATCTGGTTTTGGTATTAGGGTGATGTTAGCTTCATAGAAGGAGTTTGGAAGTGTTCCATCCTCTTGAATTTTCTGGAATAGTCTGAGGAGTATAGGTTTTAGTTCTTCCTTGAATGTTTGGTAAAACTCTCCTGTGAAGCCGTCTGGCCCTGGGCTTTTGTTTGCCGGAAGCTTTATGATGACTGCTTCAATTTCTTCCACAGTTATTGGTCTATTGAGTTGTTTAGATTCTTCCTGATTGAGTTTTGGGAGGTTATATTTTTCCAGAAATATATCCATTTCCTCCAGATTGTCCAGTTTGTTGGAGTAGAGTTGTTCATAGTAATTTTTAACAATCCTTTGTATTTCAATGGGGTCTGTTGTTATTTCACCTCTTTCATTTCTGATTTTATTTATTAGGGTCTTCTCTCTTTGCTTCTTGGTGAGTCTGGCTAGAGGTTCATCAATCTTGTTTAATCTTTCAAAGAACCAGCTTTTGGTTTTGTTGATCTTCTCTATTGTTTCTTTGGTCTCTATGGCATTTATTTCTGCTCTGATCTTTACTATTTCCTTCCTTCGGCTTACACTGGGCTTTTCTTGTTGCTTTCTTTCTAACTCTTTGAGTTGTTGGGTTAGATAATTTATTGCCACTGTTTCTAGTTTTTTGCAGTAGGATTGTAGAACTATGAACTTCCCTCTCAGAACTGCTTTCACTGTGTCCCATAGATTTTGGATTGTTGTGCTGTCGTTGTCATTTGTTTCCATGATGTTTTATATCTCTTCCTTGATCTCTCTAGTAACCCAGTCATAATTTAATAGCATGCTGTTTAGTCTCCATGTGTTTGATTTCTTTGGGTTGTTTCTATTGTAGTTGATTTCCAGCTTTATGCCATTGTGATCTGAGAATGTGTTTGATATGATTTCTATCTTCTTGAATTTGGAGAGACTTTGCCTATGACCCAACACATGGTCTATCTTTGAGAATGACCCATGGGCACTTGAAAAGAATGTATATTCTGTGGCTCTGGAGTGAAATGATCTGAAGATGTCAATTAATTCCTTCTGGTCTAGTGATTCATTGAGGATTGATGTTTCTTTACTAATTTTTTGTTTAGAGGATTTGTCCAATGGTGATAGTGGGGTATTAAAGTCTCCTACTATGATAGTATTGCTGTCTATCTCTCCCTTGATATCCTCTAGGAGTTTTAGTATGTATTTGGGTGCTCCTATATTGGGTGCATATATGTTTACCAGAGTTATTTCTTCTTGTTGGATTGCTCCCTTTAGTATTATGTAGTGGCCTTCTTTATCTCTTGTTACATCCTTCACTTTGAGATCTAATTTGTCAGATATAAGTATTGCTACCCCAGCTTTTTTTCCATTTACATTTGCCTGAAGAACCTTTTTCCATCCTTTCACCCTCAGTCTGTGTGCGTCTTTTTTTTGGAGGTGGGTTTCTTGTAGACAGCAGATATATGGGTCGTGTTTTCTTATCCAGTCTATTACCCTATGTCTTTTGCTTGGAGCATTTAAACTGTTTACATTTAAAGTATTTATTGATAGGTAGTTATTTGTAGCCATTTTTGTTCTTTTCCCATGTGTTCTATCTTGGTTTCCTATTGCTTTTTACAGCAGACTCTTTAGCATTTCTTGCATTGCTGGTTTGGTGGTAATGTATTCCCTTAGTCCTTTTTTGTCTGTGAAGCTCCTGATTTGACTTTCAGTTTTGATTGATAGCCTTGCTGGGTACAGTATTCTAGGATTCAGACCCTTTCTTTTCATGACTTTGTATATTTCATTCCAATCCCTTCTGGCCTGATAAGTTTCTGTTGAGAAATCACTTGCTAATCTGATGGGGGTTCCTTTGTAGGTGACTTTCTGTCTGTCTCTGGAAGCTTTCAGGATTCTCACTTTGTCGTTGATGTTTGCCAATTTAATTATAACATGCCTTGGTGTAGGTCTTTTGGGGTTTAATTTGCTTGGAACTCTGTGAGCTTCTTGGATTTGTGTGGGTTTTTTCTTTCCTATATCAGGGACATTTTCTGTCATTATTTCTTCCAACAAGTTTTCTATTCCTTGCTCAGTTTCCTGTCCCTCTGGAAGCCCTATTATACGTATGCTGTTTTGTTTCATGTTGTCCCAAAGTTCCCTTAGGCTCTCCTCCTGCTTTTTAATTTTTTTTTCTAGAGGCTGCTCTACTTGGGTGTTTTTTCCTACCTTGTCTTCCAGCTCACTGATGCGGTCCTCTGCTTCATCTAGTCTACTCCTGATATTTTCTATGGAGTTCTTTACCTCAGCAATGTCACTTTTCATTTCTTCTTGGGTCTTCTTCATTTCTTCATAATTCTTCATTTCTTCATAATTCTTCATTTCTTCATAGTTCTTATTCATTTCTTCCCGGCTCTTCTTCATTTCCTCTTGATTCCCCTTCAATTCCTCATGGTTCTTACTTGTATTGGCTTCTGTTTTCATCCACCCTATGACCATTTCTCTGAACTCTCTCTCTGACAGGTTGCTTACTTCCATTTCGGCTACCCCTTTTTCTGGTGAGGGTTGTTTTTCTTTCATTGGTGGGCTATTTCTTTGTCTCCCCATAGTCTTTCTTATCTGTGTGTCTTGTTATGTAGTTCTCACTCTCCTGTGTTGATTTAAAGGCTCAGACTACAACACAACCAGGTGCAGCACACCAGGCACAGAAGAAGAATGTATTCACAGTATTGGTAACTCCAAATTAAAAGTGATTGCCAGAGGAAGGTAAATTAGGTGATAGGTGGGGTAAGAGAGAGTAAGAGAAAACACACTCGCACACACAAAATAAATAAGTAAAGAAAGAAAGAAAGAAAGGAAGGAAGAAAGAAAGAGAAAGAAAGAAAGAAAGAAAGAAAGAAAGAAAGAAAGAAAGAAAGAAAGAAAGAAAGAAAGAAAGAAGAAAAAAAAGGTTATGCCAAAATAAAGTTGCGAAAAAGGGAAGGAGTAAAAGAAAGGGAAAGGGAGTAAACTATAAATATGGGTTGGAACCTCCCAGAGGACCTCCACTAATCCCAGCAAAAGCCAGCAACGAGTACCTGGAGACTGATAGAAACTACATACAACAACTAATATCAAGGGAGGTTAGGGAACACAGAAACTTAAATCTATCAAAAAACAAAGTAAACATCACCAATACACAAAACAATGCCTATTCCTGCCCCACAAAACAAATTAAAAGGAAAGAATAACCAAACCAATCTCACAAATATGCATAAAATATAAACAACATCAGCAGGACCGAGAGAAAAACATTTTAGGATAGTGAAGTCAGAGAAGCATTAGATGTGTATGGACTGGGAGCAGGTGGTTGGAGATTGGATATACAAATGGGGTGAAATTTTAACAGGGGCTAAAAAGAGAGAATAAGGAAAATCTAAACCAGAAAAAGTATAAGGGGAATAAGACACTAACTAAGGAAAGGTTAGCAAGAGAGTGCTGGCTTAAGGGGGAAGTTGAAGTAGATTAAAGAGATACTAAAGGGTAGATGAAAAAAGACTACATGTCACTAATCTCTGAGTAGAATAAAGATGGAATAAATGGCACTTAAAAATTTTAAATAGTAGTAGAAATAAAATTGATTCCTTAATTTGTGTTACAGAAGAGACAATTTATGATTCAACCCCTAGGTGGTAGTGTTTCTGAATTGACCTCCGGGTCTATTGGTCCTCTCTAGCCTGATCTAAAATCCCGCTATGTCTATGGTATTTACTACTGATTTGTGGAAATAGGCTACCCCAGAGCTGCCTCTCTAATTGTGAGGACCTGTTCTGATCCCCAGCGTCAGAAAAACAGCTGCCCCCTGTGGTCTCCCAGGTTCTCTTCCACCAGGGGATCCCCCCTTCCTCGTTCAGTGCTGAGAAATTCGGATTTAGAGAGGACAAAGGCAGGCGCTCGAACTCACGTCCTGCTCGTATGTTTGCGCGAAACCCTTTCTCCCCTTGGGTTTGGCAGCCCGCTCCCTCCCAAAACTGCCAGGCTGGCCCTCTCCTTCAGTTCCAAATGTGTCGCCCTCTATGTATCCCCCCCTCCTGTCACCAGCTCCGAGGACCCTCTTCCACGTTTGCCTGCTCCAACAGCCGCGGGTTTTTCCTCTTTTTTTGTCAGGCGCGAATCTCCCCGTGTTACCAGCTCCCTTAACCCCCGGAGAAACCTGACCTTTCCGTGGCTGAGCACAGGTTTCCTCGGAGTCCGCTTCTTCACCAACTAGGAATCGATGTTGGGGGGGAGGTGGGAGTCTCAGACGCCCAGTGGGTACCGCAACTGTAAACTTTTTAGGCTCTTCCCCTTTAAGATGGCGCAGCCGCCTCTGAGCCAGGCTCTGGGAGAGAACTGAGCCGCACCGGAGCTGCTCCATTAAGGGCAGCTAATCTAGCAGTCCCCCTCCTTCTCCCAAAGCCCTGCTGTCCCCCCTCTCGCCAACGAACACTCCCCCCGCGACCCTCAGCTGCTCACCCCGTCTACCCCGGGACACAAATGATTACGCGTCCTTCTGACCCGCCGCCATCTTTTCACTCTCTCTACTGTGCTTTCTCTTTTATAGATGTCCTCATTCTGGACTTCATATGAATGCAGGCATAGACTCTGTGTTCTTTTGTGCTTGACTTCTTTAAGTTACCATAATGTTTTAAAGGTCCTTCCATGATGTAGCATATGGCAGTCTTTCATTCATGTTTATGGCTGAATAATATTCCTTATAAAATATACTATTTTTGTTTATTCATTCATCATCTGATGAACATTTACTAGTACGTTGTTTCCACCTTTTGGCTATTGTGAATAATGCTTCTATGAACATTTATGTGTAAGTTTTATGATTTCATTTCTCTTATGTATATACAAAGGCATGGAATTGCTGGGTTATATGGGAACTCTATGTTTAATCATTTAAGAAGCTCTTTTCCGCATCATTTTACATTTCCACCAGCAGTGTCTGAGGGTTCCCATTTCTGACAACAGTTATTATTGCCTCACTTTTTGCTGCTAGGCATCCTAATGGGTATCTCACTGTGGTCGTGATGTGCATTTTTACGACGACTAGTGATGCCAAGCCTATTTTCCTGCTTGTTACTGATAAAATGTAGAATGGGATATCTTGCTGCCCCCAAATCCTGCTTAGCTTTGCTAGAAAACTGAGTCCCAGTAGCGCCTGGGGTTGGAGGGCTGGCTTGACTCAGAGACAGCCTTTCCCTTTATCATCCTTCCTATTTGTAGTTACTTGTCTAGAACCTCAGTTCCCCTGGCGAGATAGAGCTGGAACTGCCTGAATTTGCAACAGACTGCATCCCCTTTTCCCCTTTTGTCATCACCTCCATCCTCTGTAAGCTTTTTCTCCTTCTGCACCCCAGCCTGGACCCCCAGAGCTCCTTCCTTCACAGGACAGCTCGAGCCTGTGGCTGACATCAGAGGGCCTGAGGGGAGCCTCAGGATCCTATTCCATTGTGTTAGGCATTGAAGGTCATTCCAGTAAAGGTTGACCAAGTCTAAAAACATATCATATGAGGTAATGTATGCTCCAGCAAATTGAAGTGATCTTTTCTGTCAGATACCCCTGCTGCCTGCTAAGAAGCATGTGGTATGCTAACCGGAAGTGCTTTTGTTTGCTGAGAGTAGACAGCTATCATGCCCTGTGTAATGGCTTCCATAGACTTGAATACACTATTGATTTGGGAATGTAAGTTTAAAGGTAGGAACTAGAAAATAGTAAATTGCTCTCCTTATGAGAAAGGAGTAGCAAATTGAATGGTTCTGAGAAAACTCTAGGAGTGGAAGTTTTAATAGAGGAGATTTTGACCAGAGATTGGCACACTTTTTCTTAAGGGCCTGATCATAAGTATTTTAGGCTCTATGGCCCATTCTGTTTGTCTCAGCCACTCAATGCTGACATTGTAGTGGACAGCAGTGCAAGTGAGGTGGAAATGGGTGCTGTGGCTCTGGGAGGATTGAAGGGATGGAGTAGGTGGTAGGAAGAGAGGTGGGGGGAGAAAGAGAGAGTTGAGAGAGAGATATCAGTGTGAGAGAAATGTTGATCGTTGCCTTTTATATGTGTCTTGACCAGGACTGAACCCACATCCCAGGTATATGTCCTGACTGGGAATCAAACTGGCAGCCTTTAGGTGCATAGTTTGGTGCTCAAGCAATGAGACACAACGGCCAGGCTGGGGAAACCCTTTCAGATGAAAGCTCTGCTTTCTCCATCGGCACTAATCTTGTCATGCGCTAGTGTGTGATTGCCTAGTTTGCACCACAGAGATGGTATAGGGAGGAAGAAGCATGGCTGGGGTGCCAGGCCTAGATGGCAGGGGGGAGGGCCACCGGTGGGCGGTGGTGTGGCCTCCCACCACCTACTTGACTGCTAACTGAGACAAGTGAGTGTCAGGCCTTGGCATTCTTTTCTAACAGAGCTTCTGGTTGATTTATTTAACAATCTATTCCTGGAGAAATAGGCTTTTGTCCCCCCTGTAGAAATAAGTGTTGTGTCATCATTTTTTTCTATGGATTAGGTTTATTTGGCTCCTATAATGCCCTACTTTTACTAGTCATGAGACTGTCTGATTTTGTTGCTAAAAAACAGTACAAAGACTACATCAGGCCATTTTTAAAGCTAGTGATTTTGATCATGGAGACAAAGCCAGGCCCTTTGGTTTGTTTTGTAGTCTTTGACAAATTATCTCAAGAGAAAGTCATTTCATAATATTTTATGTTCTGGATAAATATAACTTTATTTTGTAAGTAAATGCACATGGAGCGCCTCTCAGGGTGAATGCGAGAGGCAGCATCACCATGGCTCTCTAGTTGCTATCACTACACATTCTCCTTCATTTAAAGTGGATTTTTCAGGAAAAACATTTGAGGCAAACACAATACGAAAGGTAATATCTTTATTACTCAAAGACTCATGCAGAGTTTGAAGAACATTAAGACCTCACCAGAGGCACAGAGACAGAAAAACTCACAAAGGAAGAATCAGAGATGCAAATGACATAACCCCAGCACCAGTTAAAAAATTAATGCTTATTCCTAATGGTTAGTCTCATATGGTGTAAATTGAGTCTCAAATGGTACTACTTTTTGGAAAGCAATTTGGCAAAATGCTTCAAGATTCATAAACATGAGCATGTCTCTGATCCATATTCCACTTCTGAAATGCTTTCCTCACAAAGAACCCAAGTTAGAAAAAGCACTGCCTGTTTGAGTGCATTGAGTACAAGCTACAAGTTCAACAACAGGGATGATCTAGTGCTATCTAGCTTATGAATTAATATGCATCCATCAACCAGCTAGTTATGTGACTTTGGTAACATGAAAAGCAAAATGGACAGGATGTAAATGGTGTATGCATCATTCCAAAGACTAGAAGAGGAAAATACATAAAATAGTATTATTTTTCAACACATACAACTTTACCTAAGTTTTCTTCAATTCTAATCCAACACCACAGATTTCATTTTTCCCTCTCACTTTTGACAAACTCCTGTCTCTAACCAAAATAATAGATTTAACTAACATTACTCACAATATGTTTATTTGGTTCATCAAGTAATGTTAAGTTTTGTCTTCTAATTGTGTGGAGAGTATGAATTTTGTGTAGTTTTATTTTTCTTTCCTACATTCTCTCCATCCCTCATTTCATTGGCTGGTTTCATTCTAAAGGTGTAGTTGGATGTACTTCTCTAGCTCTCAGATTTTCTTTCACTGGCAATTAGACCTAAATACTTGCTGATGTTTATACTCAGTGGTGTTTTGGAAGAACCCCTTGCCAGATGGCATCATGTTCTTCCTACTGCCCTGGGTTGAAAGGCTGACCCTGGGCTGGAAGGGCTGGCTGTAGGCTCTAAGGGCAGGGCCTGGGCTGGAAGGGTAGGGCCTGGGCTGGAAGGGAAGGGCCTGGGCTGGAAGGGAAGGGCCTGGGCTAGAAGGAAAGAGCCTGGTCTGGAAGAGAAGGGCCTGGGCTGGAAGGGAAGAGCCTGGGCTGGAAGTGCAGGGTCTGGGCTCAAGGGAAGGGCCTGGGCTAAAGGCAAGGGCCTGGGCTGAAGTGAAAGGTCTGGGCTGAAGTGAAAGGTCTGGGCTGAAGGGAAGGGTCTGAGCTGGAAGGGAAGGGCCTGAACTGGAAGGGCTGACCCTGGGCTTGGAGGCCTGGACAATCTCTTATTTAGGGTTCTGCCTATTTGCCCAGGTGGCCCCGTGACCTTTGACACAGGGACCCGTGTCCTCACCACCGAACATGCTCATAGAAGAAAGCAAATGCATAATTGGAGATGAACCTGACTTCCACTGTGGCCTGGCCTGGAGGGAGGAAGGGCACCTGGAAGCTGGGGGAGCGCATGCTGGAGGGCAGGGGGTGGCAGTGCAGTGCCTCCCTCCACGCGGCCAGCCCCTGAGAGCAGCTGGGGCACCAGCCCTTCCTAGGACACCTCAGAGGGCAGTGCATTGAGGGGGTGTTGGCACACCATACCTTCCGGCCAATGGCATGGGGCTCACATGCAGGCATGTTTGTTTTTACCCTGAGTTTGATGAAAGCCTTATGCTGGGAGCGCTCCTCCACGCGTGAAGTAAAGGGAAGGGAGTGTGCATAGCTTCCCACAGCGGGCGCAGGCTGCCTTTGACCATTAGATCCCATTAAAGATGTAATATCTGTGGTGTCTCAGGAGAAATTCTCATTTATGCTCAGTATTAGGGCAAGTATTAGTTAGATCTAAGCAGGATGCAGTTAAGTCTAAGCTGATGTCACAGCAGAGCTTGCTTAATAAAATAAGTGGCAATGACTTTTGAGCTGGACTAATAATTTGTTCCAGGCCTCTGTTCTGCGCTCATCGCCTAGCCAGGAAGGCAGGTATCCCTGGGAGAGGCAGGTGTCCCTGCACCTTCTGCTGCAGAGGAGGCTGGGTTGCTTGCTCCCTCCGGCTCTCCCAGGGGCAGTAACTAGGAAATACAGTCCAACACAGGAAATGAGCTTGGCACTTTTATGGGGTTTTAAACTGAGAGCTTTGCTTGGGGACTGGGGGAGCAGCTTTGCTCAGCAGCTGCCTCCAAGCCACCTGGGGCTTCACCTGCAGGAGGTGCTGCATGCCCCTGGAGAGGCTACTCCTGAGGGAAAGGTGGGGGCCCAGGAGGGGTCTGGCAGCAGGACCGCCTGGGACAGGAGTGGGTCTCACCTAGCCTGGCTGCAGATGACCAGGCTGCCTCTCCATTCGGCCCTCCCTCCGCACTGCCCTCTTCCCTGGTAGCTAATGGCCACACACCTTGCTTCTTTACTCAGACTATGGCAGCTGGGCTTCCAGCACATTCTCCTGAGCACAGGATCCTGATCCCAGGACTGTTAGCCGCGACCTTTCTCAGGTGCTGCAGTCTCTGCCACTCACAACTGTTTGTGCCCTGTCTCAGGGGCCCTGGCGGCCTGAGCATATAAAATAGCACCCAGAGATAACTGCGACAAGCCTGGGGCCTCCTGAGGACAGCACCCAGTCCCCAGGGCCAGCACTCTAGCGTTCTTCCTGGCAGGAGCAACTGCCTGACTCTGTAGTCCGGATGCTGATGCTGGGCTTTCCCTGGAGGAGAGATGGCCTTGCCCTTGAGCGGGCAGGGATCACAGGGCTGTGGGTCTGAGTGTGCCTGGGGCAGAACACAGCTCTCCTGAGGGACCTTGGTTCCACTTCTACACCTCTGCCCATTAAGGCCAGGGCTGGTCCATGCTATAAAAACGTCTGCCAGAACTTCCCATTCACTCCCTTCCCAGGCCTCATCCTTTCTCCACACACCTCAATCCCATCACACATATTTTATATGCACACTTATTGCATTATCCAGTATTTCAGGATTATAACTATCCTTTTCCACTCCTTTCCACTTGTTCTGCCTATTCCATGTTCCTTTTTCCTCTCCTTTCTTGCTTTCTTTTTGATTAAATATTTTTATTTCCTTCTTTCCTCTTTATTAGAAAGTTTCTTACATTTTATTTTACTGATTTTGATGGTTACCCTGAAGACTGTAACATGCATCACTGACTTTATTAATTTGTAATATAGAGTAATACCTTGATCACTTCCTGTACAATATAAGGATGTTATTCTCTAATTACATTTATTTGCCCTGACTGATGTATTGTATTGCATGCATTTCAACTGAACACTGTATACCTATTTAAATCCCACAAGGCATCATTATTATTGTTTTACAGAGTCAAGAGTCATCTGCATTTACTTATATTTTCTTTTTCTGTTGCTCATCTTTTTTGTTTTGTTTTGTTTTGTTTTGTTTTGATCTCTCTGCTTCTATCTGGAATTATTGTCCTCTGTTGAAAGAGGAAAATGACTAGTATTTCCTTTAGTGTTCAGTCTGCTGATGATAAGTTTTATGCTTTTGTTTTCCTGGAAATATCTTTATTTTGCTTTTATTTTTGAAAGATATTTTTGCTAGCCATAGAATTATAAGTCTGCAGTTGATTTTCTTACAGACTTTGAGAATAAAATTCCATTGTTCTCTGGCTCTCATCATTTCTAATGAGAAGTCAGTGTTAGTCTTATTGTTGTAGTCTGAAGATAATGTCTTTATTTCTCCTCCTACCTTCTTCAAATATTTTCTATTTGTATTTTATTTACTATGGTTTTACTTCAATGTGTATAGCTGTAGGCTTATTGGTATTTATCCTGCTCAAATGAACACCTACCCCTTGAGTCCATCCTCATTGTTTCACTTTAGAGGTTAAAAAATTGAACCAGAGCAAGGATAAGAGTTAGTGATAATGTAGGCCCTGGATCCTTTGATCAGTATCTACCAACCTCAAACTAGCAGCCTCAGACCTTTCTCCTACCTTCACTATCTTCTATCTTACTCCAGAAGTTTTGGTAGATGATGTAAACAGTTTATCAGGTATGGAATAGTTCATGTTGAGGCAAAATTTTCTACACCACTACTATGCTCAGGATGGTATGATGATATCAGATATAGTACCTGTAGCCATTCTTAGAGAAAGTCTAGGTTAGTAATTAAGATGTGGCTTTGTGATCAGACTCCCCTGGCTCTGCCACCCTTCCCCCCATTAGCTATGTGACCCTGGTGGGTAAGCCCTCTATCCCTCAGTTTCTTTCCTGTAAAAGAGAAGGCACTAGTAGTGCCAGCTCACAGTGGCAGCACATCATACTGTGTGCCTGAAGAAGCAAATCAGAAATACCAAATAGTCATTTATTATGTGCAACACTCTGTTGCTCTCTTTAGGGTACACACTGTCGCTAGAGCTGGTAAATAAGTATAATGACAGACGATGTAGGGAGACTAAAGTGGCAAAGGTCCAAACTGGAACATTCCTAGGATCCCTGTGACCTGAATCCAGAGCATGTCCAAGTCCCCCAGACCACATGTGTGTGCAGCATGTGTGGAAAACCAGGCCCCTGAGCCAGCTTGTCAGACATGTTGGTGACCCACTTCCAAGGAAAGAGAATTCTGTTGTCCAAACAAGATCATGGAGCCAGAGGTATGCGCTACTCATTGGCCCAGCCCTAACAGAGTCTCCTTTTTACATTCACCAGGCACTGCAACTCTCATTTCGCCCTCCAGCAGTTAATAGAGTAGCCATCTAGAGCTTTCTAGGAATATGAAGGGCCACTCAGAGTGACCAGTGTTCCAAGTTGCGCTTGTAACCACAACATAGAAATAATGCTTCATTCTAAAGGCAGCCGCCCTTCCCAGAACACCCAGGAAACAGATGGCATCCTCAGCCCAATACTTCTGCTGGTTTTTAAACAATGTGTTTCCTTTGGAACATGATGGTATTGTGCAAGGTTCACCTCTTGGAGATAGACATGCCCAGATTCGGACTGTGGTTCCTCCTTGTGCTTGTCTGGATGAATGCCCCAGTCCTCTCTAGCCCTCTCTGAGATCCTCCATCTTTGCCTCCCAGAACTGCTGGAGGGAGTGCAGCTGGACTGCATGGGGAAGAGGTACTCATTGCCTCTCAAACTCCAAGCAGGGGGGATCTTCCCCAAGCCCACCTATCTGGAAAGCCTCTTGGGGCTCCAGGGCCTGGCATCTTCTTGATCGCTCTGCCTGGAGGCCCTGACCTCGCTGGTTTGGGGTCTGTCTGTGCATAGCACTGATATGAGGATGGGACTGAGCTCCAGAAAACACAGTCACACATGCACTGTGGAAATAGGTCTGGAAGGACTCCCATGAACAGCACAGTGCAAGCAGCTGAAGTCATGCATTGAGTCCCCTTGTGTAGAAGTATCCACAGGTGGCCTGTCTCCTGAGCCCCCACTGCCTTCTCACCCACGTTGTTTCTGTACCTCCAGCTTCCCATCTGTATTAGATGACAAAGGGGTTTCAAATTGTTCTTCTCATATTCACATCCAAACCACTGGGAGGGCACTTGACTCTTTATTAAATAACTAGGGGCCCAGTGCATGAAATTTGTGCAGTGGTGGGGGGTTTTCCCTCAGCCCAACCTGCCCCCTCACACATACTGGGAGCCCTCAGGGGATGTCCTACTAAGCACTCACCCCATCCTGCCCAAGGCCTAAAGCCTCTGGCTGAGGCTTTAGGTCTTGGGCACACAGCAATTGTCCAGCAATGGGGCCGATGGCTGGCTCCATCCCAGCCACGTCCCCTCCACCCCCACCTGGCCTGGGCCCTCGCCCCAGCCAGCTCAAGCCCAGCTAGAAGGGCCTCGGCCCCACCCTGCCTTCACCCTGACCAGCACACACTGGCAGCCTTGACCTGGCTCCTGTGGCTGCCTCTGCCTGCCCCCACAGCCCTGGCTGCCTTGGCCCTGCCTCCCCACCCCCGTGGCCCCCAGCACATCAGCCCCACCCCCCAACACAAAATGCCTCGGCCCCACCCCCTGTAACCTGGGCCACCATGGCCCTGCCCCCCTGTGGCCCGGGCCACCTTGGCCCCACTCCCCAAGGCCCCAGGCACATAGACCCCGCCCCCCCATGCCTGAGGCAAATCAGCCCCACCTCCCGTGGCCCAGGCTGCCTCAGTCTTGCCCCCTGCGGAGCTGGGTGCATCAGCCCCATCCCCATGGCCCCACTCCCCAGGGTCAGGCCGCCTTGGACCTGTGCCCTGAAGCCTGGGCTCCCTCAACCTCACCCTCCACTCCTGATTGGCTCATGGGTGTGGCTGGTGGGTGGAGCAAAGGCAAGTCAATTTGCATATTACTTTTTTATTAGATAGGACTAGGGGTCCAATACACAAAATTCATGCAAGAGGCTTGACTCTCTCAGCCCCAGCTTTGTTTGGAAGGTCATTCGGCTGTCTGGTCTAATTAGCATATTATGCTTTTATTACTATAGACATTCATCTTTCTGAGAAGAAATCTGAGAATATAAATTGCAAAGATCTTTCTGTTATTTCAGTTGCTTTAGTTTGTGTTTCCCCAGAGTGGATCCCAAGACAAATCTTTGGTGCCAAAAATACATTTGAGAGGAGAGGCTAGGAAGCAGGGTGTATGGCCAGGTGAGGGTGGGAAGTAGGGGTGTAGGACCAGGTGAGGGTGGGAAGTAGGGGTGTAGCACCAGGTAAGGGTGGGAAGTAGGGGTATAGGGTGAGGAGAGGGTGGGAAGTAGGGGTGTAGGCCAGGTGAGGGTGGGAAGTAGGGGTGTAAGGCCAGGTGAGGGTGATAAGTAGGGGTGTAGTGCCAGGTTAGGTAGAAAATAGTGGTGTAGGCCAGGTGAAGGTGGGAAGGAGGGGTGTAGGCCAGGGAAGAGTGGGAAGTAGGGGTATAGGGCCAGGTGAGGGTGGGAAATAGAAGTGTAGGGCAGGTGAGGGTGGGAAGTAGGGGTGTAGGGCAGGTGAGGGTGGGAAGTAGGGGTGTAGGACCAGTTGAGGGTGGGAAGTAGGGGTGTAGTGTGAGTTGAGAGTGGAAGTAGGGCTGTAGGCCAGGTGAGGGTGGGACATAGGGGTGTAGGGCAGGTGAGGGTGGGAAGTAGGGGTGTAGCACCAGGTGAAGGTGGGAAGTAGGGGTATAGCACCGGGTGAGGGTGAAAAGTAGGGATGTAGTGTGATGTGAGGGTGGGAAGTAGGGTGTAGCCAAGTGAGGTTGGGAAGTAGGGGTATAGCAACAGGTAAGGGTTGGAAGTAGGGATGTAGCACCAGATGAGGGTGGGAAGTAAGGGTGTAGGCCAGGTGAGGGTGTGAAATAGGGGTGTAGTATGAGGTGAGTGTGGGAAGTAGGGGTGTAGGCCAGGTGAGGGTGGGAAGTAGGAGTGTAAGGCAGATGAGGGTGGGAAGTAGGGGTGTAGGCCAAGTGAGGGTGGGAAGTAGGAGTGTAGTGTGAGGTAAGGGTGGGAAGTAGGGATGTAGGCCAGGTGAGGGTGGGAAGTAGGGGTGTAAGGCCAGGTGAGGGTGGGAAGTAGGGGTGTAGTGCCAGGTGAGGGTGGGAAGTAGGGGTGTAGCACCAGGTGAGAGTGGGAAGTAGGGGTGTAGGGAGATGAGGGTGGGAAGTAGGGGTGTAGGGCAGATGATGGTGGGAAGCTGGGGTATAGCACACTGTGGTTTCTTGAGACTGTGGAAGGGGGCCTCTGCTGTGACCTCTGAGATGCCTGGCCCAGAATTATCTCTTTGGAACTCAGGAAGATGAGCATTTGCATTTTCATTCCCCAGCACTTAAGGGCTGTCCAGGAAGCAATGGCCCCCATATCTCCAGACTGCCTGTGAGATGAGTGGTATTCGTGACTTCCAGGAAAGCTCAGAAGCAGAGAAGGGAGAAACTCCAGGCCCAGGCTGAGTGGGGCGCGCGCTCCCCTGTCCACTTGCTGTGGCTGAGGGCCACTGATGGCGTCTGCCATCCGGCAGAGCCTGTGGCACATCAGAACAGTGTCCAGAACAGTGTCCTCCCTGCCTCCAAACTGCTAGCTGGCCGGATGTGCCTGGGCCGTCCGGGGCTCCAGCCCGGCTGCCTGACTGAATTTTAGCCCCTCTTTTCATGAGCTCATAGTGTATTTGATTTACGTAGGCGCTAAAGCAAAGCTGTTTCGGTTCCACAAATTGTTGGTTTGTGTCTTTGGGAATTAGATATTTGCTAACTCTGGTGAAAGGAGACATGAAACCACAAATCCCACCAGCTACAGTCTGTGTGTAAGAGAATATCAAGTCAAACTTTTTTCTCTGTAAGTGTGCAATGTTTTGGGAGAGAAAATGGGCAGAAGGTGGAGTCCGGGCTGTGCCTGGGAGGGAGGGAGAAGAGAGGGAACACCTGTCACAGGGCAGCTCTGGGAGACAGGCAGGATGCTGATGGGCATACCTTTGAACTATTTGGTGCTGGTCATTTCAGGTGTATCAAAGCTTCAGAGGGCGGCCTACCTGGACGGTAGGGGGCATGGGCTGACCAGGAGGTGAAGGAAACACTCCTCTAACTCATGGTCTTTTGCCCGTCACTCTCATATGGTATTGCAGCCTGACTTAGGTGAACATTAGCTCTTTTCCCAAAACAGGTTCACTTTTGGAGAAAAGCAGAGGAAATAACCCAGCTCCAGGGTTGAGAGGCAGGGGGCTATGAGACAGAAAACCTGAGCCAGGCCATCGGCCACTGATGTAATAGCAGTTCTCCTCCTCTCTCCAGGCCTTGAGTGCTCCAGGTGGGTGGTCTAGGAATTCTCTCAGGTTCCTTCCGGCCCGGATCAGTCAGTGCTTCACTTTCATGGACACCGGCTGCCTGGGGGGCAACAGACCCATGAGCAATGCAGCACTAAGAAGGCCCTCAAGGTGTGGGGACCTGGTGGCAACCAAACTGTAGCAGGAAATGCTTTTGAAGGTGGACAATGGAACACATTGCATGACCAAAAGCTTTTCCTTACCCACCCAGCTCAGGATCCCTGTGTTGTTTTGTCCAGAATCTCTGATGTGCTAACAGCTTGCACAGTAATCCACTCCTCAGGTGGCCCTCACTTGATAGGGCGCCAGTCCCGCTGCAGTCACCTGGCTACACATGGCCTGCACACACTGCAGAGATTTTAGATGATCCAGAGAAAGCGATGGGGTGGCTGCCCCGTGATTCCTTCATGAACTGCCATTGAAGTGCTGACTGTCTTCAGCTGTCCTCCCCAAATCATTCTGCCCTCACCCAGAACCACTCTGAAGATCTCGGCTTATTTGCTCTTTAGTCTAAATCCCATCACACATTTTAGCTCAAAGCATGAACCTGACCTCAGCTGAAACTCTTTAAATAGAGAGGTGTACTAGTATATATACAATCTTCTTTTGTTTAATGTTGTATATTCTGAAAAAGAATATGATAGAATAAAATTATTTGAGTTGAGGCTTATAGTAAGTTGATCCTGGAACTGTAACTGATTTTCTTCCCAACGTAGAAAATGGGTTCTCAGGAAGGTGAGTGAGGCTGGGCCACCTCTGCTCTGGGCTTGAGAACTGAGCTCTGGTCTCCATTTTCTCCCTCAGCCAACTTCCTGCCTCATCTGAGATGGCTGACTGAAAAGTCAGTCTGCTTCCAGCCTTTGAGATGGAAAGCAGCTTTTGCAGACCCGACTCCAAGTGCATTGGGTAAAGTGAGAGCTGAGACAAATACAGGGTAAAATCAGCTCGTAATCACCCTCCTGCCATTAGACAACAGGTTCAAAGCTCTAGCTTCTGCACCAACCCTCCCACAGGAGGAAAGGCAAGACAAGTGCACACCCAAAACTCCTGGCAAAGTTCCCATGCTGAGGGGAATGGCTGTAAGCCCAGTGCTGAGGGGAATGGTGTCAGGTCCTGAGCTGTAGGGGAATGGCTGTGGGCCCTGTGCTGTAGGGGAATGGTGTAAGGCCCTAAGCTGTAGAGGAATGACTGTGGGCCGTGTGCTGAGGAGAATGGCAGTGGTCCCTGTGCTTTGGGGAATGGTATCAGGCCCTGTGCTGAAGGGAATGGTGTCAGGACCAGAGCTGTAGGGGAATGGCTGTGGGCCGTGTGCTGAGGGGAATGGCTGTGGGCCCTGTACTATAGGGGAATGGTGTCAGGCCCTGAGCTGTAGGGGAATGGCTGTGGGCCCTGTGCTGAGGGGAA
Organism: Antrozous pallidus; assembly: GCA_027563665.1. NCBI lineage: Eukaryota > Metazoa > Chordata > Mammalia > Chiroptera > Vespertilionidae > Antrozous > Antrozous pallidus. The sequence continues at coordinate 66,071,722 of CM050510.1, read as the reverse complement.
TGGCTGTGGGCCCTGTACTGTAGGGGAATGGTGTCAGGCCCTGAGCTGTAGGGAATGGCTGTGGGCCCTGTGCTGTAGTGGAATGGTATCATGCCCTGTGCTGTAGGGGAATGGTGGCAGGCCCTGAGCTGTAGGGGAATGGTGTCAGGCCCTGTGCTGTAGTGGAATGGCTGTGGGCCCTGTACTGTAGGGGAATGGTATCATGCCCTGAGCTGTAGGGAATGGCTGTGGGCCCTGTACTGTAAGGGAATGGTGTCAGGCCCTGTGCTGTAGTGGAATGGCTGTGGGCCCTGTGCTGTAGGGGAATGGTGTCAGGCCCTGTGCTGTAGGGGAATGGCTGTGGGCCCTGTGCTTTAGGGGAATGGTGTCAGGCCCTAAGCTGTAGAGGAATGGCTGTGGGCCGTGTGCTGAGGGGAATGGCTGTGGGCCCTGTGCTATAGGGGAATGGTGTCAGGCCCTAAACTGTAGGGAATGGCTGTGGGCCCTGTGCTGTAGGGGAATGGCTGTGGGCTCTGTGCTGTAGGGGAATGGCTGTGGGCCCTGTGCTATAGGGGAATGGTGTCAAGCCCTGTGCTGTAGGGGAATGGTGTCAGGTCCTGAGCTGTAGGGGAATGGTGTCAAGCCCTGTGCTGTAGGGGAATGGTGTCAAGCCCTGTGCTATAGGGGAATGGTGTCAAGCCCTGTGCTGTAGGGGAATGGTGTCAAGCCCTGTGCTGTAGGGGAATGGTGTCAAGCCCTGTGCTGTAGGGGAATGGTGTCAGGCACTGAGCTGTAGGGGAATGGCTGTGGGCCCTGAGCTGTTGGGGAGTGGCTGTGGCCCCGGTACTGTAGGGGAATGGTGTCAGGCCCTGAGCTGTAGGGGAATGATTGTGGGCCCTGTGCTGTAGGAGAATGGCTGTGGGCCCTGTGCTGTAGGGGAATGGTGTCAGGCCCTCAGCTGTAGGGGAATGGCTGTGGGCCCTGTGCTGCGGGGAATGGTGTCAGGCCCTGAGCTGTAGGGGAATGGATGTGGCCATGTGCCGTAGGGGAATGGTGTCAGGCCCTGAGCTGTAGGGGAATGGCTGTGGGCCCTGTACTGTAGGGGAATGGTGTCAGGCCCTGTGCTGTAGGGGAATGGCTGTGGGCCCTGTGCTGTAGGGGAATGGTGTCAGGCCCTGAGCTGTAGGGGAAGGGCTGTGGGCCCTGTGCTGAGGGGAATGGTGTCAGGCCCTGAGCTGTAGGGGAAGGGCTGTGGGCCCTGTGCTGAGGGGAATGGTGTCAGGCCCTGAGCTGTAGGGAATGGCTGTAGGTCCTGAGCTGTAGGGGAATGGCTGTGGGTCCTGTGCTGAGGGGAGTGGCTGTAGGTCCTGTGCTGTAAGGGAATGGCTATGGGCCCTGAGCTGTAGGGAATGGCTGTGGGCCCTGTGCTGAGGGGAGTGGCTGTAGGTCCTGTGCTGTAGGGGAATGGCTGTGAGAACTGAGCTGTAGGGAATGGCTGTGGGCCGTGTGCTGAGGGGAATGGTGTCAGGCCCTGAGCTGTAGGGGAATGGCTGTGGGCCTTGTGCTGTAGGGGAATGGATGTCGGACCTGAGCTATAGGGGAATGGCTGTGGGCCCTGTGCTGTAGAGGAATGGTGTCAGGCCCTGAGCTGTAGGGGAATGGTGTCAGGCCCTGTACTGTAGGGGAATGGTGTCAGGCCCTGAGCTGTAGGGGAATGGCTGTGGGCCCTGTGCTGTAGGGGAATGGTGTCAGGCCCTGAGCTGTAGGGGAATGGCTGTGGGCCTTGTGCTGTAGGGGAATGGATGTCGGACCTGAGCTATAGGGGAATGGCTGTGGGCCCTGTGCTGTAGAGGAATGGTGTCAGGCCCTGAGCTGTAGGGGAATGGTGTCAGGCCCTGTACTGTAGGGGAATGGTGTCAGGCCCTGAGCTGTAGGGGAAGGGCTGTGGGCCCTGTGCTGTAGGGGAATGGTGTCAGGCCCTAAGCTGTAGAGGAATGGCTGTGGGCTTTGTGCTGAGGGGAATGGCAGTGGTCCCTGTGCTTTGGGGAATGGTATCAGGCCCTGTGCTGTAGGGGAATGGCTGCAGGCCTTGTGCTGAGGGGAATGGTGTCAGGACCTGAGCTGTAGGGGGATGGCTGTGGGCCCTGTACTATAGGGGAATGGTGTCAGGCCCTGAGCTGTAGGGGAATGGCTGTGGGCCTTGAGCTGTAGGGGGATGGCTGTGGGCCCTGTGCTGTAGGGGAATGGTGTCAAGCCCTGTGCTGTAGGGGAATGGCTGTGGGCCCTGTGCTGTAGGGGAATGGTATCAGGTCCTGAGCTGTAGGGGAATGGCTGCAGGCCTTGTGCTGAGGGGAATGGTGTCAGGCCCTGTGCTGTAGGGGAATGGCTCTGGGCCCTGTGCTATAGGGGAATGGTGTCAGGCCCTGAGCTGTAGGGGAATGGCTGTGGGCCTTGAGCTGTAGGGGGATGGCTGTGGGCCCTGTGCTGTAGGGGAATGGTGTCAAGCCCTGTGCTGTAGGGGAATGGCTGTGGGCCCTGTGCTGTAGGGGAATGGTATCAGGTCCTGAGCTGTAGGGGAATGGCTGCAGGTCTTGTGCTGAGGGGAATGGTGTCAGGACCTGAGCTGTAGGAGGATGGCTGTGGGCCCTGAGCTGTAGGGGAATGGCTGTGGGCCCTGTACTGTAGGGGAATGGTGTCAGGCCCTGTGCTGTAGTGGAATGGCTGTGGGCCCTGTGCTGTAGGGGAATGGTGTCAGGCCCTGTGCTGTAGGGGAATGGCTGTGGGCCCTGTGCTTTAGGGGAATGGTGTCAGGCCCTAAGCTGTAGAGGAATGGCTGTGGGCCGTGTGCTGAGGGGAATGGCTGTGGGCCCTGTACTATAGGGGAATGGTGTCAGGCCCTGAGCTGTAGGGAATGGCTGTGGGCCCTGTGCTGCAGGGGAATGGCTGTGGGCTCTGTGCTGTAGGGGAATGACTGTGGGCCCTGTGCTATAGGGGAATGGCTGTGGGCTCTGTGCTGTAGGGGAATGGCTGTGGGCCCTGTGCTATAGGGGAATGGTGTCAAGCCCTGTGCTGTAGGGGAATGGTGTCAGGTCCTGAGCTGTAGGGGAATGGTGTCAAGCCCTGTGCTGTAGGGGAATGGTGACAAGCCCTGTGCTATAGGGGAATGGTGTCAAGCCCTGTGCTGTAGGAGAATGGTGTCAAGCCCTGTGCTGTAGGGGAATGGTGTCAAGCCCTGTGCTGTAGGGGAATGGTGTCAGGCACTGAGCTGTAGGGGAATGGCTGTGGGCCCTGAGCTGTTGGGGAGTGGCTGTGGCCCCGGTACTGTAGGGGAATGGTGTCAGGCCCTGAGCTGTAGGGGAATGATTGTGGGCCCTGTGCTGTAGGAGAATGGCTCTGGGCTCTGTGCTGTAGGGGAATGGTGTCAGGCCCTCAGCTTTAGGGGAATGGCTGTGGGCCCTGAGCTGTAGGGGAATGGCTGTGGGCCCTGTACTGTAGGGGAATGGTGTCAGGCCCTGTGCTGTAGGGGAATGGCTGTGGGCCCTATACTGTAGGGGAATGATGTCAGGCCCTGAGCTGTAGGGGAATGGCTGTGGGCCCTGTGCTATAGGGGAATGGCTCTGGGCCCTGTGCTATAGGGGAATGGTGTCAGGTCCTGAGCTGTAGGGGAATGGCTGTGGGCCCTGTGCTGTAGGGGAATGGTGTCAAGCCGTGTGCTGTAGGGGAATGGCTGTGGGCCCTGTGCTGTAGGGGAATGGTGTCAGGTCCTGAGCTGTAGGGAATGGCTGCAGGCCTTGTGCTGAGGGGAATGGTGTCAGGACCTGAGCTGTAGGGGGATGGCTGTGGGCCCTGTACTATAGGGGAATGGTGTCAGGCCCTGAGCTGTAGGGGAATGGCTGTGGGCCTTGAGCTGTAGGGGGATGGCTGTGGCCCTGTGCTGTAGGGGAATGGTGTCAAGCCCTGTGCTGTAGGGGAATGGCTGTGGGCCCTGTGCTGTAGGGGAATGGTATCAGGTCCTGAGCTGTAGGGGAATGGCTGCAGGCCTTGTGCTGAGGGGAATGGTGTCAGGCCCTGTGCTGTAGGGGAATGGCTCTGGGCCCTGTGCTATAGGGGAATGGTGTCAGGCCCTGAGCTGTAGGGGAATGGCTGTGGGCCCTGTGCTGTAGGGGAATGGTGTCAAGCCCTGTGCTGTAGGGGAATGGCTGTGGGCCCTGTGCTGTAGGGGAATGGTGTCAGGTCCTGAGCTGTAGGGGAATGGCTGCAGGCCTTGTGCTGAGGGGAATGGTGTCAGGACCTGAGCTGTAGGAGGATGGCTGTGGGCCCTGAGCTGTAGGGGAATGGCTGTGGGCCCTGTACTGTAGGGGAATGGTGTCAGGCCCTGTGCTGTAGTGGAATGGCTGTGGGCCCTGTGCTGTAGGGGAATGGTGTCAGGCCCTGTGCTGTAGGGGAATGGCTGTGGGCCCTGTGCTTTAGGGGAATGGTGTCAGGCCCTGAGCTGTAGGGAATGGCTGTGGGCCCTGTGCTGTAGGGGAATGGCTGTGGGCCCTGAGCTGTTGGGGAGTGGCTGTGGCCCCGGTACTGTAGGGGAATGGTGTCAGGCCCTGAGCTGTAGGGGAATGATTGTGGGCCCTGTGCTGTAGGAGAATGGCTCTGGGCTCTGTGCTGTAGGGGAATGGTGTCAGGCCCTCAGCTGTAGGGGAATGGCTGTGGGCCCTGAGCTGTAGGGGAATGGCTGTGGGCCCTGTACTGTAGGGGAATGGTGTCAGGCCCTGTGCTGTAGGGGAATGGCTGTGGGCCCTATACTGTAGGGGAATGATGTCAGGCCCTGAGCTGTAGGGGAATGGCTGTGGGCCCTGTGCTGTAGGGGAATGGCTCTGGGCCCTGTGCTATAGGGGAATGGTGTAAGGTCCTGAGCTGTAGGGGAATGGCTGTGGGCCCTGTGCTGTAGGGGAATGGTGTCAAGCCCTGTGCTGTAGGGGAATGGCTGTGGGCCCTGTGCTGTAGGGGAATGGTGTCAGGTCCTGAGCTGTAGGGGAATGGCTGCAGGCCTTGTGCTGAGGGGAATGGTGTCAGGACCTGAGCTGTAGGGGGATGGCTGTGGGCCCTGTACTATAGGGGAATGGTGTCAGGCCCTGAGCTGTAGGGGAATGGCTGTGGGCCTTGAGCTGTAGGGGGATGGCTGTGGGCCCTGAGCTGTAGGGGAATGGCTGTGGGCCCTGTACTGTAGGGGAATGGTGTCAGGCCCTGTGCTGTAGTGGAATGGCTGTGGGCCCTGTGCTGTAGGGGAATGGTGTCAGGCCCTGTGCTGTAGGGGAATGGCTGTGGGCCCTGTGCTTTAGGGGAATGGTGTCAGGCCCTGAGCTGTAGGGAGTGGCTGTGGGCCCTGTGCTGTGGGGGAATGGCTGTGGGCCCTGAGCTGTTGGGGAGTGGCTGTGGCCCCGGTACTGTAGGGGAATGGTGTCAGGCCCTGAGCTGTAGGGGAATGATTGTGGGCCCTGTGCTGTAGGAGAATGGCTCTGGGCTCTGTGCTGTAGGGGAATGGTGTCAGGCCCTCAGCTGTAGGGGAATGGCTGTGGGCCCTGAGCTGTAGGGGAATGGCTGTGGGCCCTGTACTGTAGGGGAATGGTGTCAGGCCCTGTGCTGTAGGGGAATGGCTGTGGGCCCTATACTGTAGGGGAATGATGTCAGGCCCTGAGCTGTAGGGGAATGGCTGTGGGCCCTGTGCTGTAGGGGAATGGCTCTGGGCCCTGTGCTATAGGGGAATGGTGTCAGGTCCTGAGCTGTAGGGGAATGGCTGTGGGCCCTGTGCTGTAGGGGAATGGTGTCAAGCCCTGTGCTGTAGGGGAATGGCTGTGGGCCCTGTGCTTTAGGGGAATGGTGTCAGGTCCTGAGCTGTAGGGGAATGGCTGCAGGCCTTGTGCTGAGGGGAATGGTGTCAGGACCTGAGCTGTAGGGGGATGGCTGTGGGCCCTGTACTATAGGGGAATGGTGTCAGGCCCTGAGCTGTAGGGGAATGGCTGTGGGCCTTGAGCTGTAGGGGGATGGCTGTGGGCCCTGTGCTGTAGGGGAATGGTGTCAAGCCCTGTGCTGTAGGGGAATGGCTGTGGGCCCTGTGCTGTAGGGGAATGGTATCAGGTCCTGAGCTGTAGGGGAATGGCTGCAGGCCTTGTGCTGAGGGGAATGGTGTCAGGCCCTGTGCTGTAGGGGAATGGCTCTGGGCCCTGTGCTATAGGGGAATGGTGTCAGGCCCTGAGCTGTAGGGGAATGGCTGTGGGCCCTGTGCTGTAGGGGAATGGTGTCAAGCCCTGTGCTGTAGGGGAATGGCTGTGGGCCCTGTTTTGTAGGGGAATGGTGTCAGGTCCTGAGCTGTAGGGGAATGGCTGCAGGCCTTGTGCTGAGGGGAATGGTGTCAGGACCTGAGCTGTAGGAGGATGGCTGTGGGCCCTGAGCTGTAGGGGAATGGCTGTGGGCCCTGTACTGTAGGGGAATGGTGTCAGGCCCTGTGCTGTAGTGGAATGGCTGTGGGCCCTGTGCTGTAGGGGAATGGTGTCAGGCCCTGTGCTGTAGGGGAATGGCTGTGGGCCCTGTGCTTTAGGGGAATGGTGTGAGGCCCTAAGCTGTAGAGGAATGGCTGTGGGCCGTGTGCTGAGGGGAATGGCTGTGGGCCCTGTACTATAGGGGAATGGTGTCAGGCTCTGAGCTTTAGGGAATGGCTGTGGGCCCTGTGCTGTAGGGGAATGGCTGTGGGCTCTGTGCTGTAGGGGAATGACTGTGGGCCCTGTGCTATAGGGGAATGGCTGTGGGCTCTGTGCTGTAGGGGAATGGCTGTGGGCCCTGTGCTATAGGGGAATGGTGTCAAGCCCTGTGCTGTAGGGGAATGGTGTCAGGTCCTGAGCTGTAGGGGAATGGTGTCAAGCCCTGTGCTGTAGGGGAATGGTGACAAGCCCTGTGCTATAGGGGAATGGTGTCAAGGCCTGTGCTGTAGGGGAATGGTGTCAAGCCCTGTGCTGTAGGGGAATGGTGTCAGGCACTGAGCTGTAGGGGAATGGCTGTGGGCCCTGAGCTGTTGGGGAGTGGCTGTGGCCCCGGTACTGTAGGGGAATGGTGTCAGGCCCTGAGCTGTAGGGGAATGATTGTGGGCCCTGTGCTGTAGGAGAATGGCTCTGGGCTCTGTGCTGTAGGGGAATGGTGTCAGGCCCTGTGCTGTAGGGGAATGGCTGTGGGCCCTGTGCTGTAGGGGAATGGTGTCAGGCCCTGTACTGTAGGGGAAGGGCTGTGGGCCCTGTGCTGAGGGGAATGGTGTCAGGCCCTGAGCTGTAGGGAATGGTTGTAGGTCCTGAGCTGTAGGGGAATGGCTGTGGGTCCTGTGCTGAGGGGAGTGGCTGTAGGTCCTGTGCTGTAAGGGAATGGCTGTGGGCCCTGTGCTGAGAGGAATGGCTGTGGGCCCTGTGCTGTAGGGGAATGGTGTCAGGCCCTGAGCTGTAGGGTAATGGCTGTGGGCCCTGTGCTGAGAGGAATGGCTGTGGGCCCTGTGCTGTAGGGGAATGGTGTCAGGCCCTGAGATGTAGGGGAATGGCTGTGGGCCCTGTGCTGAGAGGAATGGCTGTGGGCCCTGTGCTGTAGGGGAATGGTGTCAGGCCCTAAGCTGTAGCGGGATGGCTGTGGGCCCTGTGCTGTAGGGGAATGGTGTCAGGCCCTGAGCTGTAGCGGGATGGCTGTGGGCCCTGTACTATAGGGGAATGGTGTCAGGCCCTGAGCTGTAGGGAATGGCTGTGGGCCCTGTACTGTAGGGGAATGGTGTCAGGCCCTGTGCTGTAGGGGAATGGCTGTGGGCCCTGTGCTGTAAAGGAATGGTGTCAGGCCCTGTGCTGTAGGGGAACGGCTGTGGGCCCTGTGCTGTAGGGGAATGGTGTCAGGCTCTGTGCTGTAGGGGAACGGCTGTGGGCCCTGTGCTGTAGGGGAATGGTGTCAGGCCCTGTGCTGTAGGGGAATGGCTGTGGGCCCTGTGCTTTAGGTGAATGGTGTCAGGCCCTAAGCTGTAGCGGGATGGCTGTGGGCCCTGTACTATAGGGGAATGGTGTCAGGCCCTGAGCTGTAGGGAATGGCTGTGGGCCCTATACTGTAGGGGAATGATGTCAGGCCCTGAGCTGTAGGGGAATGGCTGTGGGCCCTGTGCTGTAGGGGAATGGCTCTGGGCCCTGTGCTATAGGGGAATGGTGTCAGGTCCTGAGCTGTAGGGGAATGGCTGTGGGCCCTGTGCTGTAGGGGAATGGTGTCAAGCCCTGTGCTGTAGGGGAATGGCTGTGGGCCCTGTGCTGTAGGGGAATGGTGTCAGGTCTTGAGCTGTAGGGGAATGGCTGCAGGCCTTGTGCTGAGGGGAATGGTGTCATGACCTGAGCTGTAGGGGAATGGCTGTGGGCCCTGTACTATAGAGGAATGGTGTCAGGCCCTGAGCTGTTGGGGAATGGCTGTGGGCCCTGAGCTGTAGGGGAATGGTGTCAGGCCCTGTGCTGTAGGGGAACGGCTGTGGGCCCTGTGCTGTAGGGGAATGGTGTCAGGCCCTGAGCTGTTGGGAATGGCTGTGGGCCCTGTACTGTAGGGGAATGGTGTCAGGCCCTGTGCTGTAGGGGAATGGCTGTGGGCCCTGTGCTGTAGGGGAATGGTGTCAGGCCCTGTGCTGTAGGGGAACGGCTGTGGGCCCTGTGCTGTAGGGGAATGGTTTCAGGCCCTGTGCTGTAGGGGAACGGCTGTGGGCCCTGTGCTGTAGGGGAATGGTGTCAGGCCCTGTGCTGTAGGGGAATGGCTGTGGGCCCTATACTGTAGGGGAATGATGTCAGGCCCTGAGCTGTAGGGGAATGGCTGTGGGCCCTGTGCTGTAGGGGAATGGCTCTGGGCCCTGTGCTATAGGGGAATGGTGTCAGGTCCTGAGCTGTAGGGGAATGACTGTGGGCCCTCTGCTGTAGGGGAATGGTGTCAAGCCCTGTGCTGTAGGGGAATGGCTGTGGGCCCTGTGCTGTAGGGGAATGGTGTCAGGTCCTGAGCTGTAGGGGAATGGCTGCAGGCCTTGTGCTGAGGGGAATGGTGTCAGGACCTGAGCAGTAGGGGAATGGCTGTGGGCCCTGTGCTGTAGGGGAATGGTGTCAAGCCCTGTGCTGTAGGGGAATGGCTGTGGGCCCTGTGCTGTAGGGGAATGGTGTCAGGTCTTGAGCTGTAGGGGAATGGCTGCAGGCCTTGTGCTGAGGGGAATGGTGTCATGACCTGAGCTGTAGGGGAATGGCTGTGGGCCCTGTACTATAGAGGAATGGTGTCAGGCCCTGAGCTGTTGGGGAATGGCTGTGGGCCCTGAGCTGTAGGGGAATGGTGTCAGGCCCTGTGCTGTAGGGGAACGGCTGTGGGCCCTGTGCTGTAGGGGAATGGTGTCAGGCCCTGAGCTGTAGCGGGATGGCTGTGGGCCCTGTACTATAGGGGAATGGTGTCAGGCCCTGAGCTGTTGGGAATGGCTGTGGGCCCTGTACTGTAGGGGAATGGTGTCAGGCCCTGTGCTGTAGGGGAATGGCTGTGGGCCCTGTGCTGTAGGGGAATGGTGTCAGGCCCTGTGCTGTAGGGGAACGGCTGTGGGCCCTGTGCTGTAGGGGAATGGTTTCAGGCCCTGTGCTGTAGGGGAACGGCTGTGGGCCCTGTGCTGTAGGGGAATGGTGTCAGGCCCTGTGCTGTAGGGGAATGGCTGTGGGCCCTATACTGTAGGGGAATGATGTCAGGCCCTGAGCTGTAGGGGAATGGCTGTGGGCCCTGTGCTGTAGGGGAATGGCTCTGGGCCCTGTGCTATAGGGGAATGGTGTCAGGTCCTGAGCTGTAGGGGAATGACTGTGGGCCCTCTGCTGTAGGGGAATGGTGTCAAGCCCTGTGCTGTAGGGGAATGGCTGTGGGCCCTGTGCTGTAGGGGAATGGTGTCAGGTCCTGAGCTGTAGGGGAATGGCTGCAGGCCTTGTGCTGAGGGGAATGGTGTCAGGACCTGAGCTGTAGGGGGATGGCTGTGGGCCCTGTACTATAGGGGAATGGTGTCAGGCCCTGAGCTGTAGGGGAATGGCTGTGGGCCCTGAGCTGTAGGGGGATGGCTGTGGGCCCTGTGCTGTAGGGGAATGGTGTCAAGCCCTGTGCTGTAGGGGAATGGCTGTGGGCCCTGTACTATAGTGGAATGGTGTAAGGCCCTAAGCTGTAGAGGAATGACTGTGGGCCGTGTGCTGAGGAGAATGGCAGTGGTCCCTGTGCTTTGGGGAATGGTATCAGGCCCTGTGCTGAAGGGAATGGTTTCAGGACCAGAGCTGTAGGGGAATGGCTGTGGGCCCTGTACTATAAGGGAATGGTGTCAGGCCCTGAGCTGTAGGGAATGGCTGTGGGCCCTGTGCTGTAGTGGAATGGTATCATGCCCTGTGCTGTAGGGGAATGGTGGCAGGCCCTGAGCTGTAGGGGAATGGTGTCAGGCCCTGTGCTGTAGTGGAATGGCTGTGGGCCCTGTACTGTAGGGGAATGGTATCATGCCCTGAGCTGTAGGGAATGGCTGTGGGCCCTGTACTGTAGGGGAATGGTGTCAGGCCCTGTGCTGTAGTGGAATGGCTGTGGGCCCTGTGCTGTAGGGGAATGGTGTCAGGCCCTGTGCTGTAGGGGAATGGCTGTGGGCCCTGTGCTTTAGGGGAATGGTGTCAGGCCCTAAGCTGTAGAGGAATGGCTGTGGGCCGTGTGCTGAGGGGAATGGCTGTGGGCCCTGTACTATAGGGGAATGGTGTCAGGCCCTGAACTGTAGGGAATGGCTGTGGGCCCTGTGCTGTAGGGGAATGGCTGTGGGCTCTGTGCTGTAGGGGAATGGCTGTGGGCCCTGTGCTATAGGGGAATGGTGTCAAGCCCTGTGCTGTAGGGGAATGGTGTCAGGTCCTGAGCTGTAGGGGAATGGTGTCAAGCCCTGTGCTGTAGGGGAATGGTGTCAAGCCCTGTGCTATAGGGGAATGGTGTCAAGCCCTGTGCTGTAGGGGAATGGTGTCAAGCCCTGTGCTGTAGGGGAATGGTGTCAAGCCCTGTGCTGTAGGGGAATGGTGTCAGGCACTGAGCTGTAGGGGAATGGCTGTGGGCCCTGAGCTGTTGGGGAGTGGCTGTGGCCCCGGTACTGTAGGGGAATGGTGTCAGGCCCTGAGCTGTAGGGGAATGATTGTGGGCCCTGTGCTGTAGGGGAATGGCTGTGGGCCCTGTGCTGTAGGGGAATGGTGTCAGGCCCTCAGCTGTAGGGGAATGGCTGTGGGCCCTGTGCTGCGGGGAATGGTGTCAGGCCCTGAGCTGTAGGGGAGTGGATGTGGCCATGTGCCGTAGGGGAATGGTGTCAGGCCCTGAGCTGTAGGGGAATGGCTGTGGGCCCTGTACTGTAGGGGAATGGTGTCAGGCCCTGTGCTGTAGGGGAATGGCTGTGGGCCCTGTGCTGTAGGGGAATGGTGTCAGGCCCTGAGCTGTAGGGGAAGGGCTGTGGGCCCTGTGCTGAGGGGAATGGTGTCAGGCCCTGAGCTGTAGGGGAAGGGCTGTGGGCCCTGTGCTGAGGGGAATGGTGTCAGGCCCTGAGCTGTAGGGAATGGCTGTAGGTCCTGAGCTGTAGGGGAATGGCTGTGGGTCCTGTGCTGAGGGGAGTGGCTGTAGGTCCTGTGCTGTAAGGGAATGGCTATGGGCCCTGAGCTGTAGGGAATGGCTGTGGGCCCTGTGCTGAGGGGAGTGGCTGTAGGTCCTGTGCTGTAGGGGAATGGCTGTGAGAACTGAGCTGTAGGGAATGGCTGTGGGCCGTGTGCTGAGGGGAATAGTGTCAGGCCCTGAGCTGTAGGGGAATGGCTGTGGGCCTTGTGCTGTAGGGGAATGGATGTCGGACCTGAGCTATAGGGGAATGGCTGTGGGCCCTGTGCTGTAGAGGAATGGTGTCAGGCCCTGAGCTGTAGGGGAATGGTGTCAGGCCCTGTACTGTAGGGGAATGGTGTCAGGCCCTGAGCTGTAGGGGAATGGCTGTGGGCCCTGTGCTGTAGGGGAATGGTGTCAGGCCCTGAGCTGTAGGGGAATGGCTGTGGGCCTTGTGCTGTAGGGGAATGGATGTCGGACCTGAGCTATAGAGGAATGGCTGTGGGCCCTGTGCTGTAGAGGAATGGTGTCAGGCCCTGAGCTGTAGGGGAATGGTGTCAGGCCCTGTACTGTAGGGGAATGGTGTCAGGCCCTGAGCTGTAGGGGAAGGGCTGTGGGCCCTGTGCTGTAGGGGAATGGTGTCAGGCCCTAAGCTGTAGAGGAATGGCTGTGGGCTTTGTGCTGAGGGGAATGGCAGTGGTCCCTGTGCTTTGGGGAATGGTATCAGGCCCTGTGCTGTAGGGGAATGGCTGTGGGCCCTGTGCTGTAGGGGAATGGTGTCAGGCCTTGAGCTGTAGGGGAATGGCTGTGGGCCCTGTGCTGTAGGGGAATGGTGTCAGGCCCTGAGCTGTAGGGGAATGGCTGTGGGCCCTGTGCTGTAGGGGAATGGTGTCAGGCCCTAAGCTGTAGCGGGATGGCTGTGGGCCCTGTGCTGTAGGGGAATGGTGTCAGGCCCTGTGCTGTAGGGGAACGGCTGTGGGCCCTGTGCTGAAGGGGAATGGTGTCAGGCCCTGTGCTGTAGGGGAACGGCTGTGGGCCCTGTGCTGTAGGGGAATGGTGTCAGGCCCTGAGCTGTAGCGGGATGGCTGTGGGCCCTGTACTATAGGGGAATGGTGTCAGGCCCTGAGCTGTAGGGAATGGCTGTGGGCCCTGTGCTGTAGGGGAATGGTTTCAGGCCCTGTGCTGTAGGGGAACGGCTGTGGGCCCTGTGCTGTAGGGGAATGGTGTCAGGCCCTGTGCTGTAGGGGAATGGCTGTGGGCCCTGTGCTTTAGGGGAATGGTGTCAGGTCCTAAGCTGTAGCGGGATGGCTGTGGGCCCTATACTATAGGGGAATGATGTCAGGCCCTGAGCTGTAGGGGAATGGCTGTGGGCCCTGTGCTGTAGGGGAATGGCTGTGGGCCCTGTGCTATAGGGGAATGGTGTCAGGTCCTGAGCTGTAGGGGAATGGCTGTGGGCCCTGTGCTGTAGGGGAATGGTGTCAAGCCCTGTGCTGTAGGGAATGGCTGTGGGCCCTGTGCTGTAGGGGAATGGTGTCAGGTCCTGAGCTGTAGGGGAATGGCTGCAGGCCTTGTGCTGAGGGGAATGGTGTCAGGACCTGAGCTGTAGGGGGATGGCTGTGGGCCCTGTACTATAGGGGAATGGTGTCAGGCCCTGAGCTGTAGGGGAATGGCTGTGGGCCTTGAGCTGTAGGGGGATGGCTGTGGGCCCTGTGCTGTAGGGGAATGGTGTCAAGCCCTGTGCTGTAGGGGAATGGCTGTGGGCCCTGTGCTGTAGGGGAATGGTATCAGGTCCTGAGCTGTAGGGGAATGGCTGCAGGCCTTGTGCTGAGGGGAATGGTGTCAGGCCCTGTGCTATAGGGGAATGGCTCTGGGCCCTGTGCTATAGGGGAATGGTGTCAGGCCCTGAGCTGTAGGGGAATGGCTGTGGGCCTTGAGCTGTAGGGGGATGGCTGTGGGCCCTGTGCTGTAGGGGAAT